>BSBN01000207.1:16595000-19095000 GCA_027924645.1 Cunninghamia lanceolata
AGTTCAAAGAAAATGATTTTTGCAGATAAGGCAAAAATATGGTGAAAATGACTCAGAGAAGCAAACCAAGCAAAGTTCAAAAGAATGATATTTTGCTGATAAGGCAAAAGTGAATAGAAAATGAAAAATGTAGAAAACAGAGTAGAATGGCTCAGAAAGTGCAGATTTGGCCGACATAGCAAAATATAAGCTAGATTTTCCAAAAAATTCAGAAATCAAAGAAAAATAGAGTTTATAATATATTGTAAACTTTAAATATCTAAACGTAGATATTTGATCAAGTGTTGTAAAAGCTCTATAAAAAAGGGATTTTGAAGGGAAAATATTTTTGATTTTTCTCATCCACTATTAATGCAGATTTGATTTGCTCAATTACCCTTTCCTAGATATTTTTGCATTTATTATTGCAGGTTGATGAATCAATTGTTTGCATTGAAGGCAAAATATCTCCTAGCTGCTCCATGATCCAAGATATTTTATGTAGTTAATTTCCATAGACAGACATTCCCTTTGACAGGGATATTTTCTGACAGCCCATGGGGGTGAATTTATGATGACAAGTGACTTAGGTCAATGAAAATCAATTGCTATATATGCATGTAAGAAAGATCTATTGAGGGTTGGATACAAAGATCATTTTTGTACTCCAAACAGAGCCCTCCTCTGTTGTAGCCTTGCCTTTTGATGAAATACACACTGTGTTTTTACCTTTTCTATTGTTTTAGCTCTATGTAATTCAAAATTAGTTGTCTATGAATGTTTATTTCCTCTCAACTTAGTTCATTTCTTTACCTCTACTAAGAATTTGTTAGATTTGTGTAAATGATCAGCTGTATTTCTTTATTTTGTACATTTCAAATTCTGTGAGAGCTTTTCATATTCAAACCTGGTGTATCACCTCCATTAATTTCTAATTTTATCCTTCTTCCTCTTTTCCTCAACAATGGATAGATTAGGTTTAGTCTTAAGAATAGTTGAATCTCTTGTTCAACAAAGGAACTAGCCTCTCTCTGGAGATTTGGCCTCCTTGCAGGTTCCCACACCTGGAGGTCATCTCAATGTTTAAGTGGATTGTTGAAGACCGTTAAACCTCTCCAACATAGGGTGCAAATCCAAGTGACAACACTAAGATCTGGTCAAGTACAGGGAATATCTTAAATATCTTGATATGGAAGGCTAATAACCTTGAATAACTTATCCTCTTCACTTCATGCTCGTATGGACAATCAACCCGAAAATCTTCCAGATGAGAGACATGATAGTACTCTTTCCCAATAAGCTTCTCTAATTTATGATTAGGATAAAAATTAGGTCTTGAATTATAGAAGTGCATGTGATACTTCTAAATTTTTGTGTCTGAATCCTTTGCAGAAGGAAAGGAGGGACATGAAAACATACCATCTCCCAAAATTAAAGGGAATGGGACTCCAAACTAGTGCTTATCTATTAGGAGTTGTTGTGATTCACAAATTTTCCTAGTGAGTTCTAACAAAATGATTTTATCCATGGGGTACTTAGGCAACTTGTAAGCAAGGCTTGTGAATCCTTCTATTTTAATATATGAGAATTTAGGGAACTGAATATACCAACTCCCATACTTCTTTACCAAGTTTGTTCCTAACACTAAGAGTCTCTTGTTTAAGTCTCCTTCCAATCTCCTAGTGATGTACATTATAAAGGCATCATTTACTCTCCTATAATGATTGAGAGCATTTTCCAACTATAATTGGAGATAACAATCATAAACCTTGACCTAGTCAGGACCATTTCTAATAGCTCCATTCCTTGTTAATCCATTGTAATGAACATTCCTAGTAAGCATATAGACCACATAGGAAGCCATAGAAAATTCCCTTGTGACTCATACTTGAGTTAGCTGAACATGCAAGTTATCACTAATGAGCTTGGCCCAATGAATCATTTCATTGCCTTCTAACACTTCTTGTGTAGATTTGAACATCCAACCATGGAAGGTGGATGTAGTTGATAAGACCATTACTCTACTTACCAAGGTCACCAAGTCATTAATCTCTATTTTAAAATCACTCCTATAGAGAGTCTTGGGTAATTTGGAGATTGCAGACTTGGAGGTAATCACCCACTTGGAATTTATAAATCTTCTTCATTCCTCTATTCCTTGGTTATAGAATGTCAATCCAGCATCTTTAGTCAAGTCTACCATAAAAAGGTTGATTGGGATGTCAAAATCCTTAGATAAAGCCTAAGTTGAGAGATCTGCTAGTATAACACCATCATTAGTGATTATCCCCCTTGAACTAGGATGGTAATGCTTGGCACATTCTATTATTAATTCAAGGCATTGGGCCAAAGTGGGAAATCTAGCTACTTGATCAATTCCATTCACAAGCATCTTCCTAGATTTTTTTTTTGGATTACGCCCATACATCCTTTGCTTGAAATCTTTCAAGTCTATATGTCCCAAATCTGTGTCTGATATAGCATTCCAAACTGAAGCAATTTTGGAGGGGGTGGATACCCCTTTGAACTCGTACTTCATGTCTTTAACCTGGGATATTACCCTACAAGCAGAGAATCGTAATGAATTTCCTCATAGAATCTTGAAAAACACATTTCTGTTCAGTTATGAGAAATTGTAGAACTTTCTTAAATAGTAGGATATCAAAATTTATCACAAGAATTTGTTAATCAGTCCATGTTTCATATGATTTAGTACATTGAAATGCAAGGAATTTAATCAATATGCTGATCTTTAATCATATGTAGGATGGGAGATAGTCTCTGCAATATCCATCAATGGTGCAAAATTTTACAATTTGTACTTGTCTAAATATTGTAAGATCTTGCAAGAAAATAAGGCTGGAAAGATGCGTAAATTTTGCTTTTGCTGATATCCCAACATCCACCAGATCTCCATAAATCCTTATACTAAATGTTAGTTAAGAATTGGATGTGGGAGCGAAAGGGTAGACAGGATAAATAACTTCATCTTGTCCTAGAGAGAACCTCTGCAATAATTATTTTATAAGCATTATGCAAGGAGTTAAAGGCTGTCAAGATTTGTGAGAAGATCCAATGAAGGACAAGTCCACTTCCTTGACAAAACTCTGCAGGTAACCAATAGATACAAATTTTATAGGAAATTAGGGAAGGTCTAATTTTTTTAAGAAAAATTGAATGCAGTGATCTCTTCCATCCCAAAATTCCACAAGAAATGAGTTTAGAAAGCTAATGAAGATTTTGTGGGGAATCGAGCAAATGGAGGATATGGGACCGTAGGGCTTAATTTGAACACATCATTGGTGACTCAAACCAAAGGAAACCATAGGGATTCAAGGATCTTAAGGTGTTTTTAAATAATATTACCTTGCTTTGAAATCCCAAAAAAATAATAGTAACTAATTACCATATTTTTAGGAAGACTCAATGGAAATGTAGGTTTCATGATCATAATTAAATTTCATAAATAAATTAGAAGTTAGGGCATCAAGCATGAAATGGAGCCTGGATACCTAAAATGCCCTAAATACCTATTTACGATCATGGTTGAGATTTTATTCATTCCAAAGAAAAATTGCTTAACCCTAATTAGATTCCAACGACTTGAATTCAAAATGCGTAAGCATGGACTGCTAGTTTTTCTGGAATTTCTTCAAATTTCCAATTATTTTAAAGTCATAGAAAGGAGAGTGATTTGGAAACCTACTTGGTGTGCAAATTATTGAGAAGAATACATAATTCATCCTAAATGAGACAAAAACTCGCCTTTAGCATGTTTAATAGTGATGATCATCTTTGGTATGCTTGCAAGAATGATAGGATTTGTTTTCTGAATTGGTCTATGGAGGTCACTTTTACTAGTGATCTCGAATTGTAGAGGAGAAATGTGAAACTCGTGAGAAAAAGTGTTGAGATGATAGTGAAAATCACTTTAAATACCTTTCACACCCCTAGCTAGTCACCATTAATGTAGACAAGGTGACTAAGTAGGTAATGACATACCCTTTGCATTATGTTTGTGCAGGATTAAATAATGAAGGATTATAAAAGAAAATGAGGACCTACAAGAGGTAAGAGAAACACAACAAATTTTAAGAGGAAATAAATGCACCTAATTTGTAGAGAAATGAGACCAGATAGGATATTATAGAAAAGAATATGGGTCTAGATATATCTCAGGATCCCACAAATGCAAAGACATCATAAAATTTTACAATTTAAATTGAAGAGCACCCAAGAGCAATTTGTAGGAGAACATGGTTCAACAGGATCAAAATAACTAGCGACATAGAATATCTGGATCCGGTTTAAAAGTCCGTAGGATACATGACACAAGGTTTGCAGAGAAAATGAAGAGTCCATGGGGCGTTGAAAACTCCACATCATGTACTAGAGGAAAATTCCACAACTTTAGTTAAAGATGCAAACAAAAGTTTGGCTAAGGCAAATATAAAAATAACCATTCAAAGCACCCAAGAAAATCACCCTTCAGTCACGAGACCTAAAAGATGAGACTTTAAAGAAAAATAGCAAAAGAGGGGGGTTCATATTTTGCATGAGCAAAATGGGGTGTGTGTGCAAGGCACAATAGGAACATTGAGGCTAGAGATAAATTTTGCAAAGGCATGGCATGAGATAATTAACTTTGATCCTCAGTAATTTGATACCTTTTAGTACCAATTGATAGGGATATTGCTTTAATAGTGACTAAGCCAAATGACACTCAAACAATCACCATCATCCCAAAACACATGGTTAATTGGGATGTACTCATGTGGCATTTACATGGTATCATCGCATTGTTGAAGAATAGTTTTTTTACACCACAATAGACAAGCTATAGGAGAGAGTAGACAAAAAGGTAAAATGCATGAACAAGAGTTAGGAAGATCCTATGTAGCACAAGAATAAATAAAGAACACACAAGAATTACATGTCCTAGACTTGCACCTTTACATGCTTAGTTTCATAAACTCTAGCATTGAGTCCTACCAGAGGATTGAGGATGTTATAGATGATGCTTTGAAGAATGTTGATGAGCACATTATAGATCTCATCCAAAAAATTACATAGAAACAAGACAATGAGGTAACCATCTTAAAGTAATTGAACAAAATATTACACATGTAGTTCTAAAGGTTTTCAATTAATTTAGACGAGTATAAATAAGTAGTTAGTTTGTACAATGAGCAGTTGTAGCATTTGAGTCCTGTTATCACCTAAATTTGCACCCTATTGTTGAAGCTCTTGACAGTTCCAACAAATTCAATGAAACATGGGATTGGTCTCAAGGTGTGGGACCTTACAGTTGAGACCAAACCTCTAGAGAAGGTTGGTTCCTCTTTCTGGACTTAAGGTCCAGAGAATTCAACTAAATCTAATGCTACTGATTACCAAGGGAAAAGGGGAAGAAGGAGAAGCTAAAATTAAAAGGTGATGCACCAGATTTAGAGTGTTAGTTGGGACTAACATAACACAACAATGACCTCAAATACTGACATAGACTCACACAGACTTACAACTTTAGCAAAGGCTCGAATTAGAAAATCGTAACTACAGGAGGGATCATTTTATCCATAGAATAAGCAACAGATTTCAAGTAAACACAGAGTAAGAACATAAAGAGAGGCAAAATATCAGTGATTGTATTGATCATGAAGGCTAAATAGCCATTACAAAATAAAGACAATTTGTTACAGAAGAGGTAGACACAAAATAACCAATTACATTCATAGGCGAACCACTATCAAAGACATCAAAGGCTCAGTTTCAAACACAAAGAATCAGATCTGACTGGTTCTTGTAAATGTGTTACAAGGTCTGTGACAACAAACTATCCAACCTATATAATAGCCCTAAAGAACAGCTAACATCCCAATTACATCTTTTTTACATGTATATATAGAATTTCATAATCCATCAGGCAGCTATAGGCGTTGAAAATTAGTCAACTACCTACCCTGCACTAGATTTAAATTTGGTCCATGGCCTTGTCAGGAAATTGACAGAATGGGACGACAGCCATGCCTTGTCAGGTCTACGAAATTAGTAGAAGAAGATTGCCCACACGCCTGGGTACCTGACACATTGAAGAAGGAAGGTCTGAAATCCTTCTATGTACCTACAAATTTATTTTGTCCCCACTTTGTACAATCACATTGAAGATTTTAACTATTTCAACCACCTGAATCTAACCTTTCTACAACATTGTCCTTTGGGTGTTTAATGATTCTACAACAATGATGTGTTTTTAGGAAATCGTGCCCAGCAAGCCTTTACAACACTTTTAAAATATCTTATTTTAAAATATTTTAAAGCAATACATTGATTTTCACTTGACTTTACTTCAGACTATTATTTCACCTTATCAAAAAAATCTCTCCTTGAACTGTCTCTATCTTTATTCTTTATCTTTGCTCTCTTTGGTTGGTGAAAATCCACTTTGGCGAACCATCTCTTTCTCTTCCCCAGCCTTGATCTCCTTTGGTTGGTGAAATTTGCATTTCACAAACCATCAGGCTCTCTTCCTTTTCTTCTTTCGGCTTCCTTAGCTTCCTAATCGCCTTATTGGTGAACTTATGAAATCACGAACTGGTTGGTGGGTTTGCATTTTCACCGATTCGCTAATTGGTTGTCTTTTCCTTAGTCTTTTTTCTTACTTTTCCCTTTATCAGCAAATATTTATTTCTACAAACCAATCCTTCTCGCTACATCTTCTTCTTTTTCTTTCATTCCATCATTTCTACCTTATTGACAAATTCTCATAATCGCGAACTGGCCTTGGCCCCCTGTTTGTCTTTGTTCTTTGCTTAATCGATGAACATGCCGATTGGCGAGCCTTGAGTTTGCTAAAGTCAAAATTTGCTGATAAAGACAGACTCTATCTCTTCTTTCCTTCAGCACACTCCCTTTTCTTTTACTTAGCCACCTCCCACTTCAAAATTTTTCTCTGTCGGCAAATCTACCCGTCCACGAACCAAACAATTCGTCGACAAAAGTCTTCTTTGCATTCTTCTTTGCCTTAGAAAAATCTACCCAACTGTTGAAGTTTTCTCGTCACCTTATTGGCAAACTGAGCCGTCAGTGAACCGAGAGGTTCGCAAACTTCAAATTTTACCGACTGAAGAGAATACAAGGCTAATGACTTAGAATTTTTTAGGATTTTTGAAAGGGGGGTTTTTCCATTTAAGCTTTCTCAGATTGAATATCTTTGATGGAAGAAGGTGGGATTTTTGGGCTATTTGGTCCTGGGCAAAATATGACAACAAGTCCTAGGGAAGAAAGACATTTGAAAGATATTACTAGTAGAGTCATGTAGATGAGGACATGTTTGGCATCCAACCTTCTATGTTGGAATGATTTTTCTTAGAATTTTTATAGGTTAAAAGTTCAAAGTTGTGTCACACTTCAAGACAACTCATCAACATAAATGAATTTAACTATTTCCAACTAAAAGTCAATTTTGGTGAAGCATATGTTCTATCTAAATTCATTCTAGCTAAATTACATCTAGACCACAACTTTTCCAATTGAAACCATCCACAAAAAACATATGTAGCATAACTTTAGGGCTAATTTACCAAAAAAATAAAATTATTTAAAAAACTTTATGTTCTAACAACTACTCATGCAATTAATCATTTTACAAGAATCCAAAAATACACTTTTGTAGATCTATAAGTCTAATTTGTAAAAATATTCAATTAGTTTTTATATTTTATATTTTATTTTTACTAAAAGTAGGTCAACAACATCAAAATATGATGTTGATTGTCCTCTCAAGAAAAAATAGTAAAGTTTATTTAAAAAAATATGATGCACTAGATGAGAGATTCCATGGCAAGATGATATAATTTTTTTCCTATTTTGGATAAATATTTAAGATAAAAGCTGGTGTCCCAGTGAAACAATTTTGTTTTCATTACATGCAACTTCCAAGATTTATTTAAAAATATATATTTATCAAAATGGGAAAAAATAATCCATGCACTAAATTTTTGAGTTATGAATACACACAAAAAAAGAAGGAAATTAAATGAAATTTACTATATAAAGTGTGACATCCCATTCAACCTTATTTTTCAGCATTTTATCAACAACTAAATTATAGCGTCAATTTTATAAAATACTACATTTAAATAATTTTTGATTTTTTTTTAAATACAAATATAAAATACACTAAAAAATCTACATTTTATAAGTTTACATCATTTTAAAATTCAAAACATAAATGCCACTTTGTATTGATTCAAGTTAACACAACTTTGAACTTTCACCCTATAGTGTTAGAAGATGTGCTTGAGCTTGCTCAAATTTGAATGAGTTGGTGATTCATGTTGGGAGTGTCTAGTTTTGTAGTTCTGTTATTTAAGCATTTTACGTTTAATGTTTAGTTGGTTGTATTATGTTTGGTGTTCTAAGGACTGACACACATAATTGTGTTGGGATAATGTTGGTGCACAATTATAACCATTTATATTTGCACCATAAATAATACCTAACTATAGGTAGCAAGTGCATGATTTGTAAGAATGCATAAATATAGTTGAAAACATACATGCATAAATTGAACTTAGGGAAATAATGTATTTTAGGATACATGCAAATTGTATTGTTCCCTAAAGCAACTTTGCTTTTCTAGATTATGTATGATTCTTTAAATAGTCTAAGTAGTACTAAGGGATATGTGCCTCTATACCATATTGACAGAAAAACCTAGATTGGATTCCAAGTTTTTATACTTTGTTATATGTAGCAAACCTTAGTGTGATGCAATAAAAACAAGAACTTAGATATGTAATAAGTATAAACTAAATTATAAGAAATTATATGCATGGATATATATACTCCGAAATACATAAAATCATATATTAATATACTTTAATGGCTTATACATGGCTTATAATTCATTCCTCATGCTTTAATCTCACTTATCATCTTCCTAATTCTCACACATATATAATTCATATGATTTATGCTCTTATCTCTCACTTTTCCCTTCTTTATATAGCCTCTTAATGCCTCTTCATAATGTTTTTCCATCATATCCTTTCATAAGAACACTTAATTATCTTCTTCCTATGAATTTACATTTTCATTTATGATATTTTACTCTTTTATATCTTATTTAGGCATATTAGAGGTGTTTTAGGGCTATTTAAGTGGTATTTAATATATATGGGTCTATAAATAACCTAAATTACATGTGTGGTACTGTAAAACCTCTTGTATGTTGGCAACATACCCCTAATAATGTATTGATATGAGAGAAGGAATGAATGGATGGATAGATGTTGATACATAATTAAACAAAAATACAAGGATTGAGTATTGATTAAGTAATATTCTTGGAGATTGTGTGTGATTTCTTGTACATGCATCCAAGTAGTTAGGATTTGTTGTAGTATTATGTAGAGAAAAGTAGAGAGTGAAGGATTCAGTGTACTTTGAGTGATATATAGAGATATGCTAGTACATTTGTAGTCTTAAATTCTTAGCCATCATTCTTTGCACACAATTAGAGTATAGATAACACCATGCCATTAGGGCCAACACCAATGGTTATTATAAGGATTATAAATTTAATATTCAGAGTTTAATATAAGGTTCAATTGGGTTGAAAATTTGGATCCAAAATGTTAGACTAAACCAAATTTGAGAATATAATCACATTCATGGGGGTCTTCGAAGAAAAAATAAGCATAAAAATAATCTAAACAGATTTGAGGGAATCTAGATAAGGGAAATTTTAGATTTGGGATTTATGTTGATTTCAATTGAAATATGAACATGAGACAAAATTAAACCCATTTATATAGTAAATTGCATCTAGGGTAGATTTTAGAGAGAAAATTGTCTCATAATGACTCTAGGTGCCTTGAGGGAAAAAATAGATGCAAACCTTGATTAAATCCAATTCTAAAAGTACATTAAGTCCAATTTTTTGACATGGTGGCATCTCACAATGTCTAAGGAAGACACTAACATCTTACAAGGTCTAAGGAAGACATATGTTCAATGTCTCACAAGCTTTGGGAGAAACATTTGTCGACGTATCAAGAAGGTCTAGGTAAGACACCTATCAACATCTAGTAATCTTTATGGAAAACACTTGTTAGAATCTTGTAATCTTTGTGGAATACACTTGTCACCATCTTGCACTATCTCTATATTCTTTAAAAATGAATGAAACAAGTAGTTAAAATCAAATTAAATCCCATTTTAGGTCTAGATACCTATCAAATATTAAAAAGATGGAGAACATAAATCATATATGCTTTGAGAAAAGAAACTAGATGCAAGCCAAGTTTAAAATTCTAATTTTATTTATCCATTTTAGGTCCAAATCTTATTAAAGGTCACAAAGGTTTAAAGTGGGGTAATTTGAATGTGAAGTGTAAATAAAAATAGATATAGTGTAATCTCAAGTTTGGATTTTCATTTTAGGTAAAAGAATCAAACATAGAATAAAGCTAAAAGCGAAAGATCAACAAAATAGTGTCTAAAGTGTTTCAGATCTTAATTAATTGAAGGAAACATAATTAAAAACAAAAGGTTATAAAACTACATGTAGAAATAATGAAGCCAAGATATCTAGGGGTGAAAGCACAATAATGTGTCACACTTCTAAGAATTATTGGGCCACCAAAATCAACATTTTTCAGCATTCAACACATTGTGCCAATCATATCAAAAAAATGATCAAGAATTTAAGAACAATACAAACTAATGATTTGTGGAATTTTCTATGTAGATTCAATTTATAATTTTTGAATTTAAAAAAAGTTATATTATTTTTTCTAATTTTTTATTGACTGACATTTTATCATAATGCTTATCTTTATTATGAATAAAATATTTCCATAATTTCTTGGAAATAGATCACTAACTCCAATCTAATGCATGGATATTTTTTTGGGTAATTTGTTATTGAATATTAATAATTTTCATTAGTAATTTTGTAGCTAACATAATTTTTATACATATTTTACCATAATGTGTTTGTATTTGCATATATATTGAAATTAATTAGGTTTTCATTAAAATGATGACATCAATGTGGAATTCAGTGCAAATTTTGAGACTTTTCTAACATAATTGTTATTTTTTCTATCGTCTTGAATAAAGGTCATTATTTATTTGTAATGGACCTATGTTGATTTTAAATTTAAAATTAAAAAAACATAATAAATATTATACTTTTTGAAAAGCTAACAACAAGGTCTACATACCTATAAAATATCATCTTTGGTTGACTTTAGTTAATCTCCAAAAAGGTGAGTTAAACTGGTTTTTTGTCAGCGTTTTGATAGGACTAGAGGAGATTGCATTGAGGGCTCTATAGAGGGGATTTGATCTAAGCTTAGGGGGTTTAATCTAATCCCTAAGATTATATTGAACCCACTAATTAAATCAAACCTCCCATGTATTTTTAATAAAAATGTGATTGTAGGCAAAAATTAACATTGGCGCACAAGTAAAAATTGGTCATGATATACTCTAAAGAAAATTAAATGCGAATAAATATTCCAACCAAATTTAGTTAGCATGGGGTCCAATAAATAAGTGAATCTTGGTCAAATGACCCCTAATGCAAACCTAAATGAATGTGATTGAAACCCATATTAGGTTTAGGAGTTCATTGAAGTAGAATACCAAAGGCATAAACAAGGTAAATATGGATGCAAAAGAAACATAAACTCAAGATTTAGTCCAAATTGGGTCCAAAAAGGAATTGCATAAAAAATAATAAAATGAACCAAGGAGAGGTGCAATACAAACCTAGATACAAAAACCTTATGCAATCAATTTATAAACCATGTCATCTATATTTAATTGTGGTTTACATGAGAAAACATGGTTACATTATGAGTGAATGAATACATCCTTGGAAATTTAATCAACATCAAAGTAAATAGAATAGGAAAAATAGATGATGGTACAAGTTAAAACTAGGGTACCTAAAACATGAAATTCCCAAGGAAAATCAAAAGCACTAGAAATAGATAAAACAAAAGGAGGGACTTGATTTTCTTGTAGAAACTTGGGCATGTTGTGGTAACATACAACAAAAAAATGGTGAATCTTGTGAGAAAACACCCTAAGATGTTTGGAATCTAGAATGTTAGGTTAAGAGAAATCACAAATAAACAAAAAATATCTCATAGTAAATGTTAATAAAACCCCCCAAAAATTAGGCATGGCATAAGGATGTACTAAGTATCATTCATTAAAATTTATGTGCTCATGTATTCATTTACCCTTCAAACTTTGTAAATATTAACATGAATGGAAAAATAAATTAGGATTAGATGTACTTGACTTGTAAGCAAATAGTGGTCTACATATGATACAAAGTGTATGCACAAGTATAAATGTTACCAACTATTAGACATTGCTTTATTTCTATCCAAGCATCTATAGCTTCAACAAAGATATCTTTGGTCCCACTCTAGGCATTCATTTACTTCCAGTCAAGGGTTGATAGCCCTGGTAGAGATACCTAAATCATTTGATTGAGATTCTTGATCATTTTTTCTTTTATTTTTCTCTCATTCTTAAAAAAATGATATTCTTTTATTTTCTTTTTCAAAAGTGGTCATATAAACTTGGTTTGGGTTGGGGACCAACATGGTAGATAAAGGGTCAAGCATAAGGATTTATCTTGATCACCTAAACCTTAGTTTATCACCCTATTAAACCTAAAAAATTAGCATGTGTGATATTTGATTCGATCAAATGAGATGGTTGTACATTCTAGAGACATGCCAAACTAAAACCATATTTGATTAACAAGTACTAAAAAATTAACTTATTTGAAATCTTTCTACACTTGAATCCTAGTTTTAAAAGACACAAGAAGGTATTCCCATCAAGGTGCCTTGTTTTGACCTTGTATCACAACAACCTAATAGGTATAATAACAAACCCAAAGGGAATCTAATCCAAAACCAAAAGTAGTCTAAAAATCAAACTAAAAAAAATAGAAGTGGGAAGGCATGCATAGAAATATAACATATGAAACCATCTCCTACTAGAAAATCAAAACACTATTGCACTCAAAACATAAATGAAGGAGAATGAATAATTACAAAAAAATCCCAATCTATCATTTACATATAGATACAATATATTCAAGACTACATATTTTAACATTACTTATTCTCATTCTGCTCAATATGCACAAAAGAAATGTTCTACCACTTATGGTCTTGTTGTCCTTTTTTGCTTCCTAGCCAAATAGCCCAAATCCATGAAATCTCAAAGTGTTTTCCCCTTTAGAAATGCAAGAAAAATATCCCAAAATTGACTAAGTCCAAAAATCTTGAGTTTTCCTTGTGTTTTTGACCTTTTCAGAGTTTCAGAGTTCGGAGTTCTCCCTTTTGTCATGTCATCCTACTTCGCGCCGAACTCTGTCCTCTATTTTGGAATTTCTCTAAGTGTTTCGGGGGATCGAACTTCAAACTTTTCTTCTTCCCTTTCCTTGTTCTCATGGAAGGCAGAAGGCGGATGGTCCGACGACTAACCCCCAATGGGTGTCAATTCTTTCTAAGGCATTCCACCATTTTGTTGAGCCTTTTGGGTGGACCCACAGCAGGCTTGTGGAACTGCGGGAAGAAGACATGTGGCAAGGTTCAATGGTTGATCATCCAAGTGACCCGATGGGTGCCACATGGTCTACTTTGTGACTCTTTCACCATTCCGTGAAGAATTTTAGTGAAGCTTTGTCTATAGCCGCGGAACAGTGGGATGCTGCCAAGTGGCCGTGATGTTATCTAGATTAGCTTTTACCGAGGAAGGCGTAAGATGGAAGGTCTGAAGCCCAATTTCCACCAAACCATCTCAAATAATTATAAGTGTTTCAAACTTTGGTGCTCAGACCTTTCTTCTTCTCTCTTCCCTTCTTTGGAAGATAGAAGGCCTGAGGCCCAAACTCCGTCAAAAGTTTCAAAAGTGACTAAATCTTTAGATTTGTGGGGCTCAGACTTTCTTTCTTTTTCTTTCTCTGGGAAGGCATAAGGCGGAAGGCCCGAGGCCTGAAGTATTTCGATATTGTGATCTTCCTTTGTATAGTGGAGCTCGGAGGGAGAAGACTTGGAAAATTGGCTAAGACAAGGTAAAAAGAGTGCCTTATCGGTGAATCACCAAAAGTTTGAACTCTTGAAAAGTTCAAGATTTTTAAAAATTGCCGACATGGCGATTCATCAGTGAAAATGAGCAAAAATGGCTAAGAAATAGTTTAGAAAGGGCGAACTTCGCCAATAAAGAAGAAAAAGGGCAAAAGTGGCAAAGTTTGCAAAAGTTGAGATTTGTCGATAAGGCAAAAGGAGATACAAAAGACCAAAAAGTAACTAAGGCAAATGAAGGAAAAGGGCCTTATCGAGAAATTAGTAAGAGGCAAAACTTATCAAATAGTTAGAATTTTCCCAAATTCACCAATAAGGTGATTATTCAACAAAATTCAAGAGACAGAAAGGCAAAAAACAACAAGGTTTGTGAAAAGGTAACTTTGTCGATAAAGAAAGCAAAGGGAGGAACAAGCCAAAGTTTGAGAAATGAGGAAATAGATAACAAAGAGGAAAAGGCGAAGACAAGAAAAGTTCATAAAAGTTGAAATTTGCCGACAAGGCAAAAAGAGACATGGGAAGAGAAAATAAAATGGTTCACGGAGGTGAAATTTCGCCCATCAAAGAGGAAAGTGAAAAAAACTAGAGCCAGAGATAGTTCGCAAAAGTGAACTTTTGCCGACTGAAGAGACAAACTAAAGAGAAGAAGCAGAAATGGTTCACGAAAGATAGATTTTGCCGATAGGGCAAAATTTGAAATAAAGTGAAATCAATGAAAATAGAGCCTCTAATATAAATGTAAGATTTAAATATTTTAAATTAAATATTTAAAGTGTTGTAAAAGCTCTACATAGGGTTTTGGTGGGAAAATATATTTCAAATGTCTTCTTTAGCCATAAATGTAGATTAGATCTGCCCAGCTACTCCATCTCTAGATATGCTCATATTTATTGTTGCAGATGATGAATCAACTGCTTCTATTAAGGCAACAAATATCTCCCAACTACTTCAAGATCAAGATATTTCCTGTATTGATGTTTTGCAGATAAACATTCCTTTTGGCAGAAATATCTTTTGACAGGCCCATGAGGCGAATTAATTGTAATGAATGACTTAGGTCAGTGATAAAATGCTATATATACATGAAAAAAAGATGTAATGAGGGTTGGATACATAGACATATTTTTGTATTCAAATAGAACCCTCCTTTGTTGTAATCATGCCTCTTTAATTAATACACATTGTGTTTTTCACCTTTTCATGTTGTTCTTTAATTCTATGTAGATTTAGAACTGGTTATTATTTGTGAATGTTTAATTCCTTGTAATCCTTTTCTTACCTTTACCTTTGTTAAGATTTGTATGATTTGTGTGAATTTATCAGCTATATTGGGTTATTCTATGCATTTTAGCTCTATGAGTGTTCTATATTCAAACCTGGTGAATCACCTTTACATTTCCAGTTTCTCCTCCTTCTCCTTTACACAATAGTGATTAGATTAGGTTTAGTCTTAGCACACTCTGAATCTTATATTCAAAAAAGGAACCAACCTTCTCTAGAGGTTTGATTTACTTTGTAGGGTCCCACACCTGGATCACTCCAATGTTTCACTGGATTGTTGCAGCACAATGCTTCAATACAGAATGCAAATCCAAGTGACAACAAGTCCTAAGTCAAGAAAATACATCCTTGAATTTAGAAAATAAATGTGCATCTATTTTTTTCTCATATTCAAGATGCCCATTGTGTAGGAAAACAACTATGATAATTCATTGTTTTCATGGTCAACCCATATGTTAGTTTTCCTACCTAATCAATATAATCAAAAGAAAAAGCGTAAGGCTAAGGTAGAAAAAAGTTATCATGTTCTTTAATATCAACTGAAGATGTTTGGTTATCCTCCATTAACACGTCCTAATCACCTACAACTTGTATTTCCCTATCAACTACAAACTATTTTTCACCATGCTCATCATAAAATTGTACATCACACACAAGATCATTAGATAGCAAAGAATCCCCACCAATCATTATTCACTTGAAATTCTTTACTATTAGTATCCATATGAATATCCTCTACATTAATAAAATTAAAGGAATCATCATTAACATTTCTATCTAGTTTGAGTAGTGCATGGATAAATTTACTTGTCCACCTACATCTTCAAGTTATAAAACCTATGATATATTATCTTCAATAAAACATTATAACTATAAACAAAAATCACTTATTTCAATGATTTCAATAGTTTCATCATGGGATGAAAATATAAGTGTTTCTTCTTTGATGTCATCATCTAAAAATGCATACGCACATCTTTCATCTCATAGGAATGAATCTCTAACATGGTTTCATTGCTATCTAAGCTATCTAAAGAATAAACCTAGTTAACTAACTTTATACCAAATTTAACTATCTTACGTGGGGGAGAAGGAACTATGATATTGTCCTTATTATTATCCTCAAAAGTAAGTCAAAATAATTTAAGACTCTATGATAGTTTCTAAGATAACCTTAGGAAATATTTAATTCACATGCACCAAATGGGGAATTAAATTGGGCACACAAGGAGTTATAGGTTGGTCACATAAGTTTCTTGATTAACGCGACCATAAAGTTTAGTCATCTAATTATGAACATATGAAGTAGGTGATTAATACATTGGTTGAGTATTATAAATGTGATTTTGATCAACCAATGACTAAAATAAGAGACAACACTAGGATTTATTTGATTAAACAAGGGAAAGCCTCCTGACCCAAATCCATTGTTAGGATTAAGGTGCCATCAACCTTGTAAATCCTATGTATTTAATTACTCCTAATATTGTTTGTAAATCATTAATAAGGAAGGAGGAATTCACCATCAGTTGTAAACATTTTTTACCATCAAGATTTACTGGTACGATAATTAATTTTTACCAGGGATCGATAACTAATTATTTACTGGCATGAAGTTCCCATTTACTAGAAGAGAATCTTGGAGGTTAAGGTTTTTTTAGATGCCCAAATCCACATGAGGTTGTTTTGGACACTTGTAATGATGTTTTTTTGGTATAACACCTCCACATGAAGACTATAACCTCCTTCAAGATAGGACAAATTAGTTGTCCATGTGTAAAAGGTGAGTAATGGGGTTACAACCTACATTGTTTTATTTCATAAATTCTTGTATTTTCCCAAGGAAGGCATTGGGATATGATAACCAACTTGGATGCCCCATTTAGAAGGTGAAAATGCTATATAAATAAGGGTTATGGTGGTAGAAATGTAACATAATGAGTTAGAGTGAAAACTCTGCTTGCAGGTGATGGAGTGAAGACTGAAGAGGAGAAAGGAAGGATTTATGTAATCTCTATTTTTGAAGATAATACAAACTTGGGCCTCTCTTCCTAGTGGATTTTTTCCCCAAAAGGGTTTCTCCACGTAAACATTGTGTTATGTGTTTATTTCTTCAGTTCTTTATTTCTTTGTGTTGCTGATTTATTTTCTTGCAATCTCCATTTGGTTATACACTGGTTAAGATCATATTTGTAGTTGAATTCAGATTTCCATATATAGTAGTTACCTTCATTTCTAACATCCACGAGGTATAATTTATTGATCAACCATGATGACCTCATTATAAGCACTCAGAAGAGTGACAAGTCTTGATTATTATCTTACAAACATTATGGTTAAGGGATCAAGTGCATGGAGGAATGAATCTACAACAACTAAATCAAATAACATAAAACAATCTATAATCCTATTGATAATCTTTCAAAATCTAAATTCGAAGAAATGGATGGACTCACTTGGCTCACATTTCACACCTGTAAAGTGTAGGAAAGCCTTCATTGGTTCTATGCTTTCTATTAATTGATTCACAAATGAGTTTTATAGATCCACCCAAGAATGAATAGAATTAGGCACAAGGTGATGAAACTAGGAATGAGCATCATATTCTAAGGTGAATAGAAACAACATACATGCTATGCATTCATGGATGACACCTAATAATACTGGAGTGTCTTTGAATGCCTTGATGTGTTCTTGTGTTGTTCTCCTACTTGTGGGAGTATCTTGTGAATAATTTATGGGCATACTTAGGAATTTTTGTCACCTAAATTTGCACCCTGTTGTTGAAGCTTTTGATAGTTTCAACAAATTCAGTGAAACATGGGAATGATCTCAAGGTGTGGGACTTTGCAAATGAGATCAAACCTCCAGAGAAGGTTGGTTCCTCTTTCTGGACTTAAGGTCCACAGAATTTAGCTAAACCTATGCTAATGATCACTGAGGAAAAGGGAGAAGAGGAAATTGAAATTGAAAGGGAGGTGATACACCAAGATTGAGTATGTTTAACTGGAGATGACATAATATAGTGATGATTTCAAAGGCTGAATAAACCAACATAGACTCATTCATTCTCTAACAGAGGCCAAAATAGAATACTAAAACCTATAAAGGGACTATTTTATCCACAGAATAAGTGAGCAACACTCGAGTAGACACACTGAAAAAGAAAATGAGAGAGGTAGAATCAGTTGCTTATATTAATCATAGAGTCTAAATAGCCATTGCAAAGAGAGAAAAGCTAAATACATATCAAAAAGACATAAAATAATAACTTTCTCTTCATGGTTGAACTAGAAATGAAGACAAAGAGGCCTAGAAGAGGACATAGTCGATTAGATTCATATAGTTCTGGTAAATATCATGAGGTCATGATCAAACATTGAGCACTTCAATTTGAATAAGGACCCAGCAACCAACCAAAAGAAATACATCTTAAATACATGCATTTATAGCTTTCCAGATCACACTATAGTATCCATCATAGGAAAGAGTGGTCAACAAGGAAAACCAGTCACCCATGTTGCAATAAATTCACTTCTACATCCTTGGAACGCACCTAGATGGATCTACCCTTGAAATCCACTGAAGAAGAATGTTTGTCCATGCCTCGGGTACAAGAAATTCAATGCAAAGGAGTTACAGTGGCATAGGAGGTTGGAAATTAATTTTCCAAAAGTAATCAGGCTTTGAAGAAGCATTAAAGGAAGCTAGGAAGGTCACTGAGCAATCCCATCATGTCCTAAATAGTGGAAAGAGCTTGGAAGGAAAAACAAGTCGAACCCTGACCAATCGGGCTTCCTTCGATCAGTCTTCCATCGATTGGGCCTTTGAAATGTGAAGAAGGAAAATTGGATCTCCCAAGTCTGAAAAGAGTAATAGGGAAACCGTCAGGCTTTGGAGGTCGGGCCTTCACCATGCATCGTGTTTTTGAAAAGAAGAAGCGCTCGATCCCTGGCCTTCGCAATACTTAGAAGGAACTATGAATTTTGGTAGGGATCGGGCCTCAGACCTTCCGTCTTTCGCCTTCCAAAAGAAAAGAGGAAGAAGAAGACCCCCGCTTGCTGAAGTCTAAAACACTTAGACAGATTGAGAAACTTGGTGGACTTTGGCAACCGGGCCCTATGCCTATTGTTTGCCAAATGAAAGGAAAAAGACCACAACCCTAGACTCTGAGCTCCACAACACTTAGAAACATTGAAATCAATGGACATCGACCGTTGGGCCTTCCATCTCCCACCTTCGAAAAGAAGAAAGAAGAGAAAACTCCTGACCTCTGGCACCCGAAACACTTAGGTTAATTTACAAGGGAACCAAGGCGGATTGTAGAGCCGATAACAATGGCATGATGAAGAGGAGAACCTCGAACTCTGAAACCCCGAAAAGACAAAAAACACAAGGAAAACACTTAGGATTTTGGACTTAGCCATTTTGGGAGGCTTTTTCCTTGTACTTCAAAAGGGAAAACACTTGGGCTATTTGGCCAGAAGGCAAAATAGGACAACATTTTGGTGACTATGCAGGGGCGTTTGCTTGCTAAACACTGGGATCCAGAGGCCTTATCAATCCATTGAACACAGAGTCAAAGGGGCATAGCAACAAGGATAGGGGTTGGCCAGACCAACACAAAACTAAACACGCCTCCAAAAAATAAGACAAAGCAAAACAAACAAGGCAAACATCCTCCTAATGAGGGTACAACAGAGTGCAACAATACTTATTGAAAGGAAACACACCTAACATATTTAAAAAATCTCACAACCATACTAAAAGCAAGGTTTGAGATGGATCCCATTGATTGGGATTGGTAGGACCTCTCCATTTGTCTTGGAAAGTTGGAATGCATTGGCCTGTTTACAACTAGTAATAATATAAGGACCACACCACATGGTTTGAATGTCTCCTAGCTTTAGCTCTGTCTTCATCTCACTTCAACACCAAATCTCCCTCACTGAATGTCCTGCCAGTTCATTTTCTGTCAAAAGTTCTTTTGACCTGATCTTGGTGAGCCTCAAGAATCTTCATGGCGGCATCCCTCTTTTCTTCTAGTTCCATCATCTCAGCAAATCTTAATGTCATGGCATCAATTTCTAGCAGTTCCAACTATTGTGCAAGCTCAAGGGAAGATAATTCTAGTGATAATGGAAGTTTTGCTTCCCTTCCATAAACAAACATAAAAGGTGAATTACCTATGGCCCTCTTCGGGGTGATTTTATCATCCCAGAGAGTTGTTTTCAACTTGGAATGCCAAGTTCTCTGAATGTCATCCACTGTCCTTTTGATGATCCTGATCAGGTTTTTATTTGTGGACTTAGCCAGGCCATTGCCTTGAGGGTAATAATTAGAAGACTTCTTCAAGTAAATTCCATAGTTAAGTGCCCATTCATTGATTTTTGTGCCTACAAAGGCCTTGGCATTGTCAGAAATAATGGTGAATGGAACACCAAACTTGGTAACTATTCCCTCAAGGAAATCTAAAATGGAGGCCTTTGTGGCATTCTTTAATGCAACCGTCTATGTCCACCTTGTGAAATAATCAATGGCTGTCAAAATCCACTTATGACCAGCACTGGAAGGTGGATTGATCATTCCAATGAAGTCCAAACCCCATTGGGCAAATGGCTGATCAATCTAAATTTGGTGCAAGGGAAGATGCTCAACCAACTTTTATTTACCTACAAATAATGCATTCCTTGCATTTCCTTATCCATCTATGGGCATCTCTAAACAGATTGGACTAGTAATAACCCGCCCTCATGATTTTAATAGTAATTGTTCTTAGTAGAAAATGGCCACCAATAGGGCCATTATGGAACTCTTCTAACACCCTTGAGGTTTGATTTTGTGTAATGCATCTGAGAAGAACTCCATTGATGTCTTTTTGAAACAAGACACCATCAAAAAGAACATAAGGAATGGACTGGAGTTTGAAATACCTTCTTTTTGCTTGATCCAGTCTATCTGTACATCTACTTGACTGTAGAAAGGTAGCCATGTCATAATACCAGTCATTTGGAGCATGAAAATCAATTGGTTGGATTGGTTCAAGGGCATATACTGTGTCATTTCCAACCCCAATGTCTGCTTCCATTTGCTCACACAACCCTTTGCCTTTTACTAGCTTTCTGATGCTGATGTTTACATCATACTCCATGACTTTTGTGATCCACCTAGCTCTCTTCTCGCTGACATCTCTGCTCAAAATAAACTCTTTCACATCGGGATGGTTCACCATTAATTGTACCTTGCTGTTAGAAAGCATATGCCTAAACTTTTTGAGTGCTTTCACCATAGCAAACACCTATTTCTCCACAAAATAATACCTAAGCTCATTTTCTTTTTCACTATGTCTGCTAGAATGCTACTCACTTATTTTGTGCATAAAACGGTCCTTTTATAGGTTTTAGTGTTCTATTTTGGCCTTTGTTAGAGAACGAATGAGTCCGTGTTGGTTTATTCATCCTTTGAAATCATCATTGTGTTATGTCAGCTCCAACTAAACATACAAAATCTTGGTGTATCACTTCCCTTTGAATTTTAGTTTCCTCTTCTCCATTTTCCTCAGTGATCATTAGCATAGGTTTAGCTAAATTCTCTGGACCTTATGTCCAGAAAGAGGATCCAACCTTCTCTGGAGATCTAATGTCACAAGGTCCCACACCTTGAGATCATTCCCATGTTTCATTGAATTTGTTGAAACTACCAAAAGATTCAACAACAAGGTGCAAATTCAGGTGATAATAGGAACTAAGCTCTCAATTGTTTGTAAATACTCCAGAACTACAAAATGGAGATTTTTCTTACCTTCTAAAAGAGCTTCATTGTAGGAAAAAATGAAAGCACAAACCCAAATTGTTGTGGTGAACTATCTTGCGTGAGCATTCAATATTCATATAAATGAGCTTGAAAACCCTTATATAGCTTTGGCTATACATCATTGGTGACAATGTAATAGCCCAAATCTTTTCCAATATTCTTGCTTTTATTTGTTAGAGTTTCAGAGAGTTGCAGACCACATGCACATCTCCAAAATCATCATTACTCACTTTTCTTGCCTTTGAACTGAAGTCTTCTTTAATTAAACTTTTGTCGCAATTTCAGAGAATTACAAACTCTTTGCACTTTTCTGAAATATGAAAAGTAACTTGAATTTTTTCATTTTCCTTATGTCTTAGAATCTTGTCGGTATTTCAGAAATATGCGAACCGCATGCACATATTTGAAATGTGCAAGAAGGTTTAAAAACCCTGACATTTCTTTGTATTATGCATTAATTTGGTGTCGACAAAATAGAAGTGCATGTATCAGTGAAACTCTGAAGTCTTGCTTATATATGGGCTTGTCAGGATTTCAAAGGTGTGCAAGTCCTGTGTACATCACCAAAATGTGCAAAACAACTTAAAATCCCTGCCATGACTTTAAAAATTTAAACTAAAGGCATTGGAAAAGGTACAGATATTCATGCTAACTCTGAAACAAAACAAAAAAGAGTTGTTGATATTTTAGAGATGTGCAAGTCCTATGCACAACTGTGAAACAATACAAAAAGGACTTGTCAAAGTTTCAAAGAGTTGTAGGTCACATACACATCTTTGAAAAGTGCAAGGAATGGCCAAAATTCTAAAATTGAAAGACATAGGAAGGTAAAAATAAGACTTTGACACTTTTAGGGGGCATACAAAGGACTTAAAATATTTGAAGAGGTGAAAAACATGTAATTTAGGGTGTGGACAAAAATTTGAAAAATTCAAACCAAAATTTAAGGATAACACATTGACTCACAAAGAAACCAAAAATGAGGGATCTTACATCTAGTTGTAGATGTCCTCGAGGTCACTAGACTTAGGTATAAACTTTATATTCCCTTTGTTTATAAGATTTCCTAAGGAAATAGAATGAAAAGCTTCAAGATAAACTTTATTAAGATCTTCACCAACCAGTTCCTAGAGAGCTTTATAGAATTCATAGGAAAAACCATCACAACCAGGAGACTTATCATTGTCTATAGAAAAGTCAAATTCCCTTGGTTTTCTTTGGTGAGAAACTAATCACAAAAGACCCATTGGGATTGAGAGACCTGGCAGGCAACAACACTCAAGCACTATCTCAGAGCAACATCTCGTTCAAGAGTGGATTCTTGAGCTTTGAAAACCTGTTCATAGTGACAAATGAAAGCCTAAAGAATATCTGTAAAGACCACTCCATTTATCCAGAATAAAATAATATCATTTCAACAAAATAATAAGGAAAAGAGAACAATTTAAAAAAATTTCCAACACAAATACAATCATGAAATAATGATCTCAAATATCTCCCAATAAATATATTCAATTAATAGTGGGTGGAAGGGCAGGCGACTTTCCACACAAAAGGGTGTGGAAAGTTTGGGGTATGGCCAAGATAGATAATAAAATGCCACGGTGGAAGGACACATCACTAACCTCAAGATTTTTGGAGATCGTAGGAGATTAAGCATTGTCAGAAGTGTCTAATCAAATTGAATTTGCCAATCTCGGGTGATAGCTAGACACACATGAGTATTAGTTCGGAGTTGGCAAGTCCTTTCACAACATGCAGGCAATCATGGTTAGATACATTGGTGATAGGAAATTGGCTTGCTATTTAGAAACATCATGGCATTAGCTTGGGCATGATTGGCATTAATGTGGGTTTCATTATTCCTTGGCCATTATTTGCTCATTCACAAGTGAAGATTGGTTCTCTTATCTTTGCAAATTGGTTTCAATGGCAGGAGGCTCTAATTTTGTAGTTTGAGTTGCAGCAGAAGGGCTGGTGAATTTTGGGGCGGATACACCATCCAATTGGAAAGCTCAATTAGGCAGATGGTGTTTAAAGGAAGGATTACATACTAGAGGTTGAAATGAGTCCTGTAAATCAATAATGGTTTAACCGTGGTTGCGGTGAAGGTAGTTTTGGGCAGACGGTTCTTGGAGGAAGGCAAATTCTATAGGGTTGATTCTAGCATTGTTTCACATTTCTTAGCGGCGATCCTAGATTCTGGCACCCCCAAGGATGTCTTAGAGCTACTGGTAAGAAAGATTTTTAAGGTAGATTTGACTATTGGTTTGAAGGATGTTATCGAAGCAGCTTCACCTAGGCTGGGTGTTCCTTGGCCAAGAGACTTCCCTCTTTTGCAAGATCCTGATGAGGTCATTAAGCTTTTTCCTTTCTTTCTTGATCTTAAAGGACTTGCTCTTTTAGAGCACAGAGGGTAGGTTGAGGTTAGTGTGAGATTCTTAAATAAATTGTTGCATTTGGAGCTGGTGGGTGGACAATTCATCTGGGTTCCTGAATTCCAAGCCTTTGCTCATAATTTAGGCTTCATGTAGTTCTGGATTGCTAATATGCTCTGGTCTTTTGGTTTGCTTCTTGTATGTCTTTTGGTGTTTATCAATGTATAGATCAAATTTAGTCCTCTTTCTTGGTATGGTCGATGAAGGGATTGAATCCCATTTTGTATAGATTTAGAGTAGGGTTTGGGTAGGCCCTGTGTGGCCGCCTTACAGTGGTTTTTATCAACTTTGGCCCTGCATTGCTGGTTAATCTTATTTTTGAACCCTGCGTGGTCAGCTTTGGGAAGGGTGGGATAGGGTGGTTAGCTAGGTCTTTTGGCCTCTGGCCTTTGCAATCTAACAGTATGCCTGACTGGCAATCTCTCGTGTATTTTTTGACTATATTAATATAAACATTACCCCTTACGAAACAAAAAAAAATCAATTTTAAAAGAATATTACATAAGCTAAATAGCTTTAAAGTAAAAATAGGACTAAGTCCTTTACAACATCTCATATCGTATAAGTCACACCATAAAATATTGTCGATACTAAACCTGGTGGAGAGAGAGCATCATTTAGGTGATTAACTGCCCAACCACAAGGCTTGAGAAATCTAGTACAACATGATATCTCTAACATTTAAAAAATAGAAATCTATTGCAAGTGAGCATATATCATGATATGGTAGAGAGTGAAAATAAATCAAACCAGTGTAAATACTTAATTTGATTTCAAAGATTTTTCCAAAGCATCTTTTTGAGCTGATAATGACATCTAGATAGGTTAGTAAACATAACCTACCCTTCTCTGTAACCCCATATTCAACACATGTCCATGCTCTTTCTCTAACTCTACTTACATAAAATAACAGAAGTAGAAGATGCGTAATTACAATCAAACCATACATCATCCAAGATTCCATCAACAATGATCATTCATAAATAAAAGAAAGCATTAATAAGTTGGAAGACATGTCTTAAATAGACAATTTCATAGTCTTCAAACAACAATATAAGCCTAAAGAATTTTCTTTAAAGATATTATTCACATATTTAGACACCTCTTGTGAATGGGAAAATGAGTGTTAGTCAAATACATGAAAACATAAACCCAAAACACCAATAGAATGTGAAAGCAAAGAGGAATCAAACCAAAATAAGTAGAAATACTTACAAACCCCTTTTACCTGTTGTTTTCCATTGTTGCCTATCTTGCTTTTGATCTTGATTTGAGAAGCCCTCAAAAGCTTTCTTGCTTGCTTGTTTGAAGATGACAAAGGAAGAATGGCTTAGAATACCTGTTTGTGTTGAATGAGAGCTTCAACACACAATAATGGAGGATACTGGAGAATGGAATTGAGAAGAGAAGATGAGAGAATTTTGGGTATAGTGATTGTGCAAATGAAGTTCCTCCTAATGGCTTAGAAGAGGGTTCTATTTATAGAATTTCTGAAAATAGAATGGAAGGTGAGGATCAAAGGAGGAGATCAATGGCTAGGAATAAAAGTGAATCTTTAATTCATAATGGGTGAATTAAAAAAAATTTATTTGAGAATAGTGGTTTAGGACAATTGAATTAAAAATTCAATAGTGGGGGACAGTGGGTTATGACAATTGAATTAAGAATTCAATAGTGGAGGATAGTGGGGAATATTGAATTAAATATTCAATTGGTGAAGGTTAGTGGGGAACATTGAATAAAATATTCAATGGGTGAAGGCTAGTGGGGAACATTGAATAAAATATTCAATGGGTGAAGGCTAGTGGGGAACATTGAATTAAATATTCAATTGGTGAAGGCTAGTGGGGAACATTGAATAAAATATTCAATTTTGGATTTTGGAGGATATTAGCTAATTAAATATTAAGAATATTTAATTATATGTGCAACATGGTGAGGTGGAAGAGATGATGTGGAAAGATGAGGTGGATTGATGAAGTGGATTTTGTGAGGTGGATTTAGGATTTGAGACATTAGAAGAATTTAGGGATTTTAATTAAATAAAATGATTTTATTTAATTTAAGGATAATGAATCAATCAAATAAACTTATAATATCTATTTAATTGACAGAAGAAAATAAGAATTAAGATAAATATTAAAATATTTACTTAATTCAACCTGAGCCAATTTTAGGTGTCTACACCTCCCATTCATATAAGATCAAATTCACAAATATAATCCATTCATTGAGGAATGAGAAGTTAAAGGTCTACTACCTCATAGCATTCACATAAAAACTCACAAGATTTCACAAGACATAAATAGGAGAAGATCAATCTCTCATTGAAAATAAAGTATAGCATTATACCCAAAAGTTTGTATGTCAAAACTTATTCTAAAATAGCAACTCAAGGATATGGAAAAATAATTACTTAATCTAGATATGAACCAAGTAATTTAGCTTGCAACACATATAGTAAACATAAAAAATTCAACATTTGAAATACAATCATAGAAAGACTATTTACTACCTTGGGTCCTTCATTTTACCTTGCTTCCATCTCCAATTTACTTTCTTTTCTTTAGTAACCCATGCTCTTATAAAGTCAAGATTTCTACAAAACTAGATAAAAGAATTAGTCTTTCAAATAAAATAACTTTGTTAAACATTTGATGCATGCAATAGAAAAGAGACAATACCTAAGGGCTAGACCTAGGCCTCAGGGGTTCATATAAAATGGCCTTGCCTATGTAATGCAATCAAAGGCTCTATAGTTTGTCTACTAGACTTTCAACGTAATTACGTTGACTAAAAAAACAATTGTTCATGTTGGTACAATAATAAGTTCATACTAGATTTGTAACAAGAATCTAGGCTCTCTTTTCTGAGCCAATAATGGGTACAACCTCAAATGGACAAAGTTTTCTCAACACAAGTTGATTTTTAACTAGGTCATCCAATAATAATAGTTCAAGACAACTAGCCGACTATATTCGTAGACCTTTATTCTTAAGGTTGAATACACTATGCAAATACAAAGCCGTACATGTACTAAGTAGATCAACCTATAGAGTTTATATATTAATATAGAGTGCAAGAGAAAAGACATCACATAGTTCAATTTACAAAAGATCCCATAATGGTACAAAGGAAGGTTATTATAATAACATGAGAAATCTAATCATTATCCTTGATAGCATGCAGAAGTTTCCATAGGAACATGCAATAAATAAATAAATGAATGTCACCTTATTTAGCTAAGATATTTTTATCTTCTTATAACAATGTAGCCCACTTAAAAAGGAAAAGATATGCATTCACAGGCCTCTAGCCTTTTACTCATGCTGATTTGGATATCAATATTCAATATGCTTAAATAAAAGAGATAAATTTCAATATATATAAGGCATGAACAACTTAATGCATTAACTACACATAGTAAATAATGATTTTAAATCATCACTTACCTCTCGTCTCCTCCTTTCCACATGATTGCTTCTTGATCGACCTGGGATGTGACTAAAATCCACATAACTTATAATACCCATTACTATAACTTTACTATACATAGATCATAATATCAGATCAAATGAAAAACATCCTTCTTCCTTTTACAACCATGCAATATACAGATTTATCAAGCATTCTTATGCACTAAAAATACAATATAACTACCAATAAAATTTCTTGTCTCCAACTATTGCTACAACAGTATTAAAATTGCCATAACTTTCAAATTACTTAACAAAATTTAAAATTGTAAAATTTTTCAAAAAACTTAAATAAAGATTCTCATAACCTAGAAACCATTGTACAAACCATTTCCTGTGTATAGAGCAGTTTATAAAACATCAACAGGGTTTACAACAAGGTTTTTAGCAGGATTACAACAGTATTAAAACATCCATAACTTTCTCATTTCCTAATTAAATTAAAAAATTGAATATTTTATGGAAAGATAACAAATCTAAGAATAAAACCTAGAAAGAAATTAAATAGATTTATTAAAATCAGAGAGCAATTTATAAAACGTCAACAAGGTTTTCAGTAGTATTAAAACATCCATAACTTTCTCATTTCCCAATGAAAATAAAAAATGTTCTAGAAAGATAACAAAACCAAGAATAAAACCTAGAAAGAAATTAAATAGATTTATTAAAATGAGAGAGCAGTTTATAAAACATCAGCAAGGTTTACAACAAAATTTTTAACATGATTAATGCAGTATTCAAACATCCATAACTTTCTCATTTCCCAACGAAAATAAATAAAATGTTATAGAAATATAACAAAAATAGAAATAAAACCCAGAAAGGAATTAAATAGAAAAATATTAAAATGAGAGAGTGGTTTATAAAACATGGGTAGGGTTTACAATAGGGGTTTCAACAGAATTACGACTGTATTAAAACATCCATAACTTTCTCATTTCCCAACGTAAATCAAAAATGAAAAATGTTATGGAAAGATAACAAAACCAAAAAATAAAACCTAGAAAGGAATTAAATATATTTATTAAAAGGAAAGAGATGAAGAATAAACAATGGTGTTTCCTTCAATTCTGAAAAAGTGGCTAGCATAATAATACAAAATGATTATTAGATAATACATAGGAGAGCTCTAATGGGATGAACAAAGAAAATATAAATTTGAATTTGATGTTGAGGCATATAAATCAATCCACAAAACAACATATAAATTGAAACAATTATCTGGAAACTCGTAGAAGTATTCAAACTCAATAGCTAAGTAAAACTCATACCTGAAAACTTGATTTTGATTAGTCACAGACTCTTTCTTGTTTCAATGCTTAATGATACTGGTGAAACTTAAAAAAAGATGAATTGTTCATGTCCCGAAGAGAGAGTCCCTCAAATGTCTCCTTATTCAGGTTAAAATAGCCTTCGAATTCCTCATTCAAGAATTGTCTATTCAAAACAAAATGAAGAAAAATAAAAACAATTAAATTGCCACTACTTCTATTTTCTCCATTTTCCCTCTTTCTCAAAAATTTCTAAAATAACAAGATAACTCCAAGGAATAATTATAACTCATAACCACCACTCTTTCTTGTGGTTTCAAATAGAATTAAATAACTAATAAAATAAAATCAAGTTGTGATAATTAAGAATTAAAAGATCATATATATATATATATATATATATATATATGATCTTTTAATTCTTTTTTATTCAACATGGGTAAACACTTTTGACCAGAGCTATGAACTGGGTACAATATCAGGTGGGCAAGGTGGAGACTAGACCTTGTGACCTCGTGCCTACCACAAGAAGCTCTCGCCAATCGAGCCAGGCCCCCTGCCCATATGATATTTTAATTCTTAATTATCACAATCTGATTTTATTTTATTAGTTATTTAATTCTATTTGAAACCACCACTGCGACATCATATTAATTTAGTCTTAAAAATAGATTATTCTAAATGCAAATATTTTCACACACACACATACACATTAATGCAACGTTGAGAGAGTGTCATTCCTATCACACTCACAAATAAAGTCTGTCGATTGTAAAATTATAATTATTATGTTTTATTAATCAACAAAATAAAAGATAATAAATAATAATTTTATTCCTTAATTGCAAATTAATTGCATTAATTTAAATATTAAAAAATTACGGTTGTGACATCCTTCCCCTCTTGGAAGAGTCTGTTGAATTAGGTCCGGACAACTGAGAGGGGGGGTGAATTAGTTGTCACACAATTTAACAATTTCTACCTTTAATCTTCCTTTACAACTTATAATCAAATCAATGATGTAAATATTTCAGCATTAATTAATAACACATGAGCAGAAACATAAATAACACACTTGACACCAAGATTTTTGATGTGGAAACCCGGTTAAGGGAAAAACCACGGTGGGGGTTAACCCACAAACATTATACTTTGTTAAAAGTATTACAATGGGGAATGCACATGCATTCAGACTCATTGCCCAGAGCTCACTGCTCAAAAGAAGGCTCACTGCCTACAGGAAGAGAGTTACAATAAATTTGAACTAATATTTAGCATCTATCAATGATGGAGTTCAGTTCTAGTTAAGCATAGAAAACTGACTTGACACACTTCATCCTTACTCTACTCCTCTTACTACTATGCTAGCATCTGAACTTTTGATCTCTACTCTTTTCGCAATTACACCATAGTCACAACACATACACACACTAAAATCATCCAATTCCATTGGATATATATCCACAACATGATCTACAATCATTTTACCAGTCGGCTTCAAGAACATTTAGAACTTTGTCGAGTACTCTGCTATGTCAACTAGATCCATACATAATATGAGATGCAGACAAAAACTTGCACTCGCAAATCATCAATTATGTCGGCTACCATCACTTATCATCACCAATTGCCCAATAAACAACTTTTATACATCCAAAATTAAGATCATTCATAAGGTCGGCCTGTTCTTCTATCTGTTCTATCAAACTAAAACCTAATACTTAGAAGCTAATATCTTTTGAGTCCTTCATCACCGAGGGACAAAACTTTGGATTTAGAGTGTCTTGACAATGCTTACAACTACCTTAGATCCACAGTAAACCATGCCTTTCCACCGGAGAGATCTGAACCAAGATACCGGACCCTATCACTTGCTCTGTTCCTAACTGCCCGGACTTAGACAAAATCTGATTCTGACTTTCGGTGTGAACAAATTGTGTTATGCGGATGATTGGGATGATCTTAGTTGCCATCAATGACAACACCTATCAATACGAAGCAGTGTCTCTTGCCAACAATATCCCCCTTTGACATTGATGGAAACACTTAGTGAAAAATGACTAAGTGTCTAATGTAGCTCCCCCTTTGCTTGTGCTCCATACTGTTGTTCACATTGATTTCCGGTGCTCCCCCTTTGCTAGATTCTTCATCTTTCACTGATCTTTACTCCCCCTTTGACATCAATGGCAAGGGGTGGGATTCACAAGCAAAAACTTTCCAAAAAAAAATTCTGTGTATATTGTCGCATATGTACAACTAATCATTAAGTTCTATTCACATGAACTTGAGAATATTTGCAAAACTATTTTTTAATTGCACAAGTTCAGAGGCCCAAGTTCCCTTCATTCCATCCAAAATTGAGATGTGTCCACTTAGCAAAAATGCATATGCTTTTGCCTTTGTCAGATCCAGAGGATTACTTGTCTGAAGTGCAGTCTGAGCTTCTGATAAGGCATTAAACATGGTTTCTAACTTGGGGGCAATCAATTCCCAGAGCTCACACATTCTCTTCAAAATGTTACTTTTTTCTTTACCAAGCTTCTTTAACTCATCTATCAAGCTAATTACTTGACATTCTTGACTTATAGGTGAAATTGTTAGAGGATCAAAAATTTGAGAAAGATTTGATAATTTCTGTTCTTGCTCCTTTATCTTCTTCTCAATATCCTCACTAACTTTAAGCCATGATAGATAGAATGTGTACATATCTCTTCCATCATTTAGAGCATTCTGAATACTCCTTATGCTAATGTCGAGTATCATCCTATCATTTCCTATTAGATTATGTACTTCAATAAATTTCTTATCCAAAAACTCTTTCCAGACCTTTGCCTCTGCAGATTTTTCAAAGGATTCAAAATGAGTATTTACAGAACCTACAAGATTTTTCAGATGTCTGGAGGGGGAATCAAATGGACTCTTCTGGTAGGAAGGCATTATCTTCTCCAAAATCCTGGTTGCAAGCCCCAGTAGCTCATTGTCCTCCATGTGGGACTTTAACAACTTTTCTCTAGCCTTTACTTGGGAGAATGATGCTATTTTCATCAATTGAATTGGAGAGAGAGCATCTGGATTGGTTAGACCTTGGAGTAGTTCAGGTTCATCCAGCTCAACCACCTCTTTTTCAAGAAGACTTTTCACTACATCTGCAGTGTCTCTTGCAACATTTTCTGAATCATTCTTTTGTTCATCAGATTTCTCAGCATCTATTTTAGGTGCTTCAACATTTGCAACATCTTCTTCTGCTTTGTCTTCTTGGTTTTCTTCCTTCTCTCTCCCTACTTTATCATTTCTTGTATCACTTGCAGGTGAAATCTTTTCTCTGTCTTCACCACTCACTACCTGATCTAGAGGGCTCTGTATAGTAGCAATATCCTCTTCTTTTCTGGAAAGATAAGGTGGAGGAGTTTCTTCTGCATCAACTATTTTGTCTATCATTTAGATATGTCCTCCTGATTAACTTGTTCCTCTTCCTAAATTTCTCCAACATTCAGATTTAATGAATTAAATCCAACATTAGTCTCCCCATAGATTAACTCCAGATGATCTAGAGTAATACCTTGGTCATCACTTCCTTTTTCAACCTCTTTTTCTAGAGATTCTTGTTCCGGAACTAAAGGATTGACTTCCTCAACTTGTTTCTCTAAATTAATATAATATTTATCTTTGTCTAAAGTCTTTCTCAAAATTTCTTCTATTTCTTTTGCAATTTCCTCGATTTCACCAAGCATTAGCTTGTTCATCCGGACCTTGCTTCTAAATTTTTCTTTAACTTCTCTGAGGATTTTATCTGCTTCTCTTCTAGTCATTACAGGACACAAAGTAGAGACCACATACTCTCTGAGTTCTAGGTCTTTAGCCTTGGCTGCTTCTTTCCTCATTTCCAATACTTTCCTTAAACTTTTAGGAAGTTCTTGTAAATTTTCCAATAGGGCTCTATTGAATTTATTCAAATATATGATAATGGCATCTTCCAAAATTTTCTTATTTGCTTGATCAAAATTATCATAGTAAACTCTGATAGGCTTTAAATTTCCATGAACAGTGATTGTTTTTACAATTTCTTCAATAGTCATAGCGACCTTACCAGTTACTTTCTTTTTACTGGTCTTATTTCTTCTGGAAGGCTGGTCTTCAGAAGTCTTTGAAGTTATGGCTTTATTGGATCTTATTTATTTGACTTCTTCATCTATCTCTATCTCCTCATCATCTTTTGTGCCCACATTTGTTCTTGTGGCTTTTGTTTTCTTTCTCTTACTTTCTTCACCGGATGGTATGTCTTTTGGTTTTGCAGGTTTAGGAGGAATAGAAGTAGCAGTAGAGCTTCTAGTAGTCCTTGAAGTGGAGGATGGTTCCACGGGAGCATCTTCTTGTTTCTTGTCCTATTTATCTTTTTCAGCCTTCTCAATTCTTTCTCTATTTTGCTTCATTGCTTCCTTAGTTAAGCCAATGCTCTCAGCATACTTTTCAACTTGCCTCTGCACTTTCCTCTTGGTCTCCGGCTGTCTAAGTTCCACATGCAATTTTAGGCTCAGTTCCTTGTAAGTTCCAAACCTTTCCACAGAGGTATGTTTAGGTGTGCTTAGAAGAGTTGGGCATACATATCCAAAACTCTTCCATCCACCTCATAACCCATATGCATTATGCAAACTATCCTTGGTTCTACAGCTTCCATCAAGCACTGATCTGTGTCAACCATGAAACATATGTCATTTCATACTTCTCCACAATTGTTTTAGGGATTCTCTCCCTTGCTTGCATTAAACTTTGGAAGTTTTTGAAATAGCCCCAAATGGCAGTCTTTTGGGCTTGGGAGTCACCAAGGTTGAGAATTGAGCCTCCAACCTTTGAGCTTGGGCAAGCAAAAGTTTTATTTGTTCTTCTTTGGCTACAACTTGCCTAGCAAGAAATTCCTCTTCATACCTTTGTGCCTCCACCTCTCTTTGATGAACACGAGCTTGATAAGCAAGCTCTTCCTGCTGCATATCATACTCCTGCTCTTTTGTGACAGCGTTTAATTTCCTTCACAAGTCTAATGCTATATCCCTGATACTCAAGTTATTATCATCTTGAGGCATGCTGGTTATGAGCAAAATAATCTTCTTGCAACATGGATAGGTTGCAAGGAAAACTGAGTAGGGGTGGGAGGGTGGTAAGCATGATGATTATGCTGATAATCTGCTATTGGTGGGTTAAAACCAACAGTGTATTCTACTTGTATGGCTGATAGGGAGTGATATAATAAATATTTTCATGGAATGGAGGGTTATAAAACATATCTTCACTAAAAGAAGACATTATGCAGCATCAAACCAGCTGAAAATTCATGAAATGTTCTTATAATTAGAATAACAAAGACTAATTTTTTGCAAAACCTGAACACATACCAGCACCTTTAATCTTTTTGAAACCAGTGGTTACTTCTTTCTAGAGTTGCCAGGTGTGTACAAAAAATGCCTCCAAAAGGCTGAAACTACTATTGTACATACCAAACAACAATAACAAAAAGGATAAAATAGACTGAGAATTAGTTCACAGTCCCACCGAGTGTGCCAAAAACTGTTGTCTCTCAAAATTGCACCCTTGCTAAGTTGCATAACTTAGCATTATGGAGAAACATGGGATCTTTCCAGGCTTGTGGGTCACCTATGATGGAAAGAACCTCTAGAGAAGGTTGGCTTCCTCTTAATACTCCACCTATAACTATCCTAATTCTTTGCAGAGGAAAGGGTAAGAAAGAAACATGAAAAGTAAAACTAACTCCTAAGGTGATTCACCAAACTAATTATCTTGACCTGTAAAATTAGTTTTGCACACACAATTTAATCAAAAGATACAAGCTTGACTTGCACAACCTAGTTCTATATGTTTTCTGCATCAATATTTCATGGGAAGGATATGATGCATCATCTTAGAAGGAAAGGAACCTTTCTCAACTTGAACTATTTGCACTCTAACACAACTCACAACCTGCAAGATAACATGTACTAACTGCACAAAGGTGCTACCAATGAGACACAAGGAAAAGGAAATGAAATGACTTCACAAGTAATTGTATCAACCATTTGACTGCACACAATAGAACAAAAAAGAAGTAAGAAGGCAAAAGCTTATCTCTATTGATCTCCAAGGTGTAAACTGTATACATGTCAAAATGAGTTACAATATCATCTCCTGCTGAAAGAGCTCCAGAAGAGTTACAATCTGACCTGAAAATGAAAAGAACTCCCCAATGATGAAGAAAAGAGAAGACTATATACTTCTCCAAGCAGCTGCAACAAGATAAGGACTAGAAACTTCCTTGGTCATGCATCTCATAAAAGCCCTCAAAATATCTATCTAAAGCCCTCCAAAATGAGTTCCCAATGAAGAAAAAGTCAAGGCATGTCTTCACCCACCATTAAAGCTCTAAGAAATGCCTCTTAATGCCCTTAAATGCTACTGAAAACAAGTCAAACCACCACAATAACTCCTCCATCAGTTGGCCAACCTCTCCTGCAGCATCATCAATGTCTGATATTTGCACAATAAATGCTCAACCACATCTCTTTGACCACATCTGAAAGCCTCCTCAACTTGTCCCTTGCACAATTAATGACAAATACAATTATTTCTACATTTAATTAACATTGACTAAGTGGTTTATAATTACACCACTTAGTTTAATGTTTTACATTTTAAATTTATTACAAACCTATGCAGAAAATAATGGCACTAGGACATTAATATTCAATCTCCTGATTTTGCATAGTTTGGAGATAAATTAAAATATTGTGAAAAAATGACAAAGTAATTGACGAGACTTACTTTGTCACGTGTTATAGATTTTCCTATTATTGCCTTTTGCATTCTTATGGCAAGTGATAAAGTAATTCATAACCCATTACTTTATCATTTGTTTACAACTTTTAATCTATTTCTAGATTATGCAAAATAAAACACTTGTAACTTCTAGGCACAAACACGACTCTCCTTACATGAAAAAGATCTCTCCTATGTAATATGCCTCGTGCACTTGCATCATTTTACGCATTACATTGCTACATCAAAACACCTTATAACCCCTAGCAATTCATACATTTCACAATATACATCATCATGATTTCATGCCTTGAAGGTCTAATGTAGCAAATTATAAAGGACCCTTATGACTCCCTATGCATTACAATGCCTCATGATTTCAACACCAACTCATATCTTAGCAAAAATATAAGGCACTCATCCTCCTCAACTTTTAATTATGTTTTTTTTTTAACTTCAGAAAAAAATCAAAAGGTAAAAGTCGCGTGGCATCACGAGATTTTCATAGGTTTTGAAATACTAGAAGTCTTTCCCACGGTGCACAAAGGATAGCAATTATTTTTTAAAACAATTCCAAAACAATGAACAAAAAACACATTAGGTCGACCAAAAATAAGGGATGAAACCCTAAACTATGTCATTTGCATTTTGTTTTTTTTCTCCACCTTGCTGCCCCGTTGCCATGCCTCTGGGGTTTGAAGAGAAAACTTTAACATTTTCTGCAATTTCTAAAGGTTTCCATGCATATTTTCTCTGTAGAATGCGTGGTAAGTTGCTAAACTGAGACTTTGACCTTCATTTGTCGATTCTAAGGGCGATTTTGGGCCTCTAAGGCTGCGATTCTGACTAGTTTTTGATGTATTTTTTTGGTTTTTTCCTTGGCCGACCACTTTGCATCTATCTTCACTGTGTTGAGGCCGGTATGAAGGTCCTTTTGAGGAAATTTTCTGTGGTTTCCACACAACATCAGCATAAAAAGAGAGGTAAGTCATTCAACTGTTGATCTCTCTTCATTTCCCTGAGTTCTCACTGTGGAATCCGCTGCCAGAGGCGTGATCTGATAGCATTTCTAAGCATTTTTGTTTGAAATGAGCTTGAAAAACTTTTGAATTTCCTTTGTATCTACAAAAATGGAATGAATGAAGGAATACATACATGTTTCTCTGTGTAAGTTGTTTGAAAAAAGATAAATGGAACTGATTTGTACATGCCACGACCTCCATCTGGTATTTCTGAGCATAATATAACAAGGGTTTTCAAGAAACATAAAACTCTGGCATTCGATTTGAAGCATACGAATTGGTTTTTTAATTTTTTCATCTGAAAGATATCCTTCTTCTGTATGAAAACACATTGCTCTTCTTTTGCATCTGTAGCTGCTTTTATTCTGCAATACGATGATATGGTGATATTTTGCAAAGAAAATGTATTTTTTGACCGTAACTTTCTTGATCTTGAACTGGGCTTTCTTTAATCATTTCCTAGTTTGCAAGAATGAACCTCAGGGTTCGAAACTCATCAACTTTCTACTATAGTTGAGCTTTGCACATATTCTGATAAGGGTTTGAAATATAGCAACATTTGATCGTATGAACTGGCTTCTTTTCCAATACTTTATGTATATTGTTATGTTGTTCCTCAAACTATGACAGTGCAAAATACACACTTTCAAACTTTAATTTTCACCTGTAGATGCTCTTCCTATGCAGTGAGAACTTGATTTCTCCATTTTATGATATCTCTGCCTTTCTTTGTTCAAATACCATATGATGGGGTTAATCATGAGAAAAGGATGATGAGGTTCATCTCCTTTGCATTGTGTAATGATATCATACATGTTGTTCACTCTTTTGCTTTTCTGTATATGATAAAATCCATATGAATTATCTTTTGTATCCCCTATAGAAGAACATAAATGTTTGTTATTTTGAACTTATATAGCCATACCTGGCATTTGGCATTGATCTCTGAGTATGCATTTCTGCTCATAGTTGCAACTACACTATTCATCAGTTGGATTATTCATGTGCACACATGATACTCACTTTTATAATTGTTGCTACACATATGGCCAGAGCAATATGTGTCATGGGGTTGATGTTGCTTCTTAACTGAATTCATTGTTATCTAATGCATACTCCATTTGATTATCATTTAGCATTGAAAGCTGCACTTTTGGTCTTTTGACTACACTTGTAGGTGATCGTAGTGTGTCTCTATGACTACTCCATTTGCTTTTTAACTCCTTTCTGGCATGGATGTGGGATTCTTTATATGTCTAAATAGCAATCTTACATTTCATTCATGAGAAAAGATGAAAAGTACATGTCCTTAAATGTTATGGATGAAAAGTACTGTTGTGTCCTCTTGTGTTTTTGATTGTGCCTAGACTCCTCTTCTATCCCTCTGATGCATCTGAGTCTTCATGTACATTATCCTCCATTTGTTTTGATATTCTTCTTGATATGGCATAATGGATTCCTTATGACTGTCCCACATAGCATTGATTTGACTGATATAAGGTTGTTTCATGTACTCAATAGTAATTTTACACTTCATTCATGACAAAAGTGGAAAAAAATACCTATTCTTGGATGCTGCCCACTTTATGATATTGCTATACCTCTTGCATGGACAATGTGCTCAGTGGCATTCTCTTAATGGACTGCTTCTAAGCTATTGGAAGCCTATCCCTCTATGTTTAGACATGGCTGTCCTTTTGTGATATGCTTGGTAAAATTGCATTGAAATTGACTTTTCGCTGCCTTGTGAGTAGTTGACTTGATTGTTTTTATCCTTTGAGGTGATTGTTCAAAGTGTTCATGGCTACCTCTATATAAGCAATGACTGTCATTACTATGGTATGTTGTGATAAGGCATCAATGACAGTAGCCCTCAGCATGTTGGGCTCAACCCTTGTGGGAGCCACATTTTCTCCGCATGCTTGATTAAAATCTGCAATAAATATTTACCTATATCTGCACATTGGACAAACTTGTTAGACAAAACCATGAGTTTCAGATTTGTTCTTTGTTTTTCTCTGATACATATGATGATTACAAACTGATGTAATGCATTATAGGAGTAAATTGTGCATGTAATGATGATGTATATGCAAGCATTAGGCATCCCAAGCTTTAACACAATTTTCTCCTATCTCTTTGCAGAGATTTTGGAGTAGCTGGGCGACCTCTATGAAGGAGCTGAAGATGAAGCTGCTCAATTGCGGGAGTTTGTCATTACAAGGCAATGATGAATCCCTTGTCTTTGTATATGCTTTCATTTCTATGTGCATCATTTCCTTTTCTAATGCATTATGGTAGTCATTCCCATGGCTTGTGTGGGAGCATTTCATTTGACATTCATAAATAAAACTATAAAACTTAACTAGCTCCACCTAATTGAGTTGGAAAATAAAAATAGGTAACAATAACTTTATCCTATACCTGATTGGGGGCAAATCCTTGACTTAGGTTTTCATATGGTATCCTAGACATGGTATTAAACATAAATCAAAACATTCAAAAATCCAAAAAAATCAAAACATTCGAAAATCCAAAAAAATCAAAACATTCAAAAATCCAAAAAATCAAAACGTTCAAAAATCCAAAACAATTAAAACATTCCAAAAATCCAAAAAAATCAAAACATTTCAAAATTAAAAAAAATATATATAAAAAATCAAAAAATGTCAAAAAATTTCAAAAATAATGTCAGTCATCAAGTCTGTGTCAGAGTCAGTCCACCTTGTCAAACTATGTTGCCTCTATGACTTTACATAGGCAAGACCATCATCGATGAGCCCCCGAGGCTTTAGTCCATCCCTTTGGCCTTATCATAATAAAGAGTCTACATGGTCAAACTACGTTGTCTCTGCGCTTTATGTAGGCAAGGCCATCATCGATGAGCCCCCAAGACACTAAGTCAGTCCTTTAGATCTGTTGACTCAAGTCATACTATTGTTCATATCCCATAATAAGTTGTCCCTTGCTATGGTTGACATCCTGATCAGACATAAATTGGTTACATTCCACAAGAGAACTAAGCTCAACAAATCTTGAAACAATAGGTGAAACTATCTATCAAGTCTCTAATCATAACTGATCAATTGCCCAATCATGACTATTCATCACTATCAGTTACCTTTATCAGCTATCAATTGTCTTATATGCACTCTTAAAACCAGACCAGGCGTCTTATACGAGGTATCTCATTTCTAAAACCAAACGCAATCCTACCATTTGCCTTATACAAGTGGTTGCATCATCGAAACTAGACTTGATGTCTTAAACAATATGTTTCCTTCCCTAAAACTAGGCGTTATCTCGTGAAAGGAATCTAGGTGTGCGGAAATCACTTCCTACACTAATCTAATGAGGAGAGAAGAGTGCAAATTCTTTTCAACCTTTACAATTACAGTGTTATTAACCCAATAACAAAGATATTGTAGCTAACACATACACAAGAATGTAAGATAGAAGAAGAGAGAGACACGATATAACGTGGCCCGAAAAACCCTTACGGGTGAAAACCCCCACACTTCAAAACACAGCTCAAATGTATTATTTAAACAATGAGGTTTACAATATAGTTACAGATCCAATGCTCTTGTAGGAGTCTTTGACACTCGTATCTAGAGATAATCTGATAGCATAACTGTACCTGTCAATCACATAATACATATCCTCTCCAAAGCACCTGTTTATATAGAAGATACAAGGCAAAAATGGCTCTATCTTGAGATAGGCGTCCAACATGGCCTCATGGCCCAAAACCCACACCTATGGACACTTATCCAACACTATAGTATGTTCATGACACTTGTCATATCATCCCATCCCAAAGAGGTCGCCTATTCCCAAGTTGGGCAATGACAGATACTCTTACGACACTTATGACTGTCATAGAATCTGTCATAGCTGCCATATCTTACAACTGTAAGAGAATTTGTCATACATAGGCTATAAATAGCATATTCTCTTACAACATGTCATAACCCTCCTTGGGGCACCCAAAGATGCCATATTCCAAGATGCCTTGCGACACATGTCTTCACTTGTCATAGAATCTTCCATTTACGACTCCTACGTGTCATAGATTTGTCATAGGAATCTGTCATGACCGTTTCGGTCAATATTCCCTTAGACACTATCCAAGATGCTGACACATGGCAAAATATTCCTACCACTAAGTGGGACACCTATCTCCTCATGTGAGGACAAATTTACATGTTGTCACCTTCCATGTAGGATGACACATCACCGTGCCAAATCCTACTGTCATGCCCACATTTCCCATGCGGTCACGACATGCATCACACATGTCATGTCCACATTTGTCATGTGGTCATGACACGAAATATCAAAAAAAATTCCATGCTTCCCTAGAAACCCCGTCGCACGCATAAGCGTGCTCGGTGGCATTACACTTAAGGCGTAAACATAACAGTTGAATGTAGGGTAATGCATTCACTTGCGCATACCATTCGCAATGAAGGCCAACTAGGGGGTTGATGTGATGTAGTTAACATCGCCAGTAGGGTTAGGATCAATGATCAAAACCCTAAGTTAATCTATGTGAATGAAGGGATTTTGACGTAAGTCAAAATCAACAGCCAAATTTAGTGCAAGAGAAAGATATAATTTAATACAAAAAATTTAATGTCGATAATAGGAAAAAAAACAATAATATAGTCCTAAACAAGTTTAAATTTCACTAACCTAGCTAAACCCTAAATTCCAGAAAAATCTGGTAGCATAACGCCTCACGGGCATGATTAGGGTTTATTATAATAAAACAAGTTTTGATCGAATGTTTACTAGTTTGGTTCTAAATTACCTACGTCATACTAGTTAAATTGGTAGATTAGTTAAATAGAGTAATTGTACATTTTTCAACAAAGCTCGATCAATTTGTTCTTCTTCACGTTTTCTATAATTTAAAACATTTTTCAACAAAGCTCGATCAATTTGTTCTTCTTCACGTTTTCTATCAATCAGAGTTATCACTGCATCCTTTACATTATTCCTAATTTCTTGGTAGATCAGATTACGGAAACATGTTATACTAACTTCATCTAAATAGTTTACTAGGTTTCCAAGTTGGTTTGAACTACGTCTTTATTAAATTAATAAAATCGCTCTAGATATAATTAAAAGGGAATATTAAATTAATAGCAGTCTAGTTATTTATTAACTTCGTCGAATTAGGTTTTATGATTAAAGGATTAACCCAATTGTTAAAATAATTACATCTCAAATAATTAAATTATGTAAAATTTGAATAGAACAAATAGATCATTTTTTTTTCAAAAATCAAATTAAAAATCTATAATATATATAATCCCTCTAATCGTGATCTAATCTATTTATTACCATACCACTAACAAATAAAAATAACATTCCAAAAAGGAATAAGGTTTACCCATTTTATTACTTGTCTCAAAACCCCATTATAAAAATTCAGAACTTAAAACAATGAACAAAATAAATAAAAGAGTGGAAAAAGAAAATAATGCCAATTTTAAATTACAAAGCCCTAAAAGGCCCTCAAATAGAAAACTAATTTCCTTAAGGGCAAAAAGCCCTAACCCTATTTTTTTCAAACTCATTTTCTTTTCTTCTTGATTGTTTTTCTTCTCTTCTTTCTTTTTCTTCTCTCATTTTTGTTTTTGATTGTGTTTGCAGGTTTAATGGAGGCCATACATGAAATGCATATGATGGCATATATGTGTGTGTGTGTGTGTGTGTGTGTGTGTGTGTGAATATTTATATATTATGGGCCATTGAATATATATATATATATATATATATATATATATATATATATATATATATATATATATATACTTTTTTTGTTTATATGCTAAAATCTCTAAATTTTATGGCAGTGGGGAATGGCGCTGCTGGGGGCAGCAGTGGCAGACTGTGGTGGAGGGGCAGCAGTAAGGAGGCTGCAGTGTTTAAGGGTCAGCGGTGGTTTTGGAACGGTGGACGGGAATTCCAGGCAACGGAGGGGAGTGAAGGAGTGTCGCGACGGGGTTTACGGCGGAGGTCTGCGGGAGAGAAAGGAGGGGGGAGTGTGGGGAGGGGCCGGAGCCCCCACCCACACCCCACTATGTAATAATTTGAATTCTCAGTTTATTTCATTATTTTGCACAGTGATTATTAAAAGGTTTTAATAATATTTTTATATATATTTATATATATATAAATATATACACACACAGCAAATCTTAGTTTTATATCCAAATACAGTTTATTGCATATTAAAAAATATATATGTAATACAGTCTCTTATTTTTATTTGACAGAATAATTTAAAACAATCTATATTTAAATGCATATAAATATATATACATTCAAAAATACAATATATATATATATATAAAACTATATTTTCAAATATAATTTTCCTTCAACACTTACAAATTTTTTTTTAAGAACATTAAGCAAAAGATGTATATTTTTATTTTTTTCAAATTTATCTAAAGCAAATGAACATTTCTTTTTTTTAAGAATATATCCATTAAAATAACTATTTTTTTTTTCAATGCATTTAATTGAATCCTTCCAATATATATCAACCGTTAAAATATCCTTTCCATAAGAAAAATGTAAAACTTTCATTTTTTTTCTCTCAACAATAAACAACTACTTTCCTATTTGTTTAATTTTTTAAAATATACATACAATAAAATGGCAATAAGACTATATCATCCTTTCATTTCTCTATTTTTTTGGTTAAATCATAGCATTGAAATCAACAACTAAAATTTCTATTGCAAATGTAAATAAATCATGCACACAAGTAAAATATACTTTTACAACAAGAGAGAGAGAACAATGTTCTCTTTTGAAACTAACAAATGATACAAAATCTTGTCTTGGCCATGCTCTCTCTAAAGAGCTAAGAAGAAATAAGATAACAACTCCAAGAACAATGGTGTTTTCTTCAACTTCACAAAGCTCCCAATATCCTGCAATAACACAAAAAGGAGAAAGAAGCCACAACAACTTGCTCTCCTCCCTACTATAGACCCACTAGTGGGTCACCCCCGAGCTAGGGAGATCATCCACACACTAGGAAACTCAAACCACAACACAACAATGCATTCAACAACCAAACACAAAATTACTCCCATGGCTAACACAACACAAGAACTCACTCGGTATGAGTTCAATGGGGTAGGGGAGTGGACAACACTCAACTCAAGAGTGCCACTCCTAAAACATCCCAATACAAATACCTCTCAAGGCCTCAAGCCAACACTTTTAAACATAGTTTCACAAAGCTTCCATTTGGCTCTCAAGCCATTTCACATATTACACATATTCACATATTGCCCTCAAGGCTACAACTCCAAAAAAAATCAAGAAAATGACCCCGAGAAGGTTCACTCCTCCCCCACCCCACACTTGTTGAGCATCTTCTCCCAAGTAGGAGAGGCTCTTACAACTCCATTACAATTTTTCCCCACAACAACAAGTAAAACTCAAAATGGAAACTCACACATAGCATCACACAAGTAAATAAAATACATAAGGGAAGGCCTTAGCCTTGAAACATACCTTAAAAAGCCCAATTGGTAGATGGTTGAGTAGAGCTCCTCCAACTCTTCTCCAAATTGAGCCACCAAATTTCCTCCAACTTTTTCTAAAAAAAAAAATCAATAAAATTGCCAAAAATTCAACAACCCCATCCCTCTCTCCAAGAGGGATTAAAATAGGCTCTTTTCCAAGAGCCTTGAGGAATGGGGAGGTGACACATGTCATCTCCTCACTCCTCCCAACTACAAGCAAGACCCTTGGAATGGGTGGTGACACATGTCACTAACCCATCCACCAAGTCTCTCTCCCTTCCACTTGTCCTCTCTAAAACATGTGGGAGAGAAAAGTGGAGCTTAAGAGGGAGTGGATGCCACATGTTTCCCCATCCTCTCCTCCTAAGAAGGACCACACAACCCCAAGGTACCCTCACCAATTATGAGAGAGACTTGGAGTAAATTCCTCCACAATTAAGGGGTCTTGGAGACTTCCCCAACCTAGGGAAGTGGAAAGGAAGAGGTTGAGTGTTTGACCCACTCATCCTCTCCCTCCCAAGCTTCCATTTTCGTCACTTTACTTCAGGGTGAAGTTAAAGTGACCAAATGGAAGTTTACCTAGGGTTACACATGCCCAAAAGGTCCCTAGACCCAAGGGGTACAACTCAGGGTCAAGTTTAACCCATTTTGAGCACCAAAGGTTGAGTTAAAGCACATGAAAAGGGGTCTCAAAAATTTATAACTAAAAAATAAAATTCAAATGACACTATACTTACAACACCAATTAGAATTCAAATAAAAGAGGGGTAGACCTAACCCGACTAACAACATGCAATCAACATTACACAAATTCATCATGCAACATATTTGATCTTGGTTCCTCTTGGAACTAAATCGGCTTCACAAGGGAAAACAACACCGTGTGTGGGATGATCTCTGAATTTATGTGGCTTCGTTAGAATATCTGCGTACTCAAATGAAACGTTAATTCCACATGTATATAATAGCCGAAGCAAATTGAAACATACACTCACATACAACATCACATATCCATATAAGCATCAAGGAAGTCACATTACAATTAGATTCTAAATTCTGCATTTCAAACATCCATTCCTAATATTGAATCACAAAACAAATTTCTAACTAACATCACATGAATAGTTTCTCAATAACATCATAATATAAACCTTATGTCTAACATCATCAGTGAATCAATATTCAGGTCTAAACATATCGTAAACATGCTAAGCATAACAAATCCACATACAACATAAAGTCTAATAGTCCAAAAATTCAGGATCAACCGTCCCACAAGTCTAAATGTATCACCAACAGTAAAATAAATAGTCAAATATAAGGGAATGAAAAAGTAGGCCTCACATCCTCCCCCCTAAGACTGTACTTCCTCCTGGAAGTCGTCAAAGAGGTGAGGATAAAGGGCCCTCAATCTCGCTACATCCTCCCATGTCGTCGTGACCTCATCATACATGTCCCACTGGATCCTAACCTGGTCTAGCTCTCGATCTCGAAGGCCCAGCGTCTGACGAGCCAATATGCGAATTAGCTCCAAAGCCAGCTGACCGTCTGCCTCTACCTAAAGAGCACTCCAATCCAATACATGGGATAAATCAGATATGTAACGCCGTAAAATTGAAACATGAAGAACATCGTGGATACGCGACAGGCTAGGTGGCAAGGCTAGATGATAGGCTACGGGTGCTATCCGCTCCAAGATCTCAAAAGGTCCAACAAAACAAGGTGCGAGCTTAGAGCCCTTTCTGTAATAGATTGGACTCTTGTGCGGTCACACTCTCAACAATACCCTGTCCCCAACTGAGAAGCTCCGATCTACCCTCTTAGCATTGGCATACTTCTTCTGTCGATCCTGTGCCTCTTGAAGTCTCTGCCTAATCAATGTCACCTGCTGCTCCATATCCTGAACCAACTCTAGCCCTATCGCAACCCTGTCCTCAATACGGTGCCAACTCAAAGGTGTCCTGCAAGGTCTGTCGTACAAGGCCTGAAAAGGAGGCATACCCAATGAGCTGTGATGCCCATTGTTGTAGGCAAACTCAACTAGATACAGATACTCCTCCCATCTACTCTAATGATTCATGACATACATACGGAGCATATCCTCAAGAACCTGATTAACTCTCTCTGTCTGTCCATCGGTCTCAGGATGATAAGCAGAAGTGAAGTTGAGCTGTGTGCCCAACACCTACTGTAAGGCTCTCCAAAAGGCTAAAGTGAATACTAAATCCCTGTCAGAAATGATACGGTGAGGTACCCCATGTAATCTAACAATCTGATCCAAGAATAGTCTCGCCATAGATGGTGCATTGTACGTCATGCGTACAGGTGAGAAATGCGCCACCTTGGTCAACTTGTCAACCGTCACCATGATGGCATCATGGTGGCGTGATGACATAGGAAGACCAACAATAAAATCCATGGAAATGGTGTCCCATTTCCACTTAGGTATCTCGTGAGGGTATAAAAGACCCATTGGATGTTGATGCTCGGGCTTGACCCTTTTGCACTCAAGGCAACGAGCAACATATTCTGCAATATCTCATCTCATACCTGCCCAATGGTATAACTGTCGCAAGTCGGCATGCATCTTCTTTACCCCTGGGTGTGCTGCATAAGGTGCTCTATGAGCCTCTAAAAGAACCAATGCACGAAGGTCACCCACACGGGGTACATAGATGCGCCGTCGATGTCTAAGCAAACCATCTGACTCAAGGGAATATCTTGCAAATCTGCCCTTAAGGGCTCTCTATTTCTGGATCTCCTGCCGCACCTTAAGAAACCACTCATCCTCAGGCAGATGCTGAATGATGCGCTCTCTGAAGTCCACACTCAAGGTCAAGGTTAGGATCTCGTGGCACCTCCGACTCAAGGCGTCAGCGACCATGTTCTCCTTCCCTTTGATGTAGTGGACATCAAAGTTGTACAAGCATAGAAACTCCATCCAACGCCGCTGGTGAGCATTCAAATTCGGTTGTGTGAATATGTACTGCAAACTATGGTGATCCGAATGAAGTTCAAAACGACGACCCAAAAGAAAGTGTCTCCAACAAACAAGAGCATGTACTACTGTTGTGAGCTCTAAATCTTGAGTAGGGTAGTTCATCTCATGTGTCTTGAGCTTACGCGACTCATATGCAATCGCTCTACCACCCTGCATAAGCACGGCTCCCAAAACCTCAAGTGATGCATCTCTGCAAACTACAAAATCCTCTACAGGATCTGGAACCGCTAAGATGGGAGCGCTGATAAGATGCTCCTTGAGGACCCCAAAGGCCCTCTTGCACTACTTGGTCCAAGTGAAACTCTTCCCTTTCCGCTAAAGTAAGTGATAGGGTGCGCTATCCTGGAAAAGCCCTCTACGAATCTGCAGTAGTAACCGGCTAATCCCATGAAACTCCTAACCTCTGTCACATTGGTGGGTGATGGCCAATCTCTGATAGCTCTAATCTTTGATGGATCTACAGAGATGCCATCACCTAACAGGATGTGCCCTAAGTACTGTACCTCTATCATGAAGAAGGCACACTTTGCCAGGTTGCCATAAAGTTGTTGCTCTCACAAGCACTGCAAAACCTGACGCAAATGTTCCACATGCTCCTCCTCAGTATGTGAATAGATCAAAATGTCATCAAGAAAGATGATCACGAACCGATATAAGTAAGTGCGGAACACCCCGTTCATGAGACTCATGAACACTGCAGGGGCGTTCGTCAAACCGAAGGGTACCACTGTGAACTCGTAGTGGCCATATCTAGTTTGGAAGGCTGTCTTATGAATATCTACCTCTATGATACGCAATTGGTGATACCTGGATTTCAAATCAATTTTTGAGAACACTCTGGCGCCCTGCATCTGGTCAAAAAGGTCATCAATCCTAGGCAAAGGATAACAGTTCTTGACCGTCACCTTATTAAGCTGCCTATAGTCCATGCACAAGCGAAGAGACCCATCCTTCTTCTTCACGAAGATAACCAGTGCGCCCCATGGTGAAACGCTAGGTCAGATGTGCCCCTTCTCAAGTAACTCCTATAATTGCAGTTTGAGCTCCGTGAGCTCATGTGTAGTCATCTTGTAGGGTGTACGAGACACTGGCTCTGCACCAGGCACTAGATCAATGTGGAAATCTACCTCTCTGCGCGGAGGCATACCTGGTAATTCCAGCGAAAACACGTCGGCAAACTCTCTCAAGATAGGGTGATCATCTAGTGATGCCTCAAGCTCGTCTTCTGATCTCACTAACTATGATAGTGAACATCTGACATCCCTTCTACATGCAGCGCTTAAGCTGCTGAGCGGATATCATACAAATTGTCGTAGGCTTCTGAATGCCCACTATCTCAACCGATGCACCATGATTATTTAAGCATCTAATCGCTTTTTGGTGACAATCTATCTTGGCTCCATGAGCCGCAAGCTAGTCCATACCCAAAACTACACCGTAGGATCCCAATGGCATAACTCTAAGGTCACAAGAGGTAGTGAAGGACCCTAAGGAAATCTCACAATCCCAAACCAAGGTATCTACTGACATCCTGGCCCCAGAGGCCAACTCAACCTCCCACCTAATGTCCTGCCTAGAAGCCACTAGCCTGCAATGCTCCACTAACATCGTAGATATAAAGGAATCAGTAGTGCCAAAATAAACTTGGGGACATCCCATGCCCCCAAGAAGGTATGCATTGGCAAATAGCTCAAGCCACATATCAGAACTATGCTGATTACATTACTGAGAAAATATAAGCATGTCTTTGCCTAGTCATATGAGGACCTGAAAGCTTATAGAGAGGATTTATTCCAGCATGAAATCCATTTGAAGCCTGAAGCTAAACCATTTAGACAAAAAACAAAGACTTATCAACCCAACTTTAGCTCCTAAAATGCAAGAAGAACTCATGAAGCTTAGGGAGGCTGGAATAATTATGCCCATCAGACAATCAACTTGGGTGTCTAACCTTGTCCCAGTCAGAAAAAGAATGGTGACATAAGACTGTGTGTGGACTTTAGAAATCTAAATGTATCTTCTTTGAAAGACAATTATCCATTGCCAAACATGGAAGCTATGTTACAAAAGGTGACTGGCTGTGAACTTTTGTCCATGATAGATGGATTTTCAGGGTACAATCAAGTGAAGGTGAAAGAATCAGAACAGTTCAAAACTACCTTCACTACCCCATGGGGAACCTATGTATATGTGAGAATGCCATTTGGACTGACAAATACAGGTGCTACATTTCAGAGGGCAATGGATGTTGCTTTTGCAGGATTAATTGATTCAATTTTGGCTATGTATCAGGATGATTTGACAGCTTATTCAAAAAAGGAGGAGCAACATTGCATGCACCTAGAACAAATATTTATTAGAGCATTGGAATATGGTATCTCACTCAACCCAAAGAAATGTGCTTTTGGGGTAGTGGAAGGAAAATTGCTTGGTCATATTGTTTCCAAGGATGGGGTCAGGATTGATCCTGAAAGGGTAGCTGCAATTGATAAAATTCAGATCCCTAAAATAGTAAAAGGTGTTCAGTCTTTCTTTGGACACTTTAATTTTGTTAGGAGATTTGTGCCTAACTTTGCAGAGGCCACAAAAGATATTTCCAAGATGTTAAGGAAAGGTGCAATTGTCAAATGGGAAGATGGAGCAACTAAATCGTTTCATAACATAAAAGAGGCTATAAAGATGGCTCCTATGCTAAAGTCTCCTGATTTTTCTAAGCCATTTCAGCTGTTCTCATTTGCTTCTTTCCACACTATTGCTGCTTGCTTATTATAGAAAAATGCAGAAGGTTTTGAACAACCCATAGCTTTCTTTAGTATGTCATTGCAGGCTGCTGAATTAAAGTATGACATCATGGAAAAACATGCATATGCACTGGTTAGAGCAGTCAAGAGCTTTAGGCCATATTTGGTGGGCTCTCACATAGTTGCATATGTGCCTCATGCAGCAGTCAAGGATACCTTTACTCAGCAAGAGGTAACTAGAAGAAGATGCAGATGGATAAACAAATTGCAGGAGTTCAACATTGAAATACAGATCACTAAGCTGGTAAGAGGACAAGGTTTGGCAAAATTGATGACACAGTCAAATCTAGAGGCATGCCAAGTGAATGTAGTGCATAATAAAATTATAAATATGTCAGAATCTGAATGTTATAAAGACATAATACATTATTTGCAGAATTTGAACTGTCCTTCCCATCTCGTGATAATCAAAAGAGGACTTTGAAGCTACAGGCTATTAAATACATCATTGTTCAAGGAGAGCTGTATTGGAAAAATCCGGATGGTGTATTACTCAGATGTGTGGATGAAAATTAGGCTAAGGATATTCTAAGTAACATGCACAATGGAGTGTGTGGTGGACACTATGTTGCCCATACAACAGCCCACAAAATCCTCAGAGCAGGCTATTGGTGGCAAACTCTTTTTTCAGATGCACACAGAATGGTAAGAAAATGTGATCCTTGCCAAAGGTTCTCAGGAAAGCTAAGATATGAAGGTGCATTACCCCTTAGAACTATAACTATAAAAGCTCCATTCCAGCAATGGGGAATTGATTTTATAGGGGAAATCTTAGAAAAATCAAGTGGAGGGCACAGTTGGATTCTAGTTGCCACTGATTACTTCACTAAATGGATTGAGGCCATTCCAACTAAAAAAGCTACAAGCAAGGTGGTGATGGATTTTATTCTGGAAAATATTATTATCAGATTTGGAGTACCAGCCAAATTGGTCGTAGATAATGCCATGTGTTTCAGATCTGGTGAATTTATTGATTTTTGCAGCAATTATGGAATTGATTTGTTTCATACATCACCATACCACCCACAAGGGAATGGTCAAGCAGAGTCAAGCAACAAAAGTCTCATGAAAATCATCAAAAGGGTGATAGATAAAAATAAAAGGGCTTGGGATTCAAAGCTGGAGTTGGCATTATGGGCTGACAGGGTGATAGTGAAAAGAGCAATTGGAAGGTCACCTTTTGAATTAGTATATGGTGCAGCAGCTAGGTTGCCTGTGAACAATCTCTTGCCAGTGTACAAATTCATCAAGGGGAACGAGGAGGAGATTGAGGACCCAATGACTGAAAGAATAAATCAGCTGGTTGCACTAGATGAAATCAGAAGAGAAGCATAGAAAACAAACATCAAGAAACAACAAAGAGTGAAGTATCTGTTTGATAAAACGGCTACAGAGAGAAGGTTTTAGATAGGTGACTTAGTGCTTATGTGGAATGCAAGAGGCCAGGATAAGGGCAAGCATGGTAAATTTGAGCCCTTATGCACCGGCCCATATCAAATTGGCAATGTCTATGAGAATGATTCTTACTTTCTCTAAGCCCTAAATGGTGAACTACTAGAATTGCCAGTGCACGGTAAATTCCTTAAAACCTTTTTCACATAAATGAGTACCTTCTGTGCACACTGTAAACTAGATGTAAATATTTGTACATGCCTTGTATAGTCTGTCATGTTTTGAGTGTTGTGTTTTGTCTGGTCTGCCCCAGAGTAGTCTGATCCTCACTACAGTCTTGCACCTACACATCCCCAATCAGAGCCTATTGGTAACCATTTATGTTTAGGGTTTTAAGCTTGGGCATTTGCAGGTTTTCTCATTCATACCCTGAATTTTCTGAGTCATGGGATCTTGCATTATTTTGTCTATTCTGTTGCTGGCCTTCTGTGGTGGGTTCCTGGTTGTTAAATCTCATCTTCATGTTTTAGTTTTCATAAGTTGACCAGCCCCCTTAGCAATGTTTTACCGTTTTTTCCTATCGCATCTGAGAAAAATATTAAGTCTTCTATGTGCAAGTGCAAAATGTTTGTTGGCAGGCTTGTGAAATCTCTATCGGCTTCCAAAAATGATAAAGAAATTGAGTTATATGCATTTTAGATGCATATCGGGTTGCATATACAAGAGGGAATCTTTTGAAGATTCCCAAGTATATTCTGCAGTTGTATGCATTTCCAAATGCATATCGGGCTCAAAAGGAAAATGTACAAGGGCGGAATATACATTAAAGATTCTTAGAATATTTGCTGCCTACATATTGGGTTGCATGTATATTTGGTTTGTATGTTTAGACATACAACGGTTAGATACAAGGAAAAGATACATTAAGGTATATTCTGTGGAAGATTCCCGCTTGTATATTCGACGCTCAAAGGAAATGTACATTGAAAAATATGCAAAGGCTGGCGCACATACATTTGCTACAGTGCAACAGAGATACAATTGGTGGGGCCCGCGGGTATGTACAAGTGAGTTTGTATATGGTTGATATACAAAGGAGTTATGCATTCACAGATATACAAGGCGGATTCCAAAATGTTTTAGATGTGCTTTTTAATTGTGGCGAGGTCCGACTTGTACATTGCATTTGTATATGCGATGTGCAATGAGATGTACAAAGGAGAGAGAAAATGTATCGAGCCCACCAATTGTATACAAGGGTAGTTGTTTGTATGTCAGCATACATTCAAAACATACAGTGAAGAAATATACAACACAGATGCGATGGAGGAATCAAATGCGGCAAATAGTAATTTGAGGTCCGTGGGTTGTATAAAGCATTTGTATATGCTAGTATGCAAGCCGATATACAAAGGGCGAAAAGGCAAAATAAAAGGAGAAAGGGCTAGCGATAGAATCATGGGGTGCCTACGTGGCACGTTTTCACTGGCCGATGACTAGTCAGTGCAATTTTGAGCCGTGGATCTCAATGATAGGAGTGGATCAACGGCCTTGTTTTGAACTAGCAGCGATGGTTTTTCCTGAGCGTGTGCGGCCATTTTTGAGCGAGAAAATCTCTAAATGCATCTGTTGTTGCATCCCGCATGTAGTTGAGGTTTTAATGGCGGTCGTGCAGAGACATGCGATGGATTGAGTGACGGGCCAACTACTAGTTTTATGAGGAATGTCCCCAAGCGGCGGCATAGGGCTCGAGTTTTGTTCCTCCTCGCCATTCCTTCTACCTGTTGCCTGCAGTATTTTGGGTGCCATTTTATGGTGCACGGTCTGGCAGAATTTTTGATGTGCCATGTAATTTATTTGCCGAGTACACTTTCTTGTTGTATTAAGTAGACTGTGTTACTCATTTTTGTTGTTGAAAATTGGACAATTTTTGGTGCTGTGATAAGATACAACTTCATTGGTGGCCCTGTTTGGGATGTTTTTGTGAGTTTATGAATCTCATGTTGTATGTTTAATGCATAAACTTACTAGTTTCATGTTGATTTAAATGAGTAATGCTTCATTGCATGTGTTCTGTTACTTGTCTCCAAATTGAATGTATTCTTCTTTTGAATCTAAATAGCTAAGGGGTGTCTAAGATTCTTGAATATGGATTTGCTATATTGAATGCTTGGTCTTTTACTTCTGCTCAAGGAGTAGATTAAATATTTTAGGTTAAAGTGTTAAAAAGAATATGTTGCAGTGAGGATCTCCTAAGTAGAGGTAACCGAATACTCAATTTTGGGAAGTATCTGTAAGGCAGATATTAAACAATCCCCTTGAAACCCAATCATTAATATAGGTTTATGTGTACATTCACATGTGTATGTCTATTGACTCCGAGCCCTGGATAGGTACCGATCCAGTCTTGTATTGAGGTCACAACCAAAGTCCTAGTTTTGCATCCAAATACAGAACAAACTCAAACTTTAAATGCAAACCTTTAAGATATTAGAAGTAGTTTTAGGACTGAAATCCTCTGTCTACAACTGAATATAGGCCCAAAGCTAGCCCCTTTGCACTTATCTCATAGTTTTGGTCTGCATAAGAGAGGATTTATCTGCGTTGTGTCAACATCCCAGCAAATACATAGATGCATTTCATAGATGTTGAATAGGGAATACCCCCCTTGGTTCTGCAGAGCCTAAAGAAGAAGAGGAGATATTTATAGAGTCTATCTCCTATACTGTTGGCCCCTGGCCCAGGAATCTTGTTGATCAATGATGGCTACCTTGTAGGGATTACTGGGAATAAGCATCCAGTCTGGGAAAATAACTAACACATAACATGGGCCCCGAGCCTGTATCTGTCCCGACTGAGTCCTACCCAACTGCTGCTGTCCAGATCTACCTGTGGAACTCTGTGAACCCCTATATGACTATTGTGACCTCACGGGTCTCGCAGGTGGTCCCTACTGTCTTTGATCCCTACGTGGGCCCTGCTGCTACCAACCATAATTTTGTCCTCCCTGTGCCCTCTGCTGGGGTCTAGACCTCTGCTGATGCTACTGTGGAGACCTAGGAGGAAATGATGGAGAACTAAATCCTCTTCTCTATGGTGGTGGTGGTGGTTTATGAAAGTTCTGCTGCTGCTGATGACCACGGTCCTAAAATTATGGGCGTGAATTCTGCCCTCGTCCCTGAATCTCCTTTGCAATATAAGTCTTTTTGGCAGCCTCACTCATAGTCTGGGGGTCTACCATACGCACTGGTCCTGCTATCCTCTGATTCAAACCTCTGATGAATTTGTGCACCAGAAGTTTCTCATCATGGAGATACTCTGCGTAACGTGAAAGCTCAATAAATCAACTCTCATATTGTGCAATCGTGAGTCCTCTCTACTGTAAGTCATGGAACTCATCTATTTGGCGTTGCCTATAATGGTCTGACAAGTAACACGCATTAAAGCGCTCTATGAATGTGTCCCATGTGAGTGTGTCTAATGATAACCGACACTTGCACTCCTTAGTGTGCCACCAAGTAGCTGCTGCATCTCTTAGGAGGTGTACTGCCACACGTGCTTTCGTGTTGCTCCCATAAGGTCGCAACGCAAAGCATCTGTCTAGACTAATGAGCCAAGCCTCAGCCTCAGCTCCCTCAGTAGCTCTTGTGAAGGTAGGTGGATTAAGCCTAAGTAGGTCTCTGATGGGATCTCCTTTGTCTCTATGTCCTATGGCCAGCTCATCCATACCATACTCATAAGGTCCATGATGTACCTACTCAACCCTCACAGCCTCATCTCGTCTCACATGTCACGAAGGACTCCTACTCCGTGCTCTGTAAGCTAACCCTACCTCCTCCACTGTAGTATCTGGTATCTCTACAAAAGGCTCCACACGTGGCACCTCTCGCAGATCAATGCGGGGCTTTACACATGGCTCAGCTCACGACTCACCAGGTGGCTCCTCTTGCAGATCAACACAGGGCTCGTCACGTGGCGCTGGTATAACTAGCGGTAGCCTCTCTAACATGGCCTGTAACATCTGTAAAATCTGAGGTCCTATATCAAGTCTTGGTGGTGCCTGCGGTATTGGCTGATCTAATAAGGCTGCTGGTACCTGACCCTCTGCAAAAGAATCACTGTGCACCTCGGCGGACGCAGTGTTACGTGATCGCGCTCGCTAAACTCGTCAGGGAGGCATCCTACAAAAATAAGGTAGGCACTAATTAATCAAAGTTGTGGAATAAGTAATGCGCCCAAATAAGCCCATTGTTTAAACTTGGGCTCTGATACCAAATGTCATGCCCACATTTCCCATGCGGTCATGACACATATCACACGTGTCATGTCCACATTTATCATGTGGTCATGACACGAAATATAAAAAAAAAATCCACGCTTCCCTAGAAACCCCCTCGCACGTGTAATCGTGCTCGGTGGCGTTACGCTTAAGGCGTAAACATGACAATTGAATGCGGGGTAATGCGTTCACTTGCGCATACCATTTGCAATGAAGGCAACTAGGGGGTCAATGCGACGCGGTTAACGTCACCAGTAGGGTTAGGATCAATGATCGAAACCCTAAGTTAATCTATGTCAATGAAGGGATTTTGACGTAAGTCAAAATCAACAGCTAAATTTAGTGCAAGAGAAAGATATAATTTAATACCAAAAATCTAATGTCGATAATCGACAAAAAACAATAATATAGTCCTAAACAAGGTTAAATTTCACTAATCTAGCTAAACCTTAAATTCTGAAAAAATTCGGCAACATAACGCCTCACAGGCATGATTAGGGTTTATTATAATAAAACAAGTGTTGATCGAATGTTTACTAGTTTGGTTCTAAATTACCTACGTCATACTAGTTAAATTGGTAGATCAGTTAAATAGAGTAATTGTACATTTTTCAACAAAGCTTGATCAATTTGTTCTTCATGTTTTCTATAATTTAAAACATTTTTCAAAAAAGCTCAATCAATTTGTTCTTCTTCACGTTTTCTATCAATCAGAGTTATCACTGCATCCTTTACATTATTCCTAATTTCTTGGTAGATCAGATTACGGAAACATGTTATACTAACTTCATCTAAATAGTTTACTAGGTTTCTAAGTTGGTTTGAACTACATCTTTATTAAATTAATAAAATCGCTCTAGATATAATTAAAAGGGAATATTAAATTAATAGCATTCTAGTTATTTATTAACCTCGCTAAATTAGGTTTTATGATTAAAGGATTAACCCAATTGTTAAAATAATTACATCTCAAATAATTAAATTGTGTAAAATTTGAATAGAACAAATAGATCATTTTTTTTCAAAAACCAAATTAAAAATATATAATATATATAATTCCTCTAATCGTGATCTAATCTATTTATTACCATACCACTAACAAATAAAAATAACATTCCAAAAGGGAATAAGGTTTACCCATTTTATTATTTGTCTCAAAACCCCATTATAAAAATTCAGAACTTAAAACAATGAACGAAATAAATAAAAGAGTGGAAAAAGAAAATAAGGCCAATTTTAAATTACAAAGCCCTAAAAGGTCCTCAAATAGAAAACTAATTTCCTTAAGGGCAAAAAGCCCTAACCCTATTTTTTTCAAACTCATTTTCTTTTCTTCTCTCATTTTTGTTTTTAATTGTGTTTGCAGGTTTAATAGAGGCCATACATGAAATGCATATGATGGCATATATGTGTGTGTGTGTGTGTGTGTGTGTGTGTGAATATTTATATACTGTGGGTCATTGAATAGAAATATATATAGTTTTTTGTTTATATGCTAAAATCCCCAAATTTTATGGCAGTGGGGAGTGGCACTGCTGGAGGTAGTGGCGGCAGACTGTGGTGGAGGGGTGGCAGTAAGGAGGCCGTAGTGTTTAAGGGGCGGCGACAGTTTTGGAACGATGGACGGGAATTCCAGGCAATGGAGGGGAGTGAAGGGGTGTCATGGCGGGGTTTACGGTGGAGGTTTGCGGGAGAGAAAGGAGGGGGGAGTGTGGGGAGAGGGCGGAGCCCCCACCCACACCCATTTAAAGATAAGCCACGGTGGGGGGGTTCGAACACCCCCCCGCCCCCCCCCCCCCCCCCCCACATATCTTTTTTTACCCAAAAAAATAGCGATCTGTATAATTCGAATTCTCAGTCTATTTCATTATTTTGCAAAGCGATTATTAAAAGGTTTTAATAATACACACACACACACACACACACAAAAAACAAATCTCAGTTTTATATCCAAATATAGTTTATTGCATATTAAAATATATATATATATATATATATATATATATATATATATATATATATATATATATATATATATATATATTTTTTTTTTTTTTTCAAATACAATTTTCCTTCAACACTTAGAATTTTTTTTTAAGAATATTAAGCAAAAGATGTATATTTTTTTTTTTCAAATTTATCTAAAGCAAATGAACATTTCTTTTTTTTAAGAATATATTCATTATATATCTTTTTTTTTTCAATGCATTTAATCGAATCCTTCCAATATATATCAACCATTAAAATATTCTTTTCATAAGAAAAATGTAAAACTTTCATTTTTTTTTCTCTCAACAATAAACAACTACTTTCCTATTTGTTTAATTTTTTAAAATATACATACAATGAAATGGCAATAAGACTATATCATCCTTTCATTTCTCTATTTTTTTGGTTGAATCATAGCATTGAAATCAGCAACTAAAATTTCTATTGCAAATATAAATAAATCATACACACAAGTAAAATATACTTTTACAACAAGAGAGAGAACAATGTTCTCCTCTTTTGAAACTAACAAATGATACAAAATCCTATCTTGGCCATGCTCTCTCTCAAGAGCTAAGAAGAAATAAGATAACAACTCCAAGAACAATGGAGTTTTCTTCAACTTCACAAAGCTCCCAATAACCCGCAATAACACAAAAAGGAGAAAGAAGCCACAACAACTTGCTCTCCTCCCTACCATAGACCCGCTAGTGGGTCACCCCTGAGCTAGGGAGGTCATCCGCACACTAGGAAACTCAAACCACAACACAACAATGCATTCAACAACCAAATACAAAATTACTCCCATGGCTAACACAACACAAGAACTCACTCGGAATGAGTTCAATGGGGTAGGGGAGTGGACAACACTCAACTCAAGAGTGCCACTCCTAAAACATCCCAATACAAATACCTCTCAAGGCCTCAAGCCAACACTTTTAAACATAGTTTCACAAAGCTTCCATTTGGCTCTCAAGCCATTTCACATATTACACATATTCACATATTGCCCTCAAGGCTACAACTCCAAAAAAAATCAAGGAAATGACCCCGAGGAGGTTCACTCCTCCCCCACCCCACACTTGTTGAGCATTTTCTCCCAAGTAGGAGAGGCTCTTACAACTCCCTTACAATTTTTCCCCACAACAACAAGTAAAACTCAAAATGGAAACTCACACATAGCATCACAAAAGTAAATAAAATACATAAGGGAAGGCCTTAGCCTTGAAACATACCTTAAAAAGCCCAATTGGTAGATGGTTGAGTAGAGATCCTCCAACTCTTCTCCAAATTGAGCCACCAAATTTCCTCCAACTTTTTCCAAAAAAAAAAATCAATAAAATTGCCAAAAATTCAACAACCCCATCCCTCTCTCCAAGAGGGATTAAAATAGGCTCTTTTCCAAGAGCCTTGAGGAATGGGGAGGTGACACATGTCACCTCCTCACTCCTCCCAACTACAAGCAAGACCCTTGGAATGGGTGGTGACACATGTCACTCACCCATCCACCAAGTCTCTCTCCCTTCCACTTGTCCTCTCTAAAACATGTGGGAGAGAAAAGTGGAGCTTAAGAGGGAGTGGTTGCCACATGTGCCCCCATCCTCTCCTCCTAAGAAGGACCACACAACCCCAAGGTGCCCTCACCAATTGTGGGAGAGAATTGGAGTAAAGTCCTCCATAATTAAGGGGTCTTGGAGACTTCCCCAACCTAGGGAAGAGGAAAGGAAGAGGTTGAGTGTTTGACCCACTCATCCTCTCCCTCCCAAGTTTCTATTTTCGTCACTTTACTTCAGGGTGAAGTTAAAGTGACCAAATGGAAGTTTACCTAGGGTTACACATGCCCAAAAGGTCCCTAGACCCAAGGGGTACAACTCAGGGTCAAGTTTAACCCATTTTGAGCACCAAGGGTTGAGTTAAAGCACATGAAAAGGGGTCTCAAAAATTTATAACTAAAAAATAAAATTCAAATGACACTATACTTACAACACCAATTAGAATTCAAATAAAAGAGGGGTAGACCTAACCCGACTAACAACATGCAATCAACATTACACAAATTCATCATGCAACATATTTGATCTTGGTTCCTCTTGGAACTAAATCGGTTTCACAAGGGAAAACAACACCGTGTGTGGGATGATCTTCGAATTTATGTGGCTTCATTAGAATACCTGCGCACTCAAATGAAACACTAATTCCACATGTATATAATAGCCGAAGCAAATTGAAACATACACTCGCATACAACATGACATATCCATATAAGCATCAAGGAAGTCACATTACAATTAGATTCTAAATTCTGCATTTCAAACATCCATTCCCAATATTGAATCACAAAACAAATTTCTCACTAACATCACATGAATAGTTTCCCAATAACATCATAATATAAACCTTATGTCTAACATCATCAGTTAATCAATATCCAGGTCTCAACACATTGTAAACATGCTAAGCATAGCAAATCCACATACAACATAAAGTCTAATAGTCCAGAAATTCGGGATCAACAGTCCCACAAGTCCAAATGTATCACCAACAGTAAAATAAATAGTCAAATATAAGGGAATGAAAAAGTAGGCCTCACACCCACAAGATGACAAAACAGGATTTGCACCCTAATTACATAATAGGTAATAAATAAATAAATACAATAAAATGATACAAGTAATTACCAAGGTTGAGACACCTTAATTCCCAACATCCTGCAGTCCTATCAAATAAAACACTCGGTATTTGGCAATAAGATCTAAATGGTTGTTGACTCTGTTGGTCTAGTTTGTCTTATGTTTTTATGTTATTGATCTTTGGTCATGTTCTTATGCGCCTCGAGGAAGTCTACAAGTGATGAGAGGAGCGATGATGGCTCATGACCTTTTTTTCTCTTTGATTGTTATTTGTGGTTTGTCTTGGCAATATGACTAGGGCAACTAAGTTCCTTGTGTGTGATTGGGATTTCATTTGGCATAATCAAAATATCCTGTGCAAGTGAAAGGTCATCTAACACTTTCTTGTACTGTGACTAACATGCTTCATGGTTATTTCCTCACATTTTATGATAGGGTTCTATGGTTACTAATCTGTGTCATGGCATTCCTTGTCTTTCATGTGCCTATTCTGCAAGGGATCACATTTTGCGCCTTGGTCTACATCATGCCATGGTGTTCGTTATCTATTTCCATAATAAAAGCTCTATGATGATAATCATGCAATGAAATTAAAGCTCAAAATCTATCAAGCAAGATCTCATTCCATTTCACTCACCCAGTCATTCTTCATTTCTTGCTAACCCCTAGATTGACCTATAAGCCTATTTTTTCATCGCCAATGCATTTGCGCCTATCAAATTGACTTATCGGTAAATTTACCATTTTTTTTGGAATTTTTTGAAAATTTGTCAAAATTCTCGAGGGGGCTTCATGCTATCCCTCTTTATCCAGGCACGCTGGGGCAGGTCCTAAGCCAAATTTTTCTAATTATTCTTTGACACAACGTTCAGATTCACATTGTATCAAAGAGGGGCAAAATGTAGACACTCAAAAATGTCCCAAGTCTGCGAATAACATTTTCACACTAATCTCCATCTCCTGTCACATAGTTAAATAATTTTTTAATTTTTAATTATTTCCTAATGTCATATTCTTCTATCAATTAAATAATTTTGAATTATTTAATTAATTCACTTTCTCTTTATTCCTCTTAAATAATTAAATAAATTTTATTTATTTAATTATGTTACTAATTATCCCTTTTTAATCTATAATTTAATAAATTCTTGTTTATTTAATTATTCATCTCCATTTTCCCTCTTCCTTTCTATAATTAAATAATTATTTTTAATTATTTAGTTAGTCATTATCTATTTTCCTACATTATTAAATAATGGTTTTCAATTATTTAATAATTTTTCAATTCCTCCATTATCCAACTTAAATAAATAAAATATTTATTTAAATTAGCCCTCACCTTTATTCTTATCTTCACACATGTCCCTCTCTCATTAAATTATTTGTCACACTACCACCTTCATTTAATAAAGTTGTAATAGCACTACCTTTTATTAAATGAAGGGCCTTGAATTAAATGATCTCTTAATCTTAGCCATCCACATCACACAATTGACCTTTCAATCCCCACCCTTCATTCAAATCCAAGCCCTCTATAAAAACAAGCTTTCATCTTCATTTCAAGGTTTTCCACAATCATAATCTTTAATATTTTGCTATCATACATCCATATTGAGCTTATCATATATCTTGCATGCTACAAATTTGAGAGCAAACAAAGCAAAATTGAGAAGAGCAATGGAGGAGAATCAACTTTGACATAGGAATTTAGATATTATGGCTCTTATCATTTGATTTCTATGGCATCTTGTGCTTCATTGTTAGATTAGGATATTTATGGCTTGAATTTAGATAGCTTTGTGGTTGCTATTGATGATTCATGCATTTCCCTTGGATTTCCCTGATCTACACCTACCGCCATTCGACTAACATTTTTTTTGAACAGTCGTGTCCTATCTTTAAAGGGCGTTATTCATTTCGGTAAAAATAAAATTACAATGAAACAAACAAAAGCATAAAAAAACATGTGTTATATGCGAGCCTTGTTAAAGGTTTCATAGGAAAGCATAAGTGCATGTGTTATAAGTTGAGGATTTCGTACGAGACTAAGTCCTAAGGTAAAGTCTATGGAATATTAGTTAAGGCTATGTCACACTTTATTTAGACCAAGTATTTACTATTAGAAAAGGTCTCTACTAGGAATATTTTCCGAGGCCATCATCGTACTCCATAATTTCCCTACTTTATTAATATGAGGTTAGGATGAATAACTATAAATGCTTTATATTTATTAACTACCAAACTTTGATAATTAGGGTGATATTATTTATATTAATATTATTTAATATATAGTTGGGGATCTAAATATATTTTATGTCTTTGTGATGATAATTAAACATGATTAATATTTATTTGAGTTATCTCATGTTAAAAATTGATGTCTTGACAAATTGATATAAGTATATGTAACATTATGTTGATTATGATAAGAGTAAACAAAGGAGAAGGGATATTCTATTCCATAAAATAATTATGAGTATTCAATGATAGCACCAACAAAGTATCTATCAAATTTATGAAATTGTGGTAGAATTATTTTAGTACAGAAATGTTACTCATACAGGAGTAAAATGTAGAAACAAGTCTATTATACAAAGCATCCATTCTACCAACTCATCTCATACAATTCAAAACTCTCAAATTGGGTCCTCATAATAAATGTGACCTCTCTATCACCATAAATATTTTCACTATCATGAAGGATGCCCTCATCACTACTCTATTATAAATAAGATGCCTTCTTGATCACTTTTGTATAATAAAATTTAAGGTTTAAAGCATAAGAATTCATTTAGAGAGTTGTGTTTAACTTGTTCCATTTGAAATACAACTTAAAAGTTAACATTTATCAAGAAAAATATCTCTCCTATTTACAACAAATTTGTATTCACACTCACAATGTTAACCTCACTTGAGATATATACATATTATAACCCTTCACGATGGTGCCCTAGTAGGTGTTACTTATGGCTCTTCTATGGTTTGAGTGGGTCTGTCAACTTAATTAAAATTATAGTTATAAAGGGGTGCATCCTTATCCAAGTAGTTGTGGGAATGACTTCTAATCATAGGAAAATTAGTACACTATAAATAGTCCAATGTTATAATCCTAATATTCATTCCCAATTCATAATATGATTTTGCATTGGTATAATATAAGTTTAAAACTTGTACATGTATCCAATTATTGGGTTACGTATATGTTATGAGTATTTGAACCCATGATTGTCTAAAACCACTTGACTTTAAATTGTTGTGTTACCATTAATGTTTTATGTAATAGCCATGCATATAATGTAAAACTAGAATATAAACATGAATAATATATTGCATATCATATTTCATATCTTAATAATGCAGAAGATTTTTTAGACTTTGGAAACTATAGATGGTGTGATGTGACATTAGTATCCAAATTGCATACATCTAGTTTTGGTCTTGACTTAGTGGTTTGTTGAAAATAGTGTGTTGAAACATGATTGTTGTTAAAAAAGACATAACTAACCCTCATTTGAGTTATACTAAAAACATTGTAAACCTTTTTGAAACTATTATGGGTTAGTTTTAAGCATATTATTATTTGAGATCTCAATTAAGAGATGACAACTTTAGTGGTATTAAACTTTAAGTCTTGTTAAATATATTTCTATTTGGCTAGTACTCTCTTATACAAGTAAGTTGTCTTAGAAATTATATAGAGTTAATAAGTTAGTCTTTTTAATAGTCAAATTTGTAAATCCATTCCAATTTTCATTTAGTTTTATTTCTATTTTAGAAGTGGTGTTACTATACTTGTCGATAGCTAAAAAACAAAAACTTGACACCTAGAGTTGTTTTGTGGGCTTATAACTCACAGGTCCCAGGATCATTTTCACATCTTAACCTTTGGAATTAATGTGGTGTTGTTTAGGTGAAATGAAACAATGTTTTATAAGATATCAGACCAAAATGATTATCTTAGCATTTTCCATAGGGACATGTCAAATTTTGTAGGGGGAGAGACAACCTCTAATTTTTCTTTTGATATGGAATTTCAATGAGAATTATATTAGTATAAACCTATTATATACAAATTTAAAAAAAAAATTATTTATGAAGTACTTTGTAGCTAGTAATAGTTTTTTTGTTGTTCTATTTTTGCTTAAGATGCTTTATTTGAATTCTTTGTACCATCTTTATTTTATTGTACTTTGTTACTGGACTTGATCAACCCAATAACCTTGTACGTGTTTTGTATAAGATTGGGACCTAGGTTAGGTATTATAAACACCCTATTGGCAATAACAAACCAATTTACATTTGAATCCAAGTTGTTAGATTTAGACTTGTCCCAAAACTTTATTTGAGTGACTACGAAATTATATAAACATTGATGTATTTGTTGCTATTCAATTGTATTTGGTATATGAAAAGAGGATATTCATGTAGTCTGGAATGCATAACTATCATCTTTGAATCATGGAGTGGAACATTCCCTTTGATCTATCTAATCCTTTAAATCATATGAAGAAGTCTAGAGAGGGTATCTTGTGGGGTTTTCCTCCCAAGGGTTGGATCAAGTTAAATTTTGACAAGGCGGCTAAGTGTAATCTGGGGCGATCTTGTGGTGGTGGAGTGACAAGGGATGATAGTGGCATGTTCCTTGTTGAGGTTGTGGTTCCCTTGGGCTTGCAAACCAATCATTATGATCAATATATAGCTGCCTATAACACTATCAAATTGGTTCATGACAAAGGGTTTAAAAGAGTGATGGTAGAGGGTGATTCTCTTAATATCATCTAGTGTCTTAAAGGATTGCAAAGTCCTAGCTAGACCATAGACTCCATCATCAAAGATTTGTTAGATCTTGCTAAGTCTTTTGAAGAGGTGGTGTTCATGCATGTGTTTATGAAGGGTAATAAACTCGTGGATGCTTGTGCAGATCTAGGGGTGAACTTTGATAAACAGAAAATATGGGATGCTTTTAAAGGAAAATATGGGATGTATGATAGAATGATATGCTAAATCTATAGGCAGAGCAACTAACAACATACCTAAGATATTTTCTTTATGGTGGGGCCTAAAGAGAATCTAGTTGTATGGCTTTCATAATGTGGAGGTTGAAGGAGACTCTAAGGTCATTTTGGATCTTATTTTGAAATCCTCCAACACCCCATGGAATTTAAGAGACTATGTGGATGATATTAAAATTTCCCTTAGAAGACTTAGTAATGTTAAAGTCCAACATGTTTATAGGGAATGGAATTATGTTGTGGACAAGATAGCTAATTTAGGCCTTCACTCTCATGAGTGGTGGTATTGCACCAAGATTGAGGACCTCCCTTTGGATGTTCGCACAATTATTTCTAATGAAGGAAATATTTAAGTTTTAGCTTTTCTTAAATATGATAACTTGTCGAAGCAATGCTCTTGGTCCGCATTCTAGGGACAAGGACATAAATTTAAGAAGGGTTCAATTTAATGATTGTTATTCCTTCACTTGTGCGAAGGGGATGGGAGATTTGTGTTGTCTTAATAATGACACTCCTAGTGGCATGAATGAAAATTACTTTAATATCTTCATCTCTAGGATCAAGATTTTTATTGTTCTACGTTTACATTTATGTAGCTATGTGATTCTCTATAGTTTGCTCATAACGGGTGGCCAACTTTTGAGGGTTGAGCCTGCATCTTACGTGGGTCTTAAGAATAATTTACAAATATGGGGGATCTTTGAGAAGGGGGTCATTGCAGCTTATGTGCAGTCGATGAGGGGTCATGACCAATCGGTCACTGAGCAATTTATCAATAGCTGGAGGAATAGAGAGCTCTCTATTAATATAATTTCTTTCATTGTTATTGACCTGAACTCATTGCAGAGGCTACGGGTTTGAGCAATAGTGGGTGCAAGTTTAACAAGGTTGGCAATGGTGATTATAAAATCTTTATTGAAATCTTTTTTGAAGGCAAATAAACACTTGTGTGGCAACATAATAGCTACCAGCGCATGGAGCTTCCACCTCCTTGGGGAATTGTGAGCTACTATCTTATGAAGTATTTTACCCTCAAGGTAACGTGGTTATCATTTTCCTTTACTTGATCACTTAAGACATGGCAATTACATTAGATTCCTATTCTTTATTACGACATCTCTTTAGAAGAGTATGAACAAAGGAGCTAATCCTCCTCTGCACCAGGGTCTAATGCTAGTTTTGTATGAGTTTAATGTACTTCTTAATTCTCCTATTCCCTAGAATGACCCTAGTAGTGATAGAAAGGGGAAGGGTAAGGTTGGTAGTAATAAATCTATTCATGGGTGTTCTGGCCACAATACGGGTAACTCTCAGGATAACATTGGAATTTATGACAAGAAGAATGTGGGTAACAAGAAAAAACTTTTGGGGGTTAAAACTAAAAAAGACCCACATATTTATAAAGGAAAAGATTTGGTTAAAAACCCCTCTCCCCAAACCCCCAATCTCAAATTTGGAAGAACTGTTGGGAACAGAGACATTGATTCCCCTAAAAATATCTTACTTTCCCTAAGGGATAAAGAGAAGGGTGGGGCTTCATCCAACAAGGGTTCGGGTAAGAATACAAAACTATTAAAATTAAGTTAGCCTCTACTAAAGTAAATATTGATGCTAGGTTTGAGGAATTTCAGCCACAAGATAACATGGAAAACACATATGATCATGTTGCATCTATAGGTAGAAGGTCTGCTAGGATTACAAAGACTACTTTGCAAAAGACTAAAAACAACACAAAAAATAATAAGAAAGCAAAAATTTCTATAGAGGAGATTGCATCAGACACTTTATCAGATGGCATATTTGTGATGGCTGATGACCAAGAGGAGGATTTAGAATTAGAACCTTTAGAGGAGGTTTAGGTTGAGAGGGGAGTTGAAGAAGAAGATGATAATAATCAACAGATGTAGCATGAAGAGGAGGAGTTGAAGGAATATGATAACTTGAATTCCCAATTTGACCAAGGGGATGTGGGGGGTAACTCTTTTGGTGAAAATTACTATGAGGATGTAAGAAATGACATTGGGACCTTTGAGAATGATTTGACTAAGTCCGATAGTAATGAAAAAGTTTATAGAGATACTCAGGTGAATGAGCTGGCAAACAGATTGGAAGAGATTGAAAAAGTTTTTATAAGAGATTGGACTATACTACTTGTCAGGATAGTTGGACAAATATGTATGATATGCTTCAAATGTACTAGTAGAGAATAGTGAGATTGGAAGAGGGTCTTAAGGATTTGGCTTAGTTCTCAAATGACATTATGAGGAGAACTACCTATGATGTCAAAGACATTTAGACTCAGCTTGAGAAACACAAAGTTTAACTGCTAAAGGAGATGAATGTTGGTTAAAGACAGAAGATTGAGCATTAGAAGAGCTCATCTTCTTGGGAATAGATGATGGCTCAGATGTGTAAGGATTGGAGTAACACTACTATCTAACCTAGTGGTATGTGTTTCATTTTTCATTTTTTGTTCAGTTATGTTCAATGTTGTTATCTTGTTGTGTCTTTGTTGCTTCCCTAGCCCGATTGGGTTATTATCTGGGATTACTATTTGTAACTTGCTTAATGTGTTGAACTATTGGATCTTCTATGGTTTTCTTGTATCCCTGGCCTAGTTAGGGTTATTATTAGGGATTATGATGTTTTAGTGGATTGTTTGTACTTATCTTGTTTGGGATAGGTTCTTCTATGTTTTTCTTGTATCCCTAGCCTAGGTAGGGTTATTATCAGGGATTTTGCTATAATGGTGGATTGTTAGTACTTCTTCTGTATGGGACTGGGACCCTTTTCCCAACTAAACTTAATCAAAAGCATTATTCCGTTGGATATCAAATCCCTAATCTTGAATGATTGATGACATCATGCCAGAACAAAGGTATGATGTGAAGGTGATGATGACACTCCAGTTCACACACTTTCTGGGTGATTTGGCTAGTTTCTTCCAGTGAAAAAGGCATATTTTGGGTATTTAAAATACTATTACTGTGCAAGATAGTGTTCACACTAGTTTTTTCTGTAGGAAAGCGATGGGAGGTGACTGCAATAGATTGGAGTTGAGCGATGCTGTTGGGGTCTGTAATAAACCCCAGGTTTGGAAGATTTTGAGTGACGGTGGTTTTGTCCCTTTTATGGAAAGATTGAAGGGTTATGATCATGCAACGACTAAAGCCTTCGCCAAGAGCTGGCAAAAGATAAGAGTAACCATGTTCAGGATAGAAACTAACATTATTAAAGACTTAATTTCTCTGGTAACGGGGTTACTAACAGAGGGAGAAAGATTTATAAAGCTATAAAGGCTGGAGAAGAGGCAATGCAGTTGTTCCTCAAGAACAATGAGAAGAAGAATCTTGTGAAGCTCCACTCTGGTTATGAACATGTTTCCCTCAAGCCAGTATGGGTCGTAGTCGTTGAAACCAAAATGAGGTATGTCACTTTGGAGGGAAGATATAGGGATTTGTCTAGCTATAATTTTACTCTTTTGAACCATTCTTGACACAAAATTCTGGTGTCTTTCTTTTTTGCATGTTGATGTCCATGGAGAACTCTATAATGGATAACATGAAATCCCCAAAATTCCCTGTCATTCATGAAGGTCTGATTCTCCTCATTGTGAATCATATCAAAACTTTAACCCTTATTAAGAACATTCTCGAGAAGGTTAAGAGAAAGAGAGGAAAAAACCCCCTAAAGTGGTTGAGTATTCTGACTCAAATGCTTGGATTCCATGGAGGAAGAGGTTTCGAATGAGGAGGAATAGGGTGATGATTCAGAGGATTCTACCCATGTCTCAGTCTCTTCAGACCCTGAATATGAGGAAAGTGAGGAATTGAGAACCCATGTTAACAAAAAATGTAAGCTTCAGGTGGATACCCCCAAGTTGAAGAAGGGGAAAAAGAAAGCCGACACTTTGTGGTCTGAAGGTTTTGAAAAAGGGAGTGAGAAAGAGAAGGATGAGAGGCCAGACGCTTCCTCTCAAAAGAATATTGCTAAGGAAAGAAGGGTAAATTTATTTCCTTTGATAAGGGTAAGGAGAAGGAAATGGAGACTGGTAATGTTGATCTGATGTCGAGGGGTAAGTAGAAAATGAAGGAAAAGTGTACGATGGAGCCGAAGATTGGTGCTCCCTTCCCCAGTATCCCGGACCCCACTTTACCAATTCCTGAAGATTTCATTGACTAGATGGCTAATAATAAAAACAAAGATGATGTTGTGGATACTTTGTGCATCGTAAGGGAGGCCATTAATGCCTATAATGTAATGTCAAAATGGTTCTACCTTGAAATCAACAGGACCAATCTTAAGCTCTATATTCTCCACAAGATATATGGGAAACATGAGCAGATCTAGGTTGAGGATGATATGAATATTTTACATAATTGGGAGGCCATTCCCAAGGTCTCGAAGCTGGAAAAGAAAATGGTGACAATTAATGAGTATATTAGTGATGAAGAGGAGAACCTAGAGGAGTGGAAACATGGTATGGAGGAAAGGATTGTTGTTTTGGAAAAGGGTCTCCAAGGTAATTAATGAAAACCTGGAATGAATGCTCAAAGTAAGCCACAACACTATCAAGAATAGTGCTTCAAGGTTGAATTTTCTCACTGAAAAGCTTAGAGATCTGAGAGAGGAGCGAGTGAAATAGGGGATTCATAAAGATAATAGCAGGGATCAACTAGGCTCAAGCTCCCGGACCAAAGCTAGTAGAAAGAAATCCTTTGCTGATGAAAAGAAGGAGCTTCTTACTTTCGACAAGTTGAATGAAGACTTCAAGGCTTAAGAGATGGAGGCTGCGAAAACTCTCAAGCAACTTTAGTTTATCTAAATATGTTTTCTATTGTTTGTTGTTTTTGTTTAATGGTTTGCCGGCTAGTTGTTGTTTTGATGTCGCTTTTGTTATGTTGTTGGTTGGCTGAGTATTATATTATGATCAACATTTTGTATTTAAACAGTTATATGGACTTTTTTAACTATTGTGGTTGGGCTATGTCAATGTTGTGAACAACATTTTGTTGTCGGGTTTCAGGATCCCTTCAAAACCTGTTTTACCGTTAATCAAAAACTATCATCTTTGAATGTATTTTCAATATATGGTACTCAATTATGAGTGACTACATAGTACAGGATATGCATGTCATTCACTAGGTAAGTGCTATGTGATCACATGATAATACTTTTGTATATTTTATGTTGAAGTGACACCTAAAAGATTAAAATATTTGCATTAAAGATAAGGTTACACATGAATGACCAAATTTTAAAGATTATTTGATAGGAGATTTAGTATATACACTTGTATTAGCTTCTCAAGTATAAATTCATGATCTATTTCATGTGAAAATGTACTTATAGTTCTAATAATGTTATTGATTAACAAATTATTTCTATGGGATTTAATTATGGTTTTAGTTAAAGTAGAAGAGTTATTAAAAAGATCTAAAATTTGAGAAATATAATTATAGATGAAGTTAAAATGAAATAGATTCATTGTGATATTGATAGTGCTACATCCACACTTACTTGACTAATTATTTTTTGGTGAATAATGTTGTAGATTTAACTTGATCTACTGAGGATAGCAGATGATTTACAAGGGGAGAAATGTTAAGGGACTTTTCCCCCAAAATAAAAAAAAAAAATCTATTTTATGAATAACCCTTTAAATTATAAGAGGATAAAGTTTATTTAACCCTTTATAATTAAAAGGAGATGGAAAAAATAAAGGATATTATGATCCTTTGGTTAAAATTCAGATAAATAAAGAATATTTATAAAAATCCCTTTAAAAGGGGAGGAATTATTATGTTTATTAAATAATTATTTAATGATAACCTTTGTGAAAGGGTGTGATGGTTTAGAAACCACCCCTTAAAAGGTTATATAAGGCATTTATGTGAGACTTGTAAATGGCATGGAGATCACTCAAGGAAGAATAAGGTGGTTTTGTTGGGCTATGGGCATGGGAGAAGGGGCACATAGTGCATGTCAAACTCGGGGCACAATGTACACCTGGGATTGTCCTGGCTAGGGCTTGTGTGCTTGGGAAGCACGTGCATTGGTTCTGAATAAGAACTAGTTCCTCCTGGAATGTGCCATAGCTATGAGGGCCAAGACCACTGAAATCTTCCTAGGGTGAGAGTGGTCGATCCAAGTACTCAGTGATTCAGATAAGTACTAAACTTATTGTTAATAAAAGATATTAGAATTATTATATATGTGGGTTTTGATGTTAATATGATTATGTGACTATGTCATTCAATTTTCTCTGTTAATAATTTACTTTAGAGTTCTTATTAAAATAATCATATGTTGTAATTTATCCTTGATAGTTACACATCATTTAATTTATTTATAATTAACTTAACTCTAGGGTTAACTATATTAAATCCATTGCAAGTATTTAATAACTATGGGAGAAAAGTAGCATTACACATTGAGTTCAAAGCTTTTGAGAACCAAATCATCCTTATTGAGAAGGCGTGATCTAAAAAGGATCCAATTTTACTACATGGAAAATTGAGGACTTGTGTTGTAAGTACAAAAATATTACTCTAATGGCATAAAAACATAAATTTTTTACATATTTTGATTCCTCTTGAAATATTAGACAATTGCAGAAAAATGACACCTCATTTTGAGTATGTATGCAAAAGTTATGGCTTTTGGAAGGTTAGAGAGAAAATATTACCAACAAGGATGGCTTCAAAAGCACCATTGGTAGTTTTGAAATTGTCATGGTGATTTGAAAAGGTAGTGGTAGTTTTAAAAGTGTTGAGTGGTTTCATAGCTACCTCTCTATTGAAAGCAACAATTTTGCCTAAGCTCAAACAATATCCTGAGGCTTTCTAGTTTTCAAAATTATCCTTAGTTTCTTAGTCCATTTGACTTCTAGGGGTTTCCCAAAGCTTTGTAACTCTATAAATATGCAATTTAAACTTGAACTGAGCATCAAGGAGAGTAAGAAGGGGATTTAGAGCAACATTTTCTACTTGTTCTAAGTTCCTTGCGACTATTTCAATTTGTAGAGAAAGGTTGTGGGATTGTTGAAAGGTTATTAAGGCCTATGAGGTAGTCTATCAATTTGTTGATATAGTTTTTAAAGAAAAGGGCTTAGACCAAGTTGTATGCCATTTTTGAGTGATTAAGTGAGATATACTCACATTTTTGCTTGAACTTTCATCTAAAGTGGATTTCTCTAAGGTATATTAGTGATGGTCTTTTATGGTGTCTAGTTCTCTTTTAATTTTATGTATAATTTATTGATTTTTTCAAGTTAATTATATTTTATTATTTGTTCTCATTTAATTATGTTTTATGATGACTGTTGACCTATTTTCCTCTATCTAGAGTCAAACAATTCACCTTGACAATCTCCTTGATATTCTTCGAAATATAGCCCTACAGGCCTTAAATCCTTCAAAACCCAGTGTTCCACTTTGCAAAATCCCTAAAATCTCGTGTGGAGAATCCCTGCAAAAAACCCAGAAACCTTTTGTCTTCAATATCTTCCTTTGCAGAGATTTTTCACCTTCATACTTAGTCATTTTGATGTAGATATTTAATGTTTGGATATCCAGATCTTAGCTAATATCTGGATATTATATAAATATCTGAACCCTAGCTAAAATCCTGATATCTTTTGAGTATCCAGACCTTAGTTAATATCTAGATGTTTTCTTAACATCTGGATCTTAACTAACATCTGAACCTTTTCCCATATCAAGACCTTAGCTAATATCTGGATCTTTCCCAATGTCCATGTCCTTTGAGAATGTCTTGATGACATCATTAGGTCTCTTCCCCAAAGAAATGTATATGACGATGATGTCATCTAGGTATCCCGCCACCAGTATATGATCTTGCAGTGCTAATATCCTGATGACATCATCTAGATCCCCTCTTCAACGAAGTTCTTCATGCCAATGACATCATCAAGATATTCAAAGGGTGGCATATTAAAAGTTAATATCCTAACATTAGATATCCATGCAGATGATGGTTTTCTCCATGTTGCAAAGGTAAATTTGATGGGCTATGCATCTGGATATTTGTGAATGTGCAGACCTTGAAGATATTCTTGGATATCGCAAGCCTGTAGACCACCGAAGCTGACATCATATCTCCACTGTGCAGCTGTGAGATGATGACACATGGTGTGTTGGCGCTCCTCCTCAGGAAATTTCAAGGGAGTCTCTCCTCGGGTGTGCGTCGTTGCGACAAGTGGTGCCCTTAGTGTGTTCCGTTTGGTGGGCCCCGATAGGCTAATAGAGCTAGAAAGAGAATGATATAACTACAGACTCAGCATGCCACCTCACCTTTTCCTGAAGGAAGACTCTTCGCGGGACTCTTTAAGGGGTTTCAATGAAGCTGTCAAATTGCCATGTAGGCAGAGTCTTTGGGCCTCAACGTAGAATCAAAAGTGAAAGTGATGGCCATTGATTCTAAAACTAGACTCATCTACGGCTAGGATTCAAAGGTGACTCTCAAGCATCTCGAAGGAGGGAAAAATGTGAACTTGGTCGACAAGCCATTGCAGGGGTCATAATTTCAAAGGATTAAGAGCCAATGAAGACACATAGACTCAAAAATCTAAAGATTTAAAGTGTTGTAAAAGCTTTGCTCGGGAAATTTTGTCTCATACGCCATCAATGCGGACCCAGATATCTCTCAACTGCCCCTTCTGGATATTTGTTACATTCATTGTTGTAAATGGTGAATTAGCTGCTCACATTAAAGATTCAAAATATCTTCCAACTGCTCGATGGATCTATATATTTTCTACAATGAATTCTTGTAGGTAGATGTCCCTTCTGGCAAGGAAATATCTATGACAGGCCCATGGGTGCATTCATTACAGTAGTTAATGGCGCCCCATTGTAATGATATATAAAGCATGAAATGTAATGTATTCAGGTTGGCTTTTGGTTTTACAAACTATATCTCTTGTAATTGTAACCGTGCCTCTTTAATAATAGAAATAAGATTTTACCTTCTCATGAATGGTTCTTTCCTCTGTGTATTTTTCTGTTTGATCTCCATCTGTGATGCATCTTTCATCTTGGATTTCATTTAGTTTCTCTTACCTCTACAAGTAGTTCATGATTTGTGTATGTTGGTCTGTTAGATATTGTTATTCTGTGCATACATGGTTGTTTAGAGGGCCTTCTCATATTCAAACATGGTGTATCATCTCCTTTTACTTTTAGTTTTACTCCCTCTTCCTCTTTTCATAAATAGGTGGATGGATTGGGTTTAGTCTTAGGATCACTGAATCTCATATTCAGCAAAGGAACAGCCTCTCTCTAGAGATTTGGCCTCCCTATAGGGTCCCACACTTGGAAGTCATCTCAATGTTTCACTGGATTGTTGGAGCCCTAAAAGCCTTCAACATTGGGTGCAAATCTATGTGACAACAATGACTAAAAATCTATAACCATTGCAATTTATGAATCACCCCAAGCCTCTTATTCCTTTGTTACTCCTAGTTTTATCACTCCTCTACATGGCATGCCACTTGATTATCCTCTTTTTTCACCTACTCCCCATCTTATGCCTAGTATTTATGTTCATCCGACTTGTTTTGACCCTTCTCCCCATGCTCACCTCACTAGTGCTATCCCTACTTCTCATGTGCACCCCACTTCTTTTGTTCCTACCCATTTTCACATCATTAATGTTATCCCTAGTTCTCGTGTACCCCACTTCTTTTGTTTCTACTACCCATGTTCAACCCACTAGTATTGTACCTAATTTCCATGTTGTCATTCATCTCCTTGCACCATCTCCCAACCTATCTATACCCCACCAATTATGTTTTATGTTGTCATTTCTACTTGTACACCCACTTCTAGATTACCTATCTCTACCTTTGACACATTTCTTCAAAGGCCCTTGATAAGCTAGTTCAAGTAAAGTTGATGCCTTACCTAGTGAAATCAAATATAATCCACTTGCTTTGAGATTTTATATTATCCGTTCTAGTTGGATTTGTGGTTTAATGATTTTCATATGGATAATGGTAAAGGAGATCCCATGACACACTTATAGTGTTTCACTACCATGTTTGTATTTTGTTCATGATGATAAGCTTTTGGCTAAGATCTTTCCATGAAATTTGAAAGATTATGCTATATAATGGTTACATTCACTTCTACATGGGTCTATTAATTCTTTTTTAGATCTTTCCAATGGTTTTGTGAGTCATTTTAGTGTGAATGTTGGGTTTGTTATGCCTTGCACACATGCCCCACTTTTTGCATGAGCAAAATGGGGACCCCCTCTTTTGCTTGAGTCTTTGGGTGATTTTCTTGACCTCTTTCAGGTGTTTCAACTTGTTATGAGTGCTCTAAGTCTTGGTTGAGTAGCTTGGTTTGATTGAACAAGTTCACAATCCATTGCATTAAGTTGGCATATTTTGACGATTTCTTGGGTCTTAGTTGTCTTACCTAGTTTTGGATGCATTTGGATGCTCTTAGAACTCCTAGTTGGCTTGTATGCTTTGATGCACTTGTTTATTACGACATGTCTTCTATTTGAGTCAATTGGATGTTTATGAGTCTACTAGGTTGGTTTTGGCATGTTTTGGGTTTGATGGGTCTTGATCAGGTATGTGCTTCATTGTTTCATTTGGTTTTTTAGTTTGCATGGAGTTGTGGTGAATTGTCTTGTCTCATTTTATCATGCTCATAGTCATATTGACAAGTCCTTCATGGTTGATTGATTGCATTTTGAGGCCTTATGGACTCTTGAAAAGGAAGGACATTATTTTAGAGGATGGGGTTGATTTTTTATGATCCATTCAAGTTTATTTATTGCTTCATCTTCATATATAAAGTTAAGAGTATAATCCTTCATATTTGTTTAAGTGCATTAAAACCTTGTTTGTTGAAATTTGTCTAGATTCATGTAGGCCCCATGATTGGAACATCAAAGAACATCATACAACTGAGTTAGCTTGTGAAGGACAAGACCTGGTAGTATAGACCTTGTGGTAGTCATTTTCCAATTCTTTGGGATTTGATTCCTTTCACGAGAGATAAGATACCTAGTATTTTATCTAAGCTGTGTGAAAAAACATCCATCAACATATTGGCGCTAGAAGGAGGGCATGAATTGTAATTTTGGTACAAGCTTTTCAATTTCATTGGTTTACTGCACATTTTGAGATAAGTTAGGTTTTGGGGAGGTTTGGCTCAAATGGGCAGCCCTTTGTACATACCTGGGGTCCAATATGAGGTTCATAGTGATGCATATAGCAAGCTTCTTACATCTTTTCCCATAATGGACAAAGAGCTTCACTACATGTTGAGGGTTCTAAGGCATTAATTTTCAAACTTCAGATTTGACAAGAACATGTTATGTGTCACCTATTTGTCCATACACTCCAAGGTGCAACTCTACAATGGTATGCAAATCTTCCATCTAATTTACATATCAGCTTGCAACATCCATTGCTTCAGTTTGTAGTAGTTAGAATACAACATTGTGAGAGTGTTTTGCAATTTAACCATAAATTTATCATGATGTATAGAAGGGTTAAAGGTGCAGATCTGATTTTCAATCTTTAGGTTTTGAAAGAGCATTATCTGTGGGGTCTTGATTTGACATTTAGAAAATTGATATTTGAATGAGTTTAAAGGAAGTGCCATTTTATGTCATATATTTCCTTAATTAGATAAATTCCATGATGTATTACTTGGGTTTCCATGGGTAGAATAATGTTAAGCAATATCACTAATGTTACATTAATGCATTAAATATGTTCATAAAGTTGAAGTGGTTATAATTGATAGAGATCCTTATGTGCCTTAATCTAAATTAAGTCATTTTACTTTGGATACATTTGTAAGAACACCCAAGGAACCTCTATATAAGTGTCATGATGATTTGTCTAAGTTTCATAAAGAAGGACAATGGAGGGTAAGTGAGTAAAAGATGCAATAATTTGAAAGAACTCAAGATCTTGCAAGAGTAAGAACTAAATTAGTTTATATGCCTTCATATTATAAACAAAATCAAGAATATACAAGGCCAAGTGAAGCATAAGTAGCACAACATACAATTCATAAGCATAAGGGATTGCATATTTACATGCCTACATGGGATTCATATGAGAAATATATTACAATGTATGTGCTTAAATACAAAGTGGACTATTGCAACAATAACATTAAACTAAGTGTACGAATTTTTATATGTTCATGTATTAGCCAATGTAATGGAAATGGAGACAACATTTAAAATAAAAAAAACCATAACAATGCAATACATAACACCATATGTATGTGAAGAAACTCTTTTGGGAAAAAATACCATTAAAGAGAGCACATGTATGTATTAATCTTTAAACCAAGATTACATAAACAACAAACTTCTCACTTTAATCTGACAACATTCTAGTAGCACTCATGTATCTATAAGAACATACATAATACCTCTATACCAAGGCTCCAATACATAGATCAAACAAAAACAAGAAACCATAACTGGTTTAAAAAACAATGGGTGGAAACCATGAGCCAGAAACTAGGCACCCACTAACCTACTTGCAAAAGTCCAACACCCATATCCACTTGGTCAATCTCTTAGAATAGAATGTAACTCCTCTTACACCTGCATCATATATGTCACCATAATGGTCAAATTCTCTCACTAAGCCTATTTTTCAAATTCTAAACATTCCATGAGGGAAAATTAATGCCTTGTCACAACTTATAATGAGAAAGGTGCACCATAAATCCCTTTGACTTCTTTTGTAACCTTCTATGATAAATGCCATTACAATTACATGTTAGAGAATAAAATAATAATATTTTTTTTTTCCATAGACATAGGGGGTTCTACTTTTACCCTTTACAAGATTTTGGGAGAACACACATTATTTATCATCTACAATTAAAACAAGACTTTAGGATTAAAAGGTGAATGACACCTATTATCCTAAAATTCTCCCACTTGACATTTACATTGCAATGACATAATCAGGAAACATGAAATAAATCAAGTACATGATATAAGGCCCATGGCCTCCATACACCAAGAGAACTTCTCTATACTCACTTGTTTTCCGAGGGAAACCTTTTGTAGCATGACCTTACCATTTTATACCATCTCATGAAGAAAGTGATACTATACCTCAATGTGCTTAGTACAAGCACCAGTACATGGGATTCTTGGCCAAAAAATAACACTCTAACTATCACATACAACTTGAAACACCCTACAATCAAAACCAACTTCGAAGCATAATATCTATAACCAAACTACCTCTTTATAGGCATGTTAGCAGATATATACTCTGCTCAAGTAGTGGATAAAGCAATTGTGGGTTGCCTCTTACTCATACAACTAATAGCACCACCAAATAGAGAAAGCGCAATCACTAGGGACCTTGGACTATCCAAGTCACTTGCCCAGTCTACATCAACAAAGCCCTAAATGTCTAATTTCTTACCCACATCATTACTACCATGATAACATAAGCAATAACCAAAAGTTCCTTACAAATATCTAAACACCCTTTTAACATAAGTCCAGTGTTCTTTACCAAGGTTAGACATAAACCTACTAAGAACTCCCACTACTTGGGCAATATCTAGTCTAGTTCAAACAATAGCATACTTTAGGATCCCAACAACACTATCAAAAGGCACAATGTTGTATACATCATCTATATCATCATTATAACTAAGATAAAGCTTTCTATGAACCTAATCCCTACTGATTTCCATTCCCAAAAAAAATGCTCCTAAATCCTTCATGTTAAACATACTAGAAAGCTAACTTTTGAGCTCCCTAACCACCCCCTTGTTAAATTACCAATAACCAATGTAATGTCCCAATTTCTAAGTATGAGGGTGTTTGGGTCACTTTCCAACCTTGGGTAAGGTTTCAAGGTTTAGGCTTTCTCATGCTGTCATGCCTTTCCTTCAACCCCCACTCTGTCTTAAACCCATTAGAAATGTAGACTTTCCCATGCTAATGTTCCTTTTCCTTCATTCTCTCAAGTTCTTGATTCCTTGGTTCCTTGTGTTTTGGACCTTTGTTATTTCCTCTACTAGCATGCCTTGACTTCATCCCCAGTGCCCACACAACCCTACTTCTTGATCCATTGTCTCATACATGCTTTTAGAGTTACACTTCCCCTAAATGACTTAGTCATGTTGAGCCTTGATCCACATAGTATCATGTATCCGTGAGTTCCAAGTTTAAATATATCACTGGCTCCCAAACTTTTTCCCTATTGACATACTTAAAGGGTATCCAGTATCCTAGAACCCCAAACCATACCAACCTGATAGACTTTTGGGTTCTCCTTTTCCTCATCACTCTAGTATTAGGCATGTCATACCCATGATCCTTAATCTTTGCTGGTATTGGATATGTTGAAACTCTAATCCTTGACATATCGCTCCCTTGCCATTTGTGGACCCCTAGACCTTTTTGTTTCCTACTCCCAGATGGCACTTGGTATCCTGTTCTTCTTACCGTTGATCCTTGATGCTTCCTCCATTGGGAATCTCTTAATCTTGATTCTCACTCCTTCTTGCATCAGGGATCTTTGAATCTTGATCCCCACTCTATTCTGCATTAGGTATCTCCAAATCTTGATCCCTCCTATCTCACCAATTCTTTCTCCCTAACCCTATGGACCTTTTCTTCCCCTTACATCTTGGCATCCTTGCATCCCATTCCTCAAACCCCTAATATCAAACCTTAAAAAATATTAATTCCAGCATACCAAGTGAAGAACTTCTAAATAACGTCCCGACTCCTAACTCCTTAGTCCCTCTTGCAACTAGACCCTTCGACATGAGAATCCCTGGACCCCTATCATTCAAACTAAAAACCCCACCTACTGCCATGCATGACCCAAGAGACCACTAATGGTCTCAAATAAATGCAAGAAGACTAAGGGAGACTTTCTAAAACCTATTATCATGTCTGTTCCCTAAGCCAGGCCTTTAATCTTTATATAATTTAGGTAGCTTCGCGAGTTTTCATCTTTTGTCATTTTATCAAACAAACCCTAACTTATCATAGCTTAAGCACATTGTGTTCATTTATTGGATCCGAGGAAAAGACCACTTGGTTCTAGAGATTAGTGGATGAAACACCATTAAGTTCCTAGAGTTTGGAAGATAAAAACCTTTTGAATTCTTGAGGGCAATTTCATACGATGGTTGTATCTACACTTCATGTTTGGAGGATTTCAACATTTTGGGTATTTTTAGGAAATATTTATAATTGTAGTAGATTTGTAATTTTTGAAGCTTCAACATATTGGGAAGAAAATCTTTGTAATCATATGAAGCACAAATATATTTAAATGAAATATTTAGTTCCATCTTGTGTGTGAATGTTTTTACTATTTATGCAATCTACTGCAAAAATATTTGGTTACGGGTCATCACAGTGGTATCAAATCTTTCATCTTACTACCCTACAGGGTACAAAGAGGAGTTGATGATTCCTAGTGAAAGGGAGATTAGGTATCAAATAAGAGAACAAAGAAAATTGAAGCAAACCCTTGATCAAGCACAAGACCTAGTTTAAGAAGTAATGGATGTTGAAGATCAAGAAAAAAAAGAATTCATGGAAACCATGAGATCTATCAATAATGGGAAACAACAACTCATTAGTTTCTTTAATATAATATTCTAGACTCTTAATGTGAATTAGGTGATTACGTCCCTGGGTAATGAAAATCAAGAAGGATATTCTACCACCAGAGTGAATAAGACATATGGAGTAGCCAATAGTTTTGGGCTACCCAAAATCACATTTTGGAAAAAAGAGATGGATTAGCCAATAGAGGAATCTATAGATCAACAACATGATGTAATTTTGGCATTGTTAAGTAGTTGTTAATGTATATTTCAATTTTTTTTATTAGATGCTATTCATAGAATTGTGTTTGTGGATTGCAAGATGAAGTTATCAAGAGAATGTGTGGATCATTGTCCATATCCATATCCTTTTATATGTGTGTCATTTACTTTCATGTTGATTGCTTGCTTACTTTGACATGCATGGTTCATAGTAGTTCACACACAAGTCAATGTGGGGGCAAAATGTAAGGGTGAAAAGTACATCCTTAGCACTTTTGCCTACTTGTTTTAGACTTGTTTTGACTGTTTATCTTGAATGCAATAAATTAACTTGTCCAAGATGCATATTTTTGTGCAAGAGTTGTGGTGCAGGAGCACCTACCTGACAGCTGGCCTTCATGAGGTAGTTAGTTAATTTGAGTCTTGTTAAGGTTTCCAAGAAGGTCTGATAAGACCAATGCATGTAATAAGGTCATGCTGATCATACTAAGATCATGCTGACCATGCTTTACTATTTTTAGATAGTTTGTTAGGACAGCTGTATGCTGTAGGTCCGGTTGGATCTCCCAGCCGCCTAGAGAGATTTCCCAGCCGCTTGGAGTCGGGTCAGTAGTACTCGCAGGAAAACCTATTTAAGCATAAGGATCGGTTGGTATTGCATATCATCGATCAGACTTTGCGAGAGAGAGACAGAGTATTGTAATAGCATCTTTTGAAATCGAATAAGAGATCCTGTTGTGTTCATCTTCTGTTTGGTCTCCATCGTGTAATCGATCTGCTGTTTTGGGTGGTTTTATGGATTCGCTGATCCATTCCACCGGTTGATTCGTCGGATCGGTGGAATGGCGATGTACAGTAGGTTAGGTTTTAGTTTGTTTTCTGTTTGCATGTAGGTGTGCAGGATCGCCGTCGAGAGATGTTGAAGACCCTAGCATGGGTATGTGCTAGGTCGAGCTGATAGATTTGAGTCTGGAAGATCACCCTGAAAGTGGATCGGGTCATCCCAGGAGGATCGGTGAGTTGAAAATTTGCTAAGGCTGGAAGTTCGTGAAAACGGCATCATCAGGATATTTCTGCGTATATCCTGCAGTCGCTTCGGGCATCGTCATCCGAGTAAAGGGAGGAGAGCATGATGCAGTCGAGTGTATGAAGTGAATGAGTGTCGGGGTGATCATCATCAGGAGTTGCCGAGGAGGAGCGTATCGGCATCAGGTAGAAGATCAGGTTGATCGCGGGCCGAAAAAGCTAAGTTTGGCCAACAACAGGATATGACGTCATCATCATCAGGATATACGTCATCAGGATATTTCGGAGCAGCAGGATATTGAGAAGCTGCAGGTGACGTCATCATCATCAGGATATACATCATCCGGATATCGGGGTGACGTAAGCATCGAGGGGACGGTGCGTGGAGTTAAGGTTTGTCATCATCAGGATAAATGGGAGGAACCGGATGTTCTTTATCCCGCTGACTAACATGATGTTGAATATCATGATGCTGAAGATAGTGAAGGTCGAAGTTGTCGGTGAGATGAACAGTGGACGTCAGGAGGATGTTCGCGCTTGCCGAATATGATGATGCTGCCGATAGTCGAATATGATGATGCTGTTGACATGCGAAAGGGCGAAGGCTTGTCTGCAGGAGGATATCGGTCGGCGAGAGTAAATGTGATGATGCTGACAGTGTTAAGGAAAACATGATGATGATGATGATGATGATGATGATGATGGGTTGCGGACATCCATGCTGTGTGTTAAGGTTTTAGTGTGGATGCCTCTGCATCATAGTGGTATCAGAGCTCAGCAAAAGGTCTGGGCTGTTGTGTGTTGATTCTGTCACCGAAAGGGCAGAGGTAGAGTTGATTGTGTGTTGTGTGTTGAGTGAGAGGTTGACAAAATGCCTCCAAAAGGTAGTGGTACTGCAAGGGAATTGCAGGAGATGAAGGAAAAACATGCCAGAGAGATGAGGAAAATGAAGGAGCTGGCTGAAGCACTTCAAGCCAGGCTTGTAGCCCTGGAAAAGAACAAAAAGAGGGAAGTGGAAGACAGTGAGTCTGAAGAAGATGAAGATACTGTTGAAGAATATGAAGAGGTAGCTGAAGATCTGGATGCTGAAGACCAGAAATTTGCAAAACTGTTAAAGGCAGTGTAGAGTGATAAACCTAAGGTAAAGGTTGATGTTTCCAAGTATAATGGAAGTTTGAATGAAGATGAGTTACTGGATTGGATTGCTGCACTTGATAATCACTTTGAATGTGAAGATGTTGCTGAGGATCAGAAGGTAAAGATTGCAAAGACCAAGTTAGGCGGTCATGCTTTGGTATGGTGGGATTATGTACAATCTGAGAGAAGGAAACAAGGGAAGTCAAAGATCACTTCATGGGATAAAATGGTAGCAAGGATAAAAGGTAAATTCTTGCCAAGGGATTATGAAATCCAGATGTTTAAGAAGCTGCAATTTTTAAGGCAGAAGGAAAGGGATGTGAAGGCATATACTAAGGAGTTTTATAAGTTGAGTATGAGATCTGGTCATCATGAGAATGAGGTAGAAAAGGTGGCTAGGTACTTGGCTGGTTTGAGATTAAACATACAGGATGAGTTAGTTTTAGCTAACCCTAAGAGTGTGGAGGATTGTTACCAAATGGCAATCAGGATTGAAGAAAAGATGAATAGGACTCAAGAAAAGTCCATGAGAGGAAGAGGAAACAATATGAGGGGAAGAGGAGCAGCCCCTACACAAAAACAAACCAATGAGGGTCAAGAAGACACTGGTAAAGGACAGGGACAGTCTGATTTCAGAGGTGGATGGAAAGGTAATAAAGGCAGATTTGGAGGTGGTAGAGGTTCTACTACATTTTCAGGCAAATGTTACACCTGTGGTGAGTTTGGTCATCCATCTTTCAAATGTCTAGAAAACAAAGGTTCATCATCCAGAAATGATAGAACAAATGACAAGAGAGTACAACTTGTACAAGAAGAGAAAGTAGAGCAAAGTGTGCAGAGTTCAAACACTTATCAAAGAGATAAGGAGCCTAAACTTTATGGATATCCTGAGGAGGGAGAAGCATTGATGCTTAGGAGAATTAGTTTGCAGGCATCAAAGGATATGATGCAAAGAAGAGCTCTTTTCAAGACCATATGCACGAGCAAAGGTAAGGTATGTAAGGTTGTCATTGATACTGGTTCAACAGACAACATGGTATCTCAGGAAATGGTGGATAAACTGAATTTGGAAAGGATTCCACATCAACACCCTTACAAGGCATCTTGGGTGAGTGATAATCAATCACTTTTTGTCTATGAACAGGCATATGTGGATTTTCAGATTGGGGCATATCATGATAGGGTTTTGTGTGACATTTTGCCCATGGAATGTTGTCACCTACTGTTGGGTAGACCATGCCAATTTGATAGAAGGGTATTGTATGATGGGTATGCTAATACCTACACCATCAAGAAAGATGGGAAGACTATTCTGTTGATGCCATTGCAGGCAGATGCTGCAGCACAGGGGGCAGCCAAAATCATTTTAATGGGAAAGAAGGAATTTGTGCAGATGCCTATAGGAGCAGGCATAAAGGCAGTTGAGGACACTGTAGGGAAAGGAGTTGTTAAGGACAACAGGTTGAAGAAAGTTTCAGTTTTGACTGACAGAGGTCAGCAACAGGTGCAGAAACAGGTTTGCAAACAGCAACTAGTTGAGAGGAATGACAAGGATGTTGTCATAGTTGGGACTATTGTTTGTCCTATAAAGGTTGAAAGGAAGATAGAATTGAACATTGCAAAAGTTCAAGAGACAGTTCAGACAGAGGTTCTGGTCAGACAACCTGGCAAACACAGGGTATGTGAGAGAAAGGCCTACATTGACAGGCATGAGGATTTACTTGCCAGAAAGCAAGTTACAGTTCGGAAGTCTTGGAGCAGCCAAGAGCCAGCAGTGGATAAAGCTGGAACAGGTCAGAACACTGACATGACAAGGTGTATAGGTGGAGGACTTCCACATACTAAACTCATGGGACATGAGTTCTTTTCTGTTGGGGAGTATGGTGCAGGAGCACCTACCTGACAGCTGGCCTTCATGAGGCAGTTAGTTAATTTGAGTCTTGTTAAGGTTTCCAAGAAGGTCTGATAAGACCAATGCATGTAATAAGGTCATGCTGATCATACTAAGATCATGCTGACCATGCTTTACTATTTTTAGATAGTTTGTTAGGACAGCTGTATGCTGTAGGTCCGGTTGGATCTCCCAGCCGCCTGGAGAGATTTCCCAGCCGCTTGGAGTCAGGTCAGTAGTACTCACAGGAAAACCTATTTAAGCATAAGGATTAGTTGGTATTGCATATCATCGATCAGACTTTGCGAGAGAGAGACAGAGTATTGTAATAGCATCTTTTGAAATCGAATAAGAGATCCTGTTGTGTTCATCTTCTGTTTGGTCTCCATCGTGTAATCGATTTGCTGTTTTGGGTGGTTTTATGGATTCGCTGATCCATTCCACCGGTTGATTCGTCGGATCGGTGGAATGGCGATGTACAGTAGGTTAGGTTTTAGTTTGTTTTCTGTTTGCATGCAGGTGTGTAGGATCGCCGTCGAGAGATGTTGAAGACCCTAGCATGGGTATGTGCTAGGTCGAGCTGATAGATTTGAGTCTGGAAGATCACCCTGAAAGTGGATCAGGTCATCCCAGGAGGATCGGCGAGTTGAAAATTCGCTAAGGCTGGAAGTTCGTGAAAACGGCATCATTAGGATATTTCTGCGTATATCCTGCAGTTGCTTCGGGCATCGTCATCCGAGTAAAGGGAGGAAAGCATGATGCAGTCGAGTGTATGAAGTGAATGAGTGTCCGGGTGATCATCATTAGGAGTTGCCGAGGAGGAGCGTATCGGCATCAGGTAGAAGATCAGGTTGATCGCGGGCCGAAAAAGCTAAGTTTGGCCAACAGCAGGATATGACGTCATCATCATCAGGATATACGTCATCAGGATATTTCAGAGCAGCAGGATATTGAGAAGCTGCAGGTGACGTCATCATCATCAGGATATACGTCATCCGGATATCGGGGTGACGTAAGCATCGAGGGGACGGTGCGTGGAGTTAAGGTTTGTCATCATCAGGATAAATGGGAGGAACCAGATGTTCTTTATCCCGCTGACTAACATGATGTTGAATATCATGATGCTGAGGATAGTGAAGGTCGAAGTTGTCGGTGAGATGAACAGTGGACGTCAGGAGGATGTTCGCGCTTGCCGAATATGATGATGCTGCCGATAGTCGAATATGATGATGCTGTTGACATGCGAAAGGGCGAAGGCTTGTCTGCAGGAGGATATCGGTCGGCGAGAGTAAATGTGATGATGCTGACAGTGTTAAGGAAAACATGATGATGACGATGATGATGATGATGATGATGATGGGTTGCAGACATCCATGCTGTGTGTTAAGGTTTTAGTGTGGATGCCTCTGCATCAAGTTGGCATGTGCAACTTGTACCTTATCAAATCTCGAGTCCCTATCCCTTAATGGTTTGAACCCATCCATCTCATTTGTTGTGTCCTATCTCGGGTCAAACCCACAATTGTGATTTTAAACCTGGTTTAAATTTGAATGTGTTATTTTGACCCCTAAATATCTAAATTCAAATTTAATTATGGACCCAAGCTGTCTCACTTCCAACTAGCTATTACTTGTTGATTCAAGCACATATATTCAAATTGTGGTGCTAGGGTGTTTTATAAAAGGATAAACCCTATTTCGTTTTAGACATCCACAAATCATCATCTCCTTTTCAATTATCACATCATCACATAGAGATCATTTCATCAACAATTGAGATCATAAGAATAACATATGCTTACATAGATTCATTTCTGCTTGGCGTGTTTTCCAACTTGTTTAAAATCTTTAAATCAATCCAAGGGTTTGACTAAGGAAAAAATGAGGGGAGAAAATCACCTATTGCACATAATATAACAAGATTTGATGGTGTCTCCAGGCACCACCATGTTTAGATAATAGGAGCAAATGTATTTCTAAAGGTTAGAAGTGTAGGGATCAAGGCCACAACAAAAGTTTAGAACCACAAATATTGGATCTGAATTATAGGTGCAAGGATCATGTCCATAGGACTATGATTGAACTAGGATAAAGTTTAGGTCCTCTCTCAATCCATAGAACTTCACTACCTCAAATTTAATATCAAAAACTAAAATTAGTTAAATACAAATTACAATAAAACATCTCCAAATAAAAAAAAACTAAATATGATATTTTTTCAAACTTTTTAAAAACCTATTTTTTTATATTTAAAAACAAGAGGAACATAATAGTCGAGAAAACCCTAAACCTATTTAGAAAATAATCCCAATGAAATTATTTATTTCTTTTCACCTAGAAACTTGCTATATCATTTTTTTATATATATTTTTATTTTATTACCTTTATTTAGAAAATAATCCCAATGAAACTATTACACTTAGAGGCTTAATTACAGTGGTAGGAAGGGGTAGTAAAGGGTGAGCATGTTAACAAAAACTATTAAAGAGTCTATATATAAAAATAATTACACGGAGAGGAGTTATCAAGTGGCATTAAGGGGATGACTGTGACATAAAAATAAAATAAAGTGGACATAGTTTTTTTTAAAAATAACTAGACATTTTTTTAAATAATTATAAATATATCGCTAGCATAGTTTTATTAAATTAATGAACATAAAAATAAAGCCAATAAAATAATGTGTATAAATAGAAGTAGTACTCAAACATAAATTTAAGAAAAATCAAATCAAATAAAAAAAAAAAAACAAATTGAATTGGGAGAAGAAGTTTAATCCATAAGGAGAGAAGTTTAATTGGTAAGGGCACTATGTAGCCATCTTTTTTTTTTTGTTTTTTCTTGCAAAATAAACTTATTAAGTGATGTAACGCTGCTGCTATTATTTATAAAAAGTTAGATTAGGCATTGCGTATTATGTTAAAGTGCAACTTAAATTAGGGAAATTGTTATTGGGAATAGATAAACCATAAGACTGATATCTCAACTTCTTTTAGGTAGATGTATTTAAGATATCTATGCAGATTTATTTATTTTCACCTAGAAACTTGCTATATCATTTTCTATTTTAAGTTTAAACCTTAATTTAAAAAAATTGAGTAATTCCCGAGATTTAACGAATACAGTCATTTTCGGCCAGGGTCTTGGAAATCAAGGTACTCCCTCCAAAATCCTTCGGATTTGAAAAACTCTTCTTTCACCAATTTGGAAAAGTGATTTGAAATCCGTATCATCCGGACTGGTACTTGCAGTATAAAGTGAATGTTGGCAGAGGAATACAAGTAAGCTTAGCTGAATGACAAGAAAGCCTGGCAAGCAGTTTTTGTCCCAGCAGGTTCAACGTTCGAATACCTGCAGGTGTCACATTTAAAAACAAAACATATGTTTTGAAGTGCTGAAGTTGGATGATTGAGGGCCGCGTAGAGGTATCGAAATTTCGAAATTCCATTCCAAAATTGGCTCCAAGCTGAAGGAAGCCCAGAAAAATAACAATTTGTGTGCGAAGTGGCAGGCCGACTACCATGGAACACAATCTTTTTGAAATTGGCAGGATGCTGGGCGATCCTCCTCGGTCTGAAAAAGCTCTACTCAACATTTTGCAGGTAAGTTTTTTGAATTTATTTTTCCCCCATTCATTACTTTGAGGATGGCGAATTTCAGTCTAGGGTTCTGCCAGCATTATCTCAAGAGTTTTGTTTAGCATTGTTACAGATTTAAAATATGCCACATAAAAGGGATTTTGTTAATTGATTTTGAATGTCCTTGGTGTTTTTTTTCCCATTGGCAGTAGATGTGCATTGTAATTGTGGATGGGTGAGCTTAGTTGCAGCTAGGAATTTGATAATGTAATGTTTTTAAATTTCATTTATAGGGTAAGTTTGTTTTGCAATTTGGGGAAGAATACGAATATAAATTTAATGCAAAGTTTTTGGGTCACAACCTTGCCAATATGCCTACTTGGCTAGTGAGACCTCCTCATGGAAACATGTGAAATTTATCTCTGGCAACAATGCAAGAGGATCGTGACTCATTGATCGAGTAAGCTTTCGATTTCACCATCTGTGTCAGCCTAATATTTGTAAGAACCATTATTAAGGCCTAATTCTTTCCCAACACATTTATAGGTATCACTGTATCTATTTTTTCTTGGAGTATTTGCTGTAGAACCTTCAAGTTCCAAGAAACATTTTTTTGGATCTTTGTACTAATTTGAAAAGGAAAGGTCTTCAGGAGGTTCTTCATCATACATTTTCTGTAAACCGAAATATTGATCAACGAGAATTAATAGATATATTGAGCTATACACTAGTAAACATATGGATGTACATAACTTGAAGGTAATATTCTGTTTGTAATTTTTTCAGAAATTCCATAAAAATCCATTTGCATTCCCTCCAATTTTTCGATAGATTTGTTCATGTATTGTTCTTTAAATTCCAAGCTTTGAAAAAGTTAACAAACACAGTGGATTCCAGGTCTCGTTGCCGACTTAGAAAATTTCTAGAAGGTTTGAAAATGCTACTTCTTGTTCAGTTCGCAACTGCTACATTTTGGAATCTAACATCGGACAATCTAGAAATACAAATAATACTCTAAAGATGTTATGGAACAGTCAACAGAATAAAATAGATTAGGTTATAAATATGAGTGCACACTTAGGCTTAACGAATTGACAATTTGTGAAACTTGCAAAATGGTTAGTACAAATGCATATGCAATATAAATTGATATGACAAAATGAAGTAGTTGGTTAATACAAATTCATATGCAATGTAAAGTGATATGACAAAATGAAGTAGTTATTTCAACAATTGATTTGACGTATAACTTTCCCCTTGTGGGGGAGTGACACCAAGTCTTGGGTGAAGTGGCTAAAGGCTATTTACAGATGTAGGGATACACCTAGTGATCGAATGAGGTAGACAGCCTGCTACTTAGACCTATACTTGAAATTGCACCGGCTACAAAGCTATGCCAAAATATTGTATTTAGAGGATCAAGTACATGAGAGGCTTTAATGCAATTAGTAAAATGACCTAAAACATAAATTTCCGCAAGTTTGATTGATATTTTTAATGAAAAAAATTTATTGATTGAGGGTTTCCAGTCAAAACCTTTTTATACACCAATTATTCCTTGAATTTCAGGTAGGGATGATGCTGTATAGTTGGCTGTTACCAAAACTTAAAAGGTTAAATGGCATAGACATGATGCCTCAAATGTGTCCAGTCGGTCCTAATGGCCAGATGACAGATTAAGTGGACCTAATTGGACCTAATTGGACATGTGAATGGGATGAGGGTTTCTTGTTAAATTCTACAAGAAAAGCTAGGGTCCTTAAGAGGCTGTACGACTCTAGGCCCCATAAGATTGATTTTGGAACCAATCCAGCCCACCCGAAGTTTGTGTTGATTATTTGGGGAGCCAATGCATTCTTGGCAAAGAAAATTGATGATGTCTACTTTTGATGTAATGGTAGATTCTTTGCTTCTTTGAAAAAATATTTTATCGCAAGGGTTTCTTTTATGAAGCCAAGAAAGTGCTCTTATACCATTGACATAATCCAAAATATATCTGTCATCCAACTAAAACTGGAATAGAAATATGAATTTGAAAACTTATTGAAAATTTCAAACTAGATTTGAAATTGAATATGCTTTTCAATTTTTAGCCATTGAGAATCTAATTTAAAAAAAAAAATTACAAATATCTAATATTAATTTAATAGGACTTTATTGTATCCCAAAAAACAATTTTAGACAATAGATAAGGTTAAGACACTTTCTTGAGAAGATATGGGTGTCAGATCAGGCCTCATATCTAAAACACTATGGGTGCTCTACTTGGCCAAATTTAGATCAGTCTCCAACAAAATACCTTGTAAAATGGAAGTAGGTCCAAAATTTTAAATACCTTGTTACATTTTTTCTTTAAATAGATTCTTATTTGTCATATTGGGGCAAGATAATGATACCTGATCCTGGATAATATAATAATAATTTTAAAAGTATTTCATCTGAGTCTGCAAATAAGAAATATACAATATTGACAAAGATTCCTATCTCAATTTACAAAATTTAGTAGGAGAAGACAAGAATCCTAATTTAGATAAGATAAAAGTACTAATAGGGTAAGTGCATGGAATGGGGACCAAAGGGGGTCAAAAGTAGCCACTTCTTTTTTGAAATCAGCAAAAACTGAGCTTCGATGAGTAATGAGATACTTACACTTAAAATTTGAAGATAAGATAAGAACAAGAATATTAGTGTTTAGAATTTAGTTTCTAAACTACTATTTAATTTTTTTTTTTGGAGATTAATAGGATCAAACATTGAGAGTACACAAAGTGATTCTATTTTTGACATAAATATTTAACATAGCATTAGGCATGCTCCCCACAATTTTTGAGTTCCATTAGGCATTTTGTAAATCCCTTGGGTAGAAAGTTAGCTTAGATTATTAGTGATCGAAATTTAGTTTCTGAACTACTATTAAAAAAAATGATAGAGATTAATAGGGTCAAACATTGAGAGTACACAAAGTGATTCTATCTTTGACACAAATATATAACATAGCATCAAGCATGCTCCCCACATTTTTTGAGTTCCATTAGGTATTTTGTAATTCCCTTGGGTGGAAAGTTAGCTTAGATTATGTAGTAGTTCAATTTTTTCTATGCTAATTTTTTAATGAATATATTATTTTTTACTAGTTTTCCAAATGGACACATCCTAAAAATGGAAAATTGAGTGTACTCCCCCAATTTTGAGAAATATAATAATTTTTTTTAATGTATATGGAGTGAATTGTAGGATGTGAAAATGTGATTTTTTCAAACTTAGATGAGTGAATCAAAAATTACATAGAAAAAACCAGTGTAGTAGGGAGATGTATCTCCCACCCCCTGGGACATGTCTCCTATACCAGAGACAGGTATGGAGACGTCTCTAGTAGCAAGGGACATCTCAACAGTTTCTCTAGGTATCTCAGAAAACCCTAAATTATGATGTATCCCCTCAAAAACCCTAAAAGTTAAAAAAAATGCATCTCTGTTTCCACAATTTGCAGCCACCAAAAGATTTGAGGTAGGATTCTACACGTGTCTATGTTTGCACAATTTTTCTTAGTAGTTTAGATGCCTCCCTTGACTCGTGTCTCGATTTTTTTGATCTTCATGTGAAGCATGAATAGTCAGGACTTTGTATTTCTTGTGAATATGTTACCACTTGTGAATACACTGCATTTAAGTTTTAAATTTTTAATATTATAATTTAAAAACTTTAAAACATGGGTGAGTGTGAGATTGTGATGGGCCAAACAGTGGCAATGGGGGGAAAACTTCCATGAAAGTGTTAGCCAAAATTGCTAAACTTGTTTTAGGCTTGGATTTTTAACTTTTTTTTTTTGGTTTGGTAAGTTGAACCAAAATGGATATTTGTTTTAAGGAAATGGATATCTATTTGTTTTGGATATCTTTTGTAATGTCACCTCTTTGAAATTAAACCAAGATAAACCCAAAACACCCATAATAAAATATTATAAAAAATATAATTATAAAAAAGCCTCAAGTAAAATTAAAATATAAAATAAGTAAAATTAAAATATAAATTAAAATATCAAAATATAAAATATAATATAATCATAAAATATAAAATAAAAATATTAAAGCTTATTTTAAATAATAATTCCTTTCAAATAAGGGCCATGAAGGAAACTCAAAGAGTTACGTCTATTGGAGGAAAGAGTCTATTTAAGAGAGGCCAAGCAAGGAGAAGGAGATATACATGGATGAACAATTCTATTGTCTAATTTCTACTCCTTGTGGGAGCATTGGACTTTGGCTCAATTAACCTAAGGACAAAAACCTTCTAAGTCTGGAATCGGAGGACAAAAACCCATAATTCTTTGGAGTGATTTCATACAGAAATCACTATTAGGCTGAACTGTTGAAATTTCATATTGATATCAAGATTACATTTGTGCTGAAGGGGTGCTGCATCATTTTTATTATTAAAAAAAATATTCTGGCTAGCCGTACTTTAATATTATCAGCACAGCAGAGATTGTTATATGTTTGAATGTTCATTTCATAAGGGACTGTAAGTCCTTGAGCATGCCGTACATATCAAAGAACATTTGCAGTAGATCCAAAAAGCTTTAAAAGAATCGTAGCATTATAAGGTTGGAAGATTTTATTTAGTTGCCATAAACCTTAACTTCCACCTTAGCATATTGTAAATTCTAATCAATTAAAGGGAAACGTTTGATTTTAGGCAACCGCAGCTCTAAGGGAGACAACATTTGACTAAGTGCTGTCGGAGATTGTTGGGCTTTGACCATACTATCCTCCAGAGGTGTTTGCTTATGTTTAAAGGCTGCTGTATCTTTTTAACATCCATCGCAATACTAGGAAACCTGCTAGTCTTTGTTGGTGGGGCTGGCTGATTTCATAGCAGCCAAAGTACCTTGCTTTAAATATTAATTTCCAAACCTACCGTATCATTGGGGGACAAATTTTAATAAAGTTTCTGGTCTGATATAATATTTGGTGAATATTATTATTGGTTGGAGATAATATTTATGATATCGTGTAGCCATTTAATTATCATTTCTGGGTTGCCTACTGCAGTGGGTTTACGTAGCCATATCAATCTGGTAGTAATTCCAAATTGAAATAAAGATTTTTTGAGAGTTTCGATATTATTGTAAATTATTTGAAAGAGGACATTACAATGGTATCAAAGTTGGACCTTGCCAGCCTACGAAGGAGAATTTGGAGGTTATATGAACTGATGGAGAAGAGTTGCTGGCAAAAGCTAAGGATTGTTCTCATTAGGAATTATTAATAATAGGAGATGGATGCTGATAAAGAAAAAAAATTGATACAATGATAGACATGTTGGGTCAAATGCTCCACCTGATGTAGAATGATATGAATTGTTCCAGAAGGCGAACTAGTGAGGCAAGCACTTCAGGAGCCAATAACAATAATTAGAACAGTCACACATAGAGAACAGGTTGTTGGGTATGTTGACAAACCTCTATGTTCCACTTTCATTCATAGAGAAGTTCTTGTGGTGGAATTTCAAAATCTGATACAAGAAGATAACAATGCTAGTTATGCAGATTATAGAAATCTTCCTATAGAGATCCAAAAGGCAATGTCTTTCACAAATTTCATTAGTATGAAGAGTGGTAGTAATTTAGTGGGCAGCAATAAACACGAGAGTCTAGATGACCTTGGTGAGAGTTCTTGCAACACGAAAAATAATATTGGGATCTCACTAATTAGAGCTTCAAGCCATAGCAAGGCAGTCATGGATAGGAGTGGTAGTAACACAAGCCTTTGGCAATGAGAAGTGGACAACAAAAGAAATTAGACTTTGGTGTGAAAACTTTGAACCTGACAATAGTTCATTTGAGTGACAGGACAATGAGGAAGCTCAAAGTTTAGAGTTTGAAGAGACATTAAATGTTAGTCATCATAGATGTAAAGAAGGAGAAGACATTAGGGAGAATCCAGTATTGATGTGTGATGTTGTTGCACACAAGGAAGAGTTTTGCATTTGCAGCTACTATTGGTGCAAAAGAGATGGAAGAGTCACCAGATTCACAAGCACATGCAAATGACGAAATTTATACGGAAAAAGACTCTAGATGTGGCTACTGAAAGGAAGTCCAAATTAAAAGATAAGCAACCTAAACATGAGACTAAAAAGATCCAAATTGAAAAATAAAGAGAAGAAACATGCTAAGATACACATAGAATCTTTGAAGAAACCTATGACAAAGTTTGAAGAGTATCTAGAATTGGAGGAGCAAATGACAAATTCTACTGATGAAGATTTAGCAATGGAGAAACAACTTGCGAAAAGGCTAAAGGCCAAGGAGGGTCGCATAAGAGGGAATTCAATGAGTAAATGTGTGGACCTTTCTGCATGTATAGTCATTACTACTGATCCAAATCTCAACATTGATGAACTAGGAGTGCCTTGAAGTATTGTATTGAACATGACATTTCCAAAAATTGTGACTCCATATAACATAGATTGAAAGAGCTTGTTGAATATGGCTCTTACCCTCCTCCTTGGGAAAGCAAAGGCAAAATCTATTATCAGAGATGATGGGAAGAGAATTGAACTTTATTGTATGAAAAAAGTCTTGACCATTATTTAGAATATGGTTACAAGGTGGAAATAAATTTGATCGATGGAGATTATGTTCTTTTTAATCGGCAACCTAGTCTTCATAAGATGTCTATCATGGGGCATAGAATAAACGTTATGCCATGTTCAACATTTTGATTGAACTTGTTAGTTACATCACCTTACAATGCTGATTTTGATGGTGATGAGATAAACATGCATGTACCATAGTCCTATGAAACAAGAGCGGAAGTAATAGAACTAATGCTGGTACCAAAGTGTGTTGGGCTTTGACCATACTATCCTCCAGTTTAGAAGGTGTTTGTTTATGTTTAAAGGCTGTTGTATCTTTTTAACATCCATCACAACACTAGGAAACCTGCTGTTCTTTGTTGGTGGGGCCAGCTGATTTCATAGCAGCCAAAGTACCTTGCTTTTTTAATTATCATTTCTAGGCTGCCTACTGTAGTGGGTTTACGTAGCCATATCAATCCAGTAGTAATTCCAAATTGAAATAAAGATTTTCCGGGAATTTCGATGTTATTGTAAATTATCGGAAGGAGGACATTACATCTTTTTTGAGGAAATGAATATCTGTTTTGTAAAAAAGGGATATTTGTTTTGTTAAAAAGTTATCTGTTTTCTATTTGAATTTTTCCCCCCAAAATTGCCTCGAGATTGCATTATAATTAGGCTCAAGAGTCCCAAGCCTACCTTTTCCATGCAAATCGCATGATAAGAGGTCTTCTTAGACTTTCCTTGACTTCACCCTTGATGTTGATTGACTTTTTTAAATCCAAATTCAATAAAACGAAAAGGGTGTATCTGGGGGACTCTTAAGACTCTAAAAATATAGTATATGCCTCATTATAATTTTAATAGGTAATTATTATTTTTCTACATACACTATGTTTAAATTCTTGATATACATACATATTGAAAACACCCCTAAATTTCAAACTATATATCTTTTTTTCAAATTTGAAAGATGTATCACATTTTAGGCTTCGTTGGCTATAGGTTCAAAAAAAAATTGGATCTCATGATTTTTTTGACCAAGTTAGGTTGGTTAGAAAATTACTTTTTGATATTTTTAAAATGTCATAGTAAAAAATTCTTAAGTAATTATCTATGTTCCATGAAGACATGTCCCTGGCCTTTTTTGACACATTCCTGTACTGGAGACGTTCCAAGGACACCTCAGAAACATCCCCCACCATCCTCTGTAAAACAAAAAATTGCCATAATGTCCTGGAAACACAGCTACATTGGGAGGACAGTTGGCTATCCTCACAAACTAATGCTTGAATTAAAAAAGAGGCCAGAATGAGTTAAAAATTAAATTCTGTTAAGGCACAATGGTTTTCTATCTTCCAGCAAGGTTGCCATAATTGTTTCAGCAGGTTCTTTCTCTTCTATACGGAGGTGTCTAGAACCCTACATGCTAAGTGAAGATTTACAGTGACCAAAGTCAGATTTTTAGACATTTCAGCACAACACCTAGGGTTTGAAATGAATTTTCAGTCATCATAAGCATAAATGACTGGTCATATTCTTCAAGGCGGCTATGGTTTGGTGGCCTCAAATTCACTATATTTTTGTGACAATTTGCAGACTATTTTTAGGGTTTTTGTCACTGTTTCAGTAGATTTTCTGTCATTCTTTGTTACTGATTTTTCAAACATTGGACAGCAGCATTCCTCACGTTGGTTTTGTGACAGTCATAGAAGGGTTTGCTCAACAATTTGACCACTTCATATAAAAACAACAACTCTTCCTATATCCTAGGGTTTTAAACATGCATTTTCATTTTCAAACCATGGATACTCCAACAGTTTTGGTTACAGAATACTCTAAAATCAAAGATTGATCTAGGACATGTCAAAGTGCAAGAATTGAAATTGGAAGAGAAGATAAAACACAGGAGTAAAATAGCAAAAAGGTTATGGGATAAAAGTCTAATGAAGCAGCCTTTTTCCCATCTCCATTCAAAGTCAAGAATTTGTCCTTGCATGTGTCAAGCACTATGACCCTAAAAAAAAGGAAGATTTTAGTGTGTGATCAAGTAGTTTGCAAACCAGATCCAAATTCAATTGAAAGTGCCTTCACTTTGCAATTTTATGAGGAGACTCAGGAGATTGATCTAGGAGAATGTGAGAAGGTTTAGGAGAAGAGTCTTCTTGAATGTCAAAACCAAATTGGCAAGCGTTGGTTGAAAGAGTCTTCTTTAATGAAGGCAATTAAATTTTGTAAATTTGTTTGACTATTATGTGAACTTTGAATTCAACTCTAATGTTATGTATTAAGGATCTATAATGCATATGATAAATGCCTTATCAATGTTATCATATGAATATTTAAAATTCCCCATATTTTAAAATTTTTCTCTATTTATTTAATAGTCATCCCCTTGCTATCACCTAAAATGGCCTCCAAAAAAATCATCCTTGAAACACATCCCCGAATCCCCTTTCATCTTCATCTTGGAAACTTGGTGTAATTTAGATAATTATTTCATTTACAAAAAAAATCCACAAAAAATTGCATCACATCTGCTCATGTGTTCTTTATTTATATTCAAAGTTCAAAATAATTTTTTTTTGCTCATACTTAGGTTGGCTAGAATGGCACTTGCTTTTCTATTTTTTTTCAAAATTTTTAGTAATGCCTCATTGAAATATCCAATTTTCACCAAATTAATTTATAATCTTTCAAAAGAAAAAAGTAGCCCATATATTACATGTAATTTTCTACAACTTTTATTACTACCTTTTTTTTCCAGATTGTGTAGGTAACACATTCAATTTTTCATGCAAAATTACTTAAGTCTATTTTTAGCATTTTCATTGCCACCTAGGAGCATTGTTTGGCCCATCATAATCTCCCACTCGCCCACATTTTACATTTAAAACAAAGTAACATTATCACTTTACATTTAAAACTGTAAAACATGTTACATTATACTTTGTTTTTATATTACAAATTTCAAATTTTAATATCTAAAACTTTAAAGCATTATCATGGTGGTGTATTTTGAGAGCAGCACAAAACATTATAAAATTTAAATATTAAAAACTATGTTTGGGCTTTTCGGCTCAAATATTAATTATATACTTTACATTTTTTAATTTTTAATATTGGCAATATATATAACTTATGCCATCTCCAAGTACATGTCTTCTTTTTTTGCAAAAAATGATGTAACGGTACTAGTACTTGTCTCCTGGCAATTATGGAAAAAACAATACATGCGTTTTTGCAAAAAATAAAGACATTACTAAAAGTAATTAAAGATCAATATCTTAATATATTCAAATTTTAGAAAAAAATACATGGTTAGAAAGCTAAGACAGTGCTTGACGTTGTAGTGGTGTTTTTTCAAAATCTTATTATAAAATATGCAAACTTAATGGAGAGCATGCTCAACATTTGTATGTTTTTTGTAAAACACAAATTTGGGCACCCAAATTACATATCCAACACTTAGGATTGGTAAATTTTGTTCCAACCCTAAGGGCAACATTTCATTGGTCTAACCTTGATTGCATATGCGTTACCAAAAACGTGCTTGAGCCTTAACATGAACGCATTATAACATGCATGTGTTATGTTTCCTAGAACGCGAGTGCATTTTCAAGACATGTAAAAATATGGCCACTTTTTGGCCCCCCATCCTTGTGCACATATCCACCAGCTTCAGAGGAATACTTATCATAGACACAATCCTAGCCATTCAAACACAGCCTAAAGATCTCCTTATTGAAGTGCACCCGCTAATACTGAGTGGGGGGTGTGAATCAGTATTAGAATAAATTGAAACTTTTTAAAACTGAAACCACAACTTCAAAGCATCAAACAAACTACACATGCAAGAAGAACACAGGAATTACTTGGAAAACCCTTAAGGGAAAAACCACAGCAAAATATTTGCTTATATTGATATGTAGGCTTCAACCTACAGAAGACACCAATCTTCGGTTACAAAAGTGAGCTTCAACTCACTGGATGCACCAACTCCCTCTGAGCACCGACTCAGTAAGAGACACCGTTCTTTCAACTCTAGTTACAATTAAACCTTTTCTCTTCCTTCAAATCTGGTCAAAACTGTCCTTTGTCTCTGTATACACTTCTTTTTATTTTTTTCTCAAACTCTTCCTTCTTCTCTTATATCAGCATACATTTTTCACAAACCTTTTCTAAGCTTTTTATATCTTTTCAAAGGAGAGTGACTTCATGAATGAACACACCTTCAATTTTTTTTTCACTGCCTTAAGAATAATAAAAATAGTAACTCTAGTATTGTCGCTGCTTTTTTTATATATGCTGATCGCTCCACTTTTTATATGCTGATCGCTCCACTTTTTACATGCAGATTGCTTCACATGTGTATAAGACTTTTGTCTTATTCAAAGAACCTTTGTCTTATTCATTCCATAAATTGATCTCATCATATTCGTATATTTATCACTGCCCAAAAGATATTGCATGATAAACAGTAGTTTTATTTCACATGGAGCACTCTTAAAAAAAATCGTATCCCTGCATGCCTTTTATTACTAAATGCACTACATTCTATTATTAACAAATGCTGCCAAAGAAAAGAGAATTCACTGCATTTTTTTTTTTAAAACTGTTGTCTTTTCTATCCTTTATCATTGCTTTCCATCCTTAATCGCTGCTTTCCTTTTTTTTTTTTTCTGCTTTCTTTCTTTTTCACACTTAACAATAAATCTGATTACTTGCTATCTTTTTCACAAAAGAAAAACACCACACTTAGCAATAAATCTGATTACTTGCTATCTTTTTCACAAAAGAAAAACACCACACTTAGCAATAAATCTGATTGTTTAAATCTTTAACTTAAACATTTATCGATGCATGAACGTGGTATCAACAGCATAAATAACATTGGCGTTGGCGTGCCCTTTGACATCAAGGACAATATTCTAACAGTCTCCCCCTTTGTCATTGATGGCAACTTCAAACTCTCTAAACTGAAACTACTCCCCCTGTCTCACAGCTCCCCCTATCTCTGATTCTCCCCCTTTGACATCAATGGCAAAGGAATTAACAATTGTTTTGAAACTTTTTTTTCACAGAGTTGTATGATATGACAATAATCAACTCCCAATAAAACTAGACTTCTACTCAATGATTGGAGGAAAGTGATATCACTCGCAACTTCTTCTGCAGGTACTCAAAAGTTTCCTTTGGGAGTGGCTTGGTGAAGATATCCACAATTTGTTCTTTGGTGGCAACATACTCTAACTTCACTTGCTGATCAACAACTTGCTCTCTTAAAAAATGATAATTGGAATGTGTTTTGTTTTGGAGTGCATAACTGGATTCATGGAAATGTTAATTGCATTTGTATTGTCACAGAAAATAGAGATGGGATGTTCATACTCTACCTTAATGTCCTTCAAAGTTTGCTTCATCCATAAAACTTGTGTGCAACAAGAAACTGCTGTAATGTATTCAGCTTCAGCTGTAGACAAAGAAATAGATGCTTGTTTCTTACTCAACCATGAAACAAGATACTTTTCTAGAAAGAATGCACCTCTACTTGTGCTCTTTCTATCATCAATGCTTTTGGCCCAATCTGTATTTGTGTAAGCTTTGGGGGTGAAATCTTCACCTCTTGGATACCATAACCCAAAATCCATAGTGCCCTTGAGATATTTGAATATCCTTTTTATTGCATTCACATGAGTGTCCTTTGATGCAGCCTAAAATCGAGCCACATACCCAATGACTTGCATGATATCAGGTCGTTTAGCTGTTACATACAATAAACTTCCAATCATAGACCTGTACAAAATTTGATTAGCTTAAGGAGACTCATCATCCTTGCTCAACTTGCATCCTGTAACCATGGGGGTACTCACAGGATTGCATTTCTCAATCCTGAATTTCTTCAACATCTCTTTAATGTACTTGGTTTGAGAAATAAATATGCCTTTAGCTGATTGTAAAATTTGCAAACCAAGAAAGTAAGACAGCTCACCAAACATAGACATTTCAAACTCCTTCTGCATGTTAGTGGCAAATTCTTCACACATATTTTCACTGTTGCCTCCAAAGATGATATCAACATAAATAACAACAATCAATATAGAATTACCTTCATTCTTGATATAGAGATTGCTGTCCACAATACCTCTTTTGAAGCCTTGGTGCTGCAAATATTTGTCTAATCTTGCATACCAAGCCCTGGGGGCTTGTTTCAACCCATACAGTGCCTTCCTCAGCTTGCAAACATAGTTCTGATTTTTTGAAATAATGAACACATCAGGCTGTTCAATGTAAACTTCTTCCTCCAAGTTTCCATTCAGAAAGGATGATTTTACATCCATCTGATAGACTTTGAAAATTTTGAAACTTGCAAGAGCTAAGAACATTCTTATTGCTTCCATCCTAGCAACTGGAGCAAAAGTCTCTTCAAAATCAATACCCTCAACTTGAGCGTATCCCTTGCATACAAGTCTTGCCTTGTTCCTTACAACTTGGCCATCTTCATTCAATTTATTTCTAAACACCCATTTAGTACTGATTACATTTTTATGCTTGGGTCATGGAACAAGTTCCCAAGTTTCATTCTTCTCAATTTGATCAAGCTCCTCTTCCATGGCCTCTACCCAATACTTATCTTCAGCTGCTTCTTTGAAGCTTTTGGGTTCAATTTTGGACAGCAAGGATATCTTCATCTTCTGAATAATTTACGATCCTTCTTGTTGTTCTTGGCTTATAATCTTTTATTATCAACTCTTCAGGATGATTCCTTTGTACAAACTTAGGTGGCATCTTTGTTGATGCCTTTGATGGTGTCTCTAATGGTGCCTTTTGCTCAACTGTTTCAATTGCACTTTCCTCTACATTTTCTTTGTCTTCATTGCACTCCTCTGTATTTTGATCATCAACCTCATGTATCTTTTTCGGAAGATTTCTTTCTTCATCAACTTTTATGTTTGCACTCTCAACAACTTTGTGCAACCTTTTATTATAGCATCTGTAGGCTTCACTCTTTGAAGAATACCCAAGAAAAATTCCTTCGTCTGTTCTAGGATCAAACTTTCTTAGTGTAAGATGTTACCCCCAATTTTTTTTTCAAAATTACAGACAATGATATGATAATGTTAGCACAAATGCATAACCAACTAAATGCCTCACACTTTTTGATCACCTAGATCCCAAGATGGGCAAGATGAGAGCATACGGTGATTTGGCTTACAATGAACACTATGAAATCAAGAGCTACAATTCATCCGTTGCGGTGGGCATCCACTTTCGTGGGGATTCACCACTTTCTAGTGGGTATATAAACAACATGAAAGATTACAAAGCCATTCACTTATTCAGTGGGAATACTCCACTTTTCCAGTGGGTAAGAAATAAAGAAAGATTCATTTTCCACATTGGCGGTAAACCATCCAGGGGTTCTTAATGTGAATTAAATTACAATGAAGTATAAAGATACTCAATCTATTCATGTACAATAGCACAAGAGTTAAAACTAGATGAGTAATTTCCCATGAAGATCATTGATAAGAGACATACCCTGCAACATGATTGGCAAATGTAACATTCATAAGCTGATAAAGACTGTTTAATCAGATATATATGACTGATCTCACATTCTTCTTGTTGATGGTAACAACCTGTACTGTGGTCTGAAAATAGAGCAGAAATCACCTAAACAAAGCACATGTCTGATATACTTCTTGCTGCTCCAATTCTGATTATGATGACCAAACTAACATTTCTGAGCACACAGATTTCTGAACCCATGTTTATGTCACACATAGCAAACAAGTTTCCTGAACAGGGCTGTACGACCTGTACTTGGTACGGTAGCTCACAAGAATTTCAAATCAGCTTCAAAAATCTTCATATCACTCTTGAAAGTGGCGTCTAGGCCAGACAAACAAAGATTTTCAAAAGACATCAACAATTAATTTTAATGTGCATCAAACCCATAGCAGATGTACGGCCTTAGATATGTACGACAGTGTTAAAACATTATAAAATCAGACTTTAATCTCAAATAAATTGCTCAGATCATAAAGCAATCACACAACAATAACAGTGCAATCCCTTTGAACTCCATACAAAGAAGATTTATCATGCTCAAAATCCATATTTCTCAATGTACGACCCTTCTGTATGGCCAAGATGAAACACACCAAAAACAATATTAAACTGCAATCCACACACACCAAACATATGAAATCCCTCTCCAGAAATAAGAACAATGAAAACATACAAAAAACTTCTCAAATTCTCTGAAATCCATTAAGTTCCATGGCAAACTCTGCATGAGCTTGCATCGATATCTGTCTCTAGCACAATGGTGATTTCTGTAGTGAAACCACACCCAACCTCAAGAGGGTTTTCGTCCTCAAGAGCATTCCGCAAGAGGGTTTTCGTCCTCAAGAGAATATGGAAGAACACGCAGGTTCAATCCAGCAGAGTAACAATATAAAACCAAGCATAATCAAACAATGAGCCCATCTCTTCCTTTTATAACTTTTTTGAGGGAAATAAAATATTATTTCCTCTATCCCTTCATATTTCTCCTCAAAAGTATAAAAAATAATTCATTATATGTGCACAACTTAAAGTCACCTTTTTAATTAAAAGCTCCCCTTAGCTCAAAAGACCCCTTTATCAAAATAAAGGAAATATTTGATTCACGAGGCCCCAATATGATGCATCCATGATTTAGAGCTTTTCATTCCCTTTCCAACGAGCTATAACACTTAAGTGTTAAATGAAAATTTCTCAACCTTTTTAACTTAAGTGCAATAATTAATTGTTTAGCTCATTAAATCAACTGATTTTACGAGAAATCCCAAATATCACCAAACTGCAAAATTAAGCATACCAACATACTCCAGGATGTTTGGGAAAATGAATGATGCCTTCCGGGTGACTTTCTAAAAATAGATGGCCTCTCCAAGAATCTTGGAGATCAAACTAGGAACCCGATCAAACATTAGAAAGCATCACTGCGATCCTAAACACCATCTGAGCTCAAAGCCAGAACCAATTGCTCTGTAAAATTGATCTGTGGCCACTCCAAGAACACTGGAGTTCTCCCAACAAAGCCGGATAGCCACTAAGAGACTAAGAACAAGCCAAAATGCTCACAATAATCAATGAGCCAAAAATGGTACATTACACCTAGATTGTCTTCATTTCTTCTAATAAAGCATGGACTACCAAACACTTTAAAGTACTTCACAGATGCTAGCCTACCTTTGCATAATTCATAAGGAGTCTTGTTACCATTTACTCTGATTAATCCATAGTTTTGAATATAAACAATAGTATGAACTGCTTCTCTCTAGAAAGAATCAGGAACTTTGGACTCATTCATCATGCTTCTAGCCATCCCTTGAACTGTCCTATTTTTTCTTTCAACTACACCATTTTGTTGTGGTGTTCTCGCAACTGAAAACTATCTTTTTATGCCATGCTTTTCGCAAAAATTTTCAAATTCACTTGAAGTGAATTCTCCTCCTCTATCTGAACGAAGACATTTAATCTTCTTTCCAATCTCATTCTCCACTAAGGCTTTGAATGCCTTAAATTTGTCAAGCGCTTCAGATTTTTCTTTCAAGAAAGTAACCCAAGTCATTCTAGAAAAATCTCAATTAAAAGCATAAAATATCTTTCACCTTGCATGCTTCTTGTTCTGGTTGGACCGCATAAATCTGTATGAATCAGCTCTAGAGGCTTTGATGTAGAATATTCCTTGGAATCGAAGCTTCCTCTAGTTTGCTTTCCCAATTGACATTCTTTACAGATTATGTTTGAAGGTTTTGAGAGCTTTGGCATATCTCTCATATCTTCCTTGCGGCTGATTTTGACAAGGTTGTCAAAACTTAGGTGCCCCAATCTCTTATGCCACAAACAACATTCATCTACTTGAGTCATTCAACATTTCTCACCTTTGATGTTATCAAGAATGTAGAGATTGTTACTTGCTCTAGTAGCTTCAGCAATGGATCTACCTTCTTTACTTATTTCACAGCTTCCAGAATTGAAAGTAAGAGTGTGCCCTTGGTCACACATTTGGCTCACACTAAGTAGATTATGCTTCAAACCTTCAACATATAACACATTTTCAATCTTAGTTCTACCATCATCCAAAACAAGAGTGCCTTTACTTGAAATTTTAGCCGAAGCATTGTCTCCAAACCTCACTGTTCCACCATTAGTTCTCTTCAAAGTGAGAAATTTGCTTCTGTCCCCTGTCATATGTCTCGAGCAACCACTATCAATGTACCATTTATCGCCTTCATTATGTGCATGTAGTGCTGTTTGAACAATCATAGAATTTTCTTTTTCTTCGGCTTTCTTCTTCCTCCAAACTTTTGTATTTTTTTCCTTTTCTTTGACTTTTTTCTCTTCATTCTCAATTTGTCTAGGAGACTCTGCAAAATTGCTTCTACAAACCTTTGTAGTATGACCAAAGTTATTGCATTTGTAGCATATGACATTAAAATTCATTAAGGTGGAAAAAAATTAAATATCCTACTCATGAAGCCTTGATTTCTGTTCTTGTTCCATGCAAGGTTATTTCTAGGATATTTTGCAAAATCCCTAGCTCTATGACTGAAATTATTTCTTGCATGTAATCTACAATCCATATTCTTATGACCAAATTGATTGCATGGAAAACAATAATCATAAAAAGAGTTATGAACCCTGGTTATCTAAGCTTGCCTGGATGGAAGAGGTTTTTTGAAGACATTATTTCTAATTTCAGAATGTGAGCTTGCCTTCTGACTTTCTTTTACCTTGTTTCCTTCACTTTTGAGGCTATCTGTATTCCTGTTTTGTTTTTCTTCATTTGTTTTCTTGGATATTTTAGCTGCTTTGGAACTTTGGCCTTCTTCAAAACCAATGCCACTTTTATCAAATGTATACTTTTGAGAATTGATGATGTTGTTCAAAGCTTCTGTACTCTTTTCATTCTTCAACTCCCTGTTTGCTTGAGTCACAACTTTGTCCAATTGCTTCCTCAAGGAAACAATTTCAGATTCCAGTTTTTCACAGTTTTGTTCTTTCATCTTTAAAAGATTTCTCACTTCTTCCTCAATCCTTTTGGCCTCTTCAATCTGAATTTTCAGATCTACAATTTTCTTTTTAGCTTCCTCAAAAGTCTGTGATGCTCTAACCTTTGATTCATTTTCTTCTTGTAGCTGCAATTTCAGATTCAGATTCTGATTCTTTTTTCCGAGTCTTTTGATTTCACTTAGAGCACTTATGAGCTCGACTTCAAGGTCTACTTCTCCTTCGTCTTCATCATATTGCTCTCCTTCTTCTTCTTTGACTTCATTTTCAGGAATGTCTTCCTCTTTTACAATGAATAAGATTTCTTCTGTAGAAGACTCTCCATTACTATCATCTGATGAGCTCCTGTGTGTTTTGGAGTAGAGACTTTGGTGTAGCCTGAAACTTTTTCTTCTCTTGATACCCCTTTTTGAAGTACTTAGGCTTCTTCTCATTATCGTTGTCCTCATTCTTTGCATATGGACATTTGGAAGCAAAATGTCCCACCTTTCCGCAATTAAAACACTTGAAGGGTAACTTGCCTTTGTACTTTCCCGATCCTTTCTTCAACCTTCTCATGAAATGGGCTTCTTCATTGTCTGAATCATCATTTGAACTGTCACTGGGTTCATGCTCCTTGTCTTTTCCTTTCCTTTCCTTGAAGCTTTGAAGGTTGCCTCCTTTTTGGATGATTGATCAACAATTGTCATCTCATAAGCAGTTAGAATTCCATGCAGCTCATCTTTAGATAACTTGTCAAGATCCTTCATTTCTTCAATGGCAGGCACCTTTGCATCAAAACACAAAGGGACCTTAGAACTTTTTGCACAATTTTTGATTCTTCGATCTCTTCACCAAGACCTCTAATGGTATTGGCTATCTCATCCACACGAAGTAGATATTGAGCAATGTTTTCTTCTTCTTCCATTTTAAGGCCTTCAAACTGTCCTTTGTGAGTTTGAAGCTTTGCCTTTTTGACTTTGTCGTTTCCTTCATAAATGTTTTTCAATTTTTCCCACATTTTTTTTGCAGATTTGCAGTGCATCACCTTGGCAAACTTAGATTCGGACAACCCACAAAGAATGGCATTCTTTGCCATGGCATTACATTCACTAGCCTTCTTTCCAGCAGCATCAGTTGGAGGAGTTGTAGGAGCTGTGTAACCATCAACAACAGCTTGCCAAGTATCAAATCCTAGAGCACTCAAATAACTTGTCTCCATTCTTATGCTCCAAAATGTGTAATTAGTTCCATCAAATAGAGGAGCCCTATTTGAGGAGAAACCATATCCATCATGACCAGCTATGTGTGCTGCTCAAGATCTACCTTCTAGCTTGTTAGGCTTAACTTCGAAGGAACCTGCTCTAATACCAATTGAAGCGCACACGCTAATACTGAGAGTGGGGGGGGGGGGGGGGGGGTGAATCAGTATTAGAATAAATTGAAACTTTTTAAAATTGAAACCACAACTTCAAAGCATCAAACAAACTACACATGCAAGAAGAACACAAGAATTACGTGGAAAACCCTTAAGGGAAAAACCATTGCAAAACATTTGCTTTTGTTGATATGTAGGCTTCAACCTATAGAAGACACCAATTTGTTGATGTGTTTTTCATGCACATGCAAACTCAGAATAAAATACCGAGGTATTCTATCCTCTCTTGAACAAAGTCTCTCAAAGGCTAAACAATGTGATCCAATGAGACAACTCCAAGGTTCATGATATGTCAGGTCTTGACTTGCAATGGATAGACTCAGTAGTTGATGTGATTTGCTGGTAATCACAAAGGGATTTACACTGAATTTACTCCTTATTCCAACCAAATATGTTATTCTCCTTGTGAAATGGAACTTCTAAAACCAACTATGAAAAGAAAATGCAAAAAGAACAAGGGTTTAGAAGGCTAATCTAAGGACAATGAGATAATGAAATATGCCAAAATAGACAAACTCCTCATGAAACCAAACTTCGCTTCGCCATGAGAACCAACAACTACATGAAGTCGGTGCAATCTTCTAAGGAAACTCAAGGATTTTCATGTTGTGAACTTTCACCCAAACACCCACTGCTAGCGTAGCTTGAACAAGCATCCACAACTGAACTAAAACAAATGTGGTTTAGGCTAACTTTGCAAAATGACTTATTAGCGACATCATAAAAAGTATGAACCGTTAAGGAATTCATCAAATATCTTTACATACATTCATTACATCAATGCACTTCTAATCTATTTCTAAGCTACTTGGAAACATTTCTCCATCATATTCGAGAATTTGAAACCATGCTAACATTCCATCACCACACAAACCACCATGAGAACCAACAATGAGCTTGTATTGATTTTGGAAATGCATTTTTACAACAATTTCATATGTTTCTTCAATGACTTTGAAAAGTCTCCTCTAATCTACTTCTACTATAACAACATCTACTCCTACTGCTTGATTCCTGTTCTCCCCTCTGATAATCTTCCCTTTACAAATGAGAGAAGTGAGCCAGGATTGATTTGAGAATCGATGGCCCAGATTTTGACAAGGCAGTCTGTTACAAAAATTTACTATCTTTAGAACATTGAATGCAGATTGATGACATGGCAGACTGTGATTGGATCAATGCTGTGCACGTGCCACCTCAGCATCGAACAAACTGGTTTGATTTTCTTCGTGTTCATATTGCTCGGAATGTTTTCCCAGATTTGTCATCTTTTGTAGTATTCGAATTTGGATTTTCAGCTCTAGAACTTGGCTGCTTCGAACTTGAAGACTCGGGAAATTTTGTTAAATTTCTTCTTGTTGTTTTGATGCAACTCATAGAATTGTGATGCTTACTTGGTGTTCATTTCTCTTGTCATCTTCATGTATTATCGCCGGATGTTTCGTTCTGGCTCTGGATGGTGCATGATGCTTCACACATGAATTCTGGAGTAGATTTGCATATGATGGATGTCCTCTATCCTTGCCAATCACATCAAATGAGTGACCTCTAAATTCTTAATAATAGACTTGAACCTCTGGAAATGAACTTGAAAGATGAAGTGATGCTCTTTCCTCTACTTGGCGCATGAAATGGATGCTCATGAAAGCCTGAACCTACATATGAGCATCTAGGTGATAACTCCCTATGCATGGTGAAGTGATGTTCTTCCTCTGGACATATGAAGTTATCTTCCTTCGTGCAAATAAGATCTTGATGTGGAAATTTCCTCCATTTGGCGATGATATCTTCCTCTTTGACTGTTCTTGAACAATACTCCTCCTGCTTTGAACTTCTCCTGTGTGAGCCTTTTGCCACTATCCTTCCATATTGCTCTTTCATTAGTGCCTGTCTGTCTTTCGCACTCATCGCTTACTTACATAAATATCGTGAATCAGCATATCAAAATAATGCTTAAAAAGGTGCAGAAAGATAAAATCTCATCATCTAACACATGCGGGATTTAAAATATGCCATTTAAAAACACCTAGTTCTGCTCGAAGGAATGCAAAACTAAAATATACAAAATTTCTTCAAATACCCGCATCATCAATTTTACAATTACATCCACTGATATTTAAACAACTCAATCCACTACCTAGGCAAACTTATTCAATTTCTACGATCACAAGCTTGTGTTCGGAATTGCCAATGATGTCGAAGCACCAAATGTTTCTAAACATTGTCTGAATCCTCACCCAAAACTGCATCGTTAAATCATTTTTTGGATATCTTGTTTCCTCTGCGAATATTTGCAAGAATAAGCTCTGCTGAACAATCCTATGCTTGAACAATGATGCTTATATATTGAAGCAATGGTGTTAAAACTTAGAAAATGCATATCATTGCTAGCTAATAATAGCCTCCACATTCAGTATCGTAAATTCAAACCTTATAGCGAGCCACCAACGTATCCAAGTGATGCTTCAAATAGCATATGGTCAGGCATTTAACATATACAAAGAGCTCACGCCTTAATTATTCTTAATGAGAAGAACTATTCTTAGTCGATGCGAATCTTTCTGTTTTGGTGTGCCTTGAATGCCTCTGTCAGGAATTGTAACCGCCAAGAGAGAAATGGGAGGGGTGGGTCGTCGTGTGGTCTCTATCTATGTTTAGGCACTCCTGCCATCGACCAACATACTAGGCGGATTTCCCACTTTGACACGCATACTATATAGTTTGCAAGAGAAACTCAAATGTCCGCCATAGAACGTGTTATGAGTATGCACGTTGTTAATGAATTATGGGAGTCTTGCCTAAGCGGGCACTACGACTACCAAGACAAACAATACCAAACAGTCAACAAAGTCCACTCCTAATGAACTGAGCGGACAGTAGAACTTGGCATGCAATTTTGAAATGTCCTTGTGCCTTGAAAATGTTCGTTGGAGTGCAAGGTATTCACAGACGTGCGCCTAGAAGAGTTTTATCTTTAGCGGAGATTTAATGATATAATGCATAACGTCTAAAACTTACGAGTGCCAGTACCTCCGCTGAAGCGGACATTTGAGGTTGTCATGCATTAGGATAGCGAAAAGGTATGTCAAGGGCATCAAAAGGTTTGCTTGAGCGGACGTCAGAAGTCAATGCGGACACTAAAAAGAGGTGAACATTGCAAAGGACCAACAAAAGTCCGCCTGAGTGGAGACTTGGGGGAAAGCGGACATGTTGTGCAATATTGAAAACATTTCCACGTACTGCAAGGTGACAGAAAATGTCCGCTTGAACGGACGTTCAATATGGTTATGCATGACTCAAGACTTCAAGCCATTTTTACTTGTTACGTTCGCCTATCACTTTACCAACTTACTCTTCCGGCGGGCCTAGACACCTCTGCACAAACTGTTAGTTTCGAAGAGTTCACGGGACACAAAGTGCCTATTGAGAAGAGCTTGAGGGGATCATCAGAACAATATGCAATGATCAACAACTTTAAAGCCTTCAATAGATTTGATCAGGACCACCTCTACGTTGCCAATTCTTCATTTCCAAAAGACGCATAGCCAAAAACTCATAACACGGGGGTCCCTGTTACCAACGGGGCGACGTTGTGATTTGGTCACAACACAATCTTCGGTTACAAAAGTGAGCTTCAACTCATTGGAAGCGCCAACTCCCTCTGAGCACCGACTCAGTAAGAGACACCAATCTCTCAACTCTGGTTACAATTAAACCTTTTCTTTTCCTTCAAATCTGGTCAAAACTGTCCTCTGTCTTTGCATACACTTCTTTTTATTTTTTTCTCAAACTCTTCCTTCTTCTCTTATATCAGCATACATTTTTCATAAACCTTTTCTAAGCTTTTTATATCTTTTCAAAGGAGAGTGACTTCATGAATGAACACACCTTCAATTTTTTTTTTCACTGCCTTAAGAATAATAAAAATAGTAACTCTAGTAGTTTCGCTGCTTTTTTATATATGCTGATCGCTCCACTTTTTACATGCAGATTGCTCCACATATGCGTATAAGACTTTTGTCTTATTCAAAGAACCTTTGTCTTATTCATTCCGTAAATTGATCACATCATATTCATATATTTATCACTGCTCAAAAAGATAATGCATGATAACTGGTAGTTTTATTTCACATGGAGCGTTCTTAAAAAAATCGTATCCCTGCATGCCTTTTATTACTAAATGCACTACGTTCTAGTATTAACAAATGCTGCCAAAGAAAAGAGAATTCGCTGCATTTTTTTTAAACTGTCGTCTTTTCTATCCTTTATCGCTGCTTTCCTATTTTTTTGCTTTCTTTCTTTTTCACACTTAGCAATAAATCTGATTACTTGCTATCTTTTTCACAAAAGAAAAACACCACACTTAGCAATAAATCTGATTGTTTAAATCTTTAACTTAAACATTTATCGATGCATGAACGTGGTATCAACAGCATAAATAACATTGGCGTTGGTGTGTCCTTTGACATCGATGACAATAATCTAACACTTATTACAATATCTATTCTTGACATTTCTGGTTGGATATAACACATCATCTTGAAGTGTTGTAACATGCTTATGCCTCTTGATGGTGCCACTCTACCACACATTCGTAGGAGGTCGGCTTCTTGGAGATTGCCTTATTATTTAATTGATAACTATTTATTTTGGATACTATCTAAGTAGATATAATGCATCAAATTCTTTGAATGGGAATGACAAATTATTACACACCAAATATTTCTAGACAAGGTATTGTAGTTCTGAAATATGAATGCAAGCAATCATGACCACAATCCCATATGTTTTTTGTAGCATCTAGCAACTAGGCATTGGTAATTAAGTCAAAGTACAACACATGAAAAACTTGTATTTATCCATTGAACCTCATATTTATGTCAAGAAAATCTCATAGAACAAAGAGCTCCAAAGAAAAAATTAATGAAAAATTAAGCAATGTCATAAAAAGATGATCTATAAAAATATGGCTAGCATGTGACATTTTCTTCACATTTTTTGAAGGACAAGAACAAACTGAGTTACTCCAAGGACATTCAAAATTGACATCTAGGTAGGATCTTTAGCCAAGGTTCACTTTGAGTAGGAAAAATGTTGGCTCGTTTTCAATCATTTATTTCCTGGAAATAAACTAGAGTAACTTAAACCCCCCAATCAATTAAAAGAAGAATCTAGACATATAAACAATATCTTGATGTTGTCAAGTTGCAAGTTAGATTATTATTGAAAAAATACAACTTGTTTACACTGCTGAGACATTTTTCAGTCAAATAAATTTTAATACATTTCATTGATATGGTCTAAGGATAGTTTCTAGTATTCCTTCTTTAAATTTCTTAGAAATTTGAGATTTTTTGATTATTAACCTTTCGTGTCTTTCTACAACCTACATTTTTCCTTCTACTTGTCTCTTTACATCCTAGTCTTATTAATCGACAGTTTTTTTTTGCTGACATACTTAAGCATCACCCTAGAATATGCATTTTGTCTAATTTGGGGCTTTAACACTATTATACCATTCAAGTTGTGCTTTGAAACCATTCAAGTGAGAAATTCAAGCAATACACAACTAGATCAAGTCCTAGATGTTCTCCCATTTGAACTTTTTTTTGATCAAAGTTCTCCCATTTGAACTTATGTAGTCTGCCATCTTGCATAATAAAACAAAAATCCCCTACTCAAAATTCTTGGAATTTTCCCATTGCATATCACGTAGTCTGCCTGTTCATAATGTTGATAGCCTGTAACTGCAAATATTTCTTTAACTCACCCATAAATACCCATGAAAAATAATTCTTGTTCATCATTAGCTTCCAATATTCAATTTTACAACTTGAACCATTTCACACTCTAGGATTGGTGAACAAGGGTGATAGCTTAGCGAGCTTCCCTACTCGACGGGTTAGTTACATGGACGAATTTAAGAAATATGATGTATACATTTGATCCCTAAGCCACACCAGATCACAATAACAAAGAAATCCGATTCCTATGGAGTTGCATGAACCTCATGTCAATACAACACCCATTAAATCTATCCTTGAAGGTGGATCATTGCTGCACTTGTATTGATCAGGTCCAAGGTCTTTTCTCAAATAGTTGTACTTATCAATTTAGCTGATATAACTAGATTGGATTGGTAATCTACATTTTTAGATACATCTATTGAGTATCAGATTTTTATGAGTGAATCTACATCCCTCCATGCCGAAAAAAATTGGGTAAACAACTAATTGGGATATAGATTTCTTAGTTATTCTAGCTTTATTAATTACCTAGACATATTTGCTATCCATAAGTTCTTATCTCGTATAGGTCCTTATTGATCCCTAAAAACAAATTTTTGTGATTTTGTTGGGTTCTAATTGGCATTCCCAAGAGGATCTTCTCAATAATTGAAATACAATTGATGTTTTTCATCTTTATTTCCTCTCAAAGTATTCAATTTCTTTTTTACTGACTTCATAAATTTGAAGCTGTGTTTGACCTAAAGCAATTCCTGAGCAACCACTTGTTGAGTGAATTTGTTAGTTGGACGACTTGTCTCAAAGACTTAATTTTTTTTGCCCGAGGGATCACTGAACTAGACATTCTTTATTCAACTGAGTCAAAACACAGTGTGTTGACACTCATACAGTGGACTCAGAAATTTTGACTCAATCTTTTTATTCTCTGGGACAATTCAATTGATACGCCATTTTTTATTACACTGGTACTAGAAGTAACATTTAATCTCAACTCAATATGGTTTTCAGCTTGAGACTGTACCTTATACAACTTCGCAACTCTATTGCCCAAATATTATTTTGGCTAGGCATATTGCTAGAAAGCTAATTTCAACTTCTTAGACACAACTGAAATCTTTACCAATTTGTTTACTTGTTCCTAAATCCTTTTGTACTGAAAAGAATTAAACATATGTATTGGCTGAGTTATTGAAAATTGCTAATTCAACTTCATCGATATAAAATGACAAAGCTGACACAATTTAAGTGCCAAAACTGTTTTTAATATTTAAAATTGATTCTGCAACTTGGTAGGGCTGATGCCAGCACTACAGGTGCTGGCCAAGCCTAGAGGTGCAAGCCGCCAAATGCCTTTAAAAGAAAAAACTTTCGTTTATTTAGCTTCTACCTGTTTTTTATTAATGTTTACAATTTTTTAAACTATTTTTTTTCCTAAATATGTACATCCTTGGGGGATGCTCCCTTATAGTGATTAACCAGAAATCAGAGTTGTATGGACAGGGATATGGTATCCGATACCGATACCGATACCGATACGGTATTGGATACGGATACGGCCATTTTTCAAGGCCCCTAATATGGATACGGCTGGATAATGCATTCATAAAAACACACACACACACACATGTAAAAACACAATTTTATAAATTATTAGAAATTTTCTTTACTTTATTAATTTATTAGTAGATAAAATTATTAAATTCTATTCACTTTCACATATAATGTATAAAACTTTTTATTAATTTATCCCAATAAATATATAGAAATAATTAATTATTTAAATATCCATTTTTTTAAATAAATTAAATATTTCTATATATTTAAATATTTAAATAATTAAATATTTGGGATAAATTAATAAATTTTTTTATAGAATAACATTTTAAATTAATAGAAAAATTGGTATTTAAATAAACTTAAACTATAAAAACTATAAATACAGACCTTTTAAATTTTATAAAATATAGGCCTAAATATAAAAACAAAATATAATACAAAGTTAGGAATATTTTACATTCTATAAAATATAAATTTTAATAAAGTTATAAACATTTGAACTGAAATTTAAAAATCCTACGGATGCGAAAAGCTACGACTGGCTCTAAAAACAAATGGTGGATGGCGCTCCGGTAGAAATCGCGTCCAGGCAGCCCACAAAAATCGCTTGTTGAAAACGTTGGACGAATTTGATGATGAATGGTGTGCTGACAAGTTTTGGATTATTTCCTACAGGTTTTTAACACAAAAAATGTCATTTCTTACTGGTTTTTTACTAAATACGGGGCGATTTTGCTAAAATCCCGTATCTTGAAGAATCTGGCACGCCATGGAAAATTCTTTTTTTTGGGCACGAACAGGCACGGTACTCAGGTCGTACCCAGGTTGTACCCAAGTCGTATCTGTACCAGGTATGCTGGTATGCGTATCGGGACAAGGGGGTGCCGTATCAGGTAACTTTGCCAGAAATATAACAAAGTTTAACAAAGTCTTACATCAACTCCTACAAAGGAGAGAAAACATGACTGTTGCATCCTTTACATTCTATATTAACTGCCAGATTTATACCTATCAACCTATACAACAGGAAACTTACTACATTCATATATCCCATGTATTTTAACATAAATATAACAAAAACAGGCTACTATACTTCTATCTTATATCTTCTGTTCCCCTTCGGTAGCCTCTGCATTAGTTGGAAACCATTGAAACCATTCCCTTGCATCTGAAACTTGCAGCCCCAAGACTTGTTTGAGGAAACCTACTGCTTTCTCCACCTTTTGACGCCTGTGATAATAATTGCCTTTCCTCATAGAATGCACAAATGACACCCATTCCACTACTGCCCCCTCCTTGAGCACTTTATCAAAATCTTCTAGTCGTGGTATGCCATTTCCATACCTGGCTATAGCCAACATCTCTTCTGGACCTCCTAAAAAACTCTTCTTAATAAAGGCTTTTGCTATTAATTCAATGTCTCCCTTCGATTCCCCAAATTCTAACAGAGAAGGGATAAACATAGAAGACGCATCAGTGTTAACCCTATACTTGTGATTCGCCACCATGAACTCGTCGCCGAGAACCCATTGAAAACCGTCTGCAATCTCTTTTCTGTCACCAAACCGAGAAATGCCATTTGACGCTGTGGACAAGTTAGGTGAATGGGAGTGTCCATTGCTCTGTGATTGAAGCTTTTTTGAAAGTGCAATTGTTAACGATGAAAACCAACACGTTAACATACTTCTCTGCTATCTCCTCTTTACCTAGCAATCGGTACTATTCATTAATGCATCATCATATCAATGACGTCGAGCATATTTTTCAAGGTTGACAAACATCTCCTCAACAAAAAACTAATCATTGCTTAGTAAGATCAACCCATACTGCTTTCCCCATATGATTCTACCACTAACTCTTCACACCTATTAACCATCGAGTTAGCTGAGCCATCCATCTCACCATTTGCTTCTCTAAATATATGATTTAGAGTGCAATCTTCCAAATAATTAGTAAGTTCTAAAATTTGATTCAAAATCGCCTTAAACTTCCAACAATGTATAAATTTTGTTCTAATTGAGTTTATAACTTCTAATGAATCACCTTCAATAGCCAATTTTCGAATGCGCAATGTCTTGCAAACTTGAAGGCCAATTAGTAAAGCTTCGAATTCTGCCATGTTATTAGTTACATTGGGAAGTCTCTTTGAAACTTTTCCAATAACTTTTGCCTCCCAATTCCTAACGATGCTTCTTGCCCCCGAAGGACCCGGGTTGCCTTTCGAGGCCCCGTCAAAGTTCAATTTAAACCATAGTTCCATGGAGTTTCCTGACGGGGACAGGGGGACAAAGGGTCTAAGTTTGGGGATGGCGGGGGGGGGGCGCTGATATACATATGGTACTTGAATAACTAGCTATAAAAAGATGTTTAAGAATAACATTTCAAATGGCAAATTAGTAAACTAGCAAAATTGCAAATACTAACATTTTAAATACTTGAATACTATTAGTCTATTACTAAAAGACAAATGAAATTGTCGAATTGGACAAATGAAATTGTCGAATTTGAGACTTCTTAGTTTCTATTATATCGAAAACGGAAAATATAACATGTCACATCATAATATCATAATCATATCAATGTATCATAAAGTCTTAAAGATGGTTACAATGAGTAGCATATGATGATATCAAAATAAGTACAAACTACAAAATGCAAAAATCAAAATGTAGTGAAGGGAGGCCTCTAATCGTCCCCAAACTCCTCATCACTCGAAATACTGGAATCAATGAAATGGCATATTGAGCAAATAAAATGAAGAATGAGAGTTTAATGAGAGTTTTTAGCTTTTAAAATGGTCAAACACCTCCGTAGGGTTCGGCCCTGGGCTCTAAGTCCAAGGCAAAACTAAAAAAAATTAAAAAAAAAAACTTTTTGCTGCCCCAAGCGCGGGGGACGTCCAGAAGTCCCCGAGATGCTCGAGGGATGTCCAGAAGTCCCCAAGACGTCTCGGGGACGGCCAGAAGTACCCAAAGTCTCTGTGAAGTTTTCGGCATACCGGTGGTGGTGGGGGGACGGCGGGGGGACATCTCGCAGGCGTCCCCAAGTCTCGGAAACGTCCGGGACGGGGGGACTGGTAGTTTTAGGGGAGGGACGGGTCCCCGTGGAACATTGATTTAAATCCACCCCATTTCTGGAGAACTCCATTTTGCCTCCTTCCTAGAAGAAAGGGACTTATCTCCCTCACCCCCATTAACAGGGGGTATTTTTTAAACTATTATTAATATTTAATATATTTAGGTTATATTTTAATTTTCAAATTTATTTAAATTTTAATATTTTTAATTTTTTATTTAATATAATATATTAAATAAAAATTGCAAATTTATATTATTAGATTTTAGTCATGATTTGTTTTTCCTGAATTTTATACTTGATGAACTTGTTCTGAATTTTTTCTTCGCCGATGTTTAACATGAATGCACACCTTGACATAGGTAGAAAGTAAGGGATATGAGGAGGTCTCTAAGATTGCAGAGAAAAGAAGCAATCAACTGATATCGACATTAGTCAAATTCTTGTGCCAGAATTTACAATTGACTCGTTTTCAGTGCAGACTGGACAATTAGAAGTATCACAAACTGGACTGGAGGTTTGGGAGAAGGTACAGGCCAAGAAAGTTTTGGACTTGATTGTCTATATCTACTGTAATAAGCAACAACATTCACTTGGAACAGTGAACTGTCCTTAGAAACAAAAAACCACAAGACTTAGCAACGGAATGTTTAAAAGAAAATGGATGGAATTTAAATCATTGTTAATTTCCAAACCAGTTTGGACTGGCAGCCAACTACATATTGCCTAAATGAGGAGTATTACTAGAAAGCTAATGGTATTAGAGAGGATCCACCTGAAATGTTTTCTTGTCCGACTCTGACATGATTATTCTATCAAATGGCTTGATCAGTTGAGAGATGATGAAAACAACACTTTGTAGAATGCCAGAAAGTAAAATCAGCATTTACAAAATAATTTTAAAGGTGGCATATGGTGTTAGAATATGGAAACCCATCTTATTGGGTCCCGTTGACTTAACATTGCATGTAGTATACCTTTTGGTTATGCTCATTTTGTATCAGTCTTATTTACCTTGTATATGGAGCCTAGATGTGTTAGCGAGCCTTATTGAATTTTGTAGACTACATGTAAGCTATATTATAATATTGTATTTGGATATGCGCCATTATTGGGTTGGCGTATCCTCATATCATAAATATAAATGGTGTTTAATAGAGGTAATCCCTCTTAGAGTTCATGCATTTAATTCAAATTCTATTTTATAAAATTCTAAAGTTTTTTATGAACAATGTGTATTGATCAATTTGATAGTAAGATAAAATGAAAAAATTCCTTCAAACAAATTTCAGATTTTGAAGGAAAATACAACAGGAAATAGCCATGATATTAGTAACATGAAGGTTTAAATGAAGCTGCACAAAAGTGTAGCTGAGAGTGGACAAGATTTTACATTAAAATTTTTACATTGAGCATTAAACAAAAGAGGATCTAAGATATACTAAAATGAGAAAACATGGATTGTGCATCGGTGCCTCCTTGGATTATATTATAAAGTTGATGTTTCTCTTTGGTGTCTATTCATGCTTTCTCATTTTGGTGCTCTCACTTTATTTTACTTGTGGAGTTGATAGTTCTGTTAGATACGGACCAGGTTATGTCTCAAAGATTAGGGGTTTAAACTACCTAGGTTTTGGCCCTTTGGTACTGTGAAGTTGGTGTAAGAAGTGGTGCTACTTAAATTGGTTGTCAATTTGCAATTTTGTTCTCCAAAGGGTTGTAATTTTAAGAACAGAGAGATCCAACTTTTTTTGCAAGCAAAGGGCATATTCTGATTTTTGATTTGCATGCTCTGCAAATTAAGGAGCAGAGAAAAGTTTGTTTGAAGAAAATTGGAATCATATTGTTCCTTTGGTGCAAGATATAAGGCTTCTAAAGAAATTCATACATATTTTCAGTCATGAATATCTTCTATTAAGATTGCATTGAACAACAGAGTTGTGATAGATAGTATGTGTGGTTGAAGAAGCCGCATCTAGTGAAGCAAAAAGATTTTTTTTTTTCGCAGTAGAGCTGATCAGAAAACCTATGGTATTGTGAATTTGGTGTAAGAAGTGGTGCTACTTAAATGGGTTGTCAATTGCGCAGTTTTGTTCTCCAAAGGGTTGTTTTTTTTAAGAACAGAGAGATCCAACTATTTTTGTTTTGTTTTTGCAGTAGAGCTGATCAGTTCAATGGTATATTGTTAATTCATTAAGTGGACTTGAATTACATTGTCACCTAAAGGTGTTAAACTCCTTAGATTATGTTTGATAAGTTAAAGAAGTTTTTTAGAACAACCGAGGAATCAAGTCCGTCTTCAAATTTAATCATGAGCTATCCACTCTTGATCCTTTATCATTTGAAAGGTCTAAGGACTATGTGTCGAGTGTGAAGGATCTTCTTCTATTTTAGTGGGAGATGTGTGGTAAGGAGTATAGAAAGAAGGACAGTGATGTATGTGAGATTGCCCTTGCTAACTTTATACCACCATATATGATTGGAAATGGATTAGGTGTAGGAGTTAAACTCCTTAAAATATGTTCTCAATAAGTTAAAGAAATTTTTTAGAACTGAGGAATCAAGCCTGTCTTCGAATTGAAACATGAGCTATCCACTCTTCATCCTTTATCATTTGAAAGGAGTAAGGATTATGTGTCGAGTGTGAAGGATCTTTTTCTATTTCAGTAGGAGCCATGTGGCAAGGAGTATAGAAAGAACAATGATGTATTTGAAATTATCCTTGCTAACTTTATACCACCATATGTGATTGGAAATGGATTAGTTTTGTTGGTTTGGAGGACTAACAATCTCATTAAGTCACTTCATAGAACCTTCCTAATGCATTACGCATTAGGACAAGACCCCTCTTGGAAGGAATAGAATAAAAATTGACTTGTAAGAGAACACACAAGCATAATAGTTGAAGGGGAGCCACCTAAGTAAGATAAGCATCTTCTCAACAATTTAAAATTGTCATAATTTATAGGTTTGATTGCGGTCGAATTTATCAATATCATCAATCTATAGGTGATGTGTTTGACTATGGTCAAGCATGTTGCATGCAGTTAAGAAAACATATGAAGCAATGAAGAATGAGAAGTTGGCATTTCTTTCAAACTTAGGTTATTTTGGAAATGTTAGACTTCTTTGAGATTCTTTTGTAATTGAAGAACAAGCTATAACAATCCATTTGTGACTTGTAGAAGGGGTTCCTTTTGGGTATATGTATGGAGACGGGGGCCAAAATCAGCAATAAAATGTCAAATTTTAATCATGATCAGCATTACATATATCATCACAAGATTTTGTAAAAACACCCCTACAACATCAAGCTAGTTATTATCTTTCCAACCATGTAATTTTTTCTATAATTTGAATAAAGTAAGATTTTAATCTCTATTTACTTTCATAATGCACGTATTTCTTTTTTTGCATATTTTTGACTTTCTCATCCATATTTAATTTTTTTTTTCTACACTCCATTTTATACACATTGGACCAAAAAAATTGTGTTTTTGATTATCTTTGTGGAAGTTAGGTGATGCACATGTTTAGTGATTAGTTTTTTAGGATGCATCCACTTTGAAAAATTACAAAAAAAATTGATAAAACATATTAAAAAAACTTGTACTACATGCTCTTAACTATCTTCCCACTAATGTGTTTTAAAAAATACTTAATGAAACGAAAATAATGGGGGGGGGGGCACACCGTAATGCTAAGTTATGTTTTAGTGATAAAAGCTAAGTTACCAAATTGGAATCTGGTGCGGGTATAGGTACGTGGATATGATATGCTACTACAATAATTTATTGGTGAGGAGTTGGGTATGTCCATACAAAAAACATATATAAATCATATATACAAATATAAGCCTAAAAACTATAGTATATTAATATAAAGCTAATACTATATTAAATTCATTTTTTTTAACTATATTCCAAAAAGTATATTAATATCATACTATTTATACCATTTTTTTAAAAACTATATTCAAAATATTATTAAATACTATAGATATGTTAAATTTAATTGATAGTTATTACCCCCGTTTATGGGGCAAGTTGGGTTCATCCAGGGCCAAATCCAATAGTAGGTACAAAATGGATTCCACGAGATGAGGACTAGCACAAACTGAACTTCGATAGTGTAGCTAGGGGAAACCTTGGCCAATCTGGGGTAGGATGTATAAACAAAAATCATCACGGAGAGATGTCATGTGTAGTGGCCAAGAAACTAATAGGGAGAACTAATAATGAAGCCGAAGCGAAAGTGCTATTGCTTGGAGTTCAAACATGCAAAAAATTGGGCCTTTACAAAATCCAAATTGAGGGAGATTCTTTAATAATAATCAATGCCCTTTGCAAATGTGGTTTGCCCAATTTGAAGACCAGTAACATATTGAACCAATGTTGGTCATTACTAGACCGGTTCCAAGAATACACAATCAAACACATATATCGCGAGGCCAACGGGAAGGTTGACGTGTTGGCAAACGTGGCAACAAATATGAAGATAGAGTATTATTGTGCCAACTCTCCAATCTTGTGGCATGATATAGTGCCCAAATTGCTGTCCATCCTCACACGATTGAGCCAAAGGAAGTGATAATGGAAAGTTAATGAACTGCGGATGGCTCGCTTCTTCTCAGGAAAGTACAACACTTAGATGAGGTGCAATGTAACAATGAACAATACAACATAGTGTACAGAGATGGGAAATATATTGTGCTTGACAACAATTTCTATGTCATTCAGAAGAATTGAAAGAATGGACATCATGGTTTGCCTAAAGGCCAAGAAAAGGCAAATAGTCTTCATGGGGGAGGTGACACTGTAGACTGAAGAAGATCTCAAAACCAAATTGGTTATAGTTTTGCATGCTATTCACTGGATCTGGGTTGAGACATTTCTATCCACGACCATCTCTACAGGTCAATACGAACATTTCCTCAATGTTTCTTGTGGTGTTTTTGGATTTAGAGGAACCCAAAGATGTTATCATGGTGGTCGCTGAATCTCTAATAAAGCCAAGATGGCGCTGTGGTTTGAAGAAAACGCTGGATGACGTAGTCGTGGGATTGGGTTTCCCCCCTAGAGATGGAATGTGACTAGTGATTCATTTTCCATACAATGGGCCATGGGCACCCTTCATAATAATGGCAGTAGGACAAGATGACAAGGAACGAAAGCATAAGGCAAAATGGGGAACAAAATTTTTGAAGGCGGTCATTGGTGCGGCTCCTTCGCAGGAGGGTGACTGGTCCTTTGCAATGGAGTCGAGAAGCTCAAAGTCTAGCAAAGAAGGGGTCTCAAAGAAGGCACATTAGGCATAATGTTGTTGTTTTGGAATGTGGTTGTGTGGCAGGAAGATCTTAGTAAGGGAATTGCAAGCGAAGATTGTCAAGTTATATAGTAAAGAGTAAATATTATACACAAAACACGTAGATTAGAGATATTTGGCATGTATAACAGAGAAGATGTAAAAGAAACACTGTAGGCCCCAAGGGTTTTTTGTAATTAAACTTTCAAGAAAATACAATATACCCTGTGGGGTTTTTGGATTAAGGCCCTCCATTAGAGCAGTTAGATGCATTTTTTATTATATGGGAATGGCCCCCTTTGGCCAAATTCCCCTGTCAAAAAAAATATCGATAGTTATTAAATTATTAATATATAATTATTACTTTAAAGTGTAGATACTAGGTTATTTATTATTACTTTAAATACTATCGATGATTATTATTAATATATAACTAATTCACACATTGTAATATGTGATGAATAATACTAATTATTATCGATAGTATCTAAAGTAATAACTATCGATGAACACATCGTTTTAGGGTTATTTTTATAATTTATTATAATGCTTGAACGTAGCTTTCTATTTCCATCTCTATGAACAAATTCATGAATCAACATGTAAAACAAATGGAAGGAAATGTTGACATTTAGGGTTTTCTGTGGCCAACAAATCAACAAAAAAATTGTCGAAATCAACACTAACACTTGGAATCATGATGGAATCGGTTTGGAAGCACCATGTCATCGTCGGATTTGCATGAGCTCGGAAGTTGTTTGACAGAATCGTTTTATCCTAACAAATGACGAACCTTGGTCAAATCCTAGAGGATTCCAGTACAAATCCGATTCCAGGATGTTTCATTCCTAGAATTGGCATGATTTCTTGCTGATTCGGTAACATAGGATAAAAACAAGAAGACCTCTATATGTGCTCGTTTGACCATTTTGATTTCCACCATTTAAAAAAACTTAGTAGTTTGGAAACTAGATTCCGAACACTACAATTCTTGTTTTTATCACATCTTCAAAATTTGAGCCTAGACATCTTAAATTACTTGTCAAAGTTTAGGTTTTGCTGATTTTAGGAAAAAATGGCTTAGCGGAGTTAGATCCCACTCTTATTGGGAAAAGTTGTAAATTACACCATAGTATAATTGTTATACATGGTGAGATAAATAAAGTTGGTTTAGGGAGTCATGTTAGATAGGTTGTTATAGTTTGGTTGTTGGGTGGTTGTTGTAATACCCACATAGAACAAAATTGGTTAAGGTGTTAAGTTTAAGTTGAGGATTATATACTATTTAATTATTTATATGATTAATTATCTTTGTATGGTTTTTAAATTATTTCTATCCTTTTACTATCTTATAATTTGCCATTCATGTGAGTTGAGCATGCTGTTCTTAGTCTAAATTCAACATTTATTATCACAACATTCTTCGGTCATGATCTTGTGATGGAAGGATAAAATGATTGCTTAGGGGCAACTCCGTGGTTGTTTTTGCTTCCCTGATTGATGATAATTTTCTATGTTAAGTTTTCATTTAGATGTAGTGAGTGTGCCATTACTGTTAGATTGTTTTCTTGAGTGATTACTTTTTTATAATTAGCAAAGAGAGCCATTAGAAATAAGACAAGCACCATTCCATTCTTTTATGGTCCTTTTGGATCTATTAGTGCACAATTCAGAGCTTTTAGTGCCCCACATTAAAAAACAACATTTCTAATGTGCAACTAGATATATAAAAAGAAACTGAACAAATAACTTTCCGCAACTCTTCGTTTCTTTCAATGAATGTATTTTTTGCTTGTTTGTTGACTTTCCCATGCATATAGATTGATAGGGCGGTGCTGAAAACTTTTGCTTTCCCAGGGGTACAGATATCCAGTCAAAGAATAAATCAATTGATGATGACTGGCACTTACTTGCAATATCATGCTTCTTCACACTCTTTCTTCTTAGTGAGTGAACCTTAGAACATGATGGCTGTGCGTAAAAGAGAGGACTGTTTAGAGGCAAAGTTGAAATTTCTTTTTATTTTTTTTTCAGAATTTTTGGAGTCTATGGTAATGCTTGTATTTGAACTTTGGCACTTTCCTTTTCACGTTTTTGAGTGAAAATTCAAAGCTATTTCATAGTTTTATAAAATAAATGGACAACATTGATCTAATTTTTTAACTTCGATCATTTGAAAATGACATGTTTTGAATTTTGAAATGATATGACCTCATAAAATGATTTTTTAATGTAGTTAGTGTTTGTATTTAAAAAAAAAAATTATTTGGATGTAGTTTTTTTTAGTTTTTTATAAGTGACTATAATTTAGTTGCTGAAAAAGTGTTGAAAAATAAGGTTAAGGGGTCTCCAATTTTTTTAATAGTAAATTTCGTTTTAGTTTTTTAAAAATATTATGTATTGTTAACTTGAAACTTTAGTGCATAATTTTTTTTCTCATTTTGATAAATTTTAAAAATAAATGTTTATAGTCTGGTGTATTGAAAACACAACAGTTTCAATGGGCTGTCCTGTTTTGTCTTAACTATTTTCTGAGATAGAAAACAATTATATTGTCTTGACATGAAATTTCTCCTCTAACACGTCATGTTTTTTTCAAACTTTTTAATAAGCTTTAGTATTTTTTCTCGAGAAAGCAATCAATCTTATATTTTTGGGCACCAATGACCTACTTTTAGTGAAAAAAAAAAATATAAACACTAATTATAATACTTAAAAAATCATATTTTTGAAAACTGCACTTTATTTTTTGGATGGAGATCATCTACAAGATCGTTTTTGTTACCCAATATGGGAGCATGAGCCTTAGGCTGAACCTCTTCGGCTAAGAGCCAAGGAGTGAGGGGTATCCATTCCGCCAAATTTGCCCAGGGCACGATCCCGACCTCATCCCTTGTGGTGTCGGGGGCCTTAACAAGACTTGATCCCTAGTGGGCTCATTCAGAACCTTTCAACTTCACCAGTAGACCAAGGGCCCTTTGACAAAACTGCACATTTAGATCTACAAAAGGGTGTTTTTAGTTTTAAAAAAAATGTTATTCATGTGAGTAGAAGGGGAGGGGGATAGTCTTAAAAAAGATTAAGTTTGTCAAATAATTTTTTTTTTGTAAATTAACATCAAAGTGATGCTACATATGCATCTAGTGGACACTATCAATTGGAAATGTTGTGGCACAGAGCCATTTTAACTGGAATAAATTTAGCTAGAAGACATTTTCGGCTGAAAATGACTTTCAGTTGGAAATGCTTAAATTCAGGTGTGCTGAAAATTTGTCCTAATGTATGACATATCTTTAAACTTTCACCCTTCTCACTATGGCAGAGTGATTCCTGTTATTACAACATTGGTGTTTTGGAAACTGACAACGTTTTCTATCCTTATATTTTTTATCTACCATGCACTCTGATGGGTAAAAGTAAGAAGTTGGGAGTCAATTAAAGGGAAAAAATTCAGTGCTGAAATTCTTCAATGAATCAGATATGGGTATTTGTTTTGGTTCAGACAACTGATCCTAAAGGGATAATTGTTATGTGCATAAATGAATATTTGTTTTATAAAAGACTTTTGAAAGTGTTTCTTCCAAACATATATCTGTGTCAAAAACGAATGAATATCCTTTTCAATCGGATATATGTTGCATTTGAATTCAAAAATCCCCCCCTCCCCCCCAATTTTGCGTTGGTTTTAGGCTTGGAAATTGGAATGTTCCTAATTGGAAACATGCAATATTTTATTATATTTTTTTTCTGATTTTATGAAACAAACTCAATCCAAATTACAATTGCACAAACTGATTACAATTTTCAAACCCTTTTTTTGTTGATGTTATCAAACCATAAATCCTAGGTGGATAAAATGCTCAGTTTTGGCAATATAAAACCCTAAAAAATTTATTCCATTTTATTGCAAATGCTGATCAAAAAGTATAGAGATGATAAATATCAACAAAATAATTTTTATTGATTTTTTATCACTCAAGTGCTGTACACCCTGGGATAGAGGCATGGATTGCTGCAAAACTGTAAAAAAATGCTAGAAACCCTTGTTTGTTGCTGGAAACTGCCACAAATAATATTTTAGGAATTTCCTTGAAACCTTAAATTGTACGGTGGTTGGTTGAAGATGTACTATTGGCTGATGAAGTTTGACATGCCCTTGAAACCAATGTTATTGGATACGCGACCCCCTTCCCCTAGTACGTGTATTGGTGTATCCGATATGGATACAGGCACAATTCGGCTTGGGCATTGCACCTGACCATACCCAAAATGCAAGAGAATTTGGAGCCAGGCCAGATTTGACTAGATTTGTCGACCTGGACAAATTGTGCCGTATCTGTAATGTTTTTAAAAATAAAAAATTTAAACCCTAGATCGCTAGTCCTACAGTTATTTTAGGATGACGGTTTTAACCCTTTTTTATTATGTATTGAAACTATGATGACAACGCATTTGAAGCACGGAAAGAACCTTGAACATGCCTTCCATCCATTCCTTCCTGAAAATACGATTTTCTATTTTAACAATATCTTAAAAAGCAATAAGAAATATGATTTCTTTTTCAAGGTTTAATAAGCATAAGGCAATATCTCTAATCCGCCAAACATTCGAGCAATTTATTAAGTTTAATTTTATTTATTGTTGATAATAATTTTATTTAATATACTATTTTTATTAGTATTTAAATTTAATAAGTCTAATTTTTCGTAAGAGGGACTCTGCAATGCTTTGCGTGGCTCCTGAATCTTTGCGGCCTTTGCTGGTTTGTGGCAACAATAGCATTGGCTCGGATATCTCTTTCGGAAGGGATGGTTTTGGCATTGAAGCCTCCAGGCTTTAGCCCTCGGTTCGGCTTAAGGAAAGCAACTTAAACTTCAAAAAGGCTTTGAACTCAGATCCTAGGGCACGCGGTATATCACCCCCTGTCCGATGCCAAAACCCTCCATGGCAACGATTTAGCAGGCTTTGCACAAGGGTGAAAGGGGGCCTGGTCTGGGGCATGATAGTTCCTTAGTTTTTGGAATTTCTAATCAGATAGGATCCGCTGTCCCTATAATGCGTTCCACCTATACTCTAGAAATCTGTCTGGATGATTTGGTTTGTGATAGAGAGGACTTTTTGTGAAATTAGGTCCTAATCTGTAGATTCACAAAACTTTGGCCGAAATTAAGTGACTTTCATGCCTGGATATTGGAAAACTGGAGTGAGTTTTTGGAGGAAGAAATATGCCTTTTCCCTTGTGCTAGGGGGTTTTTTATTCTTGAATTTGAGTCTATTGAAGACAAGGATTGGGTGCTTAAAAATGGTCCTTGGGCTTTTCAAGGAGATTTCTTATGCATGAAACCCTAGTTTCCCTCCTTTGATCTGCGAATCGAGACTTTCTCCTCTGCTTTTTTCTGGGTGCGTTTACCCTATCTCCCCTTCTTGTTTTGGGAACTTGATTGCCTGCAAGCTATAGGTAATGGCTTAGGCAAGTATCACTACTACTCAGAGGAAACAACTAATTACCAAAGTTCCACGTGTGCACGAATATGTGTGAAAATGGACTTGTCCAAAGGTCTCCCTACAGAGATTTCGTTGAAGGTGGGTGTTCGTTGTTGGAAACAACCAGTTGATTATGAAAAAGTTGCCTTCCATTGCAGGAAATGCTTCTCGATTGATCACTTTATGCCCCAATGCCAAAAGTTGTAGGATCATGAGAGAGGCAATTTGGCCTCAAGGGGTAAGCCTACTTGGTGGATTGGGGTTGAGCCCCACCACTATGTCATTCCATTTAGTACACAGAATGGAAAGGTTTCGTCCTAAATTTCTTCAGAAGACAAATCAAAGAAAATACCCACTCTGTTACCTAGGTGACAAGAATTAGCTTGTGGGGATGTTCTGGCAAATAGATCAAAAGTGGGTGACTCAGTAGTATCTCCATTTTCAAAATCTTCATATTCTAAGATCTTTCAAGAGCCACTGGTTACTTTGATGGCTACATGTATCAAAGAATGCCCAAGTGAAAATCACAGTCAAGCTAAGACAGATCAAGATGTTAAGGAAGAAAGAATTAGGGCTCCCTCAATAGAGCAAATTGGAGAGGTTAACAATCAATGGATTACGGTGAGAAGAAAAAAGAAATCAATAGAATATGAGAAAAACAAGATGACTTTGCGTTCCCATGCTAAGATAGGCAAGCATGAAACTATAATTTAGGTGATATAGTCAAAATATGAAGTTTATAGTTTGATAGGTAACTGCTGAACTGAAGTTAATATATTATGGCCCTCATTCAATGAGCAACCAAATTTTGGTTTCTTTTTTAGTTCCAGTTATACATGAGTGCTGGCTCCCTTAAGCCGATTTGAACAATAATTTTTTTTTTAATAAGTCTAATATTTATTAATATTTAAGATAATAATATTTAGGTATAAAATAATAAATTATATTTAAATATAATAGATAATTTAAATAATAGATTATTTAATATATAATTTAATAATATTACTATATATAATATATTAATTTAATAATATTATTTAATATATGTATAATTTAATAATATTATTTAATATATATAATTTAATATTATATATCTAGAGCTGTATTCATATTAAGGGGGTCTTGCAAAGTAGCCGTATCCGTATTGGATACCATAAATCTGTATCCGTGCCCGTATCTATGTCCATGCAACTTTGCTTGAAACCCTTGCAAAATTGTCAAAATATACTAGTAAAAATCAGATTTGTCTTGGAAACATTGGCAACATGTCAAAATATGATTTATTCTCCATTTTGCTGATGAATGATGACTAAAATGATGTGAACAACAGTTGGTATGACTGATCTAATATCCAAAATGATTGAATTTGTCTCTCCAAATGTGGCGCTCAGCTAGGGTTGACTGAAACAACTCAGATCCAACTCTATGTGATGCTCAAAAAAATCCACCAAAAATCTGAAACTCAATATATAAACCTTGAAATGTGCTTTGGTGATGAAATGATGATATTTTCTTGCAAAAACACTATAGGCACTGTAGCAAAATCCAAATCCTCCACAAATTAGTACAATTGTGATTCTTGGATGGAATCACTCAAGATTGGAAACAAGGGTTTTTGTCCTTGATCCCAAATGTGGAATTCAAGAGGGTTTTCATCCTCTCAAACCCTGAACAAACCAAGGGTTTTTGTCCTTGGATGCCTTAGATTGAACAAACTGCTCAAATCTGAAAATTGGATGCAAACGGATAACTTGAATGATGATTCTCAAATGTGTTGGATATGTTGTCATTGATGTCAAAGAAGTAACATCATTAATGCTAAAGAAATGAGAGGTAAATCAACGCCCTTGGAGATTGATAACACAAGGTTAAATTGCATTTGAAGATGGGGCGATTATGGTTAAAACGCCTAATTAGTAGTTTAAATTAAAGATTTAAACTAAAGATCGATTCCTACATTGGCGCCTAAAATTAAAGATTAATGATGGCCGAATTTCATGTATGGGCCGACCCATGTGGTGTTCAAAAAAAATAAAAAAAATTTATTTCAAGTGTGGCCGACTCTCATAAGATTGGCGCCTAGAAGGTGGCCGACTCTCCTATAATGAGTGCTATTTAATAAGACAAAAAATGTGTGATTCATAAATGATAAGAGGTGCAATTAGTTTTGAAGAGAGGCAGCGATCAGCATTTGTTAAGAGAGGAGATGTCCATTCATTGTGAATGTGTGTGTCTATTGTGAAGTGATATGTCTCTAGTTTAAATTGCCTCCTTTGAGAAGATATAAAAAGAGAGAAGATGTGGTTTTAGAGAAAGCAATGCAAATAATATTCATTTCAATCTTCAGCAGCATTGCAGATTTGAAGAGCAGATTTGTGTAAGAGGGATTTGCATTATTAAGCAAAGGAAGAATACATATTTGTGATCACATTTTGAAGGTAGACATTGTCATATTTGTGATCAGTTTTGTGGAAGAAGATTGTGCGTGATTTGTATCAGAATTGTGAAAGGATTGGGTATAAATTAGATCCGACTTGTGTGAAGGAAAACATTAATACTCATTGAAGAATTTGAAAGTTGGTGCCTATCAAATAAGAGATTGGTGCCTCTTACTGAGTTGGTGCTTAGTTGTGGGGGTTGGTGTCTCCAGTGGGTGGGTGCTCACAAAAGAAGAATTGTAAAAGCAATAGGTTGGTGCCTACAAGAGAAGACCAATATATATAAGCAATATTTTGCTGTTGTTTTCTCCCGCAAGGGTTTCCACGTAAATCTTGTGTTCTTTCTGTGTTCATGATTGCTAGATCTTGCATGTGTGATATTAGTGTGGTTAATTAAAGTTTGAAAAGTAAAAGATTGTGCTATACTGATTCATCCCCCCTCTCAGTATAATTGTGTGCTCATCAAAATGAAGATAGGCACCTCCTTTTATAGTGCTAAAAAATGGGCCCTTGAGACCAAATTTCCAAAAGTATTTAAAAATACTTTTATTTATTTTATTTAGCCGATAAAAATGTTATTTATTTTAATATTAGTATATAAAAATACTTTTTTAATCGTTATTTTAATACTAGTGTTTTAAAACACATTTTATTTTAATTATAATAATATTATTAAGTTGCTCTTAAATTTAGAAATTGTAGGGCCCAACTTAAATAATATTATTAATTATAATCCGAAAAAAGGAGATATGACAGTCCACCCTTCCTAGAATTGCTTGCCCACAAGCAATTGCAAACCTAGATAATGAATCATGTTGTAATGTTCACAGAGTCTAGATCCTATACTTGTTAGATGACACATTTCCCGCCTACGAACACTATGCAAACTCAGATACTAGAGTGTCATCGTGCGAATGTCATGAATCAAATTGTAATGTCCATGTAATTTGGATCTCGTACTTGTCAAGTGAGACAACTCCTGCGAAAGGGTGTTGTGAGATCTACTATCTCCAATGTACAACTCATGTAATTTTATCACCTCTTTGAAAAACAACTTGACCTCATGACTTACAACATCATAAATGAAAAACTTAGGGAGACCCATGATGCGATGCAGGATTATACCTCTCCATCTTCAACTACGATCAAGCAATGCAGACGACCAACTCTCCATAGGCTCCTCTTTGACGTGATGACGAAGGATGCCTTCTCCCCAATGTTTGAAAACTTCCATGCACCCGTAGAGTCTGGATGCCATGCCTTTAGGTGAAGCAACAACAAGTACATCTCTTAACTCCATTACCCACAACGATTGTATGCAACCTTTGCAACTTATGAAGTAGTTTGGCCAACAAGTGTGCATGATCCACAACATCAATTTCTGAAAATTTCATGATGAGATCTTGAAGAGTCTTCCAAATAGTATAAGACAAGGAATGCAACTCCTCAAGATGATCTTTTTTGATTTGATGATGCATGAAAATATCCACAAAACTCCCACAAGACCCAAGGCTGCCACATGTAGTTACCTCCATGTTTTTGTTGGTGATCCCGTGCACAAATATCTACTTCTGGATTTTTGTGCCAGTGGTTTTTTCTTGAATTCTGTCCCTGTACCTGCCTCTGTGCATTGCAATTTGTGCTTTAGGTTCCCTGTATTCTGCCTTTTCTCAGTACCTCGTTTTTCGTGCCTCAAAAAGCGTGCAAGATGGCGAGTTTGACCAACATCATGTTGGAAGGCAGTAAGCGTTTCAATGACAAAAATTATAATACCTGGAAGCAGCGAATGATGACCATTAATAACATGAATAGAAAGATATTATTCTAATACCCTCCCTTAATGGTCATCATTCTAACTACCCAAAGAGATAACAGAGAAGGCTGCCTCCTTCTCAGAACGCTTCTGCAACAAAAGACGAGCCTGCCACTGACTCTGCCATTTGAGATGAATCTGCCACCAACCATCCCAGAAACTACAGAACTTCTGGAAAAAACCAAAAACAACAATAACCGTCCAACCTGATGTTGGAGAACTGTCCCTCCCTGTAACCAGAGACACACCGAGAACAATTGCCACGATTTTGAGGAAAAAATCGGCAAACCCTTCAAACTTTTGCAAATGAGCATGACACTCCAAAACAGACTGCAAGAAGTCAGTTGTGCAGATGTTTGCCCCAGCAACTCCAGGTGCGACCAAAACAGACTACAACAAAGTACGATTTTTGACGAAAAAATCGCCAAACCCAGGATGCTTACACATGGTAAAAACCAAACACGATTTTTGAGGATAAAAATCGATCAAAACTAGACACGATTTTTAAGGTGAAAAATTGATCAAAACCAGACACGAAATCCGAGACACGGATTAGAATACAAATTATCGTTTTTAAGGAAAAAACAGTAAAACCTGTCCAGAAACCAGAGAGCCCTCCTGAACTGCGAAAACCCTAACTAGGGCATACAGGAGCAAACCCCTAATTTTTGAGGAAAAAATTATAAACCCTCCCATGATTTTTTTTTTCAGGCAAAAAATTAGAAAACCATACAGAATTTTTTAAGGAAAAAAATTATTAAAACCCAGAACAAATTTTTTAAGGGAAAAAAATGTTAAAACCCAGAATAGATTTTTTTAAGGGGAAAAAATGTTAAAACCCATAACAGATTTTTTAAAGGGAAAAAAAATGTTAAAACCCATCAAAACATCGATTAGGCATGTAGACCCAGTTGCACAAATCCCAATGCACGGATTTCGAGACACCAAAGAATTCTGACGACCACCCAGAAATCTTCTCGAAAAACCCAGAAAGAATCTAGAAACAAAATAATTTTTCGACTTCAAACAGATGATTTATATGCAAAAAAAAACTAGTTGGTTTTCAGAAACCCTAGCCGTAGCACCAAAAAAATTGAGAATAACACACGATTTGTAGAGAATACTGAAAATAGCATGAGATCAGGAAACCGCGCAGGTGCATACACAGAGAGATTGCGCCAAACCAAAAAAACGCGATTTGCAGATATGGATCCACGACTGCAACAATCGCGTCCAAAGGCGATCAGAAAAACGCGTCTGGAGAAGATGAAGAAATGCGGCCAAAAGACGAAAAAAAATCTGCACGCCAAGAGGAAAAAACACTCAACTGGAAGAAACGTCCAAAAACTCAACCCTCAGAACAAAAATCACGACCAGGGGTTTAAACTGTCGGAATATATTAGTGACCCACAAAAATCGCGATCAGGAACTTTTAAAAAAGTCGGAAGAAACGAAGTCGGGGAGACTTCAAATCGCGACCACAGCGACGCCTAAAAAGAAATGCCGACAAACACCAGAGCCCTCAAAAACGCGGCCAAGTGCAGATGAAAACGCGACTTGAAAACAAATGGGTTTAAATCCCGCGTCTGCACAAAAGGCAGAAATAAACTGCCGATGTTTGCAGAAAAACAAAACGGGACCCCAAAAGCTTCGTGACCAGAGGGTGATGACCAAAAGAACTCGAAACAGGAGAGTCGAATAGGTATGCCGTCTGTACAATGTACGGAAAATACAATAGGCATTAGAAAAATTTCAAAAAGAAATTTTGTCCGCTTAAACCCAGAGCTCTGATACCATGTTACGAAGAATCGATGTTGTTCATTATACAGAGGAGACGAAGGCTCCTTAAATAGAATTACAAGGATGATGTTTCTAAAAAGAAACAGTTGTTAACAAGAGACGAAGTTAGAAACTACTGGATGACCATTAATAACATGAATAGAAAGATATTATTCTAATATATTCCACCATGCTTATGCTGCGCTACTGTGGTATTCATTTGAACTTCTCCTTGAGATCTTCTTGTGGTGCTCATGATTTCCTCAATAGGAAGGATACATCATATGTTGCTCAAAATTTCTCTCTAAACAACAATGTGTAGGCTGGAGTACTTGCACTTAGTGACCCCAAAAGGTGAGACCTCCTACACACAACATCAAGCAAAGAAATTTTTCTTGTACTTGTAGATCTGTAGCTGCTCACAATAGATATCATTAATCCAAAACATGAATTTATCAAAATGATCAATAGGAATATAGTACCATGGTTGCCAAACTGAGTTCCCTTGCTCAACATCAAGAATGTAAAGGTTGGAAACCGCTTTGCAATAGCTGAAAACACTTCAACAATGGTGATGGGCTGAAAACTCCTCCACCATGTGATTGAAAACCCTTCTATGGCTGCAAAGAAGGTATGGAAGAGGTCGGGGATCGTAATGTCTCTAATTGGTGCTTAGCCAAGTCATGAACAATTAGCCTATTTCCGAGTTTTCCCATAGGCTAATTGGTGTGCAAGGGAGAACTCCAGCCTTCTTGGAGAGCACTGGTGTGGTAGAATGCGAGTTTGGTTTCTGGCAATGAGCTCAGTTGATCTTGTGGAGTCCTATGATGCTTTCAGAAATGGTTTTGGCTTTGTTGGAAGCTCTCCAAACTTCTTGGAGAAGCTGTCTATTTATAGTAAGTCACCTAGTTGGCATCAATCATCATCCCAAAGCTTCAAGATCATGTTGGTATGGTCAAATTTGCAATTCGCTTCATTTTTGGATTTTACGTATGTTGGGTGAGTTAGTAAGCCATTTAGTTAATAAATTCACTTAAGCTATCTAGAGTTGGAAATTTTAAAAGATAACTTAAGTGTAATAGCTCATTGGAAAGGTAATTTGATTTATTATTTGATGGGGTGCATAAAAGTGAATGTCTAGGCATGGGATAAAGGGAATAATTAAAGTGAACAAAAAATAATTATTTATCTTCAAAAAAGAAATATTTCCCAAGCCTGCTAAAAGTGTTTATAAAAGGAGTTTTCAACGTTCATTTGAGGGTTATGCATTTTGATATCAAATTTCTGGAGTGAGCCTTTGTGCTTTGTCTTGTGTGTTTGAAACCCTCATTCGTTCTCTAGTTTCGGTTGTGAAAGATCAACCCTAGCTAGATTATTTGGTGATTTTGTATTAGAAATCACAAAGAGCTTTATTGGAGTCATTTTGCTGTGGTACTGAGATGAGTATATTTGTTGTGTTTTGAAGAAGATTTTTGGTGGTGCAGTTTTCAGGGTGTTTTTGGGCGTGCTAATGCATTTTTTGTGAGTTTGCTGTATGCATTATCTAGGCCGTACTAGCAGTAGGCCGTACCCTCTTGCAGGTGTTTTTATAGTGTATACCACGCAATACATGATCTCAAATTGTTTGGCAACCAGGCGCATAAGATTAAAGAGAAGATTGGAGGAGTTTTGATCCCATATTGAAAAGAAAGAGGGATTTTCAGCAGGCCATAATGCTGTGTGGAGGCTGTACACCCTATGCTGGGTGTGAGGTTAGCTAGGGTGAAACGCCCCTTATTTGCCAGTCAAACCACATGAAATGGTGGTGCCTAGGAGTTCAGAAGGGTTCTACAGTGTATGGGAGGTGGAGAAGTTGCAGTTTGGGGTGTTATGAAGGATTTGGGTGGTGTTGGGACTGTGTCTTCAGTGCTGCAAACTCAGAAAATCAGACCTGCAACAATTAGAACAGCAATATAGAATTAATTTAAGACCTTCAACACTTCTCTCATGGCTTCTACTATGGTATATTTCATTTACTCTTCAGTTAGGGGTTGATTGTAGAAGTTTTCTTTCAGATTACATGTACTTCAACTTGTATGCATCAACTACGGCAGTGTTTTAGAATTCAGACGAGAAATAAGTAAATTGCAGCTCATTTTATTTATCTTTATTTCAATAGTTGCAATGAACAATGAATGTAAAACACTGGATGGTAGTATCGCCAGTGTATCTGCATATCTTGCATGTCATTTTGTAATCTACTGGATGGTCCACCGCCAGTTTCTATAGCATACTGCATTACAAACCCATTTTGGCATTGAATGAGCTTATCGACCAATTTGGTCCTGATACAAGCTTAGACATTCTGCCAGGGTTCATCTATACACACTGGTCCCATTGAATAAGTGGTTGACAGGTCGGCTTCGCCGCCTTGCGTGTCTCTGGTCGGCTTGCCACCTCACATTTTGTCTCTGCATTCAAACAACTAGCTGTGTGATTCAAACACCGTATGCTCTCACCTTGCCCACCTCGGGATTTGGGTGATCAGAAAGTGTATCGAAGACTGCCTGTGTTTTGGATTTCAGCTAACGATATTTTGGAAAAAATTAGGGTGCTCATTACATGGATATTGAGAACAACAGGTCTAAAGTTGGAAACCACATTCATATTGGCCCTTGGTTCATGTTTCTTGCAGCCAACATTTATCCCTATCATGTATAGTTGGTGACTTTTAACGAGAAGGCTCCATTTTTCTAAGAACATTTTCTTTGGCTCTTGCTGATTTCTTCTTCTTCTTCTTTTCATAGAACCCTTCTTCGTCCTTAAATCATAGAATTCACTGAAAGACAAATCATTACAGACCGCCTAACTTAGAGCCTCATATTCCTTATTGTACATGTCCATATCATTTCTTGATTGATGTTGAAATGGCTCTTCGCTTTGTTCCTTGTCCTTCTCCTCCTAAGCGGCTTCTACAAGTTTGTCCCACTGTGTCTCATGATCTTTCCAAATTTGTTCTAATCTCCTATTCATTTGCTCCAGGATATCCTCAATTGGATCTGTAGATCTCTCTTTGATTTTCCATTACGCTATTTTAAAATTTAGATCTAACCCTACAGGCTGGCAAGATCAAAGATTTGATACCATTGTAATGTTCCCAATCGGAAAAATGCAATATTTTATTATATTTTTTTTTTCTAATTTTATTAAACAAAATCAATCCAAACTGCAAGTACACAAACTGATTACAATTTTCAAACCCTTATTTTGTTGATGTCATCAAACCATAGACCCTAAGTGGATAAAATGCTCAGTTCCAACAATATAAAACTCACAAAAAATTATTCTATTTTATTGCAAATGCTGATCAAAAAGTACAGAGATGATAAACAACAACAAAATAATTTTTTATTGATTTTTTTTCACTCATAGCTGCTGTACGACCTGGAACAGAGGCACAGACTGCTACAAAAATGTCAAAAATGCTAGAAACCCCTATTTGCTGCTGGAAACTGCCACAAATAATATTTTATGAATTTCCTTGAAATCTTATATGGTACGACAGTTGGTTGAAGATGTACAATTGGCCGATGAAGTCTGACCTCCCCTTGAAAACCTTGCAAAATTGTCAAAATATGCTGGTAAAAATTAGATTTTGTCCTTGGATGCCCTAGATTGAACAAATTGCTCAAATTTGAAAATTGGATGCAAAAAAATAACTTGAATGATGATTCTCAAATGAAGATAGGCGCCTCCTTTTATAGTGCTAAAAAATGGGCTCTTGAGAACAAATTTCCAAAAGAACTTTTATTTAGCATTTAAAAATGCTTTTTATTTTAATATTAGTATATTATTTTAAATTTTTTTAGTACTAGTGTTTAAAAACACCTTTTACTTTAATTATAATAATATTATTAAGTTGCCCTTAGATTTAAAAATTATTGTGCCCAACTTAAATAATATTATTAACTATTTTAACTCAAAAAAAGGGACATGACAAAAATCCAAACCAAAGCCTTAGACCTGTAAATAGAATGTCATGATACAGTCTATTACTAAAACTACTCTGACAATATGATTGATGAATTTATTTTTGTAAGGCTTGAGAATACCACTTGCTAAAAATATTTGAAGAAAAGCAAAAACAGTCCAAAAGAGTAAATAGAATGAAATAATCATGCTGCTAAATATTTTTCCATATAAACTCAACTCGTGAAACCACTTTTATCCATACACCCAAATAAGATTACATACATTAGTAAATCATTAACATAGTAAATAGGACTAAGCCTTTACAGTGATTAGCCGTATAGGCTTCAAGAATATTGTATTAGTTACTTGTACATGTCATTTTGCACCTGTTCCACCGAACCTCGCAGAGAGAGTGTATTCCTGTCACACACGAGTTAAAATTGGTCAACGATTATTAAAATAGTAATATTTAAATTGAAACTTAATTATTGAGACTAGGGGTTGTGACATCCTTCCCCCCTTAAAAGAATCGTCCCGATGATCAAATCAACTTAACTGAAGATAAGATTTCTTACCTTTTTAATTTTGTTTTACCTCAATGTCAAAATCGGCCCACCTGAGAATGTCTTGTTGCTCCAAGGATCGGTTTGTTCATAACTGTAAAAATTCCTCTGTCTAACAGTCATTCACTTGCACACATTGTTAGCATAGCATTGTTCACCAAATCAATTTAGTTTAACACTTTACGATGAATAAAAACATGCAAGCTAATTCCTTTTCTTCATAGAATTTTATTCATGTTCTAGTTATTCACATAAAATAATACACTCATGTTCATTTTTGTCATCATGTCTACTCGCACGAGACATCAGAACATTTGCGCTTATGATGAAAACAAGCATCCCATACTATTTGCTATCATCATTGGCAAATCAAAATCTCAACAATAGAAATATCTCAATTTACAACAAATTCTTCATAAAAGATAAGATTACAGGTTTCCAATATATAAAAAGATCATTACATGATTAGAAAATAAAAATAAGAAGTCCATCAAATTTCAATATTGATACATCCATTTATCAACAAGATAAATCTTATCTGTATTGGAAAGAAAATATTCAAAATGTACTATTTCTTCTAGTTTTCAAGTGCAGTTAGAGTTTATAGAGAAAGAAGTACAAATACATGCTAAACCCATTTTCAGAATTATATAAAGAGATTTAAATGTATAATCTATTTTCAAAAGCATGGTTAAGGTGCTTTTCCACCCAACAATGAACACAACACTTCCCTGGGATTCTTCCTAACTCGAAGAATACCCAGTCCTGCATGAGGCGCCTAGAAACCCAAAATAAAAGGGTAGGAGGGAAGCTCTCAATGCAAGCTTGATGCCTTATATGCATTCTATACTAGAATGAACATATTTCTCGCATACAGGATGTGGCAGAGAAACATATAACATAAATTTTTCTAGGCATTCGTTATCCATCTATTTCAATGGTACATGGCTTTGGCCAAAGCACTTAAAAAATATCGGTCAAATCCTGAAAAGAGGATCTGCCTTCTCTGTTATTCCACATTCAGCATCCTGTCTCGGAAGGTAAGCTTTACCATATACATCACATTCAACAAGAATACTCTTTTTCAAATTGCATAAAATACAAATCAAATAAATATTATAGTGCATCCCTCGCACAAGTGCATAGATCGCACAAAATATGAAATATGTATAATAATAGTGATCATTACTCGATCCAACAATAAAAAGTGTATCTCACACACACATTATGGATGTAATCATTACTCAAGTGCTTTATCCGCACAAAGGAATCAATAACTTACTCTAGTGCATCACTCGCACAAGGACAATAATAATATAAAATATACATCCAACACATTAGTATAGATATAGTGAACATTTATAGTTCAAATATAATAACTATGATAAGTGCATTTAAGGCAACAATTCAATAATATGAATACAATCACTCATACAGATGCGTCATTTGCACAAAGCACGAGATGTGCATTATCTTACATGTGCATTACTTGCACTAGAAGATGTATCATTCTCTCAGTATAGTACATATTTATAAGTACTTTCACTAATAGAAATCAGGCATAAAGGATTTTTAAGATCCTTTTTCAACATAATCGTCATTCATTCCTGTCCTCTCTATAAGGCAACTTGAGAAAACTTATCTGATCATCCTTATTAATGAAGGCCCTTAAGTCATCACATCTTGGCATTCTTCAAAGATCCATATCCTGAAAGAATAAGACGTTGCTCAATAATTAACTTACCCAAAGCCTATTACTGGTACAGACATTCTTGCCTTTAAAACATCCATCTTAGATTCTCTACCTTCGAGAAGGCTCATCCAATATTTATCGACTTTAATTATTTTACTGGTGATTTTCCTTCTTCCTCTCATCAAAATTTTCATCTTTCCTTCTTCTATTGTATCTTATCAATTCATTTATCCTTTACGTCATCAGAGAGATCTCTCTTCTCAATATACTTCTCTTATTATTCATCATTCATGGTTGTCACCATATCCCATCCATCTTAATCACTTCAATAGTCACCATTACTCTTACTAGCAACTCTTATTAAAATGCGACTACGGCGAAGACGTCTCACACCTCCAGAATGATCGATCTATGTCTAGACTTCTACTCGGTTCCAACTACCATCTAAGAATCACCAGGATTCCCACTCATCAAAAGCATCCTTGACCCATAACTAGGGTTCTCTATTCAATACCACAAGGTCACATACTATAATGCAACCTAAATGTAGAAGACTTGAGGCTTGAGTGTTGAACATGGGCGCTCTGATACCACATGTAAGGCTTGAGAATACCACTTGCTAAAAATATCCGAAGAAAAGCAAAAACAGTCCAAAAGAGTAAATAGAATGAAACAATCATACTGCTAAATATTTTTCCCATATAAACTGAACTCATGAAACCACTTTTATCCATACACCCAAATAAGATTACATACATTAGTAAATCATTAACATAGTAAATAGGACTAAGCCTTTACAATGATTAGCTGTATAGGCTTCAAGAATATTGTATTAGTTACTTGTACATGCCATTTTGCACCTGTTCCACCGAACCTCACAGAGAGTGTATTCCTGTCACACACATGAGTTAAAATTGGTCAACGATTATTAAAATAGTAATATTTAAATTGAAACTTAATTATTAAGATTAGGGGTTGTGACAATTTTCAATATTTTTGAACAAAATTAAAACCCATTGTACATGAGAATGCATAGTTTTCAAATATGTAATTTTTTAAAACTTTAAATCTAATTTTTTAATTATTTATTAATTTTCAAACACAAAGTTTCATTAACTTGATATATATTTCTATTTTTAATAACTTTTGATTTTGAAATTTATTTAAAAAAAAATTATATGAGCCCAAGATGAACATCATGCTCTATATGCTATTTTTTTCATGTTACAATTATTTCAGGTCGAATTAAGGGGATTATACAAGAGAGGTTTGAGATTTATACCTTAATCCAACTAAATAATTAATTGTAACAATATTAGATAAAAATTATGAAAAATCCATCCCAAGCCTCAACATCAATTGTATTTGTCTACAAAAGGATTCTGAAAAATACTTTTATCTATTGGTTTGTAGGTGGGCCGTACACATGTATGTTTTTGCCTTCGTCAAAGTTGAAAAAAAGGTCAATTTTGTGCATTCTTTACTTAACCAACTTTTATCACTTGGGTATTAGAATAAATTATATATTTGGAAACTAGAAACAAAATCTTACATTTCATATTTTTACACCATGTTAATATTCTATCTAGAACCAACTACAGTTAAGTTTAGTTTTCAAGTGAAAAATTTTCACTTTTTTATCATTTTAGACTCTCAGTACCTTACACTCACCCAGATACCAAATTGAATTTACAAAAATGCTATGAATGTTGGCAACTCAATAAAAGAGTATTATATTATTCAAAATTATATTCGTGAATGTTTACAAAAAGACTTTATAAAGATCTTCATCCTTCACCTAACTACCATATGGGAATTAACTATTTCTCAAATACCTCACACTCTTATCAAATAATTACTACCCACTAACATTTACTAACAACTTAATACCAAATATGTAATGTTTCCAATAATGAGGATGGAGGATAAATACTTGTCATGAGTTCACCACTAGCTTGAAGATTGGTTTATTACTTTAGTGGCAAACCAATGCAAAAAAGATCATAAAGTTGAATATGGTGATCACTAGTGAAGGTGATCATGAAGACTATATGTTTGCTACATAAAGATGAAATAGGGTCATCCCACAATAATGGGTTACACTTTTTGGCCAAACTTGACATTGAAATCAACATTTTGAATTAGATCTTCACTTTCTGACACTTATAGCCGCTAAACCGTTAGGAATTTGAAGATGATGCGAACTAGTGATTTGTGAGATTTTGTTTGTAGATTTTAAATATATTTTTTAAAAAAAATTTGGAGTTCAATTGTAAATTTTTTTCCATCTCTTTTGATAACTAGTTTTTAATAGTAAACAACATTTTTTTTAAAGTGATGTGTATTCTTTAGCACATTATTTTTTTTCTACAAAGGATAAAATTCTGATTTTTTTGAATTTAGATTAGTAACACCGATATATAGGGTATGCATTTGGTTTTATAATGTTTTGTTGAATATATTTTTTAATTAATATTTGAAGTCAAATCAATTATAATTTAGACATAGGCGTATTCTGTAAAACATAACTTTTTTTGTATGTATTGAAATTCAATTTTTCTTTTTTTGTTGAAACAAGGACATCAATACCTAGGGCATATATATTTTTTAGAATTTTTTTTCATTAAATGACTAATTTTCCATGTGTTTAGAGCATAGAACTTGATGTTTGGTGAAAAACTTACATTCACAAGAAATAAAAAATACATATAATAATCAAATTAAATATATTTAAAATTATACTTTTTGGGAAGCTTACATAAATTTTAAATGAATTCATTTGATCCCCCAAAAGGTAAATCAAAAGTGGTTTTTTATCAGCATTTTGATAGGTGTAGAGGAGACTCCATTATGCGTATGGTTGAAAACTAGCGGTGTTCTATCCAAGGGGGTTTGAATCTAAGGGTGCTTGATCAAACCCTCTTCAATTAAAATCCTTTAAATGGAACATTTCAAGGCTTAAATCATTTTTTTTTTAAAATTATGTGATTTCAGCAAAAATCAGGATGTCCCAGAAATTGTAACCCATTATTGTGGCAGCACTCAATAAGTTTGTTCAATGAGGAATTGTCTCACTTGAGGATCTAGTGAGGCCAATTTCCATTACTAATGTTCTTTTTAGATCAATATCTGGGGTTCTATTATGGGGCTCCAACCCAAAAACTAGAAAGAAGCATATAAAAACATAAACTAAACACTCGCATGGGTATGGGTACTATATATATAATAATAAATTATAATATTAGATATAAATATTGTATTAATCTAATAATAATAATATATAATATATTATATTAAATTTTAATAATAAACAGGCTGCTATTATATATTATTAATTTTTTTAATATAATATTTTATATATTATTATTATATAATAATATAATAAATATATTATAATACAATATTATATATTATTATAATACAATATTATATATTATTATAATATATTATAATAATAATAGATAATTATATTATCATATATTATTATTATTAATAAAAGATTATATATTATTATTATACTATTAATACAATATATATTATTATTAAAAATAATATTACCAATGCAAAATTTAAAACATAAGGGAAAACCTAAGTTGCCGGTTCTGGTACGGGAACGGGTTCGGGAGCGGGGTTCTGGTACGCCAGTACGGCGAATTTTTTTTTTCTGTGGGTACAGCTTGGTATCGCTGTACTATATATATATTTATTTATATAGTATAACTGTATATACTAAAAAAATTAAAAAATATACAGAATTGAACATACATAATACATTTGAATCTTGATTGATAATTTAGATGACCAATGAACAATGAAAATCATTACAAATACTCAGTAGTTAGTATTGTATTACAAAATTTGAAATTTCAAAATAGTAAAATACTATCTATAAGTCTATAATCAAGATTCAAAAGTCAATCTTTCGCTCTTCAATCTTCATCAAAAGGATCTAGATCTAAGTCATCATCATCGGTTGGTTGCAAATCGTTTGAAACACAAACATATGGAGTGCCACTCCTACTATGTGCATCATGTAGAAAATTCTCCTCATCATCTATAGTGATTGTAGCAAGCTCTGTAATAGATGCATCCAAGTTGGCACACTCAGGGGCTATATCCCAATTCTTCGCTGCCCCGTCCTTGTACTCAACTTGCTTATATAATAGAAGACGCAAGTTGGAGTGGACATAGACCAAGTCTTCTGCTTTTTTAGCAGCCAATCGATTACGCTTCATTGAGTGGATATAGGAGTATGTACTCCAATTATGTTCAACTGAAGAAGAACTTGCAACCTATTCAAATTCCAAATTAGAGCTCTAGTCAATACAACTTTAAAATGCAAAAAATGGTAAGTACTAAGAATGTTAAAATAAAATATGCTTACTTGTGATAGAATTTTGATTGCAAGAGGCTGGAGCAAAACATAATCTTGCCCATGGAGGTACCACCATGTATGGGCATCTTCCTTGTACATGTCTCCAATAGTAAACAAACTATGCTCTCGTCCTTGTATGAACCTGCCAAACTCTTTCCTAACACCATTCACCATTTCTGGATCGGAGTAGATTCTTCGAAATGCTTTCATGCAGCCGAAAGCAACTTCTCTATCTCTATATGGTGAGGTTCTCCCCGGAAAAGCAAGTGTCTCAGTACTGTAATAGTTGGGAGACAAGGCATATGCAAGGAGGTGCAAGGGTGTGTTCATCTTGTCCCAATGGTCATCAATGATTTGTTTGACACTTAGGAAAAATGTTTCATTGGGGTCATTGTCCTTTTGTGTTATTATGCTCTTTATTTTTTCTACCATGGAGTCAATGCCATCATAGATTTCCCCCAAACATGGCTGATCTGTATCAGCAGACGTAAGCATACTCATGATAGGCTCCGTGAAACTCAAAACATATTGCACACGTTCCCAGAACTCATCAGCGAGGATCAATGACTTCACCTTTTGAGCCCTCTCTGAATTAGCTGTCTTCCATATACTCCATTGGTGGCTAGTGACCATGGAGCCTAATGCCTCTTTCACCTTCACAAGTTGTCTCAAAACAATTGTGTGTGATGCAAATCAGGTCTCAACAACCTAATGTTATGTAAAAAAACAAGTTAATAACATATTAAAAATTAAAATATAAATCAATGAATCATGCAAGTAAATAAAAATATGGCATAAATTAAAATTAAAATAAACTAAATTTACCTTCAACAACTCCAAATGCGAGAAAGCCCTGAAGATGCCTTGTGACATATGATGGTTTGTCACAAACATTTGAATCTCCTCACCCTCACTGTATGTATTTTTCACCCAATCTACTTGAGTGCCAATTGCTTGCATCACCAAGTTAAGGGAGTGTACAGTACATGGTGTCCAAAATATGTGTATCTTTCCTCAACCAAAGCACCTGCTGCCCTACAATTTTTTGCATTGTCTGTAATGACTTGGACAACATTATCAACACCCACCATCTCTATGGACTCAATGAGAATTTTGGAAATAAATTGTGCATCCTTGATTTCCCCCTCACAATCAACCGACTTCAAAAACATTGCCCCTTTGGGGGACATAGCAATAACATTTATTAAAGGTCGGTTTTTGCAATCTTTCCATCCATCAGAAACAATGGACACTCCTGTTTCAATCCATGAATCTCTAATTGGTTTTAGTGATTTCTCTACATAATTTTTTTCTTTTGCCATAAGGTGGTTCGCACCTTTTCATAACCAAGACCTGTGTAATCAGAAGGTGCATTACTAATTGCTACCACCATTTTCTGCCAATATGGTGATCTCACCAAATTGAAAGGAAGACCATTGGCATAAATGCAACGTGCAATTTTTTCATTTGCAATAGCTCTCGTTTCATTTTGAAATGCTTTTGCCAATGGACCTCTTTTGTGGGAAGAAGAAGAGGGTTCATCATCTTGGATTGCCTCCAAGTCCAAGAAAGGATGGTGTGGCCTGGAAGAAGGAGCTTCTGTAGGTAGATTCATTGATGTTTTCTTTGTTAAAGGATGAGCTCTTGATTTTGCTTTTGCACCCTTTTCATCAGCTTCTTGTTCTTTAATGTATGCCATAATTTGTGCTTTTGGCAATCCCGTCTTGTTTGGCCCTTCACATATTTTTATTCCTTTTCCACTTATGGCACATAAGTGAGCTTTCAATCGAGTATATGAGCTCTTAAATGTGACCTTGCACTCATTACAAACCCAAACAAAAGCCCCACCTCCTGCTAGTTGTTCAATCATGTTGACATGTCTCCAAAGAGGAGATCCTTGATCATATTTAAATTGTTTACTCTTCTCAAGACCCACCGAACTTGAACTAGTATGCGTAGCCATTTCACTTTCAAATAGATTGCTGCTTAAGAAATTACAAAATTTAAATTAAAATAATAAAATATAATAAAAAAATTCCAACCCTACACACTAATAAAACACCTAAACATTCAAGAGAAACAATAAAATAGGTTTAAAAAATGTTAAAACTTGTTTTTTTTTTTCAAAAAAAAAGTTGAAATTTTTTGTAAAAAACTTGAAATTTTTTAAAAATCCACAAAAAACTTGAAGAAATTCAACAAAAACTAGAAAGAATAGGTTAAACTACTTACCTTAGATCAATAGATGACCTTTGTGCAAGCTATAATCCTTCCTTGGTGCTTTGCAATCGAATCCCTCCACAATGCAAAAATGAACAAAATATGAAAAACTCTTGTGAAATGGTCCAAATGGAGGAGTTGTTACAAGATTAAGAAGTGAATGGGGGCGTTTTTGTTATATGGACCCTTTTAGGGTTTCATTTTTTGTTTTTTGTTTTCATGTTTAAATGACTTTAAAATCACATTTTTTTGTGTTTTGATGTTAAAAAACAGTGTTTTTTTTTGTGGGAGCTTGTGGGAGCGGCCGGGAGCGGACAGGGAGCGCCCCGCCCACCCCGGGTTCTCTGTGGGTTTGCGTATTTTGTTATATGGACCCTTTTAGGGTTTCGTTTTTTTTTTTCATGTTTAAATGACTTTAAAATCACGCTTTTTTGTGTTTTAATGTTAAAAAACAGTGTTTTTTTTTGTGGGAGCCTGTGGGAGCGGCCGGGAGCGGACAGGGAGCGCCCCGCTCGCCCCGGGTTCTCTGTGGGTTCGCGTATCGTGAACCCACAGAGAACCCGGGGCGGGCGGGGCGCTCCCTGTCCGCTCCCGCTCCCGCTCCCGCTCCCGTCCAGTCCGGTACCCGCCCCCAAAACAGGAGAACCCAGTAACATAGGGGAAAACATTAGAATAAATTAAACAAATTAGCCGATAGGCTTTTATATGTGAGCAATGAGCATTATAGTGCTCAGAAAATTGTCTCATGCAGTAAAAAAATTCACGCCAAAAATTTTCTAAACTCCTCGGTTGTTCCTATCAACGTATTCCTTGAACCTAAAATTTTTACTCATGGAGAAATCTCATTTGTATCCTTGGCGTCCTAAAACCCTAATCGCGTTGGCGTTTCAAGCTGAGGGAAGGCAAAAATAAACTCCCGATTAACTTTTAGAGCAGTTAAACACCACTTTTTTTTTACAATGGCGGGTTATTGCGATTTCAAATCGTGAGTTTTTCTCATAAATCTGCCGGCAATTTTTACTAAAAACCTGGTTGCGGGTTTTTGTAGAGAGAACTCGTGACCAGTGTCCTTGAGCGAGTACTAGCGAGATTTTGGCGGGTTTTTAAACTATGGTAATTAATTGAGTTTGGAAAAGTAGAAGATTGTTAGATACTGATTCACCACCCCCCCCCCCAGTATCACTGTGTGCTCATCACTTTCAATTACTGTTTACAAATACAAGACATTCTACACAAATATTTGCATTCTTCTCCAAAAGCTTCTATATGAACGACAAGTTACATGTTTATCATTATTATTGGATTATTTTCTAGGTCATATTATAATGTTAGATAGTTATTAGAGGCAAATGTTTTGTTCTTATTTTCTTGTACTTGTGTTCTTTGAATAAAATATTTGTAATGGATGACTTGGTAGAAAAAGTGAGTCAACAAATATGTTTTGTTCATGGTTGCTTTATAGGGCACACGCAAAGTTATTATGAAATTGGTATGGGCACAAGAGATGTCAATTTTTTCTAACCGTACAGTTTATCTTGGGAATGGCTATACATATCAAAGTTTCAAATCCATTCTTGTTGGCTTAGTATAAATTTTTTATCCCTCTAGCATATAGTGTCAAATATTTTTGTTGTTCAACTAGTTTTTTGTATATCTATATTATAGGATTGTGTTGCTTACTATTATTGGTTTCTAGTTGGGGCATAAGAAATTGATATGCTATTTTTGTTTTGTGTTGTTTGTGCATCTGCATTTGTCTTACACTAAATTTTATGGTCACTGTTTTTATAAGGTTCCCTGTGGACACGTCCTCGGGGGTTTTATGTTGTTTTCTATAAGGGGACATTTCGAGGATGGGGGGATGGGAACATAGTGCCTCCACCTCGACCCTTTTTTTTCTAAAATTTTGGGGATGTCCTAGGGATGCTCCCTTACCATGGGGCACATCTCCTAGGAACGTCCCCTAAAGGGGGATACCAGGGCCTCCTCGATGTTTCCTCTAATACTCTTCATTCGTATTTCGTTGTGGTTCACTATTTCTACATCACATACACATCACTAAAATAAGGATGTCATAGTTGAAAGGTGAAGCCAATGAGCACCCATAGAATTATGGGTCATGGTGACGGAGAATAACATTGTATCCATACATTTAGCAACATGTTCTACAATTATCTTGTGCTTTATGTAGGTGGGTGTAATTTCCCCTTCCTAAGCACTATCAGCTTGGTGACCATTAGCCTATTCAGCGGGTTCCCGTGGGCTAATGAGTTAGGGTTAGGGAACTCATGGTGACCGTTCAATGCATTTTATTTGGCGATGACAGGTGTTGCATTGAGCTCGGTCATTTGAGATTTATAATGACCTTTTTTGGAGAGGATTCGGGCAATTTGTCCGCATTTACTATTTTAGTAAGTCACAGGCCGGACACTGACTTGGTCACTTGGCAGTATTCCTATTTTAGGAATGTCAGTGAATGTATTTGATGATGATATCTTGGTGGTTTGTAACGTGGCCCAGAGCATTTAATTTAAATAACGTTAAACTATTAAAGTTAAATTGAAGATTAACTTTAGCGTTATTTAAATTAATAAAGTGACTTTATGAGGCACCTAGGGAGACATAAGAAGTTGTTTTAAAAAATAAAATAAAGTGTTCCTGGGGATGGGCGCCCACATGGGGGCTATAAGGGGATGTTTTAAAATTAAATAAAATATTTAATATCCCTACTTGGACATGGAAAAGAGGAGAGCAAATAAAAAGTGTTTTTTTGAGCTCGTTTGGTTATGCATATTTTTGAGAACTGGTAATGACATTCTGCTGGATTGAACCTGGTTCATCCTTTGGCTTTGTGGAGACGAAATCCTTCACAGAGAACATCTTCTTCGTTGGTGAAAGATCTAACCTAGAAGATTAATAGGTGATTTCATTCAAGAATCACATAGGTGCTTATTGTTGCAGATTTTGATGGACTTTTGCCAAGGTTTTCAGTTCTGATTTTTATGGCAGATTGAAGAAGTTATATCAGACATTTAAGGAGGCAAAAATATCCAATCTTCATTCCATTTTGTTGGTTGTACACCTCCCTATACTGGCCATACAACAGCAGCAAGAACGTGGGGGTTTTAGGAGAGGCATCTAGGGTTTTGGAGGGGATTACTTGCAATTTGAGGTGTCCACACCTGTCCTATTCTTTACTACACCAGGTCGTTCCTTTGATGATGTATTTGGGAGTGGCGACTAGGGTTTTGTGGTGCCAATTTGCTGTGTTTTCTGTTCATCAATAATGAGTAACTAGCAAATGGGTATGTTTGATTTTGCATTGTAATAACATTTCATCAATTGGGTATCTTTAGTTTTGATGATATATTGCATTCTCAGTTTATTGCTGATTGTGGGTACTTTGAAAATTGCTTTTTAAGAGTTATTTCAGTTCTGTATTTATTGCAAATATATCTATTGGGAAACACAACTTCTGCATCTCCGTCTACTTTATAAAACACTTCAAAACTGAAACAAACAACCAAAAAAAAAAACAAGGGTGTATATTACAGTGGGGGATTGAGAGGCATCAAGAGAGCCATTTCTGAGCATTCATCCCGATAGTCAAAACATTTATTGTTCCGTGTAATTGAGCTCTTTTGTTTTAGGCCTTTGCTTTTTTCTGTTCTTTCATGTATTGCCAAGCCCAATGTAAGAACCCTTGCTAAATCTGATCCAATTTTCTCATTCTTATCTGAGTTTTCTGATTTGTTTTTCTTGTTTGTTTGAGTGGGTTATATGAGTTTTCAATTTGGAAATACATATGCCATGTAATAATGCCAATATAGAACCAATTTCCAATGAATTAACAACAAACTAAAGGACTGAAATTAAAAATCAGAGGTCTGATATAACTAAGAACAACAATGTATTCTTATTCCAAATTAAAGATTTGGATAAGAAGAGTGTTTACAACATACCGGATTTGATTACAGTTCTTCTTAGTACAACAAGAGATCATACATGACAAATATATGACTGATTTTTATGGCTGCTGTCCACAATAAAATCTGATATGAATTTGTAGATGAAGAATCAACTCCAACCTAGCCAAAGACTCCTTCAATGATGAAGCGATGGACTCCCAAGGTAGCCGCCAACCCTAGGACGAAGATAGGTGTCAAATCAATGTAGAATATGCTGTCCAAAACCCTGATTCACCAATCTTATATGACTGCAGAGGTCTGATATGAAATCTGATTGCAGAAATGATGTTGAACAATCCCTCCAAAGGTGGCGCTAACTCCTCCAACCAAGCCTAAACCCTAGGCGATGGAAAATATGATGTTTCTAGCTCACAAACCACCACGATCTGCAATTACAAGTGCCCAGATCTGCAATGTATCCTCAATGATGTTGAATGCACCCTAGCGGCCAGCAATGATGATATTCAGATCTGCCTGCAAAAACCCATTGATTCCATCATAAAACCATGTGATATCAATTCCAAATCCATCACAAATGATCTGCAATCTATTAAACTTCAATCTCCATCACATCAAATTGACAATTTGACACAAATCATGTCAATTTGTCTTTCAAACCCTAGCTGATGTAACCTGCAGAAAATGATATGTCCTTATAGCTCCAAAAAGATGCAAAAACCTGCAAATATGTCCAATAGCAAACCTCGTATGGATTCACCTCTCAAAGTGGAGTGGGTTTTTGTCCAAACCACTAATTTTTTAAGGGTTTTCATTCTCAGAAAATAGCTGAAACAAAGTTGCAACTCAAAGAGAAAATCTCCAATATCAAATGACAAATACACAATGATGAAAATGACCTTCAATTGCCTTCTTTTATAACCCACAAGTTGAGCGCCCAAATTTGCCATAATTTATTTTATTTCATGTCCACCTCCATAATAAAATAATATTTTATTTTAATTTTCCCATCTCCAATCAGGACGTCCAAGTTAAGGAATAAAATATTATTTTATTTTTATTTTCTCTTCTCCAAGTGGGACGCCACCCTGGGCATTAAAATATTAATATTTTATTTTTATTTGTCATTTTATTCTATTTTTATTTTCCCTTTATTTTTCCCACTTTACATCCTCCAAGTGGGTTGCTCCTCTCCAAGGCAAATTATTTAATTAATTTTGACTTCACCATAATTATAACAAAATTACTAGGTGGCTTTAGGCCCTTCATCTGGACAATGTCTTCACCATCACACGAAACTCTCCAAACAACAATCTTGAATTCGCCCAACATGAGCGGCCTTCACCTCTGCACTTGGAGAAGTTGTTAAAAGCTATGCAAGTCACTCCAGGACATTACTCAAATGAAGGTGATCAACAAAACTTTGAAGAGAAAGGTCTACGGCATGCTAACGAGGGTCGAGTGATTATGACATGAAGTTCACATCATACATTCCATACACACCCTTCAAGATCGCCTTGCCAAAGTGCCTTCCACCATCATGCATGTTCTTCACATCACACACTCCATACCCTGTCTTCAAATCCGCCCATCCTTCTAAGGATTTCTATCTCATTCAAGGAGGTCAAGTCATCATTGAAACAAGTGAAGAGGGTTTAAATTATCAAAGTAAAGGCAAAAAAATGCTTAAGTCATGAAAATCCACACACAACCTTCAATCCCGCCCTCCCTAGGCGGTCTTGAGCACTTTGCTTGGACAATGTCATGTCATTCACAAGACACTCTCCACCTATCACCTCTAAACCCGCCCAAGAAGGTCGGCCTAGACACTCAAGCATGGAATTTTACGTTCCACAGTCCAAACATGCCTTTCAAACCTGCTTAAGCAGGTTGGCCAAGAAGAGAGGTGAATTGTCAAGTGAATTCATGTAGCTTTCCAAGTTTGATTTTGACAAGTGATGGATGCTTTGGAATGTCATTGTTTTAATCCCACATACATAAGGTGAATGTAATTTGTTGTTGAAAATCCTTTATATCGAGTCTTAATTTGATGTGTTTCTTCTTGTAGGTGATGAAGGATCCAAGGAGGTGAATAGCGAGAGCTCATACGTGAAAAGTTTGGAAGGTGGAGGAAAATTGCTCAAGTTAGTCATTATCACCACATGGAGGAGAGCTTCTGCATCAAGTTCTACTTATTTTGAAGACTTTGTAGACATCAACGCCATGCGAAGGGCAGCTAGTCTAAGATGGTTAAGGTTACAAGTGTAGTTCATCATCAAGAGCATCATCCGTTCGAGGTGAGGATCAGTGGAAGGTTGTCACTTCACCACGCACATCTTGAAGGAGGTCATCATCCAGAAGCTCACATATCATGTGCCAGACAAGAAGAACTCTCATCAGGCACTAGTCTACTCCATGAGTCCATGCAACTGTCCAGAGGCATGATCCTGCACAAGCACAACAACATCACAAGATGAGAGATGAGCATGATCATCAAAGCGATCCATGAGTTACATCAAGACAACAAGAAGAAAATATTTTAAGTAAAGTGAGCATGAGGTGAACCAGACTAGTTCGTGTGAAGATGCTGAGGTGGCACGTACACATCATCAAGCCAATCGCATTCTGCCATGTCATTCATTCAAGAGGGCCCACCATAAAGATGCTTATCACATTGGGAAATGTGCCTTCATTGCCTCTTTCATGTTCTAAAAATAGCAAATTTTGTAACAAATTGCCTTGTTTTCTCAATCTCGGCCATTGATTGCTAAATCAATCTAAGCCATTCGTTGTAATTTTTGAGCTCTATATAAGGCTCATTACTCTCATTTGTAGAGGACATTAGAAGAATTAGAAGATCATTAGAGGGACATTAGAGGAGAATCATTAGAAGTAGAGATCAAGTAGGAGTAGAGTAGAGAGGAAGCTCTTCGAAGTCATGAAGAGAGACATGAGATTGTTGTAATCACATACTTCAAAAGTAATACAAGCTCATTGTTGTTGTTTTGCATGGTGATCTTGTGGCTTTGAAATGTTAGCATAGTTTCAAGTTCTTGAATATGACGGAGATGTGTTTCCAAGAAGCTTAGATAGTAAGGTAGATAAAGTTCATTGATGTGATGTATATGCTAAAGATATCTGATGAACTCCTCCTTGGTTCATACTTTTGATGGTTTGTCGCTGGCAATTCATCGTGCAAAGTTAGCCTGAACTACATTTGCTTTAAGTTCGATTGTGCATGCTTGTTCAAACTGTGCCAGTTGTGGGTGTTTGGATGGAGGTTTACAGTATGAAATCATTGAGTTACCTTGGGAGATTGCACCTGCTTCGTGTAATTGTTGGTTCTCATGGTGAAGTGGAGTAAGGTTACATGGGGAATTTGTCTATCGTAGTATGTGCATTATATTATTGTTCTTAGATTAGAATCCTTTCAACCCTTTCTCTTTTTTCATTTTCTTATAATCAATTTAAGAAGTTCCATTTCATAAGGAGGAAGTAACTTGTTTGAATGGAGTGAGGTGACAATTCTACGTAAGTCCCTTTGTGACACAGCAAATCACATCACACCACCGAGGCTATCCGTTGCAAATCACGTACAAGGAACCTTGGAGCGTTCTTGTTTGATCACGTAGTTTAGCATTCGAGACGCTTTGTTCAAGAGACGATAGAGCACTTGGTGTTCTATTCTAATGTTGTTGTTGTCAAGAAAACATCATCAACACAACTCATCTTGAATCCATCCGCCAATAAAACACTAAATCCAGGAAACTCTTCTGCATGTAGCCCTTTCTTGACTACGAATCCCTCATCAATGAAATTATGTGTAGCTCCACTATCAACCAAACAAGATACTCTTTGTCCTTTCACAATGCCTCTTATATGGATAATGCTTAGGAACGTTCGAAAGGAAAGCAATTGTACCTTGTGTGTCATCAATCTCCTCTTGTCGCTCCTCCTTGTCTCCTTCCAAGCTAGTGTCTAGAATCTCCTCATCCACATTGGAAGTGACCTCAATGTAATATACTTTGCCTTTCCCAAGGCATCTATGACTGGGCTCCTATGGCTCTTTGCATGAAAAGAAAAGTTTCTTCCTTCTCAATTCATTCTTAACCTCATAATCCATCTTAGGAGGTGTATGGCTAGGCTGATTAAAAGTTTTCTGATTTGATTTAGAGTCCTTAAAGTTTTTCTTTTGTGGCTGAAATGTAGGAGGTGTTGTCTCAAGATCAAGTGCTAGCTGAATTGCATCCTGTAGAGTATTAGGCTTATGAGCCTTTACCAAACCCTTCAACTTATCATTCAACCCTTCTACGAACAACATTGTGACTCTTTTTCCTGTCATATCAGGAACCATAATAGCAACCTTTTGGAACTCATTGATGTAGGAATCCACATGCCCAATTTGTCTCATTTTGTGCCAAATCCCTATAATAGACTTCTACATCTTTCCTATCAAACCTAACAATGAGTTTATTTGTAAACTCCTCATAAGAATGAATCATTGCATGGTTTTGTGTCGCAAGTCCATGATGCCGCCAATCATATGCTACTCCCTCTAGATGCATGGTTGCAAATTGAATTGCATCCTTTTCTGGCATTGGTTTGAGTGTCAAGAATGTGTCCAATTTGTGTATCCAAGCACGGGCTATACTCTTACCACTACCATCAAAATTAGGAAGAGGAATTTTGTTCAAAGCTTGTTTGTACTCCTTGTATTGCTTCTTTGGTCTTCGTTCCTGTTTGACTTTCCTCTTATCTTTAGTTTCTGATTCATATATTGATTCAAAGTGATCTCATTCCTAACCTCTGCTGGAAGTGTATGGTACTCATTATAGGCAACCATCACATCATTGGTTATGTGTGTATCTTCTTCTTCTTTGGATGTCTCTTCTTATCCCCTTTGCACAAATGTAGGACGAAGTGGCCTATCTGAAACACTAGTAGCTGTTCTACTTGCATTATTATTCCCTGTATTGCTGTCCTCTCCTGGAGTAGGCTGATTTACCCTCATTTGTGACATTTGACCAATGGCTGTAAGTAGTTGTTGTGATTGCATGAAAGTTTGTATCATTTGCTGCTGTTGTTGGGCAATGGTATTCAATATATTTTCCATGTTTGGCTGCTCAAGTCTCCTAAGACTTTCATTTCCATTACCACCTCTATCTCTTTCAATATCTACTTGCCGTGTACCTGTAAAAGGATTGTCCTCTTCTTGGATCTCTTGTTGTTGACCTGCTCTTCTTCTAAAGTAGTACCTGTTAGAACCTTCACTCGGCTGCATATGATCAAGTTAAACCCTCCAGGCTGGCAGGATGTTTAGCTCTGATACCACTATAAGAACCCTTGCTAAATCTGATCCAATTTTTTGATTCTGATCTGAGTTTTCTGATTTGTTTTTCTTGTTTGTTTGAGTGGGTTATATGAGTTTTCAATTTGGAAATGCATATGCCATGTAATAATGCCAATATAGAACCAATTTCCAATGAAATAACAACAAACTAAAGAATTGAAATTAAAAATCAGAGGTCTGATATAACTAAGAACAACAATGTATTCTTATTCCAATTTAAAGATTTGAATAAGAATGTTTACAACATACCTGATTTGATTACACTTCTTAGTACAACAAGAGATCATACATGGCAAATAGATGACTGATTTTTATGGCTGCTGTCCACAATGAAATCTGATATGAATTTGTAGATGAAGAATCAACTCCAACCTAGCCAAAGACTCCTTCAATGATGAAGCGATGGACTCCCAAGGTAGCTGCAACCCTAGAATGAAGATAGGTGTCAAATCAATGTAGAATATGCTGTCCAAAACCCCGATTCACCAATTTGATATGACTGCAGAGGTTTGATATGAAATCTGATTGCAAAAATGATGTTGAACAATCCGTCCAAAGGTGGCTCTAACTCCTCCAACCAAGCCTAAACCCTAGGCGATGGAAAATATGATATTTAGATCTGCTTTTAAAAATGTTACATCCCCAACTTACAAATTAGACTTAATCAATAACTTGGCATGATGATCAGGAGGATTAGTCATAGTTAATTGATTTGATATTGTGGAAATATCTGATTTAACTTTTGATTATGAAGTAGAAACAAATGTTAAATAGTTTTGTAAATTAAATGATTTAGGATTACGAGATTTGATAATGATGCACTAATTGTGATCTTGTGGGCCTGAGTGTGACAGGAAAAACAAACGTCCTTCGAAGAAAGGAGAGTATCATCCTGGAGGAAGGGTTAGATGTTGTGAAAACATAAGTTGACTAGCCATTTGAGTAATCGACTTTTATGTCCTTCTCGACCTTTCGTAAGTTGACACGTGTCATGTCTCTTGTCTTCTGTTTCTATGTTCTTGGTTTATCTTTTGTTGATGAAGTTATCACGACAAGTCGTGATGACCGGACGATGTTTTGGGAACATCATCCCTAGCCGAGGGACAATAGTGTTTAGAGACAAGGAGGTCTCTCTTACTTGTTCTCGGGGTCATTTTTTTCCCTGGTCATTCGACTAATGGGAATAGTCGATTTTAGGGGAGTATCACTCGACCCCGATAATCGACGTTATTAATGTGAATTTTTTTTATGAATATTATCTCTTGTTTTAATCCTTAGTCAAGGATGAAGCCTCTTAATAGGTTGTTACCTATAATGATATTATTGTTATTTACTTATCTTAATAATTGTATTCTTTGGAATATTCCTAAGTTGATATAGTCGATCATGAAGATCAATGGGAGCTTCGATCTCAACCATCCCATGTTGTGCAAGGATCAAGCCACCTTTTAAGGGACACTATCGAGTGGAAAGGTAGTTAGCAGCCAAAATCGGCATGCCTTGGGATCGGTTACCTTTGGTGTTGGGCTCTCCATTTGGTAAGGAATCACTTCGGTGAGTGGGAAATGTTGGTTGTGGTTTTTGGAAAAGAAAGTAGGTGGCGTAACTGTTCGGGGAGGAACAGTGGCAGGAGGGAGCTGTGAGCAGCGAGAAGATTCGCAGACTGGGATTGCAATCGGTCTATTACTTGATTCAGGTAAAATGGGAAACAAATGCCCGATTACTTTTCAAATGATGAGTTTAAATCTTAGAGAACTTCTGCCTGAGTCTGTGAAACATGAAGTTTCTTGTTATTGATTAAAAATCTGAGGCACGCAGCCTGCAAGACCGTGCCATGCATGTTGTCTATATTTCTTTTGAGTCATGGCTCCAGGCCAATTGGCCGAGCTATTCTTGTTTTTAAATCTCATATATGTAGTGGTTTGGGAGCTGTATGGCCAAACCCTTTTAAGACAACTTTGAGTTATGTTTATGCTCGAAATTTCGTAGGCTGAGCTTGCTAGACACAATAACTGTTGAAACCATGCTCAAGGCTGTGAGTCGAGCAGAGAACATATTAAACTTAATGGAAATCTGTTTGCTGAAATATTCAGGGCTCATTTCAAAGTTGTTGTATACATATATGTTCTTGCATACCTAATGAATGAGAAGACTCTTTTGATTACAATCCATAATAAATCTTGAGTAATCAGGGTATGAATTCTTGATACATGCTTTGATTTGCTGCGTCCCTTGGAGTGCATATCGGCTTGCATGTGTTGTCTTCATACCTTTTCCTTTGAAGTTAGCATCGACTGTATCTAGCTGTGGAATGTCCTGGTGAACATATGGTTTGATTTCTTCTCTTCATGACTGTATCTGATGTATATGTGGCTCAATAGCTGAAGGTACAATTTTCGTTTGAAGTATTCTTTTCATTTTCTTTCAATTTCAGAGAATTTTATCATCATAATTGCAAATAATTGACAATCTTAAGCAAACAATACAAATATGCAGACATCCTGTAGATAACTGAACATATTCAGCATATTTGAGGTTAAAGCATGTCAGAATGATAAATATCATGCAAAGATTTAAGAATAGACACAATATTTGAAGCATATCTTGTGTAGAATAACTATTTGTGCAGCATCATTACAGGAAACATTATCTTACAGATGAGATTCACGTAAGGCCCCAAAATGGAAACAACAACACACATCAACCTCTGAGTAACGTCAGAAGATTAAGACCTAATCACCGGAGACTTGAGATCCTAAAATGGCTTCAATGTCTGATCAGGTCCATGGTCATTTGAGTGATTTTTGATAAAAATATCGAAAATATGATTTTTGGTATTTTCTACATCTTGGTAAATTGCATTTTCGGAGGCCTTCGGAGCGAAATTAGGGCTCAAGACTTTGTTCGTAACTTGGCTTTAAGCCTAAGTAACCGAGCAACTCAAACTAGATAACTAGTTTATCTTTCCAATGAGTCCAAAAAGTTTAAATCCCGATAAAATAACTAGGAGTTATGACCCTGCCAAGGGGTACGTAAAAAATTTCCTAATTTTTTGAGTTCCTTTGAATTCTTGCAAATAGTTTCACCTTCCGGTAGCCTTTTTTGTATTCCAAGGGTAATGTGACCCTTCATATGATATGCAAGCCTTACATTTTCAGTTATCGCATGCATAAGATCATGCATATGCAATACATGCGCTTTTGTTCACTAAATTCCATTGAATAAAACTATCGGGTCTGGGTATGCACATTAGTTAATATGAGGGATATTAACTAATATGACTCTCTTCATAGATCAGGATATGATGATAATGTCATCATCATGGACGGGCTTCGTTAAAATGTGAAAGGCTGATGTCATGGTCATATTGTCTTCATCATCCTGATGACCTTCTTCTTGTACATGGACCTGCATGGATGTCCGGATATTTTCATAAGATTGCACTATCTTTTCTACTTCCCCACCATCCTGAATTCTTGCTTTAGTGATGGTGTGTTTGTGTATCTGGTATTTGCCTCAGAGAGTCTCTAATTTACTCCTCCTGCTGCTGGATGTTTCATTGTAACTTTCTACTTTGACCTTGATCCTCATGATTTTGTCCATGACTTCTTCCGTCAGGTGATTTAAAGGGTCATCAGCTACTAGCTGGAAATTTTTATGCAAAGCTTTAAGCTGTGAGCCGAGCTAGGAAACTATGTAACTATTCTTGAGTTTACGCTCAGCCGAGTTGTAATGTTGTGGAATCTTGTTTATGTTGAAGCCCGAGGCTTAAAGAACCAAACAATCACTGTTCCTTGTTTTAATGCTAGCTCAAGGCCTCGAGGCCGAGCCTTGTAAAGATTATCTCTTTCTTTGAATGAGCGTTGAGTCTTTCGACTCGGCCGTATTGCATTGTATGATACATTATGATAACTAGAGCTCAAAGCCATAGTGGCTGAGCATGTAATCATTACATATTTGTTAAGCCCACGTTGTAGGATGACAAGGGCCGAGCCTAAGAGCTCTCAAAGGGAGTTATGAATGACTTCACGTGTTTAGTTGATAATGGATACAATCATTCAACTGTAATGATAGCTGTGTAGGCGTCAATATTTAGCATGCAGCCCTTCGACTGTAATAATAACCGTGAAAGCTTTTAATATTTTAAACCCAGTCCAATGACTGAGATGATTGCGGGGAAGGCAATTATAAATCGGTGTCTATAACACCCAAACTAAACCCCAGTCGGGCTTGCATGAGAAGCCGACTGTGAATTACAAATAGAGTTGTTTAAACTATTATGAATGTTTATATGAACCTTCGAATATGAAGGGGTATGATCTTTAATGATCATAGTCTCATCATGAGACGGTTGGAATAAGTTTATAGAAGAATATAGACTAGTTCTATATGTGACTGAATTATGACTTATCGGATGACGTTATAAGATATAATTTCTTTTACTTATTTGTTAACTATTAGGTTGGTGAATAGCCCTTGAGCTCATTGGGAAGATAAGAGCTTTGAACCTTAAGAAACTAATGTATTTTACTTAGGTAGGGTATGCCTTGAGTATTGTGGAATCGACTTCATCATATGTGATGAAATGCTATCGATGTGTTAACCACGGAAGACCAAAACGGTCTTAAAGTTTGAAATTGAAATGAATTGAAACGGAACGAGGTGACGTGGAGTCACTAGTTCTGCGTTACAAAAGTAACCTATTTAGTTATAATTGACTTATGATAGGAGTTGAATGTTCAAGTTTGGACAGTGATTCGAATTGATCCCACATAAATACTAGACCTAAAGGACAAGGTCGTTAAGAATTGATTGTAAAACATGACAGCTTATAAGTTGAGTTAGGGTGGTGGACATATGGCGACGTTCATTGTGTAACGTATTTATATGAAAACTTTGGCCAAAGTAATGCATTCGTCTTTGCATGCATTGTCGGTCCACAGTGATCCAGATGGCCTAGTGTCTCCAGTAGTGTCATACAAGTTAGAGTGGATCTATAGTGTGTGACCGTGAGACATTAGGAAGGACACAACACCAGTTACTCAGATGGCTATCCAATTGGTTTTCAATGTGTAACCTTTCCGTGAAGGGTAGGGCCTCTTCCAGTTAGGAAGATGAGTGGGGGACTGTAGGTCCGTGGTTGGAGGAAAAGCACCAGGATGATGCTCTCCTTCCCAAGCATGAGACAAGCCGAGGGTTATGAAGACAGATGTCAATGGTTCCAGATACAGTGTTTGCATTTTGATCAGTTGGTCTATTGTAATGTAAAAATTTGATTAAGATGCCTAGAGCACATATTGTATTTGATTAGTGATGGATATTCACTAAGGATTGTAATGATTTATTAGATTGTAAGCTATGTTATATCCTGATTTGTTTAACTTGCTTAAATGATGGAAAAGAATATGTTTCTTTATGTTCAAATTTTGAATATTGTAATCCATTCTTAATTAATGACTTGTTTAAGTTAAATCTTGAGTTTTATGGAAAGTGATGTTACAAAAAACCCATCGATAACACAAACCCTAGCGGCCATCAATGATGATATTCAGATCTGCCTTAAAAAACCCATCGATTCCATCATAAAACTATGTGGTATCAATGCCAAATCCATCACAAATGACCTGCAATCTATTAACCTTCAATCTCCATAACATCAAATTGACAATTTGGCACAAATCATGTCAATTTGCCCTTCAAACCCTAGCTGATGTAACCTGCAGAGAATGATATGTCCTTATAGCACCAAAAAAATGTAAAACCCTGCAAATATGTCCAATAGCAAACCCCGTATGGATTCACCTCTCAAAGTGGAGTGGGTTTTCGTCTAAACTACTAATTTTCTAAGGGTTTTCGTTCCCGGAAAATAGCTGAAACAAAGTTGCAGCGCAAAGAGAAAATCTCCAATATCAAATGACAAATACACAATGACGAAAAATGACCTTCAATTGCCTTATTTTATAACCTACAAGTTGAGCGCCCAAATTTGCTATAATTTATTTTTATTTCATGTCCACCTCCATAATAAAATAATATATTATTTTAATTTTCCCATCTCCAATTGGGACGTCCAAGTTAAGGAATAAAATATTATTTTATTTTTATTTTCTCTTCTCCAAGTGGGACGCCACCCTTGGCATAAAAATAGTAAAATTTTATTTTTATTTTCCGTTTATTTTTCCCACTTTCCATCCTCCAAGTGGGTCGCTCCTCTTCAAGGCAAATTATTTAATTAATTTTGACTTCACCATAATTATAACAAAATTACTCCAAGTTAGAATCCAATATCGTCTTGCCAAGGAAAAATAGTTAAATGTGTGATTTAACTACTTAAAGTATTCCCTTGCTTCTTCGACCTAGCCTATGGGAACAAAATAGGCTAGCCGACACATGGTGGGTGATCACTCAGAAAAAGTGGACATTACACCCAATACTCTTTACCTACTAACTATTGTTTTTTGGTTTGTTTGTTTCCTCAATGTATACTTAAGCACGACACAATATTGTTATTAATTTATAAGAAGAATAATATTGCTGCCAAAAACTTATTCAAAACTTGACGTATGTTCCATTTATTAAGATGTTAAACTTATTTACCAATTTATGTTCTAGAGATTAAACATCGATAATGGTTTTCAATCTTTACCATTTTTAGCATTTTAGTTTATCCTTTAAAAGAAAAATAATAAAATATACTATGCTTCTCAAAATGTAAGGGAGAATAAAACAAACAAATAGTATGAGCATTTAGGGTAAATTTTTTACATTTTATGTAAATTATGTTATATATTAATATATATAATAACTTTATGTATGTATGTATGTATGTATGTGTTAATATATATAGCTGTCTCCCATGGTCCCCTCTTCATCCCCTTGCTGTCCCCAAAATTTTGGAAAATTGTTGCCATCCTCGGAAACCCTTCTGCACATCCCCTCATCGCAGAAACTCAAAGAAACAGGGAGTTTTTGAACTCTCTAGATTCATACTTTTCAAGTCTTGCATTCACTAAATTTTGATAATTTTTTTGTGTCCCCAATTTTCAATAGTAATGAGTACATTTTGGTAATGTGATGTATATACACTCCATGTTTAGGTGCATTGTCAAGGTTTTGTTTATTTCTGATCTTGGCAATGAGGTCAAAACACTTGGGAGTACAAAATGTGAAGAACTTACAAGGTAAATAGAAATAAATCCCCTTTTGTGCTCCTACAAGGGGGGTCAAATACGCAAAATCAAATTCTTCCTTCCCCCCTCAAGTTCCCACATTACTCCATGTGCTCAGATACCAGGGTTTCAAATCCATTCTCTTTGGCTTAGTACAAAATTTTCATCTGACTAGCCTGAAGCTTCAGATACTTTTCTTGTTCAACTATTCTGTTGTATATCTATTTTATAGGCTTGCATTCCTCACTATTCTTGGTTTCTAGTTGGGGCTCAAGAAATGGATACACTATTTTTTCCCTCTTGTGTTGCTTGTGCATTTGAATCTGTCTTGCAATGAATTTCTGGTTATGTTTTTTTTTTTTTTAAATTCCCCAAATTAATGCTCTTCAAGTCTTGCATGGGTTGAATTTTGATAAAATTTCTTGATTTTCAATAATAAAGAATACATTTTGTTGATTCCAGGAAGCTGCAGGATATTTGTCTGAGGTTGAACAGTCACCTTCTGCTGCTGTATTAACAACAATAAAAACATTAAGTCATGAATTAATTAGGTCAGATATTTTTCAACATGATGATAGGGATGTCAGGCTTCTAGTAGCTGCTTGTATCAGTGAGATAATGAGAATTACAGCACCGGACACACCATACAGTGATGATGTTCTAAGGGTAATCTTTAATTCCTTTATCAAGAACACTGAAAATTTTATGGGGTGATATGTTTCAGTCTCTTACAGGATGATTTCTTTGCTGCCATGATATTTCTGTTTTTGTTTTCTTACTCACTTTTTCCCTATGCAGGAGATATTTCAGCAGATGGTTGCCATATTTCATGAATTACATGACATCAACAATATTTCATTTTCAAGGATTGTTGCAATTCTAGAAACTGTTGCAAAAGTTAGATCATGTGTTCTGATGTTGGACCTTCAGTGTGATGACCTAATCTTGAAAATGTTTAACATGTTCTTTTCCATTGCCAGGTATGAAGTCTTATCTTGTGCCTGGTTTTTGTATCTTGGTATACTTGTTATAATGTTTTCAGCATTGCCATCATTGTAAGTGTGCATTACCATGGTTGTAATTGGTAGTGTCATCAGTCAATGATCTGCTCATGAATGTCTTTGAAGAAAGCACATGTATAATGTTATGATAAAAGGTTTTCATGAAAGCAATATCATAGTTTTACTTTTCCTTAGCATATAACCTAATATTTGTACTCTTCTTAAAAATCTCTTTAGAAGAATAAGCTATCAAAGAAACACAGTTGTAGCTTGATGACTTCATCTCTTCCTTTAGGTTTGATTGAGGCTGGAAGATAATGGGGGTTTTTTGGAAGAAAATTATAAAAATATCTTGAGTAAACTGCAGAACACTTTTTATGGTATCATTTTGCAGAAACTACTATGATTATTAGTTTTTTGAGAAAGTTGAATTGCTTGGTCCCAAACTGGTTTGTGCTTTCCCCATTACATTTTTTTTGCTTCACAAATTTCTAGTTTGAGAGATCCTTATACAGCAAAAATGTACTCAACGAGATTATGACATTAATTCCATTTATTTGTTGATTATGATTTTATTTTATATTTGTTTGATTTTTGCATTTTTTATGCTTTCCATGAATTTATTATGCATTATTGGATAGTATTGTACCCATCTGAAATTTCTTGCATCATTTCACATTTTGAGCTTAATCCTTATTGTTTCTTCAGGCATGACTCATGTTTAAATCTTCATCATGGTCCTCTACATTGTTTTTGTTGTCTCTTGTTCATGTCTTTTGTAGGGCTAACGTAAAGAGCTTTCCAATGCATTCAGTGAGGCAAAGATTGGAGTTCGAATGACGGAGAAGTGGCTGAAAATTCACTAAGACAAGGAAACTTGTTGCCCAATCAAAGGGCGCACTCCAATGTGAAAGCTAGCACAAAGTCGTAAAGTGAAAATTGCATCTCAACATACCAGTGTGTGCCTAATAAAAGAACAACATAGAATTGAAAATTGAAAGATTTGCATGGTATGTGTATGAGTTTGTGCCCTATTGCAGGCAAACATAAAATATGCAAAGTGAAAGTTGCAGATGTTTGGAAAGGAGTGTGCTGATTTGAAGGAAAGACATTTCATTAAGTTAAAGTTTGCAAGTGGAAATCTGCAGGCCTATATTGTAGTGCATGGTCATAAGAGGAGAAACATAAAGTCTTAAAGTAATATGGTCAACCATATAGTTATACATTGGCACATGCCACATAATGGATAGATTGATTTTTCCAAAAGTTAATCTGCAACGTGTAATGTCCACAATTGGCGCTTAGCCAAGTTTGTGACCAATAGGCTATTTCCTGAGTTCCCGTAGGCTATCTAGTAATGGTAAGGAAACTCCCTGATTCTTGGAGAGCATAGGTTCAGTTCTTCTTGATTCTTTTCGATGGCATTGAGCTCAGTTGTTGTTCAAGATCGCAATGATGCTTTCAAAAGTATTTTCGGCTTCCTGGTTTGCTCTCCAAACTTCTTGGAGAAGCCGTCTATTTATTGTAAGTCACCTAGTTGGCGTCATTCTTCATCCCAAACCTTCAGGATCGTGTTGGTATAGTTTATTTTGCAATTTGCTTCGGTTTGGGATTTTTTGTAAGTTGGGTGGTTAATTGAGATATTTAATTGTTAATTTCACTTAAGTCTCCTAAGGTAGGAAATATTTTAAGGTGACTTAAGTGTTATAACTCATTGGAAAGGTAAAGTGATTTATTAATTGCTTAAAAGTGTGTGCCTAGACATGGGAAAAGGGAGAATTATTGAAGTAAGTGAAAAGTTAATTATTTTCAAAAAAAAAAATTCCCATGTAACCTAAAAGTGCCTATATAAGGAGGTTGAGAGCTTATTGTTGGGTATATGCTACTGATTTGATATTGTTATGTTGCTGGATTGAACTTGTGTGTTCTTCCATTCCTTCTTGAGGACGAAAACCCTCTTGGAGAAGATCAGTCTTGGTGGTGAAAGATTCACCCTAGCTGATTTGAGCAATTTCATACAGAAGTTGCCATCATGCTGAACGAGTGTGCCTTAATCTGTGTGGTTGTTATCTTTGCAAATGAATTTTGAGGGAGTTTGGTTTGATGATTATTAGAGTGGTGATTTCAGTTTGGAATAATTCTGATTTTTATTTTGAAGAATGTTGTGCAGTTGAAGGAGGCCATCCCCTTTCCTCAACCGCTATATTTCTGCTGCAACAAGTTTGAAAACTTTTTTATGGATGCAAAATCTTTCCTTATTCTTGGCGCTGGATTTATATGACTAATGATTGTATTTTGTAGTCCCTAAAATACTGGATTTGTGCCTAGATGCTGGTCGCACCATTCATGGCAGGTTGTACAGGTGCTGAGACATGGCTTGAGGGTTTTAGGCATGAAACACCTTCTTAGGGCTTATTTTTCTTTGTATGAGGGTGCCTTGGTCTGAATAACGATTTCATTAAGTTTGAGTTGAGATTGGTCATTGTTGAAGGGTTAAGGGTTTAATCAGTGCTGTTCTTTAAATCAGACTGTAATAACAGTGTTTTTCAATGATTTTCAGCATGCTTCAGTTGCCTTATAGTCCTCATCTTCATATAATTTGGCAGAGCTTCATTGGTTGCAATATCTGATGATGGTAGACTGTTTTGTGGGCTGTACCATTGCCTGATCAGACCGAATTGCATTTCCAGAATTCAGTTCAGTCCTGCAGTTGTTATCAGCAGTGATGAAAGAGTGTTTGCAGGTTGTTGAAGGTGTTTTGACAGTGGTTAGAAGTGCTCAGATTCAGCCTAGAGTATTCTGAGCATTCATTGATGTCATTTGATTATTTTGGGTTGTTTGTTTTCATTGTTCTAACTGTATTTTGATTGCAGTAGGGGCAGATTAAATATTCTGATTTAGTTGTTTATATTTCAGTGCAATCATTTGTGTAAACATTAATTTATCATAAATTCTTGGATGATTGTAACCTCTGCATGGAAGTACCGCCAGTGGGATTGATAGCTTCTTGTTTATGCTTCTGACCCCACTGAATAAGTGGTTTAATTGTAAGGCTTCCCGGTGAAAAGTGGATGTGCCAAATGCTTTCATTTCAATACTCCCACTGAATAAGTGGAAGTTATTCCTTGTTGTTTAGTAGATCAATTCCGTATTTTGAAGCACTTGTATGCTCTCACCTTGTCCATATCGGGAATTGGGTGATCAAAAGGGTGTGGAAGATTCTATTGCTGCATTTCATTTCGTTGGTGTTAAATTTCGGAAAAAAATTCTAGGGTGTTATATTACAGTGGTATCAGAGCTGGTCTTCCTGCCACCCTGTTGGATGCTAATACCTTTTGTAGATTGTCAGTAAAAAATTCAGAAATTTTCAGCTTGCATGCTTTATGAATCCTGAAGACAGAGATTACATTACCTACAAAAGAAGACAACACCTTGGTTCAGATTCTGAAGAAGAGAACGATATGGATGAAAGGGTTCCTCAAGACCCAAGTACCAGATATATCTTGAGTGATTTGGCGAGAGGACAATAGGAGATGGTATTATTAGCTATGCCCAAAATAACACCTAAAATAGAATTTGCTATTATTAGCTGCACCCAAAATTCTAGCAAACTATAGAATGCATGTAAACATCTTCAGCAACAATTGTTATTATATTTGTCAACAATTGGTTGTTATCTCCAGCAATAACAACTAAATATCTTCATCAATAGTAGTTCCACTTCGTCAGCATTCTACTATTTGACAACATATTTTCCTAAAAATGTTGTGTTTAGATCAGTGTTGTAGGACTCGCTTGGACTCACTCAGACTAGGCGAGTGCTGAGGTGAGTAGCATCAAACGAGCCCTAGGGGCTCATGACCTAGGTACCCAGCCAGTCTTGATGGGTAGACTTAGCCACGACAACAAGCAAGAAAAAAATAAAAGAAAAAAAATAGAAAAGGTAAAACCTAATCACTTAAAATGAGCTCTAAGACTCTAAAAGCACCCTTATTTCATTTGCAAGCACAAGGAGAAGAAAAAAGATTATTGAAGCCAAAATCACATGCCATAGAAGAAAAAACCAGTAGAAAAGTTGAGCAACAAACATTGATTTAATACCTTTTGGGAAGGTTTGTAGCAAACCTAGGTGCATTTAAAGAAGCCTACGATGCATTTGGAAGAGCCCACCATTAATTTGAAACAAATTTGAAGAGGTATTTTCATATTTTGAATCTTTTTTTTTAATTTCATTTGTCTTCTACATTTTTTTTCATTTTAGGTTCATGGAATGAAGTACAAACCCTAACTATTTATAATATTTTTTTATGTGCAAACACTAACTATTTTTAGTCTCTTTTTTAAACAAACCCTAGCTATTTTTGTAATTTTTTTCTATTTTATAGTTGCAAACCGTAACTATTTTTACTTTTTTTGATCTTTTATCTTAATTTAACTTGAAATCCTAAATGTTAATTTATTCTAATGTTGACCCAGTTAGAAAGGAGCCTTGTGGGAAACATGCCATCCTTGGGTCAAAGAAAGGGGAGTTGGTTTATACACATTGCAAGACAAGAATTCGTGGGGGAGGCATTAATCGATTGAAATACTACTTCAGACAAATACCATGCCAACATGTTGAAGTGTACACATATGCATCACTTGAAGTTGTGTGAGGTACAAAGCCAATTAGAGACCTTTAAGCGACAAAAGGAAATAAAAAAGAGATAAAGAGAAGAGATTGCAGCCATTCACGAAGACCATTCTTCTTTGATTCCTCCATTTCTTGGATCTTTGAGTAGTGGCAATAACAGCGTACTGCCAGTGTTGGGACTAGAGTTCATGGAGTTAAATTAGATTCATATATTGTACCACACACTACTCTAGTTTCTCAACTATCACTTGAGAGCATGGGTTGGAACAAGGACAAGCATGGTGCAACGAGGAGTGCAATTAGAGATTTTTGGTTTTATTGCACCATTCCATTTCATGCAGCCAGGTAATTAGTTATCATTTTTGTTTTAACATATATTGTTTGATTTCTTTGTCTCGAGTTTTTGAATTTAGGGGTTTGTAGATTTTAAAACTATAAATTTTATAATACTTATTTTGTTTATTTTATTTGTTTTAGGTCTCTTTATTGGCAAAATATGGTAGATGCCATTATTGTTTGTGGGGCGGGGTTCAAAGCCCCTAATGATGAGGAGATAAAGGGCTCCATTTTGACATTAAAGGTGGTTGATGTGAAGGTCACAATTGACAAGCAATGTGAGATATGGAGGAAGGGTTGCACCATCATGATCGATGGTTGGATAGATAGGACTAAAATATGTTGAATTTCTTTGTTTCTTACTCGAGTGGTTGGACTTCTTGAAACCCATTGATTTAGTGATTAAGATTTCTTATTTATACTTTATTGATTAACATTAACATTTCCAATTTCATTGTTTCTTTCTTTGGTGGCACAATTTTCTTGAAATCTGTTGATGCTTTAGGAAACACAAAAAATGGTGAATTTCGTTTGTTGCTCATTTCTTTGAGCTCATATTGGAGGATCTTGGCAAATTCCCGTGGATCAAAGCATGTGTGGAGCATGGTAAAAACAATTGCAAATACATATACAACCATGCTCAGGTCCTCAACCTAATGAGGAAATATAGACAAGGAGTTGGTTCGTCTCAGAATAACTTGCTTTGCAACAAGCTTTATCATGTTGTAATCTTTGAGACACATGTTTGTTGGCAACGAATGGTCTACGCCTTCATATGCTAAGACCAATGTAGGGGTTGACATGGTTGATTGGGTTTTCAACGAGCACAGCTTGTGGCTTTCGATGAAGGAGATCTTAGATGTAAGTTCATATTTCCATTTTATTTTTGTTCATATTTCCATTCTATTTTTATTCATATTTGCATTCTATTTGTTTATTTTTGTTCACACTTATTTATGTTAATATTTAATAATAATTGCATCTCACAGAGCTTTTAGTGCTCCTTCATGTTCTTGATGGGGGAAAGCTTGCAATGGGTTATATGTATGAGGGTATGCATAGGGCCAAGGAGGCCATGAGATCCATTTATGCTAGGGTTAAGGATAAATATCATCCAATATGGGACATCATTGATCAACGATGACACCTTTAGCTTCACATGCCCTTACCTGCAACTACTTATTTCTTGAATTCGACGTTCCAATTCTATCCGAACTTCAAGGTTGATGAGGAGGTTTTGAGTGGGCTCTACATAGACATAGAGAAGATGGTACCTGATCCTTAGCTGGGAGTGATGATAATCTTTGAGATTGAGATCTACAAACTTGCACAAGGGGACCTCTTTGCGCCAGACATATGCAAGGCAACTTGTACGACATTGCAGCTAGGTAAAAATCTATTAAAGGTGTAACTGAAGTTTGATCAACTTTTCCCTATTTTATGTTAATGTTGAAACTCAAACTTGAACAATGAGATTGAATTTTTTTTCTTCTCATTTTAGATGCATGGCGGGAAAGGTTTGGTGCTAAGGTGCCAAATCTTTAGAGGATTGTGTTGATGTGTTATTTATGACAGCAACAACATTAGAATAAAACACTAAGTATTCTATCCTCTCTTGAACAAAGTACCTCAAATGCTAAACTATGTGATCAAATGAGATTACTCCAAGGTTCCTTGAATGTGAGGTCTTGACGTGCGAATGGATAGTCTCAGTGGAATGATGTGATTTTGCTGGTAATCACAAAGGGACTTACGCTAAATTACTCCTTACTTATGGATGAAATCTATTCCTTACTCCTTGGATTTGTGAATGAATGAAACCTTCTTCAAACTATCCAAAAAGAAATAGTAAAAGGAGAGGGTTAAGAGAATTCTAATCTACTCTAAGGACAATGAGATAATGAATAATGCTTTGATAGACAAATTCCTTCGAACCAAGCTTCGTTTCGCAATGAGAACAACAACTACACGTAACTAGTGCAATCTTCAAAGGAAATGAAGGATTTTCATATTGCAGATATGCATTCAAATACCCACAGCTGGTGCAACTTGAACAAATATCCACAATCGAACTATTGCAAAATGGGGTTCAGCCTAACTTTGCATTGTAGCTTACCATCAGCAAACCACAAAAAGTATGAACCAAGGAATTCATCAAATATCTTCACATTAATCCACCATATCAATGAACTTCAACTAAAACTTATCTAATTTGCTTTGAATCATCTTTGAGAAATTAGAAACCATGCTAACATCCCAAAATAACACAATATTCACCAAGCTTCAATGAGCATGTATTGATTTTGGTAGTATCTTTACAACAATTTCACAACAATCTCTCCAACACTTCAAAAGCTTCTACTCCCTAACTCCTAAAAGAAGAACCTTAGCACCTACCTTCTAAAGAAGAACTCTCTTTTACAAATGAAGAGAATGAGCCTTATATAGAGCTCAAAATTACAACCAAGGGCCCAAATTGATTCTAGAATCAATGGTCGAGATTATGACAACAAAACCCTAATGAAAGGTAGTTACAACTACCACCACTTTCGACCAATGAAATATCAACAACACATGATCTTCTAGAAGGGCGCCTCCCTTATCTCTTTCTTTGGTGGCCAGGTTCAATGAATCTGGACATGTCGACGTGGCATACTTTGATTGGTTGAATGATGACTGGATGCCACCTTAGCATATTCCAAGGAATTATCTCTTGAATGTTCTTTGAACTTGGGAATTTCGTTTTTGTGTTGTACTTCCTTTGGATTCTTGCATTGTCTTGGATTTCTTGGTGCAATTCTTGTCTTCGTGACGTTAAGCTTTGATTCCCTTGATGAATGATGTACTGGATTCTTGTTCTTGGATTTCCAAAGATTGATCTTCTCTTCCGGTACTAGAATCCTTGATGCTAGACTTGAAGTGTATCTTCTTCATCCGTTGATGACTTGATGCTAGCCTTCCTTGTGTCATTGAGATGTCTTTGATCTTCCTTGTGGAACTCAAGTGAAATCTTTTTGTCATGAGATAGTCTCCTTCTCCGGCCTTTGAAGCTCTTCATATCCACCTTGAATGTCTTGGATCATCATTGAACATCTTCATGGAACGGATCCTTGTCTTTAACTCTTGCAAAACGAAGGAACATCTTGAATAGTAAGAACGGATAAAATCTTTAACGCAATGCAATATTAAGATAAAAAATGAATAACTTTGCATGATTGAAGAAAAATACACAATTTTGATCAATTACATTCACAAATTCTTGAATAGATGAAGGATTTTCTTCATTTTTCTTGCAATTAATCCAAATTGGGCTGACCTAGGCAAGGAATTTCACAATTTTCCATAGATTTTCCATTCAATTTTAACTTCTCTGTGTTCAAGTCGGCTAGGAATCCTAGACGCAGTTTCATGTTCATCATGGATTTTTCTTGAGCGCACTTTTCATAGCGTCGTGGATTTCATCCTTGTCTTGGAGCGCAATTTCCATGTCCATCCGGATTTTTGTCCTTAAAATTCCAAGTCGCACTTTTCATGGGGTCATGGGAAAATTCCAACTCGCATTTTTCCTTATGTCGTGGATTCTATTCTCCATATCGCACTTTTGGCTAAGTCGTGGAAAAAATTCCAAGTCGCATGTTTCACTGGGTTGTGGATAAATGTAATGTCCCATTTTTGAGCGACCATCAGAGTTGGTGGTTTAGCCTATCATTGGGTCCTCGTAGGCTAATAATGGTGTTTAGAGAGCCCAATGTTGGTGTTGCTAGCTTCCCATTTGGTAGTTGGTAGTTGTTAGTGACAGTTGGGTGCTGTGGCGTACTTACTATTTTTAGTAAGTTCGGGTTTGGTGCCGGATCGAGGTTTTCACAGTGGGGTTGGATTCGTTTTGTCGAGACCATTCCAATGAGATATAGATCTTTGGATTCCTACTTCATCTTCATATTTATTTTAAAGTCCGAAGTTATAACTTATTTAATTGACGGGACTTTATAAATATTAAGTGACTTATGAAAAAGCAAATATTAAAAGGGTCACTAAAGTGTCATTAAAAATATAACATTTCCCTCCTTAATGCCAACGCCCTAATAGAGAGGAAATAAAAGATGGAAAAGTGAGCTCATTTGGATATGCATTGGATTATTATTTTCTTCTCTTGTTTCTTGGAGTTGGAAGAGCTTTAAGGGTTTTGGGCTGAACTTGCTGAGATCAAAACCTCTGCAAGATAGGATTTGATTTGGGTTTCTGGAGACAAAAACCTCCATTAGCAAATACTATGTTGGCAAATGCATTCAGTGTTTGCACTTGAGCTTTCAAAGGAGTTCGATTTATGAGGATTTTTTGAGCTTATTGACTATATTATTTGCAGTTTGTGTTTGATCAGCTATTAACAAGAAGGCAGATTTTGAAGTGGGTTTTAGAGGATTTGAAGGCTGCACATTTTCCTCTTGCTGGCTGTACAGGTGCTGGAACTGGCCGTACCACTTGGTGATCATTCTTGGTGTTGTTTGTAGCACATAACTCCACCAAAGTGGTCACCTACCTCTTGCAGATATAACTGATACAAAACAGCGATAAAGGGAGGCATTTTAGATGAGTTTGTGAGAGCTTCTATGCTTTAGCAGGGCCGTACCCTCTAGTACAGGCCGTGGGTGTTCTTGGGATCATTACCTATTCTTTCAGCATTGTCTATACTCCTCATTTGTGGCGTTGAGCGCTTAGTTGTTGTTGCAGACTGGATATTGATGCATATGTGCCATCGTATGTGAATATAAAGAGTTTTCATAGTTTGTATTGCTGGTTCGGCTATGACTCCGACATGAAGTTGTAAATCTTGACATGGGTATGTTCTTATAATTCATATTTTGGCTCATTGCTATCTGGGTCATTGTTATTTTGTTGATAAATGTTGTAGTTTTCTGGGTTTTCGATGCATGGTTCATATTACACGTATTTCTGACGGAAAACACAATGCAAGAAAACTGAAACCCCTTCTACATCTTCGCTCTAGTCTGAAAGAACACTCTAAAAATTATAAAATAACACATAAAAAGATCTTTAAAAAGAAACAACAGGTGCGGCACATTATAGTGGTATTAAAGCAGAAGATCTTGCCATCCTGTGAGGTCAGATTCAGACATGTAGCTTGTTTGGGTTGCTACCCTTTTCTTGCAGGTCTTCAAGTGTTGGACAGATTCTTAGCTTTGCATGTGGGTGATCAGCATGAACTTGCATGAGTGTTCAGAGTTGGGCAGTTGAAAGGTTTTGATCAGTGAATGTGAGATCATGGCATCTCTCTTGAACAACAATATTTTTGATGCAAGTTTGAAGCTAAAATCTTTGCATTGGACAGATGAGAGACTTCTTAGCGCCGTGGAAGAAGTTGAGAAATGTTTATCTAAAATTCCTCAATCACCTTCTAGGGAAATGCGAATAGCTTTAAGTCTTTCAAAGACTTGGTTGTGTGAACCTGAGTTGTTGAAGCATCCAAATAAGAATGCAAGATTGACGGTTATTACATGCATCAGTGAAGTTATGAGAATTACAGCTCCTGAAGCACCATACAATGATGACGTAATGAAGATGTTACAGATGATTATTGAAAGCTTTCATGGGCTGGGTGATACTAGAAGCTTATCTTTCAAAAAGATTGCTAAGATGCTAGAAATTATGGCTAAGGTTAGGTCATGCGTCTTTTTGATTGATCTCAAGTGTGATGATTTAATTCTCAAAATGTTCCATTGTTTCTTTGACAAAATCAGAAAATATCATGCGGATGAGGTTAAAACAGCAATGCAAACTATCTTGTCTCTGATTTTAGATGAAAATGATGATATCTCCAAGTTGTTATCTAACTTGATGAGTATTTGGAGAAAGGAACAACATGTTTCACCCGCGACACATGAGTTGCCAAAGACACTGGTTGAGCAGAAAATTGAGAAAGTTAAAAATCATTTGACAAAAGAGGAATCTATTGCTTGTGGTTTAAAGGTTACAAGGACTCCTATAATGAGCAAGAACCAAATGAGAAGACAAAGCCTATGCTTCTCTTGCAAAGAATTTCAGGAGCCTAACCACCAATGCAGAGATAAAAAGGACTCACTACTTGATGATGCTTTGGCAGAAGCTCTTGAAGTTACTTTCAGCGCTCAAGAGGTTGTTATCAGCCTTGTCAACAATTTTGATCTTTATGACAGCAGTCATTCTTTTGAGCATAGTCGTGATTTAAATGTTATGGCACATGAGGAAAATGTTGTAGAAGAGATTTCTAATGTTGGCACACAAGATATGAGTGTCAAACATGAGGAAATCAAGGAGAATACAAGCTATAACAGTTTTGATTTGTGTGACAGTGGTCTGATCTATTTGCATCAGCGTGAGGTTACTGCCATTACACATGAGAATGATGGTTGTGTGGAGTCACCTAATGTAGACACACAAGTTTTGGGTGATATTGATGCAATGGGTGTTGGGGATTCAAGCCACAACAAGTTTGATTTTGTATATCAGACCTTAGATAATGTGAACAAATCAGAAAATTTACTTGTTGGTGATGGGTCCTAGGATAGCTCCTTGGATGAACATGCATCTACTTTGGAGGAAGCAATGTGCATTGATATTGGCTAATCAACAGCCTCTAGCACGCCATTTGAGCCATCCCTAGAGGTTCATAACAGCAGTACATTTGATGAGGATATGTGCGAAGTTGATAGCACACATGAGGATGCTTATCAAACAGTGAGTGATGATGATTCAGCGTCTTACCATAGAGTAGATTATAAATCAGAAAGTTTGTGTAGAGATGATTTGTCACAGGGGTCTCATCATTTGGTAGGGCAAATGAAAGTGAGTGAAGGTATGATTGCTACAGCCATAGAACACTTTGATGTTGCTCAACAGTTGTTGGCAAACTGTTGTTGGAAGACTCCAGAAACACATGAGCACTTTGATAGTGAACTTTCCCTTGCTGAGCTCTAGGCACTTAGAGATGCAGTTGGGGTAATGAAGAATAATTACCTACAGCTATTATCAGATAGATATCATCTTCTCATGCTCGATGGTATCTATTATGATGCTCTTACGGGAAAGGAAGAGAAGGTTGATGAGCTCACCTATGAGCTTGAGTTCACCACAGACTCTTTGAAGAGCGCTCAATCAGGCCTTCAAGAGTCAGTTACAGATAGATGAGCTTACCGTGGAGTTGAGCTTAGCGCAGTCTTCATCTCCAGCAGTTACAGTTCCGATATCTATGACGGTTACTAGTTTTGAGCATACACCCACGGATAGTGGTAAGGAGCACTTTGTGGATGTGGTTACATCCATTACAATTGCAGGTGCAGGTGATATAGATGGGATGGGTGCTTTGGTTGAGAGTAGCAGAGAACCAGATGTTGCATCAGCGGTCTCTGAGGATAGTCCCATGACAGGTGATGCAGAGTAGGTTATTGATAGCTCGTGCGAGGAATTAGTGGATTTCCCAGAGAGTTGTGTGACAGATCACCACACTACATCATTTTCACAGGAGATATGCATGGCATCATTCAGTGGGGAGATCGGTTCTCATATTGATTTGTTTCCCTCTCCTAGAAGCAAATCAGAGATTGCATCCTATGCAGCTAATTGTGATCGACAGCTTCTGGAGCCACAGAGGTGGAGAGATCAGCTGAAGGTTATCGAGGGTAAGGTTGTTCAAACCTTAACTCGTATCGACAACACCCACAAGTTTGTGGAGGACCTCTTTTGGATGACACAATGGGAGGAAAGGTAGATAGGGGTAGTAGTGGGCACTTTTATTTCTAATTTGCGAACTATCCAGCATGCCATGGAGTGGATTCAATCAGAATACCTCCAATTGCTTTCAAATCGGGACTTTGCTATTGGGTATGCAGAGAGGACTTGCAGGTTATCTACCCAATTAGCCATTCAGGATTAGAGACATGAGCCATCATCTGATTCGAGTGATGAGGAGTGCGTTCCCCATGACTATGACGGTCAACCATCGACACAGGTAGGTGCTTTTTATTTTGATTGCATAGTGAGGAGTGCTCATCATTTCTCCTTTAGTCCACACACGGATGACCTATTGATGCATAAGTGTGGATTGGCTCGGGATTTATACCATCCATTGTGGGATGAAGGGTTGCCATCTACAAAAGATGGAACTAGGGATTGCAGGTGGCTGACTCAGATACATTCAGAGGATTACTTGCAGGGTTAGAGATCAGATTACCATCATGGTGATATGTGCCAAACAAAGTCTGCAACTTCTTTGTCTCAAAAATTTCCATTGGAGACTTGGCTTCAAAGAGGTTGCAGTGTCAGTAGGCATGATGGCATGTTTAGTTTTTACAACGGTGATGGAGGAGAGTTTAATCATTCCCTCGATTCGAGAGGAGCAGTTTCATATCTTCCAGCACCTATGTTGGATAGTCAACACATCCATAGGAGTTTGACAGAGGATAAAAGGGGATGCTGTGGTTTGGACACTTCAAGGTTTAATTACCTCTTCATGATTGATGGATGTGTGGTTCTGATGTGTTGGGATCCGGGTAGTGACAGGTTTGGCATGACAGTTCAGTTGGATTCTGATGTGTTGCTTCACCACTCTCTGCGTGGTGAAGATTATATCAGAGTAGCGCAGTGGTAGTCAACAGGTGATGTGTATGGCTGACTTCCATTTTGGGTTTGGGACCCAAGGATATATTATTGGACCCACTACAGTTTGCTTCAGGATCCTCCTTGTGCATTAGGACTCCGGTCAGGGTTTGTTAATGAGTTCTACAACATGTACATTGTGTGGTATGCATACAGATTCATCATTGATTCACAGGTACATGGGTTGATTTCGACGCACAAATCTTGTGCGCAGGAGTTGGACAGATGGCATGATGTTTATCTTTGTGCAGTGGTGTGTATGCTGGTGCTGTTTGAGTTATTTGGTGACATGTGGGTCATCCTACAGTTCTTTCCTTGGGCCTCTGAAGAAGCGATGTTTTCCTACTCAATGGTGATTGCTTAGGGACAAACAATTTCAGGGAGGGCGGACTGTAATGTCCCCTTTTTGAGCGAGCATCAGAGTTGGTGGTTTAGCTTATCATTAGGTCCTCATAGGCTAATAATGGTGTTTAGAGAGCCCAATGTTGGTGTTGCTAGCTTCTCATTTGGTAGTTGGCAGTTGTCGGTGACAGTTGGGTGCTTTGTGGTGCACTTACTATTTTGAGTAAGTTCGGGTTTTGTGCTGGATCGGGGTTTTCAGAGTGGGGTTGGATTTGTCTCGTTGAGACCATTCCAACGAGCTATAGATCTTTGGATTCCGACTTCATTTTCATATTTATTTTAAAGTCCGAAGTTATAACTTATTTAATTGACGGGACTTTTTAAGTATTGACTTATAAAAAAACAAATATTAAAAGGGTCACTAAAGGAGAGCTTGGGTGCCCATCCCAAGGGGAAATTAAGTGAATTAAAAATAGAACATTTCCCTCCTTAATGTTAACACCCTAATAGAGAGGAAATAAAAGATGGAAAAGTGAGCTCATTTGGATATGCATTGGATTATTATTTTCTTCTCTTGTCTCTTGGAGCTGGAACAGCTTTAAGGGTTTTGGGCTATCTTGCTGAGACGAAAACCTCTGCAAGATAGGATTTGATCTAGGTTTCTGGGGACGAAAACCTCCATTAGCAAATAATATATTGGCAAATGCATTTAGTGTTTGCATTTGAGCTTTCAAAGGAGTTCGATTAATGAGGATTTTTGGAGCTTATTGACTATATTATTTGCAGTTTGTGTTTGATCAGCTATTAACAAGAAGGAAGGCAGATTTTGAAGTGGGTTTTAGAGGATTTGAAGGCTGCACATTTTCCTCTTGCTGGCCGTACAGGTGCTGGAACTGGCCGTGCCACTTGGTGATCATTCTTGGTGTTGTTTGTAGCACACAACTCCTCCAAACTGGTTGCCTACCTCTTGTAGATATAATTGATGCAAAACAGCGATAAAGGGAGGCATTTTAGATGAGTTTGTGAGAGCTTCTATGCTTCAGCAGGGCCGTACCCTCTAGTACAGGCTGTGGGTGTTCTTGGGATCATTTCCCATTCTTTCAGCATTGTCTATACTCCTCATTTGTGGCGTTGAGGGCTTAGTTGCTGCTGCAGACTGGATATTGATGCATATGTGCCATCGTATGTGAATGTTCAGAGTTTTCATAGTTTGTATTACTGGTCCGGCTATGACCCCGACATGAAGTTGTAAATCTTGACATGGGTATATTCTTATAATTCATATTCTGGCTCATTGCTATTTGCGTCATTGTTATTTTGTTGATAAATGTTGTAGTTTTTCTGGGTTTTCAATGGATGCTTCATATTACATGTATTTTTGATGGAAAACACAATGCAAGAAAATTGAAACCCCTTCTACATCTTCTCTCTAGTCTTAAAGAACACTCTAAAAATTAAAAAATAACACATAAACAGATCTTTAAAAAAAACCAACAGGTGCGGCACATTACAATAGATTCCTTGAGTGCACATCATGTCATGGATAAATTCCTTGAGCGCACATAATGTCATGGATACATTCCTCGTCGCACTTTTCACTGGGTTGTGGATAAATTCCTTAGAGCACACATCATGTCATGGATATATTCTTTTTTGCACTTTCCAGGTGGTCAAGGATTTTGGGAACATGATTTTGAAGGTCCCTGCCTGACAGTATATTTAAAAATCCTATACTTAAAATATTTTGAAATATACTGTCAGGATGTTTGAGATAGGTCCCAGATCCATGGGATTTAACATGCAGATTCTAGATTTTTGAGGATCCACCAGATTTCAGACTTGTTAGTTTTTCAGGGTTTAGGACATCAGACTTAGCCAATTTTAGGGTTTCAGGGACATGCGTCAGAGTGAAGGCATATGGACCCCTTAGTTAAATATCCATCCCTTAGGCCAATTTTCCACTCCTTAGTCAATTTCTTCAATCATCTCATGGACTTTGAGCTAAAACTTGGGGAGAGTTGGGCGGATCAATACTACTAAATCTACAAACTCAAGCAAAATGACAATAGAAAGCGAGAAAAAAGGGGGTCCCTATGTACAATGGGGCGATGTGTGAAAACGTCACAATAGATTGCAATTCCTGTCTTGAGCCAACCATGCAACACTTCAGGATGCAAGCACAATTGGGGTATGCTTGAGCACTTACATTGAAAGAAGCACAAGTTGTTGGTGCAAAGGTAGGATGGTTTTGTTTATGTTCATAACAACTTACACCTCCGTCAAAAACAAATCTTGGACACCTACTTATCTCCCATCACTTTAGAGGAGGTTGATCCACAGTTAGATTGGATCACTGAGGTTGATGATCCTGTTTCAACGAGGAGGACCTTGCATGGGTTGATCAGGCACATCTAGAGGTAGAGGTATTAGCTATGGCAGAGGAGTAAAGGATGAGTAGGCCCCTTGGATGTTGGCGTCACTAATACACATGCATATATCATGGCTGCATCATCATTGAGGACCTATCTTGGACGTTCGTGCAAGACTTTCCGTACAACTATGGATGTTGGGATGAGCGATGTAGGCTCCTCTGAGCCATAGACTTATACTTTCAGTTTTGATATTTGTTTTGATGCCATGAATTTCATAATCCATGAGTTTTCTATACACTTGACAATATTTATATATTTAAAAATGTTGTTTCCTTCAACTAAAATCTGCTTTTATACTCACAGGATCAATACATGCTTGTGTATGTGATCAAAGAAGCTTCTATTTGATTAGTTTATTTATTGAAGTGTGCAACTAAAAGTTTTAAATTCTTAAAAATTTCTGTACTTCATTGTTTTTTCAATTTGCCAAGTCTTTGTTGTGTCTTGGCTGAGTTTGAGCATTGAGTTTGAGTCTGGGTCAAAAAACAGCTTGTCGAGTGTAAGCAGAGTCTGAGTCTTGTAACATTGGTTTAGATGTCAGCTTTTAACAAAAATATCTATAGGGATATATTATGACAATCAAAGTGCATTTTGTTTGGCAGAGAACCCTGCTTATCATGTTCGGACAAAGCATATTGATGTGTTGTAACATTTTTCTAGACAAATGGGTGAAGACAAAAATGTAATGTTGGAGAAGGTTGATATGTAAGAGGATGTTGCTGACTCATTGACGAAGTCTATTAGTAATTAGAAGCTTTCTTAGGTAGGAAATCAATGGGCATGGCTGCCCTTAGTAACTAATCTATGTATGTTGTGCCTACTATACAAAGTATTCAACAAGTGGGTGATTTGTTGGATATGTTTTGTATACTTTGCATCTTTTACAGCTGTTGTAGACTATACACTTGTCCAAAATTAGTGGGGCTTGGGGTTGCATATCCATTGTATTATGATACCGCTTAGTGGTTTCCTATAGTGATGTGCCTAGAAATACTTGCACTGGATTAGGCTTAAGCACAAGCGAGAAATATCTTATTTTATTGTGAAAATTTGAGTTAATACAATGAGTGCTATATTTTTGTTGGGTTTTTTTTCTTGAAAGGTTTTCTAAAGGTAAATAATGTTGTTATATTGTGAGTGGGCCATTATTTTCTTTCTATTGCATTTGAGATTCTATTTGCATTGCTTCTCTCGCATAGGTATTTTGGTATTATTTCTCTCCATGTATCTCTTACTATAAGAGTTCAAATCAAATAGATTTACTTGCATATAATCTTTTATAGTGTTATGTGCCTCTCTATAGAGCATCTCATCTAGTAACCTTAAGGTTGGAGCAAACCCTTAATGCACGCATTACTCAATTGACTTATTAACTATCAATTAAAACATATTCCACAAGTTACCCATTTGACCTAATATGACTACTAGGGATGCGATATCCCTAACTGGATATTCGCTAAAATTCTGATTTTTAATGAGCTCTTTCAATGTGCTTGTGCCAATGATGATTATATAGAAGTTCAGTTTGTTCCAATTATAAAGAGTGCCAATTCAAAACAGACCAAATCTGACATAAATATTGAAAGTGAAACAACAGTAGATGTATAGTTCGATCTGTTTATTCAAATTAAAGATTTGAATACATAGGATGCTGTTCGCAATCAGATTTACTGAGACATTGTATTTTTATACAACTGAAACTATATGAACACCAATTGCTGACCTTGTATGCAATCTGCTCTGCCCAGACCTTTCAGGTATGCAGTGAAATTGATTGTGGACAGATTACCAACTAACACAGGCCTTCCCTAGAATGTGCGGCTACAGCAGATATGAAATCTAGCCACATCTTCATCTGATGATGCATCACGCCTCATGGAATGGAAACTCAAGTGTTACGAACTCTATTAAGAATCCTCTGTATGCTCATATATTTCTAATGTTGATGGCAGAAGTCTATGTTGAACAAAGAATGCATATGCTGATCGATACTCCAACTGGTGCAATTTGCTGATGTCTAATGACTGAGTCTGTTAATGCTGGTATGTGTCACCGAAGCTGCCGTATTAACCCTGTTAGCAAATCGAACCTCTGATGGATGCTATTTCCAACAATGACTTCCTTCATGCCACTTCTGATGATTTCTAGTGCTGCGCTGAGTGATATCCTCTATGCCAATGACCCACGATGACGTCTTCAAAGACTTCAATAAACTCTTGAATTTCTTCAGATTATTTCCTTTTACAAGCGGCGATGAAATCATACAAATGCTGCGATAAAGGAGGCTGCAATACTAAAGTTTCAAACTATGAACTATTCTTTAAGGAAATCTCTCACGCTGGGGCCCACAGCCCAATTCACAAATATAAATATCTCCTTTTCATCAAATTTCTGTATATTAGGAAGTTGCAATTTGAGTATATAAGTCTGAAATATAATCTTCTAAATGATGCGGCAGACTTAAGGAGAAGGTTGTTATGTAATGAGGGGCCCACAAAACACTAACAATTGTATATATATTCAAATGAATCCTGCTGGAAATGCGTCAGACATTGTCTCCCATCTAGATAACAAATCACACATGAAACTGTAATATTAAACCTCAATCCCAAATTTACTAATATCCCATATGATACGGTAGGAAAAGATACAAACAAGACTTCAATATTTTCAATTTCTTGATTTTCAATAATGTCACCAATCAATAACATAGGTCGCCGACCAAATATTGAAAACCCAAACAATACCAAAACACCAACACACAGAAATGTGGAACAAATTTTTGAAGTACAACTGTGAAGTCTGAAGCAACTTCACCTCAATGATGGTAATGCAGTATCACCAAACCGACTAGTGCAAATCCAAGGGAACATCTCCTTGACATCAGCTGAACACAATAATTTTGACAAAAACCAATACAAGCATGATCAACAATGACTCTGACTTCTCCTTTTAAACTTTCATCGATTAGGACTAGCCAAATTTTATTAAATGAAAGTTTATGTGTACACAGTCACACTTAACCTTTTTAAATGCTTGCACTTGAACTTTTTAAATGTTTGTTTTTGTGTACACAATAACACTTTTTATAAAGTGTTTTAATATTGACTCAAGTAACTTAAATAAAATATTAATTTTATAAAGTAATTAAAATACTTTATAAAATTAATTTACAATTAGAAACCATTAAGTTACTTGCAAAAATTGGGGACATGACAACCCTCCCTTCCCAACATTGCTTGTCCCCAAGCAATGGGAAGAAAAAGTGAACTTAATCAATCCCTGGATCCCAAATCCATCGAAGCTCCTCTAGCATGCTCAACTGCACCTCCTCAAGGTTGTTGACAAAGAAGATCTTGGGACCGCTCCCACTGTCGCACAATGTAGCAAACACAAATGTATCCAAGCTGTCATGAATCAGAACAGCACTAAGCAATCTGAAAATATCATTCCAAGTGATATGCAAAGTGTCATCTTCAATGCATGAAGATAGGGAATCATCATGAAACCAATCTTCAATAAGATAATAGTGATTTGCATCAAAACAAACTCTTCCATGTACTGCTATAACAAAACCGAAATCACATTTTTTCATGCTCAACAATAGATAGTAGTCATCAAACCATGAAACAATCAAGCCATTCACATGCTCCAATAAGAGAACATCGTTAAAATGATGTTGTGTCATCTCAAGAGTAGGCTGATCCTCTTCAATGGAAACCATTGTACCCTACAGATTACCTTTATTATCACATACTTGCTTATCAACCATGTATTTCAACAAGAAAGCATCATCAACATCATGAGCAAGCTGATTTAGTTCACCGAATGGAACTAATGCATCAAACAAAACTGAATCATCTTTATCACCATTGTGATATTTATGCACATCATCATTGGCTGCCCTAAAGATATCAAATAGAGCTGATTGCAAAGGAATAGTACTGCTGCCCTCAAACAAATCAAGGATTATATCATGCCATTGAACTCCATGATCAAAATCTGCCATCTCATTAGAATGATCAGCAATGACATCATGCCATTTTTCTTCATCAAATACTAATCCAAAGCAAGGAACTTCATATGCATCACCTATGTCTTCTTCATGTGAATCGCATACTTCATGGCTGATCTTTGTAGCAAATATTATGTCCTCTCTTTTTTTGTATAATTGAACATCAATAATTTGCCCTTAATAACAAACTGTAATCTCTAATTTGCTCTCAAATGAATGAACATTATCATTTTCCAAATCATTCACATTACTTGTCTCCTTATCAACATGAGGATCAATGTTAGTCTCAACTTGAGAAACCATACCTTCATCTACCTTAGTTGATTTATCTTCATCTTGTATATCCTTTTCATCAATCTTGCAATCATCATGAAGTGTCAGCTCTTCATTTTTGCTTTCAAACTCTTCTTGATCACTAATAGGCTGCAAATCATTTGAATCACCTGCAAGCTTACCATAGAGACGACTTCTAAAACCTTCACTTGTAAATATTTTTTCCATCATCACCCAACTTTTTTCCATATAATTTGACAACTGTTGTGATTTCTGTTTGTGCTCAGCAAAAAGCCTTTCCAACTCTTTCATGCTACCATCTTTAACTCTAGCCATTGAAGTACCCTCGTAGATTGGCTTTTCCCCTCAGGCTGGCAAGATCATGGCTTTGATATTCTCACAGGCTGGCAGGATGAAACCACTTCATATACTGTAGCTTTCATATAATTCCTTTAAAATCACTATTATTTAATTATTAGTATAAAATCACTTATCTTATATTAATATGATAAGTGAATTAAAAGATAAGTGATATTAATAATTTATAAAGTTTAAAATTATAGAATTAAATAACCATAGAAATAGGCTCATAAAGTCACATATGATTAGTTGGGCAATAATACACGTGTCAATCTTTGATGGGCAACAACAACAACAACAACAACAGAGCTAATTAGGGAGATTCAAGGAAGCATAAGTATTCAACAAGATCAACAGGTACAAGGTCAAATTCATCCCAGAAGACTCCTAATGATAAAGGTATGCATTGGATAATGATGAATGATTTCAAAGAGCAAGAAGTCTATGCAAGTGGCATAAAAATTGAACAAATGGATGAGTTTGATGAGATGCCAAGAAATGAAGAATCTCATAGTAGCCATGAAACAATGGAAGAAAATCAAACTTTTGGATCAGCAAAAGATGAAGAGCTCATGTCACTCCATGATGATTGCAAGATTGATGAAGAGGATGTGCAAGATGAAGATAAATCAGCTAAGATACATGAAGGTATGGTTTCTCACATTGAGACTAACATTGATCCTCATGTTGATAAGGAGACAAATGATGTGAATGATAATGTTCATACATATGATAGCAAATCAGAGATTTTAGTTTGTTATGAAGAGCATATCATTGATAATTAATCATACATGAAAGAGGTTAGCTATGAGGTATGTAATTCACATGAAGAAGAAAACATAGGTGATGTACAAGAGGAGACACACATTGAATCAGCATTTGATGAAGAAAACACAATAGAATGGCATGATGTCATTACTAATTTGTTTGAAGACAGCAACATGATGACTCATTATTCTTATGAGGTAATGTCTTTGAATCATGAGGAGGTCAATGATATGATCTCACCTATTGATGGCAGCCATATGTCCAATGATAGACATGGAGATATTGATGATAAGAAGGCTGATTTTGTATACTTTGGCATAGAAGAGGTAAAAAGATGTGAAAAGATGAATGAAGAATGGATTAAAAGAGCCAAGGAGGCCAAGATGGTGGTTGCCAATGCAAAAAAACATCCTCAAGAAGTCAAAGCATAGATCAATCTCATCAATATTGCAAGACAAGAAATCATTGATTACATTAGAAGTCTCTTCATTCCAAGGGAAGATGAATCAGGAAATAACAATTGTTCCAATGATGGAGATAATGAGGTTGATAAGACTTCTCATTTGGAGGAGATTTCAAACATGAAAGAACAAGTCATGGATGATATCCAAATATGTGATAATGAAGGTAAATCAGATTTGTAGGATACAATGGTTTCCATTGAAGAGGATCAACCTATTCTTGAGGTGACACAACATCATTTTGATGATGTTCTCTTATTGGAGCATGTGAATGGCTTGATTATTCCATGGTTTGGTCACTACTATTTATTGTTGACTAGTGAAGCATGTGGCTTCAGTTTTGGAATAGCAGTGTATGGAAGAGTTTATGATGGTGGGAATCCATATTTTCTTGTTGGCAACTGGTTTCATGATGATTCTCTATCTTCATACATTGAAGATGACACTTTGCATATCACTTGGAATGATATTTTCAGATTGCATAGTGCTGTTCTAATTCATGACAGCTTAGATACATTTGTGTCGGCATCATTGTGCGACAACGGAAGCGGTCCCAGGATCTTCTTCGTCAGCAACCTTGAAGAGATGCGGTTGAGCATGCTTGAGGAGCCTCGCTGGATTTGGGATCCAGGGATTGATCGACTTCAGTTTTTTCTTCCCATTGCTTGGGGACAAGCAATGTCGGGAAGGGAGGGCTGTAATGTCCCCAATTTTTGCAAGTAACTTAAATGTGTCTAATTGTAAATTAATTTTATAAAGTATTTTAATTGCTTTATAAAATTAATATTTTATTAAGTTATTTGAAAAATTCTTTATTAGATAAAGTATTATTGTACACATTTAAAAAGGGTCATGTAAAAGCATTTAAAATTGTAAGGTGTGATTGTGTACATAAAAACTTTCATTTAATAAAATTAGGCCCTGTCCTAATTGATGAAAGTTTAAAAGGGCTGTTGAGAGTCATTGTTGAGCATGTTCTAGATGTTTTTCAGATGCTTGGTTTTGTGTTATGTCTTTTGTCAAGTTTGTATTCAGCTCATGTCAAGGTGATGTTCCCTTGCATTTGCAGAAGTCGGTTTGGTGATGCTCCCTTACCGTCATTGAGGTGAAGTTGCTTCAGGCTTCACAATTGTGCTTCAAAGTGTTGATTTGGGTTTTCTATGGTTTGAGTTCATTATTTGGTCAAAGTATTTGTAAGCTTCATTGAAGATTTGATAATAAATGCAGAGGGTTTTTTATTACAAATTTATTGATTGATAAATCAATATAAATTTGTCTATTATGAATCGATATATATATGGTGTTTCAAATTTATGTATATTCAGGTTTTAGACTATATATATATATCTCTATTGCATGATAAGAGACAACATCTGACAGGTTTTAGGTTTACATTTAAATATAGATTATTATTAGATATCAGATGGTGGGCCAGGATGAAAGTAATCCTCTAATCGCAATTTATATAAAGTTTCAATATTGTAATTGTTTGTGTTGATAGTGCTGTGTGGGGTCCACAGATCACCATATCAGATACAAAGAATTAAAAGGTTAATTCAATTAAATAGTTGGTATCATTTGTTGATCATCTGGAGGCATTCGTAGTTTGACAGAATGACATCTCATTGGAGGTCAGGTGGCATCACTGAGTAAAGAATGTCAATTAAAGATTTGATCGAATGCATTGTTGGCAATTGATTGGAGTTTATATTCATCGAAGACATCACATCAGAGAGGCGGAGCCATATGGTGAAGTCGCTGAGATCATCGTAATAACAAGAGTATCATTGGTGCGCCTTGAGTACTCAGATCGCTGGTAGTAAGAAGAGAGATATAGAAATATATACCACGACTTCATGGATGAAGCGACTGGTTGATTAAGGAAGTTCGAATCCATCTGAGAACGATCTTGTGAAGACATTCCTTGCCAGTTTGTTGGTCTGATAGCTTACAACAAGTCTGAGCCACCACATCATTTTGTAATGACATCTCTTTACATAGAGATCGTGGAGTATTAAGGAGAATCCCTGGAGCTAGACGACGCACAGGAAGGAAATCATTGGAGTTGCCTGGAGATATCCGCTTGATAGAGAACATCAAATACTTCGCCATATTTCGAAGACAACCATTCTTTGAGCATAGGTCATACTCAGCGAGGAGCCTCAGGCATATATCAAATTGGAAGATGATCATGTGATTGGGTCAATATTGGGCGAACATAGGGTCAGTGAATCCTTTGGCTTCATGTTTGGCAGTACACCTAATTCAGACCACATAAACAACTTCATTTAGTCTTCATTGCATCATTGCATCTGTAAAGTTGCCAATCCATGAAAAGTTTAGTAATCGCTGGGTAAGTACTTCATTGATCGATTTGCAGCATCATCCAGTAATAGTCAGCATTCAAGGAAATTTAGTATATATATATATAGGAGTGGTGCAAATATCATTAGTGAACAGTAAAAGTTGATTGCCAATTGTAGAAGTTCATTGGATATCATTTTCCATCATTGGTATGTAAAATCTGAACTAATACTTCTTGTATGTGATCAAGCAAATGATGAATAGTTCAAATCTTTAATTTGAACTTGCTGAGATCTACATTAATCTGAGCTATGCAAGTAAATGGATATATAGCTGATGTGAAGATGATCTATCATTCAAATCTTTACATATATCTATCTAATTGATGAAAATTAAGGTTGTGGATTGCATAATAAGTGTTTGATCAGAGTATTGAGCAAATATCCAGTCAGGGATATTACAGCGGTATCATTAGCTTTGTTGTTGTTGATCATTTGTATTAATTTTGTTAGAAGCTGTTAGCTCGCAAGAGTAGGAGTAGATTAGAGGAGACTTCGAAATCATTGAAGAGATACATGAAATTGTTGTAATCATACACTCAAAATTAATACAAGCTCATTGTTGGTTTGCATGGTGATCTTGTGGTTTTGGGATGTTAGCATGATTTCTAATTTCTTGGATGTGATGGAAAAATGTTTCCAAGTAGATTAGAATTAGACTAGAAGTGCATTGATGTAATGAGTATATGCAAAGATATTTGATGAACTTTCTTAATGGTTCATACTTTTTGTGGATTGATTGCTAATTAGTTGGGCAATAATAGACGTGTCAATCTTTGATGGGCAACAACAACAACAACAGAGTTAATCAAGAAATAGGCATAACACTTTTTGTATTGGTTTTTGTCAAAGTTCTTGTGTTTAAAACCAACTAATATTTCAATGAATGTTCAATGAAGTCAACAACAACAACAACAGAGCTAATCAAGAAATAGGCATAATTTTATTAAATGAAAGTTTATGCGCAGCGGAAGCGTGGTGGGCCCATAACCCACTGGTCCCAAGATCTTCTACACCAACAGGTTTGAGGTGATATGTTTCAGCATGATTGAGGAGCCTCAATGGATTTGGGATCCAGGGATTGATTGGGTTCAGTTTTTCTTCCCATTGCTTGGGGACAAGCAATGTCGGGAAGGGAGGGCTGTAATGTCCCCATTTTGAGCTAAGTTATATTTTCTAGTTTGAGCTTGTTTCTATACATGAAGAACTGAAAAGTTGATATATGTCTATATATGGAGAACCAGAAAGTTGGCTCAACTAGTAGTTTGCTTGAGTTTTATTATGTGAATAATGACAAATGGAATCTTTAATTGCATTTTTTCTAATCTATTTTTATGGAGTTTTGTGTGGAATAAAGAATTGCTCCAGGTGAGACCTATTTTATAATGTCATCAAATAAAGCCAACGTTGGAGGAGTGCATTTGCCCATGAAGGAAGATAGGTCCAAGCTATTTGAAATTCATTCAAACATTTTCCAAGGCTATCATAGAGATGATCGACTAGCATAATGGAGGAGTTACATTGGATTGTGGTCCCATTGGATTTCAACGGCTAAAGGAAGGATTCGCCCAAGTCAAAGACATTTAAAATAATTGTGTGGAAATTCAATGTTAATGCCTTGTGTAATGAGGCGATTCCTTTGGATCATGCGCCCAAGAGAAGGATCGATGCAATATATTTTAAATGTTAGAAAATAATTTTAAATGCCAAGTAGAGGATCAATGGCCAAGGCAAGGGATCATTTTAAATGCAAAATTTATTTATTAAATATTTGCATGTGGAGTGATTAGCATAAGAGAAGGATTTTAAATGACCAATGAAGAAAAGTTAATGCTTGTTAGCAATTGCCTAGAGGTGGTTGTGAATCAACTTAGCCAAGAAGATGATTTTAAATGACGATTGATGATTTTTAAATGACAAACAACATCATGCTCTAGCCGCCGCCCAAGAAAAAGCATTCAAATTGTTAGTGGGATCGATCCATATGGAGTAGTTATAATTCATTTAAAACAATTGAAGATTGATTTTAAATGATTGAATTTGTATGAGCAATTCATTCAAAATATTTCAAGTCTCTTGTTCATCATTGGCGGATTCCAAACTTCATTCCAAATCGCCATAGAGGAGGATTGATCAGCTTTGGAGAGGATAAATGGGTCATTGCAAGATCAATTGGGAAATGTTGAATCTGGTATGTTTTCTTATTTTATTATTTTGACTGAAAATTCTGATTTCCATGTCTTTTTGCAAGGTGATGACCCCTTGTATTTGTATGGGGATGACCCCATACTCTATGTGAGGTGATATTGTACGAATATTCACCATTGAGATTGAATTTGCAGGTTTAGAGGAGTTATTGGAGCATATTTGATATCATATTGAAGCCCTTGATCCATTGAAAGCATTGTCAAGGTAGTTTTAGGGCCTATGGTATCATTGGAGTGAAGTTTATGTAATTTGCAGGGTTCTGATTTTCATGACAGGGAGGCATTTATATTGTTTTAGAGCTTTTTGGAGTATATTGGACAAATCTACAAGAGTTGAAGAGTTGGAGATGCAAACGGAGCAATCAATAACCCAATTGCTTGGCTCAAGAGAGGATTTTCATTGTGTTTGAGGAGATTGATTATTGGTTGGGCTAAACAAACACCTACAACAGTTGTAACAGCTGACTGTAGCTTCATATCAGTCATTTATAATTGCAGATCAGTCAATTGTATTTGTGTTTCTAGGGATATAATTATTGATCCAAGACTTGAAGACAATTATCCATTGTTTGTATTTGAATATTGAAGTTGTTGAAGACATTTGACACTCATTTTATGAAGATATCAAGTCTGATATGACTGATATTATGACTGTAATTTCATGACAGCAGTACATTTTTTGATGTGATTCCATTACCAATCAATAATAATGCAAGGAGTTTAATGGTTTTCATTTATGATGACTTGTATTGATGTCTTACATTGATTTGTGCAAGAAATCTTATCTAAAGTTGATCAAATTTTCAGTCATTTATAATGGGGTCTCATACAGTGGTATCAGAGCTCAACGAAGGCAATTCCTTTAAATCCCATATATCCCTTTTAAGTTGATTTTGCTCAACAATAAGAGATGAAGCTCTGATATCACTGTAATATCCCGAATGGATATTGGTTTGAAATTCTGAATGCTATGAAATTCTAACTGAAATTTTTGCCTTGCTGATATGAATTTTCTGATTTGAATTTCTCTAAATGCAATCAATATTTTCACAAACCGCTTTCACTTATATGTTTAGAAAGTAGTGTAGATGGAAAGGTTTCAATAGCACAATGAAATAACACCTTATGATGAAGTTATGCTCAAATCAAATCAATGAAAACATGAGAATGACATACTCGGAAACAAGCTTCACTTCTTAATTTATTTTATGGGCTGGTTACAAATGACATTTGGCTGTAGCTTACAATCAACAAGTCTGATTTTAAAATCAGATCACATACATTATGCAAATTTGCCCAAAATACATAGCAAACCCTAGTCCAATGATACTAGAATGAAACCCTAGGTAGCCATGATGAAAAACACATCAACCCTTGACTGATTTGTGACTGTAACAACACTTTTTCAGGTCTGATATGATTGCAACAAAACTCTGATATGACTGACATGAAATCTGCCTTCAAACCCTAGGGTAAAACCATGCAAAACCTTCTCCAAAATGAAGCAATAGGGCTGGATATTGAGCTGTTTGAACCCTAGAATGATAAGAGATGATCAATGTTCTGAATATATCACTGATGTAAGTCTGATTGGGTCTGATATAGACCTGTACTTGACTGAAATCTATCTAGAAATGCTGAAACTCACTAAAACATGCAAAATTGCCCAAATCATGAAATCGTCTATGCTAGAAAGATGTCGATTTGACCCAGCTTGCACCTCATGACTAAAATATGATGAAATGTGAATGATAATGAATCTGAAACACAATTTCAGCAACCTGTGATGAATTTCCAGCCAACCCACAAAGCTAAACACCTCAAAATTGAAGCACCATCATGCCAAAATGCATCAATTTATGTCTATAAACCAAATAATACCAATATGCAATCAAATCTGCCTTATTCTCCTTAGAACCTGCAAAAACACTCCATAGTAACATGCCATTTAAGCTCTATGATGAATTCCATGTGAACTCATCTCTCCATGGTGGAATGGGAACATCACCAATCCACAAATGCCAAGGGAACACCACCTTGAGCCAACTGAAAATGTAATTTCCAGCCAAGAGAAACTCTCCAAAACAAAATAACATAAACTCAATCATGTCAAAAATGATTTACAAATGCTCCTTATAAAGCCCTCACTCCAAATAGGTCTGGCCTAACTTTATTAAATGAAACTTTTTGTGTACACAATCACTTAACTTTATTAAATGATGGTTTTTGTGTACACAATCACTTAACTTTATTAAATGACGGTTTTTATGTACACAATGTCACTTTATGACATGAAGTGCTTTAGGACCCATTTAAGTGACTTTTATAAAATACTTTTATAAAGTAATTCAAAATTAGAACACTTTATAAAGTTAAGTTAAAAATAGAACCACTTAAGTCACTTAACTTCTTGTTCCTCCTTGATTGGCGAACTCCTTGGCACAATAAAATATAATAAAATATTATATTTTATTTTTTCTCCTTGGTGTTGGGAAAAATTCTAAAATAATAGAATAAATAAAAATGCAATTAAAGATTGCATTTTCCATCCTTTTGCTTTTTCCATCTTCTAGTCATCCAACATTTATTTTTCCCATCCTTCACTTTTCACCTTGGCTTGAAAATGATAATATTTTGGCTATATGAAAAATATGATAAAACAATACTAGTTAAAATCTCAATAAAATCACATGTTGAGCCAACATTATAGTTTTCCATCCTTGAAAGCCCAAGCTCAACTCAAACACATGTCTAGCTCAAAAAGGGGACATTACAAGTCCTCCCACCCCAAGATTGCTTGCCCCAAGCAATCGAAAGTGCCAAATGAGAATCAATGAATACCAGGATCCCAAACCCATCTAATCTGTCCATACAAACTCAAATATACCATCTCAAAGATGCTGATGAAAGAGATCCTGGGACCGCTTCCACTATCGCACAATGATGCAAACACATCCATACCAATATAGATGACAATCACGAAGGTGTAAATGCCAAACAATGAACCAATGAGGCTGAAAATCCTTCTATCATTGAAAAGTATCATGAATAGATGAAGGATGCTAAACACAAATGTATCCATTCTTGTTGTGTTAAAACTGAAATCACATATTTCACTACTCAATAATAAAGAATAACCATCCACATGTGCCAATAAGATAGTATCATGATGTTGTGTCTCTTCAAGAGTAGGCTGATCCTCTCCAATGGAAAACAATGTACCTTGCAAATCTTCATCTTCATTGTCACACATATGCATGTCATCAATGGCTGGCCCATGATGATCAAACAAATCTGATTGCCTCATTCTCTTTACCATTTCAATGTGCTGTTTTGCTTGACGAACAACTAATTCGGCTTCCTTTGCAATTTCTAGCCAAATATTACACCTCTCCTGTGTCTTTTACACATCTTCAAAAGTCTGATATACAAAATCAAATTGTGTAGTACCCTATTTTTCAACAAAATTACCATATCCAACACTCCAATCTTGGATGCCATCATAAGTAGACCACAAATAACTATCATTCAAAGGTGTTAGCACGTCTATCTCATGAAAATGCAAAGCCATAGGACTACTGTTCTCAAACAAATCAGGTATGATGTTATGCCAATCAATAGAATTGTCACCCATCTCAAAAATCAAATGCTTACCATCAAATGTCAGTTCAAATACAATTCTCTCCAAGTGCATTATGTATGTCTTCATGAGACAAATCATGATCCAAAGCTATCATATCATGATGTAATAAAGACAAGAGACTGCTGTTGTACATCAGAAAATCAGACCTCATATCATGCTCAATTGTGTTGTCTTCTACAAACTCTATCATCTCTCCTACCAAGGATGGATGGCTATCAACAAGTGCTGACCCATAAGACGTTACCAAATGAAAATCATGTGTATCATGTGCTATAATTGTTGTCTCATGGCTGCAAACAAAACTGCATGTGTATAATTCTCCTTTGCCAAACTTACTATCATCAAAGCCTCCTTGAATTCGTGCAAAACAATAAGAGATGAACTTCCTCTAAAATCTAGAGCATTCCAACACAATTCAGCATCTTGACATCAAATTCCTTAGTGATGAGTTCCTAAGTTATCAACAATTATCTACTATCCCTTTAATAGTTTTTGTTATATATTTAATACATTAGTAAATTAATTGTATTAGTGTCTATAATTAATATTTCTAAATTACTTTAAAGTTGATTAATGATATCTCTATTTTTTATAATGGATACATACAAGCATTCCCCCTATTATAATATCAAATGAAATTAACACCTTCTCATGCGATTTACTTAGACTCAGCTCCAAAACATATCTTTTCTCCTTGCGTTCTTAGATGCCCACGACTTTCCTTTTCAAAACTTAATAATCTTTCTTACAAGCCAAATAACCTTCAATATAAGTTGTAGTTGATATAATCTTCTATGCGGTGGCTATTTTACTTGCTGGGGCCCGTATTCCACTTTTCCTCTGATTTACAAACATAAAAACCTACGCAGCTAGGATCCTTCATAAAATTCCCAATTTGATTCCAAGTCCTTTGAGGGGCCCACGATTTACCAAAACACTATTAAATAAACTCTGCAGGAATGCGTCAGAAGTTGTCTCCTAATGTGCAACCATAAACAGAGATATATGTATAATTTAAAATCTGAAGAATATATTCAATCAAGTTTAATAATTTTTAAACTTTAATCTTATATAGCACACACAGTGGTAATCAAAGGATGAAGTGTCTTAACCCTATTCATCGTTCTTTTCCCTTTCGAGTGTATTTCCTGGCCAAGTGATGGAATTAGGCTAATTATCTGAAGTTTTTGGGTCTGAAATGAATCTTTATTTTGAAATGTTCAGGAACATTTATTCGAAGTGGCGCTAGATGTTGTGACCTAGTAAATATTATTCAATAACTAATTTTGAATATTATAAAACATACTATTATATTAATATTATAATACTTGATACCACTGTAATATCCCACTTATGATATTTGCTAAAATTCTGATTATTAAAGGCAATTTTCTGAATCTTGCAATTTTACTAATAGATCCCTAGGTCTGATATCTTTTTTCTGCCTTTAACCCTAGACTGAATTCTGATTTCTACACTTTATCAATTGATTTCGCCAAGCAAACATAATCTAAAATGTTGGTAACTGAAAGTATATATCTGCTGTCCTAATTAGTGATGAATTACACTATGAAATACTCATATGATATGCAAAAATGTGAATGCAAGTCTGCTGCTCCAGATCATATTAATATAGGAAGAAATTACATCAAAAGAATAGACCACCAGTGGCCATAAAAATTCCAGTTTACTGCTGATGCAAATGAGAGATATAGAATGGGCTCCAACATCCCAATTTCAATGACAAGATATCCAAATGAAGTGAGTGAACCTTCTCCAAACAACTGACCTCCAAGATGATGATGAAAGACCACAAGTCAAATCGCCGCCTCCTTTGCTATTCGCTGCTACTTGTGATGCACACAATGTAAACTAAGGTCTGATATGGATAAGTCTTCATTTGATGTCGATATGCGACACACAAACAAATCATCAATGGCTGGCCCATGATGATCAACCAAAGATGATTGTCTTATTGTTCTTACCATTTCAAGATTCTCTTTTGCTTGACTAGCCACAAGCTTGGCTTTCCTTGCTTTCTTTAGCCACATATCACACATTTCTTGTGTCTTTTCCACATCTTCATAAGGGTGATATACAAAATCAGATTGTATAATGCCTTGTTTTTCAATAAAATAACCATTTCCAACACTCCAATCTTGTATGCCAACATTAGTAGACCATGAATAACTATCCTCCAAAAGTGTTAGCATGTCAAATTCATGAGAATGCAAATTTATAGGACTGCTGTCCTCAAACAAATCAGATATGATGTCATGCCAATGCATATCAAAAATCAATTGCTTATCATCAAATGCCGGTTCCATACACTTCTCTTCACATGCATCATATACATCTTCATGAAATAGATCATGGCCTATAGCAATCATAGATTTTGCTGTCATTTGATGAGGTAAAGTGTACTTGAGGGCTCTCAATACAACTTGTTTCCCATCATGTAGGAAACTCAACTCCATAGTTTGTAAGTCTTGGATGATCCTTTGTAGTGAGTGTAGCCATTGCATACCAAGTACAATCTCATTGTCCTTCAAATCAAGAACATAGAAATCATCACAAAGAGTATACTCACCAAATATAACACTAAGCTTGCTCACCTTTTTCTTGCAAAGAATAGTGAGTCCTCCCGCTATAGATACATCAAAGCCCTCAAAACCATTACAAAACAATCCTCTTTTGTTGACCAAACCCTCATCAATGAAGTTATGTGAAGCTCCACTATCAAGAAGTGCCAAAACTTTGCAACCAAACAAAGTACCTTCAAAGATGAATGGATTATACCTTGAAGCTCTTGAAAGATATGCAATCCTAGAACTCTTGTTATCCTCAATTGTAAGTTCTAGTGTTGGCTGTCCATCGTCTTCATCCTCATCAAGTACCTCTATGTAATGCACCTTGCCTTTGCCAAGGCACCTATGACCAATCTCCCATGGCTGCTTGCAATTGTAGCACTTCTTCCTTCTCAATTCATCTCTTTCTTCTTGACTCATCCTAGAAGTACCTTCACCTTTCTTTGGAGGAGTGGGCTACTCATAAGATTTCTGATTTGCAACTTCATCTTTGAAGCTCTTCTTTTGAGGTGTGAATGTAGGAATGATATCCAAATCAAGTGCAAGATCAATAGCCTCATCAAGTGTGCTCGGTCTATGAACCTTCACCAAACCTTTGATCCTATCATTCAATCCTTCAATAAATAACATAGTGATCCTCCTATCGGACATGTCAGGTACCATGAGTGCAATCTTTTGAAATTCATTCACATAGGCATCCACTCTTCCACTTTGCTTCAATTGTGCAAGCTCACGGTAGTAGACCTCCACATCTTTTTTATCAAACCTGTTAATGAGTTTTTGAACAAACTCATCATATAAAGTAATCCTGTTGTGATGTTGAGAGACAAGTCCATGATGCCACCACTCATATGCCAACCCTTCCAAATACATAGTAGCAAAATGTATGGCCTTTTCTTCACTCATGGGCTTGAGTGTAAGAAAGGTATCCAATTTGTTCACCCGTGCTCTAGCACTTATCTTGCCACTACCATCAAAATTTGGAAGGAGTATCTTGTTCAAAGCATCCTTGTACTCCTTTGGTTGAGCTCTTCTTTGCCTTCATTGATTCACTCTACCTCTTCTAGTTTCACGCTTATGGTTCAAGAAGGTATTGATATTCACTCTATCTCGAACATGATCCGGAAGTGCATCATAGTCATCAATCAAGGCTGTCAAATCATCAACATCTTCATCTTCAAAGGGTAACTCCTCAATCACCTCTTCTTCTCTAGGAAGAAAAGTAGGTTGCATAGGTCTCTCAACAGTAGGTCTACGTGTCCTATCACGAGGTGGTGATTTTCCAGCTACACTACCTACATCCTGATTGTTTTGATTTCCTGGATTAGCCTGATTGTTATTATTCCTGTCACCCATCATAGCTTGAAACATCCTTTCAATATTTGCATTTGTTTGTCGATGTTATTCTGCCATCTCACGCTGATTATTAACCATATCTCTTAACATATTATCAATTTCATCTTGTGGAATACCTTGCCTTCTATCACCCATTGTACTTGCTCTTCTATAATGTTGTGACAAAGGATCAACGTAGTAGCTCATAAGCCATAGGCTGGCAGGATCCAAACTCTGATACCACTGTAATATCCCTAATTGGATATTCGCTAAAATTCTGATTTTTAATGAACTCTTTCAATGTGCTTGTGCCAATGATGATTATATAGAAGTTTCAGTTTGTTCCACTTATAAAGAGTGCCAATTCAAAACAGACCAAATCTGACATAAATATTGAAAGTGAAACAACAGTAGATGTATAGTTTGATCTATTTATTCAAATTAAAGATTTGAATACATAGGATGCTGTTCACAATCAGACTTACTGAGACATTGTATTTTTGCACAACTGAAACTATATGAACACCAATTGCTCACCTTGTATGCAATTTGCTCTGCCCAGACCTTTCAGGTATGCAGTGAAATTGATTGTGGACAGATTACCAACACAGGCCTTCCCTAGAATGTGCAGCTACAGCAGATAAGAAATCTAGCCACATCTTCATCTGATGATGCATCACGCCTCATGGAATGGAAACTCAAGTGCTATGAACTCTATTAAGAATCCTTTGTATGCTCATATATTTTTAATGTTGATGGTAGAAGTCTATGTTGAACAAAGAATGCATATGCTGATCGATACTCCAACTGGTGCAATTTGCTGATGTCTAATGACTGAGTCTATTAACGCTGGTATGTGTCACCTAAGCTGCCGTATTAACCCTGTCAGCAAATCGAACCTTTGATGGATGCTATTTCCAACAACGACTTCCTTCATGCCACTTCTGATGATTTCTAGTGCTGCGCTGAGTGATATCCTCTATGCCAGTGGCCCATGATGACGTCTTCAAAGACTTCAATAAACTCTTGAATTTCTTCAGATTATTTCCTTTTACAAGCGGCGATGAAATCATACAAATGCTGCGATAAAGGAGGCTGCAATACTATTTAAGTTTCAAACTATGAACTAATCTTAAAGGAAATCTCTCATGCTGGGGCCCACAGCCTAATTCACAAATATAAATATCTCCTTTTCATCAAATTTCTGTATTTTAGGAAGTTGCAATTTGAGTATATAAGTCTGAAATATAATCTTCTAAATGATGCGGCAGACTTAAGGAGAAGGTTGTTATGTAATGAGGGGCCCACAAAACACTAACAATTGTATATATATTCAAATGAATCCTGCTGGAAATGTGTTAGACATTGTCTCCCATTTAGATAACAAATCACACATGAAACTGTAATATTAAACCTCAATCCCAAATTTACTAATATTCCATATGATACGGTAGGAAAAGATACAAACAAGACTTCAATATTTTCAATTTCTTCAATCTCTAAATAGACAAATGATTTTCAATAATGTCTCCAATCAATAACATAGGTCGTCGACCAAATATTAAAAACCCAAACAATACCAAAACACCAACACACAGAAATGTGGAACAAAGTTTTGAAGTACAACTGTGAAGTCTGAAACAACTTCAGCTCAATGACGGTAAGGGAGCATCACCAAACCGACTAATGCAAATGCAAGGGAACATCTCCTTGACATTAGCTGAACACAAGAACTTTGACAAAAACCAATACAAGCATGATCAACAATGACTCTGACTTCTCCTTTTAAACTTTCATCAATTAGGACTAGCCTAATTTTATTAAATGAAAGTTTATGTGTACACAGTCACACTTAACTTTTTTAAATGCTTGCATTTGAACTTTTTAAATGTTTGTTTTTGTGTACACAATAACACTTTTTATAAAGTATTTTAACATTGACTCAAGTAACTTAAATAAAATATTAATTTTACAAAGTAATTAAAATACTTTAGAAAATTAATTTACAATTATAACCCATTAAGTTACTTGCAAAAATTGGGGACATGACAAGGGATTATGTGCACCACAAATCGGATACAACATTACTCCATTTACATCATTAAATCATATGTCAAGGCACTTAGGTACATAACTTCAATCAACGGTAACCAAAACAAATTCAAGCCAAGTAGGGACTTGGAATACACAACAGAGCTGCTGGCGAATGTTTAGGGATCCAAGTAAATGTAGTCTTTGAATATGTTGCTTTGTTGTTTTCTTCTCAATATAACAACTGTCAATTGCACTGTGCAAAATTTAAAGTTGATCTTTATTTGTAGGCATGTCGAAGATATATTGATAGCAAGTTTAGTCTGGGTGCTATATAGTCTCGGCTATTCTTCAGTTTCTACTTCTAGTTTTGCCCAGTTACATCAGTACAGCTCTTTTGTAAACATCTACCTTCTTAATATAATAAATATTTTTTGTCATCAAAACAATGTTTTTACTGAGATGACTAAGATATGTTATCCTTGCAGAGAAAATCACCCAGAAAGTGTACTTGCATTGATGGAAACAATTATGATTTCAGTTCTCGATGAGAGTGAAATCATTTCAGAGCAGTTGTTATTTACCATTTTAAGCAGATTAAGAAGAGGAAACATGGTATGTTCAATTTTTTCTTTTAAGCTCTAGGATTTCTTAAATGCTCCTAAATGCATTTGTACTCCAAATATGTAAACTGAATTTTGATGAGGTGATACAGGGCATTGGTGTCACTTTGTACATGAAACTTTTGTTGGATTTACATCTCTTTTGAAATATTGTATACGTTAAATTTATTAAGGGAAATTATGGCCATTGTTGTCATGTTTATGTGAAACATTCTAAGCTTGCTTTATATTTTGCATTATTTTCAGGAAAGCTGTCCTGCTGCCTATAGAATAGCGATGAATGTAGTGAAGTGCTTGGCAGGCAAGCTTAAACTAAATGTGCATCTCTTTCTTACCTCGCTTATGTCACCGGAAAGAAAATCTCAAAGCAATCTATACAATGATTATGATGAGATTATCTTTGGCATTTATAAGTGTCTACCCGAGATTTTGGAGTCTCTTATTCCACATTTGTCTCAGGTTCTTCTGGTATTAATGCAGCAAACATTTTTTTTTATCTTTATTGATGTCACATAGGGTCTTGTCTGTATAAATATTTAGGGCTTAATCTGATATTATAGTATATATCTACAAATAGTTGAATAAAAATTGATTTATTCCCTTTGATAATTTTGTTTGTTTATATGTTTTTGGCTTTAGTTGTAGCTATGCATTTGTCATGTAAGTTGTATGCTTCCATAAATTTTGCTGATGCATAGTGACTGATTTGTTGCAGACAGATCAATTGGGCATGCGGTTAAATTATGTAAATCTAGTTGGACGCCTCCTCTCTATTCCATGTCCTCTTTCAGAAGAGTTCCAACCACTTGTCTCAGAATTTTTAAAGAGATTTGGAGATAAGGCTGTTGATGTTCGCTTAGCAATGGTTGAACATGCAAAGGAGTGCCTCTTGTCAAATCCATTCAGGCCTGATGCACCTTATATTATTGGTGAGAAGATAAAATACAACTTAAGTTTGAATCTTGTTTTATTGTGGCACTATGCAATTTGTATGATCGTGAATTTCAGTTTGCTGATGAAGAATTCTGGGAATATTGCAGCTGCTCTTGGTGAACGGCTATTGGATTTTGAGGAAGCTGTTCGGAAGAATGTTGTGGCAGCAATTTGTGATGTAGCAACGTGTACCCTAAAAGCTATTCCTTATGATACAATTCGACAAGTTGCAGATTGCCTTCGTGACAAAATGGTACTTGCTAAACATTTATATTATTTGAGTGCTATTAATTGAAATTATTTTATATGACCAACTATACATAACAATTGTGAAAAAAATACAGGTTTCGGTTCGGAACTACACACTGGAAAAGCTTACAGAAGTTTACAAAGTTTATTGTTCAAACTGTTCAGATGACTATGCTGGTAGCTTTGAGTTAGATTGGATTCCAGGAGAAGTTCTGAGATCTTGTTATGACAAGGATTTCAGGTCTGATATTTTTGAAATTATGGAAGCCAAGTTGGACTGTGAAATGTATGCAATTTAGTTTGCTTACTGCAGGATTCTAAATTTCCGAACTCATTCATATTATGGAAATAGTTGATGTGGGACGATGAGTTGTGTATCTGCATGCTAATACAGAATGCAATGAAGTTATTCTTTTGGGCATATGACTAAAAATGTTATTTGTGGTAAAAGATTCAGCTGGTTTGTTTGATTGTGGGCAGGCCTCGTACAGCTGAAATGGATTTCTTTGAATCAATTTACCTTTCTGATCTTCCACTTGCAGCAAAGGTGAAACGTTGGATTGCATCTTTTTCTCAACTGGAAGAAGCTGAGGTTAAAGCTTTAGGAAAAATTCTGGCCCAAAAGCAAAGGTTAACTTCTGTCAATATGCACATTAATGGCTACTTTAGATACACATATATAATTTTGTTATCATATACTTCTTGCAAATAGACTTAGGTAGTATATGGTAGTAAAATTTTCTATTGGTTTTTTACTTAGCATTTACTCTCTGTTTGTATGGTTCCATTTATAGTGTGTTGTCTAGCTGTCTTTTCACTGCAAAAATCTTATCTTCCGGTGGGATATTTAGGATATTGAATCTTTTGTTGCAGGTTCCAGTTAAAAATGCAAAGTTTTCTGTCATCCTGCAAAAAAATGAAGGTAACTGATTTTACTTTTAAAAACGTTGATATCATTTATGGCTATTTGATTATACCTTAAAATTAGATGGATAATCATGGATTGTTACTTGGATCATTTTCTAACTTGCAGGAAGATGAATCACCGGAGCTGCAAATTAAGATTTATAGTTGTGTCAAAAACATGTCAGAGTCATTTGAAGATCCTGCCAAAGCCGAGGAAAGCTTTTTAAATCTGTTCCAAATAAATAATGATAATATTTGGAAAGTATTATCGAGTTTACTTGATCCGAACCTGTCTTTTATTCAAGCTCAATCCATGCGTGTAGGTTTCAATAATCTGTAAATCACATTTTACATTTCTATTACAGACTGTTTTCATCAAAATTTATATGCAATCCCGAATCTCAAATTGACATTTGCAGATAAAGGTCTGTTTGTACGTTGTGCAACTAAAATTGTTTTCTTGTTTTGTATAGGAAGACTTGCTTGAGCGGCTTGGTGAGAGGCATCCTCTATATGAGTTTATGAAGATACTTGCCACTAGATGTTCTTATTTACTTTTTGGCAAAGAGCATGTGAGAGAAATACTTTATGAGATTTCCATGAATAAATTAGCTGGGAATGACAACCTTGTTTTGTCAAGCATGAACCTACTTGTGGTAAAGAGCTTTCCGCCTATTTGAAGTTCTTTAGAAGGTGCATTGTATTGATACTTCCTTGTCTAGATACACATGTTACAATGTAAGCATGAAATCTGTTTCTCTCTAATGAACATTACAATGGCCATGAAAGATTGTATTTGGAATGCAAGACTTGATTGATTCTGCCAGAACTAGTGTTTGTGTCACCACCAACACCTTCTGCCAGGTCTCAAGCAATTTTTTCAGCCTGCATGTCATTGCTTCTCCTTCAATCATGAGCTCAAACATTCCATGAACTGCCTCTCCCGTAAAACTAAGGTAATGATTTTTCAGTATTTTCAAGCACTCTCTCTCGATTCCAGTTTTTCTACAAAGAGGAACTTCTAGAGATCACATTGTCCTACACATACTTGGGGTTCCAATTTTTTGGTCCATCCTTAAGTATGAAGTTTACCTCTCATTCACACCTTTGCAAGGGGCATACCTCTCTTTCTGTCTTGGAAGGTTAGTGTTTTCAGATCCACTTCCAAAACATCCCCTCCAAATTGTGCCTTTTTGATACAATCATTAAGCCTATAGTTTTATATGGTTCAAAGGTTTGGGGATCTAGCTTGGGGGCTGTTGAATGGTCTCGTCTTGAGAGGGTCCAAACTCTCATGCTGCAAGGCATGATCTGTTGCAAACAAATAGTTCCTTAGTGCATTGTACAAGCCAAATTTTTTGCCAAGCCGATATGCCTTGAGACTATCTTTAGGTTTACTTTCTACATCCATAGACTCCAATCCATGGGGGCCTTGGCCTCTGGTCGTGAGGGATATCCAATTTTAGCACCTTGCTCCTCTAAGAAGATGGCTTCACTTATCCCTACAAGATGTTGACACTATTGGTACTTGGAGATCAAGTTATTTGTTTCTATTGGCATCCCTTTGGATCTCAGGTCCCAGAGTCACCTAAGTATCTAATAAGGAAGGATGAGGAGGCAATGCCTACAGAGAGAGCGTGATCTCTAATAAGTAAGGAGGCTTTCCCCTTTCGTGTACTCCCTGGGTTCCCTCCTTGGCTCCTTCCCATGAAGGACATCATCATTGGAATTGCCAAAGAGGAAATCTACAAACAATATATTCAAACCACCCGGGTCTCCCCTTGAGAGTTTCTCAACACCAAGCTGGCTTTCTTCACCAAACATTTCTTACAGATGGTGGATGGTTTTATTCACCGCCCTCACTATCTCTAGCATCACTGGTCCCACAACTTGAGGTTTCACCTTGGCTAGTTGAGAGTGTGCTCTCACCAGTTACGAGTTGAAACTAATCATAACATCCTCCATCAGGATTGAATCTGCCATCTTTGCTCCCTCCAAGAAGTGGAGACCAAGGAACACTTCATTTTAGATGCCCCATTTACTATGAGATATGTGGAAGATTTCACTACCTCTACAGGAACTCAAGCGACAATCTATCTACTTTCTTCAAATATTTAGACTAGTGGTGGCCAACTCTTTTTCTTTGTGAGGTTGTCACCCTCTAGTGCATATGCCTACAAGGGGAGGAGTCTAGAGGCTCTAGAGCCCCCATGTTGATCACCTCTTTTTTCCATTCCACCCAAGCAATAGGTAACATAATATGGCCTTTGGATATTGGTACTTCACACATCAGAGTTGATAGATTAGTTAGGTGGTGCTTCTGTCAACACACCATTACTACTTAGACTACTCAGATTTCCTAGCTTACATTCTCTCGACATCATGGCTCTACTCATTCTTGTAGGCATAACTCAACCCCATTCCGGCGACATGGATGTACTACTTATCGGCCACCCCAGACCATAGGGATAGACTCATATTACAAGCTTCTTTTCTATTATGGGAGCTACACCAGCCTTGGATGTTAGGAGAGTTCCTAGAGGAAGTGCTTTCTTTCCTCCTAGGGTGTGGCCTTCCAACCTTTGATACTCCCTAATGAGCATTATCTCTCACATTGATTGATGATGGCTCAGATGAGTCCTCCATTTCAGACATAGACAGGGATATTCATTGAAATTTTCTTCTAGTCTTCACTGGCACATGCTTTTGGGGCTTTGGTTCACCCTTCACTACTATTTGTTAGCGGTACAATGCTTTATTCTGTCATATATTTTTATTATTTTGATTCTAGGGTTCCCTCTTCCTAGAACTTTTGATTGTTAATTGCTATAACCTCTAGTCCCATTGACCTACTTTTGGTCACTTGTGGACATTAGTATAATTTCTTTCTTTTTTTCTTGGGACTTCCACTCCAACAAAGTTGTCTCTTTTCTATTGATTAGGAGAACCTGCTCATCCAAACTGCTATTTTTTATTGCTTGCTTCTTATCCTAATGCTTGTTTTGACTCCCAGTATGTTGCAAACTTTGTCTTCATGTAGTTCTCCATAGTCATTGTTACCTCTAATCTTTAGGCAGTTCTACCAATTGAACTTGATCATCTTCCTGCTTTACTTGCACCCTCTCTAGTCTCCACTTCTTTATGCTTGATATCAAGTTTTCCTTTGGGTTTTGATACACCAAAGCCAAATAGTGTCTTTGATGCCGCTCTACCTCCTTTGTTTGTGATAGACCTTCTATGTATTTCCTTTCTATTTGGCTCTGCAACTCCTATTGATAAAATTTTCTTGTTTATTTGAATTTAATAAACTTTCTTGCTAAACAGAACACTTAGGTATGTTGGCATACAATTGGTTATGTTGGAGTATGTGAAGAAGATTTTCCAAATGTTGGAGATGTACCTTCCAAGTTTTGAAGAAGACAAGGATATCATCTAAATGCACCATTGTTGAGTTCCATGCATGCATCATTTTCATTCTCAACCCTTCTATGCAAGCTTATGCATCACATATAATACATAAATATTTGGGAAGCTTGTTTGTCTTATTTATTTTACAAATGTATTATGTTTGCTGGGAGATTCAGAGTTTTTCGGTTCTTTAATTATAGAAATATTCCTGAGTAGTTCTGCTTCAAGAGTGGTGATGTTGCTTTGAGATTACTTCATATGTTTATTATCTCTTTCCAGACTGATATACGCCCTTGCTGACATCTAACTGGATATGCTGCTTCCTTCTGTCTTCTGAATGTACATTTCACCTTTAAAATGGGCTTGTATCTTTTTTGATCTCATGTTTAAACTAGTGTTTTTTTATGTCTAATTTAAAATTTTTATCTCAGTTTTTTGCTGGAATTTTCCCTTCCACTGTTGAGGGTTCCGAAAAAGATTTAGTTCAGCTGCTTGAAAATGATAATGATCAAATTAAAGAGGGAGTTGTACACATTCTGTCAAAGACTGGCGGAACTATCAATGAAAATATGTTTGAGATAAGTGGGTAAGTCAATACATATATTTCATTTTGTTTTTGATGTATCTTTAACCAAGCATTGAATATACCTATAAATTATGGTTTTGTGTTCAAATGATTGGTTTGGATGCAGCTCAGCAGATTTTCTGCTTGAAAACCTGTGCTTAGAGGATAGTAGAAAGCAGGCAAAGGATGCAGAGCAAGCTATTGCAGCAACAACTAGGGATTCTGGACTACATGCACTTTCTGCACTGTACAAGGTGTTATGTTGTAGATGTCTTCTCTCTATTCATCTTACATTTCTTAATCTAGTAAAAAACTAGCTTCATGCTGTGATATGGTTTCTAATTTTATTATATTTGTAATTTTATTGTCTACTTTGAAGATTTATTCTTGCTTCTTGATTTATTAATTCATCCTATATGCAGAGGCTGCTTGTTATGTTAGAGAATGGAGACCATTTAGCAAAGGTATTGCAATTGTTGGGTTGCATTGCTCAGATTGCAATGCCAGTTTTTGAGACTGAAGAAGAGAGAATTATCCAGTTTGTTTGTCGCAAACTTCTTCGTAAAAGCAGTGTATGAGTTCAAAATGAAAATTTAAATTTATATGTTTGTCATTTGTTTTTGTTTACCTCATTTGTCGGAATTTAGTTCCAATGGTGCACTGAGAGCTTTTATTAACTTTGCTTTTCCAGAATCCTGTTGATGTTTCCAAAACAGAATGGGAGGACAGGAGTGAAATATGCTCTTTGAAGGTGCAATGACAAGCAAATTTACCTAGTTCTTAAATCTCATTTTTTTTTTCCAAATATAAGTGCTGGTTGTATACAGTTTTAATTTTCATTAGACTACTACTTTGATGTGTCTGTATTATTTTTTGGATTCTTATTATCATGCAAAATAAATGGTTTTATTCAAGTGTACTTTGTTGCAGATATGCGGTATCAAAACACTTGTAAAAAGTTATCTACCTAACAAGGATGCACAATCAAGGAAAAGGATAAAAGCTTTGTTTGGGGTGCTTACAAAACTTATCAGTGCAGGTGAAATATCTGAAGATGTGAAGTCCAGGTGCATAGATCAGAACCATCTTTGCTTTAATTTCATGTGTCAAACTTGAAAATGGGGTGCTTATATAAAATTATAATTTTTGGATGCATAAATGTTAAGCTGATATTTGTTGAACATGGTAGTTCTGTAAATGACAACGCATTTTCTTATTGTTAGAAATTATGCTACTTTTTGGCAGCAAGGTTGACAAAGCTCATCTAAGGCTTGCTGCTGCAATAGCAGTTTTGCGGCTTTCTATGCAGTGGGATTCTTGTGTGACTCCCCAGCTTTTTCATTTGACACTGCGAACTGCACAGGTTAGTGCCTGTGCTTTAAGCATATTCTTTTATTCTATACCCGACTGATATTGTTAGTTAGAGTATGTTTCTTCTTGATTTTGGAGTTGTCTTTTTGCTTGGTTTGATTGGGTCACTGTTACATTGTCTGAGTGTTTATAACTTTTTCTGCTATGCTGGATGGAGTACACTATCAAAGCATTATATTTAATTACAGACTGGAAGCATGTTTTCTGTGTTTGTTTCAGGATGTTTGCCCCTATGTGAGGAAACAGTTTCTTGCTAAGGTGCATCGATACCTGAAAAACAAGAATCTTGAAAGTAAATATGCTTGTACGTTTATACTCATAACACCTGTGGCAACTAAACATGAAATTTTAGAGGTATATGTTGAAGCTCTTTCCTCTATTTGCTCAAGATTTAAGCTACCATATCTTGCATAATGATTCTGTGAGAAATCTAATATTGTTAAGAGTGAAATGAGATGTCCGTTGTGCTTATGTATGGACCCTGTTTGTTGTATATTCTAAATATGTCTTCAGTTTTGCAGGGTAGACAATACCTTGCTGAATTTATCAAGAGAATTCATCAAGATACCCAATCGAGTCAACTGTATTCAAATTCATATGAAGATTCCCTGGCAATCTTTTTGAGTTATTTGATCCACACTCTAGCACACCATCCTGATTTTCCAGTTTCTGACTATGGGCCAAGAGGAGAAGCATTTGAGCCATTTTATCAGTATGCTTTCTAAACTTTTACTATTTTATCTTCAATATTTACTTGTATCGGTGGATGGATATTTCTTGGTTATTCATTTAAGTAGCAGGACTTAATCATTTCTGCTAGTTTAATATCCATTTTTGCTAGATACGTCAATCCATATTATTTTGTAGGCAGCTGCACTTTTTCCTTTCAGTAGTACTGCAGCAAGATCGAAGCAGACATTGTGATCCAAAGGAAGTAAAAGAACCTGACAGTATTCCCTTATTCATGACAATCTTTCGGACCATTAAGATATTAGAAGACACAGTTGACAAATCTAAGTCAGAGGCAAGTTTTTCTAATTTTTACTGTATATCAATTAACACACTTTGATCTATAGTAGAAAATATCTGTAAAAAAATGTGAGTTATCACAAGTAATTGGGGTTTGGACTGGTTGATTATTGGATTTGAATTGGATTGCCGATTTTTTTTGCAGACTCAGGCACAAATCCTGAGACGAGAAAATTACGAGTTTATCAGAGATTGCAATTTAATCCTGATTTGGCATGATATTAAAAAACTGCAACTTTTCTCTATTTTTATGAAAATTTCAGTGGTTTTTATTTTTTTTTGTTTTTTCGCAATTGAATTCCTATTAGTTGAATTTTTTTAATCTTTTGGTTTGCCAAGTCAATACCAAGAAATATTTTTTCTACTATAGTTGTAGTTACCTTGGGAATGGATTCCAAATGCTATCTATGTTAATCATTTGTTTACTCACTGATTGTTGAATTTCAACATGCAGAACCTTTATACCTTGTGTGATCTTGGCCTCTTGATTACAAAGGATTTGACAAATAAAGAGGTCAATGTTGAAAGTGGTCCAATATCAATATCATTTCCTTCATACTACAGGACTTCAGAAGGGAGTGAAGGCATCCACTTAAAGGTTTTATTGCTTTGTGTCCTATCTGTATTTACTATTATTTAGTCTTTTCTGTTTTCCTAGAACATGAATTGGTGAATCTGTAAACATCGGGTGACCTAGATTATGATAATTCTAGGTTTATCCTTTATCCATAAAATTCTCCTTTTATTTTAACTCATAGGTCAAACTGTACATGCAGTGAGAATTAACCATATATGAAAAATTAATCCACATGAATGGTTTCATTGTGAGTGGTGCTTGTTAGCTATTAAGAGAATTTGAAATTCCTTAGAAGAAAACTAATAAAGATTCTTTAAACTGCCTAGGGAAAGCTAATAATCTTCAGAGATGTATTTACTAGGAATTTTACATTGTCTCAAATTATAAAAAATTGTAAAGGTCCTAACACCCATTCTCTCATGGTCCCCTAAATATATGTTTAACTTTACCTTTAACTCCATGCTCCAATTATTGCAGCTAATTCAGTTTTGTTCGGTTGCAGTTCACTTTTTTTCAACCAATGAATTTATACTGTATTTTGGTCCTTGTAATACTGTTATGTCTAAAAGTTCTTATGGGAAATGGTGGACTTTTGGTTTTTTGTTAGTGGTTTCTTTTTAGGTCCGTGATTTAGAAATAGGTGTTGTAAAGGACTTTGTTGGTAGCTGTTGCACGTTTCTCCACATTTCTCTTATTATCTGGGAATGAAAGCCTTCGAAGTTTGCAATAGTTCATTGGATAACCATTGAAGGCCCCATTGTGTGGTTATGAATCTAATTGTGATATTGGAGAATGCATTTTTTTTCTATACTTTATAGTATTTTTGTGTATCAATATCTTTGTAACAAGAGTCCTTAGTTTATTTGGAGATTCTCACTAGCCATAGTTTCTAATTATATAGCTTCTTGATCTAGAGAATTAAATTGGTTAATACTGGATTACTATCAAAAACCCTTTTTGTTTTGGGAATTGGCATGATCAGAAGCTAATATCTTGAAGCTTGACTAATATATGCCAAATAACTCATAATATTTCTTGTGCTTCTGGCACCTTACACACTAGCTCCTGTTTTATTCATATGCGACAATGAATTTATTTTCTCAGATCAATTTCAGGATGTTTTCTCCTAAATTTCATGGAAGCATATATCTTTAATTTCTCAAGATTCCTCCCAATAAAACTTTTATACTACCTTTGCTGATAAATCACCAAAAATCTTTATCAGGTCATGTGTGTCTGCTGGTTTTCGGAACCTAATTTTTCGCCTGATTTACCACTGATAAAACATGATAAATCATAATTTTTTTTTAAAGTGATTATTTTGGCGAGTAATTGTGATTTTTGTGTTGCTTAAATTGGAAATTTCAGTCAAAATATCTAGGGTTAGTTTTTTTTTTTTAAATTTTGCAGCTGTTTTTTCTGGATTTTCCCTAACTCTAAAGTTAGTCCAATATTTTCCCTGTTTTTTCCTGATTTTATCTTGATAAATTGTAAATATCTATATCTTTTGGTTTGCTGAGAAATTTCCGACAAAGATATATGCTTTCATGCTCCTAATTATATGCCATATTTTTTTCCGTAACAAAAGATGGTCTTTAGTTTCCCAAGATTTCATTTTTACTAGAATTTTACTAATATAAATGCTGTCATACTTGAATTAGCTTCAAATTGATAGAGAAGTGAGTATATTTAAGTTCTGTAATTAGTGTATTGTAGTTGTTGGAAGTGAAATAATATCGCAGTTATATGAAACGAGATGAAAACAATAAGAATCATCAACTACAATCAAGATTGACTCAAAGATTTTAGTCTGGAAACTCCATTGTGGGGTAAACTAGCTAGAAGTGGTAATATTTCAGCTTCCTCTCCTTCGGCCAAAATCAGTTACAAAGAGCTCTTGACAGAACATGTACACCAATATTTCTACAGAAACACTCACACATCCTCTATGTACGAAATAGTTTTTCTTCTACAATCAACTGAACTCTCTGATACACTCCCTAAACACCCATTGCTTGCAATTGGGCTTATGCCTTTTATAAATGGAACTTGGGAGTATCCTTACCCACAGTAGAGGTTTCCAAAGTGTCGTAGAATTGGAAGGGATAATATCTTTTTCCCTTACTTTTTATTTTCATTTTTCATTGGTAAAACTGCCACACGTCTTGACAAAACCACCATGACACTAACATAACTGCCATGACACATTCGAAACTGCCTTGTTAGTAATGCAACAATAACAACTATCCTGTTGTATCTGAGAGTTTCCCCATTGTGGAAAATGTTATATATTTTCTAGTTTATTTATGGTTGAGTTCTGGTTCTTTGATGAAGTAAATTGGTTTTAGGATCCTTGGGGATTATCCATTTCCTTTTCTAGAGGCTTTTGGTCACACAAAATATTTTGTGGTGTAGGAGATGTGGGGACCATTATCTCACTGCCTCCTTAAGGTACCATTCACTTGTTTTGGTGTCTCTCCCTTAATGCCAATCAGCTAAGACTCTTTTGTTCTCCTTGTCTCTTTGAATTCTTCTACGACACCACACACTCTTCCAACTCTCCTTGATTATCCAAGACCAAGTTTTCAATAAAGGCTATTAGTTGTCTTCTTCTTCTTCCAACATGGATGGCTCAGAAGGTTCTCATAATTGACTATAGAGTATGCTGCCATGAATGAAGGTTGTTAAAGCCTGAAAGCATTCTCTTCAAACTGCTTCAAGTTTTACAAATGGCTCATATCATAGAGGTTTGAGCTTCTTATCTTGTTCTTAGAGTGTTTCCTTGCTTAAGTGAAGCCACAACTTGTCTACCACCTTGAATGTGTTCTTAACAGTGCTGGTCATGTTTAGCCTCATACTTGGCTTGAGAATTTTCCAACTATTATTGTACTTTGAGATGGATTTGCTTAATCTTCAATGGATTTCACTGCTCTTGTCATCTCTGAGTCTAGTTCTACCCCCTATCTTTCTTGTCCCAGAACAAGAAGTAGGTTAATAGGAAAGTAACCTAAACATGCTTCAAAAGGGAAGTTATTAGTGGATGTGTGCACTGCTCAATCAGAGGAACGTTGAATGTATGCCAAAGATTCACTTCATGTCCTTGGATGTTTGTTGTTGTAGCCCTTTATTAGTTGGACTTTGGTCCTATTTACAATTTCCCTTTGTCATTTTGTTTGAGGATGGAAGGTTGTGCTTCTTTTGAGCTTGGTATCTGTCTTGCTTCACACAGTGGTCCAAAACCTTAAGAAAAATCTTGAATCCCTATCTGCAACAATAGATTTAGGCAAAATGAGCTGCAACAAAACATTAGAAAAGAATAATTAACAGCTTCATGCCTTTTATTGTCAACCTTTATGCGACTAAAGCCACACATCTTGCTGAATTTGTCTACCAAAACATACAAGTAGTCATGCACATGCTTAGACATAGTCCAACCCCTCACAAAATCCACAAAGATGCTCTTTCACAGTCTAGTAGGCACATGTAGAGGCATGTACAACCATTTTTTCCCCTAACCTTAGGCTTGATTGTGCAACATAATTTACATCATTTAATGAATTTTGATACCTATTCTTGCAGTTTGGCACAGTACATGAGAGTGACTTCTTTTAGTGATGGTTCTAACTTCTAACAACATGAGAGTGACTTGAGCTTTTGATAGAACATGTATGGTAATCTTCCTATTTACGTGCTCTTCCTCTCTGTATCAAAATAGTTTAACTCCTACAACCAACTGAGATCTCCATTACATTTTCTCAAATCTCATTGTTGTGCTTCTGTCTAATATAAAAGGAACACGGGGAGTATCCTTTTTGGCACTGAAAGTCTCTCAAGTGTCATAGAACAGAAAGAGACACCATTTGTGCTGTTACTATGCCTTCTCATTTCTCACCAGCAAAACTACCACAGTTGTCAAGACATAACTATCATGACATATGGGAGATCATCATGCCACAAAGAAAAACACCAAGAAACATTTGAAACTGATATGGCACATTTGCAACTGCCCCTCTGTTTTCAGTTCTGTTTGTGATTGAGTTCTGGTCATTTGATGAAGTAAAAAGTATTATCTGGATCCTTACAGATCAAAATTTCTACGCAATGTTACTGTGGTCATTAGTGTGAGAAAGAACCAGATGCTATTTTTTGTTTTTTCTCATTGCATTTGTGCTGGTTGCTCTTCAATTAATTTTAGTTCTTATGGTGTCAGGTTGATGGGAGCCATTTACCTCCCTGTCTTGTTAAAGATGATATATTAAGACATTTCAAAGCTGCAAGTCTATTCCCAGAGGAAGATGTCAGTATTTGAAACTTTGCCTATTGTTTAACTTTCCTTATCATTCTTAGGGCTTAAGGCTGTGAATTAATCTTCAATTTTCTCTGTCTACATGTTGTCAATTGAATCATGATCAGAAGCATTGTGGCAATGCCTATGAGAATGGTGGCAAATGTGAATATGAAGATAGCAGAGTACAATTATTGAAGAACACCAGCAGGAAAGGAGCCAAACAAAACAGAAAGGATTGTATACCTGGTGAAACAATAAGTCCAGAAATGCTTAAGGAACAGCTAGACTATAGTAGTGAAACACAGAATAAATCAGTAGTTCTCGCTGAATTTGAGGATCATAGACAGGTCAAGAGTTCAGAATCTAAAAAGGGTTTGGAACAATGTGAAGAGCAATCAAAGAACAAAATACTAGAAATGGTACCCAGTGAAGTCAAGTCAGCTGATGATAATGTTCTAATGTGTGTTGGAGAAGTATCAGATGTTCCTAAAAGAAGAAGAGGCCGACCAAGGAAGGGGGTAGCAGGTAAGGCTTCCCGAGGCAAAAGACAGAGCCTTGTAAGTAAGGATAACAATGGGCTCAAGATATCTCAAGCTAAGCTAAGGCAAGAAATAATAAATGGATATAAAGAAGATGTTGAAAAAAGAACAGGATTACCAGAAGGATGCTTTCAAAGCCTAGGGAAAAGATCCAATTCTGAAGGAAAAATAAAGTTACCAGATTTGACGACAGCGGAGTCTGAAAGATTATCGCAGGGGATTCTGAGAGGAGAATTGGGACATAATAATATGCAGCTAGTAGAACATATGGGTTCTGGACAGTCTTCAACCACGGATTCGAAGAAAAGGTTAATTGCCAGTCAGGAAAAAACTTCAAAGATCATGAAGCAATCAAAGAGCACAATGATAGAACTTGTACCCAATGAAGTTGCAGAAGCACCTGTCTCTCCCAAAAGAAAACGAGGTCGTTTGAGTAAAGGGACAATAGATTCAATCTCACATGGGTCTAAACAAGGCTTGGCAGAAAAGGATCCTAATCTGTTGAAGATGCCTCAACCTAATCGAAAGCATGAAAGAAGCTCCGATTACAAATCAGATGTCCAAAGAGAAACAGAGTTACCTGATTCAAAATTAGTTGCCTCCGAAACCGCTCAGTATTGTATTTCTGAAACAGCATTTATATCTCTTAATGTTTTGGATACCTATAAGATGAAACAAGATCAACAGAATAGGGACTCATCAGAGTTGCCTCATTCAGACCAGCAGCAAGGTCCATCAGAAAGCTTCTCAAAAGGTTTAGAGTTTCACCATCACAGGCAAAGGGTTCCAAAAGGTTTGAGGCAAAGATTCAATTCCAAAGGAAAAATCAAGATGCCAGATTTGACAACGGTGACTATTGGAAGAGTATTAGATGGATGCTTGGGGTCAGAGTTGAATCTTGCCAGTATGCAGTTAAAAGAAATTAAAGGTTCTAGACATAAGTTGGCAAAAAGTTTAAAGAGTAGACTAGATGCCAGTCACAACAAAATTTCAGAAAAATTGATAACAAATGAAGGCAAGACAGCTGAGAATAATGTTATGACAGTTGTTGCAGAAGTATTAGTCTCTTCAAAAAGAAAACGAGACCAATTAAGTAAGGGGGCTGTAGATTTTACCTCCCAAGACACTAGAGAAGGCTTGTTAGAGGTGGATTCTAATGCTTTGAAGTTGACTCAACATAAGCAGGGGCATCAAAGAAGTTTAAGATGCAAAACAGATTTTCAAAAGAACGAAGAATCAGCACATTCAAAATTAGAAAACTCTAGAATTGCAGCAGATGACATTTCTAGTATGGCATTAATGCCCAATAGTGATGAACCAATCGAAAAAGATAAACCATCTTCACAAAGATCATCAATGCGTCTAAATAAATTATGCTCAAAATTTTCTAGGAATGCTAAGCACAAGGAAGTGTGGAAAAGTTCAGATGAAAGGCCTAGCCAATTTATGGTTGCCAATCACAATAAAGCTTCAAAAATCACGAGGTCATTGAATAGCTCACTAGTAGAAAAGGTGCCTAATCATGTCAAATCATTTGATGATAAAATTACAATGTCTGTTGCAGAAGTCCAATTGCCTCCCAAAAAAAAACTAGGCCGACCAAGAAAGAGGACAGCAGATTTGGCACTCCTAGGAAATACACAAGGGTTAACAGGGAAGGATTCTAATGGTCTAAGGACTTCTCAGCCTATGCGAAGAAGTCAGAAAAGTTTGGTATACAACCCAGCTACCCAAAAGGAAACAGAATCACCAGATATGAAATTAGCAGCATCTGATAGTGCAGCAGATAGCCTTTCTGGAGCTACATTGTTGTTTGATACCTATGAATTGCTAAATAAAAATAAATTGTCTTCACAGAGGTCATCAAGGCATCTACGGAAATTATGTGTAGAACCTTCTTACAAGGTTAAGCAAGAGGGAAAGCTGAAAAAATTGAATAGAGTGCCTGGGAAGCTTATGCTTCCTGAGGTTAGTTACATATGCAAGAGGGAAGAAGACAACTCAAGTAAGGAATTGACAGAGCTGCATTCTACAGATCAGGAGCAAGGTCTGTCAGAGAGGAGTCCCAAAGGTTTAGGGTTTTCTCATTGCAGGCGAGGCCGACGAAAAGGTTCAGGCAAAAGATTCAATTTGAAAGGTAAAACTAAATCACCAGACTTCAAAGCAGTGACAGCTCAAGGTGTCTTAGATGAAAATTTAGAAGTAGAATTGGCTCCTAGCAATGGGAAGTCAAAAGAAAACAAAGGTTCTGAACAGAGTTTAACAAAGGATTTGAAGAAGAGGTCAGGTGCCAGTCATGATAAGCCCTCAAAAACAATGGATAAATTTCTACTAGGAAGTCAAAAGATTTCTACAAAATTTCAAGGTCCATGTTCAAAGTCAAAAAACGTGTCCCTGAAAAATGAGGTAATTTTACATGCACGATATTTGATGACAGATGTTGGTGATACAACCAATTAGATGGGTTTGTAAACTTTTGAGAAAATATTTTATATATGCAATACTCTTTATTTCTGCAAACAGATACATGGAAATCTATTGGAGTCTGGAAAGAAGCGATTGCAAAAGAATGGATATAATCTCAGGAGGTCTCCAATCAAGCATTTAAACAAGAAAAACATCTCTAGAATGGAAGAGGTAATAATTTTTAATATGCTCTATAAAGTTATGTTTTCCTGATCATCACATTGTTTGCGTTCATACTACATAGGATGTATTAGAGTTGTTTATATGTGTGAATCCTCCATGCAAAATTCTCCACAACAATTCAATCAGGCAGAGTCCTTAATATATCCTTTAGGTATACCTGGTATTGCATGTCCTTGCAGATACATTACCACATTAGAAGTATTTAGCTTTAGCTGCTTAGTGTTTTCTGGGCTTGGCCCCTCTATTTTGTCATCTTTGTTTTGGACTATGTCTAGTTAGTCTCTGTGGGTGTGCTGTTATACCACCCTACACATTTTTTGTGAATGTTGTGCTATTATTTCTTTAATATAAAGTTAATGGGAAATATTCATCAAAAAAAGTAAGGATATACTATGGGAGCTTCATTTTTCATGTTGTAGATTCTGTATAGTAGTTCTTTTAAGGCTTTTTATGGTGGTAAATATTTATATTCTCTAGTTATTATGTGACTGAAATAAGAACATTATAATAGTCATCAATGGTTCCTTTATATGCTAATATATCTGGTTTTGTATGCAATTAAGATCAATGTAGTTTTAATGAACCTCTCCATTCAGTTCACTTCTATATTTCGTGGGGACACGTCCCTTGGGCTTTTCTGGCCATCCCTGTACCCAAGACATTTCGAGGACGTGGGGATGTATCCGAAACGTCCCTAGGCTGTCTCCTCTCTCTTAGAGCCGACTGTAAATGTCCTGGAAATGTTTGGGGATGGCTGGAAAACACAGAAAAGAAAAAAATTCACCAATTGGACTTAAAAAACCCTAAAAGCGGCTCTCTTGTTCAAAATAACAAAAAAACAACAGCAAACTATATTGCAGCAGAAGGCTGCCTTGAGGTAAAATAAACAAACTTTTGATTTGTCATTTGTGAGCTAGAGACCTGAGGTTTGAGGAGTGGCAGAGCAACGGCAGTGAGGAGAAGAAGATCAGCTCTTCAATGAGGCAGGTGTTTCTGTTTTTTGATTTTCAGATTTTAAAAAAGAAGTTTTTAAAAGGGTTAAAAACTTAAATGCTAAGGTATTTATTTTTCATTTTCAAATTTGTTTTCTTTTTTCATTTTGCACTCTGTTATTTTCTCAAACAACAACATGAGCAGCAGTGGGGGCATTGAAAATGAAAATATTAGTAGGGAAAAAGCAAGAACTGAGCATTCATGAGGGTGTGGGAGTGTTGTGGGTGAAGTGGGACAGCCACATGACCCATTTGAATGCCCTTCAGCCCATTCAAACCCTCTAAACTCTTTTGCAATCTGTAACAGCTTTAGACAAAGATAGAAATAAAACTTTAGGGAGGAATAGAGTTTGGTTGTCATTTGTACAACAAAGATTTCAAAGGAAGCTACACCAAGGTATCTAGTCACCTTTTGGGCATTACATGACAAGGGTTAAGGTTTGTGGAAAGATAATCGTAAGTGAGAATGCAAAAGTAAATAGACTATCTGTGGAGGACAAAGCAAGATCTAAGGGTATGCCAGTAGAGTCTACGGAATCTCCTATCCCATCCGTGGTTGCTAATGGTAAGGTTTCTACAAGAGGAAGAGGGAAGTCTGATGAGAGGTGGGGGACAATTGTAGGGATGTTGAATGTACAATTATGGGAAGTGACATTCTTTAGTTGCCAAATTTTTCTTTGCCCATGCCATCCGATTTCATGTGGCATGGTCTCCCTGTTTCAAATAAATGTTAAAGATAAAAATATCGTTGGTCCCTAATATGCCCCTCTAGAGAACATAAACTACACACCAACCTCTTTGATAGAGAGTATTCTAAGGTCAATTTGTTGATGGGGGACGTAAGGCAAACTTGGCTAAGAATGGGTTGCTTTACCATCATGGATGGGTGATCCGATATTAGACATAGACCACTCATCAATATCAATGTTACATATGCAGTTGTGTTGTTCCCATACGAAACTTTTGGTATTTTGTCAAACTTATCAACTAAAATTTGTCATTTTTCTACCCCTAATGTGTGTTGTTGGAATCTTGCCTACTTTGCCGTTTGTTTTTTATTTCTAACCTTTGTAGGATCATATATTTGAGCACTTGGAGAAATCAAAACACCTTTGCAAAGGATGAGCAAAAGACAATGTTCAATGGGGACGTTGGGGAAACGTCCACCTGCTGTCCCATCATCACCACCCACCACTTGGGGATGCTTCTTGGAGACTCTAGGACGTCCCCAAGATGCCCAGGGGACTCCTAGATGTCTCCTAACCGCCCCCAAGACTCCCAGACGTTCCTCGTGGAAACTAAGGCATTTTTTTAAAATCAGAATTATTTTTAGATCTTCATGCTAGTAACCCTAACCCTTACAGTCTATGGGCCCTATCCACACCTTAAGCAACGACAAAAGTTAAAAAATCAAAATGAGAAAGGCTAAAGGCTGCAAGATTGAGAGTATTAGGATAGGAAAAGTAAGGACTTGGTATTGCGTAAAACATAGTGATAAAATTGTGAAAATGATGTGCGCCATGAAGGTTTGTGTGGTATCGAAGGCCTTAATTTGGGCTTGGTGGCGGGGGCTTCGCCCCCGGACCCTATGAGGGGCGTTGCCCCTTGACCCCATTGGGAGCACTACCCCTAGACCCCTACGAGGGGCTTTGCCCCTCGACCCCATTAGGGGCGTTGCCCCTAGACCCCTACAAGGGGCGCTGCTCCTTGACTCCGTTGGGGGCTTCACCCCCACCCACCACGATCCCACCACCATCATCATACATATTGAGTGGACAAAATTTGCAACTCATACAGGATATTCAGAGGAGGCCAATAGAGACAGGGAGACTACAGGAGGACCCAATTTTGTGGTGGACTATGCATGGGTCTACTTCTATGACTCGATCTAGCCATTCTCTTTCTGTACTAGGTTTGTAGTTCTTCTGCTATTGAGAGGAACTGGTCTACTTATAGCTTCATCCACTGTGTTGGTCAAACAAAGAGATTGTTTTGAATTGAGAAAGAGCCAATATTGTTCTCAAGCGTACTAGGTTCTTTCTAAGTTCCAAAATGACAAGGAAGACAACGGTGCCAAAGGAAAAGACCCCAATTACTGACCCACCAGCAAAAATGGGACTTCCACCTCCTACAAAGCCGGAGATATAGATAAAAGGGAATTAAAAGATGCTAAGGAAAAGGAGAAGAAAAAAGTAGAAAGGAATCCAAAGGAAGGGGTTTCGAGGGAGATTCAGAAGAAGAGGATTGCCATCGCTACACCTATTCAATATGAACAACCAACATTGATTCCTATCCCTCCATCATGGGTTAAAGAACCTTCTCCCAAGGAGGTTGTACTCACACTAGCACAATCAAAGCCTAGGATATTGTCTCGAATACAAGATATTTCTCCACCCCTAGGTCCTTTGGAAGTTGGTTAAGTAGAGGTTCACAAGGAAGTTCCTACATGGGTGCAAGAGGTAGTCTAGAAAAAGAGGAAAAAAGCTTCTTATGAAATTGATATTGGCACTTTTGATAGAGTAGTTGGAGAGCTAGTTGTGAAGAAGCGCAAGTGCCAGTCCAGGATGATTAAAATTGGTAAGGGATGTTTGATCATTGAAACAACTATTTCTCTTGAAGACAAGTCCATTCAAGATGCAAAGACAACTGATTTTCAAATTGTCAAAACCGATTTGTGGCATAGTACTCGGCACAACGATGTCAATATGTTGGAGGTCATCATGGGAAACATAAAGGAAAGGGTAATCAAGGATAGAGAAGACAAGGGAGCCATGAAGGTTGAAGTGAAGTAGCTCAAGGAATATATTTCTCACCTTCTACATTCCACTTCAGAGCCCATAGTGTTTATACCTCAAATCCTATACTCTCCCATGGACCAAAGACAACTAGATCAGCTAGTTGTATATGTGAAGAATTTGAAGAACTAGCTCAATGATATTTTTTTGATTGAGATAACAAAAGTGTTGGAGAGATTGTACCAATTGGTAACAAATGCAAAAAAATCATCTAGGGAATCGAGGACATTGAGAAATGTATGATAGAGACGCTTCCATCATATGAAGAGATTGTTGAAAAGTTGAAAAAGGTAGAGGCACTAAAATTGACTAAGGAGCAAAATGACAGTGTTTACATGGAAGGAGCAATACTCATTCCTCATGAGGATTATAGGTGAAGTTTCATCTATTTTTATTGAGTGGAAAAACATATTGCTACAAGTTGAGAAATTTGTTTCTAGATTCGTGGTACAAATTTCATGTGAATATGTTGATAATGACGAAGTCGTCCATGACTTGGATGAGGTTCAAGGAGAATTTCAGGAGTTGGTTAGGGAAAAAATCAGCAAGGATCAGCAAGTGGATAAGATGTATATTTTGGTAGCAATTGCAATCCATTTACAGAAGGCAGAAAAAGATTCAAAAGATTTTTAAAAATTGATTTCCGAAGTTGAGTGTGTTCTTCAAGATCAAATCGTGCATCTAAATTCAATATTTGTACTAGGGAAAGTCAAAGTAGATCAATTCCTCTAGAGTTTGCAAAAGTTTTCAACACTAGGAAATTTTAGTGGAGATGTTGGATAGTTTTCAACACTAGGAAATTCCTAGGAAATTCCCCGTCATAGTCACATGTATAGGTTTATCCACGCCATCCTGGGCATGGCCAAAGATGGCGGCTTCCTTAAGCAAGTGCTATATCTTCTATGCATGGCATTGGGAGTATACACAGCCTGGATCCTTGCCACATTCAGCACCGTTCCTGTAATCTCCATTCAAGCCTCTAGCTGGTGGGTCTCCATCTTCCATCAATGCAAAATTATTTTCGCGTACCCTAATTCCTGAAAATTTCAAAAGCAACAGCGTATCGAAATATACTTTCTATAGAAACTTTACTATTGATAAACTCATATGCTTAATGTGAACAATTACAATATATGGAAAATAATGCTAAAAGATGAATTCATGGTAAGAAATGTATGGACCATTGTAAATGGATTCAAAAAGCTTCCTACTAGAAGGCATGCAACCATAGAATTGGTAAATTCTTTACATATAAGAACTCAAGAAGAGATATCTACCATTCTTTGAAGTGTCGGAGATGATTTTCTCATTCACATTGGAAATCAAGGTTCTCCTAATGAAGCATGGAATCCTTGGAGTCTATGCACGAGGCTACAAGACTCTCGAAAGTCACTAAACTCATACTTGAACTTTTCACCACTTAGAAGAAAGGAGATGAGAAAATTATGAATTATCTAGCTAAAGTAAATACATTAAATTTCAATTAGATAGTTGCAATTGTGATCTTATCCAAGACGAATTGCTTTGTTTTATTAATACATCATGTAGGATGTACTAGATATGATAGGTTGGGTAGTGGTAGATCAAAGGAGAGTAGAGGTGTAATACATCATGGTAGGATGCAAGTATCATAGGAGGGGTATAGTTAGGAGGAAAACCATAGAGCGGTAAAGATGGAGAAAGGATAAACACTATGTGGTGGGACACTAGTGGATGTAGGGGTAACACTATGGGGTTGAACAATGTTAATGGAAGGGGTAACGGTAGAAGATGGAACAATGGTATAAGAGGTAGAGGAAGTACATGAACCGAACAATATGGTAGATGAAGCAATTTTAGCACTTATAGCTTGTAAGACCTCTAGCCCTTGTGGTTTGTTGATAAATAAGTTGTGAATCATGTCTGCTAGTTGTGTATGATTTTTCACATGAGCCAAACCACCAAGTTAATTAGCAAATTCTTGTTGCTCAACATGAGCATCATGATCATAATCGTCCCCTCATTAAGATTAGGATTGGAGTAATTGGCATAAACAATGCAATTTGGCTTGTGAAAGAGAGGAAAATGAAGCACAATTAAAAACTTTAAGATTTAAAAATAAAAAATATTGGTGATGTGTTAGATCTGAAAATAAAGCGCTAATGAGGTATCAAAGGGTGGGTAGGATGCGCAAAAATGGCGCTCACGAAGAAAGGTACAAAGTCTTGAAAGAAATATAACAATGAAATTGGAACAAATGGGAACGCAAACCCTAGGTAGATTATGAAAAATGATAATGCAATCATAAATGAAAGATTTAAAACCCTAAAAATAGTGAACATATACACTTTCTGTAACGCCCCGCACGAACACCTTAGAGAACAACACATCTACACTATGCAAAAACAGAATAAATTTTTTTTTTTAAAAAGAATAAAGTAACAAAGTAATGTTAACACATCAATAAACTATCAACTAGTCCTCTAAGATATCATGGGAGCATTACTTGTCAAATCAATCAACATAATATGACATACATCCTTAACTAACATTAATAAATCATTCAGAACTTTAAATCAATAAACATTTACATTTCCATAACATCAGATAAATAATCATCAGGATCTAGTACATAGTTACAATTTCTTTTCACATACGAGTACATCAATACATTGTTACTTAACACCTTCTGAACACATATATTATAAATCAACTGATACACAAACAAGTACATGAATACAAATCACTTACTTCATACCTGATATAAGATCTGACGGCTGATACACACGATACAACATTATGAATGATCTGTTACACAAATCTGGTACAAGATTACACATACATCTTCATCAATTGGTACAAGTACAATTGTCCGAAAACTGGGGTAAATCTTTTCTGCACATGAACTTCGACGAGAATAACCAATGGATAAGGAAGCTCTTCCACCCGACCATGTGGAACCCTAAGGTCCACCCCCCGAGCTAGGAGTTAACATGAGGTCCCAGACAATGACAGTCAGGTAGACAAAGACAAACAAGAACGAAGGACGACCAAACGTCAATACAACACATGGCAATAACATAAACAACACAACACAACTTAACTTCCAGAGGCAACACATAACGAATGGGGAGAGTACAACTAGGGAATGCTAGGCTGCAGTAGGGAGGAGTGTCATCACATGGCTTGTCATGGGTTGTCCTGGTAAGCCTTCCTAGGCCCCGGCCCCCATCTTGGGTTGTCCTGGCAGCCTCTCCCGACTCCCGGCCCCCATACAACGCCCATGCGGAATCAACATACCTCTCATGAGGACCAGGTAGTTGATCTTGCCATTCCAGGCCTTCTCGTCTCATCTCAAGCCTAAACAAGCACTTGAGCCATGAGTGAGGCATCCACTTATCTTGTTTAGTGTGTTTAACTACCCAACCCCCTAATTTATTATTTAAGTTATCACTGAGTTATCAAACTCCCACATGGGTTGTCCTGGACGCCACTTTGGGCTCCGGCCCCCATTGAGAGCCACTCCCCTACCTGCATCTAGAAGACCCTACTCAACAAACATAGCAAACATCATCATGACCACGATGATACATGAACCATGCAAGGCATTAACCATCTTGCATAACAATTATTCTGATATGAACATATATGTGTAATAATGCAAGGCATTCACCATCTTGCATATCAACTCAATTACAAGGACATACTCTTAATACATTTTCCATGGCTTCCAATGAAGTAACTCATAAGAAAAATACTTCTTCACGAATACCGATGTCTCCCCATTGTCTAACCCAACACAACATCCCAAACAAATGAATAAATCACAACATTCATGAAGAGCCTTTCTACACATCAAGATGCATTCAGAGTATTTACATTCTTCCACTACACCATAACCAAATTCTTTAAAACAAAAGGCAACATAACTTCATTAACTCAAGACACTTATCAACAAGTTACATGACGTCAGACAACCTTGGCCTCTGGAATAAACCCTTGACAACTTAGATTGTTTCATAAACATTTCACTCACGTTATACAATTCCAAATCACAATATACTAACCAACTCAAAAATCGCAAAATAGCATAGGTCTATTATTTAACTCCAAAATGTAAATGTACTTTAATTTAAATCTCTTTCTATATCTAATTCCAATTTATTTTACATAATCACATATAACTAAAACATAACTAAGTAAATAAACTCATTTACCCATTATTTTATTAACTTACAACTATGAATTGCAATAATTCATTCTAACAGAATCATACAACTTACTATAATAAGGAATTCATAATTAACCTTAAACGTTACTCTCACCCAAGATATAAATATTTAATCTATTTAATCTGTCGTATATTTTAACCAATCCGACTATAGAATTGCAAAAATAATGTTTTATTAATTAGTTGAACATTTAACTATAATTTTTATATATATAAATATTTATATATATAAATATTTATATATATATATTTTGTTGAGTCGACATTAATAATAATAATAATAAAATACTAATAATTATAATGACAAAACAATAATAGTGAATACTATGAGTCATGGGATAGCAAATACCTTCCATCGGAGAATAAGTAAATAACTGTATCGTTAATTTCCTTATTACATTTCCAACTGCTGTGCGTATATAATGGGCTGAGGAAGAACAATAATTGCAAAAGAATACACTGTGCTACATGCGAAAGACTTGTTGTTCTACAAAGTTTAATGGCAGTCTTTTGACTCTCTGTTTGCTGTCCTGAGATTAATGGCAGTCACCTTCATAATTTCATGCACTTTTGTTGTGAATGAGGTATAAAATTGCTATTGACTGATTGACCGTTGAAATGGATGATATTTAATAACAGCGCTAACTAACTATTGATTAAAAATAGTTAAAAGTGTGTATTCCAAAAGATTGTCAATCTCAATAATATCCGGTCTCTAGATTAGATGATTATAAGTAGTAGAGTGGCATTGTTGCCTTCAGTGGCTCTGGAGACGAAGTAATCCACAAAGCAAAATGGTGTTACAGAACGCATTCTCCATTGCAGTGTGCTCAGAACCAAAAGCTCCATTCTTTGAATAGTCTGCACATCGAATATTAATCTTGCATCCTCCTGACAGCTTATATATCGAAAGGAACCGATCTAGGCAATTAACAACCAGGTAGCCAGTTAGGAACCCAAAATTATAAAAGCAATGCTAGCTGTGCGAGGAGGACAAACCGCATGATTTTTTTTTTTAGTCCACTGGCCCTCTGTGAAAATAATGAATCCTTCATGTGGATCCACAGAGAAATCCACTAACTCCTCTTCCCTCTCCAAAGATTCCATTAATTTAAACGAAGAGCTTTTGCATTATCCTCCTCCGTTAATGCAGAGTACCCATGAGCAATACTAGAACCTTCCTCCATCACCCCAAGAAAAGGGAGAAGAACAAATAAAAATAAGGCACCAATGCAAACATTAAAAGCACCATGCAGCAATAACAATGGGTGGCAGTACAAAACCTCACCCAGGAGAGAGGACCAGAGCAAAACTGAAAGGAATAGAGAGGCCAAGAAAAGATAAACCGAATACTATCTCAAGGAAGACGCCAACAAACCTGGCATAACCAAATACTCTGCCATTATTGCAGATAAAACATGGATATTGCCAGCAACGACCCAGCAGACAGAACCAAAGCAAAATTAACAGGAAGAAAAAAAACGATGAAAAGAAAAAACCAATTACTATCCCACCGAAGACACCTACAACCCTATCATAAACATATACTCCGCCAATATTGCAGATAAAACACTGACATTAGCAGCAACCACCCGTTTTTTGTTACTTGTAAGGGTCGCTGGTATACATAAAATGGTGACCGGCTGGTCAGGAACTTATTGCCGAGTCTAAACAGAGGAATCACATACAGAAATCACGCTATTAAAGGTGTCTGTGACACGGATAACTAACACCACACGAGGAGGCCATCACTCAGGAGAATCGCAATCCATAGTGCCTCAAGCACTTAGAGGAGTCTCTGGCTATCCAACATGTATCGCACCACTATTAACACCAAACCAATTACTCAGATCCAAACTAGCGCTGAGGAGAAAGCGTTGAAAATTGTCTTCATCCAGCACAGTTGATCTCCAGACAGGATAAGGGTATCGAGTCCAAGATAACCAATATTATAACTTTTACTGTGTAAGGATTGCTCCCCGTAGCTTCCTTAGTTGATACCCATAAACCTGTTTGATATCTGAGTTTATGTGAATCTAGTCCTCAGGTAAGTTATGGTGACTTCTACATGGAACCCCAAAACTACTGCGTGACTTATGTTCTTCGTAGTATTCGTACCTTTCTACATTTTGGGTATTCATTTTTGAATCGCTTTGATGGTCCTCCACAGTGTTAACCTTCCCAACTTCAACGTCCTGATCAGCATAACACTTATCAAATAAATGTTGTTGCTATTGCCACTGCTTTCGCAAGTCTATGTTTTGCTCCTGCTCATTTTATTCTTATTCTAATTCTCCTTCTTCATCATAGGCTTGAACATGATCTTGATGATAATATTTATTGTGCTAATCTGAAGTAGGAAGCAAGGCTTTGTATCGGTTGTTTTTAGAGGGCACCACCGCTATTGTTATTAAATTATTGAAAATGAGTTTGCTTAATTAACAGAGATCAGGCGAACTAGAGAAAGGATAAAAACAGCAGCCATGCAGAATTCATGTCAAGAAATGATTCACGACTAACTCTCTCAAACTTGAAGTCGATTGATTTTTTTTTGGAATAATATTCATTATACTGACGATCCAACTGCGTATAACTGATTCATTGATCATTCCAATTGGCAAGATAATCGAGTAACTGTATGCAGGCGCCTCACGGGTGCAGGAACTAGGGTTCAAAGAAATGCACAAATGATTATATTAATCTGATACAGACCATGCATAAATTTAGAGGCCGTTTTCTTTCTTTCTACCAATTCGGAACCCTAAACAATAAAACAAGACTCATATTTTCTTCTTAATCATTTATGCAGAGATAGGTCGGTACTTAATTATGTCTCTAACGGAAAATTGTTTGACATGAAATGGTTGCAGAATAGGTATAGGATAAATTATCAAGGAGGCTCTAGACTATCAAGCAAAAAGCAAATTGGAGGAGTAAAGAGAGACAGATTTCCATCCTTTCATAAAAACGCAAACAGAATCTGGAAGACAATAGAACCTGTATCTGAAGCCTAGATTCAATGCAGAACTCACTTCCTCCGTTGCAGAAAACTCGATCCTTCTTCTTCCTGCCAAAGTCCCCCCTCCTTGCCTCTACAAACTTTTCTTTTATAACACAGTCCCTTCCATGTTCCAAGGAACTCGGCACGCGATCCCGTGTATCTCCCTCCTCAAGATATACTTTTATTAAATTTAATAATCTCAAGAGGTTACTCTTTTTTAAATATTAACACACAATTCCGACAACATTTAATTACTTTATAGCCGACCAACCATATTGTATTTAATAAAGTTATAACATTACAACAATCTATAATTGTACAACTATATATTAATTTATTTTATTAATTAAGTTGCAAATCACTAATTACAACATAACTTACAATTATTTTATTTATTTAAATATTTATTGCAAATAATATTATATTAAATAATACAAAATTTCTTACAATCTTTATTTAACAACTATACTTCTAATAAAATAATAATTTATTTACAACAATAATTAACAACTATCGACATGATGCTCACTATTATCTTTTATCAATACATTTAATTATCAACATTATACTTTCCGTAATATGATTCTATCTAATGCACAACGATACCTTACACACTTAGACACTTTCTAACCTAGTTAGACTCCAAGGTACAGTATTACCTGACAGCAAGACATGATCGAATGACAACCAATAACCACAAGGGTAAACTGACGACCAGACAACACGGACTAGGGACCTCACGTTAACTCCAACAACCAATCCATTGGCGAAGGCATGCTCAGACCTGGTAATCAGGTGGAGTCGGTGCCTAGTACCTGCATTCCTGCAACAACGCACGGTTAAACATAACAAGATATATATCCACATACAGTCCTATAGTGAATGGAAATCGCAGTGGGGTAGGGTACTCGAGAGCGAGTAATACGACACTGTTCCATTCACGTTTATGAATAAACAATTAACTATGTTGAACAAGGTATCTGATACTAGTCAACAACATAAAACATTCAATCCTCTTACAATCCCATATAGTGAATAACATCAAAACATCTGTAACATCTAGTTCATTTATCAAATTGTAAAGCATAAAATAACATAATCCAACATCAATATCTGTTATCATCACAATTAGGTCCCTAATAAAGTAACAAGATAACAAGAGATCCATCATCTACGGTCTAAGATACTGTCATAAAGTCTAATACTACTAAACAAACATCAGTCTGACAGACGACAAGTTGAGGGGCACTACACTTTCATTAAACTTAATCTAGGCTGATTAAGTAAATGCAAGAAATATAGGCACAATTAATCTAGATTGAAAAAAATGACAGCTAGGACTAGTAAAGTGTATAAATTAGTGCTAAATTAGGAAATTAAATGCGAAGTGATGAGCACACGGTAATACTGAGAGGGGGGGTGAATCAGTATAACACAAACTTTTACTTTTCCAAATTTAATCAATCACAACAATAACAACCATGCAAGATCAAACAATTATGCACGTGGAAACCCTTGCCGGAGAAAACCACAGCAAAATATTGCTTTTATATATATATATTGATCTTCTTGTAGGCACCAACCTACTTCTCTTTAGAAGCCTTCTTTTGTAGGCACCAACCCAATGGAGACACCAATCCCCACTTATAGAATTTGTAGGCACCAACCCACTGGAGACACTAATCCCCACAACTGAGCACCAACCCAGCTAGGCACCAACCTACTAATTCTTTAATGGATGATATGTCTTCTGAATGTTGATACACTTCTTACAAATTTGATCACAACCCACACAATATCTTTCTTTACAAATTTGATCCAAATTATGCACAAACTCTTTTCATAAATCTGATCCAAATCATGGCACTATCTTCTCATAAATTTCTTCCTTTATATCTGCCTAAACTTTTCTTCTATCTTTGCATAGATTTCTCTTTTTATTTCTGCTTAAACTCTTCTTTATCACAGCATATTCTTCCTCTCACTTCTCTATAATTCTGCCATAAATCTTCCTTACAAATCTACCATCTACTCTGTCATATAAATAGATATAAATTTGAATTACACTTCATTTTTCTGCCTTTATCTCTTCTAGATCTGCTCTTCACATTAGATATTATTCATTTATTTCTTACATTCAAACTTCCTTCTTATCTCTCTATATGTATCTTCAAAGATTCTAATGAATGAACACAACCATTGCCAATCAAGGCAACTCTTCATAAACCAAACAGCTCTTCACAACAATCGCACCTTTCCTTGATGATAATTGCCTTTATGATAATTACTATCTTCTCAAACAGATCTCTGTGCTTTATAAATTGTACCACCTTCTTTTATTTTTAATTGCTTGACTTGTATTTGTGTGAATAAGACTTTTGTCTTATTGTCTTAAGCGCTGCCTTTTATAACTTGGTCGCTCCATATCACATGAATTCTTTTCACTTCATAATCTCATTTTAGTTAAGACTTTTGTCTTATTAAATAGATCCCTCCATTTTGTCTTATATGAATAAGACTTTTTGTCTTATAGCACATCACTCCAAATTCGTATCACTTAATAATTTGTATTTTGATAAGACATGCTGCTCTTATATATCTGCTGCCTTAGTATAGGCTTTAATCATTGCCATTTATAATCTTTTGATTGCTTCCTTATATATATATATATATATAATAATCATTACTTTGTATATATAATAATCATTGTCTACTTTATATTCACTTGTCTTCTAAATATGAAATTAACTTGACATCGTTCCATGGATCGGTCCTCTTCATAGAAACATACGGATTTGTACCTCGTATGATAGTTAGCATGTTCCTTAGACCACGAAACCCTATGCTTTGCATCATCTCTAATTATACTTGATATGCCTTACAATCAACCTTGCCTTTCATTCTTTTGCCAACAATCTCCAATCTCCCATATGCCTTTGACATCAATGACAACACAATGTGAATTCCTTCTTGACAACATGCAACAATCTTTTCATTCGTCTTTGACATTAATGACAACAATCTTTGATATTAACGACAACATGCAATCAATCTCTTTCAATGTCTTCATTCTTCCTTTGACACTAATGGCAGTACTTACACCTTGCATTCAATGATATTGCTACGTTGACATCAATGACAACCATTTCCTATATTCTCGTCGATTTATTAATGATGACAATCATGACTACCTTCTTGACATCAATGACAACATGTCCAACACGAAGGAATTAGGTACATAACTTGTGGAACAATGATGGAGATTTAGACTTGATGCAACATATATTCCACTCGCCTAAGTATAGGAAAATAGGTAATCTGGATATGTTTGTTGTCTATAATTATTTGTAGAACTGTAGCTCATTGAGTGTCAATTCCATGAGTGTGGATCAATCCCATGTTGTGCGTCTTTGATCCCTAATACACAATATTGATCCTAGCATAGTGTAGACTTCTACTACATAATTTGCTAGAATCTTTGCTCTTTGTTGATTGTTAAGGATTGGTGGTATTTAAAAATACCTTAGGTAAATCATTGGATTGCAAGGGCCAAGTTCTCCTAGGTCAACCTCTTGATTGGACTGGCTTTGTGGTCATGACAAGATCGGTAGACAATAGTCAAGCATGCAAGTGATCTAGATGTTGATTTTGATGCAAAGTACTTCTGCTTTTAGTGCTCCTTGTAAATGTGAATGATTATTCAATGATTGTTTGATGCAATTGGATGATGTTTTAATGCCCAAATGAATGTCTTTAAATACCAACACATAACGAATCATCACACAAATGTATACCAAGTTGGCTCCCAATGGTTGTGAGGAAAGGGTAGGAGTCAATAGTTTGAATTATAAAAATTGAATTCTAGGTTAGATATGTGCTGTGCAAATTGCAAAATGACCCAAGATGGGGGAATGTGGAATTTGGGGATCAAGAATGGTTGTATGGAATTTATAAATCATGTGAATATATGGGAATAAAAGTAGATAGGATAGGGATAAGGACAGATATATATAAATGTATATAAGTGAGGATGCATAGGGATTGAAAGAGACAAACTTAGCACAAAATTATGCCACATGTCACTATGTAATCGTATCAAGACATTCTCTCAAAATGAGCCCAAAACTAAATGGGAATTGGCATGGGTATGGAAATTTCACTATTACGCGTGCATATAGAAGTACTGTGGAATAGAGAAGTGAATAATTGATTGTAAGAATGGAATATACTATTATAGATGCAATGTGGAAAGAATTGAGGATTGTTGTGCTATAGCTCAACAGTTGATTTTCAAGAATACTGAAAGATAGGACTTTGAATTGGTTGTTCAACAACTTGGTACATTGTTTGAAATAACAGTTATATATCTTAATTCTTGGTTTTTGTTATACATTATTCATTGTTCAATAGAGTTTTATGCATGCATACCTAACATTTTGGCCAAAAGGGATTCTATGGGGCAAGTGCAAAAAGTTGGGGGGCCAAAAGTGGCCAAACTTTCATAATTCTCCAAAATGTACTAGCATTTTGGAAAACATAACATGTGTGCATTATATAACACACACACGTTCCGGTTTTAACCAATCAAAAGTCGCCCTTGGGCTTGGTACAAGTTTGAATTTATCAACCCTAAGGATTGGACATTCAATTTTGGTGCCAAAAATGTGTTTTACAAAAGACATAGAAAAAACAAACAAATGTAATATCCCCTTTCTAGAGGAAACACTTAAACTTGAATCTGCATTCAGAATGTTTCTCAAGGAAACATTAGTAACATTAGAGATCAATAAACTTCAGTGATAAGATCAAAGATAATATAAGTTTTTCATTTGTATCAAGGATTATTCATTTCCTTCTTGTCATTCATAACTATTATATAATACATTCCATAAGTACACTAGGACGAATATTAAACATAGTTTAGATTCATACTCTCCCCTCTTATCATTCATCAAGGAATTAGGATCTTACATGCTAGGGCGCGTGGACCATTCCTGGACCCAGCATCGGGGACTTAGTCCCTAGCCCTTGGGGTCTACACACGGAATCTCGGATCCAGCTTGGGAGCTATGTCCCAGCCATTGGGATCAATATGAGATCTTCGGACCCAACATCGGGAATTTAGTCCCTAGCCCTTGGGGTCTACGCATAGGAAGTGGAATTACTCCGCCTTTCCCTACAATACCTATGGTTCCTCATTGGATGAAATAATAAGGGCTACGGAGATATGATCATTATGCAATATTCCCTTGTACTATAGATGGAATTCTATTATATCATGATGTATGAATAAAGATGTTAGTGAGACTTGATGGATGGTTTGAATGAGTATCCATGTTTTTGTTGAGATGATTCTTATTTGTTGGCTGCCTATGTAAGATGAGATGTAATAAGGGTGAGATAATCAAAATGAAATGAGGCATTTCTATGAGATTATTCAATGATTGGTGACTAGATTGAAATGTAGATTGATTTCATGATATAGAGGATATTAGTATGATGATTGGGATGGTTGATGATGAGATCGTTGAATTCATTGCTTATTTGATTGTTGAGAATGAATGGTGATTTTCCTTGATATATATATATATATATATATATATATATATATATATATATATATATATATATATTAGTACTATTACCTTGCTGCGATCGCCGGTATTGATTGATATTCATTTCTTGTTTTGATAATGCAATGGAGGATAATCAATACAGATTGCATTTTGAAATGATTAATGTAGTTCAGATGTTTTAGGATTGATGGTGCCATTGAATGTCCAATGATTGATGAGAGATGATACATTTGTTTGCTTGATAATATTCTACAAGGATTATTATTGCTTGATGGGAGATCCGATGAGGTGATGTTGTTTGGTGCTGAATGTGGATTTCTGAGTTGATGAAATGCTCAGTGATTTATATCTTGAAAATGACTCATAGCCGATTGCTGGTCCTTGTAATGATTCGCTGTCTTTGTGTGTGCTATATGTTTCCAAATCAGGTTGAATATATAATGCCACAACAAGAAACATATCTTCAAATCAAATCCCTTTCATATGGATATGCTGCTCCAGTTATGGATAGATGGCTGGTTGAGTGCTTGGAATGAACTTGTATGAGATGTGATACTGAATGAGATTCCTTTAGATTGTCCTTCATAATTTCTTTTAAATCTGTATATGCCTTTTTAGATCTGCATATATCTTTTTTTCCAATCTGCCTGTGATATCTCTGCCTTATGATTCCTTGTTTTTTTCTTATCTTTTTGTATGATCAATGTTGTTGTCTTATTTAACTTCCCCCCCAATATCTTTTTTCTTATCCACGATCCCTTTATACTTTATCGAATGTCTCTTATTACTGGACACCATCCTCAAGAAGGGTCTCTTCATAAAGATACCCCTTCATTGACTAGTCTTTATTTTATTTAGTTTTAATTATTGTCTTTATCAATTATGAATCGCATGTTCTATAAGACTTCTTATATGAAGTCATTATATATATATATATATATATATATTAGCTTTATAATAATGTTTAATAATAATTACTTTAATTTATATTATTATTTATAATAATAATATTTATATTTATATTATTTATATATTATATTTATATTTATATATATTATTAAATGATTAATATTAATATATACCGATATTTTTAATATTAATATTATTAATTATATTTATTTATATAATAATATTTATATTTATATTATATTTACGTATAATTATATTTATTTTTTGTTAATTATTTTTATTTATTTAAAAATATTATTCTCTATTAAAATAATATATATAGTAGTAATTATTTCTATCATTCGGATTGATTTTTTATGAAAGCAACTTCACCATCTTAATAATGATGTTTAAATCTTTAATTTAAACAATGCCTTAATATTGGGACATGACAACAAATGCCAAGCATGCTCTTCATAATGTTCGTGTATTTGAGGACAAAATTCCAAAAAAACACCATCACAATATATGATGGTCTTAATCTCTAATTAGTTTTAGTAGTGACTTCAATTTTAAAAATATGAATATATTAAGGTCTTAATCTCTAATTAGTTTTAGTAGTGACTTCAATTTTCACCAAAAACACATGTATTGTTTTTTCTAGTAATTTTTGTTAGCATTATTGTCATTGATGTCAAAGGCGTATGGACGAGATCGCTGGTCCAAGAAGAATGTCATTGATTTCGGAGAGGAAATCACTGGTTCAAGAAGAAAATCGCTGATTGTTGTTATGGCCAAAGGCCACTAATCGACATACAAAGTCATTTAGGCCGACCTCCCTTCATATTGACATATTTGCAAGACAAATTTCCATTTATACTGGCCAACTCCCTTTACCCTTGGTGCACAAGTCTTATGGCAAATAAATATAAATTACTATCTTATTCATGGTCGACCTTCTGATGAGCACACAGTTGTACTGAGAGAGGGGGTGAATTAGTATAATACAAACTTTTACTTTTCCAAACTTAATCAACCACAACAACTACACATATTCAAGATCTAGCAATTAAGAACATAGAGAGAACACATGATTTTATGTGGAAACCCTTGTGGGAGAAAACCAAAGCAAAATAATGCATATATATATATATTGATTCTTCTTCTGTAGGCACCAACCTACTTCTCTTACAATTCTTCTTTTGTGAGCACCAACCTACTGGAGACACCAATCCCCGCTTATAGAATCTGTAGGCACCAACCCACTGGAGACACCAATCCTCACAATTGAGCACCAACTCAATAAAAGACACCAATCTCTAGGCACCAACCTACAAATTCTTCAATGGATAATTTCGTTCTCCTCTATGTAAGGTTAGGGTTATCCTGTGAGATTGCAAAACCCTTAAAAGGCACTACATTTTTTTTTTAATTTTATTTGTTTTTCCATTTGGTTTAAGTGTTGATTTAACATACTCGGGCATCTCTACCCAAACGGGGCAGACCTTTGTCCAAACGGGACAAGCATCTATCCAACCGGGATAGGTAAACTTCCATCCATACGGGATGGGCATCTATCCGAAACGGGATAGGTAAGTGCTCTGGCTAGAGTCTTAGGCCCATTTGGATCTAACGGATCCGGGGCCACTCTCTAAAGACTACACTCCCTCCAAGGTGCACCGAGGTCTACGTCTTCAGGAGTTTAAACTAATCAAGTATTGGCGCTTGACTCCCGCCTTGGAATTCGACCCTAGGCCTCGGGGAGTCAAGTAATCCCAAACGGGGATTCTTCCGAGTATTTAAATTTAGGTTTTCCCTCTTATAAACTTAATCTAGGTTGGTTGGAGGTCTCAACTTGTTAGGGTGTTTTCTTAAGTCATTAAGAAGTTGCGTTGATCCTTAAGTGGGAACCAACCCCCCCCCCCCCCACAATCCCCGTGCCTAAAATCCTGTGCATTGGGAACATCCTTCGTTCCCCAGGCTGCCTACATACCCTCTTCCGAATGGGATCAAGGAGTAAAATATGTAGTTCTGTTTTCTATTCTAGGTTTCATGTGAACTGTTTATGTGGGTATGCAGCCCTTTTTAGGGCCCATTCTCCCTAGACAGTTCCTCTGCGACTGCTACCCACAAGGCGAGCAAGAGAAGTAATTGATCCTTCTTGACCAATACTTTAGTTTACTAAGACTCCACTACTTCCTAGTCCTATAAGTTCTCGACTACGCGTCTCAAAATTAATCTTTTTAACGCCTATCCATACTCCCTTAAAAACTAGATAACACTACTAAACAATCTAGATCCTTATAAACCAAGAGAAAGAAGGTATCTGCTAGGTGGGTTCATTAGAAATTTATCTTTTTAATTCAGCATACTAGAGGGATTACCCTGCCTCTAGTACTTTAATCGAAGAGGTGTTCCTTATTACTCCCTGGCGATTTATAGGGATGATGCCCAGACGCCGTTGTAGCAGCTATGTTAAGCCACGGGCACAGTAGTTCATCACGACGGCTTTACCCATAAATGTGAACCAGAGGCACCCTTTATTCATCGGACGCTGCGATGTTTTGGGTTTTCTCTTTATTAATTTGATTGTTTTTGAAAAAAATTGCATCTAAACTTCATTTCTTTAATTCATTCCACACATTTGTACATACATAAAGTAATTTGAAATGAAGAATCATTGAGAAGAAAATTTGTCATCGTTAACCTTATTTAACTTAAGAGAAATAAATTATTTTTTGAGAGTTCCTATCTAACATTTGTGATTTTAACCCGTAGTAGTAGTAGGCAAACTTATTTGTGTTCATTTCTAACCCTTACTACTTAGTTGTGACTTGAATTAGTTTGTCCATTTACTCTGTATTAGAAATTGTAACTATACCCAATTAATTTGTTGATTGAAATTGAAATATAGTTCATTTAAATCCTTTAAGAGTTAGGTGAAATTGTATACTTAAAATTGAATTTGTATAATTGAAATTTGTAACAAAATTATATAATAACAAATTGAATTGTTGCTTGCCTTCTAACTTCACTAATATTTTCCCAAATTAGATTATTAATTAACTGTTGAATAAGTATATATACCTAATTAATTTGGTTGATGAAAATTGAAATATGGTTCATTTAATCCTTAAAAGTTAGGTGAAATTGAATTTGTATAATTGAAATTTGTAACAGAGCTAGGAAATAACAAATTGAATTGTTGCTTGCCTACCAATAATTTCTCGAATCAGGTTAATTAATTTTCCTTTGGAACGAGTTAATTTTGATAAATAACTATGCCTAATTAATGAATTTTTATCATTGTAAGTTCCAAAATTCGTTTGAATTTGATCCTTAAGTAGATATACGATTTTAAAATTGAATAAAAATTAATTTTATTTAAACAAAAATAAATTAGAAGTAAATTAATTAAGTTTATTTTATTAAATGAAATAAATTAAAGCTAAACAATTAAATAAATTGTTTATTTCAGGTAAATAAAAAAATTAAATTAACTATATCAATTTATTTAACAAACTTAAATAAATTATTTTTATTAAACGAAATATTAAAAATCAAATTAATCAAATTGTTTTGTTTTAACCAAGGTAATAAATTTTAAATTAAGTTAATTTTAATAGAAGTAAATATATTAAAAAAAAAAAAAAACATTTTGGGGGTGGGGGGGGGGGGGGGGGGGGTGGGCGCTATGGAGGTAGGGCCGAGGGCATTCGGCCCAAGGCCGAACCCTGCTGCTGCTGCAAAAAAAAAAAAAAATCTTTTCTTTGTAAAAAAGAAAATTGCATTTCATTTAAAATAAAAATTTTGTAAAAGTTTTCAAAGAAATACACACACACACACACACATATATATATGAGATATGTCCAAACCCTAACTTCAATGCAGCTTTCAAACCTGGCAGTGTGTATATATATTTATATATATAATCAACAAACCTTCTCAAATTTTTCAACATCAAATTCTAAAAAGAATGCATGCATATGCATGCATGAGAAATTTCAAAGGAATACATCCAAGATCTTGCTCATCCCTCCATAACCCAGTTAGAACATTCTTGGGAAAACCAATGCCAGAAAAAAAAAAAATCAACAAAAGCCTCATAAAATCTTAACAAAAATTAAATTTACCTCTAGATCCCAGAGCTCCCAACCCAGAATTTTCCTTTTCCTCCCAGCCCCTTCAAATGACACACCCTAAATATGTGTACCTCCATTTCTTCAATCAGGGTTGAATTATCTCCCCAAATTTTTCTTGAAATCAGAGGGATTTTTCCCTCATGATTGTCTCTCAGAATTGATTTCCGTGCATTAAGGCCATAAATCACGCTTCCCCAAAAATCATTCTTCCCTCTTTCTATCATAATAAAGCCATAAATTATGCTCCCAAAATCATGCTTCCTTATTTCTATCATAGTAAAGCCTTAATACTAGTTTCTATTTTAATATTATAAACTTTAATTTTAATTTCATAAATACAATTAGGTTACAATTTTTATTTTTATTTCTATTTTTTTAATTTAATCTATTAATTAATTTATTTACCCATTAGTTAGTTTAAATTAATATCTATCTTAATAATTAATTTACATAACTTAATTACACATTTATTCTACTGACATTTATGTTATTTTATTTTATTTTATTTATTATTATTATTATTTTTTGTACAAACTAATAACTAATATTATTCATGAAATTGAACACTTTAGGTCTATAATTTAAACATGTGCTTATTTAGTTATTAATTAATTTTAGAGTTTTAGGAGGGGTCGTGACACTCTACTCAAGCACAAATCTTTCCTTTTCAAATCAGGTTCACACACATATACTTTCTTCCCTCACAAATCTGATCCAAATCAAGCACAACTTCCTTACACAAAACTGATCATAATCAAGTCAATATCTTCATATAAATTTCTGCTCATATCATCCTTAACATTCAGCTCTTAATCTTCACATATATTTGTCGTATATATATTTGCATTTGTCCTTCATACATGACAGCATATACTCTTCAAAATATATCTGATTTGCACTTCATTTTCTGCCCCCCTTCTATTCTCTCAATTCTGCTCTAAACTCAGAAATAAAACATTGAAATTGCTTACTTTCAAATCACATATTCTTTCATCCTTTATACATCTCAAGGGAGATGTCTTCAACGAATGGCTATGTCTTTTTCTAAAGAAGACAACCTTTAATTAACTTGCACCTCCTCATAAACAAATTAATCTTAAAAACTCCATCTTGGCGCTTAAGGAAATCTTTCTTTTATGTCTTTGTCTTCATAAAGACGGCCCATATAATATCTGAAGTGAGTCGGCCTTTATTTAATTTGATTTTAGATAATTCTGAGCGACTATATCAAGGGAGTCAGCCTTGATCAAGATTTCTTCTTTATATAATTTGATTTTATTTGAACTTCCTTTTATCTCTTCATTCTAACTTCCTTATGAGAGACGACTACTCCATAGGATATGTGAGGGTCAGCTTTATCAAAGTCTTCTTAATTCAAAATTAATTCTGCCTTATGAGTAGAGTGCTGCCATACATTCGAAGTTGGCGAACAAGAGTATACAGAAGATATAATGAATGCTTCTCTCAAAGACGATTTAGTGGCCTTTGGCGTTAGATAATTTCTTTTACATAAATGACAACTTTTGAACAATCTCTTCATTCTTCCTTTGACATCAATGACAATATCTAGCAATCTCATCATATGTCATAACAATCTTGCCAATAGTCTCATCCATACACTTTGGACAACTAATCCAACAATCTCCATGACAAACTCTTTGACATCAATGACAACAATTCTAACACCTTCTTCAGTACAATATAGAGAACATGTGTAATTTCTTTCTTTGGCCGACTTCATGTATGAAAGAAAAAGGCACATATAAATATGATTTAAATCGTCCAAGTTTTCATACAATGGAATCATTATAAAGAGCAACGAATAATATAAGGAGAACAGCAATTATGATAAGAAGGCAGTGATTCCGATATGATTAATAGGCAGCGATGAGAGCATAAGGAGCGATTTATATTGAACAGCAACTAATGATCATTTAGAGTGGCGAATGATTAAAGAAGGCAGCGATTTAGCATTAACAAAAGGGTATGTTTTTAAGGACGCCTCCTTTTGGAAACTAAGCATTCATTATGAAGTGTTATCTCTTTTGAGAAGATTGCACCTCTTCCCAAGTAATATAAAGATATAAAAGCAGAGTAAGAATTGAGTGAAGGAAGATGTGTGGAGTGAAAAAGATATATCATATATACACTAGCAGATTTGTGCATAAAGAAAATAATAGAAGATCATTCAAAGGCAGATTTGTGGAGGAGAATAAATGTGCGGAGCAAAGTTGCAGATTTAATGAAGGTATTGTGAAATGTTCATCATCCATTGAAGAAGTTATATTCAAGAAGACAAGACTTTGTTAAGTTAGAGGTTGGTGCCTCATATCAAAGAGATTGGTGTCCCTTGCTGGGTTGGTGCTCAATAGTGGGGATTGGTGTCTCTAGTGGGTTGGTCTGTTGGTTATTTTCCCAGACTGGATGCTTGTTCCCAGTTATCCCTACAAAGTAGCCATCATTGATCAACAGGATTCCCGGGCCAGGGGCCAACAGTATAGGAGATAGACTCTATCAATATCTCCTCTCCTTCTTTAGGCTCTGCAGAACCAAGGGGGGTATTCCTTATTCAACATCCATGAAATGTGACTATGAACTGACTGGGATGTTGATACAAAGGAGATGAATCCTCCTTTATGCAGACCAAAACTGTAAAATAAGTGCAAAGGGGCTAGCTTTGGGCCTATACTCAGTTGTGGGGTAGAGGATTTTGGTCCTAAAACTACTTCTAATGTCCTAAAAGGTTGTATTAAAGTTTGAGTTTGATTTTTGGTATTTGGATGCAAAACTAGGACCTTGGTTGTAACCTCAATACAAGACTAGATCGATTTTTATTTCAGGGCTCGGAGTCAATAGACATACACATGTAAATGGTTATCATAAGCTTGAGTCAATGATTGAGTTTCAAGGGGATTGTTTAGTATCTGCCTTACAGATACTTCCCAAGACTGAGTATTCAGTTATCTCTGCTTACAAGATCCTCATTGTAATATATTCTCCCCAACACTTAACCTAAAACATTTAATCTACTCCTTGAGCAGAAGTAAAAGATCAAGCATTCAATAAAGCAGACCCATATTCTAGAATCTTAAACACCCCTTAGCTGTTTAGATTCAGAAGAACACATTCAATTTGGAGACAAACAACAGAACACATGCAATGAAGCATTACTCATTCAAATCAACATGAAACCGTAAATTTATGCATAAAACATACAACATGAGATTCATGAACTCACAAAAATACCCAAAACAGAGCCACCAACGAAGTTGTATCTTATCACAACACCAAAATTAGCCCAGTTTTCAACAACCAAAACAATGAGGCACACACCTCAGATATACTCAAAGTGTGCCCTCAACAGAACCGTACAAAAGTCAAATCAAAATTCTGCCAATTACAATGCACCAAGAATGGCGCCCAAATCAATCAATGCAGCAGAAGACAAAACGGGAAGAAGCAAAAGAAGGGCGAGGAGTAGTTGAACTCGAGCCTTGTGCCGCCGCTAGAAGATTTTCCACTTGAAGGTGGTAGCTAACATGTCCCTTCGGCCCATACCTGTCTGCAATCCTGCCATTAATAGCATACCAACTCGCAGCTATCATGGAAACGCAGCAGCAGATGCATAAACGATTTTCCCGCCAAGAATGCCACTACATATGCATGGGAAAACCCTCGCCATCGAACATTTGAACACAGCAGTCGATCCTTCTTTGCACCTCCCAAATCTACGATTCAAAATAAACAGGCAAGTCGCTGGCTAATGAGAATGTGCCACGCAGATGCTTCCTTGTCATCGCTGACTTTTCCCGCTTCTGTTTTACCTTTACCGCTTTTGTATATGCAAACGCATATACAATCATCTTATATACAAGGCGGACCCCAAATTGTATAGAATAAATTGAAACTTCAATCGGGTCCAGCGTGTATCTTTTTCATTGCACATCGGCTTGTACAACACACTTTACATACAAGCCCCGGACTTCAGATTATGATGAAGCATACTGCAATCGCTTTGAAGTCTATCTTGCATTTTAACCTTTGCGTCTTCATTTTGTATATACAAACATACAATTGCAATATACATTCTGCGGACTTCAAATGACTATGAAGTGCTTTGAAAGTCAAAACGGGTCCGGTTTGCATCTCGTTACTTGTATATTTCCTTGCATATCGCATCATACAAATGCGATATACATACAACGGACCCCAGCCATTTTATTCATCGGATTGAAACAATTCTCAAATCCGGCTTGCACCTTACTCTTGCATCTTTGGAATGTATATCGGCATGTACAGCGCCAATATACAAGTAAAAATATACATACAAGCATCGGACTTTATCCTTTATCAATTGGATTGCATGTTTCTTTAGATTCCCCCTTGCACATCAGGAATGTATATTTGATCATACAAACGAAACATACATGCAATCCGGATCTCAAACCTGCATCAAGCAGAATGTAAAACTCCTCAGGTCCGGGCCTTGCATATTTGATTGCATGCGCCAGCATACAATTGCCTTTGTATGCAACTGGTGGGCCCGACCCTTTGCCTTTCTCCTTTGCACGCAACTTTTTCTTTGTATGTGCCTCTTGCATATTTCTGGTGTACAATCGGCTTTGTATATCTGCGGGCCCCACCACTTGTATATCGGCCCCTTGCACATTCCTTCCTTGCTTATCCATCGGCCAATGATACATTGCACTGTAGCGAATGCATGTCTGCGCCTTGTATATATTTTCCATTTTATATTTCCATATGCATCAGCTAGAGTGAACCCGATATACATTCAGCACAGTAACCTCCTTGTATGCCGCCAATGCATCTTTTCATTGCATGTTTTCTAATGTATGTAGCCGTTGTATGTTCAAACATACAACACAAATATGCAAGCAAACCCGATATACAACTGCAGAATATTTCTGGGAATCTGCGATAGATTCCCCCTTGTATATGCAAACTTGGTATGCATCCCGAAATGCATATAACCGATTTTTTACCATTTTTGAAAGCCGATGTCCATTTTTGAGCCTACCAACATACATTTGCACTTGCACATACAAAAACTTAAGATTTTCATGAGAAGCGATGGAAAAAACAGAAAAACATTGCATGTGGGTCAAGGAACAATTTAACCTAAGGCACTAAGGGTTTGAAGGGATAAAAACAGAAGCCTGCAAACTCAATTTTAGAACCCTAACCCTAGGTGAGCACCACCAGTGGCTCCGACTGGGGACGTGCAGACGCAAGACTGTAGCGAGAACCAAGCTACTCCGGGGCAGACCAGACAAAACACCAAACTCAAAACACGACTGACTATACAAGGCATGTACAAAATATTTACATCTAGTTTTTAGTGTGCACAGAAGTTACCCATTTATGAGAAGTAGGGTTTTAGGAATTGACCATGCATAGGCAATTCCAGTAATTCACCACTTAGGGCCTGGAGAAAATAGGAGTCTTCTCCATGAGTGTCGCTGATTTGGTACGGGCCTAGCCATAAGGGCTCAAATTTACCATGCTTGCCCTTATCCTGGTTCCTTGCATTCCATACAAGGATCAAATCACCTATCTGAAACTTTCTTTCTGTAGCCCTTTTATCAAATAGATATTTTACCTTTTGCTGTCTCTTGATGTTTATTTTCTGCGCCTCCCTTCTCATTTCATCTAGTGCGACCAGCTGATTTATTCTTTCAGTCATTGAGTCCTCAATCTCCTCATTTTCTTGTATGAATTTATAAATTGGTAGGAGGTTGTTCACAGGTAATTTAGCTGCCGCACCGTACACTAGTTCAAAAGGCGACCTTCCAGTTGCTTTCTTCACTTTTACTCTATCAGCCCATAATGCCATTTTCAGCTTTGAATCCCAAGCCCTCTTGTTTTTGCCTACCAACCTCTTGACAATTTTCATGAGGCTTTTGTTGCTTGACTTTGCTTGACCATTTCCATGTGGATGATATGGTGATGCATGTAACAAATTTATTCCATAATTGTTGCAAAAATCAATAAATTCACCAGACCTGAAGCACATTGCATTATCTGTGACCACTTTGGCTGGTACTCCAAATCTGATAACAATATTTTCTAGATTGAAATCCATCACCACTTTGCTTGTAGCTTTTTTAGTTGGAATGGCCTCAATCCACTTAGTGAAGTAATCAGTAGCTACCAAAATCCAGCTATGTCCTCCATTTGATTTTTCTGAGATTTCCCCTTTAAAATCAATTTCCCATTGCTGAAATGGAGCTTCTACAGTTATAGTCCTAAGGGGCAATGCACCTTCATATTTTAGCTTTCCTGAGAACCTTTGGCAAGGATCACATTTTCTTACCATTCTTTGTGCATCTGAGAAGAGAGTTGGCCACCAGTAGCCGGCTCTGAGAATTTTGTGGGCTGTTGTCTGGGCAGTATAGTGTCCACCACACACTCCATTGTGCATGTCACTTAGAATATCCCTGGCCCGATTTTCATCCACACACCTGAGTAATACACCATCAGGATTTTTTCAATACAACTCTCCTTGAACAATGATGTATTTAATAGCATGTAGCTTCAAGGTCCTCTTCTGATTATCACTGAGATGGGAAGGACAGCTCAAATTCTGCAAATAATGTACTATGTCCTTATACCATTCAGACTCTGACATATTTATAACTTCATTATGCACTACATTCACTTGGCATGCCTCTAGATTTGACTATGTCATCAATTTTGCCAGACCTTGTCCTCTCACCAATTTTGTGATCTGTATTTCAATGTTGAACTCTTGCAATTTATTTATCCATCTGCATCTTCTTCCAGTTACCTCCTGCTGAGTAAAGATATTCTTGACTGCTGTATGAGGCACATATGCAACTATCTGAGAGCCTACCAAATATGGCCTGAAACTTTTGACTGCTCTAATCAGTGCATATGCTTGCTTCTCCATGATGTCATACTTCAACTCAGCAGCCTGCAATGACCTGCTAAAGAAAGCAATAGGTTGTTCAAAACCTTTTGTATTTTTCTGCAATAAGCATGCAGCAATAGTATGGAAAGAAGCAAATGAGAACAACTGAAATGGCTTAGAAAAATCAGGAGACTTTAGCATAGGAGCCATCTTTATAGCCTCTTTGATGTTCTGAAATGACTTAGTTGCTTCATCTTCCCATTTGACAATTGCACCTTTCTTCAACATTTTAGAGATATCTTTTGTGGTCTCTGCAAAGTTAGGAACAAATCTTCTAACAAAATTAATTTGCCCAAAGAAGGACTGAATACCTTTCACTGTTCTAGGGATTTGAATTTTGTCAATTGTAGCCACCCTTTCAGGATCAATCCTGACTCCATCTTTGGAAACAATGTGTCCAAGCAATTTTCCTTCCACTACCCCAAAAGCACATTTCTTTGGGTTGAGTGAGATGCCATATTCCAATGCTCTAATAAAGATCTTCTCTAAGTGCATGCAATGTTGCTCCTCCTTTTCTGAATAAGCTGTCAAGTCATCCTGATATACAGCCAGGATTGAGTCAATCAATCCTGCGAAAGCAACATCCATAGCCCTCTGAAATGTAGCACCTGCATTTGTTAGCCCAAATGGCATTCTCACATATACATAGGTTCCCCATGGAGTGGTGAAAGCAGTCTTGAATTGTTCAGATTCTTTTACTTTCACCTGATTGTACCCTGAAAATCCATCCATCATGGATAAAAGTTCACAGCCAGTCACCTTCTACAACATGGCTTCCATGTTTGGCAATGGATAATTGTCCTTCAAAGAAGATACATTCAGATTTTTAAAGTCCACACAAAGTCTTATGTCACCATTCTTCTTTCTAACCGGGACAAGGTTGGACACCCAAGTTGAGTGTCTGATGGGCATAATTATTCCAGCCTCCCTAAGCTTCATAAGCTCTTCTTGCATTTTTGGAGCGAAAGTTGGGTTGATAGGTCTTTGTTTTTGTCTAAAAGGTTTAGCTCCAGGCTTCAAAGGGATTTCATGCTGAAATAAATCTTCTCTATAAGATTTTAGGTCTTCATATGACCAGGCAAAAACATGCTTATATCTTTTCAATAGTGCAATCAGCATACTCTTGATATGTGGCTTGAGCTGTTTGCCAATGTATACCCTTTTGGGGGCATGAGATGTCCTCGAGTTTATCTCCTCCAAATCATTCTTATTTGTTGGAGATGCCTTTGTAACAAATTGGTCCCTATTGTCAAATGCTCTCTCTAAAGCAACCAGCCCTCTAGGGATTTTATTTGTCTTGAGTTGAATTACCTCCTTCCCTAAGAGAGTTTCTTTCCCATCCACAACTTCTACAAAGTTCTGAAAATCCACTTTCTGGTTCTCATATTCATCAATGCAGTGTAGAAATCTTAGCAAATCTTTGTCATCATCAAATACCTGCCAGCTGCATACGTTATCTGGTATTACAGGTCTAAGTTTGACTTCGACATTTGTGACATCTGATAGAGTGATATCATTTGGCCTTATGGCTACGTTGGCTAGAAAATCTGCCATGACATTTTTTGATCTCTCTACCCAGCTTATTAAAAATGCATCAAGCAATTCAATTGTATCCCAGACAGCATGCTTATATTGTTTTAACCTCTTATTCTTTGATGCATACTTATCTCTAACTTGGGAAACAATTAACTCTGAATCCCCAAATACTTTTATCATCTTAATTCCATGCTTCAGAGCTACATTCAATCCTAGCAACAAAGCTTCATATTTTGCAATATTATTTGTACAGGCAAACTTCAACAAAAAAAAGAATTTTAGAAGCTTACCAGCTGGAGACAGAAATACAATTCCAGCACCAGAGCCTTCCTTCAAACAAGCTCTGTCAAAATACATGGTCCATAGACCCTGTTGGTCAAGCTCTTGAATGCAAACATCTCTCCCTTTACCCTCTTGATCATTTGAGACAACTCTAAAATTATCACAGTCAGTATCCACAAAGCATGTATGCTCCTCTGACTCTTGATCCTCAACTGTGTCTAGTGACCTTTCCTCTCTAATCAATTTGACATCCTTGCCATTCATAGGGATCATAGCATACGACAAGTCCAATTGCATACTCCCACCAATCAATGCTGCCCATCTTCTTGACAACAACATGCCATACTGTGGCTTGATATCAACAACTGTTATATTCATTTTGTAGGTCTTTTCAGGATATGCTGCCAGTCTGAAATCCACATCTTTCATGATTCCAATGACTGGTATTTTAGCATCCATGGCATAGCATTTTCCACATGTCTTGTCTATCTTTAACCCAGCTTGTTGCATGATGGCCAAAGGCATGATATTCCTTGATGCCCCTGAATCAAGCATACAATTCTTAATCACTTTTCCATTTATGACAAGGGAGACATAAAATGGTTCAACCTGTGAAGGGCATTTTGTCATGGTCACCCCCAAATATATTTCAGGAGTCTCATCCTCATCAATACACATAGCTTGTTTCTTACCCTGAGTCTCAATATTTTGATTAGCTTGACAGGGTACTCCTGAAATCAGGGACAATATTTTATTTCTGAACTCTTCAACTTTCATCAGTTCCATCAATGGAACAGAGACCTTTACTTGGGACAAGACCTGAGTTATGTCAAACGGAGCATAATTTTGTATAACAGTTGCAGCCTGATCTACAGTTTTATTTTTATCTTGGTATGATCCAGCTTTAATTTTCGTGGCTCTCTGACTGTCATCTTTGATCTGAAAATTTTTGTTTTGATCCTCAACCTGGGGAATTCTATCTTCTGGTCCTTGAGAATCATGACCTGTTTTTTGCTTAAAATTTTGTTTATTATTGCTCCATTGCTTCTTTTGTGGTTCAGTCCCTTTATGACTGTGCACTGGTTGGTTCACAAAAGTATTCTCTGGTTGGTGTGAGTTACTTACCTGGGCTTTACCCCTGAGATTGTAATTGCTTTTGACTTGAGCCACTGCTGTAGCTGTGAGGGCTCTAATTTCTTCATCAGAAGGTCTCTTCAAGTTATTCAAAAAGATATGTGAATCTTGAGCATAAGCATAATTATCCTCATCATCTTCATCACAGGGAAATTGTTGGCAGACCTGAATCTCATTATTTGTGCTTGCATCAACATCATGAGAAGGATACTCCCTGTTTGTAGACAGCATATTGACATTGTCATCTTCCATGCAATGCGGTTCATTACATTCATCACAGGCAACATCATTATTATATAGAGACTGAGCAATCATACATTGTGACTGTGAGTGAGGCATCTGACATATTATGCACCATGGGGTGTCATTAACAATATTAACAGCCTTCTTGAAAGGATCAGGTGTTTCCTTAACACTTTGATTCCTTGGATTTGTGTTGTTGTTTGGGAGAATGGGTTTACCATTATGCCAATTGGTATTATATGGCATATCATGTAATGATGGTCTTCTTTCTTGCCTTTGGTAAACTTGTCTGTCAGGACCTATCCCCTTTTCATTTTTAGCCATTCTATAGGTCAGGTCCTTAACAATAGTTGTCAATTTATCTAATTTATCCTCAGAAGTAGATGCATTGCCTTGAACACCTTGAGATTTAGTATTTGGATTTTGCAAAATTTTTACATCATCTCTTCAGTTTGTCTTACTAGACATTTTTCTGTTATTTTCAATATTTGTTGCTATTTTGAAAGCATCTCTGAGGCTAGCAGGACCTTTATCCCTTAACCCATAGACTGTTTTGGGATCAAAAACATTTATGTACAACACTATGCACATAGGTTCATTAGGCCTCAGATGATGTGGCAATTTATTCAACACCTTAGTGAATCTAGCATTGAAATCAACAACCTGTTCATTTGATCCTTTGGTAATGCCAGTGAATTCATTAATGAAGAAACTTGGATCAGTTTTATCACCATATTGTTCTTTGAAAATTCTTCTGATGTCCTCCCATGATGAAATACTCCTGTCAGGCAGACCCTTGTACCATTCTCTAGCCTCATCAACTAAGGATTGCATAAATAATTTCATAAAAACATTCTCATGCTTAACCTCAAAGTTGTCCATGATATTCTGAAAAGCTTTTAAGTGGTCTTCTCCTGACACAGTATTATTTCCTGAAAACTTTGGCACTTGCGGCCTCACATGTTTGTCAATAGGATTGGGGTAACCAGGAATGCCATAAAAAACCAGTTGTCTGAATCTGTCCAGCTGCATAGGTTGTCTATCAAACTGATTAACATTTACATTTCTATTTGCATTCTGATTTCTTACATTATTCAATGGTATTCTAGCATTATTTGCATTCTGTCTTTGATCATTTTGCTGATCCTGAACTTCATTTCTGCGATGGTTTCTCAGCACATTTATATTGTCAAGGGTGGGAACTGAATCATTCTGAGCAGTTCTCAGAGCTTGCACTTTCTGTCTCATGTCATCTCTGATTTTTACTGCTTGCAGATATTCTAATTCTGCCCTTAGACTTTTGATTTCTTCGGCTAATTCCTCATCTCTAGGCATAGAAGAGGATGGTTTCATTATATTCTGATCATCATTATCATCCCTTGGGGATTCAGCTTCTTCAAATCTATCAGGGGAATCAAGGAAAGGGCGTTCTTGAAACACCTCTGATCTCATTCTCAATCCACTACCCTGCTGCCTTTCATATACGTTATGGATTTTAGCCTCAGTGTTTGAAAAATAAGGTATTGTCCGCTTTGAAGATCCTGGATTGTCTTGAATATTATCATTACATCTGGGAGAAGCCTCTCGACTGGCTTGAACAGTCCCTTTTTTCCTGTACATCATTTTTATGGATAACTCTTCAAACAGAGGATTACGCAGGGATCTTCTCCCTCGCATACAAATTTTTACTTTACCGGTTGGGAGATTTGTTCGGAGTCGCCACCTATAACTAGGAATTGTTTTCTTTTAAAATAAGGGTTCTTTCACAAAGCAGTCCCCAGCAGAGTCGCCAAATCTGTTGGTTATTTTCCCAGACTGGATGCTTGTTACCAGTTATCCCTACAAAGTAGCCATCATTGATCAAGAGGATTCCCGGGCCAGGGGCCAACAGTACAGGAGATAGACTCTATAAATATCTCCTCTCCTTCTTTAGGCTCTGCAGAACCAAGGGGGGTATTCTCTATTCAACATCCATGAAATGTGACTATGAACTGACTGGGATGCTGATACAAAGCAGATGAATCCTCCTTTATGCAGACCAAAACTATAAAATAAGTGCAAAGGGGCTAGCTTTGGGCCTATACTCAGTTGTGAGGTAGAGGATTTTGGTCCTAAAACTACTTCTAATGTCCTAAAAGGTTGTATTAAAGTTTGAGTTTGATTTTTGGTATTTGGATGCAAACTAGGACCTTGGTTGTAACCTCAATACAAGACTAGATCGGTGCCTATTTCAGGGCTTGGAGTCAATAGACATACACATGTAAATAGTTATCATAAGCTTGAGTCAATGACTGAGTTTCAAGGGGATTGTTTAGTATCTGCCTTACAGATACTTCCCAAGACTGAGTATTCAGTTATCTCTGCTTACAAGATCCTCACTGCAATATATTCTCCCCAACACTTAACCTAAAACATTTAATCTACTCCTTGAGCAGAAGTAAAAGATCAAGCGTTCAATATAGCAGATCCATATTCTAGAACCTTAAACACCCCTTAACTGTTTAGATTCAGAAGAAGAATACATTCAATTTGGAGACAAACAACAGAACACATGCAATGAAGGATTACTCATTCAAATCAACATGAAACCAGTAAATTTATGCATAAAACATACAACATGAGATTCATGAACTCACAAAAATACCCAAAACAGAGCCACCAACGAAGTTGTATCTTATCACAACACCAAAATTAGCCCAGTTTTCAACAACCAAAACAATGAGGCACACACCTCAGATATACTCAAAGTGTGCCCTCAACAGAACCGTACAAAAGTCAAATCAAAATTTTGCCAATTACAATGCACCAAGAATGGCACCCAAATCAATCAATGCAGCAGAAGACAAAACGGAGAGAAGCAGAAGAAGGCTGAGGAGTAGTTGAACTCGAGCCCTGTGCCGCCGCTAGAAGTTTTTCCACTTGAAGGTGGTAGCTGACATGTCCCTTCGGCCCATACCTATCTGCAATCCTACCATTAATAGCATACCAACTCGCAGCTACCGTGGAAACGCAGCAGCAGATGCATAAACAATTTTCCCGCCAAGAATGCCACTGCATATGCATGGGAAAACCCTCGCCATCGAACATTTGAACACAGTCGTCGATCCTTCTTTGCATCTCCCAAATCTATGGTTCAAAACAAACAGGCAAGTCGCTGGCTAATGAGAATGTGCCACGCAGATGCTTCCTTGTCATCGCTGACTTTTCCCGCTTCTGTTTTACCTTTACCGCTTTTGTATATGCAAGCGCATATACAGTCATCTTATATACAAGGCGGACCCCAAATTGTATAGAATAAATTGAAACTTCAATCGGGTTCAGCATGTATCTTTTTCATTGCACATCGGCTTGTACAACACACTTTACATACAAGCCCCGGACTTCAGATTATGATGAAGCATACTGCAATTGCTTTGAAGTCCATCTTGCATTTTAACCTTTGCATCTTCATTTTGTATATGCGAACATACAATCGCAATATACATTCTGCGGACCTCAAATGACTATGAAGCGCTTTGAAAGTCAAAACGGGTCCGGTTTGCATCTCCTTACTTGTACATTTCCTTGCATATCGCATCATACAAATGCGATATACATACAACGGACCCCAGCCATTTTATCCATCGGATTGAAACAATTCTCAAATCCGGCTTGCACCTTACTCTTGCATCTTTTGAATGTATATCGGCATGTACAGCGCCAATATACAAGTAAAAATATACATACAAGCAGCGGACTTTATCCTTTATCAATCGGATTGCATGTTTCTTTAGATTCCCCCTTGCACATCAGGAATGTATATTTGATCATACAAACGAAACATACATGCAATCCAGATCTCAAACCTGCATCAAGCAGAATGTAAAACTCCTCGGGTCCGGGCCTTGCATATTTGATTGCATGCGCCAGCATACAATTGCCTTTGTATGCAACTGGTGGGCCCGACCCTTTGCCTTTCTCCTTTGCAGGCAACTTTTTCTTTGTATGTGCCTCTTGCATATTTCTGGTGTATAATCGGCTTTGTATATCCGTGGGCCCCACCACTTGTATATTGGCCCCTTGCACATTCCTTCCTTGCTTATCCATCGGCCAATGATACATTGCACTGTAGCGAATGCATGTCTGCGCCTTGTACATTTTCCATTGTATATTTCCATATGCATCAGCTAGAGTGAACCCGATATACATTCAGCACAGTAACCTCCTTGTGGCTGCCAATGCATCTTTTCATTGCATGTTTTCTAATGTATGTAGCCGTTGTATGTTCAAACATACAACACAAATATGCTAGCAAACCCGATATACAGCTGCAGAATATTTCTGGGAATCTGCGATAGATTCCCCCTTGTATATGCAAACTCGGTATGCATCCCGAAATGCATATAACCGATTTTTTTACCATTTTTGAAAGCCGATGTCCATTTTTGAGCCTGCCAACATACATTTGCACTTACACATACAAAAACTTAAGATATTCATGAAGCACGATGGAAAAAACAGCAAAACATTGCATGTGGGTCGAGGAACAATTTAACCTAAGGCACTAAGGGTTTGAAGGGATAAAAACAGAAGCCTGCAAACTCAATTTTAGAACCCTAACCCTAGGTGAGCACCAGGTGCTTAGAAAGATTAACGAGGATTGGTGTATCCTTTAGGTTGGTGCCTACAAAATTTGTAAGAGAATTTTATAGAAGCAATCGTTTGCCGTGGTTTTCTCCCGAAAGGGTTTCCATGTTCATCTTGTATTCTTCTTGTGTTCTTTATTGCTAGATCTTGTATGTTTGTGATTGTTGTGGTTGATTAATTTTTGAAAAAGTAAAAGGTAGTCTTATATTGACTCACCCCACTCCCCTCTCAGTATAAGTGTGTGCTCATCAATTTTTGATCAGCTCATCCAAATTTTAAAAAAGTTACATTGCCACATTCTACACATTGAAAAAAAAGTTTTAATTTTTCAACATGTATTGTTTTTTCTATGTAATTTTTGATCAGCTCATCCAAATTTTAAAAAAGTTACATTGCCACATTCTCAATTTCATTCTACACACATTGAAAAAAGTTTTAGTTTTTTATTACTTTTCTCAAAATTAGGGGGGAGCACACTCAATTTTCCATTTTTCAAGATGTCTCTACTTTAAAAATTAGTATAAAATAATATATTCATTAAAAACTTAGGAGCACACTCAATTTTTAGCTATATGAATAAAAGCTAACTAACTATGCTTTTTGGAGCATAAGAATGCGCACTTACTTAATGCCTCTTGGCTTCGATATTTGGCAATCGGTAGTAAGTGGTTATAAAGCTCCCGCATCTTCACCAACGGATAAGGATGGAAAGAAGGCTAGCGAGAACAATGCGAAAGCCATGAATGCAATCTTGTGTGGTTTATTGAAATCGGAGTTTGTTAAAGTAATGCATTGCGATTCAGCAAAGGAGATTTGGGATAAACTTAAGAATATTTATGAAGGGGATGACAAAATTAAGAAGGCCAAGCTTGAAACCCAATTCGAATGTCGAATGATGAAGGACAAAGAAAACATTTCTGCCTATCTGCTTCATGTGGATGAGATTGTGAATACCATAAGGAGTGTTGGTGAAGAAGTAGAAGAGTCAATGGTTGTGTAGAAGGTATTAAGGTCTCTACCCTTAAGGTTTGATGCGAAAGTTTCATGCATTGAGGAAATGAAGGACTTGGATAAACTAACTATGGATAAATTGCATTAGATCCTCACAGCATACGAAATGAGGATTGACAGTGAGAAGTCATCAAAGCGAGAAGCAACTTTGAAAGCCTCAAAAAGGATGAAGAATAAAGAGCCCGAATCAAGCTATAGTTCCAATGATGAATCAGATATAAGAAGAAGATCATTTTGTGAGGAAGCTGAAGAAAGGATCCGCCAAGTACAAGGGTAAGTTGCCTTTCAAATGTTTTAATTGTGGAAAGGTAGGACATTTTGCTGCCAAATGTCCATATGTAGAAAGTAAAAATAGTGATGAGGAAGAAGAACATAGTATAAAGAAAGGTGGTAAACATTATCAACATAAAAAGGGCTACAAACAAGACAAATCCGAGAAAAAGAAGAGCTCTCACAAGCAAAAGAAAAACCTCTATTCCAAGGAGGAAGGTAGTTCATCTGAAGCGAGTTTATCTGCTAGCGATAGAGAAGAGTTTCTATTCATGAAAATCGAAACAAAAGATGATATCTTGGAAAGTGAAGATAAAGAAAAAGAAAAGGAGTTAGAAGGGGAAGAGAATGACGAAACAGATGGGGAAGTAGATTTGGAAGAACTTATTTGTGCTCTAAATAAAATAAAGAAGCTTAAAAAGAAGAACTTGAAGCAAAAATTACAGCTTCAAGAGGAGTCGTCAGAGAAAATGATCATTAATTTGAAAATTCAAATTGAAGAGGCAAAAAAAATTGAGGAAGAAGTAAGATCTCAATTAAAGTCAAAAGAAGAAGATTGTGAGAGGCGTGAGTCCGAAATTGTTTCCTTGATGAAAGAATTAGAGAAAACTGCTAAGCTAAACAGGAGCGTCAAGTTTGAAAAGAGTACCGAGATATTAGATGATATCATCAATGGGCAGAGGTCACCATTTGTAAAGACTAATGAGCAAACGATTATACTAAGAGGAGGGGGGTGAATCAGTATAATACAAACTTTTACTTTCTCAAAATCAATTAATCACATCAACTACACATATGCAAGATGTAGCAATTAAGAACACAATAAGAACACACGATCTACGTGGAAAGCCTTTCGGGAGAAAGTCACGGCGAAATATTGCTTATTTATTATAGATTGATCTTCTTCTTCTTGTAGGCTCCAACCTACTAGAGACTCCAATCTCCACTTGACAGAATTATAGGCACCAACCTATTGGAGGCTCCAACCCCCACACAAATTGAGCTCCAACCCAACAAGAGGCTCCAACCCCCATGCAAACTGAGCTCCAACCTATTAATCCTTCAATGGCTGATATAGTTTACTTGTCCACGAGATCTTCCTCTCACAAAGCTGTTTACACCTTTCACAAATCTGTTCACACACTTCACACAATCCTTTCTTCACAAATCTGATCATACCCTTTACACAATGCTCTTTTCACAAATCTGATCTAACTTATGCACCACTTCCTTTCACAAATCTGATTACAATCATGCACAATCTTCCTTCAACATATGATCACAAATATGGCTATGTCTTCATTCAAATTTTCTGCTCTCTAATGATGTATCATTTGTTCTTCTTTCACCATATCAACATCTCCTCCATCTATTTAATATAAGTCTGATTTGCACTTCATTTTTCTACCTTTTCTCTTTTCAATCTGCTCTTCACATTAGATATGTTTCATTTAAATTGCTTACATTATCACCACACAATCTTCCTTACTTTATATCATTCCAAAAGATGCATCCATGATGAATAGTTGTCTTTTAGTGAAGAAACAACTCTTCAAAGACTGATCACATCTCTTACAAAACAGCACCTATTGTTAATGCTTTAACTAATCTCTGCTCTTTCCTTTTGAACCGCTGCCTTCCACTAATAATTCTATCTTATCGATTGTTGCACCTTTTAATAAACATCAGTTACTGTCTTAACAAAATCAGTCGCTGCCTCTATAACAAATATGTGGAGTGCCTCATCTTCTTTAAATCGGACTTGTTCATTTATATAAAATGAAATCTTTTTGACTTATATAGTAATCGCTCCTCTATGTCTTTTATCAGGTGATATTAAATAAACTCTTTTGAATGAAGTTGGCCACTTTATAGTCTTATTTTAATGAAGACATTTTTGTCTTATGCTCCATATAAATTGCTTCCCTTTATGTATTTGAAATTGCATATCTTCATATTTATAATGATCTCTCCTTATATTTTAATCGATGCTTTTTCTCTTTGTTTGACCACCCATATTATATCTTAAATAAGATATCTTTATTTTGTCTTATTCATGAGAATCATTGGATATCCTTTTTGATCGCTGACTTCTATCCTTAACAAGGATCGCAGATTTTATCTTTATTCACCAACATTTCATATCGTCTTATTAACCACTTGACTTCTTACTTTTAAATATGATCCATTTTGGAGTACACTTTGTATAGTCGGCCACCTCAAGTAGTTTAAATTTGAAGTTTATTTTTGGCATATGGTATATGGGTCGGCCCATTTTCTTCAACGTCTTTCTTTGGTTATGTTTAAATGTCTAATTTAAACATAAATGTCTTTAAATTGGTCTTCCAATTTCACATCTTTTACCTACGGAAAGATATAACGGAAAACTTCTTATTTTTGCTTCGTCGTCGATGACTCCATATTCCAACAATCTCATTTATACTTCACAAAAATCTCATCTATGATGATATTTACACCTTGCATTCAATGATATTGCTATGTTGACAATCATTTCCTATACTCTTGTCTATACATCTTAATCCAACAATCTTCACAACGATCTCTTAGACATCAATCTCACCAACAATCTTAGGCTTTGACATTAGGGATAACAATCTTGTTCATGCACCTTGACATCAATGACTACATGTGTATGCACCTTTGACATCAATGACAACATTTCCAACAAAGACTATTCTTGGATATAAGGAAGATCAGATGGCCAACAAAGAAGATTCCAAAGAGCCACCAAAGAAGACAAATAAGGAAAAACCGAAGAGTTATTGTAATGTCCTCTTCTAGCAAGCCAAAATTTTCACAACCTTGCCCCAAATTTCAACTCACAAAAAGAGAACATTAGTATTCAATTCTTCTTATCTAATCATATTATCCGTAAAAGTATTTTAAATCAAGTCATATGCTATCTTTAACAATATTTGTTTCACATATTTCATGATTCCAATTGGGAGAGATACACTTGGGTCTACATGTTTATCCTACCACTTGCCCAACGAGAGAGGGTTCGTAAGGAGCAATCATGGGTGCCATATTCCTTGACCCGGAGGTACTCTAGACCAACTCGAGTTGAAAGCCATCCCTTGTTCCGGAGAGGTACTCTAGACTATCATGAGACAAGGGCCTATCCATTATCTTGATGGTTCTCTTGACCAACATAAGACAATGGGAAACTCATCTCAAGGGTACTCTAGACCAACTTGAGATAAGGATTTATTGGTCTTTAGCCGGATGGTACTCTTGACCAACTTAGGCATCAACCATGATCTCAGTCTTTAGCCGGATGGCACTCTTGACCAACTTTGGCATCGACCATTATTATGCCCCATTGCTTATCCTTACCCCTTCACCTCGATCTATGGGTTTGGTGGATAAACCATGAGCCTTATTTCTCATCCCTTGTTCATCATAATTTAAGTATTTCTTCTAGTTATTGTCATCATTTAATCAATGCCTTAATGTCCTAGGCTATATCCATTCATTCAATCTATGATGATTTACATACATATACTTGCTATTAAACATTCTATTTACTTGATCAAACAAGCCATCTAATCAATTCCAATATTCTATGATTTCTAGATCTATTATATATACATTTTCATCATGCCCGATTTAAGCATATCTTGTTCTATGAAATCTCACTATATGCGGATTCTTTTATTCATCTCAATTCATTTTATTATGGTCTTCTAATGATCAGTTTGCACGTTAAGGAATCGATATAGTTGTATAGAAAGCGTACCTTTTAATGGCTGCGATAATGGACTGTGCTTCTTTAATACTTCGATATGCTTCTTATACTTGGTTGAATTGATCTCAGTGCTGCTCAATTTCTAATATTACTGTGGTGATCAATGTCTAAGTGCTGTGTTATTGTCTTGTGGTTCGATGAGTGATAAGGTAATGTCTTGGTCGCTTAGTGCAAAGATGTTGGGTGTTTGCTTTGTGATTCCTGATGGTCTATGCTGAAGATACTTGATAAATGAGATTCAATGATTTGATTGTTACTTGCAGATATTTGTTCTTTATATCCGATGAGTTCCCCCCTATTCGATGCTACGATGAGATTCAATGGTTTGATCAGATATATTAGAATATATACTCCAATGCTTTCAAATTGCTGATGTTCTTATCTTGTTTCATGCGATGATATGATATTTCTTCTTCGATCTGAAGTTATTTATCTATTTGCTGATGCTTGATGAAGAGATGATGTTCGATCACCTTTGAATTCATCTTCACTGCCTTTTAAAGCCCCGAATGGGGTGTTATTCCAATCGTCACCTTGCTTGGAGACCCCTGCCTTTTCATAACCGTGAGTTTATCTTCTAATTATTTGCCTCATTACAATCGACGTTCATGGATCGGGAGTCTTCAAAATGCTTTGCTTTTAATCTTATTTGTCTTATACCTTTTGTCTTTAGTGCCACATCAGCTGCTGTCTTATTTGCCATTGTTCTTGTCTTATTCCTAATTTGTCTTTTTCTATTCATGTAAGGAAATAATGGAGATGAATATTTCCAATCTTTTAATTGGAAATTATCAAATCATGACAGGGTGACTATTCCAATCTTTAATTGGAATAGGGTCATCGAGGGATATGCCAGGCCTCCCCTTTTAAGATTGCTTGTCCTCAAGCAATTCCTACTTCTTTCCTTCTTTTATTTGAAGTTGTTTCACTTTCTTCCCATTAGTTGATTGTGCCTTTAAACTCTCCATGTCATTTCTCAAAGTTTGCACGGTTTGTAATAGGGCTTGAGTAGCTTGATTTTCATCATTCATATTCTTGGTGGTTGTTTCAATGAAGGCTCTCAATTCGTTGTTCATTTTTGCTTGGTTGTTTTTTGTCCTTCTATATGTTTGCATGCAATGGTCTCACAGGATGGCAGGACAATAGCTCTGATACCACTTGTAATGTCCCCTTCTAGCAAGCCAAAATTTTCACAACCTTGCACCAAATTTCAACTCACAAAAAGAGAACATTAGTATTCAATTCTTCTTATCTAATCATATTATCCATAAAGGTATTTTAAATCAAGTCATATGCTATCTTTCACAATATTCGTTTCACATATTTCATGATTCCAATTGGGAGAGATACACTTGGGTCTACATGTTTATCCTACCACTTGCCCAATGAGAGGGTTCATAAGGAGCAATCATGGGTTCCATATTCCTTGACCCGGAGGTACTCTAGACCAACTCGAGTTGAAGGCCATCCCTTGTTTCGGAGAGGTACTCTAGACTATCACGAGACAAGGGCCTATCCATTATCTCGATGGTTCTCTTGACCAACATAAGACAATGGGAGACTATCTCAAGGGTACTCTAGACCAACTTGAGATAAGTATTTATCGGTCTTTAGCCGGATGGTACTCTTGACCAACTTAGGCATCAACCATGATCTCGGTCTTTAGCCAGATGGCACTCTTGACCAACTTTGGCATCAACCATTATTATGCCCCATTGCTTACCCTTAACCCCCTTCACCTCGATCTATGGGTTTGGTGGATAAACCATGAGCCTTATTTCTCATCCCCTGTTCATCATAATTTAAGTATTTCTTCTAGTTATTGTCATCATTTAATCAATGCCTTAATGTCCTAGGCTATATCCATTCGTTCAATCTATGATGATTTACATACATATACTTGCTGTTAAACATTCTATTTACTTGATCAAACAAGCCATCTAATCAATTCTAATATTCTATGATTTCTAGATCTATTATATATACATTTTTATTATCATTGATGTCAAAGGCGTATGGACGAGATCGCTGGTCCAAGAAGAATGTCATTGATGTCGAAGAGGAAATCACTGGTTCAAGAAGAAAATCACTAATTGTTGTTATGGCCAAAGGCCACTAATCGGCATACAAAGTCATTCATGCCGACCTCCCTTCATATTGACATATTTGCAAGACAAATTTCCATTTATGCTGGCCGACTCCCTTTTACCCTTGGTGGCTAAGTCTTAAGGCAAATAAATTTAAATTACTATCTTATTCATGGGTGACCTTTATTACAATATAGAGAACATGTTTAATTTCTTTCTTTGGCCGACTTCATGTATCAAAGAAAAAGACACATATAAATATGATTTAAATCGTCCAAGTTTTCATACAATGGAATCATTATAAAGAGCAGCGAATAATATAAGGAGAGCAGCGATTATGATAAGGAGGCAGTGATTCCCATATTATTAATAAGCAGCGATGAGAGCATAAGGAGCGATTTATATTGAACAACAATTAACGATCATTTAAAGCGGCGAATGATTAAGAAGGCAGCGATTTAGCATTAACAAAAGGGTATGTTTTTAAGAAGGACGTTATCTCTTTTGAGAAGACCGTATGTCTTCCCAAGTAATATAAAGATATAAAAGGAGAGTAAGAATTGAGTGAAGGAAGATGTGTGGAGTGAAAAAGATATATCATATATACACCAGCAGATTTGTGTATAAAGAAAATAATAGAAGATCATTCAAAGGCAGATTTGTGAAGGAGAATAAATGTGTGGAGCGAAGTTGCAGATTTAATGAAGATGTTGTGAAATGTTCATCATCCATTGAAGAAGTTATATTCAAGAAGACAAGACTTTGTTAAGTTAGAGGTTGGTGCTTCATATCAAAGAGATTGGTGTCTCTTGCTGGGTTTGTGCTCAGTAGGGGGGATTGGTGTCTCCAATGGGTTGGTGCCTAGAAAGATTAACGAGGATTGGTGTCTCTTGTAGGTTGGTGCCTACAAAGTTTGTAAGAGAATTTTATATAAGCAATCATTTGTTGTGGTTTCTCTCGAAAGGGTTTCCACGTAAATCTTGTGTTCTTCTTGTGTTCTTTATTGCTAGATCTTGTATGTTTGTGATTGTTGAAGTTTTGAAAAAGTAAAAGATAGTCTTATACTGATTCACTCCCCTCCCCTTTCAATATAAGTGTGTGATCATCATTTTTTGATCAGCTCATCCAAATTTTAGAAAAGTTACATTGCCATATTCTACATTTCATTCTACACACATTGAAAAAAAGTTTTAATTTTTCAACATGTATTGTCTTTTCTATGTAATTTTTGATCAGCTCATCCAAATTTTAAAAAAGTTACATTGCCACATTCTACATTTCATTCTACACACATTGAAAAAATGTTTTAATTTTTTATTATTTTTCTGAAAATTAGTGGGGAGCACGCTCAATTTTCCATTTTTCAAGATGTCTCCACTTTAAAAATTAGTATAAAATAATATATTCATTAAAAAATTAGGAGAAAAAATACCTATACAAATAGAAGCTAACTTTCCACCAAACAGATTTGCAAAATAATTAGCAGAAATGCGCTCTCAAAATTTGATCCTCTTAATCTCCACCATTTAAAAAAAAAGTTTGGAAACTATATTTTGAGCACTCGTATTCTCTTTCTTATCATATCATCAAATTTTGATCATAGGTATTTCAATTTACTCATTGAAGTTCAGCTTTTGTTGATTTCAAGAAAAAAGTAGCCAGTTTTAACCCTGTTTTGGCCCTCCATTTCCATGCACTTACCTTGTAATGGAAAATTAGTGTAGTTGAAATTTATAGTCAAAACACATAGAACGAAACATAAATTATAGAATTTTGTGGGATATTATTTTTGTAAGCTTGATGTTAGTGTGCTTATTATTATTTGATCATTTGTTTTGCAGAGGGCTAGTAGTAAAGTTGAGAAAAAAGATGTAGGTGAGGATTTGCTTGGACAGAGAATTAAAGTTTGGTGGCCACTCGATAAGAAGTAAGTCATGCTTTGCAATATTGTGCTGCAAACATTTTTTTTGGATCTTTCTTGGATGAGTTTTTTGATGGTATATTTGTGAGAAGCAATTGTCTAATATGTACATAAAACAATTCAAGCTCATTATTACTATCTCTTATATAATTTTTTGAAAATGAAATTATTAGCATAAAAACATATTCTAATATATTAGATTTATTTATTTTCAATCTGTATATTGCGACACAAATAAGATTTGAATAATATATATTTACATTGGGAAACTACAAAAGATGCTTATCGTAAATAAAATTAGAACTAAAAGCTAGTTCTATTAAATATTTGATTTATAGTTTGCAGGATACTTCAATAGTTGTTTTCTAAATGTTCTTATTTAGTTATATTATCAATTTCTTAAAGCTGTTGTCAGTCCAATGTTTGAATCGTCTAAACTCCAAATTGTAAAATCTTCAGTGTCATTTTGTCAAAGTCATAAAATGTTGAAGTTTTGTTGTATTTTCATCTTTGTGCATAAAATTTTGATATATTAATTTATTATTAATTATTTATTAATCATATTGAAATTAAAGATTTTTTTAAAGTGTTGATTTTCTAAAATTTAAAAATTAAAATTAAAAAATCAAAATCCAAAAAATATAAAAGATAAATTAAAAAAAAGTGTGTAGCCCTTTTGTATGGGTGTGTGCCATACAAAAGGGATGCGCCTTTAGAAGGACAAAAGCATTGAATATGTCACAAACTCATGCCTTACGACAATATTAAGCGCTAAAAATAAAAAAACACACACGCTCATTCAAAATTTCAAAGTCTAATGTGCAAAAGTGGAAGGAAAGACATGATAAAAGCTAAAGGATGAAGCACCGAGTTAGATACCCAACTGATGAGGAGGATATGCCAACACTCAAATAAAAGTGCCACCAAAAGATACAGTCAGCACCTATTCAAAAGAACTAGTGCTTGCAAAAAACAAAGACTGCACCCATACATGAAATTCAACAACACAGCAAGACTCCTCACATGCCATCACTCACCAAAACAATATAAAGTGCCAACCATAAGAGATGGACATGCCAGTCAAAGAATCAGAAAGAGGAGATTTTAGAGAAGATTCCAGACGATAAAGAGTCAAAGGCAGCGCCTGATTAAGGATTTCCACATGCCAAGATAGAAGCATAAAGCACTTCCACACAATATTCAACACGCCTCTAGTCACAAAGATTTCCAAGCACCTCCTCACATGCGCCAATATCCTTCTTCTCATGCCATGCAAAAAGGAGAATCAACAACAAGAAAAGTCAACATAGGAGGCAAAGTCTAATCAGCTTGCCAGGCAGCGACCGCAAAAGGAGTTCAAATTTGTGGTTAAAGGATAAAACACCTATATACAAGATCTCACACACTTGTACACATGTAATCGGTTTGACAAGTCAACACAGAATCATTTCAAACATCCAACCAATAGGAAAGCAATAACATACAATCAACATTAGAAGTCATCATGTCAAAGATAACACAAACGCTTAACAAGTTCAGTCCAAAAATCAAATATTTTAGTTTCTGATTGATGGGATTCAAAGATCGAGATAGAGAATGATTTTCAAATTGTTTAGAGTCTTGAATTTCAACAAAGAATGAGCGAAAAATTGTTCAGATTCAGGCAAAGTGTTCATTAAATAATCAAACTTTCAAAAGATTGCCAGACTTAATCAAAAACAATGGAAAAACGTCGTTGGATTGGAATTGTCCAGATCCACCTGAAGAAACTCTATTTTTAGCTAGCACTAAAAATAGTCTATCATTATTTTTCAAGAAAAGAGCATATTCATAAATTTGCTAATCTTAGCCTTCTCTATTTTTAGCGTTGACCTATAGTTGACTCTTTGTTCAATTGTCATGTGAGATATGTGAGCACGAAGTCATAGTTTGTAACAAGGTTGATCTTCAATTAAACTAGAGGTCGCATGTTTGTAATATTTCAATTGTAGTTTTGCATGTTTGTAATTTAGAATTAGTGGAATAGATAACTTGTAATAAAGTTTGCATTTCATGCAAACATCAATCCGTTAGGATAGGAGTTTAGTTAACTATTTTATTTATTTTCATGCATTTGTTTTGTAAACAATATAAATAGGTGCTTTTGCACATAGATTAGGAATTCATTATTAGAGTGGTATTCAATATCAAAGTTAGAGAAATTAGTTGTATCAGTGAATGAACATCAATAAAATGTAAAATCTCATGCCTACATTATGATGAAATGGCTATTTGTTGAGTATTCATTCCTATTATGATTTGGTGATTGATTCAATGACATTCATTATGCCTATTTTTCTATATGAATATTTATTAAAATGTGTTTTTATGTGCATTGAAAGTTAAGTTGCTTCAATGAGTTTGCAGGCTTTGTATTGCAGGCGAAATTGAAGGTATAGTTGGTGGCTTTGTACTACAATACATTCGAATTAACTGCGATGTTCATGTTTAGGCGTTAATCTATCCAATCCATTTGTTTAGGCATTAATCTATACAATCCATGTGTACTTTCCCTACTCAGTCTCTAAATTTAATTGAATGGCGTAAGCATCTAGTAGTAGAATTTCCAATTCTAGTCAAAAAGCACAAAACTCCTCGCTTCGTGTTGAAAGCGACGTTGCAACCCAAAAAGATTGCATTTTTATGCTTTATTCAGCATAAACATGAAAACACCTCTGGAAACATTATAAATCTTGTAAATTGCAAGTACATTGTGTATAGTTTTATTTTACAGGGATCTTCCGCTTCTAATTTGAAGAACAGTTTCACTACAGATTTGTTCCATTTTGCGTCGCATTGAAAGGTGTGAAATAAAATGCTAATAGTTGAAAGCACTGATAAGTACTTGAAATCAAAGGTACATGGTGAAATGTGTAAAACAATATCATTCACACAGTGCAACTGCTATAGGAGACTGAAACATTATTCTTTTGTTTGTGGGAGGCCGAAAACCCTATTAAGATGCCATTGTACTCCAACCAATCAAACTTGCCAGAACAGACCTAGGCGCCTCCTTTGTGGCATTTTGTCACTTAAATTTTATCATAACAAAGTTAGGTGGCCTTTTTAGGCTTTCTTGTTGTTGCCCCTCAGTTGTTGTCCTTGATGACAAATACACCAACTCTCAGGTTTGTGGCATAGTGACTGTTGGCATTGGCATTGGTATTCATGAGGTTTAGCATTTGATGCATAAAATATGTTGGTGTTGGTTGTGGCATTGGCATTTACTATGCTCTACAAGTAGTTGGTATTTGGCTTGTCATGTTGATAGAGGTTATTGGTTATAGCATCATGGTAATGGTAATGGTATGGTATAGCACATACTATACATGCTATGCTATGTTTTTCGTTCTATGATGACAGGACAGTTGATATGATACTATGATTACAGTTGGCATTCATATTATATGATAGTTGATACATGGTTCATGCTCTCAATATGACAGTTGGTACATAGTTCATTCTCTCATCAGTTAACACATGTTTGACACGGGTTCTCATGGTGGTTCTCATGATGCTTCTCATGATCTTCTAAATGCTCATTATGACAGTCGTTGTTAATGATCATCTCTATACAGTTGATTTATCTCCTGTGGTTGTTGATGGTATGCTCATAGTCATACATGCTCTATGACAGCTCTATGATATTTGATATGCATTTGATGCTCAATATACATTTGACTATGCATTTGGTCTTTAATGTGCTCACGATCTGTGGCAAATGGCTTATGGCATATGGTTTATCTCTATGGCATGTAATATCATACATCATATGATTTACATAGTTGTGGTATATTAATGACATAGTGGCATTGGTTTCTTGATATAGTTGCATAATAGTTTCAATGATATTTCATATGGTATCATGTCATAATGGTTCAGATTTGTACTTGGCTTGACAGTGGAACTTGATGATTGGTCTATGTGACAAAGTGACAATACATGCATAAAGGATTATAAGGGCTTCATAATGTCATTTGTTTATTTCAAAAGGATATTCATTTGATGCACTGGGTTAGGGTGAGTAAAAGTCGCTCAAGACACACCATGCTCATTTAAATTGTTTTTGTGGCATATCAATTTAAATTCATAAACTTTATTATAAAATCCCACTTCGGGTCATGTAAGTGATCTTAACCTGTTGAACAGGTCTCGAGCTTGAATAGCAGATAAAGGAGTTAAGTTCTATTGTTGATTATTGGTCCCTTTTAGGGCACACCGGGAATGTAGGTAACAAGGATTTAAGTGAACAAAAAGGATTTCATAATATTTCATTTTGCAAGGTTTGATCTTCGGAAATAAGCTCTCGACTGGGCTAGGGTATGAAGGTTATCATGGCTACAGTGATTCATGATTACTTTGTGTTGACTGCTTCATGAGGTGACAATGCTAAAGCTGAAGGGTTTGACAGTTATGATACTCATTCGACTAATATTTCAGGTGATTTTGTTCTTTGTTTTCCGTTCTTTTTCAAAGGTTGGTAAATACTAAATATTGTGAAGCAGTCATTTGCAGTTTGTTGTACCCAATCAAAATTTTTTGCTTCATTAAGGCATTTTGAACAAGTCTAGAAAATTTTTCGTCAAAAAGTCAAAAAAAATAAATTTCTAAAAATAGACGTCAAATTAGGTTTTCTGGGTTTCTTGAGATATGGATGCTGGCAAAACTTTCTAAAAATAGAATCTCCGACTTAGGTGTCGCGCTTGATTCTCATTGGTCGATTTTGCTTCAAGATCAGCGTGGTCCAGACGGAATCTGCAAAAGATCAAGTTTTCTCTATTGGGTCATTTTTGCTTTTTCGGAAGGTGAAGCATGAGCTCTGAAGTCGTCAATGGAGGAAGTTCATTTGCCAGAGCTCGTCTTCATGTTTTCAACACTGTTCCAACGACGCAGAACCGACGAACAATCGTCGACTTGACAAAGCACGCAAAATGGAGCAGGATGGATCCAAGGTGAGGAGAAAAATTTGGAAATCATGAAATTTGGCTAAGTTTGAAGATTTCAGACGCCCCAGGAGGCTTGGGGCGCCCAGTCCCGCCAGTGTTAGAATTTTACGCATTTTTCGAGAAAATGCGAGAAGTGTGTCCATCAATCAGTTCCGGTGGGCGTAAAAGCAGTCATTTTTATCATCAGGTCCTGAAAAGTTGGAAAACTCGTCAGATGTACCTAGGCTATCGAGTTCATTCATCATCCAGTGGCAGTTGACTGACGAAATCGTCGAAATCGACATCAGGAAGTAGCTGTCAGCACGCAAAACGGAGCAAATTGCAAACGAGTTGAAAATCAGAAAAAATGGTTAAGGCATTAGATTCCAAGCCCCCTGGAGGCTAGGGGCACCCAACTTCTCCAGTGTTAGATTTTTTTCACGTTTTTCGAGAAACGTAAAAAATGCCTCCATCAGCTCGTTCCCGGTTGGTCAAACTTGGTCAAACGTCAGTAAAAGCTGGGATTTCATCACAGATATGTTCAGGCTGCTCAGATCATCCCTCGTCCTACCTTATCAGTCACCCGGACGGCTGGAAACGAAGATCAAATAGAGGTTGTTGGCACGGAAAACGAGAAATGGCATGAAAATTGAAATTTTCAGAAATTTTTCGAAGGCATGGAAAACGAACCGCCCCAGGAGGCTTGGGGCGCCCAGTTTATTTTTGAGTTTTTTCGCAAAATGTTAATCTCCCTCCGTCAGCGCGGTCCGGTTCAGAGTAGGTCAATTTGACACGTTTGCCGAGGCAGACAAAGAGTACAGTCAGCTCAACTTTCATCAGGCCTGCCTATCTGCTAGATCATCAGACTCAATTTTGTCCCAACAGACAGAAATCGACAGCCAAACAGGGGTCCACAGCCACCAGAATGCGCACGCAGATTGAAAATTTGAAAAAGTTGCAAAATTCAGAAAAATGACTAAGTCATGAAAAGTCAGGTGCCCCTGGAGGCTAGGGGCGCCTAACTTCACCAGAGAGAAAATTTCGTGATCTGCAGTGTTTTCCGACAGTCATTTCCTGATCTACGCCCGGTGGCAGGTTTTAGATGTCAAATTCGATGCCAGATCGTCAGTTGGAGGTTGGGGATGGAATCTCAGTTGATAGGTCTCCAAAATATCAGGATCAGTCAACTTTTTCAGTTAACGATGACATTTCACCATCTTGTTGAAGTCAGAGACAGGCCTTACTTGAGTCAAAACGAGTGCAGAAGTGTCAAAAATGAAAGAAAATTGGCCAACACTTTTGTCAACTCGCGTGTTTGATAACATCATCAAAGAAGATATTTTTCATCATCTTACGCATGAAGCCATAGGCAGCTACAAAATAGGGATTCTTCCTATTCGAAGACATCCACTTGGATTTGTGCTTTAAAAGTTGCTTTCTTCATGGATGAGATCCAAGTTTTATTCTTTCACAAAGAAAGCTGTTTTTTCGCCCTAAAGATCTATAAAGACAAGCATTTGGCTTCTTTATTTCATTATCTTTTGCAGGTTGCATCCAAAGGAAGGATTTTTATTTTTCTTTCAACGAAGATTCGAAGACCCAAACGAACTGTTTTTTCAGCGTTCTTCATAGTTTCAGGTTGAGGAAGCAGGGAGGCATGCTTTTTCAGGGTCCTTTTTTTAGGGGATCGTTTTTCAGAAATTGGACCGAAGTTTTTTCAATTTTTATCGAGATGGTGTAATGTCCCCATTTTAGGTAGTTGTAGTTTTTGGGTGGTTTAGCCTATTCCTGGCCCTCATAGGCTAACGCAGGTGATTAGAGGGCTCTGTTGGGCGGATATCAGTATGGTTTCTTCTCCAGGGTTCAATGAGGTTCAGGCTTGGCCTTTGCAGAGGTTTCAAAACTCAGTTACTCATACTATTTATAGTAAGTCATTCAGTCAGGGTTACTATTTATAGCAGGGCACCTGAATGGGATATTTCAGCAGTGTCGATTCCGGTATTTAGTTGGCTTGGAGAAATAAGGTGTTTTGCCTAAGTTATGATGTTTAATTATTATTAAAGGTCACTTTAATAATAATTAATATTTTAATATTATATTTTAACGTTATATTTGCACTTTATGACTTGAGGGCTCATGTGGCATTTAAAAAGGGGGCCATTTCAATTTATTATTTATAAGGTCATATTTTAATATTATTAAAAGTGCAAATAAAATATTATTTTAATAAAGAGGAAGCTTCTAGATGGGCCGACTTCATGAGGAGAAAAAAAGTATATTAAGAGGGTCACCCAAGCTTCATATCATCCAGAAATTGATATTTGCTTTGATGTTGTTGTTTGGTGAGGAAGTCAGTTAGGGTTTCTGCCATTTCTAGGCATTGGGAACGAAAACTCTCATTGGTTATGCAATTTTGAGGCTGTGAAACTATCAGCTGAGATTATTGCTAAAGTGTGGGCTTCATCCAAGAGTCCAATCTGTGCTTAAATTGGAGAATACATTAAGTTTCACAAGGGTTCCAAAGGTTAATCATTTGCATATCTAAAATTGTTGATGACATGAATAGTGCTGTGAGCAGTGACATGAATAGTGCCATGAATAGTGTCGCGCTACAGTACCCGCTACAGTAACCAGCCATGGAGTTTTCAGATTTCCATTATTGGAGGCTTATCTAGACACCCTTTCATTCTGCGTATTTGAGCAATTAATTCCTTTTGCCGAAACAATCATTTCAAGGGCAAATTGGAGGAGGTTCAAGGCTGCAATTAATTAATTCTGAGGACTGATATACTACAGCAAGGGCGCCATTGGCAAGACATTTTTGTTCATATCTCATCATTGAAGCATCCTATGGTTCTAGGCATTGTTGCATTTTGATCCTTTGATCCTACCGATCATTTTAGGTACCATAAAGTGGAGATAAATGGCTGCATTTATTTTTAGTAAAGATTGCCAGGCAAGGGCAGGGGCGGCTACTTCTAGGAGGTGTGATTTCATGGAAGGAGGCTCATTAAAATCGAATAAAAATTAGAGATAGATATCATTGCATATGCTGATCATTCTAGACTTCATAATCAGGTTCTTTGATGTATTTTGCATTGTTATATCAATTTACATAAGGCACTGCTGTAGATGATCATTTTATATTCGATTGGTAATGCATTGGAAATTCATTGTAAAGCCAAGAGTCTTGGCACTTGCATAATCTGATTGTAATCAGACATTATTAATTCAATAAGAAGGTGGAATAAGGTTGCATTTCAGTTTCATAGTTGTTACTTCACTTACTAGTTTGCATGACAAGTGTTTGTGAAAATGTCACTATGCTGTAGGTGCCCATTTTCTCATATACAACCCATTATATGCATCTGAACATATAAAAATAATTGCATTTCATCTTAGGATATTATATAGACTTCATAGGAGTCATTTACAAGCATTTATATTGTTGCCAATTTAAGTTAAGTGCTTGAAAAACAAACTGAAACTTGTATCAGCAATATATCCCTTTGCACATCAAGTGTTTGACGAAATTCTTCAAGGCCAAAAATCGGAAAATTGAAATCAGATTTAACAAGGGATATTACAGATGGGTCCATCCAAAATTTCATTCTCTTGAAGATTGGGAGTTTTGCTTTTTTTTGAGAATATGCTTTTTTGTTGCTTTTACGGAAAAGTTTCCGCTTTTTCAAAATCTGACAATCTGGGTTGTTTCAAAACAGAATTGCCTTCAAAACCCATGTGCCAGCTTTTTTGCCAGGAATCTACTTTTTTCTAAAAATCAGCAAGTAATTTTCAGCCTTTTGTCCAAAATTTTTCCGACATAGGCATGTTCACAGTCAATTTTCAGATCTTTCAGTATGCAGTACTTTCCAACACAAATCAGGCCCAAAACAGCGTTGGTTCACGATTATCTGAGAACTTGTGAAACAGACTTGCATAAAGTACTTCCAGTGATCAATTTACATTCTTTGGAGGATGCAGGAAATAATGTTATCAGGAATCTAGGACACTCCGGTTTGCTTGCAGCGGCATCCTTCCCCATCACAATGCAAAGTATCGAATTTGTAATTGCTTATATGATGCATCACAATTTGGTTAGAAAAGAAATCCAATCAAGAGATGGACGTGTGCTATGTAGGCTGAGGCCGAACGACATTGAGAAGTGTTTTACAATACCAGTCTGGAAAGAAAACTTAACTGTTTCAATTGAAGAATGCAAGAAGGTTTGGAACAATGATAAAGAAAAATACCGGAAAAAGATTGGTCAGAGGTGGTTAAAAGAAAAGCAGAATGTCATGCCAAAGAATGTTGGATGTGGAGAGTTCAAGGAGGAACATGCAATAATGATTACTCTGCTAAGTCGGATCATAGGTCAAGCAGATGCTAACAAGTTCCAGCCTTGGATGTTTTATATCATGTCCCAGATTGTTGATGGAACTGAATTCTATGACTGGTCGACACTCATCAGTGATAGTCTCCACCAACAAATACTTGATTTTCAAAGGGCTCATGAATTCCACATGATGTCATACCTTGTGTATTTGATGGCTTTTCAAGGTCAATTCAGAGGTTTGAATGTTGTTGGAACTCTGGGTATTCAGCATGTTTATCACCATTTCCCGTAGTTAGAAATTTCTCAAGTTGAATGACATTACAGGCGGGTAAATGATGCATTCCTGATGCATGCACTGCGAGATATGGATAATGAGTTGCATATACGATTTTCAGCAGATGCTAGAATAGCAATGGTAAAATGGGCTAATTGGTTTATCCAGTTTCCCACTTTTTCCTACATCAGAGTATATGGCTTCTCAGGAGAGCTAGCCATGTTGCCGAGATATCCTACAGATGAAATAGCATTTATGGAATTTTTGAGGCAAGCCTATGAAGTTCATACATTTTCGCGTAGCAGACGCAAGGCAACTTTCAATTTTCCAATTGGGATGAGTATTTAAAAGATGCAAATCTGGAGCAGATGCCAAAGTAATTGGTAATGAATATTCCAAGTATGGTCTCAAGTTTTTCGACAGCGGATCTTCATATGATCCTCGTGTTTTTGCATCACATCTTGGTCAAAATTGTGCGCATACGCATGCGGTTGAAGACTTCTGCGGTAATTTTGTTGATGAGTTTGAAGGGCGAGAACGCAATTACAACAGGTTTACTCTTCAGCGGATGTCTGATATCCTATCAGAAGATATAAAGGGTTTGACAGAAAATGGTGAAGTTCTATTTCCCATGTATTTCAGGGACCAAGTTGAGCAACAACCGTTGCCACCAGTTAATTGGTCAGTAAAAGAGAACACTTCCATTGAAGAAAGAACAAGTTGAGTTGTTAAAAATAGTTTGATATTTTTGAAGAATAAGTGGAAGGATGATATTCTGGTAGCAGAGCCGCCAGTTGTACAACCATCAAAGCCTTCCACTTCCAAACCAAAATGAAGGGTTAAAGCTATGAGTGTTCTTCCAAAAGGAACAAAAATGGCTAAGTTAAAGAGAAAAAAGGATGAGTCTCCAGCTCATGTCCAGCAGGAACAACCAGCAGTTGAATCAGAAGTTCCTGTTGAACCAACGCCGCGTGTTGAAGCATTACCTTCAGATCATGTCGCTCCTCCTTCACTAAGCACTTCTCCTATCCAGATAGATTCAAACCCAGATTCGCCGATTTGTAACTCTGATGCACATATTGGTTCATTAGGAGCTGATGAGGTTAGAACCGAGTTTCCAAGAGAGGATGGCTCATCCTGGCTTGAAAATATTCTAGCAAGGAAGAGGAGAAAGCCCTCATATCAGCTGGATTTAATAGAGCTTAAAAGCGTCTACCAAGACACACCAGACAAGAAGCTGAAGAAGTAGGTTCGCATTGAAAAGAATACGGACGGAGAAATAATCCTTGAAACTGCAACACCGCTAGAAGATAGAAGTGCTGATGATATTGAGGTTGATGACTTCAAGGTTGTCAAGGCTAACCTTGGTAGGAGTACCCGGCATACAGATGTAAATTTCTTCGAGGTTGCAGCAGATAATTTGAAAGAAAGGGTGTTGAAAGATTGAAAAGATAAAGCAGCTCTCAAGGCTGAAATTAGGCAGCTGCGGCAGTATATTTCCAATCTTTTTCGTGGCACATCATAGGCTGATTTATTGCTTCCACCGAATCTGGAATCACCAGCAGATCAGCGGCATTTCAGTCAGTTGGTCCTTTATGGGAAGCACATGAATAATTGGGTGGAAGAATTTGTGACTAAAGGGAGAGTTGTACTTTCAGAGTTTTATCAATTAAAGTACAACACTCATGATTTACGCCAAGGCATCCAGGAGTTGCAGCAGACTATGGCAGAAAATAGATCGGTGTTTGAGATCATTATCTCCGATTTGAAGATTGCACTTGATTGTGTTGATTTAGCCGATGATAAGAAGACAGTTTCTACTTGGAAAGCGCATATCTTTTCACAGTAAAAACTTATGATAGTATAATTTCAGAGTTGACAGAATAGAAAGAAAAGGTAGTAAATGTTCTCAAGTTTGTGAGATCTTTTGTTTCTCAGATCCCGTGTTCGTATGAAAAAGATGGTACCCTGTATGATCTTAGGGAAGTGCAAGCAGAGTTCCAGACTCTCGTCCGCAGCAATTTTAATGATGATATCAATGCCAGCAAGATGGGTCATTTTGCCGCAATGACAGTGAAGTTTGACAAGGCTGTGGGTGAAGTTCATGAATTTCTTCAGATGGTTGCCAGTGGTGAAAAAATGTTAAAGAATCGGAATATCATTCTATAGAGTATCAGTGTTCCTGACAAAGATGCAGTCACTCGCTTTTTAGAAGATATTGTTTCCCAGAATATCAATAGATGACAACCAAAAAGCAAGAATGTTGATAATGATACATTTCAAAAGAAAGCAGCTTTAAATCAGATGTTTTTTGTTTTAAAGCATTTGCTTTTATTCTAAGCTCATCCATTCTATTTTTAGAAAGAAATCACTTTGTATTAGTTGGAGTTTTCTTTGCTTTAAAGCATTTGTTAGTTGTATCTTTTTCTTAGAATAGAAATAAAACTTGCGAGTTGGCAAGTTAGTTAGGGTTAATCAAGGAGATTTTAGGGTTCCCTACTCCTTTGATTTTAGTATAAATAAGGGCAGCCTTGCCCATTGTAATAGGAGCTACTTTTGTGATAGCAAATTTGCTGTGCTTATTCTAGCCTGCAAATTTTGTTATTTCAAGTGTTTGTTCACTCTATGTAACCTATTCTCCGGTGTTTGATCGCTTGTTATATCCCTGCCTTTTGCTACAGTATTGCTGTCCTGGAGTTGTATCAACTTTGTGATGTTGGAATAGAAATCTCATGCCTATTTTGCTCTGATATTCTATCTCGGATCATCAAGTTTCATCGTCAGATGTGTGGCTTTTGTAACTTTTATTTCAGCTTTCATCATTAAAGTACTATGAGTCTTGTGATGTAAATCTGGGAGAAATTTACTTAAGTTTTTGTGTTAAACCAATCATTCATTGTCCGCTTTTAATCCTTTTGCTCTGAATTTACTTAGGAGATTAAAAGTGTCATTAGTTTAAGCCTAGTTGTAGTAGAAGTTTTAAAAAAGGAAAAAACCTTTTCTGCAGCGTTTAGAGTTTTATAACCTTGAGCTCGCAGCTAGAATAAAAAAAAAAGATAGGCAAAGTTTTATTTAATTATCTTTTCAGCGAACATCAACGAAAAGGGAACTCCCCCTTCCAATAGGAGAGCAGTTTATCTGTGCATAGCTGTCTGTTTCCAACTGGCATTCCAGAGGTGCGAATTGAAACGCCAACACAGTTACTTTACCTTGTGATTAAAAAGGGTTTTAAGTTTTTGTAAATGGCAGTTGAAAAGGGTTATTATTCTCGATTACCCACAATTAGTTTGTGTTAGGGTTTTAGATAGTTTGAAGCTCCTTTGCTTAGACTGTGGTTACATTGTGTTATTCATATGCATAAAATGTTGGGGTTTATTGGACGAGGACAGTTTGAAAGTTTAGCATTCAGTTGTGATTAAAACTGTGGTTAAAGGATGTGGTTACAAGTTATTTTTTTTACTGTTCCATGGTGTTAAAGTTACTTGAACAGTCTTGATCATAGTAGAAAAACCCGCTTGAAAATTGCGAAACTCACAAGTACTCGCAATGCAGATTCGACGGCAGGTTTTCCTTCCAAAAACTCGGCCTGCGTTTTTGCCAAAACTTGCGGCGGTTTTTCTTTGATAAAATCGCGAAACTCGCCCATTCCGCGCGAGGGATACCTGCAAAACTTGGCCCTAAAAAAAGTTATAAAATGAAACGGAAACCTAAAAAACGCATTTTACTTTTTATTTGCTTTGCTTTTGTTTGCTCCTCCAGGCGACGAACGGCGAGGAAACCCTAGCGCAGCGGACAGTATCCATTGTAGGAGATTCGAATCTCGAACTTTAAAGTTTATACAATTGAAGATTCGAAAGTTTAAAAAGACTGTATCATTATCATATGAAAGGAGAGATTTTGGACGAACTGTCAAAATTTATATACGAATATCATCATAATCGTATATAAATTTTGACAGTTCGTCCAAAATCTCTCCTTTCATATGATAGTCTTTTTTTTTAAATTTTAAGTTTGTAAAATTTAACAGTTAACTATTAAAATTTTAAATATTTAAAAAATTTTACAATTGAAATTTTATAAATTATATAGTCACAACTTATATATAATTTAACTGTCACGATTTTGTACAGTCGTATAAATTTAAAAGAGAGTAATAATTTAATTCTATTCTTTTCAATTATAAAGAGAAATATACTTGCACAAATCTTCATGAGTCCACTACCAACAGAGTATTTTAGCACAGGAAAAGCCATTTGACAAGCTTCATTAGTGGAAGCAAATTTAGGATGATTTTGCTTCATGTTAACTAATAGAATTTCTTTCCAAATAAACAAGAACTCTAAGCATGGCAATATATTCATATAAGTAATTAACTCCAAGAAAATTCAAAGATTTTTTTGAGAAAATACACATGATTTTGCTGTCAAACATTTGCATACCTGATAGGCTGATAGTATAGGTAAGCTGCATAAAAGAGGATCAGAAGTGGCATTATTGCCCACAGAGATATGGTGTTTTTTAAGAATATTTTTAAAAAAATTATGTTTGCCGAGTTATTGCCAAGTTTTTCCCCGAATTTTTGGCGAGTCTCGAGTTTTTAAAAATTTTGGGTCTGTCGAGTTTTTGCCGAGTCCGAGTTTTGCAACTATGGTCTTGATAACTGTGGTTTGCACAATGTTGTACCCAATCAAATTTTTTTGCTTCATTAAGGCATTTTGAACAAGTCTAGGAAATTTTTCGTCAAAAAGTCAAAAAAGCAAAATTTCTAAAAATAGAAATTTCTAAAAATCGACGTCAAATTAGGTTTTTTGGGTTTCTTGAGATATGGCAAAACTTTCTAAAAATAGAATCTCTGATTCAGGTGTCGCGCTTGATTTTCATTGGCTGATTTTGCTTTACGATCAACGTGGTCCAGACAAAATCTACAAAAGGTCAAGTTTTGTCTACTGGGTCAATCCTGCTTTTTCAGAAGACGAAGCATGAGCTCTGAAGTCATCAATGGAGGAAGCTCATTTGCTAGAGCTCGTTTTCAAGTTTTCAACGCTGTTCCGACGACGCAAAACTGACAAACAGTCATTGATTCGACGAAGAACGCAAAACAGAGCAGGGTTAGTCCGGAGTCAGCTAAGTCTGGGAAATCCAAGCGCCTCTGGAGGCTAGGGGCACCCAGTTGCACCAGTGTTAGAATTTTTCACGTTTTTCGAGAAAATGTGAGAAATGTGTCCGTCGGTCAGTTCCAGGGGGCATAAAAGTAGTCGTTTTGATCATTAGGTTCTAAAAAGCTAGAAAATTCGTCAGATGTATCTAGGCTATGCAGTTCATTCACCATTCAGTGGCAATTGATCGATGAATCGTCGAAATCGACATCAGGAAATAGCTGTCAGCACGCAAAATGGAGCAAGTTGCAGATGAGAGTTTGACTAGTGATAGAAAATTTTCACGTTTTTCGAGAAACATCAAAAATGCTTCCGTCAGCACGTTTCCAGCTGGTCAAACTCAGTCAAACGTCAGTCAAAGTTGGGATTTCATCACATATGTTCAGGCTGCTCAAATCACCATCCGTCCCGCCTCGACAGTCGTCTGGACAATCGAAAACGAAGATCAAACAGAGGTTGTTGGCATGGCAAACCAAGCGCCCCAGGTGACTTGGGGTGCCCAAACTCACCAGAGTTAGAATATTTTTTGAGTATTCCTCGAACAACGTGAATCTCCCTTCGTCATCCCGGTCCGGTTCAGAGCTAATTAGTTTGGCACGTTTCCCGAGGCAGATAGAGAGTATAGTCAGCTCAGTTTTTATCAGGTCTGCCTATCTGTCAGACCATCAAACTTAGTTTTGTCCCAACAGACATAAATCGACAGCCAAACAGGGGTCATCAGCCATCGGAACGTGCACGCAAATCAAAAAATTGAAGAAGTTGCAATTTTCAGAAAAATGGTTAAGGCTAGAGAATCCAGGCGCCCCAAGTGACTTGGGGCGCCCAAATCCATCAGTGTTAGAAAATTTTCGGATTTTACAGTGTTTTCTGATAGTTGTTTCTCGATTTTCACCCGTTGGCGGTTTTCAAGAGGTCAAACTTGGTCAAACGATGTCAGATCGTTAGTCAGAGGCTAGGGATGGAATCTCAGTTGATAGGTCTCCGAAATGTCAGGATCAGTCAGCTTTTTCAGTGAACGGTGACATTTTTCCACATTGTTGAAGTCGGAGACAAGCCATATTTGAGTCAAAACGAGTATAAAAGTGTCGAAAATGAAGAAAAATTGGCTAACACTTCTATCAACTTACGTGTTCAATGACATCATCAAAAGAAGATATTTTTCGTCATCTTACACAAGAAGCCATAGGCAGCTACAAAATAGGGATTCTTCCTATTCAAAGACATCCATTTGGATTTGTGCTTTAAAAGTTGCTTTCTTCATGGATGAGTGAAGTTTTATTCTCTCACAAGTAAAGTTGCTTTTTCGCCCTAAAGATTTATAAAGACAAGCATTTGGTTTCTTTATTTCATTATCTTTTGCAGGTTGCATCCAAAGGAAAGATTTTTATTTTTCTTTCAATGAAGATTTGAAGACCCAAACGAAGTGCTTTTTCAATGTTCTTCATAGTTTCGGGTTGAGGAAGCAAGGAGGCTCGCTTTTTCAGGGTCCTTTTTTCGAGGGGATTGTTTTTCAGAAATCGGACCAAAGCTTTTTCAGTTTTTATCGAGATGGGTCCATCCAGTATTTCATCCTCTTGAAGATTGGGAGTTTTGCTTTTTTCGGGAATTTGAGTTTTTGCTGCTTTTTCGGGAAGTCTCCGCTTTTTCAAAATCTGACGATCTGGGTTGCTTCAAAACAGAATTGCCTACAAAACCCATGTGCCAGCTTTTTTGCTCACACTCTACTTTTTTCTAAAAATCAGCAAATAATTTTCAGCCATTTGTCCAAGATTTTTTCGACATAGGCATGTTCACAGTCAATTTTCAAATCTTTCACTATGCAATACTCTCTAACACAAATCAGGCCCAAAACGACGTTGGTTCACGATTACCTGAGAACTTATAAAGTACTTCCAGTGATCAATTTACATTCTTTGGAGGATGTAGGAAATAATGCTATCAAGAATTTAGGACACTTCGATTTGCTTGCAGCGTATCCTTTCCCATCACAGTGCAAAGTATCGAGTTTGTAATTGCTTGTATGATGCATTACAATTCGGTCACAAGAGAAATCCAATCAAGAGATGGACGTGTAATCTATAGCTTGAGGCCGAATGACATTGAGAAGTGTTTTACAATACCAGTTTGGAGAAAAAACTTAACTGTTTCAATTGAAGAATGTAAGAGGGTTTAGAACAATGATAAAGAAAAATACAGGAAAAAGATTGGTCAGAGGTGGTTAAAAGAAAAGCAGAACGTTATGACTAAAAGAACGTTGGACGTGGAGAATTCAAGGAGGAATATGCAATAATGATTACTTTGCTAAGCCGGATCACAGGTCAAGCAGATGCTAACAAGTTCCAGTCTTTGATGTTTTACATCATGTCCCAGATTGTTGATGGAACCGAATTCGATGACTGGTCGGCACTCATCAGTGATAGTCTCCACCAACAAAAACTTGATTTTCAAAGGGCTCATGAATTCCACATGATGTCATACCTTGTGTATTTGATGGCTTTTCAAGGTCAATTCAGAGGTTTGAATGTTGTTGGAACTCTGGGTATTCAGCATGTTTATCACCATTTCCCGCAGTTGGAAATTTCTCAAGCTAAACATTACAGGCAGGTCAATGATGCATTCCTGATGCATGCAGTACGAGATATGGATAATGAGTTGCATATACGGTTTTCTGCAGATGCTAGAATAGCAATGGCAGAATGGGCTGATTGGTTTATCCAGTTTCCCACTTTTTCCTACATTAGAGTATATTGCTTCTCAGGAGAGCTAGCCGTGTTGCCGAGATATCCGATAGATGAAATAGCGTTTATGGAATTTTTGAGGCAAGTCTATGAAGTTCATACATTTTCCCGTAGCAGATGCAAGGCAACTTTCAATTTTCCACTTGGGATGAGTATTTATAGATGCAGATCTGGAGAAGATGCCAAGTCAATCGGTAATGAATCACCCATATATGGTCTTAAGTTTTTTGACAGCAGGTCTTCATATGATCCTCGTGGTGTTTTTGCATCACATCTTGGTCAAAATTGTATACACAAGCATGTGGTTGAAGACTTCTGGGCTAATTGTGCTGATGAGTGTGAAGTGCGAGAACGTAGTTATAGCAGGTTTACTCTTCAGCAGATGTCTGATATCGTATCAGAAGATATAGAGGGTTTGACAAAGAGTGGTGAAGTTCTACTTCCTACGTATTTCAGGGACCAAGTTGAGCAACAACCGTTGCCACCAGTTAATTGGTCAGTAAAAGAGAACACTTCCATTGAAGAAAGAACGAGTCGAGTTGTTAAAAACAGTTTGATATTCTTGAAGAATAAGCGGAAGGGTGATATTCTGCTAGCAGAGCCGCCAATTGTACAACCATCAGAGCCTGCCACTTCCAAACCAAAATGAAGGGTTAAAGCTATGAGTGTTCTTCCAGAAGAAACAAAAATGGCTAAGTTAAAGAGGAAAAAGGATGAGTCTCCAGCTCATGTTCAGCAGGAACAACCGGCAGTTGAATCAGAAGTTCCTGTTGAACCAATGTCACATGTTGAAGCGTTACCTTCAGATCATGTCTCTCCTCCTTCACCGATCACTTGTATCCACATAGATTCAAAACCAGATTCGCCGGTTCGTAACTCTAATGCACACATTGATTCATCAGGAGCTGACGAGGATAGAACTGAGTTTCAAAGAGAAGAAGGCTCATCTTGGCTTGAAAACATTCTGGGAAGGAAGAGAAAACCCTCATATCAGCTGGATTTAACAGAGCTTAAAAGCGTCTACCAAGACACACCAGACAAGAAGCTGAAGAAGTAGGTTCACATTGAAAAGAATGCGGACGGAGAAATAATCCTTGAAACTGCAACACTGCCAGAGGATAGAAGTGCTGATGATGTCAAGGTTGATGACTTCACGGTTGTCAAAGCTAACCTTGGTAGAAGTACCCGCCATACAGATGTCAATCTCTTTGAGGTTGTAGCGGATAACTTGAAGGAAAAAGTGTTGAAAGATGGAGAAGATAAAGCAGCTCTCAAAGCTGAAGTTAGACAGCTGCGGCAGTACATTTCCAACCTTTTCCATGGTGCATCACAGGCTGATTTATTGCTTCCACCGAATCTGGAATCACCAGCCGATTAGCGGCAGTTCAGTCAGTTGGTCCTCTATGGGAGGCACATGAATAGTTGGGTGGAAGAATTTGTGACTAAAGGGAGAGTTGTACTTTTAGAGTTTTATCAATTAAAATACAACGCACATGATTTACGGCAAGGCATCCAGTGGTTGCAGCAGACCATGGTAGAAAATAGACCAGTGTTTGAGATCATTATCTCCGACTTGAAGATTGCACTTGATTCTGTTGATTCAGCCGATGATAAGAAGACAGTTTCTACTTGGAAAGCGCAATACCTTTTCACAGTAAAAACTTATGACAGTATAATTTTAGAGTTGACAGAATGGAAAGAAAAGGTAGTCAACGTCCTCAAGTTCGTCAGATCTTTTGTTTCTCAGATCCCGTGTTCGTATGAAAGAGAAGATGGTACCCTGTATGATCTCAGGGAAGTGCAAGCAGAGTTCCAGACTCTCGTCCGCAACAATTTTAATGATGATATCAATGCCGACAAGATGGGTCGTTTTGCCGCAATGATAGTGAAGTTTGATAAGGCTGTGGGTGAAGTTCATGAATTTCTTCAGATGGTTGCCAACGGTGAAGAAATGTTAGAGAATCAGAATATCATTCTAGAGAGTATCAGTGTTCCTGGCAAAGATACGGTCACTCGCTTTTTAGAAGATATTGTTTCCCAGAATATCAATGGATGACATCAGCAAAAAGCAAGAATGTTGATGAGGATGCATTTCAAAAGAAAGCAGCTTTAAAACAGATGCTTTTTGTTTTAAAGCATTTGCTCTCATCCTAAGCTCATCCATTCTATATTTAGAAAGAAAGCACTTTGTGTTAGTTGGAGTTTTCTTTGTTTTAAAGCATTTGTTCATTGTAATCTTTGTCTTAGAATAGTAATAAAGCTTGCGAGTTGGCAAGTTAGGGTTTATCAAGGAGATTTTAGGGTTCCCTACTCCTTTGATTTTAGTATAAATAAGGGTAGCCTTGCCCATTGTAGGTAATGGTAATTGTGATAGCAAATTTGCTGTACCTATTCTAGCCTACAAATCTTGATATTCCAAGTGTCTGTTCACTCTGTGTTCTTCGTAAAGGATCGACTTTTGTGATAACTAATTTGCTGTGCCTATTCTAGTCTGCAGATTTTGTTATTTCAAGTGTTTATTCACTCTGTGTAACCTGTTCTCCGGTGTTCGATCGCTTGTTGTATGCCTGCCTTTTACTACAGTATTGCCGTCCTGGAGTTGTATCAAATTTGTGATATTGAATAGAAGTCTTATGCCTATTTTGCTCTGATATTCTATCTCGATTCATCAAGTTTTCGTCGTTAGATGTGTGGCTTTTGTAGCTTTCATTTCAGCTTTAATCATTAAAGTACTATAAGTCTTGTGATGTAAATCTGGGAGAAAATTGCTTATGTTTTTGTTAAACAATCATTCCTTGTTCACTTTTAATTTCCTTTGCTCTGAATTTACTTAGGAAATTAAAAGCGTTGTTTGTCTATGCTTAGTTGTAGTAGAAGTTTTAAAAAAGGAAAAAACCTCTTCTATAGCGTTTAGAGTTTTATAATCTTGTGCTCGCAGCTGATAATCAAAAAGAAGATAGGCAAAGTTTTATTTTATTTATCTTTTCAGCGAACATCAGCAAAAAGGGAACTTCCCCTCACAATAGGAGAGCAGTTTATCTATGCATAGCTGTCCGTTTCCAACTCGCATTCCAAAGGTGCGAATTGAAACGCCAACACACAAACAGCTTGATTACATAACCTTGGTTATCTATACAAAACATTATGTGGTTCATTTACTGTGAATAAGGATTTTATTGAAGGCTTGATTGAATTTCGTGAACCAAGACATTTACAGGCTGTGTCAATCTGACCTTATGAGATTGACAGTTGTTACTAAAACTAACTGTTACAGGCAGTTGCATGAATATGATTATCTCTTCAAACTGTTCAGTGAAAGAAAGCAAGAGATTTTTGAGAAAGTATAAAAGATAGATTATACTCTATTGGGATTGGTTGATCTGAGCAGTCATTGCAAAATCAAACAAAAGCAATAGATTATAATAGAATATCACATTGTATTCAGTTGTATGTGTGCACAAGTTGTATTTCTTGGAATCTCAAATATTCAATGAGTATTCAAGAACAAGGCTTTAAGAGAAACAGAGCAATCCTCTGTATTGACTCAAATTATTCATTGTATTGTTGTATTTAAGATGTGCCAGTGAGGCAGGATAAAAAGCCAGTGAGGCAAAGTATTATAAAGCCAGTGAGGTAAAGAAAATTGCCAGTGAGACAAAAGAAGTCAGTGAGACTGTATGATTGGGATTTTGATATTAAGCCAGTGAGGTATCTTTCCCGAGTGGTTTTTATTCCCCAAGAGGGTTTTCCACTCATGCAATTTTCTGTGTTATGGTCTCTCTGTGTGCGATCCATTGATGTCTTATGTCTAAATTTTCCATTACATTTATTGTTCAGTGTTTCATTTTCTGTCTTGCAAAACATTCAAATCAGCATTGCAATTTATTATTTCAAGTTTAAAAAGGAGGTGAAAAGAATTGAAAATTTATCTGTGTTTGTCTCCAACACTGCTTAACCCCCCCTCTCAGTGTTGGCTGTACTCTAATACTTGCCACTTAAAATACTAATAAACAGTCCAGGTGTTCTTTACAACTGCATCTATCACTTGAAGTGTGCCTATAGGTAGCTATTGCAACTTGATTGAGTTTTGGGCACTTGTTTATGTGACTAGTATCACTTAACCTTTACTTTGTCTCTTAGACACCTATTTAAGCTGATATTGTCACTAAATGGCATCTTTTCATGTCTTTGGCACTTATGAACCCCTTTTCCTGCTATGCACTTATAGAGAGTTTGTGCCACTAAAAAGGTCTAAAAACATACTTAGGCGCTTATTTTTGTGACTTTTGTCACTTTGACATCTATTGGGCACTTGTTTTGGTTATCGATGTCACTTAACGCTCAGTCGAATGCCCATTTTACTTGCACTTGCCATGTAACATCCCGCTACGTAACCTCGAAGGGTAAGAGCCAAAAGAGGACAAGATAATTTTTTTTTGACATAAGTAGATAACATACCCAGATACGGTTGTTGATTTGATAGATCGACAACATTCATGGCCAAGCATGGCTAAATGCGCAACCTAAAAGAGAGGGCTAATTCACTCTCCAGAGGAAACATTAAAACAACTATATTCATTTTAAACACCAAATCAAGTGTTCCTAATCCCATATCTAATATAAACATGAATCCAAAAGCATTCAAATCAATCAAATTTAATAGAAAACACTTTTGTACTCATTTATGGACTCATTGGATACATCTTGTCATTGAATTTTGCAAAAAAAAATAGCGTTTTTAATGAAATTTAAGCAATTTTTTCAGTTGGCGAGTTTTTGCCGAGTCGAGTTTTTCGGTCTTGGTGAGTTTTTCAACTATGGTTCCAACAACAAATGATGGCATCCCAACATAAAATGATGCTAGCTAATTGACAAATGACTCAAAATGTGGGAAACTTGAGAGTTAACCAAGCACATACAGGTGAAGGAAGTAATGCAGGTACACCCAAATTTGTTAGCGCTCATGTTAGCACAAGTGTTAGACCATTGCAACCCACATTCATACCAAGAGAGGAAGAAGAGGAAGATTTAGAGGAAGAAGAAGAGATGCCTTTGGTTGATGAGTTTATTGCCTTTCATGATGAGTACCACTCTCTTCCACCACGTATTAGAGATGACTTGTCCTTCAACCAATTCATAAGTCAGTGGAAGGATAGAAGGAGAACAAGGGTTGAGCGAAGGCCTTGGAGGCAAGATAAGGAGTTTAAGCAAGCTTTGGACGAACTAACTCCTCCAAACTTTGATGGCAGCGGTAAGAGTAGTGCACGAGCTTGGATTCACAAGCTAGATACCTTCTTGACTCTTAAGCCTATGCAAGAAGAAAAAGCTATCCAATTTGCAACCATACATCTTGAGGGTACAACATACGATTGGTGGCATCATGGTTTGGTAACTCAAGACCATGCAATTATACATTCTTATGACGAATTCAATAGCAAACTCATTGCTAGGTTCGATAGGAAAGATGTGGAGGTCTACTATAGGAAGTTGGCTCAAATGAAGCAAAGTGGGCATGTGGATTCTTACATTAATGAGTTCCAAAAGGATGTTATGGTTGCAGATATGACTGAAAAAACAGTGGTAATGCTGTTCATAGAAGGATTGAATGCAGATTTGAGAGGCTTGGCGAAGGCTTTCAAGCCTAGCACTCTATATGTTGCCATCCAAATTACATTAGACCTTGATACTTCGTCTTCTACTAATCAGACCCAAAAGAAGAGCTTCAAGAATGAGAAATCAGATCAGAAATCTTTCGATCAGCCTAAGCATCCACCACCTAAGGTTGACTTAGAGACAAAGAATGATCTACGAAGGAAGAAATTATGTTTTACTTGCAAGGAACCTTGGGAACCCGGTCATGGGTGCCTTGGGAAAGGCAAAGCACACTACATTGAGGTTACTTCGATGTGGATGATGAGGGGGTTCATGACACTGGTTCGGAAAGTGGAAATGAGGAGCTGCAGTTAGAGCTTGAGGTCAAGGCTACAGATACTATGGCACATGGTACCATTGCTTTTTTATCAGGTGTTCCTAAGTATCATCCTTTTAGAGTGAGGAGTTGTGAAGGGGCAGCAAGTCTCATGTTTGGTTGACAACAGTGCAACACATAGCTTCATTGATGAGGGTTTGGTGGTGAAGAGAGGGTTGCAGGTAGAGGATTTTCCTTGATTCAACATCATGTTGGCTGATGGATTCAAAATAAACTGCACTAGGAAGATTTCACAATTGAGCATTCAGTTGGACAATTATACATTTATTGATGGTTTCTATGTTGTGGGGATTGGTGAGATCGATATTGTGTTGGGAATCTAGTGGTTACATTCACTTGGCAGGTATATTCAGGATTTCCAAAAGATGGAGTTATAGTTCACATCAAATGGGAAGCAAATAGTGTTGAGAGCTATAGATAATGGTGCACCAAGGGATGCGATAGCAAAGAGGATGGAGGTTCGGACGAGCCTTGGGACAAATGTTATAACAAGTAAGGCATGTGATTTTCAGCAGGATACACTTCTAGGATCAGCGCTTAGTGATGAGCATCCAGCAATTGAAGAAGAGGTGGATGAGGACTATGAATTAAAATGGCTATCAAATGAGAACTTAAGGAATTCCTACCTCGCACCTACTGATTTTCAGTCATTAGCAGCCAATGAACAAGTATTTCCCATGCTAAATTTCATGAATTGGAAAAATAACACTATGCAGCAAGTTGTCGAAAGATTTTCAGACTTAAAACAATGGTTATCAGCTCATACGTTGATTTCTAATGATTGTCCTATAATGCCGATCATGAAATTTTCAGACCTTACATTAATGAATGTTGCTGTTTGCATGGAATTTTGTGCACAAGGTTGTCACTACAGCACTTGGAGGTTGAGGGTTGATAAGTTTGCATCAGTTTATGACAGCGAAAGCATACCCAGGTTGATTAAAATCTGATTTTCAGTCTTAACAATGCTGTCCTTATTTGTACCAGCAGTCTAGAGAGGTTATGCATGCTTGGTTATGCACATATTATAGGCACCTTTCAAGTCCATGTGAAACAATGCAGATTTAGATTGATAACTTATGATGATCACTTGATGAGATATGCTTATCCTTTCATTTTCAGCATGGTGCAATAATTTGGGATCTAGGCATTGATATGATTGGTGGATTGCTTCACAATGCTTTGTTGGGTGACAGGTGTATCATAGTCGAGTAGCATTTGCATTTGAGGTTGCATGAGGACAAGCAATCCCTGGAAGGGAGGACTCTAATGACCCCATTTCCGGAGTGATCACCTAGCAGAGGATGACTAGCCTATTCACCATTCCCATAGGCTAATTCGTATGGTAAGGGAATGAATAATTGAGCCATTGTAGCAAAAGCAGAGTTGCATGGACACGGATACGGTATCGGATATGGGTACGGTATCGGATACGGATACGGCCATTTTTTCAGGGCCCCTAATATGGATATGGCTGGATACGTCATTCATAAAAAACATATACACATATATATATAACACAATTTTATAAGTTATTAGAATATATTTCCTTTACTTTAGAAGCAATACAGACACATAATTGTCAATTGATATAGATTCTGAAATATTTATATTTAGATATAGTTTCATCATCAAAGAAAAATTTAAATACATTGATAGAATCACATCTTATCAAAAATATCATCGCTATTCTCCTGATATTGGAGTTCTAGATCATCAACTGCACTCTCAGAACCGATCGAAGATGCACTAGAGGATCCCCCTGCTGTGTCAAAATTCTCAATAGTGGGACTGAGATGTGTCAATGCATTTATGGATACATCAATGTCACTCATCTCAGGTTGCACATCCCAAAATCTACTAGGTCCCTTCATGTAGTTTGTGGAGGAATGTGACAAGAGACGAAGATTGGAATGGACATATACAAGGTCCTCTGCTTTACTAGCTGCTAGCCTATTTCTTTTCACAGAATGGATGAAGCCATAGGTGCTCCAATTCCTCTCAGATGCAGAAGAACTTGAAACCTGTAAAAAAAATTGATATTACAAGTTACGAACTTACAAAGAGTAATACAATCAACTAAAATTAAAAAGTAAAATAAGAAATAACTTGAATTAGAATATAATTCATATAATGTTAAACCTGTGATAGAAGTTTGATAGCCAATTTTTGCAAATGTTTGGTCGTGGCACCATGGAAGTTCCACCACTTAATAGGATCCATTATTTTCTTATCTGCCATTGCATCAACATCTGCATAAGTTCCATCAGAGGATGCAAAGCTCCCAAACTCATCTCGAATCTCTGCTGCAACTCTAGGATCTGTAAACATCTTCTTGAAAGCTTTTTTATATCCATCAACTACCTCAAGATCCATATTTGGTGCTGTTCTATTTGGCATTGCCAACATGTCGGCATGGTAGTACTTGGGGTTCAAAGCATATGCCAAAAGTTGCAAAGGAGTTGTCATTTTATCCCACCTCTTCTTGATTATGTCATATATTTGGTTATAAAAAAATTCAGATGGGTCTTGCTCTTTTGCTATTATTATGTCTCTAACTTGCTCCACCATTGTATCTATGCAATCATAGATGTCGCCTAATATTGGCTTATCTGTGTCACAACGACGAATGAGGGCATATATTGGCTCAGTGAAAGAGAGCAAGTAGTCTACTTTAGCCCACCAATCATCATCAAGAATGATTGCCCTGATATTATTCGCTCTATCTGTTTGAGATTGTCTCCAAACTACCCAAATATCACTAATCACCATGCTTTTTAAGGCTTCTTTCACATCCACAAGTCTTTTAAGAACAATGTAGTGTGTTGCAAAGCGAGTCTCTACCACCTTCAATTAAAAAATAAAAAGAAAATACAAAATATAGTTTAGAATATATTTCAAAATACAAAAATATAGTTTAGAAATCAGAATATAGGAAAGTTACCAACTTACCTTCAGTAGCTCCAACTTAGTGAATTGTCTATAAATGGCTTGTGACATGTGGTGATTACAAATAAACATTTGAATTTCTTTGGCTTGTTCATAAATCTTTTCTATCCATTGGATTTTGCCAATTTTTTGTAGCATCAAGTTCAAAGAATGAACTGCACATGGAGTCCACCAAATGTTTGGAAATCTTGCCTCCACAACCAACCCTGCTGCTCTACATACCTTCGCATTATCTGTGATCACTTGAACAACATTTTCTGGGCCCACTGATTCAATTGCTTCAATTAGAATATTGGCAATAAATTCGGTATCTTTTTCATCGGTCTTGCATTCAACTGCTTTCAAGAACATTGCCCCCTTTGGAGACATTACAATCACATTGATCAATGGTCTATTTCTAGCATCCTTCCATCCATCACAAATGATAGAAACTCTTGAGATTTTCCATGAAGCTCGAATCGCCTGCAATTGTCTATCGATAATATCTTTTTCTTTAGCCAAAAGAGTGGTACGGACCTTCTCATAGCCTGGGCTTTTGTATCCTTTTGGGGCCTCATTAATTGACCTAACCATCTCTTGCCAATATGGAGAGCGCACCACATTAAATGCAATCCCATTTGCATACAAGCAACGAGCAATATTTTGATCTGTATCCTCTCGACTCTGCAAATTAAATGATTTTTCAAGAGGTCCTAAATTGCTCCTTTTGTGACCTATAGATGTCCCTGAAGCTGATTGTGTATGCAAAGGGGGTCTATTTAGAGTTGACTTTTGTTTTGATGTTTGAGCAAGATTATTGGCTTCATCTTCTTCTTTTTGATATTTTGCAATTTTGGCAGGTGACAACCCCTTCCCCGATCGGCCATCAACATTCGGACCGAGACATACAGCACACCCTGTCCCTGTTATGTGGCAAAGGTGTCCACGAACCCTGGTGTAAGAGCCTTTATACTCTTTTAGGCACTCCTGACATATCCATCTGTAACCTCCACCACCTTGAATTTTGTCAACAATGGTGACGTATTTCCACAATGGAGATCGAGGGTCCGGTTTGAGCCACTTTTTATTGTTTTCTCCAACATCGGACAATGATGATGCCATGATGATATCCTAGAATTAGAAAACTAGAACAATAAAAATTTAATAAGATGTAGAAACAAAAAAGTAACAATTAAATTGATTACTTAACTAACATTTAATTTACTTTGACATTTAATTATTAATTTAGTTATTAATTTATTACTAGATAAAATAATTAAATTATATTGACTCATATTTAATTATATAATTTTTATAATGTTATGTTCATATTTATAATTATAAGTTTATATTTATATTTATATTTATAATTTCTTTATTAATTTATCCCAATTAAAAATATATAATTAAATATTTAATTATATATTTTTAATTGACATATGATAAAATAATAAAAAGTCTTATAAATATTAATATAAATTTATAAATATCAACATAAATATAAATATAACCATAAATTATAATATTATAAATACAAACTTTTAATTTTAATAAAATATAAATATAATTATAAATTTTTTAGAAAATATAGCAATGAAAACTATAGTCTATAAATTATAGTTATAACAAAACAATAAATTATAAAAATTTTTAATTTAAAACTGTAAATTATAAAAGATTTTAATTTAAAACTATTAATTTAAAACTATAAATTTTAATAAAACTAAAACAATAAACGAAAGAAGAAAGACGAAAGCTACGATATAAATTAAAAAACATTTTATAAAACTAAAACAATAAATGAAAGAAAAAAGACGAAGACCTACCTGCGGAAGAAATCGCGACTTTGAAGATGGGCGTATGGAGAAGACCGTTCCAAACCAAAGAACGCTAGACGAAATTGGTAGCAGAGGGATATTTAAGGATTCACTGTTACGAATAGAGCGATTTGATATGCAACGAAGCACCAAAACCCTGTATTTATACAAATCCGTGACTGGTTTTTTGACATTTGGATTATTTTGGCCGACCGGTATTAAACATTTCCTCCATGTTTGTACTTGGCCGACTCTTTCTGCATGTTTATCACTGGATTTTAACTCAACTAAGGGCGTTTTTTAAATGTATTTTACCTGGATACGGGAAAATTTTCCAAAAATCCCGAATCCTGACGAATTCGGCGCGGTTGGAAAATCAGGGTTTCTAGGGCACGGACGGGCACGGTACCCAGGCTGTACCCAAGCCGTACCGTACCCCGAATCCATACCAGGTACGTTGGTACACGTACCTGGACAAGGGGGGGTGGATTATCCGGTAACCCTGAGCAAAAGTGACTTGGAGAAAGGAAAGGAAAGTTAGATGAAGCTAATTTTGAAGTCACTTGGAGAAAAGAAAGAAGTAACATAATAAAATATAATAAAATGTCAATAAATTATTATTTTATTAGGCTAGTGGGGCGCACCACTTATGGATGTCAAAAAAGGATTAAAAATGGCAAATTGGAGCGAACCTCTTGGAGGCTTTATAAGGAGGTCATTTGGAGTTTATTTCATCATATTATCATTTGTCATTTGCATATTGGAGAATTTCTTTTACAGTTGCCACAACTGGTTCAACTATTTCTGAGGACGAAAACCCTTAGAAATTAGTGGTTTGGACGAAAACCCAATTCTACTTTGAGAGGTAAATCCACCTAGGGTTTATTACAACACTTATTTGCATAATTTTGGCATTATATTGGAGCTACAATCATATATTTACAGCAGGGTTTTTTCGGAGGAATAGGTTACCAATTTGTGAGATTTGGAGCAAATACAAATTGGTGAAGGAGCGATTTCATTGAGATATTAATAGCAGATCAGCATTCAGGGTTTAGGTATTTGTGAAGAGGAAATTCAAGTGTGAATTCATCTAAGGCTGTCATTCAAAGCCTAGTGCACCTCTACAAACCCTAGACGTCACCTAGAGGAGGTTCGCTGCCATTTATGAGGGCATAAATCAGGCCGTATAGGTTTATAGTTGGCATCACTGAGTTTTCATGCGTCCAAAGAGAGATCGTGGCCAAGGAAGGGCGATTTGATTAGTGTTGAAGATTCCAAACCCTAGGCGCATCAACAAGGAGAGGTTCACTACCATTTGAGGCTGATTCCACCATTGTCTGGGTTGCTGATTGTTATAAGACTTCCCTATATTGCTACAGCAGTGCTTATATTGTATTTGGTTCATATTTGATGCATGTAATAAGGAGAATCAGTTCAGGTATGTTTACTTGATGTTCTTACTTTCCGATCTTTAATTTGAACAAGAGATCCTATCGCTGTTATAGTTATATCAGACTGTCAAACTTCAGATCAGGCCTGATATATATTGTAATCAGTCATATTAAGATGATAATGGATGCAATTTTGATGATGGTTTATGGTTATTCTTGAATTCCAAGTTATTGGTTTGTTTCCCTTTCATTTGGTATATGTATTTGCACTTAATCTCTTTCCAAAGAAACATCAAACAAGCACCAAACATCAGTATATCAGTCACAGATCAGAATACATGCCATTTGTTTGATGAAATGTCAAGTTGGGAAAACTAAATTTTTGGATCAGAACTACTAGGGGTTCTTACATCTTCCCTTTGAGCTTGAATGTGGTGCTTCTGGGGAGGGGATTGGAGTTGTTTTGATGCAAAAGAAACATTCTATTGCTTTTGAAAGCCACAAACTAAGAGGGATTGGGAGAGGATTCTCAATTTATGACAAAGAAATGCTGGCCATCATGCATGCCTTGGCCAAGTTTAGGCAATACCTTGTTGGTGGCAAGTTTGTGGTAAAAATTGATCATAATAGTTTGAAATACTTTTTTAAATCTATAGGATCTTAATGAGAGATAGCAGAAATGTGTAAGCAAACTTCAAGCTTATGATTTTGATATTGAATATGTTAAGAAAAAAAAGAACGAACAATTTTTTCTAGCTAATTTGTTGCACCCCTATCCATTCCCAATTAGAAATGAGAGAGTATTTCAATGGATTTTATCGTTGTATTGCCCACAGTTCAAGGTAAGGACTGCATTTATGTAGTTGTTGATAGACTCAAGAAATTTGCATACTTCTTTGATATATCTTTTGATTTCAAAGCTCCACAAGTTGGTGATTTATTTTTTAGAAAATTGTCTAGGCTTCATGGGATGCCTAAGAATATTGTGAGTGATAAGGACAGTAGGTTCCTAAGTTTGTTTTGATAAGAGTTGTTTCATTTGTCAGGGACTTAGCTTACTTCTAGCACTAGTTACCACCCCCAAACTGATGGACAAACTAAGATTGTTAACAAATGGGTGGAAGGATATTTGAGAAATTATGTTTCAGGACAATAGAAGACATAGATCAGATGGCTCCATTTGAGGGAGTATTGTTATAATACTACGTACCACATGTCTATGAGAATGTCACCATTTATGACTTTGTATGGCTATGAATCTCCAAGTTTCATTGATCTTGTGTTTTCTGATTGCAGGGTACCAGCGGCCAAATATTTACTTTAGCAAAGTCAAGATATTCTGAAATCTCTCAAGGACAACCTCCAACATGCTCAAAATCAGCGGAAGTTGTATGCATATTCAATATCGTGTTGAGCGTACTTTTGAAGTTGGTGATATGGTCTGGTCTACTTGAGATTATAGCTTTACAGGCAGTCCTCCCTTAAAAAGAGTGGAGTAGAGAAGCTTACGCCCCGTTTCTATGGACCATATAGAGTCAAACAGAGGATTGGGGAAGTTGCTTATAAGTTGGAGTTACTTGAGAATGGTAAGGTGCATAATGTGTTTCATGTTTCTTGCTTGAAGAAGGCACTTGGTCATCATGTCATTCCATCAGTTGAGCTTCCTCCCTTGAATCAAGAAGGGAAGTTGATTTTGATTCCTAAAGAGATTGTTGATTTTAGAGAGTGGAAGTTGAGAAACAGAAGCATCAAGGAATATTTGGTTCTATGGAAGAATCTTCCAATTGAGGATGCTACTTGGGAAGGAGAGTAGCTTCTTGAGCATCCCAATTTACAATTGCTTGAGGACAAGCAATTTTGAGGAGGGAGGACTATCATGTCTCCTTGAACGTAAGTTGTTATTGACTCTTAGCCTATTTTCCACAAATTTTTCTGTAGGCTAATGGAGTGGTGGTACAAGGGAAAATAATTAAATAATTAAATTAAGCTGTCAAAAGTGATTCTAAGTTATATTCTAAAAGACAACTTATATTTAATTATTTAAAAAAGTTGTTTTAAGTTGTGCAAATAAAGTGTTGCTAGCTCCAAGGTACAAAAAGGTAGTCATCATGACACTTTATCATATTTTTATAATTTTGAGGAGATTAGTGAGCAAAAAGAAATAATATTATTTTATTTCTTCAAAAAAGTTATAAAGGGAGGTTTGTTGTTAGAATTCTTCTTCTTGCTTAGTCTTTTTATTTTCTTTGGAGAATGAACGTGAGTTCTTCTATTTGCTTGAGGATGAAAACCCTTTGGTGAATTCAGTTTTGAGGACGAAAACCCTCCTAGTTAATTTGAGTGGTTTCATTCAGGAATCACTTGTGTGCAGAAAGATTGTAGTTTTTCCAATTTTAGTTATCATAGAGATTTTTTATGTGTTTTGATGTTGTTTGAATTTGAGTTTATGTTTGTGTTGATATCTTTTGGGACGCAACCCTATTGGTGATATTACTAGCCGTACAATTTGTAGCAGTTGTACTGTTTATTCTTGTTGGTTGTACTATTCATGGTGGTGTGGGAGATCTAGTTTTAGGTGCAGCAGTTGAGTGTGACATTTAATGCCACAAAATGGAGTCGTACTATTGTCTAGAGGACGTGTTAAGTTTGAAGTGGAATCATTGTTGTTTTAACATTAGTTTTAATTCTTTGCTCCATCCGTACACCTTGTACCTACAATCGTACCATCTACTATATGTTTGCAACAGTTTGGAAGCATTTTTGGAGGTCGTACTGATGTATTTTGAGGCCATATAGTCCTGAATTTTACTTTCAGCAATGAATTATGTCCTTTGAGGAGTCGTACCATCACCATGATGAGCCGTACAGTTCAGATTTGGATCTTTGTGCAGAGTTTTAGTGATTAAGTGCAGTTTGGGTCAACTTTCAGTGTTCAGTTGCACTCTACATCAACATTCTTCATCAGCATTCAGTGTTGTTTCAGTTTGCTCAGTCCATGTGGGATGATTAACACTTGTTTTTTGATTATTATGGATTAATTCTTTGTTGCAACAGTGATGTTTGGTTGTTAGCATAATATTTTTAGTATTGTGTTGTAGATGTTTACTGAATCAATTGATCAGTAGTTCATATGTCATGCTTATTATAATTCTAGATGGTAGTACTTCAGAAAGTGCTTGCATTTCATATTGATCATATTGTGAAATTGGATGGTATACGGCCAATTGCTTGCATTTCATATTTGTGAGAGGTTCTGGTTGAATTACTACTAGACCCAACTAGATTGCATTTTGTATAGCCTGTTTTGGCATTGATCAAGTCTGCATGGCTATAAGCCATTTTAGCTTGATCAAACTTGTTGGAATTTGCCAGTGGCTCCTACATTTCAAGCATACTTGTCCGCTGAAGAGGTGTAGATTTGGGTCAACCTTACGGCTTGTATGCTTGTGGTCGGCTATGTCACCTTTTCCTTTCAGCAGTGCATTCATATAGTTTAGTGTGTTGTCCAAACATCTCACCTTTCCCACATCGGGATTTGAGTGATCAAAAAGTGTGAGGATTGCATTTGCATCTTCTATTATTACAAAAAATTAGTGTGGGTTGTTACAGGTACGACTACAAAAAAATATCATTTTCACCTCTAAAACAGTTGCGACTCCCTCTACAACTCAAATGCCCTCATTAAAAGATGTATGACTTGCATAAACTAGTACGACCTGGATTTGCAAGTTGTACAACCTGATTAGAGTTGTATGATTAGGTCTAAAAATAGTACGACACACTTGGTATTGGTGCGACCAGCATAGAGAGTGGTATGGCTACAATAGTGAACTCCAAGGAATGTACAACTAGCACTCAGAAATCGCCCAACAAGAATCCTCAAAATGGCGATAAGATTTGTAAGGCAAATGGAAGATATCTAGAAAGATCATAATCATCACTTCAAACTGAAACCAAAACAAAATTTGGAAACACTTTTGAAAGCATTGGAAAAACTTCTATTGTTCAACACGAAGGTAATCCCTGAGTGGAATTACTCAAATGACTAGGAGGGTTTTCATCTGTGAATCCATCTTTGGCAAAGAGATTTTGTCCTAGGGCAAAAAGAACATAGGTTCATTCACAAGAAATTGGGATTTCGATAATAAGATGGAAAAAGATCTTATGTGCATAAACCCTCTTTATATGGGCTTTTGAGGGAATAGAATTTATTTTTATATTCTTTTCTCTTTTCCCTCCAAAACATAAACTTTTAAAAGTGTCTAGAAAGTCCCACCATTTTTGGGCCCTATTCTTGATGATACTTCAAATCTCTATTTTGTAAACAGCCTTTTTAATAATAAAACATATGTTTTTTTATAATATAACATAAAATTACTTTTTGGACAGCTTAAGTTTAATTATTAAAATATTTTTCTTACACCACTCCATTAGCCTATAGGAAAAATTTAAAAAATAGGTTAAGGGTCTTCATTAGACTTATGCTTGAGAAGGCGACATGACAATCCTCTCTTCTCAAAATTGCTTGCCCACAAGCAATTGCAAATTTGGATGCTCTAGAATTTGATTTCGTTTGCAAGTGGCATACTTAGGTGGAAGATCCCTCCAATGAACCAAGTACTTTGAAATGCTTATGTTTCTTAGCTTCCTTTCCCACACATACATAATATCTTTACAAACTAGAATCAGCTTGCTTCATCATCAAGTGGAGGCAATTCTACTGATGGAGTGATATTCTGCCCAAATGCCTTTTTGAGGCACGGAACATAAAACACATTATGAATTTTGGTTTGTTTTAGCAGATCCAATTTAAGAAACATCACCAATCCTCAAGATCTTGTAGGGGCCATAGAAACGTGGTTTGAGCTTTTCAGCTCCACTTTTCTTGAGAGAAGATTGCCTATAAGGCTGCAACCTTAAGTAAATCATATCACCAACTTCAAATATGCTCTCCAATTTGTGTTGATTTGCATACATCTTCTGCTGCTTTTGGGCTTGTTGGAGATTTTCCTTGAGTGCTTTCAAAATCTCTTGGCTATGTTGAACCATGTCCTTTGCTCCTAGCATTCTGTTGTCAATGATAATCAAATCCATAAAAGATAAAACATCATATCCATACAAAGCTTCAAAAGGAGTCATACCAATGGACATATGATGTATGGTATTATAGCAATGCTCTCCAAGATAGAGCCATTTGATCCATGGCTTCTAGTATCCTACCACAGTTTCTTAAATAATCCTCAACTCACTTGTTGACAATTTTTGTCTACCCATTTGTTTGAGGATGATAACTTGTGCTAGGAGTCAATTTGATTCAAGTTAACCGAAGAAGCCCCTACCAAAACAAACTAAGGAACCTGCTATCCTATTACTCACTATATTCTTTAGCAACCATGGAGTCTATAAACCTCGTTAGAAAACATATCAGCAACTTGTGGTGCCTTAAACTATGAAGATATAGCTAAGAAATGATCATATTTAATGAGTCTATCCACTACCACAAATATACATTCCTTACTTGAACTCGTGGGAGTCTAGTGATGAAATCCATAGAGATACTCTCCCATTTTTGTTCTAGTATTGGTAAGGGCTACAAGAGGCTTGCTGGAAAAGTTTGCTCTAACTTATTCTGTTGGCAAGCTTGACACTCTCTGATATGCTTAAGGACATCATCTTTGAGTTCTTTCCATGTAAACCTCTCCTTGATCTACTTGTAAGTTTTGAAATACTCCGGATGACCAGCCAAAGGGGTATCATGAACTGCCCTCAAAATCTTATCTTCCAACTTTGATTCAGGAACAAGATATACTCTATTCTTGTAGAGTATGAGATTATTTGCTACTTGATATCTATCATCTTTCAGCTTGCCTTCCATAATATCAATAGCAAAAGCATTCTTAGAATATTCTACTAAAATATGGGCTTTCCAATCAGCTAAAACTTCAGTCATAAAACATAGTGTTGGTTTTCTTGACAAGGCATTAGCGACTATGTTCTTCTTTCATTTGACATATTCAATATCAAAGTCATAGGCCTGAAGTTTACTTACCCACTTTTGATGTCTCTCATTAAGATCCTTCTAGTTAAGAAAATACTTCAAGTTGTTGTGGTCTATTTTAATCACAAATTTGCCACCCACTAGATAATGCTTGAACTTGGTCAATGCATACATGATGGCAAACATCACTTTGTCATAAATTGAGAACCCATTTTCAAAATCTTTGAGCTTGCGGCTAGACCACTCCAATCCCTTCTCCAAAAGCATCACATTCTAGTACAAAGAGGAGAGAAATCGGGAATAGCCAACACAGGACATGAGCTCATCACTTCCTTTAGCTTATCAAAAGTCTGTTGTGCTGTACTAGTCCATATGAAATCTCCTTTCTTAGTTAAATTAGTTAAGGGTGCAGGCAACTGTGAAAAAACCCTGACAAACCTTTTGTAGTAGCTGTAGAGGCCAAAGAATCCTCTTAGCCAAGTTAAAGTCTTAGAAAGAGTCCAATCCAAAATAGCACAAATCTTCTCCTGATCAACCTAAACTATTTGGGCACTTATGACATGTCCAAGTTACAAAATCTCTGTCATCCCGAACTCACATTTAGACTCCTTAGCAAATAATGCTTGTGCTTCAAAGATGGCCAAAATGTCATCTATGGGCCTCAAATGATCTTCCCATGTCTTGTTGTATATGAGGATGTCATCAAAGAAGACCGAAACAAATTTCTTCAATTGCCTGTTTAAGTTGCCGATCTTGGTACAAGAATGAGTATTGGTTCGGGGTTTTGGTACGTCGATACGACAATTTTTTTTGCTCGGGTAGGGGTATGGCTACACATATATAATTATAAATTATAGTTATATAATATATAATTATAATTTGTAATTTTATATATATTATAAATAATAATTATATATTATATAATATATAATTTTATAACTTTTGTATAACTATAATTTATAATTTTATATATATTAAAAATTATAAAAACACTAATACTCATAATTGTTAATAAACAAAATATTTAAATACTTCATAATTTTTTAAAAAAGTATTCATAATTCAGGGATTTGTCGAATGTCACTACGAGAAATCCCTAGGGTGATAATTGTATTAAAAGAACACACAAAATGAACACCGCCATTTGAAATGAACATAGTGTGTCTACTCAACTAGGGCAGAATAAGGTTTTATCATAGATTAACCTTCAACCACAATAATAATTCTCACATAGAATCAGTGATGACTGATGGCAAAATGAGCTTTCAATGTTGGATAATTGTTAGAAATTAGGATCTTAGGATACTAATCATTATAAACAAAATATAAAATAAATAAAATGAGAATTATACAAGCATGCGTTTAACACATTACATAAGATATACATGGGGAAAACCCTTTCGAGTAAAAAACCCCATAAAACATCATTTTATTAAAACACTTAAAAAAAATAGTCTATTAAGAAATAGATTGAACCTGGGGTTATACTCTTGTACATACTTCCACAAGGCCAATAATACTTCTTGTGATAGTGATAATTCGCTCTAAAACTCGAAATTCCCTTATCTCTCAAATGAGAGAGAACTTTAAATATAGGAGAAAGGGTGGACAAATACCTGAAGGGGTATTAGTCACACCCATTCAAAGCAACCATTTGTAAATAATTAATAATCTAATAGTTATTAGATTATTAATTATTAAATAGTATATGCTTTATAACATAAGGTTTTATAACCTTGTATTAGAACAATATATAAATGTTACAAGGGTATGATCCCCAATAACATTATGTTCTAACACTTCCCCTTAATGTGAATAGGGGGCATCACATGTCAATTTCTATAAAAAAAAAAAATGAAGTACCTCAATAACGTAGGCCTTCTTTGACAGTGATAAACAAGGACACAAATATATGCCAAAATGAAGAGCATGTATTCTGGACTACATGAAAGTCATCTTATCAGAATTTATAATCTCAGTGTTTAAAAAAATTATGCTTAAGCTAGGTCTTATAATGTTTTTGTTAGAGCCCGGAACTCCTCAAACCAGCCCCCCCAAGCTCATTACATAGTGCCTGTAGGTCTTATATAATAAAATGCTTTTACAAGTGGAAGTTTTACAGAGAAGAATTTTCAATATGCGCATAGGGCTTACATATAATGCCTAGAGGTCTTATGTTATGCCTATTAGGTCTTATATCTAAGGATTTAGCCATTTTGAGGCGTTAAAATGCCTAAGGTCTTATTTTATGCATTAGATCTTACATCTAGAGCTGATGTTGTCATGCACACTCCCCCTCAATGGCAACTCCTTATGGCCAAGCATTGATTTGAATTTAGAGAATTTGGTACTGCACAAAGGTTTGATGCTATATTACATATATAATTTCTTTGTGATTATTGGGAGCCTAGCCCAAAGCGTCTTGACATTGTATATCTGCCATATAATAATCAGTCTTGCAGAACTAAAGAATAACTTTAGGATGGAATGATTTTCCCTTGAATGAAGTGCCCATAAACTTCAAATGTGCTTTATTTCTGGAAATAAAAGTCTTAAGTAAGAGTAAATAGCTTTATCATATAAGGTGGGACTTGTAATAGCACCTAGATGAAAAACTCTTCCAATAATCTCGTAAGTCACATTGATTCTTTTGCAGCTACTTATGTAGTCAATTTTTGATTAAAGAACTATAGAAGATAATTGTTTAAATGTTACTCCATCCATGTGATAGAAGCTGCACCATATTTTGAAGACATGGTTTGAGGTGTATGTCTTATCAATAGGATCACCAAACTAGTGAGAAACACAATAATCAATAAATTTTATTTTTGATGCTGGAATAATAAAAGCCCATTATTTAAATAGTAAGTCAACATATAATATGCTATGACAATACTTAAAAAATGATTTGATGATCTTATCAAGGAGATCATATGGGATTTTCATAAGAATTAGCATGTATAATTTGACATGTTTCTGCAAAAAAAATAGTCATCCTACTAAACATATAGTAATGATCTAAAAAAAGTTAAAGCAATAGGTGAGCTATCCTTTCCAGGCTTGCTCCCCGAACAGTGTATTAGGGCGACAACCACCCATTACAAGTAAGTGTTTTTATACCCAAGAATTTAGAGCAAATACTGACCTCCTTAGATAGTTGTGAAAAAATGTAATATCCCCAATGGGATCTGCCCTAAAATTCTGGAATTAAATTTCTGAATTCGGCCCTAAATTTCTGCACTTCAGATTTCTGCTCTAAACCCTAAATTCTGATTTTATTTTCTGCTTTTAAACAACTTACTACAGTGAACTTAAACATGTCCATACATGACAAATAATGATGGCAAATGATATTACAAGTTGATAGACATACTAAGCATGAATTCCACCGTGAATTACACAATGTAGGGCAACCAAAGTGTAACAATAAATTGTAACAACATGCCAAACAATGCCCAAAATTTCTGAATTATAAATCCGACTTATAATGTATAATTGTACATACTAAATACATGCAAATTAGAGGGCAAATGATAAACCCTAGCTGGGCGAATTCTCCAAGAGGTGTGCCTAGGGTTTGCTGCTCCAAATCGCCTCCAAAACAAGTAAAAATGCTCTCAAAGATGGGTGCTGCAAATGTGCCCAAATGTGGCACTCAAGTAGGGTGAAACCCTAATGCGACAATCTCCGCAATGCCACCAAGGTGCTGCTCCAAAGTAGATCTTCAAATCTGAATATGCAAATGTAGTTCTCCAAATGACGCCAATGAAGTACAATTAGGTCTCCATGATGAAACCTCCACAAGGATGAGCTAGGATTTCATCCAACTCACCACATTCCTAAGGGTTTTCATCCTTGGAATGAAGGCTAGCAATATTGCAGCCAAATGAGATAAACTCGAGAAAATATGAATGTGAATGATGATGGAAATGCCTCAAACAACCTTGTATTTATACACATTACTTCTCTCCTCAAGGCCGACCTTCTCTTGGTATTTCTTATTTTATTTTACCTTTTTTCCCTCTCATAGGGCTGACCTAATGCTAGGCGCCCAAAACATCATAAAGATATTTTAATTTATCTTCTTGTCTCCTTCTTGGCCGACCAAAGAAAGGTAGTTTATTTTTCTTATTTATTTTGTCCACTCTCCAAGTGGGGCAAACCAATTAGGTATCTGAAACATCATGAATTTGACCTCAAATCAAGTCGTCCTCAAGGTGAAATATCATAAATTATTCTTATTTTCCAAAGGCATTTTCCATCTATTTTCCTTCTCCTTGGTCGCTCCTCATTAGGGCAATTTATTTTATTTGTGTTGACTTCACCAAAAGACTCACAAAAATATGCCAAGTCAGTTCCCATAATCATTTTGCCCTACAAAATTGGCTAAGTGTGAAATCTCGCCAATTAGGTCATTCCCTGAGCCCTCTTGCTTAGCCTATGGGAATAGGATAGGCTAGCCAACTCCACTAGGTGATCACTCCGAAAATGGGGACATTAGAGTCCTCCCTTCCCGAAATTGGTTGCCCACAAGCAATTGCAAACCTATAAAATATCATCAAGTGGTAAGTATCTCCATGTAATCACTCTGCGCCTCAACCTGTGGCTGCATCTCCCATAGTGAATATGAAGAATGATATGCAAAGTGAGCTCTGGTGGCTAGCAATGAGACAAAACTAGCCATATGTTGGCGTTTCAATTCGCACCTCTAGAATGCGAGTTGGAAACGGACAGCTATGCATAGATAAACTGCTCTCCTATTGGAAGGGGGAGTTCCCTTTTTGTTGATGTTCGCTGAAAAGATAAATAAAACTTCGCCTATCTTCTTTTTTATTCTCAGCTGCGAGCACAAGGTTATAAAACTCCAAATGCTGCAGAAGAGGTTTTTTCCTTTTTTAAAACTTCTACTACAACTAAGCATAGACTAACGACGCTTTTAATCTCCTAAGTAAATTCAGAGCAAAGGAAATTAAAAGTGAACAAGGAATGATTGTTTAAACAAAAACTTAAGCAATTTTCTCCCAAATTTACATCACGACTTATAGTACTTTAATGATGGAAGCTGAAATGAAAGCTACAAAAGCCACACATCTGACGACAGAAACTTGATGATTCGAGATAGAATATTAGAGCAAAACAGGGATGAGACTTCTATTCAATATCACAAAGTTGGCACAACTCCAGGACAGCAATACTGTAGCAAAAGGCAGGCATACAGCAAGCGATCAAACACTAGAGAATAGATTACACAAAGTGAACAAACACTTGGAATATCAAGATTTGCAGGCTAGAATAGGCACAGCAAATTTGCTATCACAATTACCATTACATACAATGGGCAAGGATGCCCTTATTTATACTAAAATCAAAGGAGTAGGGAACCCTAACATCTCCTTGATTAACCCTAACTTGCCAACTCGCAAACTTTATTACTATTCTAAGACAGATACAATAAACAAATGCTTTAAAGCAAAGAAGATTCCAACTATCACAAAGTGTTTTCTTTTCTAAATATAGAATGGATGAGCTTAGGATGAAAGCAAATGCTTTAAAACAAAAATCATCTGTTTTAAAGTTGTTTTTTTTTGAAATGCGTCCTCATCAACATTCTTGCTTTTTTGGTGATGTCATCCGTTGACATTCTGGGAAACAATATCTTCTAAAAAGCGAGTGACTGCATCTCTACCAGGAACACTGATACTCTCTAGAATGATATTCTGATTCTCTAACATTTCTTCACCGTTTGCAACCATCTGAAGAAATTCATGAACTTCGCCCATAGCCTTGTCAAACTTCACTGTCACTGCGGCAAAACGACCCATCTTGCCGGCACTGATATCATCATTAAAATTGCTGCGGACGAGAGTTTGAAACTTTGCTTGCACTTCCCATGAGATCATACAGGGTACCATCTTCTTTTTCATACAAACACGGGATCTGAGAAACAAAAGATCTAACGAACTTGAGGACATTGACTATCTTTTCTTTCCATTTTGTTAACTCTAAAATTATACTGTCATAAGTTTTTACTGTGAAAAGGTATTGTGCCTTCCAACTAGAAACTATCTTCTTATCATTGGTTGAATCAACAGAATCAAGTGCAATCTTCAAGTCGGAGATAATGATCTCAAACACCGGTCTATTTTCTGCCATGGTCTGCTACAACCCTTGAATGCCTTGGCGTAAATCATGAGCGTTGTACTTCAATTGACAAAACTCTGAAAGTACAACTCTCCCTTTAGTCACAAATTCTTCCACCCAACTATTCATGTGCCTCCCATAGAGGACCAATTGACTGAACTGTCGCTAATCGGTTGGTGATTCCAGATTCGGTGGAAGAAGTAAATCAGCCTATGATGCGCCATGGAAAAGGTTGGAAATGTACTGCCGCAGCTGCCTAACTTCAGCTTTGAGAGCTGCTTTGTCTTCTCCATCTTTCAAAACTCTTTCCTTCAAATTATCCGCTGCAACCTCGAAGAGATTTACATCTGTATGGCGGGTACTTCTACCAAAGTTAGCTTTGACAATCGTGAAGTCATCAACCTCGATATCATCAACACTTCTATTTTCTAGCGGTGTTGCAGTTTCAAGGATTATTTCTCCATCCGCATTCTTCTCAATGCGAACCTGCTTCTTCAACTTCTTATCTGGTGTGTCTTGGTAGAGGCTTTTAAGCTCTGTTAAATCCAGCTGATATGAGGGTTTTCTCCTCTTCCTTCCCATAATGTTTTCAAGCCAGGATGAGCCATCTTCTCTTGGGAACTCGGTTCTAACCTCGTTAGCTCCTGATGAATCAATGTGTGCATCAGAGTTACGAACTGGCGAATCTGACTTTAAATCTATGTGGATAGGAGAAGAGATCGGTGAAGGTGGAGAAACATGATCTGAAGGTAATGCTTCAACATGCAGCGTTGGTTCAACAGGAACTTCTGATTCAACTGCTGGTTGTTCCTGTTGGACCTGAGCTAGAGACTCATCCTTTTTCCTCTTTAACTTAGCCATTTTTGTTCCTTCTGGAAGAACGCTCATAGCTTTAACCCTTCGCTTTGATTTGGAAGTGGAAGGCTCTGATGGTTGTACAACTAGCAGCTCTGCTACCGGAATATCATCCTTCCGCTTATTCTTCAAGAATATCAAACTGTTTTTAACCACTCGACTCGTTCTTTCCTCAATGGAAGTGTTCTCTCTTACCGACCAATTAACTGGTGGCAACGGTTGTTGCTCAACTTGGTCTTTGAAATACGTGGGAAGTAGAACTTCACCACTCTCTGTCAAACCCTCTCTATCTTCTGATAGGATATCAGACATCTGCTGAAGAGTGAACCTGCTGTAACTGCGATCTCGCACTTCAACTCGTCAGCACAATTAGCCCAGAAGTCTTCAACCATATGCTTGTGTGTACAATTTTGACCAAGATGTGATGCAAAAACACCACGAGGATCATATGAAGACCACTTGTCGAAAAACTTAAGACCATATTTGGATGATTCATTACCGATTGCCTTGGCATCTACTCCAGATTTACATCTGTAAATACTCATCCCAAGTGGAAAATTGAAAGTTGCCTTGCGTCTGCTACGCAAAAATGTATGAACTTCATAGGCTTGCCTCAAAAATTCCATAAATGGTATTTCATCTGTAGGATATCTTGGCAACATGGCTGGCTCTCCTGAGAAGCCATATACTCTGATGTAGGAAAAAGTGGGAAACTAGATAAACCAATCAGCCCATTCTGCCATTGCTATTCTAGCATCTGCTGAAAACCGTATATGCAACTCATTATCCATATCTCGCACTGTATGCATCAGGAATGCATCATTTACCCGCCTGTAATGTCGTTCAGCTTGGGAAATTTCCAACTGCGGGAAATGGTGATAAACATGCTGAATACCTAGAGTTTCAACAACATTCAAATCTCTGAATTGACCTTGAAAAGCCATCAAATACACAAGGTATGACATCATGTGGAATTCATGAGCCCTTTGAAAATCAAGTATTTGTTGGTGGAGACTATCACTGATGAGTGCCGACCAGTCATAGAATTCGGTTCCATCAACAATCTGGGACATGATATAAAACATCCAAGGCTGGAACTTGTTAGCATCTGCTTGACCCGTGATCCTGCTCAGCAGAGTAATCATTATTGCATGTTCCTCCTTGAATTCTCCACGTCCAACATTCTTTGGCATGACGTTCTGGTTCTCTTTTAACCACCTCTGACCAATCTTTTTCCTGTATTTTTCTTTATCATTGTTCCAAACCCTCTTGCATTCTTCAATTGAAATAGATAAGTTTTCTCTCCAGACTGGTATTGTAAAACACTTCTCAATGTTGTTCGGCCTCAGGCTACAGAGCACACATCCATTTCTTGATTGGATTTCTCTTGTGACCAAATTGTAATGCGTCATGCAAGCAATTACAAACTCGATACTTTGCACTATGATGGGAAAGGATGTTGCTGCAAGCAAACCGGGATGTCCTAGATTCTTGATAGCATTATTTCCTGCATCCTCCAAAGAATGTAAATTGATTACTGGAAGTACTTTATGCAAGTCTGTTTCACAAGTTCTCAAGTAATCATGAACTAACGCCGTTTTGGGCCTGATTTGTGTTGGAGAGTACTACATACTGAAAGATTTGAAAATTGACTGTGAACACGCCTATGTCGGAAAAATCTTGGACAAATGGCTGAAAATTATTTGCTGATTTTTAGAAAAAGGCAGAGTGTGAGCAAAAAAACTGGCACATGGGTTTTGTAGGCAATTCTGTTTTGAAGCAACCTGGATTGTCGGATTTTGAAAAAGCGGAGACTTTCCCGAAAAAGCAGAAAAAAAGTAGATTCCTGAAAAAAGCAAGACTCCCAATCTTCAAGAGGATGAAATACTGGATGGACCCATCTCAACGAAAACTAAAAAAGCTTCGGTCCAATTTCTGGAAAATATTCCCCTAGAAAAAAGGACCCTGAAAAAGCGAACCTCCCTACTTCCTCAACCCGGAACTATGAACAACGCTGAAAAAGCACTTCACTTCGGTCTTCAAATCTTCGTTGAATGAAAAATAAAAATCCTTCCTCTAGATGCAACCTACAAAAGATAATGAAATAGAGAAGCCAAATGCTTGTCTTTATAGATCTTTAAGGCGAAAAAGTAGCTTTATTTGTGAAGGAATAAAACTTGGATCTCATCCATGTAGAAAGCAACTTTTAAAGCACAAATCCAAGTGGATGTCTTCGAATAGAAAGAATCCTTATTTTGTAGCTGCCTATGGCTTCATATGCAAGATGACGAAAAATATCTTCTTTTGATGATGTCATCAAACACGCGAGTTGAAAGAAGTGTTAGCCAATTTTTTTTCGTTTTCGACACTTCTACACTCGTTTTGACTTAAATATGGTCTGTCTCCAACTTCAACAAGGTGGCAAAATGTCACCATTAACTAAAAAAGCTGACTAATCCTAACATTTTGGAGACCTATCAACTGAGATTCCATCCCTAGCCTCCGATTGACGATCTGGTATTGTTTGACCAAGTTTGACCTCTTGAAAACTGCCAACGGACGAAGATTAGGAAATAACTGCTAGAAAACACTGTAAAATCAGGAAATTTTCTAACACTGGTGAAGATGGGCGCCCCAAGTCACCTGGGGCGCTTGGTTTGCCATGCCTTCGAAATTTTTTAAAGATTTCAAATTTTATGTCGTTTCTCGATTTTCGTGTCAACAACCTCTGATCTTCGATTTCGGTTGTTCGGACGACTGTCAAGGCGGGACGGAGGATGATCTGAGCAGCCTGAACATATCTGTGATGAAATCTTGGCTTTGACTGACGTTTGACCAGGTTTGACCAACTGGAAGCGGGCTAATGGAAGCATTTTTGACGTTTCTCGAAAAACGTGAAAAAAAATCCAACACCGGAGAGGTTGGGCATCCTAAGTCACCTGGGGCGCCTAGTTTCTTCATACTTAAACCATTTTTCTAATTTTCCAACCTTCAACTACAACTTGCTCCATTTTGCATGCCGACAGTTGCTTCTTGATGTCGATTTTGACGATTCGTCGATTAATTGCCACTGAATGGTGAATGAATTGCATAGACTGGGTACATCTAATGAATTTTCTAGCTTTTCAGGATCCGATGATCGAAACGACTGCTTTTATGCCCACCGGAACTGACCGACGGACACAGTGCTCGCATTTTCTCGAAAAACACGTAAAATTTCTATCTCTGGTGGGACTGGGCACCCCAAGTCACCTGGGGCGCTTGGTTTGCCCAGACTTAGTCAAATTTCGTGATTTCCAGATTTTTACTCCAGCTCGGATTGACCCTGCTCAGTTTTGCGTGCGTCATCGAGTCGGCAACTGTTCGTCGGTTCTGCGTCGTTGGAACAGCGTTGAAAACCTGAAAATGAACTCTGGCAGATGAATTTCCTCTGTTGATGACTTCAGAGCTCATGCTTCGCCTTCCGAAAAAGCAAAAATGACCCAGTAGAGAAAACTTGGTCGTTTGTAGATTACGTCTGGACCACGCTGATTGTGAAGCAAAATCGACCAATGAGAATCAAGCGTGACACCTGAGTCCGAGATTCTATTTTTAGAAACTTTCTATTTTTAGAAAGTTTTGCCAACATCCATATCTCAAGAAACCCAGAAAACCTAATTTGACGTCTAGTTTTAGAAATTTCTATTTTTAGAAATTTTGCTTTTTTGACTTTTTGACGAAAAATTTTCTAGACTTGTTCAAAATGCCTTAATGAAGCAAAAAAACATTGATTGGGTACAACACCAGACACACTCATACTCAATGTAACATCCCTCCTCATACTACTTGAGTAAACTCAATAATTTACAAGAAAGTAAATAAACATGGTAAACATGAGAGATAAGAATTTGTTTTTTTTAATTAAATAACATATGCTTAAATACAAGAAATAGAGTACAACTTTCTATGTAATTTCAATTTTGAAATCATAACATAATCGAAGATAGATTCATAGTGAAATCCTTTCACTTAACATTTACAATACATAAAATACATATAAGAATAATTTACCTCATACATTTGACTGTCATAACCATAACATGGAGTACATCACATCTGGAATGTAAATATATGTCTTCACGAGCCTCGACGAGTCTTCTATTTCGGAGGGAGAGTATCATCCGAGTGCTTTTCCTCCAACCACAGACCGATGGTCCCCCACTTACCTTCCTTTGTGGAAGTGGCCCTACCCTTCACGAAGGGTATAGATATAAGGAACTTTCAAGATTTTCTATCTGAGTCCTAGTGATGTGTCCTACAAAACTCAATCGACCATACAACTCTAGACTCCTTCTAGCTAAGTATGATCATTCTGATTGGTCATGCCATCTAGACACACACCACTGACTCCTTTTAGAAACTATCTTATCCTATAGTTACTTAAATTTGGTACTCTAGACACAAACTTGTCTGTACTGAAAAATCCAATCTAGTCAATTGGACTTCGAACTAATCCTTAACCTAGGATATACATGCAATACATAGGTTTAAGTAATCCGAGTCCCTCTTTGCATACTTGCAAAATCTAGGCTTTATGACCTCTTGTTATTCTACTCTCTGACTCAAATAATCAAACAACCTTGGTGCATTATAACAATTTTTGACTCTATCATAGAATCACTTAAATTTGATAAAGTACTACTAAGACTCTACCTATCTTGCTCTATGGTTTTCTTGATCTTTCACTATCATCCAACTTGGTTTTCTTAACCTTTCATTGTCGACCAACATATATACACAATCAATGTCATAATCGGCTTAAGAGTTATAGGTTTCCTAATCCTTCTGGGTTGGTTCTAGGGTTTACATCTTTAACCCAAACATCCTTGTTTTCCAAAAAAATAATAAATATAACATAATAAATGCCTCTAGTCTTCCTAAACCCCTCGGCATTGTTCAACTCCACATTTCACATATCATGAATAACATAGTATATGAGGTATGACCTCATCCATATAATATCTTAAATGGATATTATCATCTAGTCATTTGACTAAGTTCAGTCATTCAACCTACATAGGTTTGAATCATAAAAGGTACTAAAATACCTTCGACCTCTTGGTCTTCTTATGGCCACTGACATTCGACATTAATTAGATTATGAACTCATATATAACCTCCTTTGAATAAATGTAACCTAAACCTTTATCAACCATCCCGGGTACAACAATCATGAGGAGTTGAGTTTCCACTTCTTAGTTCACCTACTTCTCTAGATTTATATTATGCTATGGCAAGAATTATATATCTCCTAAGGGAATCTATATCCAAGTCGTCACATAGTTCCTCTAATATCATAATGACATAATCTCATCAAAATCTCCATTCGGGAGGTAGTAACTATATCCTTCCAAAAGCATGGATATATCTGTGTATCTATCAATAATCCTTGACATAGAAATTCATTCAAGACTTAATCAATCCTTGGTAAATTTGAGTTTACTATACAGTTATTGACCTTCTTGCTTCCTTTAAGTCAACTAATGTTTATCTTGATAATACTTACCATTGGTATACATTCCTATATGAAACTATAACCTTCTGAGCTAATAAGGTTGTAGTTATCTTTAGATATCTCAAAATGAATAAATATCCATATCACAAACTCTTGTGATTAAAAAAAATTAATACTATGCACCTAAGCTGTTAAGAAGGGGAGATATATGTCTCAACTAACTTATTCATTTGACCCCAATCTTTAAAAACAATGTCTTCAATAAAATTGACGACCTTCTAGGTCTTCCCAAGTCTACTGACTTACTCTAAAGAAGGTATAGTAACTAATGTACAACACCTTATGCTTAACAAGATAATGCTTATCGCCCTATACTTGGCATAATTAAGCATCCCAACCCAAGCCAATATGGAAGCTCTTGGAAAACTTATAAACTTATATAAAAGTATAACTGATAGAGGAATTGCAGTCCAACAGGCCTAATAGACATGTATGTAGAATGTACAAGCATACTCAAAGCACGTGAGCCGTTTAAGTGGAAGACTCCATATAACGTGCTGCCAAGAAATGCAATGATTACAGGATACACACAAAAAAAAACCTGTTGAAAAGTTTTCTAAAAAAAATTAACTTTTAAGTAATTGCAGTTGGTGGGTGTAAACCAAATTCCACAACCTTTGCCAGCCTCCTTACCGGCGCTCAAATTAGGGATTTAGTAAAGATAAGTACATCCATCAAAACATATTTTATCATGGATTTTGTCTAATGCTACAGTTGCAAGCCACTCCTATTTATCACGGTCTTAACAAAAACACAGAGGTTCGAATAGGCTTACAGCCTCACAGAGTTAATTTACTTACACATCAAGTGCCAAAACAAAACATCCTAAAAGGATACCACTTTACTCCATTCATTTTAGTGTTATCAACAGCTAGAACTTAACGTTCTGTTGAATAGTTCTCAATAAAATCTATGTAAGATCTTCCTTGATATGTAATACGAATAAGTTAAATACAGAATTAAAACAAACAGGTATTCTGGAAGTGGAACCTCCTACCTCATACGATATTAGCTTACGCTGATTGAAGGATAAACTTCTAGTTCGCACAGCTTAAGAGTTACAAGAAACACTATTCTTCTGTTTACGAGGGTTTGTATGTTTTGAACATTAAACTAATCAAAACATTCTTCTGGCCTCTTAAAGCTACTCAACAACAACAGAGTCTAGTGACCTCTTGTTACACAGAGATAACAAAGTCCGCAAATCTACAACACACAATAAGGACAAAGTCTTGCGGCCATATGGATAAACGAAGTCTAATGACTATATAAGTAGCATAGGTCCTTAAGCTCATCGGCTGAATATACTCTCAAAGTATCTAAGTCTGGCAGCATTAAAATATTCATAACCATTGACAAAGTCCAATGGATTCATAAAAATGCACTACTGGATAATCAAATGATTGAGAAACAACTGCAACACATTGGTATTAAATGCTGATCAGACTGAGACATAGCTGCAAACAAGGGATTAGACCATTAAAACTCAACAAATCATGAGATAGAATGCTCACAATGTTGGCTAACACAAACCCAATGAAGAACCACTCTGAAAGCTCATGAAGAAGGCAAATACAAGACTGAAATCCCACTAAAAATCCCTGAAATCACTGGAACTCAAAACTGACCTGAACTATAACAAGCTTGAAATACTTCACTTAGCTGTACTGTCAACGAGAATCACCAAAACTGTTGAGAAACCACCCTCAAAGTGTACGGCCTAGTAAGACCATGCCTGGGCGCCACCAAATCAGCAAGGAAAAACATAAAAAGGGCAGCGATTTCCCTTTATTACCCTCACACCCCTCTGCTGGTACAGTACGACCAACAAGACAAGTACGGCCCACTAGGAACTGAAATCAATCTTCAGCAGCAACAATGTTCCTTTCAGATTCAAGCGCCACTTTTCCAATAGGTACAACCCCTATTGAATGCCATTCAACCCTTAAACAAGTGCCCGGCTCAACAACACAATGGTACGACCTCCTATGGTATAGGTATGGCTTCCACAAACATCAATCCCAAAAATTCAAAACTCTCTCAACTTAGAAAACATCAAAACTTACATTATCAACAACAAACTAGTAAAACTCCACTTGCAGCACAATTGTGATTTTAGGGTGAAATCGCTCTATCTAGCTAGGAGGGTTTTCCTCCCCGAAACTAGTATTCCAAGAGGGTTTTTTGTCCTCAAGAAATATGAAGAACTCAAGTTTTGACTCAGAGAAAATAGCAAAAGCAATATCACAGTGTAACCTTTACTTTGTGCACAACTCCTTTTTTAGCTTTTTGAGAGAATAAATTATTAATTTTCCTTTTCCTCCATATTCTTGTCAAAATATAATAAAAAACATATTTACGTGTGCAGAAGTCAACTTTTTTTGAATTTTTGTACCTAACGCTACTTTATTTGCACAATTTAAAGTACCTTTTTAAATAATTAAATAAGTTGTCAGATAGAATTATAAAATAAAGTAACTTTTTAACAGCTTAAATTAATTATTTAATTTATTTTCCCTTTATCAATACCAATTAGCCTATGGGAAAACTTAGGAAAATAGGCTAATGGCTATCAACTGCTCACGTATGAGAAGAGGACATTACAAAGATTGCAGCCTTACAAGCAATCTTCTTTCAAAGTAAGTGGGTTCAAAAAGCTCAAGCCTCGTTTCTACGAGCCTTACAAAATTTTGAAGAGGATTGAAGAACTTGCCGAGTTGGAACTATCAGAAGGAAGTAAGATTCATAATGTGTTTTATGTGTCTTGTCTCAAAAAGGCACTTGGAAAACATATTGTTCCTTCAACAAAATTCTCTCCACTTGATGAGGAGGGCAAATTGGTTTTGGTTCCAGAAGTAACTGTGGACATGAGGTAGAGGAAGTTAAGAAGAATCTTCCTGTGAAAGCTGCAACATGGGAAGGATCATAGATTTTGGAGCATCCAGATTTGCAATTGCTTGTGAGCAAGCAATTTCAAGGAGAGTGAACTGTCATGTCCTTTTCTCGGCCCTAGGCGTTAACATGGTCCCTTAGCCTATTTTCTAATTTCCCATAGGTTAATGGGTTGGGATAGGGAAATACTTTAATTAATAATAATTAAAGTTGATCTTATTAATATTTTTTGTTAGCATTGTAAAAGACAACTTTTGTTTATTATACCAAGCTGCCTAAATGGGGCACAACAAAGTCTTATGTAACTCATAGTTATATTTTATTATTTTGGGGTAGAGTTACTAAAGTAAATTAAACTTAGATTTTTGGATGGGAAAACTGAATATTTTAATTTTAACTACCCGGGAGTATAAAAAGGGAGTGAGAGCTCATTTGCAACTCTCCACCAAATTATCAAAAAAACTTTTTTGTTTCTGAAATCGAGTCTCTGGTCATTTCTTTGCCCTAGGACGAAAACCCTATTGGCAAATGGAGTTGAGGACGAAAACCCTCCATTATGAAGGGATAATCCCATCTAGGGATTACTATTGAGCTAATTTGCATTGTACTTTCATATTTTCAGTTGGTGTGAAGATTTCAGTTTGTTTGGTGTGGTGTGACATGTTCAAAAAATACAAAAATATTGTTGTTATGTGTGATTTTCATAGTTTGTGTGTGTTTCCCATATTTGGGAAGATATCTATCCATATTTTCTTGCTAGTCATATCTTTATTGGTGTATTGTGAAGTGGTGATATTTCCTTGAATTGGCCGTACCATTCAAAGAAGTTGAGATTATGTACTTGCTGGCCATACATCTTTAGCAATAGTTTTCAATCAATCTTGTGGGTGATTCATTTACCTTTGTTGGCCACCTCTTCTTATATCTAGTTGTTGCTGTTTGCTACACTATTTTATAGTTATTAAGGGTCATACAACCCAACCTAGGCTGTACTGTTGGAGCAGCTGAATTTCTGCCTTCTTTTGGACTGTTTTTGTGATAATATTCACAGTTGTACCTGTTTTCAATCTTGCTGCCACCTTGAAAGATGAGTAAGAAGTGTTTGGAACTGTTGGGTATGAGTTAGGTAATTTTCTAAAATCTCTGCATCAACATGTGCAACAACAACATACTGGTAACTTCTCAGATTTGTCATTGGATATATATTTCAAAGTTTCATATGTGGGTTTAATTCATAAATCTTAGCATGATATAGTTACAGTATTAATGCGAAGGTTCAATATATATAATCAATTGTAAAATTTGGAAAGTCTTCTGCCAAATTAATTCTATTTCTTGCACTTGCATTGTAATTTTATTTCTTGCACTTGCATTGTAATAATGATTGGATGGTGTAGCCACCGAGAGTTTGTATTTCATTATCCGCCAATTTGGCATTGATTGGATCTGTTGTTTGTAATCAACTAGTGTAGCTTGAGCATTTGCATACAATCAACCAGTTTGGTGCTGATTGTAAACTGTGTAGCTTGCCGCTAGTGAGTTGCATTAGTTGCTTTCTTGTCCACATCCTGGTTTCGTTTGCTTTCACTTTGCCCACATCAGGATCTTGGTGATAAAAATAGCTTGGGTTTGTGTTGATTGTAAAAATTTGGTGATATTGTGCTAACAGTCCAGTTAAGCTCATTACATTTATTCGCACATTTTAGTGTCACACAGGACTAAATAGATGTGCAATAGAATTGCTCTTCGAATTAGAAGGGGAAGCTCCTTGCAAAAAATAAAAATTAGCCTATTATGAACAATTGTACTTGCAATTTATAGTCTTAACAATGTTTTTATGGGAATTTCATGTTCAAGCTAAATAAAATTTAAATGTGTATCTTTTTGGGTTTCCCTAGTGTAAAAGGCTAAGATGCTCTTTTGACACAAGACATGATTTTATGCTTTTTTGATTGAAAATAAATCCTAAGGCTAAACACTTGCATTCTTCAGTTAAATGCAGAGATTGAACAATACAAGTACACATATAGGTTTGAATAGGCTAAAACACAAACATGAAGGCATGTGAGAAATTAAATTTACGACTCGATACAAAGCCATGAACCTTTGAGTTCACCTACAATACAAAGCTTGCAAATTTTCTAAAGCAATTTAACTCTCAACCCATGTAATGAGACATCTTAATAAACATCTATAAGCAAGATAGGCATAATAAATGCCATTGAATGAATAATAAATTCTGGAGAACATTAACATTGAATACTTGATGAATAGTAACTTCAGCAATATTCAAGCGTGAAAATTATCATTAACCAAGTGCAAAAAGGCATTTATTTATATTGTTTATAAAACATTGCATGAAAATAAATAAGGAAAATTAACTACTACTTCTATCCTAGGAATAGCTTGATTGCATGAATGCAAGCCTTATTACAAATTATCCTATTCACTACAAATAAATCTAATTGCATGCAAACTCCAGTTAAGTTGTAGATTCAATTTATTACAAACTATGACTTAATGCTCATATCTCTCACAATGCAAGAGATTTAAAAATAGCTGACTCGAGGCTAAAAATAGCATGGGCTCCTTGCGCTAAAAATAGAGTACTAAAAATAACAAATCCCCAAATATGTTCTTTTTTTTTCTGAAAATGATGACAGCTATTTTTAGTGCAAATTAAAAATAGACTTTTCTGGAAGTCGGCTTTGTGGATGTTTCTGTTGAAACTTTCATGGCAAACATTTTGATGGAACTCTAAAACTCTTGACAATTTACCAATCTGGGTGACTCGGATATGTAACCATCTACTTTGTAAAGTTCTCCATGAACAACTTTATCAATTTGAAATCTAGTTTAGTTGATTTGCTTTTAGGCACCTCCTCTATAAATAAATGATTTTTTTTCATATGCTAATCAGCCTCTATTGATTGGTGCACACTCATTTACTACAATTCGAAACACAAAACAAACATACCTTTGACCTTCTTGAGTGCACCCTTCTATATGAAAAAATAAGTCATTTGAATTTCAAAACAAAATCACTTCACTTAGGCACACACCTAACATGATGGAAATCAGACTTCAATTTTTTACTTCCAATCGTCCTTTCAATGTAACTTTGGATTTCACAAAACAAATGCACGTTCTCCTTTATCACACACATACTCAACAAAAAAATCAGCCTTTGAAAACATGAACTCTTCACCTTATCACACGCATGCCGATCATCTCGACGATGACATAATATATTTTTTTGACTTGAACTCTATGCTTTGCAATCCCATCATAGCTCACTTCATATTCTTGTAGCCAGTCTTTTATGTTGCTTACATTTGCAAAATAAATAGGTGCATCAATACGATCAACGACAATCACCTGGTAGATGTCGGCTTCTGGATATTGCTTGATGTTTCTATGCATTGTAGTGCCAGCGGAACAACCTTAGGCGTGAGTTTTTTTTAATCTGACTAGACCACCACTTTAGAAGATACAAAGCTTTTCAATTAGTGCGATGATTCTTTCTATGCTGATATGTCAATTTTTATCCTTTGTTGATTGAATATCCTTCTCTTTGTTGGTGTGATTTTAGACTGATCTATGTAGCTCTCACAAAAAAAAAACTTGATTAAAAGTACACTTAGCTTCAAAAGAAACCCAAGTATGCTTTTATTAAAGTTGCTGCAGTTTTTGTTTCTTACTAAACTCTATAAAATGTGTGCCTTCCTTTATGTTGAATGTAGCATATATGAGACAAATTGTTAGTTTCTTCTAGGCACAGTCTTCTTTGCCTGCTGATTGGATTACTTTGATTTGTCTTTTCCCACAGTTTTTGTAACACCAACCTAGAGTTTTTGCTTAGGCATGGTTTCTTAAGGCTAACTGCAAGTTTTCAAAAATGAAATGACAAAACCTTTGAAAAGGTGCACCTACCTTTTCTTTTCCTAGGCGCGACTTTTTACAAACTCCTGCAAAATTTTTTTTTTAAAAAGAACAAATCTATATAAAACATGTGCCTCATAATCTAGCGCACTTTATTGAGGCCGAGCACACTTTTTTATTTGTTGTTGTTGATTTCTGACTTGGCAGGTGCTGCTAACTGGGCGTAGCTTTTCTTGTCTTTTTCTTTCTGTCTTTGGCCACTACTTCATAAGGAGTGAATCCATAATATAAGCAGCTGCTTTTTCATTTTTTTTTTAAATTTATTTTCAATTTTTATGTTTTTGATTTTTAATTTTCAAAATTTTAATAATATCAATTATTTATTAATTAATAAATGTTATTAACAATAATTTTACTTTTAAATTTTTTAATTTCAATTAAAATATCAATTAATAATTATAAATTATAAATTAAAAAATTGATAATTAAAATTAAAATCGATGAACAAGCTACAAACTTGACAATTCAAAATTTTGGACTTTTGACACAACTATGCCACTTGCCTAGTAATGACTACACATATGGGCTTAAATTAACACACAAATGACAATTGGTTTTTGATGGCGAAGCAGATTTATGTAACAGAATCAAGTTCAGATTGGGTACAACAATTGGCTCTGTTTGGGGACCTTGGCATATACTTGCAGCATAGGACTTCAAAATCTCTAGTTTGTCAAATAGATCGGTGCTTTATCAATTGGCCAACAGAGTCAGGCGATTCCTAAATCACCTAAAGACAAACATTGTACGAACAACAAAACATGACATTACATTATGTAAGGGAAAATACAATATGACATATTGCAGAAAACAAAAACTCTTTTATGAGCAAGAACAAAAGAAATAGAATGGGTTACACAAAACCATTTACAAGGAAGGAAAAGTAGCAACCACTCCTCATGAATTGATAATTTAGTTGTAACAATACATATTCTTCAAACCTCTGTAACACTTTCTCAAAGTGCAATGGCTCAGGTGGATATGATTGGTCATGCAATGTAAAATTTAGCAGGAACTAATTAATTTGCATTGGTTCCAGATGATCATCTTCCATAAGGAGAAACCTCTCTAGCAGGTGAAGATATTGGGCCTACTTCTAAAGGTATATAGCAAGATCTGGTAGTTATAGTACTATTGTAGGAATAATTGCCACCACATATCGGATTTGATTTTCTTCACCTATGTATTTGACAAATGCAACCCTAAACTCAATCTAAGTATCATCTTCTAGGAAAGGCTAAAGTTGTTCAGAGAAAATTTCCATCACTTGTTCTTGACTTTCTAGATCTACAGTTGATAATGGCTGTGTATGTTGTGATGGGGGCACCTCTTCATTGTTGTCATTGGTCGTGCCTTCATCCAATAACCCATCAAAGGTTGAGTCTGAGAGACCATCAAAGTTTGAATCTTTAGGCACCAAGTTATTGTCAATGTACACATGTTGAAAACCTCCGTCTCTGGCAACAAAATTTGCCATCCATTATCTTTTGACACACAAGTAGGAATAGGAACATGATCTTCTATTTTGTGTATTTCCTCTTCCTTGATATCTTCTTAACATTCTTCATCTTCTGTATTCACTTTTTCGTATGTCTGATTCTCTTCAAATATTGCTTCCTCAACACACATTACCGTAAACTCATTGAGAGTTTCTAACTTTTCAATACCATCATTTTCATTGATCATAACTAGATGTTCTCTAATGTTCTCCTTGCCTGTATGTGTTGAAACATAGAAATGTTGAGTCGTATTCATCATCAATAGAACGTTATTGTATTCTGTGATGACCTTTTCTGGCATAGGCTTTTTGATAAGCTTCAAAGATTTGGTACTTGTTCCTTTATTGTCATGCATAGGATCCATTGAAGATGAGGATGAGTCAAAACTCAAGAAAATTTATTGTGTCCTCAATTGAAGACTCGCTCTCTAGGTGTTGTAGAAAATTGTCAAGATTGGGTTATGAGTTCTCCATATGTATTTTTGATGTGAAGAATATTTCTAAAGTTGAACTATGTTCAAGAAATTGTTCTTCATTTAATTGTGGTCTTGCATTAACATCATGAAAAATATCAACCTCCTAAAACTAAAATTTCTTATCAAAACCATTCTCAAAATTAGCCAAACTTGAAGCAACAACCTCCTCAGATAAAGTAACATCTGGGTCTTTCGGTGCGGGCTCTTTGAACAACCCTTCAAATGAAGAAAATAAGCTACTAGATTCATTATCTTCTCTAATGTATTTCACTTCTCCTTGTTCACAATTCTGCTCTTGAGATGTTTGTGTGATATCCTCCTCCCTAGAGGATATATGCAATGTTTGTATAACATGAGGTTCCTCTTCCATCAGCAGTCCTTCAGCGTCAAAGAACTTGAGCAAATTGGGCAAGATTTCTACTTCTAATGGATACTTTTGTTCCATCTACTATTCTTGGTTATGCAAACACATGATATCATTTGATATATGATTATGAAAATTATTTCTTACCTTATTAGGTTCACATTGAGTATATCCCATCACAAAATTGCCATCAGATTCATCCAAAAGGTGTATAAGATCATCCGAAAATCCCTAACTTTCATTTGAAGCTATTAATATCTATGTGAATTTGTGCATCTTAGGACAAATTTCTCCATTGTGTTCACTTGTTGCATGGAACAAGTAGTATGCATGTGTTGTAAGAGTAATTTCTGCTACTTGTCTTGTTGGAGAAGTAGGTAGATGAGAACTATTGTTGACATAGTTGATGAAAGAATCTTTATTGCTTGAAGGAGGTGGAATTTACTGAAGTCGTATGATGTTCAAAGGAACTAGAGCCTAACTGAATCTTTTTGTATCTTTTCTAGAAGTGAAAGTATGATCCTCCAACTCAATGGCATATTCTTGAGCGTCCTACAATATTCTCAAGGATGCTCAACTACCATGTGAGCTTCAAAAATCTGTTGTGTGAGTGTCCTCAAATCTTTTCTTTAAATCCACTATAAAATCCTTTCAAATCACTCTCAAGGATGCTCAACTACTGTGTGAGCTTCAATTGTGAGCGTCTAGGGTTAAATAGGGGGAAAAAAGCATTTTATGAGTGTTCTTTTTGCATCTCAAGTGCAGTTCAGCGTCTACTACATGTGGCCGGGTATTCAGAATGGACTCTTTGAATTTATGTGAGTACTCACTTGATTCCCCCCTTGTGACTCTCCAAAACCTCAACCTCACAGACCTACGAGTTTACATGTAGAGACTCGGTGACTCATTGAGTACTCTACGGGTTTGTATACAAGGATATTTCTATAGATGTCTAGACCTTCCTTGGGGTTATGCCCTTTTCTCTTTCATTTGGTCATTTGCTTTATGTTCGAAGGTAATGTTTCTTATCATTAGAAAAAAAGCCAACGCCCTTGTGTCAAATCTAGATCAAGGCTTTGACAATTGTAAATATTTCTCTTTATAACTTGGATTTTAACTTAAATTATCACAAAAAAGTCTATTATTTTCTCTATAATTGAGTATTGTTGTGTTTGGATGCCCTTGAAGGAACTCATTTGATTTCTTGGTACTCTTATGTATAACTTATTGATTGTGTGGAGTTTTGTTTATGTCAATCATGGAATCTTGCTCTTGATTCTCATATGGTACTTGTTGATGTGTTTTTTATGCACATACAAACTCAGAATAAAATACCAAAGTACTTTATCCTCTCTTGAACAAAGTCTCTCAAAGGCTAAACTATGTGATCCAATGAGACAACTCCAAGGTTCCAGATGTCAGGTCTTGACAATACGTTGGATACAGACTCAGTATATATATGATGTGATTTGTTGTTAACACAAAGGGACTTACGAAGAAGTAACAAACCTCCTAGTTCCACTCTACAAAGAAAATGCAAAAGGGTCAAGGGTTTAGAGAGAATCTATTCTACTTCTAAGTACAATGAGACAATGAACGATGCCAAGATAGACAAATTCCTTCCTAACAAGCTCCACTTCGCCATGACGAATTCAACAACTGCGTAGAACAAGTCTAATCTCCCAAGGATGACTAAGGATTTTCATATTGTAGACACATTCAAGTACCCACAGCTGGCGCAACTCAAACAAGCATCAACAATCGAACTATTGCAATAAGTTGAGGTTCAGGCTAACTTTGCACAATGACTTGCCAGCGACAAACCATCAAAAGTATGAACCTGGGAATTCATCAAATATCTTCACAATGCATTCACTATATCAATGAACTTTCTAATCTTATTCTACTTCTACTTGGAAACACATCTAGATTATCTTCGAGAAATAAGAAACCATGCAACGTTCCAAAACAACACAATTGTCACCAAGCTTCAATGAGAAATGTATTAATCTTGGAAGTGATTACAACAACTTCAAGTTCTCTCCAACAACTTAGAAGAGCTTCCTCTACTCTATTCCTACTCTACTTACCTACAACAACTCTTATGATATCTTACAAATGAGGCGAATGAGCCTTTTTATAGTCCTCAAAATACAATGAAGGGCCAAGATTGATCGAGCAACCGATGGCCAAGATTTTGCCACATCGGCAATTAGTTACAACCACCACCTATTTTTAGTAAAATGTAAAAGTTGACACAATCCGTGTACATAAAAAGCCAAAGGCAATGAAGGCAACGTTTCCCAAGGTGATAAGCATGACATGTTGGAATCTCTAGGAATCTTCTAGATAGGGTGTCCTCTTTCTCTTGGACTTTGTTGCATATACGTTGAACATGGACAAGTGACATGGCGAGCTTTGATTGATCGATGATGTATAGATGCCACTTGAGCATTTCTTGAGCAAATTTGCTTGATTTTCAATGTTTTTTCAATTTCTTGATGCTATTCCCAAATTTTATCTTCTTTTCTTGGCAATGTCTTGAAACTGGATTTTCACTTCTCTGGAACTATTTCTTCTCAAATGTGGAATTTGGGAACTTGTCCTTGTTCTTCACTCCTTGTTGTCTTTGCATTCCTTACATTTTTGGATGTAATTTGTGGATTTTCTTGGTAATCTTGCTCATTCGGCTAACTTTTCTAATGATGCTTGTGTAGGATTCTAACACTGGATGTTGAAGTAGAGAAGATGACTTGGGTGTGAATTCCTGGAGTAGACCTTATGATTCTTCTTTTGATGCATGAAATGGGAAGCTCTTGAATGTGGAAGTGATCCTCTGGGTACTTAGATGATGAAACTTGCAAACTGGATGATGGAACTCTTCTCTCACTCCGGCGATGAAGTTCTTCTTTGGAAGCAGGATGATAGTGAACTAGATGAAGTGCAGTAGAACTTTCTTCGTTCCGGCAACGGCGCCTTCTTGGGATACAAGGTGGATGAGCTTGATGATGTCTCGATCCTCTGGATGCTCATTTGCATAGCTCGCCTCCGGATTCCCCAATGTCTGCAAGATAAAAATTCACAAGTCATAGTACTTGAAAACATTAAGTCAAGTTCATTAATGCATGTGAAGAAATTGAAAGACAATTCATTGTATTTCACAAAATTTCATCATCATCTTAGAACAATCTCATTCCAATCAATCTTGAAGTAATCTTGAGCAATCTTGAAGCATGGAAAAGCATGATAAAATAAAACTTTAATTCTTCTTTTCTCTCACTAAATTCACCTTCCTAAAGAGGAATTCTGCTCTTAATTCACTAGTCTGCTCCTAAAATCTGCTTTTTGCTTTGAATTTGAATGTGAGAAATGAGGATTCAAACCTCCCTTTATAGTGCTTATACCTACCTTTCTCATTGGGTCGGCCTAGTGCAGGTCGGCCTGCCTTTCACATTGATTTTTCTTTGTTTAAAACTAATTTTCCTCTCCCTAGGGCTGACTTCTTCTCTTGACTGGCGGGTTTTTACCAAGTGCATGGATAGATGAGTGTGCGGCGGATTTTCCATGGTTAATCTGCGACAGTTTTGGGCGGATTTTCCATGTGCATGTGGAATTCCCACTTTCCTTGAGCGCATATTCCTTGGGTGTAAGGAATTTCCTTCATTTTTCTCTTAGATTTTTTCCTTTTAAAACTTTCAAACTTGGCGAATTTCAAAGGGTTTTGCATTGGATTTTCATGAATTTGAAGTGGTTTTCAAAAGATTGTTGATGATGCACCCTTGATTTGAGTGCATTTTCCACATGTGAGTGGAATTTGAGCTTTTTTGAGGGATTTCCACAGGTCAATGGAAATTGCAAAATTTTCCATCTCTTGTCTAAAATTGCGACTTTTTCAACCTTTGATGACTTTCTCCTAATGACTTCTCAATGATTTCCCAGTGGATTTTAAGGACAGTTTCAATGTTTTGGAGTTGATTTTTTATTTTTATGAGGTAAAATAATTGTAGATGCAATTTCCACTGGCACTTGGAAATTGCAAAATTTCCTTCTCTTCTGGTTCTTTGGGCGGAATTTCCTCATATGGGTGGAATTTGCGAAATTTTCACTTGATGCTAGAATTTGCGATTTTTGGTCGCAATTTCCACTAGTGCTTGGAATTTGTGATTTTTCTATACTTAGCCATTTTTCAGCCCCTGGAATCACATATATTTCAAAATATATTTAAGTATATACTTTAAATATTTTGAAATATACTTTCAGGATGTTTGAGATAGGTCTCGGATCCATGAGATTTAACATGCAGATTCTAGATTTTTGAGGATCCACCAGATTTCAAACTTAGTCAGTTTTCAGGAGTTCAGGACATCAGATTTCAGGATATCAGACTTAGTCAATTTCAGGATTTCAGGGACATGCATCAGAATGAAGGCATATGGATTCCTCAGTTGAATATCCGTCCCTTAAGCAATTTCTTCAATCACTTCATGGATTTGAGCAAGAACTTGGCGAGACTTGGACAAATCAATACCACCAAACCTATAGACTCGAAGAAAATCTAAACCTAAAGCGAACCTATGGCGAAAGTGTAAGAAAGGGGGTCCCCATTTGCAATGGGGCGATGTGTGAAAACGTCACAACAGTACCAAAGCCTTGGAGTTTAAACCCCATAGGTTTTGATCCTTTGCTAGCACTTTTTGTATGGAGGCTTGGTGATATCAATTGACACTGTTTACTTCCAATCTATATCCAATAAGGCTCAATTTTATGAAGAAGAAAGGATTTTCAAGAACTTAGTAGAGCAAAGGACATTTTTTCTGAGAAAATTTGAAGTTCTTGCAGATTATTTGAGGGGACAGCCTGTTTGGAGAGCTTTTTTTTGGTCTGAAAATGATTTTGTTTAGATATTTATTTTTGTGAATTTTCCTACATGGGAATATTTTTAATATTCAAGTCATCACTTAGATGACTATTTTCCATGAGTAGTCATTTTCTGCGAACTTTCAAACTCATGTATATTGGCGAAAAGTCTTTAGGCAAGGGACACCAGCACAATTAAGCATTTGATGTTATGGGGGAGAAGCAACAATGTTTTAGAAAACCCACCACTTCGAAATTTTCACACTCTAGATTCCTCCCCAGTTGACAAAGCTTTTGATGCATGCAATGCCTTACAAGCCTGTTGTAACTCACAAATACCTTTTGACATATTGCCTCAGAACTAAAGGTAGAGAGCTATAGAACTAACCTTAAAAATATGTATTGTAAGTTGCTATTTTCAGTGTAGCGACTTTTTTGTCAGTTGTTACTTTTCTGTAAAATCTGTTGTCGCTTCAATAAATTTAGACTTCATTGCATTGGCTTTGTACACTGTTAGGCTGCTTAGTTAGGGTTTACAAACTATAATGTGCTATGTTGAATATTGTCTAGTTCACATGATGTACTACACACTCTTTTCTTACTGGTTAAACATATTGTTATCCATTATTGTGATAATTCATATGGTATACAAGTTGATTTTGGATAAGATTTTTTTCTATTTCTAGTCACACAAGGGAGGCTGTGTAAATTGTCATATTTTTTTATTTGTGGAAACTATTTTGTAGGTATTTTGAGGATGGGCAGAAACACTGGCTTTTTTCTTTCTAAGAAATACATCATATATTTACTCTATTGAACAAATAATTTACATCAGCTGAGCAGTAGGATTACAAAGAAAATTTATGCCTACAAAGGCAAGGAAAGAAAGCACTTGGGCTTGCACTCCAACAGCCATAGATTTTACATCCTTTTGAACCCATTAAAGCTTAGCTTGTGCAATAAAAGCCAATTCTTGTCGAGAAATTCGCATCTTCCCCAAACTAAGGAATGATATTTTTGAAAAGTAGCTTTGAATGTTATCCTCCAAAGAAGACTGGCCATTACCAACATAATTTCATGCAGCAGATTCTTGCAACTGCCCATATCCATCCAAGAAAGAGGGGAAGTAGAAAGGAATTTGAACTCAGCTTGTAACCAATCCCTTATCACAATGCACAAATCATCTGCATTATGCGGCTTTGGCATTGTTTTGTGTGCAATAAATTTTATCTTTGTTATATTTAGATTTCTTTGGAGCTCTATAATGGCTTACAATGTTGAAGAATATACTTAAGAAGCTAATAGCTGGTATTCAAGCATAATGTTAACAATTGTCCCAACATATTGTGCAGGTTTTATGTTGGAGTTGTGGAATCATATGATAACAAACAAAAGAAGCACAAAGTAAACCTCAAGAATTTTTTGGAGACTGAAAGCTACTTTTACAAGGTATATTTTCTTGCATTGTTTTAAGTCACTCAAACTGAAATTTCATTGTATTGCAGATAATCTATGATGATGGGGACGTTGAAATATTGAGGCTTCGAAAGGAGCAATGGGAACATATTGATGGTAGTTCCACTCCCAAGAAAGTTTGTAAAACATACTAATATATTTTTCTATGATAATTGTCACATATTCTGTAGATTTTTACAAGAACATATTGGTATTGCAAAGGAATAAGTCTCATAGATACTCAGAAGATAATTTTACCTGTCGATGAAAGTAGATCCTTTGGATTCTTTATTTTATACTTGAACCTTCTTGTTTACTTGTGGGAAATATGCTCCAGTTGATGACAAAGCAACCACATCTTTAACAAGTGGCCTCACATTTACATGCCATAGGCCTAAATTTAAGATGGTGACTGAGGAATTCTGCCTAAAATATCTGTTGTGACTGGTATGCCTACCCACTATTCACCCCGAGTGCTGACTGGGTGTATGTAATATTCAGGTATCACGATTACTCCATAAGAAACTAGCCCCTGATTAATTCCAATCTGCTTCAACCTCTGATTGATGCACACAGTATGTATATTGCTTTCTGTCTATGACAGCCTAGTAAGCAAGATTAGAATGCCCTTGTATTGAATCATGGATATCTGAATTGTGATGTCTTGCGGCCAATGGACAATTAATGAATCGATGTTGACTGCCAGATTGTGCCTCCAGTAAAGACAACGAATGCTAGTGTAGTTTGTGGCAATCTTCAAACTCTCCTTAACGTGTAGGTATCAATTGGATTTGCTACGCAAATGGCAATCCAATTGGTAAGTGATCCACAACGACCAGATTGACTAATGGTATTCGCCTGGGCGGAATTGATGATTGTTTGACTCAATGTTTATCCACAAAGATGCAGATTAATTGTAAGACAATGGATCCTTCAACAATGTGGCCAACCTCTACAATACCAGCAATGTAGATTATGATAGTGAATATTTGCCACAAGTAGATATTATTTTGAATCAACACTCAAACCAGTCCACAAGGAATATTGCTGGCCAACCATCAGAGATATGCAATCTATATGTTGTCCTATGCTGATGGCGATCTCCTCCCTCTATGCATTGCTCAAAAATAAGTGATGTTGTGCAACCCAAACAATTCTAAAACCAGCAATCTGTAATTTGCTTGCAAATCTTTATTTTCAGACCTGAAAGATGCACAAACCTTCAAAATCAGCCCACTTGCAATCCTTGTGTAGAATTGCCAAGCAAGAGGTAAGGGTTTTCATCCTAATCTCTCGAATTAGAGAGCCAAAAGGGTTTTCATCCTCCTAGGTTGCAGAATTGCAGCCATGGGCTTTTATCCTTGAATGCAAAATCAAACTCAAACTCAAAATAAAGAATGCCAAATGAAATCATGATGATGAAATGAAGATATGTGCCTCCTTGAAATACCTTTTCACATCAGACCTTTGGGTCCTAATTTTCTCTTCAAGTATTTAAAATATATTTTTTTATTCTTTTTTATTTTAAGTATTTAAAAATACTTTTTATTTCAATACTAGTGTTTAAAAACACTTTTTATTTTAGTATTATTAATTCTTTTCTCTTGCTCAATCCTTTAGCCTACGGGAAAAGGGGATAGGCTAGTGGTCTTCTTCCATGCTGCTAATTCGAAAAAGGGGCACGACATGTTTGCTCTTTCAACAATTGCATTCCTATGATTTGCCTTTGATTATGCACTCATCTTTATCAAAAAGCACTTGATAATTTTGTTCTAGCATTTGGCCAATAAACAACAAATTCTTTTTAGGTGCAAGAATCAATAGAGTTTTAGAAATATACTCTACCTCAACATGCAATAACCCCAACCATTTTTTTTGAAAAGTTTTACAATATAGAAAGATGTAATTCAAGCCCTTGCACTTTTTGATCACCCAATTCCCAATGTGGGCAAGGTGAGAGCATACAATGTTCAAAAACACTATCTAGAAGAACACAATGCTCAAAAAGTAAATAAGCTACATAGCCAACTAGAGCATATAGGCAGCATAGCCAACTAGATCAACACCTCTTCGGCGGACAAATGTGCGTGTATCCTCAAGCCAAACTGGCTAATTACAACTACAGATTGAGTCAATACCAAAATGGCAAACTACAAGCTGGTCTGGATCAATGCCAAAATGGCGGATAATGAATGCAAATGTTGGCAGCTACACCATCCAAACGTTGATTACAATGCAAGTACAAGAAAAGTAAATGCATCCAGCAAAAGACCACCTAGATATTACGATGTAAATATCTTCCTTTGGCAGATGACTGCTCAAAGCATTACATAACAGCAGGGAATATATGTCACTAATATCTCATCAAATGTTCCTTCAATCTCAACTAAACATACCAAGATTAAAAGATATAACTGGGAGAAAGAGGCAGCTTGAATGACTGTTGTAGCTTATTATTATTCTATTATAAACTACTGTAGATGCTCAAATCTGGAAACTCGGATGCTCCCAACTACCTTATTCCACCCCCAAGTGATGCGGCTGAGATTTTAGAAGAGTTAGTTGCTGCAAACAGCTTCAAAAGACCCCATTTCAGGCAGCGATTCACCTTTCTAAAGGTGCGACTAGGTCAGCAAGGTCTATGCCCAACAACAGATGTAAATGCAGTCCACACAATACTTAATACCAGCTTTACTTTGTACAGCCACAATGAAGTAACAACTCAATCATTAGATACAACTATGCCCCTTGGAAAGTAGCGACTAGTATAGAAGATTATTTTCTGCCTTAGACAAACAACACACAATCATTAACCAGCTTTCAAATATGGTACGGCCTGGTACAACAAAAGGGATGGCCTACATAAGAGTATCAAATGGTACGGCCAACATAGAGGCTCTACAACACAATAAAGAGATATGATTTGCAAGCAAATGTAGATGAATATCTTCTAGAACTGAAATCTCATCAAAACCATTAAAATCACCAAACAAAAATCTGAAACATCACACTTGTATTTTTTTTGTATTTTCTGAATATATAAATCACACCACACAACTGAATGAAATCTTCACACCAATCACACCAACTGAAATTACAATGCAATCAGTTCATTGGAAATCCCTACAATGGAATTTTTCACTAGGAATGGAGGGTTTTCATCCTCAATCCTATATGCCTTAAGGGTTTTTGTCCTTAGAGCAACCTTCATGGTTTCCATCCTTTAAGCAAAAAGTTGGGCACAAAACTCAAATTTTAGAAAATAAGTTTGTAAAAAGGTGAAATTCTTTAAATGAGCTCTCATCCCCCTTTTATAAACACAAGTGGGAAATAAAATAATAATACTTAATTTTTGCCCTAATTGAACCTGATTTTTAATTACCTTTTGTAATTTCCCACCCAACTGGAAAGAATTAATTTAACATTACAAAAGACTTTATTTGCCCCATTTAGGCAACCTAAATAATAATCAAGTGGCATTTTTACAATGCTAAGATAAATAATATTAAAACCAACTTTAATTATTATTTTAATTTATTTCTCGTTTGCACACTACAACTATGAAAAATACCAAAATGAACAAGCTAAATTATTTCAACAAAAACTAATAACTAAAGCGATGCAGAAAACACAAAACCACTAAAAAAATGTTGCTCTCCAAGGTTTGTGGTCTGCTCCAAGAATCTTAGAATGCTCCAAACATATTGGAACTGACTCAGAAAAAGGACACATGACACACCTAGAATCAATGTACCATACATTATTCTAATTGCATTTGTATTAAAGCAAGAAATGAACAAATTTTGTTTATCTTCAACAATATTATGAGTAGCCTATTTATTCCAACATTCTGATTCATAGTGACCAAACTTATTGCAATGAGAACATTGGATGTTTCTTTTATAATTATTATCTTTATTATCTCTCCCATTATCCTTGCTCCTACCTCATCCTCTTCCTCTGAAGTTGGTACTTCTATCTCTGAAATTATTACCTCTTCATCGGACTTTGCTAGATTCTCCTCTAGGTTCATTTTTATGTAATGTCCCTTTGTAGGCATGATTGATGTAATGTCCCTTTTTGGCCCATTTAATATTTTCTGTGAACTTTGAAAAATGTGCGGAAATTTTTTTAATTATTTAATAAAGGGAATATTTAATTAATTAAATTATAAATCATCCTAAGTATTTCTAAAGATTTTTTTATATTTAATTAATTATTGTGCTGAACAAAGGAAAATAATAAAGTGACTTTATAAAGTGTCAAAAGTGGAATTTATTTTAAAAAGGGGACACTTTATAATTTAAGAGGAGAAATAAAAGAAAATAAAAGTAGTTCCTCTCAAAAAGTTACAAAATGAGGATTTGGGTATAAAGTGATTCATTTTTGACATCTTATTTTATTGGAGTCTCTTTGAGCGTTGGAGCTTTTGTTCAACAAAACCCTAGGACAAAAACCCCAAGGGAATATTGATTTTGGAAGTAGTCAATCAACAGGTGGATTCATTCAGGATTCATATTTGTGTGAAACATTCGTGCCATTTGATTCTGCAGTGTTGGGTTATTGTTTGTGGAGTTTTCTAGATCTGGATGTTGATGATTGTTTTTGGACAAGTCAACAATAGAGTAAAACACTAGAGTATCCCACTCTCTCTTGAATAAAGCTCTTCAAAGGCTGAACTATGTGATCCAGTGAAGAACTCCAAGGTTCCTTTTTATGATTCCTGATGGGTTAACTCAGTGATTACATGTGATCTTGTTGTTAATCACAAAGGGACTTACGCAGATTCTTCTTCATACTTGTTTAGCTTATTCCTCCTTTCAGTGTGGATGATGTATTCAGGGTCTCAATGATAAATAAAATGAAAAAGGTTAAGGGTTCAGAAAGTTAATCTAAGGTCAATGTAGCAATGATGATGTATTGAATAGACAAACTCCCTGATTAACCTAACTTCACTTCGCCAAGGATGCCTACAACTACATGAAGTTGGTGCAATCTCCTAAGGTTACGCGAATGGTTTTCAAATCATGAAGGCTCATATGAACACGCATTGAATGGCGCAGCTCAAACAAGCATCCATAATCGAACTTAAGCAAATGATAGCTCAGACTAGCTTTACACAACAATTCACCAGCGATGAATGTTAAAAGCATGAGCTAGGAGTTGATCAAATATTCAGTACAACAAACATTCCAACAAAGAACTTCTAATCTACTTTACTTGAAACATCTCTCCATTCCATTGAAGTACAAGAAACCATGTTATTTTGCAAGACAACACTTAAACACCAAGCAAACTCCAATGTTCTTTGCATTAATCTTGAAAATATTTACAACAATCTCCAGCCCTCTCGGAGAATTTTGAGAGTCTCTCCTATTCTACTCTAATTTCTCCTACCACTTAGCTACTGATCTACTAAATTACAAATGAGGCAACAAGGCCTTTATAAAGTGCTCCAGAATACATTGAATGGCTAAGATTAATTCAATAGCCAAGGGTCTAGATCGTGCCACCTCACAGGTAGTTACAACAACTTTCTATTTTTAGTACAAAGAGAGAGGCAATGAAGGCACGTTTTCCAATGTGATAAGGTAAGGCGAAAGCATTTAAAATATTCCTCCACATAGGAATCCCTTTGGATTCTTTCATTAAATGATACATTTAATGCATTAAATAATGCGGCTAATCAAAATTGAATGATGTGTACTCGCCACATAGATGCTACTTCAGCATACTTTGAAAATTGTATCTCTTTATGTGATGTATTCAATGCAATTGCTTGAATTTGTATGTTTAGGAATACAACTTGTTGATCTTTGCCTTGAACATCTCCTTGCAACTGGATGTATGATACTTGTAGCTCATTTGATTGACTTTGTAATTCTTTCTTCTTCTTGTAGGTAAGTTGATATGATGATCTTCTTCGATGTATCTTCATGTAGAGTAGATGATGTTGCTTCCTTCATGACATGGAGTAGAAGACTCTCTCTTGGACTTGAAGGTTGAACGGAACTTGAAATAAAATGGATGAAGTGCCTTGCTTGATGATAGGATGAAGATGAAGTAGTGCACTTGGCATGTTGACCTTGAAGTAGCCCTTTAGAGTGTAGATGATAACACCTTATTTGGATGTGGAGTAGATAACCTCTCAAAGAGACTTTGAAGCTTGGTGAATCTTGAAGATTGGGAGAACTTGACTTGAAGCTCGGATGGATGAATGTTTCGAACATGATTATCCTTGATGAAGTACACTTGCAAGATATTCCTCAGAGAGCTTGAATGGATAGATGCCTTGAAGTAATACACTTGAACTTAATGTAATCCAACATGATGTCAGTGATGAAGAGTATCAACATGTTGGACTTGATGTGACCTTTTAGAAAGGTGTTTCCTCTGCAACTTGAAGGTGAATTAGGTACTTGCTCTTGATGACTCCTTGGCTTCACCAACACTCCCTTGTCTCAAGGATGCAACTAAATGATGATCTTGAAGAGTACATGATGATGATGCTTCTTTCTTGCATTGACAACTTCTTAGCTTTACTCCTCGACTAAAGGTGACTCTAGGCGCTTGCTCAGAGGTGACTCCTTGAGATTTATTGATGCTCCTACAAGACAAGGTAAACAATATATTAATCACTACATAAGATAGGAATAACTTTAAACATGTAATAACGCCATTTCAAACTTAGGCGCAAATATAGGTAAAAATAAGAACAAAGTGCGCCTAACATCATTTAGTCCCACATTCATTATTTCAAATGATTTCTAGCAATTGTAATGTTTAAAAAAAAGTCAATCCCCTATAAGGTTCACCCAAAAGGTATCTTTCAACACAATTTCTTCCTTAGGCGCCCATCTAGGTTGGTAGATAAGTGAAAGTGTGCCTTACACTAATGACTTCACACTTGGCGCTTTTCATGTTTAGACAATTGTGAAGGTCTTGGATAACTTCTATCTATCAAGCGCCCATCATCTAGTATGGATTGAACATGGATTTGGATAATTCTCTTCAGGGCGCTTATCTAGGTGGAGGAGCTAGAAAGGTAGGATTGGGCGCCTAGACCAACTTGGACTTCCTTTTTTGTCATTTTTGCTCAATACTTGTAATAAAATCTCCCTCACCTTACAAGCTAGAACCAAAGTTTATAACACTTCACCTTTAAGGCGCCAGAATGAGGAAGTTTACTTCTTCACTAATTCACTCCAAGGCGCCCAAAATGGTCTTTCGATGCAATTTCCCCTAGGCGCTCATTGTTGATGCTCAAGGCGCTCAATTCTTCAAGGCGCCAAAAATGGCAAAAGGGAACAAAGAATGGGCGCCTAAACTCAATCATGTCAACTCAAGGCGCAATTTGGATGATCACTTGAATGTGAAATTGGCGCCTAACTCACAATGTGCTTAATTGGTCAAATTTTCACTTCTGGAGGTATCTTAGGAAATTTTCAATCAAGGCGCCTATCTAGGAGAGGTTGAAAGTTGATCTTCCTCTAGGCGCACTTTTGGGGTCTCTGCAAGTGGGAAAATGCGCCTAACCCCACTGAACAAATTCGCGCCTAGATTTGGCAGTCTCAGGGCATAAGGTATATTGAAAAATATATTTAAGTATAAGTTTAGAGATTGAATTTCTTATACTAGATTTGACATGCAGATTCTAGATTTTTGAGGATCCACCAGATTTCAGACTTAGCCAATTTTCAGGATCTTCAGGATCAGGATACCAGACTTCGCCATTTTCAGGGTCTCAAACATCAGGATCAGGTCATCAAGGGGCTCTAAGACTCAAACACCACTGACTTCATTATGCAAAGGACATCATCCTGAACTTAGCAAAGCACTGGAATTCAAAAAAAAAGGGGGTCCCCATTTGCAATGGGGCGATGTGTGATTTGGTCACAACACTGGAGATTATTGAAAATTTGCATATCAAATTGTTTCTGGCTAAGGAGGATATTTATTTTATTAAAGGCTTGGTGAGATCAGCTGTACAATATGAGAAAGATACAGGGGCCGTACATATATTAGAGGTAGCGATTAATAAAGGGATAATATTTCAGTTATAGTGGCCGTACCAAGGGAAATCAAGAGCTGGAATTTGTGAAGGCCTTGCCATTCCAAGGTTTGTTTTGACTCAACAAAGCCAACCGTACTATGTAAAGTGGAGTATACTTATCTTTGGAGTGTGGAGAAATAAGGAAGACGCGAGGAGGATATAGAAGGAATTTGCTGCAGATTTTAATGATATTGTAGTCTAGCAACCTATCGTACCTTCATTAAGTTTGAAATTCTCTTACAAAAGCTGGCCACTCCCTATTTTGGAGTCTTGTATGATTTACCCATGCTAGGAAGGGTTCGTGGGTCCCTCTACAACATGCCCTACTAATTAGTTAGTGTTGAAAAAGATGATTTTGTTGTTGCGAGAAGGATGTGGGACCCACTTGGGAAACTTTGGTCTGCTGCTGCCAATAAAGGAGGTTTGAAGTTTTTCCTTATGTTTTTTACCACTCAGCCACTACAAAAATTAATCAAATTCTTTATGGTTAATTCTGTTGTACCCAATCCAAAACTTTTTCCTTATCATCAAATTGTCTGTATCTTTCAAGTTGTTGCACTATTTTGTCGTGGTCGTCATGTCAAAATGTCAAAGTGTTAAGGATCGTCTTCGTCAAGTCTAGCGTCTTGGTCCAAAATATGTTATTATTATGTCCATAAGTTGTCAAAGTTCGTCATGTCGTCTTGTTTGTTTTGATGATTTAATATTTAATTAATAATTTATTATTAATTATTTGTTATTATTATTAAAATCGCTTATTCTTAAATTTTAATATGTTAATTAATAATTAATAATTTCTTATTAATTATTTATTAATAATATTAAAATTAGTATTGGATTGTCAAAAAATTAAAAAGTCCATCGGAAGCTTCTATCGGCAGCCTGGAGAACGTGGAGACGAACCCTACCCTCCTCGACCCCCCTCCTCTGCTCGACCACGGTGAAACTGGTGTTGGTCTCAAGCGCAATGGGTTGGACTTGACACCTTCCTTAGATCATCAGCGGTCAGATCTGAAATGTAGAGTTTGTTCTTCTGTGCAGAAGACAAAGATTAAAACCCCATTTTCGGAGGCAGCCAAGTCGGGATCCTTCGCTCCTCCGGGTTCTACACAGATCTCGCCTCCAAGGCGGGGGACATCGACAAATGTCACCATAGGTTTGGATGCGGCGAAGACAGGTTCCCATGCATCTCCAGGATCACCACAGGCCTTAAAAAATTACCAGGGAAACACGGGGACGCGTCCCCTGCCCCTCCAGCCCCGTCCCCATCCCCTGTGGCGCTTCCGGGACGGGGGGACGTCCGGGGACGTCCCCTTGCCGTCCCTTGCAAAACCAAAAAACCCGAAACGTTCCGAGGACAAGGTGAAAATATCAGGGGACGTCACAGAAGGTTCGGGGACGTCTGGCTGTCCTCGGGACGGGTGGGGACATCCAAAACGTCCCTCGACCGTCCCAGGGACGGCTAGACGTCCCCGAATAGTTTGCATAAAAAAAATTTAACGCCATTATATGTGAGCATTATATTACTCGGAATTGTCTCACGCCCTAAAAAAACATTGACATTCAGGTTATTCCTATCAGCGTATTCCTCGACGAATTGCGAACATTCAGGTTATTTCTGTCGGCGTATTCCTATCGGTGCCCTTGAACCTCCTCTGGTTTCCGTTTTTCAGGTAAAAATTTAATACACATCATAGCATTGAAAAAACGAGTTCAATACATATGAACTTCGAGTGTTAATATGATAATATCACTAGCACTTGCAGTCTTGCACCCATAGGAGGTTCAAGGAATACGCCGATAGGAACAACCGTAGAAAAGTTTCCGGCGTTCTTTTACAGCGTGAGACAATTCCGAGCACCATAATGCTCACATATAATAATAAAAGCCTATCGGCTAATTAAAAATTGCATATTTGAAATTTCAAATTGATATTTAACACCAGTAGGGTATTACACTAGGAGTTTATAGCTTCAACTTCCTTTTGAACTTTAGTAAGGATAGCGAAGAGATTGGAAATCTTGATTTGTGATGTGGGTAGGGAATTTACTCTGTCTTCTCCCTTTTACTATTGTGTCTTTTGGTTGAGCCTATGAGGAGGTCCTAGAGTGACTATGTTTCTTTACCTTTTGCAAAGATTTCTTGGGTGCTCACTTGAGGGGTGTCCCTAGCCTCATCTTTATTGGTCTAGGCACGTGAGGGCACACACAAACAAGATGTCCATGTTCATGACAAGATTTGCATCTAGAGGGTATATTTTCATAAGCCACTGGTTTCTCCCACTCAACTCCTCCTAGATCTAAAAAATTTCTACTTGGTAGAGACTTTCCCAAATATATTCTAACACGTACATGGCAAGTTGGGCATTCTTGGCTGTTTCAGGAAATGAGATGTTGTAGTTATTCCCGTATAGATCCTATTTTCTGTAATGAGTATTATAATATTATTGCTAATATTCACTTGGCAATAAAGGGAGCCTTACTCAAATTGGGATAGTGTTTGGAAGGTCCTCTTTCAAGTTAAAGGGGGAACAAGTGTTTCATAAAAAGACTGGATTTTTTCATAAACAATGGTCAAACTTGAAAGATCTGGTCCTTCTCGTATTATTGGAGAGATAGCTATCAAATATCCTTTGGGCATCATGAGAACTTCTACAACTCCCATAGTTTCCAGTTTTCTTAAACCCACACCCACAGTGTTAAGGGCCAAGGGAAAGACCCAAAAAATCTGCAAACCAATGATCTTTCCTTCAATAGCAAAGCCTGCTTTCCATCTCTTCCATGGAGAACAAAACTTAGGGATTTTCCAATCAAACGTAGCAACCATTTTCCTTTTTAGCAAGCAAGAAGGGCTTTATGACAGATTTATCAGGATGATCTTGGATATATTGTTTTAGATCCTCTCTACTGATCTGTAAACCAGAGATAGCTATGTTATACACTAGTCAACAATAAAACAAATTCAATGAAGAATGAACTACAAACTTGAAGCAAAACCAATAAAAAGGACTCAAGGAAATTGAGGGCAATAACACCACAAATTAGAAGACACAAGGATTTATCTTGGAGGACATTAAATAAATGCTGGTCATTCTTCATGTAGTTAAGCAGTGGCGTCCTTACTTCATAAGGAAATAATTCAAAGTTAAATAATTTTCTGAATGTGTTGCTTGTTTGCTGTTCGCCTTCAGCAGGATGTAGAAATCAGCATCTTTGTTTTTTTGTTTTGTTTTGACTCAAATTACTAAAATCAAAATGCATAGTTGTGTTACTGTTCTGTTGATTTTATATTCTAAGTTCTTGCTTCACTTGTAGTTGTGAATTTTGATAGAAGTTTTCTTGGTTTTGGCAGAAGTTTTCTTGGTTTAATCATTTTTCAGCCTCTCAAAGCCCTGTCAAACAAGCACAATCAAAAATTTAAAATTCAAAATGAGCAACAGTGAGGAAAGTTTGCATGAAGTGAGCAGTGATGAAGTTCAAATGACACATTCTGAAACCCAGAACACAGGTGGAAGTTCTATTGGAAGTGTAACTCCAAAAGACTGTTTTAAATGCCCTTCAGACACTCTTCAAATACATGCAAAAGGACCCTTCAATCCCAAAAAACCTTTGCTTCAATTTGCCACCAATTTGACTGGTCCTAAGGCTAAAAATTCAAGGGGCAGCAGGCATTGACTGTCATATTTGCAATACTGATTATCATGGGAGCTATAGCATGGTTGAACATCATTTATTGGGTGAGAGTGGCCATGGGGTTAGAATTTGTGCAGAGATAAAATTGGAAGAACAGGTTGAAATGCTAAAGTTGGTAGGGGAAAGTGAGGAAAAACATGCAGCTACTTCTAGTAGTACTAAGAGGAAGCGTTCATTGCAAATGAAATCTATTGATGAACATTCCAATCTATCAGTTGGACATGGATTTGAACAACATTCATGTGATAGTCATAAAGGCAAGAAGAAGGCCACTTCTACCACAACCACAGGTGAAAAAAATACAGTGATAGGGATGATGAATATGCAAAAGCGTGAGATAGCCGATGATTCAGTGGCCAAGTTTTTTTATGCCCATGCCATCCCTTTTCATTTGGCAAAGTCTCCTTATTTCAAAAACATGTTGAGAGATGCAATAGCAGTTGGATCCTCTTATGTTCCTCCTAGGGTACATAGATTGCGTACCTCCCTCCTTGACAAACAATATTCAAAGGTGAACATAGTAATGGAGGAGATGAGACAAACATGGATTAGGACTGGTTGTTCCATTGTGATGGATGGGTGGACTGATATTCGACATCGGCCGCTCATTAATATTATTGTTACATGTCCTTCTGGTTCATACTTTCTTAGAGTGATTGATTGCTCTGGGAAACGTAAGGATGCTGATTTCTAGTTTGCCCTTTTGAAGGAGGCCATAGAGGAGGTTGGGTCTTCTAATGTTGTGCAGGTTGTGACAGATTTAGCTCGTGTTTGTAAGTTGGCTAGATTGATGGTTATGAGTGCTTACAAACACATTTTTTGGACTCCATGTTGTGTACATGCTTTGAATAATGCTTTGAAGGACATTGGCAAAATAGAATGGGTGAAGGTAGCAGTGGCTGAATCTAGATCAATACAAATGTTTATATGCAATCATCAAACTTCACTTGCATTATTCCGATCCTATTCAAAGAAAGAATTCCTCAAACCAGTTGAGACTAGATATGCTAGCTATTTTATTTTACTAGAGAGGATGCTGGAGGTGCAAGATGCTCTACAAACCATGGTGGTTGCTCGAGAGTGGAAAAAGTGGGCTCCATCAAAAACAGAAGAAGGACAGAAGATGAGAGACATGGTGCTTAATGAGAGTTGGTGGTCCAATATCAAGTAAGAAATATGTACTTGAACTTCATATTTTTGATTTTTGAGTTTCTAATTCTAACTTTTTGCTTTGTTTTTTCTTTAAATTCAAATTGTTAATGTCTTACTTTTTTTAAATTTTGTTTGCAGATATATTTGCTCTATCATATCACCTGTTGTGAGGGTGATTAGGTATGCAGATACAGACTCTCCTAGCCTTGGAGAGATTTATGAGACTTTTGATAGCATGCTTGATCAGATGAGGCAAGCAATTCGTGCCAAGGATCCTGAATTACAATTCTATGAGCAACATATCAGGCCTATTGTCACAAAGAGGTGGAACACAATGAACACCCCTCTTCATATGGCTGCCTATGCTCTTAATCCGAAGTGGTATGCACCTAGACCTGGCCGAATGCTTCCTTCTAAGGATGATGAGGTAATGGAGGGGCTTATGGCAGCCCTTCGTAAGATGTATGGCACTGAGGAGGCAACTATACTTAGAGAAAAGTGGCTTCAGTTTTCTGAACTTTAGGGTCCTACATTCAGCAAACCAGAGGCTAGGACGGATAGGGCCACTATTGCACAAAAAAACCCCATTGGATGGTGGAAATTTCATGGGAAGGACACACCAGAGTTGAAGCAACTTGCCATTTGTTTACTCTCACAGATTGCTAGTTCCTCTGCTGTAGAGAGGAATTGGTCCACCTATGGCTTCATCCACTCGATCAAGAGGAACAGGCTTACCTCGAAACGAGCAGAAAAACTAGTTGCAATTCATAGTGCCTTGAGACTTCAGGATCGGCAGACTACTGAGTATCGACAGACTCCAGCAGCACGTTGGGATGTTGATCCTGAAGATGTTAGGCAGATTGACGAGGAGGAGGTGCAACCAGGAATGGTTGGAGTTCCATTGGATGATCCACTTCAGGCAGAGAGTGGCAGTGACACAAATACTTCTTTTGATATTGATAACCCGAATGAGGCATAGACATTATGATTAGATTGTTGTATTTTGAAGTTTGAAACTTTGGGTTTACCGTTTAACAGTTTGTCAGTTAACTTTCACTTTAATTTTGAAGTTTGAACTTCAATTTTAGAATTTGAACAACAAAATTGAAAATGCTTTAATATTGCTGTTATGAATCTTCAATCTCATGACTCATGATTATATTTATCATTGCTGTTATACTAGTGTTACTGTTTATTGTTTAATGTTTATTAGTTCACTCATGAGTCATTAATGATTATAAATTTATAATTTATTATTAATGTTCACTGCAATGTTTATGACTATATATTATCAATTTATCTCTATTTCATATTGATATTTTGAAAAATTCATATATATAATATATTAATATATATATATATATATTTTGAAAAATTCATATATCACCGTCCCCTCGCCGTCCCCGAAACGCGTCCCCTGTCGTCCCCGTCCCCCTGTCCCCGAAACGCCGTACAACATAGAAAATTACACATCCAACAGGAGAATCGTCGAGTGCTTTGCGAAACCCTTAACACTTGACTTCGATGACACTCTGGCAAAGGAGATGCAGGAAAATGCAGCATTCTTCTTAGAGAATGGTTTAATTGGAAGATTTAGCCACTTTTGGCCCAGCCTCCCAAATCTTCATGACTGGATAACAAAATCTTGGCTCCCCCTTATGGATGAAGGATTAGAGATATACCCTAGTGTGAGCGGTTTTTTCATTGTGGTCTTCGATGGTAAGAAAGACAAAAACACCATTCTTAATTTTGTTTGGCAGTGGGAAGGTAATTTGCTGTAAGTTAAATCTTGGCACCCTGAGTTTGACCCGTCTAAGGAATCATTTTCAGTTGTGCCGATTTGGGTGCGTCTCCCAAACCTACCCCTTCACTACTGGTTTGAATCATGTTTTGCTGCAATCGGGAACTCTTTGGGAAATTTGTGTATTCGGATGGAAACTCAAGAAATTTTATCCATACAACTTATGCCAGGATTTTGGTGGAATTAGACATCTCGAAGGATCTTCCGGCTGAAATTATCTTGAAGGCTAATGGACAATGTTGGAATCAGTCTTTGGATTATGAAGGTATGATCTTCAGATGTAGAAGGTGCTATCAAACCGGTCATCTTGCTGCTAAGTGCCCAACTGTCAAGACAGCCAAATCGAGTGGCTTCTTGGTGGAAGGACTCTTCCCCCAAGCATTACTCTGTTTTGAACTCTCCCAAAGAGAATCTCTCCCCCACAAAATTAGATGTCAAGAAACAATATGCAGAGGTGGTGACAGAAAGATCTCTAGGGTCAAAGCCAGCTGACAAGTTGTTCCAACCAAGTGACCCAATATGCCAAGAAAAGGCAAAAAGTTCTTTGAAACCCTTGATTACTGACTCTTATGGACCAACAATTAACCAAGCCACAAGCTCTCCTACCTTGGTGTTGTGGTGCCGGAATATGGAGGCGTCTCCTAAACCCTCAATTGGAGTGGATGGTGAAGGAAATCCAAATGAGAACAATTTTTCTCAAGATCAAGGTTGGACGAAGGTTAAGAGGAGGAAATATATCTCTCCCCATAAGATGTCTCTCAGGTCCTCCAAGAGGGGGCAAAAGATGGCAACATAATTCTCTTTTCCAAGTTGTTGGATGGGCAATTTTGTTCTGGATTAGGCTTTGGCATAGGTTTTTTTTCTTTTTGTGCTTCGTTACTGCAAGTGGCAACAATAACTCTTTATCTACATCCCTTTTAGGGTTGATGCGCCTTTATTTTTTATTTTTTCATATATGGGAGTGGACCCCATGTCCACAACTTCTTACCTACCCCCAAAAAAAAAATCTAAAAATCTAAAATTTAAAAAAAAATCAAGAAATAAAAGCTCTTTGTCCAAAAGCATAGCATTAAAAATAAAACTTGAAGCGCCTTGTAAAAGGCTAATCATATATATATATACGAATGAATGTGCTTCACTACACGCCTTAAGGTAAAAGCACGCAGGATGAAGCGCTTTTTCAAAGCAAAAACAAAGGAAAAGCATGAGGAATGAAGGAGGCACATGCCAGTTTCAGCCCAAACATGCCTAAGAGCTTGCAAAACGCAATCAATGGAAGAGAGTTCCATGCCATTTGTAGGGTTAAAACACGCAAGGGTCAAGCCAAACCCGCCCGAGGTTCATCACATGCGCTGCAGCAAAGAAAAGAGCACTCAAGGGAGTCCAAATGTGCCTGTTTATGGGCAAAAATGTCTTCAATACCAGGAAAGAATGCGCTTAGAACAAGGATGCACGCCAAGAGATCCTATCCACGCCTAATCAAGCATTCACACGCTTATCTGAAGCTGCCATGGAAAGTTTTCATTGTTCAACGCCTGCAAAAAACGCCATCACTAGCATCACAGTAAAATGGAGTGCCTTCTATCATTTCTTCACGCCCAGCAGAAATTGGTGTGCCTAAAATGCCATTTCAAATACAAAATACAAGCATCGTCAAAGGAGGAAGTACATGTTCGAACGTGCTGGTCAAAAGCATTAAAAAATCAAAGCAAAAGATTAAAAAAAAGAGAGAAGCGCTTGTATCACTCATGTGGCGCGCCTTGTATAAGGCACTAAAAAATATCAAAGTGAAAAACGCCTTTGAAGCGCTTCACACGCGCTTTTTCAAATGCTTCATTTCATAAATGAAAACTCACGCCCTTTCACTTAGTTAGCGCCTCATACACAGAAGAAAATCGCCAAAAGGAGGTGAAAATGCCCAACAAGAAGAGAATCATGTTTCAAATATGTTTCAGTCTGATCAACATTTACTACCAATGTGTTATAGTTGTTTCTCAATCATTTGAGTTTCATGTCAGTTCTACTTAATACCTATATCCATATATATTCCTTTGATCAATGGGTAATGCAGATACAGTCTATAAATCATGATGATTTTTAATCGTTACCAGGACTACACAATCCGTCAGTTTTAATGCTAGGAACTCATACCCAGATTCAGTTCTATGTCAGGACTAACTTATATATTTCAATGGATTAAAGACAAATCATATGCAATATCATTATGTTGACTGAGGGAAACTAAATATCAAAACTGAGTGATTGAATCTCACCTGAGTCTCGATTCTGTGTAATGTCCCCTTTTAGGATATTCTTGCTTCATACAATAATATCACAAGATGATTCTTTGCCTTGTATCCTTTATACCTCTTGAGGATTTTACTTCCTCATTACCTTTCTTTATCTCCAATTATTTATCTGTTGTCAAGTCTATTCTCCTAAATATATCAGAAATACATGTTTAATTCCGAATATATAATTTCACTAAGAAATTCCCTTCTTATTAAATATATTAGATATTTATATTTTTTTTATTTAGACACCTATTCTTGTCTTCTTATGCTCCGATATATATACAATATGAAAATGTATATTGTCTTCTTCTTGCTCTCTTAGCTATATATATAAAAATCAGAAAGGTTCTTTTTGTTTATTCAATGTCTCTTCCTTGACCGATCTGCAGATCTCTCTACTCTCTTTGATGCTCCTTATACTGCTGTAATGCCTTGCTGATTTGGTATGAATATTTGAAGATTTTGAGATAAGCGGTGACTGCTTTAAACTGGCGATGATGAGATGTGTGAACTGATTCCACATTGTGTCCTAATTCCCATCAGGGTCGTTTATATCCTCATTCGTTGCCTTTTACCAATAGTTGCGTCACTTTATGGTGGCTGCCTTTATTAATCATTTAGTATCTATGTTATTTAAATAATAGAATTTAGTATTTATTTTATTATTATATATTGTATTAATAATATATTATATTATATTTATATTATAATATAATATTATATATATACAATGATATTTAATATTTGATATTTATCAATATATATAATTATATTATTATGGGGACATGACAGTCCTTCCCACTCGAGATTGCTTGTCCTCAAGCAATTTTGTGTTTAGATGATCAAGAATTTCGACTCATTTTGTTATGTTATTGATCCATATTTATCAAGAGTTCGAGTGTAAGACGACAAGTTTATGTTGCCAAGGATTTTATTTACTCTTATGACTGTTATCATGCACTTGGGTTCATTGGGCTATCCATTTGAAGGATCACCTTCAGAGTTACCTCCTTTGAACTGACTTACAAAACATTGAAAGTGTAGGCATGCTCCTATATGACAGATTGCTGTCAATGACTATTAGTATTGCATGGGCAATCTTAAGGTCACAGATGTAGTGGCAAAGCCCACCAACTTGAAGTACATCCAAATGATGAGTATCCCAACAAGAGGGCCAAAATTGAAAAGGAGAGTCAAGCAATGATAGAATTGGAAGAAGAGACATTACAGTAACAGCCCCTCCATCTGCCGACTCATCATATCTGGCGGCCAAGACAAAGAAGCTTAATTGCTATGTAAAGTGGTAGTACTTAAGTATTAAATATAATAATAGAAAAATGGGCCGTCTCCTTTGGTAGTGCTCCATATAAGACAAATTTGTCTTATGCATATGTGAGGAGGTGATGCGATTTGTTTCAGAAATGAAGAGGTCCGATTAAAGCATGATGTGGTACGATTAAAGGTTTATGATGAAGTGGTGTGATTACTTTTGATGTGGGGAAGCGACCAGCATTTTGTTATGAGAAGGTATGTCCATTGGTAATGTGTTGGATCCTTGGAATGGTTGTCTATTGGTTGCAATCACCTCTCTTGTTGAAGATACATATGGAGTTTGTGGAGAGTGTTTTAGAAGCAAGAATGTAGTAAGAAATATGATATAATAAGCAGATCTACAGCAGAGAAAATGAAGAGCAAATCAGATATATATTAAAATATGAGAGTGTTAATATTGTGAAGGAAGAAAAATAGATGATGCATAATTTGGGAGCAAATCTATGAATGAAATTAGAGCAGAATTTAAGGCAGAAATATAAAGAAAAGCATTGCATAATTTAAGATCAAATTTGTGAAGGAAGGTTGTTGCATCATCGAGTAGACTTGTGAAGGAAAGCACTTGTGTGATAATTGTTAGATCATCTACGAGCAGAGTTGTGAAAGGAAGTGCATCTATAATCAGATTGTGAGGAAGGGAGAACAATATCATCCATTGAAGAGTTCATATGTTGGTGCCTATCAAAGAAGAGATCGGTGTCTCTTGCTGAGTTGGTGCTCAGTTGTGGGGATTGGTGTCTTCAGTGGGTTGGTACATACAAATTCTACAAGCGGAGATTGGTGTCTCCAGTGGGTTGGTGCTCACAAAAGAACAATTGTAAGAGAAGTAGATTGGTGCCTACAAAGAAGATCAATATATATATAAGCAATATTTTGCCATAGTTTTCTCCCGCAAGGGTTTCCACATAAATCGTGTGTTCTTCCTGTGTTGCATAATTGTTAGATCTTGTGTAGTTGTTATTGCTGTGATTGATTAAGTTTGAAAAAGTAGAAGTTTGTGTTATCCCCCCACCCCCCGCCCTACCCTCCTCTTATTATAACCGTGTGCTCATTAGGCTCAAAAAACCTGTGCTACCACACCTGTTGCTGACTAATGTTTCAGACTTTGGCAGGGGTGATCAGGCAGATCATGAGACAGACAATCCTTTGCAAGGAATATCCTTATGCCAAAGACAAGAAAAACTTATGCCCTCACATCCTTAGCAGATAAAAGCATCTGATACTGACACACAACCTTTGCAAGAATGGGAGTACATTCTCATTCTTCTTCCTACTGTATCAAAAGTTTCAACCACTTGTTAACAGCAACTCAATACGAACTCGAGACACAGAGGTTCTGTTCAACAGTTCTGACTATGAGCACTAGCTCATTACCGTGTGCTGCTTTCTTCTCTGTAGGTGTCTCTCTCTCTTTACGGTCACACATATTCTTCAAGCACAGGCACAAGATTGATGTGGCTCTAATATCAAATGAAGGAATATAGGATAGCAAAAAAAACAAGAATCATGACCTGCAGATCATCTACACAATGCAAGATATATGCAAAACCCAAAACTTTTAAGTATATTATTATTTGAGAGGAGATTTACATTTATAAGGAAAAAATGTAAATTGAATGAGAAACTAAGAACCTAACTTCTCTCCAACTGCCAACTAACTGCCTAATAACTATAACTAAACAAAAAACCACCAAACAAATGTTCATTATTCTTTCATTCTCCCCCATAATGAACTTTGGGAAACTACAAAACAATTGTTCATTATTCTTTCAAAAATATCAATAGTAATGGAAAAAAATCTTTAAACGTCTAAAACAAGCACATGTAGCAGCACCACGAGATGGCAGAAAAAGATTTTTATTAGTTCAAAGTCACGATTTAAGATTGGCATACAGGTGGATTTATATTTTCACAGTCACAATTTATTAGTTCTATATTAATCCTTGCCCCTCTATGGTTAAAATGAAATCCGAGCGTTGTAACTAAACGTGCCCGGCACGCATCTTTCTCACCATGAGGACTATGAACCAATATCCTTATTTGCAACTAACTATTGTGACATGATGGCCTAGACCATAGAAGCAGAAATCGCCAAAAAATCGCGAATCGCCCAGTTAGGCAATTTTTACCCCACAAAAATTGGGATTTTTATATAAATCGCGCTCAACAGTCATCATTTCGTTTCTGGCGGGTGTCTAGGGCTTTCTACGTTAATCTTTCTATATTTGTAAATACCAGCATTTTCCCTGCGTGAGAACAACCGACGAGTTTAGAAAATCTTCCGGCGTGAATTTTTTGACGAGTATAGAAAATCTTCCAGCGTGAATTTTTTTACGGCGTGAGACGATTTTCCAAGCACTATAATGCTCACATATAAAAGCCTATTGGCTAATTAATAATACCTTTATATATTGCTTCATGTTGCGACCCCATATGTCATTTAATTATTTAGATGCCTTTGTAATAGATTATGACTAATAATTTAGTATTTATTATTCTATTTATAATATTATTATATAATATTTATGTCATTAATCTATATATACATCAATTATTCAATATATTATAATAATATAATATTATATATTATATTATTAATATTTCTATATTATAATATTAATATTTTTAATATATAATATATTATTTGTATTTATTATTCTATTATAATATTTATATCATTAATCTATATTTTTCTACATTAATATATTATAATAATATAATATTATATATATTATATTATTAATAGATATATATTATAATATTAAATATAATATTTATCATTCTATTATAAAATTTATATCATTTAAAAAACATTAGGGTTTCCTTTCCTTTTTATATTTTTCTAAGTTTTTGCGAGATCCATTTTTATACTTTTGGTTTGCCAATTTTATCTCCAAACAATTTTTGCTTCCTTGGCCTAGACAACTGCCAACAAACAGCTTGGTCAATCATTGTCCCTACATTACATCAACAAACCTCAAGATTGTACTCTTAACTTTAATGACCATATACGTTGATCATACCTCTAACTTGCATGGGACTTTTGCATAAACATTTCAACTTAAATATGGAAGCTTTCTATGCTTAAGCCATCCTGAATTTTCTTGATTTGTCTCCAACATCATTGGTGATTACCCCAAACAATGGATGGCTATCTTTACACACCTCAGCATCATTCCTTGCACCGCCCTTAGAGTTATTTTATGATCCAAAGTTTTGAGTGGCAAACCATTGGAGCAAGATTTTATGCCCTTGTTTTCGACCCAGCTGGGATTGTATTTGGTCAGGCCATACAAGAAACCTAGCCAGCTTCATAGATGCATATACATCGTACTGGCTACTGAATATCCCACTAAGTGGGAAGAGGCTAGGATTGTGGCAGAGACTTGAGCTCAGATCAAAGTTCCTAAATGAGTAATCATGCTTCATGATACATTTTGAAATACTACAACACTTGATTAGATGATTTAGCTAAGGCTGTGTTAAACACTGTCAGTAGGATTAGAATATTTAGATTTCACTATATATTAAATGATTTCTTTCAGGATATTATTTGTTTATAAATTCAAAATCTAGTTGACACTTTTTTTGTCTTTACCCCTATAGTATTGACTTTAAACCTTTGTTCTATGTGTTACTGAGCATTCTCAGGTCAGGTCAGAAGATGATTAATACTAAGAATGACATCTCGGTACCCCTTCTGCAAGATCTTGAACACACTGTTAATATTAAAAAAGTGCCCAAGGAGGATGGAGATATGGAAAGTCTGCAATGCCAGATCGATTTTGCTTCGTGTTCTTCAAGATGGATCAGGTCTTCTAATATATGTTCAGTTGTTATAAATGGCTACTTTATCTTGGCCTTAGAATTGACCTACCATCATGGCTTTTAGTCATTTTACTTTTTATCCCAAGTCTACATTTTTTTATTTTGTACTTGGAATTTTCAAAATGCCCTCGCCAGATTTTTCTCTTTCTTTGTTATGAAGAACCAAATGGGGCAAATTATTTCAGTAAATTAGCATCATATTCTCAGAGGCCGCATTCATGGAAAAAGCAGTTAGTTATTGGATCTCATTTGTAGATTTCATTTTTTAAATTATGCAATATTTGTTAATTCAGTTGTATCTATTTTACTGATTAACAGAAGGTAAAGATTGAATTGTGCAGTAAAAGAAGAGTTGATTCTTCACATAGAATGTAAATAATTAATCCATTTTCTTTTTAACTGATATGAGTATCTAATTTTTTTGTTTCTTTCTTGTTTAATGTTTTCAGCAGTTATTGCAGAGGGACTGTTACCCATTTTTATTTTTCAGCTCAATCAAGTGGGGCTGATTAAGTTTTCTAGTTTTGAGGGGTGCATGTCTGTTATTAGTAAGTGTTTTGCCAAGAGAAAAATGCCATAAAAGAACTTCAATTAAATGCAATTGTTTACAATAAAAAAGAAACATACAACATTGTAGATTTTGAAAGGCTTTTTCTTTATTCATAAATGTCAAACGAGATGCTCCCACACAAGCCGTAGGAGTAACTGAAATAGGCTACATAATAGTAAATTTTACTTTTGAAAAGAAACAAATTGCATAGGAAAAGAAAGAGGACCCGTCATTGCTTGCGAATGACGAATCCCGTGGTCAAGCCGGTTGCTGTCTTCCTCCATCCGTTTGAGCTCCAGCGTACCTAGAAAATAGTTTTTGTTAATGCTCAGGGTCTCAAATCTTTTCATACACAATCAAAACTTCAAAAGTACAATCTACTTTTATGTAGCAGCAAAACTAGTCATCAGATATCAGCATAAGAGAAGTCAGAACGAGCAGACATAAGTGCTACATCAAAAAGAGATAGATCCATACAAGTCACATCACATCATAAAAAAATGTATGTTTTATATGCTAACATGTTTGCTTCCTGTGCAGAGATAGAGGAAGTTTTGTTACTGTTTTGCTATCTCATTTTTAGCATGTGAGTTAAAATGTGGCTCCCACAAGGGTAGAGCCTAGCATGCTTCCTTCTTACTCATTCAAGAAGGATGTTAGATTGTGATAAACAGCGTGCACTATCATGTAATGCATTGCAATAGTTAACATAGTAGATGGAGTGAAGTCATCAATGAAGAGCAACAGTTGCTCCTACAAACCATGCTCATTTTAAAAGGAACTTATTAAAGTGAAGCATCATGTTCACAATGCCTTATAAGAGATAGAAGATGCTTCATTCAAAAGCCACCTAAATAGCAGTCAAGATATAAACTCCTTGACAATCCTCAAATACCATGCATAGAAACAGCCATCGTTGATGCAGTCAAAGTGGAATCATAATAGAAAGTCAAAGGGGCAATTGCTCCTATAAACTATGCCTCATCACAAGAGGAATCTATCCAGATCAAACAACTATGTGGTACTTAATCACTTTCATGTCCCAGAATGAACAAATGCATCCATGCAGGAGAGGGATTAATATGCAGATACAGAAGTACAATAGTCAAAGAAATAAGTACAGATCATGAGAGGTATCTTTCTTTATTTCTGTTATGACTAAAATATCTTTTGCTGTCCACATATATGCCATAAGTATGATAGTCATCTAAATAGGTGAACATCATTATAAGTTAACAGTAGATGCCATGAAAAATGCATAAGAATGTAGCAAGATTGCCATCATAATAATGAATGCAGCCAAGTATTATCAGAGAAATTGCCTTAGGAGGAGCTACAAGAACCATATGTGCACGAATGACAGAGTATCTACATCAAGTATTGTTGTCATCATACCATCACTTCCCTGTCCAAGTCAATAACAGCACAAAGAAGCATTGTAGCAGTCAAGAATACACAAATGATACAATCATTGTTTTGATCTGAGTATTAAGGTGCACATTCAACTACAGGGGAGCAGCTATTACAAATGCAAGAAGAGTTGCATCATGTTCAGGAAGTTCATCACCACACTTGGCATGGATCAATGAACTTGAGGAATAAGTGTTCATGCTTAAGAAACATAGTAGTGAGCATGTAGAGGAAAACAGAAGATGATAAGATAATGTGTAGCACTACAGGGGAGTTATGGGTAATGCCAAAAGAACTCCAAGAACAAATAAGGAAACAGCAGGGGTTCTTCACAAAGTTCTATCATAGAAAGTGGAACATCTTACAAGTCTTCTACATCATAAGGAGCAATAGTATCAAACAAGTCATGAAGTGAGCAGCTGAGTAAAGGTATTGTTAAAAATCATGACGAGCATACATATATTTGCTGTTACAATATCATGTGCATGCATTCAAGTCATTATTTTGGACAGTAAAAGGTCATAGAGCAGCTAGATGAATGCTCAAACAAACGAGGAATAGTGGAACAACCACAGCATGAGTATTGTCATAACAGGCTTCAAATAGGACAAGAAGGAAATCAGCTCATCATCCTTCTCTCATGATTGACCTCATCAAATAGTGTTTCTTGAAATGCCATGATAGATCAAATAAAACAGTGATGTTTTATTTCTACAGTAAGGGACAAAAAATAAAGGAGTGCTCATCATACATGTGTTCACGTGATAATCCCTATACTGCTACAGATAAGCAGAGTTAGAATAATATGAGCATGGAAATTGTCCATTCAAATGCCAATTACCACAGAGTTGCTGCAGAGAGAAGAACAACATCTATGCTGTCATATCATGGGTTCTTAGGAACAGCTATATAAGTGAACAAACTAAAAGAGCCATTGTCATCAAGCATGATATGGATTGACCTTGAAGGGTCAGAAGAATAGAGCAAGAGGTGCAAAAGAATGGCGTAGTCCATGTGGAGCAGCAGCTTAACAACAATGGGATAGCTACAAGAGAAATTGCTCGAGGAACATATTGCCTATGCTAGTGAAATGAATGAGTCACTATCATCAAATGTGGTATGCATGCAAACACATTTGATATGATACAGTAAGCTGGGACAACAAGTGTAAATGCCATGTTACAGTTTGAATGTAATCTGTCAAGTGTATCTAGAAATCAATACCATTTTCAAAATGCCACATATATGGGATGCAAGAAAAGTAAATATGAGTTATCATGTTCTGGAAGCAAGAGCAATTAAAGAACAACATTACAAACGGTCACTGTAACAACATTTACCTTAAATAGAACAACATACATGTTGATTGACAACAAGTGTAAATGCCATGTTACAGTTCGAATATAATATGTCAAGTGTATCCAGAAATCAATACCATTTTCAAAATGCCACATATATGGGATGCAAGAAAAGTAAATATGAGTTATCATGTTCTGGAAGCAAGAGCAATTAAAGAACAACATTACAAACGGTCATTGTAACAACATTTACCTTAAATAGAACAACATACATGCTGATTGACATATTTCATCATGAGGAATATGCAAATACATAAGGGTTCCCAGGAGCTGCCAAGGAATGTATTTCTTTGCAAAATATCAAAGACTCACATCTTCTATGCACAGGAATAGAAAGTGATGGAAGAAATAGTTCATTTCTTGAGTTTTGTTGTCAAGGGCTTGTTATTTACAAACTCTTATCATGGAAATTTGGGCAAACTTCAGAAATAAAAGACACATTAATGTTCTTCTTTCTAGTTTTTCATTCTTATGTCATAATAGCCATTTGAGGATCTCACTTTTGAAGCACAAAAAGAATCATAAATGAAGCCCATTATTTTTTAAATCAAAATCATTTGAGGGTTTCGAAGTTTAGTTGCAGATATGTAAGGAAAAATATTAACTCTTAAATCCGCGAGAGCCTTACATAGCAGAAGGAAGATGCTCAGAAAATCAAGTGGTCGCGGGTAGTGACAGAGGGTCTGAATCTCTTTTCTCAGCAATTTTGACCCACTTGGGGATTCGACCAAATATATACAGGCAGATACAGTACAAATGCAGACTTTGGGATTCTTCTTTAGTAAAAAGGAATAAAATGCATAGGTTTTGCCCACAGCCCATTCGAGTTGTTTTTGCATTTACCTTATCTTCTGTATACCGAAAATGAAAGACAAGGAAAGTATGCACACGGTTCAAGCCAAGATGCAAAAATAAAAGGAAGATAAAACCCATTTCAAAACAAGAAACTCAAAATACCCTTGAATTGCACTTCTAGCAACGAAATACATGGTGATAAATCAGGAAAATGAAGAGTATATACAGTAAGGGACATTACCTCTTTTTCTTTGCTGCTTGTTTCGTCAAAACACAGTTATTTTTCCTCATGCGACCTTCATTTCGGCCCCAACACAGTCAAAACACAATGCAGGTGTGGCGGCCATATCAAAGCCAGAAAAATGCATAAGAACAGTCAAAATCGCGGCCTCAGAGGCCCAAAATCGCCCTCAAAATTGACAAGAGGAGGTCAGAATCTCAGAAGGAACAACTTACCATACATTTTGCTCTGAAAATCGGCATGGAAACTCTCACAGTCAACCAGAATCATACAATTTTTGCCTACAAACGCTTCCTGTGGCGGCAGCCTGGCTTCTTCGTGAAGCTTCGAACAAATGAAATATCCTCTTCATTTTTTGTTGCTTTTGTTTTAGGGTTCTCATAACCCTAGGTCGACATGCCTTAGTGGCATTTTTGTCCATGTTTTATAAAAAATGAAATATATGACTTATGCATACCTTGTGGGCTAAGACTTTAAGTCTTATGCTTAGGATTTTTCCCCTCTTCGTATGCTATATAAGTCCTTGAAGACTTATATTTTTATATCTTTTTTTCATATAGGTTGAGTGCCTCATATGTTAGAAGGTATGTCTTGGTGCTTGTCACAAGTTAGGTATGGTGTTGTTTTTGAGACATTGTCATGCATAGGGAGGCATAAGGGTCTTTTTATAGCGTTTTGCATTCGACCTTGTGGGCTTGACAATGAATGTGGATGAAACATGCAAATTGTAAGGGGTGATAAGGAGTTTGATATCTTGGTTATGATAAGAGATGAAATAATGTATGAAGTCTTATGTATGATGGAGATATAAGGGTGTCATGAACTTATAAATGACAAGTATATATGTATATAAGGCATTGTAATGCATAGGGAGATTAAATGTTTGTTTTAAGTGCCATTATTTTTTGCATAGGTTTGTAATAAATTTGGAATATAAAACATTTGACTAAGTGGTGTAGTTATAAACCACTTAGTTAATGTTGATTAAATGTAGAAATAAGTGGGTTTATGACATTTATTGTGCAAAGGGCAAGTTGAGGAAGCTTGCAAATATGGTCAAAGAGATATGGCTGAACATTTATTGTGCACATGCCAAGCATTTATGATGTTGCAGGGGAGGTTGAAAAATAGGCAAAGGAGTTATTGCATATATTTGACTTGATTTTTATGGCCTTAAAAAGCATTTAAGGGCATTTTCTGGAGCTTTTATGATGGATGATGACATGCCTTGACTTTTTCTTCATTGGGAACTCATTTTGGAGGACTTTAGATAGATATTTTGGAGGTTTTTATGAGATACACGACCATGGAGGTTTTTCATCCTTATCTCATTATAGCTACTTGGAGAATATATAGTCATTCATTTGACTCTTTGTAATGGAGTTTTTTTTCATGTAAATTCTAGAGTTAGTGATTTTTTTTGCAATCCTTACTCAGTTTGAGCATGTTTTTGTAACCCCTTTGAGATATGAAATACAGAACAGACTTTGGATACCATTGATAGTCAGGTTTTGCCTTCTTGTTTATGCAGTATTGTGTATTACCAAGTATTTGATTAAGTCATTTGTGAGGTTAGTTTTATCTCCTTGTGATTTTGTCTCATGTTTCAAATACCTTTCTGCAAAAAGTGTGTTTGTGCAGGTTGCAAACTATGTCTTAAAACTATATATGCTTTTTTAACTGTGAAGTTAGCTTCCTTTTAAAAGGTTAATGGATTTAGTCCTCTTTGTGAAGTGTTTTTGCAAAGCATACAGTAATAGGTTGCACAAGTTTAGTTTCTGATGTCTATGGCCAAGTGTATGCAAATCTGAGTTCCATAAATCATATCAAGTTTGGTGTATCACCCTTGTTCTCATTTTACAGTTTTACTTTTCATTTTTTAAGCATTCCTTTTCCCTTTTCCTCTGCAAATCCAGTAGTTTCTAGGTGATAACCAGCTAGGAAGCCGGCCTTCTCCGGAGGTTCTTTCCAAAAAAAGTGACCCACAGGCCTGGAAAGATCCTATGTTTCTCTAGATTTCCAAGTTCTACAACTTAGCAAGGGTGCAAATCTAAGAGACAACAGTTTTTGGCATGCTCGATGGGACTGTGAACTGTTTTTCAGTCTAGAATTAGAAGCTTATGCTGTTGTTTGGTGTGTGTAGCAGTATTTTCGGTCTTTAGGAGATACACTTTTAGCATACCTGGCGACTCTAAGCTTTGGTTTAGTAAAATCAGTCCATTTTAGCTTATGAAAAGGATACAAACCAGAAGCAGTTCTTCATCCTTTGAGTATTTGCAATTATCCCCACCTAGGAGAAGAGGGATAATAGCTAAGAAACCCAAGAAAACTCGTGTCTATTCTAGGAGAACCAAGTCGACTCCTCCTGCTGTTAGAACTCATACTATCCCTAGAATCTCAGTTATAATGATTCCTGTAGCTAGAAATCAGCCATTTGTTGCATTCAACCAAGGCAGCCCACTGAATTTGGCTCAGCATGATGACATTCCTGTAGCTACTTTGAAAAGTTTACCATATTTTAATGGTGAAGATCAAACTACTCCAGCTGAGCATATAAAAGATGTTGCAAACCTGTGTGTTGTCCATCATGTGACAGTGGAGAATGTTGCAATCAAATTGTTAGCAGCTTCCCTCAAAGGGAAGGCTTTGCAATGGTTCAGAAGCCTACCAGTCAACTCCTTAGTTTCATGGGATCGTTTGGGTGAGGAGCTATGCAGTTTCTTTGAAGACAAATCAGACCATTTATCATTAATGGAGCAGCTGTCTACAATCAAGAGGGCTCCTCACGAAGTTATGTCAGACTTTAATCACCGTTTTCAGAGGACATGGGATAGAATCCCACAAACGGTAAGGCCTACTATTGACCACACTTTCTTATATTATTTGAGAGCTTTGAACAGTGATATTTCTGTTATGGTTTAATCTATGGGAGGAGCTTCTTTACCTCAAGCCTATGCTATAGGTATAAGAGTTGAAAACAGCCTCATATAGGCTGGTAAAATTGCCCCTAGACCTCCTTTGTCGATATTCCCTGCTATTCATCCACCGATACCAATGAATGTGCCTCCTATAGCTGTTATACCCGCTGCACCAACGTTACCAGCACCTAATATTTAGCCCAATAACCAATAGAATGTTGTTCAAACTCAATCTTTTGAGTTACAGGAGATCAAAGGGTTGTTACAATCTTTTGGTAACGAGATAGTAAACCTTAAGAGGCGGCAAGGTCAGAATTCCATGCCTTAGTCATTTTTTTGATATTCACAACTTTGCTCATTTTCTGGAAAAACACGAAAAATTGTCATTTAATTTAAGCTTAGCTATAGTTAGAAGTTTATTAAAAAGAAAAAACCTCTATTGCAGCAATAGAGTTTTGTAACCTTGTGTTTGCAGCTGAGAAGCAAAAAGATAGGCAAATTTTAATTTATTTATCTTTTAAGCAAACATCAGCAAAAAGGGAACTTCCCCTCATAATAGAAGAGCAGTTTAATTGTGCATAGTTGTTCGTTTCCAACTCGCATTCCAGAGGTACAAAATGAAACACCAACAGATGGCCACCAAAAAAGACGTATTACAAAATAGTTGCAAGCAAAATGCCTTAGCATAACAACAACTAGAGGTTAACAACCTTCACAATGCCAGATCTTGTCCTAGCAAACCACACCCAAAGCCCAGGGTTGGGAAATTGAATCTAATTTTGGAAGGCCTTTCTTCCTTCTATGAATGATCGTCCAAGACACATCATTGTCAAAATCTTTAGACTGAGGAGAAAGAAGAGGAGAATCTTCATTTAACACCTCAACACGAAACACCCCCTTCAAAGGGGAAGAAGGGCAGACAGAAGATGTCGGAAGCTATATTGAAATTGTAGGCAGGGAATGAGGAGCCCCCCCACAATCCACCGAGAGGGCATAGGGATTTGTTGAAGAAGCAAACTGAACCTACTCAGAAAAAGGATCCATCGCAATAACCAAAGCTAAAACCAGTCATACTAGTGCTAGGGGGAGCCACCTCAAGAGTCATTGGGGCCACACTAGGCAACATTGCAATGGGACTAGAAGGCTCGTCTTCCTTAGAATCAACAATTAAATGTTTAGAGAGGGTGTTTTGCCACCGCATAGTTGAGCCAACATTCATACAGCAAGTATAGGGGCAAACTTAGGCAAGATGGCCAGTAGCGAAGCATCGTCTGTAGTGAAAGGGGATACCCTTGTAATCAAGCAATTGAGTCCACAATTTATTTTATTTTTATTTAATTGAGTTCACAATGCCTCCACCATAAGGACAACCTCTCTAAGAAGAGCCTTGGAGGTGTCAATGTGTGATGTCCCCATTTCCCGAATGGTCATATTTGATATGGCTATCATATTCCAAGGGAATAATTGGCTGGAACAAGGAGTAAAAGTAACTTTAGTGGTTCTAATTTTAAGTTAATTTTATAAAGTATTCTAATTTTGAATTACTTTATAAAAGTACTTACTTAAGTTAGCCCAATTACACTTTGTCATAAAGTGACATTGTGTACACAAAAACAATTATTTAATAAAGTTCAAGTGTGATCGTGTACATAAAAATCTTTATTGAATAAATTTAGGTCAGACCTTTTTGGTGAAGGTTTTAAAAGGAATAGCTAGGAATCATTTGGCAATCATGGAGTTTATGTTATTTCTGATATGAAGATATTTCTTCTTGGTTGTAACTTGTTTTAGCTTGAATTCAAGGAGATGATCCCTTGAAGATATGATGAAAATCTAATTTCATCAATGAGGTGAATTTACTTCTAAATTTACATATGTGCTTCAACAAATTGTCCCATTGGGATTTTTGTGTTTTGGTATTGTTGTTTATGAGGGTTTGTAGGAATTGCATATTTACAGGTTCACATATTGAAGGGTTTGATATTGGTTGAAAGGACTTTTAGGTATGCAGATTGGAGGATATTGTGTGGAAAGTCATATTGTCTATGCAGAGCGTTCTATTTGCAAATTTATTGATTTATAAATAAACATAAATTTGCAAGCTGGTTCGATATATGTGCCCTGGCCTCTCAAATATGAAATGTTGCCTTCATTTGCTATGGCAGTTATTTTAAGGGTATTCATATGTATTGAGAATTCAAATTTATAAAGGATGCTTACAAGGTTTATGTCATCCAGAAAAGAGACAAGTTCTAACAATATTATGTGGGACTCTGCGTGAGCGCCGCATTGTATTGGTATGTATTGTTTGTTTAGATACCTTGTATTGAAATGAAGGAATTATGAAATCGTGGCTCCTTTGAAAATATTCACAGCCTTTAGATATTCAACAAACATAAGGTATATCTTCTGGCCGCATCATTTTAAGGTGGAAACCATATTAGGGTGGAGTGTATGAACAAAAGGTTTCGGGGAGATTTAATTATTTGTTTAAGAATATTTTCCAAAAGTGATGGGTGTTAGTGGAGTATAGACCCCACCCTTACCCCCAGACGCCACCTGAAGAACAATCTATGAAGAGGATCGCAACTCATATTTGCCACGTAAGCTCTTGAGGATGAGAATGAATCGCAACTTACACCTGTGCGTCTATTGTAAATAGAGATCGTGGAAGGTAGCGAATTTCATAGCATTATGTTCAGATTTTATAAGCTTTAGATAATGGTGATTTGTGAAGTAATCTTGCATATAGAATAAATCGTGGGTTCCAGGTAAATAAGGCGTGGTCATAGCCAACTTAAGAGGTTGACAGGAATACATAAGGTGATGCAGCTTGTAAAGGAGCACTTGGCAGACACCGCATACGGTGGTTCATACTTGCACCTGCGAATAGTTGGAGAGGTTGCGATCAGTGTATAGCCGTTGGGTTGATAAGTGCAATAACAGTATAATTGATGCATATGCTTGCATTTAGATATCATTGAAACCTTGAATAGGCATTAATCGTCTGGCATTCATCAGATAGCCATCTGCCTACAATCTAGGACAGCGACAATAATGAAGATGAAAGTATCATTAGCAGTCAGTTTTGGTAACATCAAATGATTGTGGGTTCTCATCCGCTATCTTCTGTGGTATGTTGACACTGCATACATATTCTTGATTTGTAACAACTACAATTGTTAAAAGCTAGTCTTTAACTTGTGTATTGAGACATGTATTTTTGGTGTGCCTATGTGTCATCATCATCTTATATGGTGTCTTTTTCTTCAATAAAAAGAATTGGAAACTATCAAGGTCTAGTAACAAATCTTCCATGTCTACCTTTGATCCAATGGGTGAAGATGGAGCTAAATCATCTTCAAGAAGAAGAACTTGTTCTCCATCTAGCCATGATCTTTCAATGTCATCATGAAGAAAAATATCAACCTCTAGTAGCAAAGTTTTTATCTCTAGTGAAGATGTCAACTGAGATTGAAGTTCTTACCACTCATGGAATCTGCTAAACTTAAAGCTGAATCTCTTGAGAGAAAAATATCTTGATCTTCTAACAATGGAGTTAGATGTTGAAGAAAAAATATCACCTCTTTCATCAAAATTTATATTTCCTTAGCAAATATTACCTAAATAACTTGATTGAATTGACTCTCGATTATTTCTTATGTTGGTTCTTCGATTTTTTCATTATCTTCTCTTGTGTCTTCTTTGTTGGGAATTAAGGTGTCTCAACCTTTGCAATTTCCTAGCATTTATTATTTGATTGTATATTTGTTTAATTGCCTATATTGTATTTAATATTGGTCATCTGATTTTTTCATTTAGTGTGAGGTGGCATGTCGACATGTCATCCCACTTGGAAGGTGACTTGGATGGTCAAATCAACATTTGAAAATGTAGGCGTCCCATTTTGAGGTGGCATTATTGCCATGTGTCAGCATCTTGTGGGTTGTGTAAGAGTTTATGACATGATAAATTCTATGAAATGTAAGAGCCAGAAATAGAGATTCTATGACAGGTGTGACAAATGTCAAGAAGCATCTTTGTATGGGAAAGTAGGTGCCCAAGTTTGACTATGACAAGTTGTAAGAGAATTGTTTATTAATAGTCAGTTATGACATATTCTTTTACAATTGTAAGTGTTGTCATATATGACAGATTTTATGACGGTGTAATAGCATCTGTCATACCTATTTTGGACAAATTTGGGGCGCCCAAGTGTAACATCTCGCCCCGCGACCCCGAAGGGTAAGGGCCAAAAGAGGACAAGATTAAAAAAAAATTGACACAATTAGATAACAAACATAGATATGGTTGCCGATTCGATAGATCGACAACATTCATGGCCAAGTATGGTCGAATACACAACCCACAGGAGTGGACTAAATCACTCCCCAGAGAAACATTAATAAACTACGTTCATTTTAAACACCAACCCAAATGTTCCTATAACCCATTCCAAATCATAACATAAATCCAAAAGCATCATGGTACAAGCGGATCCGATACCCACACCGGAATTCGTAAACCAAATAGGAAGCATCTCATTTCTTCTCATTAATTTACATGATTACATCTCTCTCAAGAGAGTACAATTACATAAAAGAATATACAGTGCAATGGCATAGCCCTGAATATGATATGCAAGTACAATAACTGAAAGAGTATAATGACTGAAAAGGTACAACAACGGATAGGGTAACGGAGAGTGAGAACATCTCCAATCTAGTGCTCCAATAACATGTTCACTGGTCCCCAATGGCGGTGGCAACGCCTCCTAACCATGTGGACTCATACAAGACCACCCCACCGTGCTCGGAGATAGTCACAAGGCCCAAACAGAAGTAACCATATAGGGGTATACATTATGGCCAACACTCACATCAATCAAGGAGAAGACACGTATATCAATGCATACAGCCAAAGTCATAACATAGAGATGCTCATCAAATATAATGTCAGGTACTACTCACGACTACCAAGGCACTAGACACTAGAGTGTAGGTCGGAAGAGGAGTCATCATGCATGCTCGAAGGGATGGCACCACACGGAAATAAGTACACTACTCATATCGACGAAGAGACTCAAACATGCCCAAATCAATGCCCCATAGACAGATAACTCGACGTCTCGCAGACAGATAGGCCTTCTCGTGTGCATCCTTAGCCTTTACAAGCGCTCAAGGCCATGCACGAGGACTCAATATCCTAGACCTAATCTCATCTTATTTAACAAAATGAGGTATACAAAACCAAACTAAAACCATCCAATAAAGATAGGTGACAGTGAGTGTCCCATCTGCATCCCCAAAGTATTTAGAATAGCCACAGAGGGTAGGGGGCGTGTCCTAAGGACACCACATCTAACTCAGCAGAAACACCAAATGTTTTAAATATTAAATACAAAATTGAAAACTGTGATCTACAAAACCAAAGCTTTCGAGGACAGTGTAATTTATTGCAAATAGCCCTTTGACAGTTAGATCAACTGTGTTATAACTCCAGTGACCCCTATTTGATCACTCTTCACAAAGGAATGCACAAATATTATAAGAAAAAGCACGGCAAATGGTATTGCAAGTCTTCTCACAACTTGAGTTTTACATATTGTCTACCATATTTAACATAACAAAAAAAAAGAAAAGGAATAGGCTTTCAAAATGGAGATCTTAATTTTCCTTCTTGCAGTAGTTCCCTTAGATCCTTGTTTGCATGATAGATTTTCTTAGTTAGAAATTATGTGACCAAATTTCAATGCATAAATACATATTGATGTATCTAAGGTATTTTAGTGCCATATAATTCTTTAACTCAAAAACGAAGGTTTCCACAAGGCTGGTGATTTAGCAGAAAATGACTGTAATGATCAAAACAAAAGCCACTCAATTTTCTTAAGAAGAGTTGTAATGAAAATCTCTGTAGAAAAGTCATCGTATATATAAAAAAAAAGTTTCATGGGACTTATATCTCTTCACAACAAGGCAAATAGGAAGAAATTCTCTTGTAAGCATTCAAGATGGAGGTATCAAATGTCATATTGACATCTGGCTTTGCTGTGACTGTAAAAATCAACCTCTACAAATATTTTTTAAGGACTTCACTCCAAAAGAAAAATGGAAAAGCTACTGTAACTAGTGAGTACTGCCTTTTTACTAATAATTACCTAATTAGGATATATCAGATAACGTAACAGAAGGTGCATTACATAAAAAGGAGTAAAACATATAATAGTTAATAAGTAGTTTAATTGTCTATGGGATAGGGCGTACACCTGCCATTCTTCTCTAGGACAGAAATTGGCGATGTGGAGAAAATTTGTTTCAAATGGACGGTGTAGTTACTCCAAATATTAGGGAAACAGACCCTAACCATGGTATAGTTTTAACCTTAGCCAGACCCCGCAGTTAACTATAAAAATTCATCCATAGATTCCAAGCTCACTATAGATGTGTATCTATGCCAATAAAATAGAAAATACAGACGGATGCGTCATGAATTAAAGACATGCAACAACTAACAGATTGTATTTGTCAGATCTAAAAGCCTGAGTAGCATAAAACCCCTAAAATCTACCAATTCATTATTACCCCTCCCATGGTAGACATTTTCTATGGATCAAAACCCCAACATGCGTGAATTCTTTCCCAGATTTAAAGCTCAGATCGAGAACCTACCGACGCTGCACGAAGTAGGGGGGTCCTTCTGAAGATCCTTCAATTCCTTGAGAATCTGCTTAGAAGCTGTGAATTCTCCTTCACCAACTGTAGCAACGAAGAGATCTTCCTGCTCCCAACCGCTCTTCCCATTTCTTTCACTGCCACAGAGAACAGAAATTGCCTTCTTGTCCCTGCCTTGCCCTCCCGGTAACTCCCGTGGAAGATCTGTGATCTCTAGAAATTAACTCATGTATTATCTAGTCAAACAAAAACAATTAATTTGATCACTCACTTCCAGATATTTTTCTTCCCACATTTAACATATCAGGCATTGACCAGGCAAAAAGGAGGGTGACCTACCCTGTGGCGTCCTCCATCCTCCTCCATAAATTCGCTCAGCCAAAAAGATATTTTCTCTGCAACAATAACTGCCTCACCAAACTATGAACACGGGGTCGTTACACTAAGTATAAGGGTTGTAAAGGATGAAAGGTAATCTTTGACAAGTGTATTTTGCATGCATTATGGCCTTGAAATTTGGGCCATGTGGATTTGGACGAGATTCTTTTGTGGCTTGCTCTAAAAGGTACCTCCATCTTGGTATTTCTCTTTATATACTGGTGCTTGGAGTTGGAGATGTATGGTTCATTTGCAGGTATCATTATGCTGTTAGAATAACTCCAGTATTTGACATTTGTGTACTCCTAGAACAACTTGCATTGCAAGTGTGTTGTAATCATTTTTTGATTTGATAATACATTGTGCAAATTTTGGAGTGGGGTTTTTCACCCGAAAGAGTTTTGTCCACGTATATCTTGTGTTGTGAGCTTTGTACTTGCTTTTGGATGTTGTTATTACCTTTATGTTAATGTGCATCTTAATCTGTAACTATAAAAGTTAAAATTTGCATAAAGCTTACCTGAGTAGATCAGTGTAGGAAGCGTTTATGCATACCTTGCTTCCTTTCAGTTGGTATCAGAGTCTGATCACCTTTGGTTCTAGTTGATGGGTAGAGGGTTTTTTGAGCTGATCTTCATTTGAGTGGGAGCTTGTGCAGATGATTTTGAAATCTTTGTTGCAGGGAAGAGATGGCGAGCACATTTGGGAGGTTTGATATAGAGAAGTTTAATGGAGGCAACTTTGAGTTGTGGAAACTCAAGATGGAGGACTTATTGGTGGATAGAGATCTATGGCTCACAGTATCCGGATCCATGCCATCAGGCATGAAACAAGAAGATTGGGATCTGATGGATCAGAAGGCCAAGGGTCTAATAAGACTCTGTTTGGTTGATTCAGTGCTCCTGAATATCCATGAAGAGAAGATTGCAAAAGATCTTTGGAAGAAATTGGAAATGTTTATCAGACTAAATCCCTGGTGAACAAGTTATTCCTACGAAAGAAATTGTGTTCTCTCAAGATGGAAGATGGAGGATATGTTGCTAATCACCTAAATATATTCAATATGTTTGTTGCCCAATTGACCTTTGTTGGTGTGAAGATGGAGGAGGATCGATGTATGACATTACTGTGTTCTTTACCAGATTCGTGGGGCCACCTTTTTATGGCCATTGGGAGTACCACTAGCACCTTCAAGATGGATGAAGTGGTTTTTTCATTGTTGTCTGAAGACATGCAGAGAAAAACTTCCAAATCAACTAAGGAGGCTCTTGCGGTTCGTGGTAGATCTAAAGAGAAGGTAAAGAAAAATGATAAGAAGGAAGAAAAAGGAAGATCCAAATTTCATGGGAGAACTAAGTCTCCTGGAAAGTCCAAGGCTTTATGTTGGAACTGCAGCAAACCTGGTCATTTTCGCAAGGAGTACAAGGAGGATAAGAAGAAAAAGAACTATGATTCAAATTATGACAAGTCCTCTCAGGATGATGGAGAAGCGTTTGTTGCTGCCTTGGCAACTCATGCATCTGAGATTGTGTGGCTTATTGACTCTGGTGCATCTTTCCACATGACCTCACATCAAGGTTGATTTTTGAATTATGAAGAATATGATAGTGGGAAGGTGTACTTGGGTGATGACTCACCTAAACATTGTTGGCCGTGGAAGAGTCTTGATTCGATTCCTTGATGGACGAGTGAAGGGGATCAATGGTGTTTTGCATATCACTGGTTTGGCACAGTACCTATTATATGTAAGTTGAATGATGTGGGTGTGCAGGTTGTTTTTTTTGAATGGAGGGTGCAAGATGACTAGACGAGCTATGGTGCTAGCTAAGGGTGTTCAGATTGGCACTCTTTCAACTTGATGCATGCGTGGTTCAATGCAATAGTGCCTCTGTTTTGAAAAAGAGAACTTCAGAGACTTTATTCACACTGTTGGAACCAGCAGCAAAGAGGACTATTGCATCTGCTTTCGATGGTCATGTTTTATGGGTATCTAAGGGTGCTCATTCTATGGAGATGAAACTTCCAACTGAGAAGACAATGTTATGGCACCAAAGGCTTGGTCACATTGGTGAATTTAAGGGTTTAAGGACCCCAAAAAATAAAAACCTCATTGAGGGTATGAATGATTGTAATCTTGAGTTTGATTTTTGTGAACATTGCATCTAGGGTAAACAAAATTGTGTTCAGTTTTATTCCAATTCTCATAAATCTTCTAAGGTGTTGGACTTGATTTATTATGATGTGTTTGGTTCAATTAATGTTCCTCGATTTCAAAATCTATTTTCTTTGTTTCATTCATTAATGATTACAGGACATGTGTGTATTTCCTTAGAAGCAAATCTAAAGTCTTTAGTAGATTCAAATAGTTCAAAGCTCTTGTAGAGAATCAGAAGGATGTAAAGATTAAGTGTTTGAAGACTGACAACGGTGGTGAGTTTTGTCTGCAGATTTCGACAAGTTCTGTAAAGAACATGGGATTGAGAGGCATAAGACAACTTTGTATACCCCTCGGCAGAATGGAGTTGCAGAGAGGATAAACAGAACGTTGATGGAGAGGGCTAGGAGTACGATAAGTGGAGCTAGCCTTGAACAAAAGTTTTGGGTTGAAGCTATTGCTACCGCTTGTTACCTGGTTAACATGTCTCCTACATCGGCGCTCATTGATAAGACACCTATGGAGGTGTGGTCTGGTAAAAAGCCTCCATTGAGACACATTTGAGTATTTGGTTGTGAGGCATATGCACATGTGCCTAAGGAGAAGAGGTCTAAGTTGGAGAACAAGGCAGTAAAGTGTATCTTCATCGGTTATGGAATCAGTGTGAAAGGGTACAAGCTTTGGGATCCAGTGGCCAAGAGAGTTCTGTATAGCAGAAATGTGATCTTCAGAGAGCTCAATCCTTATGTTGTTCTAGAGCCAGAGAAAGAAGAGGAGGATGTGGTTCAGCTTCTTTCCACCCTTGAGAAATTTGAATCGAAGACATCTGTTGGACCTAATGATGAGGAGAGCTCTAGTAGCTTTGAAAGTTCAGAAGAAGAAGAAGAACCTCAACTTTTGAAGAGGTCCAGGCGGATAAGGCGGTAACCTGATAGGTTTGGTTATTCACTGCATGATTCCAATTGTATTTATGCTTTGATTTCTAACACTGATGAGCCTAGGACCGTAAGCGAGGCTACGGTAAGAGTGATGCAGATTCCTGGAAAGAGGCCATGGAAGTAGAGATGGCTTCCTTGAAGAAAAATAATATTTGGGATCAGGTGCCCTTGCTTGATGGACGTAAACCTGTTGGATGCAAATGGGTGTTCAAAAAGAAGTTTGGTTTAGATGGCAGTGTTGAGAAGTTTAAGGTAAGGTTGGTCGTGAAGGGTTATTCCCAGGTTGAGAGAATAGGTTATGGTGATATTTTCTCTCCTGTTGCAAAGCTGACATCTATCAGATTCTTGTTATCACTTGCTACAACATACGATTTAGAAGTTGAATAGATGGATGTGAAGACATCTTTCCTTCATGGTGACTTGGAGGAAGAAATCTATATGTCACAACCAGAGCACTGCATGGTTAAAGGTAAAGAAAATATGGTTTGCAAGTTGAAAAAATTGTTGTATGGTTTTAAGTAATCTCCTAGGATGTGGTACCAAAAACTTGATGCCTTTGTGTTTAGTCTGGGATTTCTGAGATCGAAATTAGATCATTGTGTTTATTATAAAATGGGTAATGATCGCATTCTCATTATTGCATTATATGTTGATGATATGTTGTTCATTGTGAATGGTAAAAGTTTGATTTTTGATTTGAAGTCTCAGTTGTCAGCATAGTTTGAGATGAAAGATCTAGGGGCAGCCAGGTACATTCTTGGAATGGAAATCAGAAGAGATAGAGCTAACAAAAAACTTTGGTTAGGCCAGAGTAAGTATGTGAACACCATGTTGGAGATATCTAACATGGCAGCTTGTAGACCGTTGACAATTCGTATTATGATGGGGAGAAAGTTATCTATTGCATATTGTCTGAAGTCTCCTTTAGAGATGGAGGATATTAGAAGAGTTCCTTATGCTAGTGCAGTTGGCAGCTTGATGTATGCTATGGTCTGTACAAGACCAGACATTGCCCAAGAAGTGGGAGTCCTTAGTCAATTTATGACTAATCTTGGACAAGTACATTGGGATGCGGTGAAGAAAGTGTTTAGATATTTGTGGGGTACTTCCGAGTATTCTCTTTGTTTTCATGGTTATCCTACAAAACCTTGGCATTCACTTTGTATTCGAAGATTGGTGAATTCAGATTGGGCATGTGACATTGACAACAAAAGATCCACCAGTGCTTATGTGTTCACTATGTTTGGTGGTGCTATTAGTTGGATGAGTAAGTGGCAACCTGTGGTCACCTTGTCCATTACTGAAGCAGAGTACATGGCAGCAACTCATGCTTGTAAAGAAGCCATTTGTCTTAAGAGATTGTGTTCTGATGTTGGGTTTGATGCAAGGAAGATTACTATTTGTTGTGATAGTCAGAGTGCCATATGTTTGGCGAAGAATCCTACTTTCCACATGAGGACTAAGCATATTGATGTCCAGTACCATTTTGTTCGTGACATGGTAGAGGATGGGAAGGTAAACTTGGAGAAAGTTGACACTTTGACGAATGTTGCAGATTCCTTGATAAAACATGTGAGCACGAAGAAGTTTAGATGGTGTTCAAAGTCTATGGGCCTCTCGACCCCTAGAAGTTAAATCTTGTCATTCTATTGGCTCTTGCAAGGTGTTCGACAAGTGGGAGAGTGTTGGGAATTAATGTGTCTCAACCTTTTGCAATTTATTGGCATTTATTATTTGATTGTATATTTATTTAATTGCCTTTATTGTATTTAATATTGGTCATTTGATTTTGTCATTTAATGTGAGGTGGCATGTTGACATGTCATCCCACTTGGAAGGTGACTTGGATGGTCAAATCAACATTTGAAAATGTAGGTGTCCCATTTTGAGGTGGCATTATTGCCATGTGTCGACATCTTGTGGGTTGTGTAAGAGGTTATGAGATATGATAGATTCTATGACATGTAAGAGCCAGAAATAGAGATTCTATGACAGGTGTGACAAGTGTCAAGAGCATCTTTGCATGGGAAAGTAGGTGCATCATTATGTTGTTGGAATAACTCTAGTATTTGACATTTGTGTACTCCTGGAAGAACTTGCATTGCAAGTGTGTTGTAAGCATCTTTTGATTTGATAATACATTGTGTAGGTTTTGGAGTGTGGGGTTTTTCACTTGAAAGGGTTTTCCCCACGTATATCGTGTTGTGAGCTTTGTACTTGCTTTTGGATGTTGTTATTACTTTTATGTTAAAATTTGCATAAATTTTTCTTCAGTAGATCAGTGTAGGAAGCATTTTCGCATACCTTGCTTCCTTTCATTCTAGCTCAATAAAAATAATTGGAACACAACTTTTTCCCTCAAATATTGACTTGATCTCACCTCACTTAGAGAGCATATGACATACTTTGGGTGATACGAGGCTCTCATTTAAACAACCCCTTCTTGGCTTCAAAGGATTTGATTAAAGTAGGCAAAATCTCTTATTCTTCTGGATATTATTGTTTCATTTGTGGTTTCTAGTTATGTGAACACATGGCAATATTAAACGTATGATTATGCAAGTTATTCCTTAACCTATCAAAATTAGATTTGTATTCAATATACCCCATCATAAAGTCATCATCATGTTCATCTAGTAAACATTCATGTAATGTCCCAAACTTCTTTTTTAACAAATTTAGAGTGAAAATGCATAAACCCTCACTTTTTGATCACCAAAATCTTGATGTGGGCAAGATGAAAGCATATAGTGGTTGGGACACTATTCGACAACAAGCTACACAATCTAAATGAATGCAGTGCTAGAAATAAAATAAACTCTTATCTTGGCAGCAAAGCCATCCAAACTTAACACATTGATGCTAAATTGTTAGAAAACCATTTAGTTTTTTAATCAACTATCTTTCTGGCAGTGAACCACATAGAAGATTACAAGGCAATCATAGAATTATCAATACTAGAAAATAAATACAAACTTATATAAATCACTCAGCAATATCAATATGCAGAAACCCCAGTTTATCAACCAATGATCATATCTAGGATTTGGCAAGCTTGAGTTAAATATTTTAGCAATAATGTCAATACTTGCAAGAAACAAATTGCAAACCTAGATAATGAAGCATCAAATATCAACAATCAAAACTCACAATATGATAGTCACATATAACCAATATGGATGTATAGTCTGTTTAGAAACTATGCCCAACAATTGAAACCATAATGCAGATATGTATAGCTTCCTCAAACATTGTTATTCTAACCCAAAACTTTATGGTTCAAATTAGAGATGGTACAACTAATATTGAAGTTTGTACAACAAACAAAACATGCCAAAATTTGTCTTTTGTGGTAGACTTTGTCCCCCTAAAAACTTTATTATTCCCCTTGAAAGGTTATGGTACTCTAGGCAGTCTCAAAAAGCTAATTTCACCCCTTTTTACATGTACAGTAGGCTTGTGTTAGATCATCTCCCTTCAAATGTACGACTTCCTTCAATTTTCATTTAATATGCTACACTAGACTTCTATAATGGTACAACACCAAGATATCGTTCAAAGCTAATGTGGCATAAATTATAAAATGGTACGGTGGACCAAAAGATTTATATGACAGACTTGTCACTTTTTGGTATAGCAGATTTTTAGAGAAATACGACAACCTTGGTATTTCTACTATTCTACGATTAGAATTAGAGATTGATATGGCATCTCCTCTTACATATGTACGACCTCCTTCATTCTCCTCAAAGGTATCGATCAAATTTGCCAAGGCAAATAATAAGCTCAATGTTCTTTTGTAATCTGAAACCCACCTTGGAAACTCACACAAACTCAAGAAATCTAAAAACCCAAAACAAACCACACAAATTGAAAATCACTAGCAAACCTGAACACCAAATTACACACAACAATCTAGAAATTTGGAAATATTCAACACAATCCAAAACCAACTAAAATTGGAAACATTCAGCACACCGATGATCCTCGAACGAAATCACTCTAATGGAGATGAGGATTTTTCTCCCCAAATCCAATCTTTGTAGCACACAAGTAATCCTTGGATGGAATTACTTAAATGACTAGGATGGTTTTTGTCCTCAAAACCATCTTGTCAAAGGGTTTTTGTTCTAAGGAAAAAAAGAACTCATGTTCATTCTCAAGAAAGTAGAAATTGATAATTAACAAAATGGATCCTCCTTTGTCCAAACCCTTCTTTTATAGACACCTTTAAGGAAATAAAATATTATTTTATCTTTTATTTTCCCCTTTTCCCTCTAGTCTCTAGAAGAACCTTTTAAAATAACATCACTTTGTACCCCATGCCTAGTGACACTTTATAACATCACTTTAGGCCGTCTTTTAAAAATACTTTATTGGACCTAACTTTTTAATAATAAAATAATTTTAAGTTGCCCTTTTGATAAAATAAGTCACTTAAACAACTTAAAATATTATTTTGATTATTTCCTTAGTTAATTGAAAAAGGGGACATGACAATTCAAGATTGCCTGAAGACCCTTGGTTCCCATTTAAAGATGCCTTCAGTTGTTTGAACTCTTGCATTTCAAGAAAATTCCTTCCATCATGCTTGTTTGTCCCATGAAACATGCATCATGTGTGAGATGAAGGAGATACTTCTACTACTTTGGGGGAATAGGCAAATGAGGCTCATTGTTGTTATAATTGTTGACAAATATATTTCTCCTTGGAGGTGGCGGTTATGTTGAAGCAATGGAACATTCAAGTGAAGTTGTTTCTTCATATTTGTTACGTCTTTTACTATTGTTTGCAATAAAGGGTCAGCTAATCTTTGTACTTGTAGCCTAATTGAATTTCTCTTTCTTGAAGTGATCATATGATCCTCTAACTCAAGTGCATATTCTTGAGCGTCTTTAAATGTAGTAGAATGACCTATTTTGAGAAAGAAAGCAATATCTAAAGATAAAGCGTTGATGAAGCAACTTAATAGAATCTGAAAAGATGGCATTAGAGTGTCAGTGATTTTGATGACTAGATGATTGAATCTTGTAACAAACTCCCTCATAGGCTCGCAACCACCTTTTTTGGCACTTGAGAATTGAGCAAACAAAATATGACTATGTTCTTTTGGCTTGAAGCTTACAAGATACTTCTAATTCATAGTGTTCCAATTAATTGGTGATAGAATCAACTTGAAAATGATGGAACCTATCTATAGTTGTCCCATTGAAAGTTGCAAAAATAATTCAACCACGACATCATCGTGATCACCCAAAATTGAACATGTTGTTGTGAACATTGAGATATGTTCATCTAAATATGGGTTACCATCACTAAAAAGCTTTGGGAAACCCTTATGTGATCTATGAGAAAGCTCATGATGTTGTACCAAAGCCAACAATTCCCTCTTGATCAACCATCACTTGAAGTGTTTCTTCTTCTAAATCTCAAAATACTTTTCTTTTTGCAAGGGAATGTCAAACCTTTGCTTTTCTCCTTATTGCATGATGTAGTAGTGATGACACTACCATGTTTGATTGGTTAGCATCACAATTTGTCATTGTTTGCATTTTTTGACATCTAACACAAGTAGCATCATTCTTGTGTCAAGTCATTATCTAACACAAAGTGCATTAGAGTTTAGATGTAGTTATAACAAAAAATTATACAAACATTGATGCAATTTATGACAATTTCTAGGTTTGGTTCCAAGGTCACCCTAATCAAGAATTTCCAATGCAATGAAAAAAGACACATTTCGAATCTTATTTTTAAGTCTAGGAAAAAGAAAAGAAATAACCCCCTCAAACACTTTATATTATTATGTTTGGTGCAAAGAAATAAAGTAGTTGTTGGCCTAATTTTTGTGGTATTGCATATAGCTTGCTTTCCTTAATCTAAATCACTCACTCATGTCCACTAAATCTTTGTGTTTTTGTGTCTTGGTTTAATAAATGATTGGTTAATATAAATTAGAGAGATAGAAAAACATATGGTTCATAGGAGCTATTTGTTTTCAACATGAAATTGTTTTAATGGAGCATATGTAAGATGCCCATGGTGGAAAGTCTAGTGTAAAGAATGAATGGAATGAAGAACAATTTTGGATCATATCAATGCATCTTGCATTGTCTTCAACATATTAGAAGCAATTCTCAAGTTGATTTGGTTTGATGGAATCAGCATTTAGTCACTCCCAAGAATTAAGTTCCAATTTTGAATTGGAAAGTGATGACCCCTATAACATAAATTTAGAAAATCTCATTTTACCAGGATTCAAATTTGTGATACAACCTTAGCAGGAACTTGCCACAACCTTAATGTAGACAAGGAAAGGGGGTTAAATTAATAACTTTTTCCTTGTAGTCATGTCACATGTTCACTAAATAGACTAGAATCAATATTGAATACATTCAACAACATACATTATTATAGATGTCCCCAAAACATTAAAATCCAAAATAGATTTTCCATAGCACCAATTTAAGATTTTATTAGTAATTGCTAAAACAAAATGTACTACATGCAGATTTTTAACTATTGCAAAAAATGGTACAAGCTACAATTCAGAAACACACTACAAGAAATTGTTGCAAAACATGTTATAGGCTACTACTAAAAAACACACTACAGGGAACAATTACAAAACATGCTTCAAGCCATTGTTGCAAACATGCTACATACAAATTACTTTATATTTCATTAATTTACAACCATTTTATCTAAGAATAAGAAGATCTCTTTCCCCAAAAATTATTTGAAAAGCAAATATAAAGATTAGGTTTCAAGATTGGCTTTGTTGACTCTTCACCTTTCATGCTGACTATTTGAATCCTTATTGACCACTCGCCTTCTTTCACTTATGGAGTCATAACTATTGTAGTGTTCTCTTGAAAGCAATGATGAATAGTCAAACCATTCCTTTATTTTTCTATTTTTATATGATACTATTCACACTATCCATAATCCTTTTGATGTTCCTTGTTCATTTATAACACGTGCCTTATTCCTCTTGGACTTTCTGTCTCCTTTCTCCAAACTAGACAAGTTGGCTATGCAGATGTGTTATAGGACAGTCAACAAGAATGATTTATAATTACAACAATATTGTTGGCATGGTGTGCTTCCCTTTTTGGAATAGGTTGATTCCTACATCTAGGTTAGATTAAACTATTAAAAACTTGTTTTCTTTTGCCCAAATCCCCATTGTGATTGCTACAAAACTAGTGCAAATGACTTTCTACAACTATGTAACTATTGCAAATGAATTTTTGTAACAACCATATAAATAGTGTGAATAAAATTTTGTAGCAACTATATAACCAATGTGTAACTATGATTTTATATCGTAATGGTAATCGCTACAGATGATTTTCTACAACAAATATAAGGCTACTACAAAATAACTCTCTATAGCAACAATAACTATAGCAAAACAACTTCATCTATATCTATCTTTACATAATTTTCCAATGCTTGTACTTGTAAAACATTGAATTCCTGTTCTACTTTATTTTTCATATCATGATTTACGTCACTCTATCCTTGTGCTTGGCCTAATTTCTTGGATCAATTTCCACCCTTTGTGGTTCCACTTGCACATCGCCATTCACTCACCAATCTTCTTGCTTCCTCCAAGGTGGTGTTTCGTTTACTACAACACTCTTTTCTTCACTAGGTATTTTCTCAAGGTCCTCTTCATGTACAGTCAATTGCGCTGCATTTGTGGAACCTCCACTTCCATGCCCTCCATATATTTCCATTGCCCCTTCTTCAAATCGAATAACTAACACCTCCATATCTTCCTCCATGGGTATTTCTTCTTTTATGGGTTGCTTGCATCATTCTTAGTTGAATCAAACAAATCTTCAAGCACTCTCATATGTTCTTTGAGTAAGAGATGGTCTTGTACTTCTTTTGCTTGATCATGCATTGTTTTTATGTTTGGACATTCAATGTCTTCATCATAATTTTCTACTTTTTAGGCTACACCTTTTTCATTTCTCTTCATGATTAACTTGATATGATTTCTTTCTCTTTTGTTGTCATAATATCCTTGTTAGTACACATAAAAAGATAGCCCCTATGTGATATCATTTCTTTCTCTCTTTCAATGGACTTAGAGTATTTCTTTGTCCATCCTTCTTGACATACATAGTTGGTTCTTCCTTTATACATCTCACTATCAAATTTCTAAGATCTTCCTAACAAAACATGGCATGCATCCATTACAAATAGCACACAAGACTATTTTCGTATATCCTTGATTTTCATTTCAATTCCACAACATTCGCACACAATGATATCATGACATATCAATAAATACACCCTATGTGGCTTTAGGTGGAGTGTACATGTCAAATATAACTTACCTACAATTTTAATAGACACTAAGTTTTTGGTACTTCCATCATCAACCACAACATTATAACACTTGCCTTTTGTTTTGCACTTTGTCTTAAAGATGTGTCTCCTTTAGTATACTTCTCTCTTCTCAGTTTGTAATACCCTCCTCAATAGCAAGTTACCTCCTAGTTCAAGTTCTTTAATGTGCTCTGATGATGCTACAAACTTTGTATCCACTAGTACAACTTTTGTACTACCTTCATATCTTCTGATTTCACCACCATTATGAGCATGAGGACATTCTAATGCAAAGGACTAGCTCATTCACATATGAAACATGTTCTACTAAATGACCACCCTTTTCTTTTTTCTCTTCCTCTCTGTAGCTACCTCCTCTTACATATCTTGTTTCACCTCACTTGTCGATTTGGTATTTGAGGAGTTCTTGATACTCCCTCATGCCATTGTTGAGTTTTCTCATTAAGTGGTTGGTTTCTACCACTATTGAACCTCTCTTCCTTTTGATAATCCTCTTCTATAGTGTGCAATCAAACCACACTCAACTCATCTTGTTGAAAGATAAACAAATATTGGTGTGCGCGTTCATGTGTGTGTGCGTGTGCATGCGTGTGTGTGTGTGTGTGCATGTGTGCATTCATGCATGTGTTCGTGTTCATGTTCATGTGTGTGTGTGTATGTGTGTGTGCATGTGTGTAATTTCAAGAAATAAAAAATGCACATATCCTTTCTAAGTGTTCAGTTGAACATATAAACCAAAAATAACTAATGATCTAGAACATACAAGTGTGTGATGTTCACAAAAGTTGTTTGACTAGGCTCACACAACTTGTGGCAACATGGAAAGTTATGTTAGTGTGGGATTGCTTTAATAGAACAATCTCCAAAACAAGCCAATTCCTTCTATTATAGAGCCTAATTGAATAGGGAAACAAGATAAATAATTGTTTGAAAATAAATAATTGAAAGGGAAATAGAGTCGATGTGCCAAAATAAATCACTTATCACTTGCACAGAGATCACTATCACAAAATTTAATAATCAATAGAACTAAAGATTTTAGCATAGTTTTAGAAACATAAAAGACAATCAATCATCCATAAACAATAAAAGGGAAGGATAGATATAATCATAGACACTTATATTAAATACTTCACATGCATACGCAGTTGCATGTTATGAAAGGCTAATAGAGTTCTAGACACATAAACTAAGGCTAATCTATTGCTTACAAATGAAAAAGCATGAGACAAAGTTTTGCATACAAGGCTTTTGCAAGCATGGTTCTACAAATCTCCCCTCAAACAATGAGCCCAAAGTTCTTATTTATACAAAGAAAGAGAGGGGGGAAAACTCTAAAACACAATAAAAAAGAAATCAATGTCTAGTTGAACTTGTGGGAGTACTTCAAAAAGGCATGGGATGTTGGAGATGCCTAATTTGGATTCCCATTTGAAAATATCCTTTGCTCAAGGCATGCAACTACCTAAATTTATGAGTACAGTAGAGTGGTTGCAAGCCTTGAATGCATCTAAATGTTCAATTGTTGTACCCATATGAAATTTTCATATCGTGTTATTTCTAGCTAAAATTTATATTTTTCCAAGTACAATTCATTTTTCAAGTCTTGCCTAGTTTTATGAGTTATCGTCTTTGTAGTCCTTTTATGAATATTCACAAGACCATGGAATGAATTTTTTTAAGACATTTATCACAATAGAGGAAACATGTCTTTGATGAAGAAATTTGCTTAAGGAGTGGAGAAGGAACACACCTATCTAAAGGAGATTCAAAATTGGAAAATTTCCCAAGTTTGGTGTCAAGGGTGTGCCTATGTAAGGCAATGTTATTTTCAAAAATCATTGACAAGTGCACTCTTGGATAAGGACAATTTAAAATTGAAGAATGTATACATAGGCACATGCCTGTCAAAGGAAGCAAATAATTCAAATTTCAAAGTTTGTTAATCCCATTCATTAGTACACACCTCAATTAGACAATTTGGTTTTCAAAAACATGTTGACAAGTGCATGCCTTGATGAAGAATATGAATTTCAAATCACATTGTTAGGTGTGCATTTGTCTAAGGGGTTTAAAATGTTGAAGCCTATGAATAAGGGTGTGCCTACATAAGGCTTTTAAAACTACAAAAACAATGTATTGAGGTGTGTGTTTGACTAAGTGGGTTGAAGGTCCTATTTGAATATTTGTTTTTCCTTGATAGGGATGCACTCGAGTGAGTGAATTACAAAAGACCAAAGTATAGATAGAAGTATGCACACAAATTTAAAAGAAATCATCAAAGAGTATTGTAGTGTTAGAGGTTGTAAGCTTTAAAGAGAAATTTAAAGAACAATGTCAGTGTAGAAGGGTTAACTTTGATAAAGAAACATTCAAAAAAAATTTAAATGACTAACATATGAAGAGGTGCATGAAACTCAATGGGAAATGGCAAGGTGTAGAATCATATGCACAATTGCACATTTAGAAGTCAATTTCATATTATAGAGTTCTTTGTTTAGGCACTCTTGTATGGTAAGGTACAATTAAAGCTAAGAATATGTTCATAAGTGTGTCAATGTGAAGAGGATACAATTTTATGTGAGAAATTAAAATTCCTTTATGAGGCATGGGCCCCTATGTGGGAATCTAGAGTATGTTGCAAAGTGCTAACAAAGGGGCACACCTATATGAAAGTAGTCGACCAACATTAAATGAGGTCAACTGAATTATTAATGGGGTGAAGGTTCTATAATAGATGCCTAAGCCAAAATCTGGGCTGACCAATATTCTAAAAAAGGATGCAACTATAAACAAAAGAGTGGTGGCACCTATTCAAGATCTCAATAAAAATAAAATTTTCTATTAATATAAAGTGAAGTGGCACTTATTCCAATAGTCATGACTTTTCAAGATAAAACAAATCCTCTATAAATAAAGTGTAGTGCCTATTTTGAAGATTTGTCCATTTATAAAAAGGTAGATCAATGGTATTATTAGAAGATAGTGGCACTTATTTTGAGCAAGGATAATCTTTAAATAAAGCTCTAATTGATGCCAAAAGCTACAGTAGAATCCTACAACAAGTGACAGGGCAAAGAACACTATAATAGAAAGTCATTCCCTCAACCTACCATCAATGCCTCAAAGTACCCCATGAAGGCACGGAAGTAAGTATCCTAGTCGATCCCCATTCATTCCAATATTGTAATATGCTATAAGGATGCTATCAAAAATCCAATCATTACCCAATCACCAAAGCCATCCAAAATCACAAAGCCAATAAATCATCTCACTTAGATCTTAGTGATCTTCCATCTACATCTACCCATCCATCCACATCCATTAGTCCACTTCCGAGACCAATGTCAAGATCATTGATTAAGGTTGAGGAGAATATGAGATACAAGATGCCTTCCATATAGGCAAGCTCCACCTCTCTCCATGATCTTATGGCCAACCTCATAAAAGGCCAAGAAAAACACAAACAGTGCTACAATATGGGTCCACTACCTTCATGCTACATGGTTTCCTTGTTGATGAGGAGATTGAAAGCTCAGATAGGTCTTGGCTCTACAAAGACAAATAATTCACATCCTATTTCAAAAACAATGAATACCCTACAACTGTTTGAATGTGGGGTTATCTCACAATAATGGGTTACTCTTTTTGGCCAAACTTGACATTGAAATCAACATTTTGAACTAAATTTTCACTTTTTGACACATAGCCACTAATTCGTTAGAAATTTGAAGATGATGCGAATTAGTGATTTGTGAGAGTTTGTTTGTAGATTCTAATTTTTTTAAAAAATTTAGAGTTAAATTTTAAAAAAATTTGTGTCTCCTTTGATAACTAGTTTTTAATAGTAAACAACATTTTTTTAAAGTGATGTGTACTCTGTAGCACATAATTTTTTTTCTACAAAGGATAAAATTTTGATTCTTTTGAATTTAGATTGGTAACACCGATATATAGGGCATGCATTTAGTTTTATAATGTTTTGTTGAATATTTTTTTTTAATTAAGTTTTGAAGTCAAACCAATTATAATTTAGACATAGGCGTATTCCGTAAAACATAATTTTTTCTGTATGTATTGAAATTCAATTTTTTTTTGTTGAAACAAGGACATCAATACCTAGGGCATAGATATTTTTCAAAAAAAAATTTCACTAACTTACTAATTTTCCATGTGTGTAGAATAGAGAACTTGATGTTCGGTGAAAAACCTACATTCACAAGAAATAAAAAATAAATATAATAATCAAATTAAATATATTTAAAATTATACTTTTTGGGAAGCTTATAATAAGGACTACATACTTACAAAACATAAATTTTAAATGAATCCATTTGATCCCCCAAAAGGTAAATCAAAAGTGATTTTTTATCAACATTTTAATAGGTGTAGAAGAGACTCCATTATAGGTATGGTTTAAAACTAGCAAGGTTCTATCCAAGGGGGTTTGAAACTAAGGGGGTTTGATCAAACCATCTTCAATTAAAATCCTTTAAATGGAACCTTTCAAGGATTAAATCATTATATTTTCTAAAAATATGTGATTTCAACAAAAATAAGGATGTCCCAGAAAGTGTAACCCATTATTGTGGCAGCACCCTGTGCAAGAATATGAACTATAAGGGAAAGGGTCTCAGACTTAATGAACAATGGATCCTTGACCCCATACATGTGTAAGAAAATACTGCAATTTGGGGGTTGGAATACATGTCAATTATGTCGGAAATATTCTCATTGATGTCAAAGGCATGAAGTCATAAGTGATGTCATTGGTGTCAAGGTAAAGTATGGACCTAAAGATGAAGGAAACCACAAAAGCATAAAAACAATAAAAATGAAAGCAAAACACAAAGATTATACCTTTCAAATGCCTTTGAAGTCTTCCACTTCTGATAAGGTAGAAGGAGATGCACCCAAACTCCTTAGCTTTACCCAAATGTGATGAAATAATGTGGATTGCAATGCAAACTCTCAACACAATTTTAGCATGGTAAGGGTATGATTGAAGGATTTGGAGGCTATTTTGGCATTATATATTTGTATGAAAATGGATGATGAAAATATCTTGGAGACGGTTGTGTTTATAGGCAATTTGAAGGGGAAATTGATCCAACGGTGGAAATTGAAAGTTGGAATCAAGGGTTGAGATGAGAGGATGAGATCAAGGGCTAAGATCTCATCAACAATGAAAAGCTGGGAAGAAAAATGAATCTTTTATTCATTTTTGGGGAAGGCTTTGCATTTAATGTGATGAGGACTTGTAAGGAAATAAAATGTTATTTCCTTGGGAGGATGTGAAATTTAAAATTCCATTTTATGAGAGGATGTGTGTCACATGTGACACATGGGCAATTTTGGCACTCACATATGTGAGTTCAATTTTAGAAAAGAGTATAGCATAGTGTTGTACCCAATCAAAAATTTTGCTTCATTAAGGCATTTTGAACAAGTCTAGAAAATTTTTCGTCAAAAAGTCAAAAAAGCAAAATTTGTAAAAATAGAAATTTCTATTTTTAGAAATTTCTAAAAATAGATGTCAGATTAGGTTTTCTGGGTTTCTTGAGATATGGATGCTGGCAAAACTTTCTAAAAATAGAATCTATGACTCAGGTGTTGCATTTGATTCTCATTGGTCGATTTTGCTTCACGATCAGCGCGGTCCAGACAGAATCTTCAAAAGGTCAAGTTTTCTCTACTGGGTCATTTCTACTTTTTCAGAAGGCGAAGCTTGAGCTTAGAAGTCCTCAATAGAGGAAGTTCATCTACCAAAGCTCGTCGACGAGTTTTTAATGTTTCAATGACCCTGACCCGACGAACAGTCGTTGACTCGATTATGCACACAAAACGATGTAGGATGGATACAAGGTGGAATGAAAATCTGGAAAACATGAAATTTGACTAAGTGTTGAGAATCTAGGTGCCCTAGGTGACTTGGGGCGCCCAACCTTTCAAGTGTTAGATTTTTTTTCACATTTTTCGAGAAATGTCAAAAATGCTTTCTTCAGCATGTTACCAGTTGGTCAAACTTGTTCAAAAGTTAGTCAAAGCTAGGATTTCATCATAGATATGTTCAGACTGCTCAGATCACCCTTTGTCCCACCTCAACAGTCGTCAGAACAACCAAAATTGAAGATCAAACAGGGGTTGTTGGCACAGAAAACAAGAAATGGTACAAAATTTGAGTTTTTTAGAAAATTGTCTAAGGCATGGTAAGATAGGCACCCCAGGTGACTTGGGGCACCCAAACTCACCAAAGTTAGTTTATTTTTTAAGTTTTCCTCGAAAAACGTAAATCTCCCTCCGTCAGCCCGGTCTGGTTCAGAGCAAATCAGTTTAGCGCGTTTCCTGAGGCAGACAGAGAGTACAGTCAGCTCAGTTTTCGTCAGGCCTGCCTATCTGCCAAATCATCAAACTCAATTTTATCTGAGCTAACAGAAATCGATAGCCAAATAGGGGTCATCAGCCACCAGAATGCGCACGTAAATCGAGAAATTAAAGAAGTTGTAATTTTCAAAAAATGGCTAAGGTTGGTGAATCCAAGGGCCCCAGGTGACTTGGGGCGCCCAACTTGACCAGAGATAGAAAATTTTTAGATTTTACAGTGTTTCTTAGCAGTTATTTCCTAATCTTCATCCGTTGGCAGTTTTTAGGAGGTCAAACTTGGTCAAACGATGCCAAATCGTCAGTCGAACGCTAGGGATGGAATCTCAGTTGATAGGTCTCTGAAATATAAGGATCAATTAGCTTTTTTAGTCAATGGTGACATTTCGCCACCTTGTTGAAGTCAGAGACAGACCATATTTAAGTCAAAACGAGTGTAGAAGTGTTAAAAACGAAGAAAAATTGGCTAACACTTCTATCAACTCGCGTGTTCAATGACATCATCAAAAGAAGATTTTTTCGTCATCTTACACAAGAAGCCATAGGCAGCTACAAAATAGGGATTCTTCCTATTCAAAGACATCCACTTGGATTTGTGCTTTAAAAGTTGCTTTCTTCATGGATGAGATCCAAGTTATATTCTTTCACAAAGAAAGCTATTTTTTCGCCCTAAAGATCTATAAAGACAAGCATTTGGCTTCTTTATTTCATTATCTTTGGTAGGTTGCATCCAGAGGAAAGATTTTTATTTTTCTTTCGATGACGATTTGAAGACCCAAATGAAGTGTTTTTTCAGTGTTCTTCATAGTTTCGAGTTGAAGAAACAGGGAGGCTCACTTTTTCAGGGTCCTTGTTTCAAGGGGATCATTTTTCAGAAATTTGACCAAAGCTTTTTCAGTTTTCGTTGAGATGGGTCCATCCAAAATATCATCCTCTTGAAGATTGGAGTTTTGCTTTTTTTTCGGGAATCTATTTTTTTCCTACTTTTTCAAGAAAATCTCCACTTTTTCAAAATCTAACAATCTGGGTTGCTTCAAAACAGAATTGCCTACAAAACCCATGTGCCAGCTTTTTTGCTCACACTCTACTTTTTTCTAAAAATCAGGAAGTAATTTTCAGCCATTTGTCCAAGATTTTTCCGACAAGCGTATTCACAGTCGATTTTTAAATCTTCCAGTATGTAGTATTCTCCAATACAAATCAGGTCCAAAATGGCATTGGTTCATGATTACTTGAGAACTTGTGAAACAGACTTGCATAAAGTACTTCTAGTGATCAATTTACATTCCTTGGAGGATGCAGGAAATAATGCTATCAGGAATCTAGGACACTTTGATTTGCTTGTAGCGGCATCCTTTCCTATCACAGTGCAAAGTATCAAGTTTGTAATTACTTGCATGACACATTACAATTCGGTCACAAGAGAAATTCAATCAAGAGATGGACGTGTGCTATGTAGCCTGAGGCGGAACGACATTGAGAAGTGTTTTACAATACCAGTTTGGAGGGAAAACTTAACTGTTTCAATTGAAGAATGCAAGAGGGTTTGGAACAATGATAAAGAAAAATATCAGAAAAAGTTGCTCAAAAGTAGTTGAAAGAAAAGCAGAATGTTTTGCCAAAGAACATTGGACATGGATGTCTTCAAGGTTTTCAGAGCCAATCTTGGTAGAAGTACCCAACACACAGATGTGAATTTCTTGAAGTTGCAATAGATAATCTGAAAGAGAGTGTTGAATGATGAAGAAGATGAAGCAGCCCTCAAGGCTAAAAATAGGCAGCTGCAGCAATATATTTATATAAATGGATGACATCACCAAAAAGTAAGAATGTTGATGAGGATGCATTTCAAAAGAAAGCAGCTTTAAAACAGATATTTTTTGTTTTAAAGCATTTGCTTTCATCCTAAGCTCATCCATTCTATATTTAGAAAGAAATCACTTTGTGATAGTTGGAATCTTCTTTGCTTTAAAGCAGATTGCTTTAAAGCGTTTGTTTATTATATCTTTGTCTTAGAATAGTAATAAAGCTTGTGAGTTGGCAAGTTAGGGTTAATCAAGGAGATTTTAGGGTTCCCTACTCCTTTGATTTTAGTATAAATAAGGGCATCATTGCCCATTGTATGTAATGGTAATTGTGATAGCAAATTTGTTGTGCCTATTCTAGCCTACAAATCTTGATATTCCAAGTGCTTGTTCACCTTATGTAATCTATTCTCTGGTGTTCAATCGCTTGTTGTATGCCTGTGTTTTGCTGCAGTATTGCTATTCTGGTGTTGTGCCAACTTTGTGATATTGAATAGAAGTCTCATGCCTATTTTGCTCTGATATTCTATCTCGATTCATTAAGTTTTCGTCATCAGATGTGTGGCTTTTGTAGCTTTCATTTCAGCTTCCATCATTAAAGTATTATAAGTCTTGTGGTGTAACTCTAGAAGAAAATTGCTTAAGTATTTTTTAAAACAATCATTCCTTGTTCACTTTTAATTTCCTTTGCTCTAAATTTACTCAGGAGATTAAAAGCGTCGTTAGTCCATGCTTAGTTGTAGTAGAAGTTTTAAAAAAGGAAAAAACCTCTTCTACAGCATTTAAGGTTTTATAACCTTGTGCTCACAGCTGGGAATCAAAAAGAAGATAGGCGAAGTTTCATTTAATTTGTCTTTTCAAGGAACATTAGCAAAAAGGGAACTCCCCCTTACAATAGGAGAGCAATTTATCTATGCATAGATGTCTGTTTCCAACTCGCATTCCAGAGGTGTGAATTGAAACACCAACAGTTTTCTGGCACCCACCGTGGGGCACGAGGCATAAAACTTCAAGCAAGCTTAAGCTTATGTCATGGGAATGACTCTCTGGCGTCCTACTACTCCAGTTCAACAACCAAATCTTACACCACCTGTTATTCAACCAAATCTTGTATAAGTGGAAGGAAAGCAAACGGACATCATTAGTAGCATGAGGAGTTTCATATTTGCTCAAAAGGAAAGTCTTGATCAGTGGAGAAACGCGACTACTATTCTTGATGAAGAACACAAAGCGGATCTTGTGGCTGGAAGACTAGTATTACCACCTCCCGTGTGGCAGTAGACAATCCTTGCTCACAAGGTTTATGCAAGAAGGGGGAAAGATAGTGCTACAAACTTTCTTCCAAGATCTTATTCCTACAGAAGTTGGAGAAGCATCCAACATAGCTCCTAGAGTTTAGCAAGTTCCTGAAGTCAAGCAGGAAGAACCTCAAGAGGAACCAGTAATCCATCCAAGAGCAATGGGTGATGCAAAAAATAACAATCGCAATAACCTGAATCAGTGGCGTCCACCCCAATTGCTTTGGGGTAACAACATTGGACCTTTGGCACTAGCATAATATCATGATCTTCCTGAAGGATCAAGAAAACGTTTTCTGAAGTTTCATGGTGATGGCAAGCAGCGTCCTGATGAGCACATTTCTGCCTTCACCACCACCTATGGAATTCTTGGCATTGCACATGAAGATGTTGCAGTGCGTTTGTTTGTGGAATCATTGCAAAGTTCACCAGTTGAATGGTTTAATCACCTCATTGCTAGCTCTATCACAAGTTGGGAGTTAATGAGGGAGAAATTTCTTGCTCGTTTCAAGGCCGCAGAAGATAGTCAAGTCTTGTTTGTATAACTCTCGAATATCAAGAAAGACAGAAGTGAGTCGATGTGAGAGTTCGTGGCCAGATTCAACCGTTTGGTTGGAAAAATTGCAAACACCCTAAATCCTTCATCAGAAATTCTGCTAACTTGCTTCACCAATGCACAATCTTCAAAAATTTCTTTCTACCTCAAGCAAAGACACGCTACAGAACTGTAAGAAGCTCAGGAGTATGCTATTGAAATAGAAGATCATATGATCACTTTAGGAAAGATCCAGAGAGATTCAATCAAACCATTGGTGCCCTTGAATGTTGTACCGCTTCGGCAAGTTCCATCTCCTTCAAGTATACCAGATTCTTTCATTAACTATGTCAGTGATCAACCTGCTTCACCTGTGCGTCAAATATCACCTATGCATCAAGAGGCAGATGTGTCTTTTGCAATACAAATCTATTGCTTGTTCCACACAACAAACCAACATGATGGAGAAAATTGCCCTGAGATGAGAAGATTCATGCAAATATTAAAGGCATCAAATGAAAATCAAGGATTTTCAGATAATCCTGAACGTCTCTTTGACGAATCTGATGGCGGCTCTATGAAGGGATTTTACCAGTGTAAATCAAATATTAAAAGGGAACATTTTCCTAACTCTGTTTCAAGCGACATCATGTGTTTGCATATGGAACATGAATGTTCATTGGAAGCTGAAAATTTGCATAATTTATTCGAATATGAAGAAGGATCGTTGATGGAAGAACCTGAAGAAATGCATGACTTACATACTTTCTCTGAAGAAGAAGTGCAACAATTTTCTCAAGAGAAAAATTACGAGGAAGAGATCAAATATGCTTCAGAGAGCAATGATGAATCCAATTTGTTCTTCTCATCTTTTGAAGGTTGGTTTGAAGAACCTGCATCAGATACATTCAAAGGAGAAGAGACCAAAGAAGCATTGCAATTGGAGCAAGAACAAGATCTTTTTCATTTTGAAGATGATTCATCTTTGGAGGAATTTGTCAAAACTAGAGATCATATGGAAGATTCATCATTGGATCTCAACAGTTTTCTACATCACTTGGAGAGTGATTCTTCAGTAGAGGATACTGTAAATTTTCTTTTGCAATTTAGCTCGTCTTCATCTTTGTCTCAAGAAGTTTTCATACACACTAGTGAAAAAGATGATGCTAAACTTTTGAAGGTTATCCCTGAACCTGTGCAATCAAGAGACATCACAGATATGATGAAGTCAATGCGAAATGCAACATATGAAAAGGTTGATGGATAAGAAGAGTTCATGGAATATTCAGTTTTGGTCACTAAAGAGGATGATATTGAAAAATCAGAAATTCTTGACAAATGTCTTGTGAGATACGTCGTGTGTGAGATTGATCAAGAAGAAGAGGAAGCATATAGCTCAGATGAATCTATCTTTGATTCTACTTACTTAACAGAAGAAGAAAGATACATGAATGCTGAAGATGAAACGATGTTGGATATCCGCATTGAAGAAGATTACTCTACAGAAGATGACAAGATTCCAGGTAATAATGGGAAAGTGAGCTGTCAGGTGAAGATGTTATCAATAATGTTCAAGAGTTTGAGCATTCAGATCTTGATGATTCATCAGACTCTGGAGAGTGGATGGACGAAAACACAACCAATGAAGAAGAAGAAGCTCCTGAAGCACTTGAAAAATGGGCAACGACAGTTGTGGATCCTATAAGCCAAGAATCAATAATGAGAGTTGTGTATGAGCGGCTTGCACCTTTTTCGGAAGATGATGCATTCACTGAGTATAAAGTTGCGTGTGTACAAGATATAAATGAAACTCATATTCAATATGTGGTGATAACCATTCTCACGGATATACTTTGGCCACAAGACTTTCCTATATATCTTCAAAAGGAAGTTCTATACCTTCACCTGTTGCAGAGGTTGCTTGCTTTAGAGGAAGATGCTCCACCTGATCTATGGCGTATCAACCATTTCCTCAGAAACTTCTTTTGGCCTGAACATGAATACCCTCCTAAATCGTGGCTCTTTGAAGAGATGTTGTAGAGAAAGAAAAGTTTTGTGCTACCAAGACAATCTTCATAGCTAAGGAGAGATGGTTCTTACTTTTCTGAGTCAATTGATGGTTTTATGTGACAGTCTTAAATTTCATCTCATCCTTGCTCAGGAAAAAGAGCGTTTGTGTGAACACCTTTTGTTCTCGTAATGTGTTTTTCCTTTCTGTGATGTAATCGTTATGTCGTAATGTTTTTCCCCTTTTTGTAATGTGATAGTTGTGTTCTTTGTGTTCTGGAAAGTTCCAACTCTTTTAGGTGATTTTAGGAAGTCCGGTTTTAGGTGATGTAGGGAAAAAGTCTTGTTCTAGGTGATTAGGAAAGTTACCTGACTCTATTGCCCAACTAATAAGGCACTGGTCCAAGCTTAAAAAGTCCAAAGATTCTAGTTTCTCCTATGTCGTAAGTATCCACCATGGTCCCCAGATAGAGCCAATTGTTGTACCCAATCAAAAATTTTGCTTCATTAAGGCATTTTGAACAAGTCTAGAAAAATTTTCGTCAAAAAGTCAAAAAAGCAACATTTCTAAAAATAGAAATTTCTATTTTTAAAAATTTCTAAAATAAGACGTCAAATTAGGTTTTCTGGGTTTCTTGAGATATGGATGCTGGCAAAACTTTCTAAAAATAGAATCTCCAACTCAGGTGTCGCGCTTGATTCTCATTGGTCGATTTTGCTTCACGATTGGCGCGGTCCAGGCGAAATCTTCAAAGGGTCAAGTTTTCTCTTCTGGGTCATTTCTGCTTTTTCAGAAGGTGAAGCATGAGCTCAGAAGTCATCAATAGAGGAAGTTCATCTACCAGAGCTCGTTGATGAGTTTTCAATGTTGTTTCAACGACGCTAAACCGACGAACAGTCGTTGACTCGACGACACATGCAAAACGATGCAGGATGGATCCAAGGTGGAATGAAAATCTGGAAAACATGAAATTTGACTAAGTGTTGAGAATCCAGGCACCCCAGGTGACTTGGGGTGCCCAACCTTTCAAGTGTTAGATTTTTTTCACATTTTTCGAGAAACGTCGAAAATGCTTCCGTCAACCTATTTTCAGTTGGTCAAACTTGGTCAAAAGTCAGTCAAAGCCAGGATTTTATCATAGATATGTTCAGACTACTCAGATCACACTCCGTCCTGACTTGACAGTCGTTGAAACAACCAAAATCAAAGATCAAACAGGGGTTGTTGGCACGGAAAATGAGAAATGGTACAAAACTTGAGTTTTTTAGAAAATTTTCTAAGGCATGGAAAGATAGGTGCCCTAGGTGACTTGGGGCGCCCAAACTCACCAGAGTTAGTTTATTTTTAAAGTTTTCCTCAAAAAATGTGAATCTCCCTCCCTCAGCCCGGTCCGGTTCAGAGCAGATCAATTTGGCACATTTCCTGAGGTAGACAAAGAGTACAGTCAGCTCAGTTTTCATCAGGCCTGCCTATTTGCCAAATCATCAGACTTAGTTTTATCCCAGCTGACAGAAATCGATAGCCAAACAGGGGTCATCAGCCACCGGAACACGCACACAAATCAAGAAATTGAAGAAGTTGCAATTTTCAGAAAAATGGCTAAGGCTGGTGAATCCAGGTGCCCCAGGTGACTTGGGGCACCCAACTTGACCAGAGATAGAAAAATTTTAGATTTTACAATGTTTCCTGGCAATTATTTCCCGATCTTCGTCTCTTGGTAGTTTTTAGGAGGTCAAACTTGGTCAAATGATGCCAGATCGTCAGTCGGACGCTGGGGATGGAATCTCAGTTGATAGGTCTCTGAAATGTCAGGATCAGTCAGCTTTTTCAGTCAATGGTGACATTTCGCCACCTTGTTGAAGTCAGAGACAGACCATATTTAAGTCAAAACGAGTGTAGAAGTGTCAAAAATGAACAAAATTTGGCTAACACTTCTATCAACTTGCGTGTTCGATGGCATCATCAAAAGAAGATATTTTTCGTCATCTTACACAAGAAACCATAGGCAGCTACAAAATAGGGATTCTTCCTATTCGAAGACATCCACTTAGATTTGTGCTTTAAAAGTTGTTTTCTTCATGGATGAGATCCAAGTTTTATTCTTTCACAAAGAAAGTTGTTTTTTCGCCTTAAAGATCTATAAAGACAAGCATTTGGCTTCTTTATTTCATTATCTTTTGTAGGTTGCATCTAGAGGAAAGATTTTTATTTTTCTTTCAACGACGATTTAAAGACCCAAACAAAGTGTTTTTTCAGTGTTCTTCATAGTTTCGGGTTGAGGAAGCAGGGAGGCTCGCTTTTTCAAGGTCCTTGTTTCAAGGGGGTCATTTTTCAGAAATTCAACCAAAGCTTTTTCAGTTTTCATCAAGATGGGTCCATCCAGAATATCATCCTCTTAAAGATTGGAGTTTTTTTTTTTCAGGAATCTGTTTTGTTCCTGCTTTTTCAGGAAAATCTTCACTTTTTCAAAATCCAACAATCTAGGTTGCTTCAAAACATAATTGCCTACAAAACCCATGTGCCAGCTTTTTTGCTCACACTCTGCTTTTTTCTAAAAATTAGCAAGTAATTTTTAGCCATTTGTCTAAGATTTTTCCGACATAGGCGTATTCACGATCGATTTTCAAATCTTCCAGTATGCAGTATTTTCCAACACAAATCAGGCCCAAAACGGCGTTGGTTCACGATTACCTGAGAACTTGTGAAACAGAATTGCATAAAGTACTTCCAGTGATCAATTCACATTCCTTGGAGGATGCAGGAAATAATGCTATCAGGAATCTAGGACACTCTGGTTTGTTTGCAGCGGCATCCTTTCCTATCATAGTGCAAAGTATGAGTTTGTAATTGCTTGCATGACGCATTACAATTTGGTCACAAGAGAAATTCAATCAAGAGATGGATGTGTGCTTTGTAGCCTGAGGCTGAACGACATTGAGAAGTGTTTTACAATACTAGTTTGGAGAGAAAACTTAACTATTTCAATTGAAGAATGCAAGAGGGTTTGGCACAATGATAAAGAAAAATATCAGAAAAGGTTGCTCAAAAGTGGTTGAAAGAAAAGCAAAATGTTTTGCCAAAGAACATTGGACATGGATGTCTTCAAGGTTTTCAGAGCCAATCTTGGTAGAAGTACCTGTTACACAAATGTGAATCTCTTGAAGTTGCAACAGATAATCTTAAAGAGAGTGTTGAATGATGAAGAAGATGAAGCAGCCCTCAAGGCTGAAAATAGGCAGCTGCAGCAATATATTTATATAAATGGATGACATCACCAAAAAGCAAGAATGTTGATGAGGATGCATTTCAAAACAAAAGCAGCTTTAAAACAGATACTTTTTGTTTTAAAGCATTTGCTTTCATCCTAAGCTCATCCATTCTATAGTTAGAAAGAAATCACTTTGTGATAGTTGGAATCTTCTTTGCTTTAAAGTAGATTGTTTTAAAGCATTTGTTTATTATATCTTTGTCTTAGAATAGTAATAAAGCTTGCGAGTTGGCAAGTTAGGGTTAATCAAGGAGATTTTAGAGTTCCTACTCCTTTGATTTTAGTATAAATAAGGGCATCCTTGCCCATTGTATGTAATGGCAATTGTGATAACAAATTTGCTGTGCCTATTCTAGCCTGCAAATCTTGATATTCCAAGTGTCTGTTCACTTTATGTAATCTGTTCTCTGGTGTTCAATCGCTTGCTGTATGCCTGCCTTGTGTTGGAGTATTGTTGTCCTGAAGTTGTGCCAACTTTGTGATATTGAATAGAAGTCTCATGCCTATTTTTCTCTAATATTCTATCTCGATTCATCAAGTTTTCGTCATCAAATGTGTGGCTTTTGTAGCTTTCATTTCAGCTTCCATCATTAAAGTACTATAAGTCTTGTGGTGTAAATCTGGAAGAAAATTGCTTAAGTTTTTGTTAAAACAATCATTCCTTGTTCACTTTTAATTTCCTTTGCTTTGAATTTACTCAGGAGATTAAAAGCGCTATTAGTCCATGCTTAGTTTTAGTAGAAGTTTTAAAAAAGGAAAAAACCTCTTCTGCAGCATTTAGAGTCTTATAACCTTGTGCTCACAGTTGAGAATGAAAAATAAGATAGGTGAAGCTTCATTTAATTTATCTTTTCAGCGAACATCAGCAAAAAGGGAACTCCCCCTTACAATAGGAGAGCAGTTTATCTGTGCATAGCTGTCTGTTTCCAACTCGCATTCCAAAGGTGCAAATTCAAACGCCAACACATAGAAATAGTAAGGTGAGGTGGAAGGGTCATTTGAACTTGGGATTAAAATGTAATTTTTTATTTGTGGGTTGTGGGAGAATGAGTTGATGATGGTTTGACCAAGTTAATCAAGGTGATTAACTTAATTTATGTGGTTGAAGGAAATTAGTTAGTGGGCTAATGGAAGGTTAGAATTAATTAAATAATGATTTGTTTAATTAATTCAAGTCTAGGGATCATGTAGGTTAGGGTAGCTAATTAAATAATGGCTATTTAATCAACTAGGCTAGGTTTAGGCTGATTAATAGGGCAGATTAATTAAATAAGTGTGATTTATCTAATTAATCAGGTTTAGGAAAGTGGATAAATTAACCAAATAAATACTTCACATATTTATTTAATTAATTGGGATGAAGTTGTAAGGTGTAGTGATGAATTAATTAATATAAATGATGAATGATGAAGGGTGAATGGTTAGGGATAATTTATGATTAATTAATTAAACAATTATAAATTTATTTAATTAATTGGGTGAAAGGGGACGTTAGTGATATTGATGATGCAGAGACATGGTTAAAGGGTCGAGACATTTTTAGGTGTCTACATTTGCCCCTCTTTGACATGGCATCATGACCTAGTAGGGAAATGGCAGGAAGGAGTGAAAATGGATGAGGGATGCCCCCGTGAGAGGTTGGGTGAAAAAATTATTTTTTTCGGCCGAACTCTCGAAAATGAGGGAATGGTGGTGAAAAACGGGTGCAGGATAGAAAACCAGGTTGACATGAGAAAAAACGGAGGAAAAGACTGAGATTTGTGGCCTGGGGAAAGAAAAAGGTGGATGAGGGATGACATGGTGGCTATATATAGGAAGTGTAGGCCCAATATGCCACATTTGCATACTCTAAGCTGATTGGATGAGAGAAGAGTTGAAGTGTTGGGAATTAAGGTGTCTCAACCTTTGCAAATTCCTAGCATTATTTATTTAATTGTATATTTATTTATTGCCTAATAGTGTATTTACTTGCACATCTAGTTTGGTGACTTAGTTGAGGTGGCACGGTGACTTGTCATCTTACTTGGAATGTGACTTAGATGGTCAAGTCAAACCTACATGGATTTGGGCATCCCATTTGAGGTGGCACTAATATGCCATGTGTCAGCATCTTGTGGTATGTGGAAGAGGATATTCCATATGACAGACTCTATGACACATAAGAGCTAAGTTTGGAGATTCCTATGATAAGTGGGGACAAGTGTCGGCGAGTATCTTTGCATGAGGTAAAGGCATCTTTGGCTGCCCAAGTTGGGCTATGACATGTTGTAAGAGGAATATGCTATATTTAGTATTTTATGACGGATTCTCTTACAACATTTAAGATTGTCATGTTGCAAATTTTTATGACAGTTGTAAGATGCGTAAGAGCATCTGTCATAGTCTATTTTTAGCCTTGGAGCGCTCCATGTTGGGAAAGTCAAATCTACATGTATGACAGATGTAAGAGATGTATTTTCAACTTGGACAAGTGTCCTTTGATGCAAGATAATGGCCATGTGGCCAAGGTGGACGCCTATCTCAAGAAGCTTCTAAAATATGCCTTGTATCTCTATAAAATGCATTATTTTGGAGTTGTAGTTGCATAGTGTTTGTAGAGGTACTGTTATGCTGTCGGAATCACTCCAAAAACGACATTTGAAGACTCTTGGAAGAACTTGCATTGCAAGTGTATTGTAAACACACCATTGTTTTGATAATACATTGTGTAGGTTTTAGAGTGTGGGGTTTTTTACCTAAAAAGGTTTTCCCCACAATACATCTTGTGTCAATCTCTTATGTGTTATTTTGTTGTTGTAATTTCTTATGTTATATGTTTAACATTGTTGCAATTGTAAGGAATAAAATGAATTTGCATACTGTTCCCCTCATTAGATTCGTGTAGGAAGTGTGTTCCGTGTACCTTGCTTCCTTTCATGAAGGAGTCATGGTGCAACCGACATTCCCATGACACGTGCATCGATCCGAGAGGGTGAGTCTATGGACGTATGGCAGAGGATGACCCACAAGTATGTTGACCTAATCCAACTTTGTGATTTCAAGTTTTGGGTTGGTTAGTGGGTCAGGAAATGGGTAGTTAGGTAGATTAGTGCTATCACGTAGCCGTGTAGCGCTATAGGGTCTCGTTTAGCGCCATAGGTCAAAGGAGGAATCCAGGTGATTTAGCTCTATTCAATGGTGGTTTAGCACCATCATCTAGTTTAAAACCATGGATGTGGGGGTTTATCTGGTTTAGTGCTATCTAAGTGTGAATTAGCGCTATCTTGTCATTTAGCACAATAATAGGTGGAATTAGCGCTATGCTCTGCTTTAGCGCCAAAAATTTAGGGTTTTTAGGTCAAATGGCGGATTAGCGGCATTAGATCATGGTTTAGTGCTATCCTCTCATTTAGCGCCATCAGGGTCAATATTATCGCTATATGGCTCTGAATTAGCACCACCTTCTAGTTTAGCACTATAAGGCTCTAGATTAGCACCAAAGCATTGTTTTAGGGAAAATGAGTTGATTTAGGTTTTTTTTTTTGGATGCAGATTGAGGAGAGGATTCTTCATTCATGGGAGCAACGAGTTCCTACAGTGATGGCATTACGGAGTCGTCTGACAGATGCAGAGATGACTCGATTGGGTGGGATTGGGCTTCATACAATCTCTGAGATGTCACAGTTTCAGGCTCATAGGGCCATGATGATGGTCTTGGTAGAGAGATGGAGGAGCGAGACATGCTCCTTCTTACTGCCGACAGGTGAGATCACCATCACCCTAGAGGATGTATGGAGGATCCTTAGGATCCCCATAGTTGGAGAGACGGTGATATATGATGTACCCTCTGGAGTGGCATCTTTGGATAGAGCATTTGCGCCATCTCGACCAGTGTATGCCAAAGATCAACAAAAGATGAGATACACACGCACATGGGTGGGGGCAGATCAGCAGTATGTACTGTATGTATGCGGGTTGATCAGAGGGATACTAGTACCTGATCGACAGTCGCGAGACTTCTCAATTGGCTAGGGTTGGGTCATCGAGGCTATGGCGACTCAGGAGATAGTGTTTGCATGGGGGTCATCTTTCTAGCTTAGCTTTACCATGAGATGCACCTGGTAGTGTACCAGGTAGATGTGATTTTGGGAGCGGGAGTGACATTGTTCCATGTGTGGGCATGGGAGCACATTCATATTTCTAGGCCTGAACATGCATATGCGAGGGCACGGTTTGAGCGTTTTGTATTTTTGTATACGGTACATATCTAGTAGACACGGTTGGGGCACCTGAGATACTAGTAGCGGCAGTTGGATTACATGGATATGGTCATATGGTGATTGTATATAGGATTGGATCAATGGGTTGATGATGATATTCATATGCCTTACACTTTCCAACCGCGGTATATGATGGGGCAGGGAGAGCACACCATTGACAGATTTCGTCCCATGTGATGCACTAGTTTGGGATGGTGTAGGATTTGCCCCAGGCGATGCCAATTTTTGGAAGGGCTTCATCAGATATACCATCCTGGCCTGCTATGTTATCTCCTCAGGTGGCTTTACTGGACTGGGTAGCACTGTAACTAGTGCAGTGGGATTGGCGGAGTCAGGTGGTGGATGCGAGGACTACTCCTACATATGACATGTGGTGGGTGTAGGCTAGGCCTATACATCTTACAACTCCAAAGGCTGATCCAACAGAGGAGGAGGAGGAGGAGGTGTGGGAGGAGTATGTGATGGAGGAGGGAGATGGCATAGATTTTTTGGCCGCAACAGCTACAGGGTAGGCAACAGCAGGCCAAGTATAGGTGGGGCAGGCACCTATTGGATAGGATTATGTAGGATAGGCTCCAACTGTTGGATAGATACCACCTGTATAGGTATAGGATGGTCAGGGACAGGTTCCAGCAGTACATATTCTAGTGGGTCAGGGACCTGCTACTCATGTAGGCACATCAGGTGCGGGGCCATCTGGTACAACTATTGGTCTTGATCCTTCCACACGACGGCGGGTGCGGCAGCAACAAGGAGACAAGGAGGAGATGGAGTCATTGAGGGCACAGGTGGCTAGTTTAGAAGATGAGGTAGCCAGGTAGCAGCGGGAGCTTGACGAGGTGATCATTGAGAGGGGTAGAGCCCACACAGAGGCAGAGAGGCTACAGGGCATACTAGCTATTGGAGGTGGAGGGGATGGTGGGAATACATCTATACTCTGAGCATAGATCAGACAGTTACAGAGCCAGATGCTAGCACAGGTTGGACAGCTGACTGCAGAGAGAGATGATGAGAGGGTACAACACTAGGGTACAGATGTCTTACTGCAGAGAACAAAGGCTAGGGCGCAGCAAGCTGAGGCCCAGGTGGCCCAGCTACAATAGTAGGTCACACAGATGTAGGGTGTTATCAACGGCAATTGCATGGCTAGGATGTGGGATGATTTTGTTGCTGCTCAGAGAGAGAGATAGTTGAACAGAGAGCGAGAGCGGAGTACTATTATGGTTCTTATCAGACGGTCGTTCTCGAGGGGCGAAGAGTGCCTAGTAATAGCCAGCGTAGCTAATATGTGGCCTCGGTATCACAGAGATCCAGATGGTCTCAGTAGTCTGTGCAACAACCACCACCTTAGCAACAAGTACCTATGAGGCCAGCTCCTCAACGTCATCCTGACTCTCCTACAAACTCTGCTAAGGGTTCATCTGCCTATGGTTGATGTGTATATTTGCATGCATTTGGGCTTATGTATTTTGATGTATTTTGATCCCTCAAGTAACACATTTTTTTGTATCATGGCATTTGATTTTGAGCGATATATATGATGATTTTGGTGGCAATATATGTGATGCGTTATGGTGTTTATGCATTTATGATTATGATGATGTATGGATATGATGGAGATGTTATGGATGCACTATTATGATTATGTTTATTGATGGATTCATTGATGTATGTTTCTTATATGATGATTATGGATGGATTATGTATAGATGTATGGATGTTATGATGATGTTGTATGGTAAGCATATGGATATTTTTATGTTTTTATGGTTTATGTGGATTATGGATGGGTTAATGAGATGCTTAGATTAATAAATATATATTATGGATGGATAAATGGAAATGGAAATGGAATATATGCTTAGATTATGTATGGATAAATGGAATGAAAATGGAATATATGCTTAGATTAATAAACATATATTATGTATGGATAAATGTAACGAAAATAGAATATATGCTTAAAATAATAAACATATTATGCAAATGGGTAAATGGATGGATGATGTAAATATACGCTTAAATAAACATGTATTATGCAAACGGGTAAATGGATGGATGGTGTAAGGCAATATATGCTGCAATGATAAAGCAATGATATGGTTAATGTGATGGTATGATGATGTCGTAATGTAATGCAAATGATGTTACAGATGTTTTGTCATGATACATTGTGATGTTTAGAACCATGGGAGATGGGGTTGGGAGGTTTGAGGATGGTGGGAAAAGGTTTAGGAATTGCCGTGATAGGTTAGGATAGGTGTAGGGATGGTTGGGAAAGGTTTAGGGATGGTTAGGATGAGTTTAGGGATGGTTGGGAAAGGTTTGGGGTAGGTTAGTACTAGGTTGGTAGATGCCACATTGTTAGAGGGGTTTTGTTGGAATAGTTGGAATTGATTAGAAGTTTGTTAGGTTGGTTAGGGTGGTTGAATGATTAGGGGATGGGATTGATTAGGTCCTATTAAATGCAAGGCCAAGATGGTTATTTTGAGTGAGGTTAGATTAAGGATGATGGGTTGGGATGGGATATTGCATTGATATTTTTGAGAGCAATCCTAGATTTATTATAGCTAAAGGGGATATTTTCACCAAGGTATGAAAGACCAAGGTGATGATTCATATCCGACTTTGCATGGACTAGACTTGCAAATAATAGAATGATCCCATACATGCCCAAGGTAGTACAATGTTGTCTAGATGAGGGAAGGGGACTCATAGCATAAGTCCTTAGCACATAAAAGGTATGATGAACCTTAGAGGCAAAAAAGAAACAATATGCTAGAACTGGTCTTACATTTTCAAGATACAAATACTAGACTTGGAGTAATGAGATCAATCCACAAACACAGCATACAAAAACAATGACCATGCCCATTTCAGGTGTTTTCCATCACATACCATGATATAGTGAGATCAAGGTAGTTTTGGAGTGATCCTTAGAATGAGACAAAAGATAATAATCAAAAAGACCAACGAACCAAACAAACAACCATTGTATATATTGCCAAGATAAGTATTAATTTGATAGGATGATGGATTATGTGTATTGTAGGAACGATATATCCGTTAAGGCGAGAATCAATGGGATGATTAGGATAAAAGTCGAAAGATGGGCAAAGGGATAGTAGGCCATGTGTCATGATTGTAGTTGGTTTGTTGATTGGTGATTTTGCGTGAGATTTGATTGTTTTGGAAGTATGCTTAACAAGTGTATTGCTCTTGGATTTAGTATAAGCTCAGGGAATAGGGACCATCTAAATGGGTTGGATGGGTGCATCTTATGTATCTATGTACTGGATACTTCCTTCGTATTCCAAACTACCTACATGCTCTATTTCAACGGAATCAAGGCACATCAAGATGTGGGTGGTGATGAATATGTAGTTCTGGTTTGTAGTGACGATGTAGGGATAGTTTGGGATGGGTTGGATAGTGATGATGGATGATTGTTGGTGATGATGATTGTCTTTTGGGATTTTATAATTTTTTGATTTTTGGGGGGGTTTTGGATTTTCTAATGTTTTTTTGGTTTTCTAATATTTTTTAGATTTTCTAATGTTTTTTTAATATTTTTTGGATTTTGATGGTGGGTGCTACCACAATAATGGGTTACACTTTATGGGACATCTTGGTTTTTGCTGAAATCACATATTTTTAGAAAATGTAATGAATTAAGCCTTGAAAGGTTCCATTTAAAGGATTTTAATAGAAGAGGGTTTGATCAAACCCCCTTAGATTCAAAGCCCCTTGGATAGAACCCCGCTAGTTTTAAACCATACCTATAATGGAGTCTCCTCTACACCTATCAAAATGCTGATAAAAAACCACATTTGATTTACCTTTTGGGGGATCAAATGAATTCATTTAAATTTTATATTTTGTAAGTATGTAGTCCTTACTATAAGCTTCCCAAAAAGTATAATTTTAAATATATTTAATTTGATTATTATATTTATTTTTTATTTCTTGTGAATGTAGGTTTTTCACCGAACATCAAGTTCTCTATTTTACACACATGGAAAATTAGTAAATTAGTGAAAAAAAATTCTGAAAAATATCTATGCCCTAGGAATTGATGTCCTTGTTTCAACCCAAAAAAAAAGAATTTTACAAAAAAAGTTATGTTTTACAGAATATGCCTATGTCTAAATTATAATTAGTTTGACTTCAAAAATTAATTAAAAAAGATATTCAACAAAGCATTATAAAACCAAATGCATGCCCTATATATCAATGTTACCAATCTAAATTCAAAAGAATCATAATTTTATCCTTTGTAGAAAAAAAGTTATGTGCTACAGAATACACATCACTTTAAAAAAATGTTGTTTACAATTAAAAATTTGTTATCAAAGGAGACGCAAAAAATTTTACAATTTAACTCCAAATTTTTTTAAAAAATATATTTAGAATCTACAAACAAAATCTCACAAATCATTAGTTTGCATCATCTTCAAATTCCTAACGGTTTAGCGGCTATAGGTGTCAAAAAGTGAAGATTTGGTTCAAAATGTTGATTTTAATGTCAAGTTTGGCCAAAAAGTGTAACCCATTATTGTGGGATGACCCTAGTTTTTTAATGTTTTTTGGATTTTCTACTTTTATGTTGTATAAGGAAGGCATACAAGGAACCTTTTTAGGAATCTACCTTGGGTGGGTGATGAAGGGATGGCATAGGATATACTGAATGTTTTGGGATTCCAAGACATGGGATGGAGAGGATATGGAGTGATATGGAGTGATGTGATGAATGTGAGGACTTATTAGATGGTAGGACTGGCCACTACACATGGCGCCTGAGACGGGTTTTTTGAGTATAAGGAATACTGAGAGGGAGGTGAATCAGTATTCCACAAAACCACTTCTTCAACACTTCATTAATCCAATTACCAAAATTAATAACATGAAAGCAGAATAAACATGAGAACAACAACCATAAATATATAACACATAGACACCAGGAGTTTTACATGGAAAACCCAAAAGGGAAAAACCACGGTGAGTGTTAGCTCACAATATATTATGATAACAATACCGAATTACATAAGGCTCACTACCCAAAGAAATGCTCATCGCATGTGGATTCATTGTCCAAGTGGACTCACTATCCACTGAGAAAGAAAGATAGAAGATAGAAGGAAATTGGCTCACTGCCAGTGATGAACTGTTGCAAATGCATCTACCACATGCTGTATCACAGTTCCATTGAAGGCTCAATACACAGATTCAAAGGTCTTCATTAGTTCTGCCCTGCTTTTCACTCTGCTACATATACTCTCTTTTCTGCCCTTATAGTCCTTTTCTACTCTGAAGACTGCCTTAAATCATGCACACATCGAATTCGCACTACTTCCACAAAATCTCCATACTTTCAACATCGAAATCCATCCAGTATATATATCCGCAATAAGATTTATCTCATGATTAAGTTGGCAAGCCAAACATGAAACATGTATACAAATGTTATACCTTGTCGACTTGATCTTGTGCACAAACAGCAATGCGGACTCAAACAAACATACAATAGTCTTCATATAGGTCGGCACCAATCATTTAATCACTTAGATTGATTGTTCAAATAATATATCTTCACCGCATATAGATCTAACATGTCTGTCAGCTTATCCCTTAAGTACATACTTGACCAGTTCATCTATCACAGCATAATTCCCACTACAGACCATATGAGACTTTAAGATTCATATCCAGAATTCATCATTGACCTCTTAACATACCTTCAGAACCGCAAGACAAGATATGCAACAGTGGAGGAATGCAGACCCTTTTACTTTGGTACTATGCACTATTCCTTTCTTAACTTTGTTCACCCAGACTTGGACATTTCATAGTATGACTTCCGGAGGAAGTTAGGATTTGAACACGGGAACATATCATCACTAAATAGCTATGATTAACATATCTGAACTGCATGTAATGATCTTCAACTGCGGAGACATACTGACCCAATCTTTGACACTTACTCTATATACTGCCCATACTTAGTCATTTTAGGCTTCCGGAACAGAATCCTTTTATGCCTTGTTGTCAAACCAAAATGATCTACTGGAGTAAAGTCTCTTTGTCTTGTTGGTGGAATCACTTAACCTTATTGCCATCAATGACAACATTCAATTATTCATTAGAGCAGTGTCTCTTGCCAGCAGGGTTTTCACCATGGTACTTATCCAAGGCATCACCGAAGTGATTTTCACCATTGGATGACTTTATTACACTCAAGTTTTTCTTGATTTTTTTATTTTTTTAGATTTTTTTGGTTTTTTTTATTTTTTATATTTTTGACTTGCGATACTTGATGGGTTAGGCGTAGAACTTCTTGAGGTGCATGATATTCATAGGTTCATCTAGAGGTTGCCCCTCAGCTGTTACAAGCTGATAAGCTCCTAATCCATAGCTAGTTGTGATGACATAGGGTCCCAACCAATTAGGCTCAATCTTTCCCTTCTTGTGACGCTCTTGTAGGTTCCTTTGATTTTCCATAAGAACAAGGTCACCTATCTCAAACTTGCGGTTCTTGATCTTCTTGTTGTAACTTTTGCGTAGGCAATTATGATAGGCCTGCAAGTGATTTAGAGCATTGAAACGCTTCTCATCCAGAAGTTCAAGCTTATTTAGTCATGCAACTCGATACTCCTCAGTTATGATATTCTACAGTGAGATTCTGAGAGAGGGGAGCTTGACGTCGATTGGTAGGATGGCTTTCGAACCAAATAGTAAAGATTATGGAGTAGCTCCTATAGGGGTACAGATGCTTGTGCGGTAGGCCCAAAGGGTGGGATTGAGTTGGAGCTTCCAGTCACGACCAGCTTCATTAACCGTCTTCTTCAGGATGTGTAAGATGATTTTATTGGAAGCTTCAGCTTGATTGTTACCTTGAGGTTAATATGGCATGGAAAAGTGATGTTGGATGTGGAATTTCTTGTAGAGGGTGTGGTCTTCTTGGTTCTTGAATGATTTCCCATTATCAATGATGATGGAAAGGGGGATGTCATAGTAGAATATTATGTAGTGGAGGATGAACTTGGCTATTTAAATTCTGGTGGTGAATGTGAGTGGAATGGATTCTACCCACTTGGTGAAGTATTCAGTGGCGGTGATTATGAACTTATATCCATTTGATGATGGTGGGTGCATTTCTCCTATGAGGTTGAGCCCCCATTGTGAAAAGGGCCATGGAGTTGTGATCGATTGCAATTCCTCTGATGGTGTGTGGATAAGATCACCATGTTGCTGACATGGGATATATTTCTTCACAAACTAATGGGCGTCATGTTCCATGGAAGGCCAATAGTATCTTGTCTTGAGAATCTTCTTTGCTAGAGTAGGTCCACTAGAATGTGCCCACAAATACCTTCGTGTACCTCTTGTAAGGCCACTTCAACTTCCCTAGAATCGAGGCATCATAGAAGAGTACCATCAAGACTTTTGTGGTAAAGGGTGTTACTTATGATGGTGAAGCAAGAGGCTCAGTAGATGAAAGTGTGGCGTTGTGCGGATGTTAGGTTGGGTGGAATGATGTTATCATGGAGGTAGAGATAGGTCTCTTGGTACCATGGAGATAGGGGACCAACAATGTCACATACTAGCTCAGATTGTGAGACATCATAAGCCGGTATTGGAATCTTTTCAATCAGGAACTCACATTTCTTACTGTCCTTTTTCATGTCACCCAGGGATCCTAAGTAGCCATGGCGTCTGTTGCTTTGTTATTCAACCTTGGTATTTTCTCAAAATGGATATCATGAAAGTAGTCCTTAAAATCATCAACTATTCTTTTATAGGGTTGGAGCTTATCATCCTTTGTTTTGTATTCATTGCTAGCTTGTCTGATAACTAGCTGAGAGTCACCATAAACTGTGAGCTTTTCAGTCTTCCATTAGATGGCCATGCGAAGTCCTGTGATGAGGGCCTCATATTCTGCTACATTATTTGTGCATGGAAATGTTATTTTGTAAGATTTCAGGATGGTGTCTCCTTGAGGGGTGACAAACAGGATGCTTGCCCCCGAGCCATGATGTGTATAGGATCCATCAAAATACATCTTCCATGTTTCTATTGTTGGTGCCACCGTGAGGATCGACTCATCTAGAAATTTTCAAAGCAAAGGTTGCTCTTTTGGGATGGGTGCATCTATTAATTGATCAGTAATTACTTGTCCTTTGATAGCCTTTCACTTTGTGTATTCAATGTCAAACTCACTTAGGATCATAACCCACTTCACCATTCGTCTAGTGAGAGTTGCTCTAGTCAATAGATATTTTAGCAGATCAATTTTGGAAATGAGCTTTGTCTTATGATTAAGCATATAATGTCTTAACTTCTATGAGGTAAAAACAACTACAAGGCATGCTCATTCAATAGGAGTATAATTCAACTCATAGGTCACCAAAGTGCAGCTGATGTAGTATATGACTCTCTCTTTTCCATGTTCATCATGTTGTGCTAGCAAGGCCCCTATTGTTGTTTATGTTGTTGAGATGTATAGAAGGAGGGGTTGTTCTTGCTTTGGTGGGATAAGGATGAGTGGCATGGCAAGATATTCTTTCAGTTGTTGGAAGGCCTTCTGACACTTGTCATCCCATACAAATTTTGTTGTATCTTTTTGAAGAAGATGCTGAAATGGCTTACACTTATCTGCAAGTTGCACTATGAAGCGACGAAAAGACTGAAGCTTCCCTTGAAGGCTACGGAATTGTTTGAGTGTCTTAGGTGGAGGCACCTCCATTATAGCCTTAACCTTAGCAAGGTCAATGTCAATACCTCTTCTTGATACAATGTACCCTAGGGGTTTTCCAGAGGTGACCCCAAAGACACATTTCTTAGGATTGAGCTGCAGCTTGTATTGCTCTAATCTATCAAAGATTTTTTCCAACACATTCAAATGATCTTCTCTAGTCTTGGATTTTCCCAAAAAATCATCTACATAATCTTCCATTATGCTATGGAAAAGGTCATGGAAGATAACTGTCATGGCTCTTTGATATGTGGCTCCTACGTTTTTCAACCTAAAGGGCATCACAACCTAGCATTAGGTTCCCCATGGACATATGAAGGTTGTTTTATGTTGGTCTTCTTCTGCTATCCTGATTTGGTTAAAACTGGACAATCCATCCATGAGAGACAACATTTCATGCCTAGCTATTAGATCAACAATGATATCTATGTTGGGTAGTGGAAAGTCATCTTTAGGTCGTGCCTTGTTAAGATCCTTGAAGTCTGTGCAACAGAGGATACCCCTAGTTACTTTTGCTATGGGTACAATGTTTGATATCCATTCAAGATAATCGATAGGTCAAATTAATCCTACATCCAAGAGATTTTTGAGCTCAACTTTGACAAATAGTGCAATTTGAGGATTCATTTTCCCAAGTTTTTACTTCACCGGTTTTACATCAGGATGTACGGCAAGATGATGTACTACTAAAGCGAGATCCAATCCCGGCATATCAGCATATCTTCATGTGAAATTATGACTTCTTTGTTTGAAGAAGGCCAAGAAGGCCTCTTGTTCTACTACTATAAGGGACTTTGCTCAGAAGGTGATCTTAGGTGCTTCTTCAATACCAAGGTTCATTTCATGTGACGCTTCTACCAGGATTGGTGACCTTTCTTGATACAATTCTGAGACTTCAAGGAGGTCCAATCTCTCATCCCCTAGCACCTCGAGGAGGTTTTCACTAGGGATACGTCCTTTATTTTGATTTTTTCATCATCTGAAAGTGCCACAAGGTGGTTTTCACTAGGGGATGTTATTTTTATTTTCATACTTTTGCGACTAAGAGATTAGATTGTCTCCCTAAAGTATGTGGATGTGTTTAGTTCAATTATGTAGCTAGCTTTGTGATCTCCAAGGGGAAAGTGATCTCTAACCCACATCATTTTAGCTATTGCTTCATCATTTTGTGCGACACAAAGGATGGGAGTTCCTTATTAGTCCTAGACAATGACTTGTGGATAGACAAGTGGAAGGTCGTTGGATGTTGATGGCATGGTTGATAGGCTATAAATGGTGAAAATGGAAGATTCGAAGAATTTGATGAAATTAGAAAAGGAGTCTTGATGGTCCTCTTCATTGATATTATCGATCTTAGGAAAATCCTTGGCAACCGCCGTTAAGATATACTCAATTTTGGCAGAGGTGGATTCTTGTTTTCCATACCCTAGTCCGTGGAGATAAGGATTCTTCGTTGCTTGAATAGGCTCAATAATTCCTTGTTCATGTAGGCCTATGCCACCTTGTCCTTTATAACCCATATATTTGACAATTTCGAGACCTTTTCCATAGATGTCAATTTCTTGTTGTTCATCTTCATCTTTATAAAACCATGAAGATATGTCTTCGAGGATATCTTGCTCAAGAATGTGTTTTTTCTCAAAGATTGGGGATGGCTTGCACTTGATGAGGACCGTGGAGATGTCATTCTCCTTAGGGGCACCAAATGTCTTGGGGGATGGTGGAAGTAGACCCATGTAAAATGTGCCATGTAGATCATACTCACCACATCCCATGTCACTCATCTTGATCTTGACCTCGGGAGGGTCGGATGACTATGATGTGGATGCAATGTTTGAGGGATCAACATATGAGGTGGATGGTGTTGGATTGTTGTTAGTGATGGATGGTTTGATAGTGTTGTTGTAAGGACAGAAGATCTTATCGTGTCCTTCCAAAAAGATGCAATATTGAAAGGGACGAGGATCAACATAGATAGTAACTTTTGTGTTGTTATAGGGGAACTTTAGGCATTGATGGAATGTGGATGGGACAGCTTGCATGGCATGGATCCATGGTCAACCAAGAAGGATGTAGTATGGGAGGTCAAGATCAAGGACTTGACATTTTGTTTCTAGGATCTTTTGTCCCACTTGAATGGGAAGCTTAATGGTGCCCTCAAACAATCTTTTGGTATCATCGTATCCTTTGATGGTTATACACTCACTCGAGTCCACAACCACATCAGAGTATCCCAAGTGTTTTATCAATTTTAGAGTGCAAATATTTAGGCTGGAGCCACCATCTATTAAGACTCTCTTTATGATATGTTTGTGAATAAGGACTTCGATGTGAAGGGCTTCATTATGTGAGTCATTAGATGTGGGAAGGTCTTTTTCAGAGAATGTGAGATGGTGAGGTGAGGCAATGTGTCCCACCATGGCTTGGAATTGATCAACATTCAAGTTGGTAGGGACTTGGGTTTCCATTAAGGCCTTATCAAGGATATCTTTATGGAGAGGAGATGCATGAAGTAGTTTGAGGATGGAGATTTGAGTGGGGGTCTTTCCGAGATGTTCAAGGAGGTTATACTTATGAGTGGATGGTGGATTGGTAGGTATGGATGTAGAAGGTTGATCATTGGTGGGAGCCCCACAAATGGAGATATGACCGCGACAAGTAGTGGCAGCACAATTGGGGGTCTTTTCTCGAATGGTAATGGTGTTGGCATGGTTGGAAGATTCTTCTATTTGACCCACAATGGAATCAAAAGAGGTGGGAGGTGACACGATATTATAGGCTTGATTGGAAGATGAGGCTTTACCCTTGTTATGATATGGGAGGGGATCCTTGTATGCTCCTAAATTTGCATTAGGTGATTGTTTGGGTGGTTCATCAATAGCTATATTGCCTCTATCCACAAGGTCTTGAATGCAACGTTTTAGCCTCATACAGTTAAATGTCTTATGTCCTTTCACACGATGTTATTCACAATAGGCATTTTCATCAAACCAAGAGGGTTTAAATTGATTTCGTCATAGGGGAAAATAGGTGGAAATGTTATTAAATCTGCCTCTACAAGGTTTTTCAAGACATTTTCGATGGGTTTCCCTAAAGGTGTGAATCTCCTCTTCGGGTTATTATTTTGTCTTGGAAGTCCCCTAGGAACATTTATATTATTGTTGCTTGTGGATGCACTTGGTGGAGTTGGATTTTGTACATTTTGGATAACCTTCACATCGGTGACACCATCATTGAGGGTGTTTTTCTTTTTACCCCAAAAGTGAGGTTTGTCGTCGGATTGGGTGTTGTTGTTTGTGTTGGAAGTGTTGGTGTTGGTGTTGTTGTTGTTAGCATTGACTTTGTTATTGTTGTTGTTTTTGTTGTCATTGTTGTAAATTTTTATAGATCCCTTAGCAATAAGGGATCTCTCAATGCTAGTTCATTTGTCTATAACCTCTTCAAAGGTTGATGCATATTAGATTTGTAAATGGAAGCCCATTTCTTGGTTCAAATTCATCACAAGCATGGTGACTAGTTGTTTCTTGGAAATAGGCCAAGGGAGTTTGCTTCCTAGGCTTCTCCACCTTTGTAAAAAGGCAACGAAGGATTCCCCATTCTTTTGTTTTGTGTTGCAAAGATCTGTCATAGATATTTCATGTTCAAAATTATAGGAGAAATGATTGACAAATTTCTCTGCGAGTTCATGGAATGTTTTGATGCCGGGGGGAAGATGAACAAACCATTTGGTGGCTTGACCACCCAAGCTTCTAGGAAAGAGTCTCATTAAGTATGTGTCATCGTATGAGACCTCTAGGCAAGCAATGTAAAACTCCCTAGGGTCCCCTTTCCCCTTATATTTTTCAAATTTTGGTGTTTCAAATTTCTTAGGGAAAGGTGGCATGGGGATGGTTCTATCAAATGGGTATGGGCAAATATCTTAGAATGGATATTGCTTTCTCTTGTGCCCATGTTGAATGTCTTCAACCTTTTGAATCAAGGTTTGCACAATGCTAGATAAATATTGGGTAGGTGGTGGTTGTGGTATGTTGGATTGTTGTTGATTTTAGATGAGGCGTTGGAGAAAGTTGGGGATTTGTTGATGTTGGGGTGGGGTTTGATTTTGGATGGTTTGATTTTGTGGGGTTTGATTTTGTTGATGTTGTTGGAAATCCATGAGTTGTTGTAGGATATGTGGTGGAATTTATTGGTTTTTGTTTGGATTTGGTTGTAAGGTTTGGGTGGAAGATACAATGGGTGTTTGTGAAATTGGAGGTTGTACGTACGTGAAGTTGGTTGAAGGGTTATTGCATAGGTTATTGTTAGGGATGTTGGTCGTATTGTAAGGTGGTTGGGAGAATAATTGTGTCATGAAGGCTATGGTATTGGTGTCAAATTGAGGTATACTTGTGGAAGCACTTGTGTACGTGGCATTGTTGGGGATGTTAAGGGTGATTTGGGGAGTAGACGTAGTGATGGTAGATGTTGATGTGGACGCAGAAATTGATGTAGTTGATGTATTGGTGGGAATTGTTGATGTGATGACAATTGAAGTTTGGGAGGTGTTAGGGACATTATTGGATGAGGATGGTTGTGATGAGGTGGGTATAGCAACACCATTTTGAATGAGGAATTCAAGGTATTTTGTGGGATTCGACTTTAGGACTCTATCTAGTATGTTCATGGAATTGGCATCTTGCATAAAGTCCAGAACATCTTGATCCACATTATGTATATTTGATGGTGGCCCTAGTTATTAGGTTACGAAAGGGTTTATCATAGTATTGGCATCAATGGATGATTGTTGTTGGATTATAGGGACATTATTTTAGTCAGTGTTAGGCATCTTGAAGGTAATTCTAAAGGGTTCCATTTCCTTATTTTTCTTAGCTTGGGACCTTGTCACGGGCATGCAATGGATTGGGTATGCATTGATTTGAAAGGTGGGTAAGGCTTGTGACCTTAGGGAATTAATTTCAAAATATTAGACCTAAGGATGGTGATGGATGAATAGGTGAGTGATGATGGATAAGATATGGATAGGTTTGAATTGGTGATGTGAATGTGAGTGAAGGTTTTGTTGGCAACATAGTTAAGAGACACTACTGATATGATGTTGTCATTGATGGAAACAGCTTAACATGTTTAGAGACAACTCCTGAGAAAAAGATGTATACAGTGCTTTGGTCTGGTAAGATTAACTTAGCCAAATTGACTAAGTATTGACAACACATTGAGACAGTGATGGTAATTCAGTTTGTACTCCTCCGCAATTGAAGATCAAGGTATGTGGTCATGGTATGTTGTAATCAACCCCTTGGTGATGTCATGTTCCAATGTTCAAGTTCTACCTCCCTCCGGAAATCATATGGTGAAATGCCTAAGTCTAGGTGAACAGAGTTAAGCCATAAATAGTGAAGAACACCCGAATATTTTAGTCTGCATTCCTCTGGTATTGATTGTTTCGATGTGCAGTTTGGAGGTATTGTAAACACATATCAGAAGTATCTAAATCTAGATTTTTAGATTCTGAAGTTCGCTGGAAGATCATCTACAAGCTTCCAAGTATCGACATTTAGTTTGACGATGTTTCACAAAGACAGAGTCATCAGTTCAGAGATCTGCATCTTGTCACATAAGAATATTATGATCTACAGTTATAGAGGTATGATTGGTGATGTCTAATGAATGATTGATATGAATTTTGGAGCCCAATTTGGTCTGCATTACAAGTTATGTTATTACAGTCAACAAGGTTAAGAGTATACTCAAGAATGAAGCCGACACTCGGTAGGATCGTTGTGCAGTAAAGATATACTACTTGAATCATTATTCTAAGTCATTCTAAAATAGGTCCACACCTATATGAATATTCTTGAAGGTTTTCATTGGTCCGCATAACTTTGTGTAAAGGATTCAAGCTGACAGAGCATAGCTTCCTATGTACACGCTTCATCACTGGCAAGCCGACCTGGTTTTGAGTTAAATCTTGTTATGAATATATATACTCGATAGATTTCAGCATTGGGTGTGGAATATGTGTGAAAGTAGTGTGAATTCAAAGTATGTGCAATCTAAAATAGTCTTGTGACTAGAAAGAAATAGTAAGGGCAAAGAAATAGAGTATATGTGAAACAGAGCAGGAAGGTAGGGCAGACATTATGAAGACATTTGAATCTGTATACTAAGCCATAATTGGAACTGCACTTTAGCATTCTATAGATGCACTTGTAGCAGTCTTCTCCTAGCAATGAGCCATTCCATCTACCTTCTCATCTCCTTCTTTAGGCAGTGAGCCTTTTGTGAGCAATGAGCTCAGGGCAGTGAGCCTTTTGTAATTCGGTATTACTATCACTAATAAATTTCTGTGGGTTAACCCGCACCGTGGTTTTTCCCTTTTTGGGTTTTCCACGTAAAAATGTTGGTGTTCATGTGTTATGACTTTGTGGTTACTCATCTTATGCTTACTTTACTTTCATGTTATTGAAGTTGGTAAATGGATTAATGAATGTGTGATAGAAAAGTTTTTACAGAATACTGATTCACCCCCCCTCTTAGTATTCTTTGTATTCAACAATCGATATCAAAGCAAGGTTCCTTGGAAGAAGCCTAACAGCTTGAGGAAGATCTGGGAAGGTTCACCAATGGCAGCACAAAGGTATCTCACTTATCCTGAAGCAGACCCTCCTAGCAGCATTAAGATTGGCAATCAAGTATATGTCAATAATGAACAATTTGAAGCAGCTCTAGAAGATCTTGACAACTCCAAGGCTGATATCAAGGGTTTAGAGGAGAGTATCAAAGAAGTTGATGATTGCATTCTAAAATTAAAAGAGCAGATCAGTAAATCTCACGAAAGAAGGAAAGAATTGTGTGAGCAACTAAAACAAGCAAGTGATTCCACAGAGAGTATTCTCAGGGTGATTGAAGAAAAGACCAAGAATGAGAAATATCTGAATCAAGTTGTGAAGGACAAGTTAGAGGAATGTGAAAAACTAAGAAAATAATTTCTTCTCTTAAAATTTGATTTGGAAGAAGCTAAGAGCTATGAATAAAAGTTCAAGCTAAGTTCTGCAAAGCTTGATGAAATGATTGCTGGCCAAAAGAGTACTGATGACAAGCAAGGTTTGGGATTTGAAAAGGGAGAAAGTTTAAAATCTGGTCAAGCAAATTATGAGGTAAAGCAAAATAGGAGAAACCAATTCAGAAATCAAAGAAGAAGACCTAGAAGACCCCCGGTCAAGCAGCCAAATGCTCAAAGGTACCCATCTTTCAATGATCATTGCTTTAATTGCAATAAGTATGGTCATAGGGCAACTCAGTGTAGAAGTAGAATGAATCAAAATGTTCCATCTTTCTCTAATCAATGCTTCAATTGCAAGAAGATTGGTCATAAAGCAAATGAGTGCAGAAGTGTGTCAAGAAATATGCCAAACTATTCAAGGAATGGTCAATCCTTCAATGGGAAGTGTTTTGCATGCAATAGATTTGGACATATGGCTAACCAGTGTAGATCAAGGGCAAATTCAAATGTTAGGAGAAATCAAGGTCAAAGAAATATTATGTGCTTCAATTGTAACAAGTCCGGACACTTTGCTAGATTCTATAGAACTAGAAATGTGAAAAGATACTACAATACTGAATACAGGAAAACAGAGCAAAAGAATGACAAAGGGAAGGAAAAGGTTGATCCGGTTGAAACCAAAAAATAAATAAGCAAAATTTGGATCAAGAAAGATGCGATTGAAGTCAAGGATGAATCCGTACCATCATCTGGTGCAGATACTTCCTTCAGGAAGTAAATTGGGAGCTCTGGCTCAAGGGGAGTAGTGTTGAAAATCCAAAACCACCAACCAAAAAGTGAGTGCCAGAATCTGGCACGAAGGTATATGATGAAATATGATGTGGCAAATGTCTTAAAAGAAAAACTGGAAGAAAAGAAGTCAATGCAACACATTGTGGAGCAATCTTGATCGACTGTATCCATCAAAGAAGACATGCAGCTTTTTTGGAATGAGCATTTATGATGATTTAGGTCAAGTCATGCGGAGGAGAAAATGGGACTTGTTTGATTTCAAAATCACTTTGCATTCAAGATATCAGACATCCAGAAGAGACTAAGATGAAACTTGAGCGACAACAACCAAGATCTGAAGGATTCAGAGTGACTCAGATAAAGGAAACCCTAGCTCAGTGGAACAAGGTATTTTCATTAAAACCCCATTTGTGAATTTGTTAAAATTCTACAATGGCAACTCCACAAATCGTTGATATCACTAAATGACCTCGGCCTAAATTTAAGAAACCCCCATTCAAAGCAACAGAAGTGGATCTGATAGGTGCATTTTTAGACATTCCTCATGAAGTTCTAGATGTTGAGGATGTTAGGGCATACATTCATGTTGGTCTAGAAGAACATGAGAAGAGCAAACTCACAGACTTATTTCTAGATCACTTGTATGATGGAGGTTATGATTTGAAAAATGAATACAAAGCATTGGAAACAAAGAAATTCATTTAGTACATTGATTTCCCAATGTTTGCTGAGGATGAATGGGTCTGGTATGTATTGAGTAGGGTTCATGATGAATTCACGTGGCTCAAGAGACCATTCAAGATTACAAAAGACGCTATAAAGGTAGTAACTGGATTAAACTCCACCGGATCAATACCAGTGTTGAAAGCCGTGAAGAATGATAAAGTAATGGCGGCCAATGGAGCAAAGTTTGATAAACGGGCACTAACAATCAATGATATTGAAGACCATTGCTTCCATGATTACTAGATATAATGTTTACTTCTCAAACTGTGAAAATTCAGTGTCGAGTACAACAATCTATACAGCTTTTGAAATAGTGAAGGAAGATGCAGAGTATGATCTTTGTGAACTGCTCCGACAACAACTGATGGAGAACTTAAGGAAGACCAAAGAGCAGAAGTATCCATTCAAATATGGTATGCTGATTCTCTGTGTATTCTTCTATTACATGCAAGAGTTGCCAGGTATGAAGAATCTGCTATGGACAAATGATAAACATGTTGCAATTCAAATTAGAAATCATCTGAATAGCATAGGAAGTATTGATGCCCGGAACTCAGCCCTATGGGGCTATTTCAAAAACTTCCAAAACATGATGCAATCTAGGGAAAGAATCCCTAAGGCAATTGTTGAAAAATACAAAGATACCATCTGTTTCATGGTTACCAAGGATTAGTGTTTAATGGAGGCTGTGGAGCCCGGAACTATTTGAGTAATGCCCATGGGATATGAGGTAGATGGGAAAATACTAGAAAACTATGCTCAGCACATACTCAACAAACCCAAGGAGAGCAGAGAAGAAAGGTTTGGAACCTATGAAGAACTTTCAATGAAATTGCACATTGAACTTAGACAACCTAAAATTTCTAGGAAAGTAAGAATGGAAGTAGAAGAAGTTGCATTGAAATATGGTTTCTCTAAAGAACAGGTCAGAGAAGCAAGAGAAAAATCACAACCAAAAAAGGAATCAAGAGAAAAGAAAGAGAATGAACCAATTAAGACTCTGGAGGAGCCTAAAATAAAACAAGACAAGCCTGAAAAGACTCGGAGGTCTACTAGGAGCTCTACCACCTCCTTTGGTGCCACACCATCAGTGAGTATGGAGCAAACATCAAAGAAATCTACTGTCAAAGATGCAAAGAGGAAGAAAATGAAGGGGAGAAGATTATATGTTAGTGTAGGGAGCAAAGATGAAGAAGAAACTAAGTCTGATGAAGAAGTGAAAAGGATGAAAGGTGAGGTTACAAAGGCTGAGCCAGACCCAAGAAACCCTCCGGTAAGGGTAAGACCGCAAAAAGACAAAAACAAGATGTGCCTATGACAGAGCAAGCAACTATAAGTCTTGAGGATGTACTCAAATCCATAATAGTGGATGGTAATCTAAAACCAATTGCTCAGCTGTATGATGAGTATAATGATCCAAACAAGAGGATCATTGAGACTGCAATTGTAGAATACCTAAACATCTACAACAAGGCTCTGATTGAAATTATTACTGATCTTCCACACAGAGTGGCAAGCATAATGAGTGTAAGAAAAGAAGCGGCTATGGCAAAGGATGTTGATCTTAGGGAACACTCATTGATAAGATTGTGTCCGGAGATCACCCCTAAGGAGAAGGCTAAAATCTCTAAAGAGATCAAGGATGCCTTGAGGATCAAGAGAAGAATGAACTCATTGATGTTGGGAGAAATTGATAAATTGGTCAAGGAAACAGAGGAAATCACTTTGGTAACATTAAAGAAAAATAGTATTCCTACTATCTATGACAATGGAGTAAATGATGAAGACACATCTCTGCCAGAGATAAGCCAGGATCAAGGACTAGAACAAAGTGATCAAGTTCCTGATACGGACACATTGGATATGTTAGATCAAGGTAAAACTGAAACTAATCTAACTCCTGAGCAACAGGCTGAGGTTGAAGAGAATAGGGAACAAATAAGGAGCCCTGTACTGAAGCAAAATATTGGTCAACAAGAGAATATGGACATGGAACCTCCGAAACAAAATCAAGAAGAAGTGTCTGAAGAAGTGACAAGAGACACTGTTGTTTCTCCAGTTGATTCTGCTAGAGAACTTTTGGAGAGACAACAAGATTTGGATGAGTATGAGCTTCTACAAGGACCACTAAATTTGGCCTCAATGTCTCCTATGCAAAAATTTAAACTAGTTTCAATTGTTCAAGCAAAGGCACAGGAGGAGATACCAAGGTCACACATGCAGGACAATGAACTCAATGGTGAAGCATCTGGTATCCTAGATAAGTTAATGCCTTCATACCAAAAGGATGTTGGAGTATAATACAACACTGAGAGGGGGGGTGAATCAGTTTTGTATAAACTTTTATAACATTTTGCAAATTTAATTTACAAGACAAAGAGAGAGAAAGACATCAATAAACTGTTAAACACAAATGCACAATTATGAATTAACACAAGACATGAGACCAAGACACAAAAGATTATACAAGAGGAAAACCCTCCTGGCGTAGAAAAACCTTTCAAAATTGCCTCACTGGCTTATTCAAAACCTCACTAGTTACAAATAGGTCTCACTGACCATTTAAGCCTCACTGGCTACAAGAAGGTCTCATTGACCATACAAGCCTCACTGGCAAATATAACCACCATCAAAACAATACAAGTAATACAGAGGGTTTCTTTGTTTCAATACAAGCCCCTAAATCTGCAATCATACTCAATTCAATCTTCATATTTCTTTGCAATAATACTACACTTCATTCTCATTATCTCTGTATTTTCTTTCACACTTAAAAATAATGTCTTCATCTCAAATGTACCTGCAAATAAAATATGTTTTCACATTCTTCTCATCTCTACATCAATCATCAAAACATTACTTTTCTCTGTATATATTTATCATCAATAAGGAACCTGCAAAAAAAATAAGGTTAAATTTCTCTACTTTGCATAACCATTCATATTCTTCATTCCTCTGATTCATTTTCCTCTTTTCATAAAAAAAACCCTTTCATCTTCTCAAAAAAATGTTCTTCCAAGTCTTTGATCTTCAAATCCATTCTTCATTCATATGTTCACCTGTTCATATTCTCTTAAAAAAAACTTCTTCATATTTTTCTTTTCAAAAAAACATCTTCAATCTCTTCATCTCCTCTACATAAAAAAAATCATTCACCTGTAATAAAAAAAATTGAATGACCCTGCATATACATTTTCAACCTCATCAATCTGTTCATCTTCTCCAAAATAAAATATCATAAAATGATATCCTTTACATAAAATCTTCAATCAATTCACCTTCTCTGCAAATATCTTTTCAATATTCTTCAATCTTTTTATCTTTGCTCCCAAATGACCCTTCATATTTTTCTTTCTTTACACATTCACTTTTATCTTCACTTTGTATTTTTCTTCTTCCATAAAAAGTCTTCAACAATGTTTTTAATCCAACTGCCTTAAAAAAAATTCTCTTTGATTATCTTCGAACCCACAACTAAAAAAAAACCATCTATATGAAGAGTGAAAATAGAAAGAAAATAAAACCTCCTTACTTGCAAAAGGCATTAAATCTTTCACCAAAAAGATGCCTTTTTTAAAAAATAAAACACCATTCTATTTGCCTTCAATGTCTCGAATGAAGTCAAAAATAGAAATAACTCACCTAAAAAATATCCTTAAAAGTCCACAAAAAATTGCCTCTGAGTAATAATAAAAATAGCATTTAAAAAACAAAGACTACAGTTTTAACAACTTTTGACATTCACAAGCACATTAAAGAAGATACAGGAGGTCGGGGTCTCAGTTTAAATATCAACCATTGAACAAGGTTTTCGCACCCACTTCACTTTTAAAGGAGACCATTGATTAGTGATTTGGCGCCCACGCACTTGGAAACAGACCGGTGCTAATGGTGAGTCAGGTCGATGGGGCTGGTTGCCCACGACACTAATACCCTTTACCAAGTCACTTTAAGTGATTGTTACCTGCGACAGAAGGTCAAATTCAAAACAAAACCAAAAAGTGCATCTTGTTTGTGATGGGCAGAGAGGGGACTGTGATAGGTTTTTAAGTGTTTTTTAACTTTATTCAAAACCTTTAATCACACTAACACCATGTAATAAATTTGCCAAGTAATATTATAATATCTCTAAAATCAAATACAAACTCCTGACTTTGTAATGACATTTTGTCCCACCAAAAAACTCCTGAACAAACCTCAACATGAATATCATGATTTGATTATCACTGCAACTTTGTCTTTCTACCACCATGGCATTCTAAGAAGATGAATGACAAGATAGAATAATCCAATCAAGATCAAGTTATCACAGGAACTTTATCACCTATTTGATATCTCTGCCATATGTTTTACCATCATATGTTTGATGTCTCTTTATGACAATCACATCAACATTCATGTGAACAACATAACTGCATGATGATGAAGACTCACTGAGGCAAGATGATGAAGACTAACTAAAACAAGGCATTAAGAAACATACCAACTTTGAGCACCCATGTCAACTCTATGATCATCACCATTCCTTATGGCTGTGAACCCATCAACTGATCTCATCAATTCATGTGAACACTTGAATCAATCCCATAATGAAGTTCTTTGCCATGAATGACAACTACACCAAGACTAATATCCCAAGAGGCACCAACAAATCTGATCTAACAATTAATATTAAAGCATCCTTGATGAACCTGAAACACCTCAAATAAGTAAGTCAACCAATGAACACAACATTGTCAAAATAAGAACTAGGTGCATGACAACTCAAGCATGAGTGATCATATGAATATCTCTTTGATCAACAATGACAACTAACTTTGCATCAACAATTCAACACCTTTTTGACATCAATGACAATCAATCTCCATCAAATTCTCTCTTTGTCATTGATGGCAAAACTATATGATACATTTTCTCTCTCTCCCCCTTTTTGACATCGGATGACAAAGGCAATGATACTCCCCTTGTCATTTAACTCCACTGAAAAATGTTAATGCTTGATCATAACATTTACAATCATATTGCATTCTGAGGATTTTGAAGACATAAACTCCTGTTAACCAGTTATCTTCCCTTTTGAACCTGTGATGATCTATGATGACAAAAATAACAATCTTGAAGCAAGCATATGACAAACCTTGTTGACAATACCTTGAAACAACTCTTCAACTTGAGAGCAACAAGTCACCATGAGCACACATCTAAAGACATACATCCTGAAGCACAAAAACCTGAGAGAAACATTATGTGAGGCATACCAAACAAAGCATCAAACCACCTATTATAAACTGCCCATAGACTGTACCATTCTTTGCCTACATAAAATGAGATCTGTTATATCAAAAAGTCTGCACAAAAGAGCACTATCCTGATAGATGAAGCATGCATATCTATCTCAACACAATACCACTTCATGTCATTACACCAATATGAAGATGAAGATGAAAACTGACATCATTGAAATCCTCTGATCACTTCTTTTGTTAGGATGAAGATTGGCATATCACTGCTATCAAATACCAACTCCGGATAACATCACTTGTGATTGCTAAACAAAATTTTCATGTCAAACAATCCTTTCACAATCACCAACACTTTTTGACCCAAATGACAAATCTCCCAGAACTCCCAAATCATAAAGTATGAAGAAGATTATGATGGCATAAAAATGACTCCTTTGACAAGACACATATAAACTTGAACTAGACATGCAAAGATATTATAAACACTTCAACACCCATGATGCACAACAATATAGGATCAACTAGCAAAATTCTGATAACAGCATGAAGACTACTCATTACAAAATTCACAACTCATGATGACATGATGACCACACAAGAGATGATCTTGCCAATAACACCATGATAGTGACTACAAGATAGACAATCAGCAACTAATCAACTTCTACACACACATCTTAACAAAATAAAGAATGAAAACCATCTGTAAGAAATGAAGACTATCTTGATGAAGACCATCCTTTTGTTCCTGCACAAGACACTTTTTACAACAAAATATCAAATATGATATATACTAAACCACATCTGAAACATACTGCAAAAAAACTAGAATTGTTGCCTCTTGACTTTATCATTCAAATTAGCCCATCAAGTCTGCACATCAACAAACTAACTGCACCATAAAATTCTTCATGCAACAATACACATCAAGAACACTTTGAACTGCAACATCAAGACAACTCATCCTTTGTAAGTATCAACATGATATGAACAAGATCATTTATAAACCAAGTCACTCAACATCATCAAACACTTTATGCATTTTACCTCTGAACATCTTTTCAACATCTTGTATGCAACATGAACCACTGATCACCTGCATCATTGACATACACTGAAGAGCAACATAGTTATCAACACCATTATGAACTTCATTTAATATGAGTAACATCTTAGCAAATATTATCAGCCAAGAATCCAATAGCATGATAACCAAAAAAACATCATATTGACAAACATCAAATGATCTCCTTCCTGAAACTTCTTGGGGATAATGGATAGGACATGGACAACTCCCCCTAACTTCATGCCATATGTTATGCAACTGATGATGTGACTTGTGCAAGATGCACAAGTTTAGGCTTTATCTTCTCTTTACTTTGTTTCATTCTCAAAAATTTTACAGGTTTGTTGTACCCAACCAAAATTTTTGCTTCATTAAGGCATTTTGAACAAGTCTAGAAAATTTTTCGTCAAAAAGTCAAAAAAGCAAAATTTCTAAAAATAGACATCAGATTAGGTTTACTAGGTTTCTTGAGATATGGATGCTGGAAAAACTTTCTAAAAATAGAATCTCCAACTCAGGTGTCACGCTTATTCTCATTGGTCATTTTTGCTTCACGATCGGCGCAGTTTAGACAGAATCTTCAAACGACCAAGTTTTCTCTACTAGGTCATTTCTACTTTTTTAGAAGGTGAAGTATGAGCTTGAAAGTCATCAACAGAGGAAAGTTCACCTTCCAGAGCTCATCAACAAGTTTTCAACGTTGTTCCAATGACACAGAACCAACAAATAGTCGTCGACTCGACGATTCACGCAAAACGATGCAAGATGGATTCAAGGTGAATTAAAAATTTGAAAAATCATAAATTTGACTAAGTCTAGTGAAACTAGGTGCCCCAAGTGGCTTGGGGCGCCCAACTTCTCCTGTGTTAGTTTTTTTTCACGTTTTTTGAGAAACATCGAAAATGCTTCAGTCAGCTCTTTCTTGGTTGGTCAAACTTGGTCAAACCTGGTCAAAAGTTAGTCAAAGCTAGGATTTCATCACAGATATGTTTAGACTACTTAGATCACCCTCCGTCCCACCTCGATAATCATCGGAACAACCGAAATTGAAGATCGAACAGGCCTTGTGGGCATGGAAATCGAGAAAAGGTACAAAATTGAAAATTTTTAGAAAATTTTCTAAGTGTTGACAAACCAGGCACCCCAGGTAGCTTGGGACACCCAAACTCTATAGAGTTAGTTTATTTTTGATGATTTTCTTGAAAAACGTGAATCTCCTTCCGTCAGCCCTTTCCGGTTCAGATCAGTTTGGCACATTTTTTGAGGCAAACAGAAGGTACAATCAACTCAATTTTAATCAGGCCTTCCTATTTTCTAGATGATCAGACTCATTTTCATCCCAGTTGATAGAAATTGACAGCCAAACAGGGGTCCTATGCCATCAGAATGCGCACGCAAACCAAGAAATTGAAGAAGTTGAAAAATTTGAAAAAATGGCTAAGTGTTGGGAAATCAGGCACCCCAGGTGACTTGGGGCACCCAACTTGAGTAGTGTTAGAATATTTTTCATGTCCACAGTGTTTTCTGACAGTTTTGTGCCCAATCTTTGCCCGTTGGCAATTTTCGGGAGGTCAAACTTGGTCAAATGATGTTAGATCGTCAGTCGGAGGCAAGGGATGGAATCTCAGCTGATCAATCTCCAAAATGTCAGGATCAATCAGCTTTTTCAGTCAATGGTGACATTTTTCCACCTTGTTGAAGTCAAAGATAGGCCATATTTAAGTCAAAATGAGTGTTGAAGTGTCAAAAACGAAGTAAAATTTGCTAGCACTTCTTTCAACTCGCGTGTTCAATGACATCATTAAAAGAAGATATTTTTCGTCATCTTGCACATGAAGCCATAGGCAGCTACAAAATAGGGATTCTTACTATTCGAAGACATCCACTTAGATTTATGCTTTAAAAGTTGCTTTCTTCATAGATGATGGTGAAGTTTTATTCACACAAATAAAGCTGCTTTTTCGCCCTAAAGATTTATAAAGACAAGCTTTTGGCTTCTTTATTTCATTATTTTTTGAAGGTTGCATCCAGAGGAAAGATTTTATTTTTCTTTCAACGAAGTTTCGAAGACCCAAACCAAGTGTTTTTTTAGCGTTCTTCATAGTTTCAAGTTGAGGAAGAAGAGAGGCTTGCTTTTTTAGAGTCCTTGTTTCAAGGGGATCATTTTTCAGAAATCCAACCAGAGCTTTTTCAGTTTTCGTTGAGATGGGTCCATCCAGATTATTATCCTCTTGAAGATTGGGAGTTGTGCCTTTTTTGGGGAAATTTCTTTTTTCCTATTTTTTCAAGAAAATCTCTGCTTTTTCAAAATCCGACAATCTGGGTTGCTTTGAAACATAATTACCTACAAAACCCATGTGCCAGCTTTTTTTGCTCAGAATCAACTTTTTAGAAGAAATCAGCAAAAGATATCAATGGATGACATCACCAAAAAGTAAGAATGTTGATGAGGATGCATTTCAAAAGAAAGCAGCTTTAAAACAGATGCTTTTTGTTTTAAAGCATTTGCTTTCATCCTAAGCTCATCCATTCTATATTTAGAAAGAAACCACCTTGTGATAGTTGGAAAATTCTTTGCTTTAAAGCATTTGTTTATTGTATCTTTGTCTTAGAATAGTAATAAAGCTTGCATGTTGGCAAGTTAGGGTTAATCAAGGAGATTTTAGGGTTCCCTACTCCTTTGATTTTAGTATAAATAAGGGCAGCCTTGCCCATTGTAAAGGAGCTACTTTTGTGATAGTAAATTTGTTGTGCCTATTCTAGCCTGTAAATCTTGTTATTCTAAGTGTTGTTCACTTTGTGTTTATTGTTCTCCAATGTTTGATCACTTGTTGTATGCCTGCCTTTTGCTGCAGCATTGTTGTCCTGGAGTTGTGCAAACTTTATGATATCAAATAGAAGTCTCATGCCTATTTTGCTCTGATATTCTATCTTGATTCATCAAGTTATCGTCATCAGATGTGTAGCTTTTTGCAGCTTTCATTTTAGATTTAATCATTAAAGTACTTTTAGTCTTGTGGTGTAAACCTAGAGAAAAACTGCTTAAGTTTTTGTGTTAACAATCATTCTTTGTTCACTTTCAATTTCCTTTGCTCTAAATTTACTCAGGAGATGGAAAGCGTCGTTAGTCTTTGCTTAGTTGTAGTAGAAGTTTTAAAAAAGGAAAAAACCTCTTCTACAGCATTTAGAGTTTTATAACCTTGTGCTCGCAGCTGAGAATCAAAAAGAAGATAGGCGAAGTTTCATTTAATTATCTTTTCAGTGAACATCAGCAAGAAAGGGAACTCCCCCTTCCAATAGGAGAGCAGTTTATCTGTGCATAGCTGTCCATTTCTAAATCGCATTCCAGAGGTGCGAATTGAAACACCAACAGTTTTCTGGCACCCACCGTGGGGCACGAGGCATAAAACTTCAAGCAACCTTAGGCTTATGTCACGGGAATGACTCTCTGCGTCCTTCTGCTCCAGTTCAACAACCAAATCTTACACCACCTGCTATTCAACCAAATCTTGTACGAGTGGAAGGAGAGCAAACAGACATCATTAGTAGCCTAAGGAGTTTCATATTTGCGCAAAAGGAAAGTCCTGATCAGTGGAGAAACGCGGCTGCTATCCTTGACGAAGAAGAAAACAAAGTAGATCTTGCAACAGGAAGACCAGTATTCACCTCCCGCATGGCAATAGATAATCCTGGCTCACAGGGTTTATTCAAGAAGGGGAAAAGGCGATGCTACGGATCCTTTCTTTCAAGATCTTGATTTTGCAAAAGTTGGAGAAGCATCCAACATAGTTTGAGAAGTTCAGACAGTTCCTAAAGTCAAGCAGGAAGAATTACAAGAAGAACCAGTAACCTAGCCTAGAGCAATGGGTGATGTAAATAACAACAATCACAATGATCCAAATCAAAGGCGACCACCACCATTGCCTTGGGGTAACAACATTGGACCTTTGGCACTAGCAGAATATCATGAGCTTCCTTAAGGATCAAGAAAAAGTGTTCCAAAGTTTCATGGTGATGGCAGGCAACATCCTGATGAGCACATTTCTGCCTTCACCACCGCTTGTGGGATTCTTAGTGTTGCACATGAAGATGTTGCAATGCATTTGTTTGTGGAATCATTGCAAAGTTCAGCAGCTGAATGGTTTAATCACCTTGCTGCCAGCTCTATCACAAGTTGGGAGTTGATGAGGGAGAAATTTCTCACATGTTTCAAGCCTGTACAAGACAGTCATGTCTTGTTTGCACAACTCTCAAACATCAAGAAAGACAAAAGTGAACCAATGCGAGAGTTCATAGCTAGATTCAACCGTCTCGTTGGAAAAGTCGTGAACACCCTAAATCCTTCATCAAAAATTCTACTAAGTTGTTTCACGAATGCACAATCTTCAGAAATTTCTTTCTACCTCAAGCCAAGACATGCTACAGAACTGCAAGAAGCTCAGGAGTATGCTATTGAACTAGAAGATCATATGATCACTTCAGGAAAGATCTAGAGAGATTCAATCAAGCCATTGGTGCCCTTGAATGTTGTACCGCTTCGGCAAGTTCCATCTTCTTCAAGTATACCAGATTCTTTCATTAACTTTATTAGTGATCAACCTGCTTCACCTGTGCGTCAAGTATCACCTATGCGTCAAGAGGCAGATGTGTCTTCTACAATACAAATCTACTGCTTGTTCCATGCAACAAACCAACATGATGGAGAAAGTTGCTCAGAGATGAGAAGATTCATGCAAATACTAAAAGCATCAAATGAAAATCAAGGATTTTCGGATAATCATGAACGTCTCTTTGACGAATCCGATGGCGGCTCTATGAAGGGATTTTACCAATGTAAATCAAATATTAAAAGGGATCATTTTCCTAACTCTATTTCAAGCGACATCATGTGTTTGTATATGGAACATGAATATTCATCGGAAGCTAAAAATTTGCATAATTTCTTCAAATATGAAGAAGGATCGTTGATGGAAGAATCTGAAGAAATGTACGACTTGCATACTTTCTCTGAGGAAGAGGAAGTGCAACAATCTTCACAAGAGCAAAATTATGAAGAATAGATCAAATATACTGCAGAGAGCAATGATGAATCCAATTTGTTCTTCTCATCTTTTGAAGGTTGGTTCGAAGAACCTGTGTCAAATACATTCAAAGGAGAAGAGACCAAAGAAGCATTGCAATTGGAGAAAGAACATGATCTTCTTCATTTTGAAGATGTTTCATCATTGGAGGAATTTCTCAAAACTGGAGATCATATAGAAGATTCATAATTGGATCTCGACAGTTTTCTACATCACTTGGAGTGTGATTCTTCAGTAGAGGATACTGTAAATTTTCTTTTACAGTTCAGTCCGTCTTCATCTTTGTCTGAAGAAGTTTTCATACACACTAGTGAGGAAGATGATGCCAAACTTTCAGAGGTTATCCATGAACCTGTGCAAGGAAAAGACTTCACTGATACTGTGCAACCAATGTGGAATGCAACATATGAAGAGGTTGATGGAGAAGAGGAGTTCATGGAATATTCAGTTTTGGTCACTAAAGAAGATGATATTGAAAAATCAAAAATTCTTGACAAGTGTTTTGTGAGATACGTCGTATGTGAAATCAATCAAGAAGATGAAGAGGAAGCATATGACTCAAATGGATCTCTTTTTGATTCCACTTACTTTACAAAAGAAAAAAGATACATGAATGTGGAAGATGAAGTGATGATGGATATCTGCATTGAAGAAGATTACTCTACAGAGGATGATGATGTTCAAAATAATGAATGGCAAAGTGAGTTGCCAGGTGAGGATGTTATCGAAGATGATCAAGAGTTTGAGCATTCAGATCTTGATAATTCATCAGACTTTGTAGAGTGGATGGACGAAAACACAACCAATGAAGAAGCCCCTGAAGCACTTGAAAAATGGGCAATGACAATTGTGGATCCTATAAGCCAAGAGTCAGTAATGAGAGTGGTGTATGAGTAGCTTTTACCTTTTCTAGAAGATGATGCATTGACTGAGTACAAAGTTGCGTGTGTAAAAGATATAAATGAAACTCATATTCAATATGTGGTGATAACCATTCCCACAGATATACTTTGGCCACAAGACTTTCCTGTATATCTTTAGAATGAAGTTTTGTATCTTCACCTGTTACAGAGGTTGCTTGCATTGGAGGAAGATGCTCCACCTGATCTCTGGCATATCAGTTAGTTCCTCAGAAACTTCTCGTGGCCTGAACATGAATACCCTCCTGAATCGTGGCTCTTTGAGGAGATGTTGCAGAGAAAGAAATTTTTTTTGCTACCAAGACAATCTTCACAGCTAAGGAGAGATGGTTCTTATTTTTTTGAGTCGATTGATGGTTTTATGTGACAGTCTTAATTTCATCTCATCCTCGCTCAGGAAAAAGAGCACGTGAAACACTTTTTGTTCTTGTAATGTGTTTCCCCTTTCTGTAATGTGATCGTTATGTCGTAATTTTTTTCCCCTTTCCGTAATGTGAAAGTTGTGTTCTTTGTGTTCTTGGAGTTCCAACTTTTTAGGTGATTTTAGGAAGTCCAGTTTTAGGTGATGTAGGGAAAAGCCAAGTTCTAGGTGATTAGGAAAGTGACTTGACTCTATTGCCTTATCCACTGGTCCAAGCTTAAAAGTCCAGAGATTCTCGGTTCTCTTATGCTGTAAGTATCCGCCATGGTCCCCAGATAGAGCCAATTGTTGTACCCAACCAAAATTTTTGCTTCATTAAGGCATTTTGAACAAGTCTAGAAAATTTTTCATCAAAAAGTTAAAAAAGCAAAATTTCTAAAAATAGACGTCAGATTAGGTTTTCTAGGTTTCTTGAGATATGGATGCTGGCAAAACTTTCTAAAAATAGAATCTCCAACTCAGGTGTCACGCTCGATTCTCATTGGTCGTTTTTGCTTCAACGATCGGTGCGGTTCAGACAGAATCTTCAAACGACCAAGTTTTCTCTACTAGGTCATTTCTAATTTTTCAAAAGGTGAAGCATGAGCTTGAAAGTCATCAACAGAGGAAAGTTCACCTGCCAGAGCTCGTCGACAAGTTTTCAACGTTGTTCCAACGACGCAGAACCGACAAATAGTCGTCGACTCGACGATTCACGCAAAACGATGCAAGATGGATTCAAGGTGAATTAAAAATTTGGAAAATCATAAATTTGACTAAGTCTAGTGAAACCAAGCGCCCCAAGTGGCTTGGGGTGCCCAACTTCCCCTGTGTTAGTTTTTTTTCACGTTTTTCGAGAAACATCAAAAATGCTTCAGTCAACTCTTTCCCGGTTGGTCAAACTTGGTCAAAAGTTAGTCAAAGCTAAGATTTCATCACAGATATGTTCAGACTACTCAGATCACCCTCTGTCCTGCCTCGACAGTCATCAGAACGACTGAAATCAAAGATCGAATAGGACCTGTGGGCACAGAAATCGAGAAAAGGTACAAAATTGAAAATTTTCAAAAAAATTTCTAAGTGTTGACAAACCAGGCACCCCAGGTAGCTTGGGGCACCCAAACTCTCCAAATTTAGTTTATTTTTGATCATTTTCTCAAAAAAATGAATCTCCTTCCGTCTGCCCTTTCCGGTTCAGATCAGATTAGTTTGGCACATTTTTTGAGGCAAACGGAAGCTACAATCAACTCAATTTTCATCAAGCCTGCCTATTTGCTAGATCATCAGACTCATTTTCATCCCAACTAACAGAAATTGACAGCCAAACAGGGGTCCTGTGCCACCAGAACGCGCACACAAACCAAGAAATTGAAGAAGTTGAAAAAATTGAAAAAATGGCTAAGTGTTGGGAAACCAGGCGGCCCAGGTGACTTGGGGTGCCCAACTTGAGCAGTGTTAGAATATTTTTCATGTCTACAGTGTTTTCTGACAATTTTGTGCCCAATCTTCACCCGTTGGCAATTTTCAAGAGGTCAAACTTGGTCAAACGATGTCAGATCGTCAGTCAGAGGCAAGGGATGGAATCTCAGCTGATCAATCTCCAAAATATCAAGATCAGTCAACTTTTTCAGTCAATGGTGACATTTTGTCACCTTGTTGAAGTCAGAGACAGGCCATATTTAAGTCAAAACGAGTGTTGAAGTGTCGAAAACGAAGTAAAATTTGCTAGGACTTCTTTCAACTCGCGTGTTTGATGATGTCATTAAAAGAAGATATTTTTCATCATCTTGCACATGAAGCCATAAGCAGCTACAAAATAGGGATTCTTCCTATTCGAAGACATCCACTTGGATTTATGCTTTAAAAGTTGCTTTCTTCATAGATGAGGGTGAAGTTTTATTCTCACACAAATAAAGCTGCTTTTTCGCCCTAAAAATTTATAAAGACAAGCTTTTGGCTTCTTTATTTCATTATCTTTTGCAGGTTGCTTCTAGAGGAAAGATTTTATTTTTCTTTCATCGAAGTTTTGAAGACCCAAACCAAGTGCTTTTTCAGCATTCTTCATAGTTTCGGGTTGAGGAAGAAGAGAGGCTTGCTTTTTCAGGGTCCTTGTTTCAAGGGGATCATTTTTCAGAAATCTAACCAGAGCTTTTTCAGTTTTCATCAAGATGGGTCCATCCAGATTATTATCCTCTTTAAGATTGGGAGTTGTACCTTTTTTTCAGGAAATTGTTTTTTTCCTGCTTTTTCAAAATCTGACAATTTGGGTTGCTTCGAAACAGAATTGCCTACAAAACCCTTGTGCTAGCTTTTTTCACTCAGAATCATCTTTTAGAAGAAATCAGCAAAAGATATCAATGGATGACATCACCAAAAAGCAAGAATGTTGATGAGGATGCATTTCAAAAGAAAGCAGTTTTTAAACAGATGCTTTTTGTTTTAAAGCATTTGCTTTCATCCTAATCTCATCCATTCTATATTTAGAAAGAAATCACCTTGTGATAGTTGGAAACTTCTTTGCTTTAAAGCAAATCATTTTAAAGCATTTGTTTATTGTATCTTTGTCCTAGAATAGTAATAAAGCTTGCATGTTGGCAAGCTAGGGTTAATCAAGGAGATTTTAGGGTTCCCTACTCCTTTGATTTTAGTATAAATAAGGGCAGCCTTGCCCATTGTAAACGAGCTACTTTTGTGATAGCAAATTTGTTGTGCCTATTCTAGCCTGCAGATGTTGTTATTCTAAGTGTTGTTCACTTTGTGTTTATTGTTCTCCAGTGTTTGATTGCTTGTTGTATGTCTGCCTTTTGCTGCAGCATTGATGTCCTGGAGTTGTGCAAACTTTATGATATCGAATAGAAGTCTCATGCCTATTTTTCTCTGATATTCTATCTTGATTCATCAAGTTATCGTCGTCAAATGTGTAGCTTTTTGCAGTTTTCATTTAAGATTTAATCATTAAAGTACTTTTAGTCTTGTGGTGTAAACCTGGAGGAAAACTGCTTAAGTTTTTGTGTTAACAATCATTCTTTGTTCACTTTCAATTTCCTTTGCTTTGAATTTACTCAGGAGATTGAAAGTGTCGTTAGTCTTTGCTTAGTTGTAGTAGAAGTTTTAAAAAAGGAAAAAACCTCTTCTGCAGCGTTTAGAGTTTTATAACCTTGTGCTCACAGCTGAGAATCAAAAAGAAGATAGGTGAAGTTTCATTTAATTATCTTTTCAGCGAACATTAGCAAGAAAGGGAACTCCCCCTTCCAATAGGAGAGCAGTTTATCTATGCATAGCTGTCCATTTCCAAATCGCATTCCAGAGGTGCGAATTGAAATGCCAACAAGGTTCTTTCTTCCTCCAAACTTTTTCAACCTCTTTCTTTTTCCACCTTTTCAAATCAGGTGATGCTTTTCTATAACTATGTGCTTTATGACCAAGAGAGTTACATATATAACAAACTATATTGTAATCATAATCAAATGATTGATAATACCTTTTTGACATCCCTTGACCATTTATGTTATGCTTCCATGCAAGATCATAACTTCTATGTATTTTACAGTTTCTTTGTATATGACCAAGAGAGTTGCACTTGTAACACACTGGATCAATATTAGATTGATTTCTTCTACAATAAATTGCTTTGTGTCCAAAATGATTATAGATATAACAATAACCAAAAAATGATAATTATACCTATACATATATGCTTGTCTAACTGAAGCAGTTCTTCTGAAATTTCTCCTCCTTTGATTATGTATTTTGACAAACTCATCTTTGGTATTCTTCTCAGCTTCACTCTTCTTTTTAACTTCAGAGGTAGCAACATGATGACTTAAATCAATTTTCCTTCTTGGATTTTCTCTATCTTTGGAACACTCTCCTTCTTCATATCCTAACCAGTTGTGTCTCTATGTTATTTTTGTTTACCCAACATCTCATGTAACTTGCTTGTGCTCTCTTCAAATTTTAGATTCTTTTCCAACTGCTTTCTAACATCCTCAAGATCTTTTCTTTTTAGAAACTATTTCTCCTTCAATCTTTTGACATTCAACTGTTTTAGCTTCCAACCTAGACTTTGTTACATAAGTTATCCTCTTAGCTTCCTCAACCTCTGTCTTCAGATTGATAATTAATTTGTTTGATTCATCAACATGTGTCCTTAAATTCACAATCTGATTTCTTGCCTCTTCAAGATCAGAGAGTGCTTTGTCTTTGAAGTCTTTTTCTTGTTATAGCTGCAACTCTAATCTCTAATTTTCCTTTTTTTATTTCTTGATCACACTCAGAGCACATATGAGCTCTCCTTCAATATCAACCTCACAATCATCTTCATCAAACTCTTGTCCATCTTCATCTACAAAAAGATCTTCTTCATGTGAATGTATCCTTTCATTGTCATCCCTTTTAGACACCAAGTTGTCTTCCCTTTCAAGAGCATCACTTTGATAGATTCTAACCAACTCCTTCCACATATCCTGAGTTATTTCACAATACATAACTTTACAAGAAACTTCATTAGATAGTCCAGACAAAATAACCTTCTTTGTAGTATCATTGTATTTATAAGCCTCTTTATTACTTGTATCATTAGGTGATAGAGAGGAAATAAAATACCCACTCTCAACTGACATCCACACACCATATCCTAAAGAAAATAGATAGGATTGCATCCTAAAGCACCAAACAGAGAAATCTGAACCACCAAAGAAAGGAACATCTGAAAACTCATCCTCTAATTTAATACCTGATTCATTTCTATCAACTGATTGTATATCAACATTTGAATTTGATAAAGATGGTGCCTTTTGATCAATAGGAGACTTGACATTTTTCTTTTCTCTATTTCTTTTGCACTTACCCATGGTACTCCATACTCAAGACCTACCCAAGCCGATTAGACTTCTATAGGGAACCTATGCTCTGATACCACTTGTTAGAGTACAATACAACACTGGGAGGGGGGTGAATCAGTGTTGTATAAACTTTTATAAGTTTTTGCAAAATAATTTACAAGACAAAGAGAGAGAAAGACATCAATAAACTGTTAAATACAAATACATAATTATGAATTAACACAAGACATGAGACCAAGACACAAAAGATTATATGAGAGGAAAACCCTCCTAGGGTAGGAAAACCTCTCAAAATTGCCTCACTAGCTTATTCAAAACCTCACTGGTTACAAATAGGTCTCACTAACCATTTAAGCCTCACTGGCTACAAGAAGGTCTCACTGACCATACAAGCCTCACTGGCACATAAAGCCTCACTGGCAAATACAACCACCATCAAAACAATACAAGTAATACAGAGGGTTTCTCTATTTCAATACAAGCCCCTAAATCTGCAATCATACTCAATTCAATCTTCATATTTCTTTGCAATCATACTGTACTTCGTTCTCATTATCTCTACATTTTCTTTCACACTTAAAAATAATGTCTTCATCTCAAATGTACTTGCAAATAAAATATGTTTTCACATTCTTCCCATCTCTACATCAATCATCAAAACATTACTTTTCTCTGTATATATTTATCATCAATAAGGAACCTGCAAAAAAAATAAGGTTAAATTCCTCTACTTTGCATAACCATTCATATTCTTCATTCCTTTGATTCATTTTCCTCTTTTCATAAAAAAAACCCTTTCATCTTCTCAAAAAAAAGTTCTTCCAAGTCTTTGATCTTCAAATCCATTCTTCATTCATCTGTTCACCTATTCATATTCTCTTAAAAAAACTTCTTCATATTTTTCTTTTCAAAAAAACATCTTCAATCTCTTCATCTCCTCTGCATTAAAAAAATCATTCACCTATAATAAAAAAATTGAATGACCCTGCATATACATTTTCAACCTCATCAATTTATTCTTCTCCAAAATAAAATATTATAAAATGATATCATTGACATAAAATCTTTAATCAATTCACCTTCTCTGCAAATATCTTTTCAATATTATTCAATCTTTTTATCTTTGTTCCCAAATGACCCTTCATGTTTTTCTTTCTTTACACATTCACTTTCATCTTCACTCTGTACTTTTCTTCTTCCATAAAAAGTATTCAACAATATTTTTAATCCAACTGCCTTAAAAAAAATTCCCTTTGATTATCTTTGGACCCACAACTAAAAAAAAACCATCTGTATGAAGAGTGAAAATAGAAAGAAAATAAAACCTCCTTACTTGCAAAAGGCATTAAATCTTTCACCAAAAAGATGCCTTTTTTAAAAAATAAAACACCATTCTATTTTCCTTCAATGTCTTGAATGAAGTCAAAAAATATCCTTAAAAGTCCACAAAAAACTACCTCTGAGTAATAATAAAAATAGCATTTAAAAAACAAAGATTACAGTTTTAACAACTTCTAACGTTCACAAGCACATCAGAGAAGATACAGGAGGTTGGGGTCTCAGTTTAAATATCAACCATTGAACAAGGTTTATGCGCCCACTTCACTTTTAAAGGAGACTGTTGATTAGTGATTTGGTGCCCACGCACTTGGAAACAGACCGGTGCTAATGGTGAGTGAGGGCGATGGGGCCGGTATGACTCTAATACCCTTTACCAAGTCACTATAAGTGACTGTTACCTACGACAGGAGGTCAAATTCAAAACATAACCAAAAAGTGCATCTTGTTTGTGACGGGTTGAGAGGGGACTGGGATAGGTTTTTAAGTGTTTTTAAACTTTATTCAAAACCTTTAATCACACTAATACCATGTAATAAATCTACAAAGTCATAATATAACATCTCTGAAATCAAATACAAACTCCTAACTTTGTAATGACATTCTGTCCCACTAAAGAACTCCTGAACAAACCTCAACATGAATATCATGATTTGATTATCACTAAAACTTTGTCATGCTACCACCATGGCATTCTGAGAATATGAATGACAAGATAGAATAATCTAATCAAGATCAAGTTATCACAGGAACTCTATCACCTGTTTGATATCTATGCCACATGTTTTACCATCATATGTTTGATGTCTCTTTATGACAATCACATCAACATCCATGTGAACAACATAACTGCATGATGATGAAGACTCACTGAGGCAAGATGATGAAGACTAACTGAAACAAGGCATTAAGCAGCATACCAACTTTGAGCACCCATTTCAACTCTATGATCATCAGCATTCCTTATGGTTGTGAACCCATCAACTGATCTCATCAATGCATGTGAACACTTGAAGCAATCCCATAATGAAGTTCTTTGCCATGAATGACAACTACACCAAGACTAATATCCCAAGAGGCACCAACAAATCTGATCTAACAATTAATATTAAAGCATCCTTAATGAACTTGAAACACCTCAAATAAGAAATTCAACCAATGAACACAACATTGTCAAAATAAGAACTAGGTGCATGACAACTCAAGCACGAGTGATCATACGAATATCTCTCTGATCAACAATGACAACTAACTTTGCATCAACAATTCAACACCTTTTTGACATCAATGACAATCAATTTCCATCAAAGGACACATCTCTGCCACCAATAGATCAACTCAAAAGCCTAATCAAATCTGTAAGTTCTCATTTTGAGTCATTCGAAAAGTCTGCAGAAATAAAAGTTAGAAAAGAATATAATGAGAAAAGGTTAGCTAAATTGAAGACCATGGTGGATAACGATAAAATTTTGTTAGACATTGGAATCAAAAACATAGAGAAGGCTATTAAGGAATCACATGATATATATAAATTTTTCTTATCATGGCCGGATGTTACTAAGGAGTTAAAAGAAAAAATCAAGGATCTAGAACTCCAATTGTCAAATATTTCTAAGACATATGATCCGACTACTGAATCAATAAATAGTAAAGAGATACAAGTGGTAAATATCCACAATGATTTGAGCAATCTGCTGAAAAAGAGGGAAGAAGTTAAAAATAGGTTGTGTCAGTTGAGAGGGCTAATAAGTCCTAAAATAGATTCAATGACCCATCTTGCAGAAGAAGCCTTGAAGACAAAAGCGATAATTGATACACCCTCAGATCTACAAAAGACAGAAAAATTAGTCTTTTTGATAAATGGTCACATTCAAATTTTGGAAAGTGCAAAGAGTAGATGGGATGGAGAGTTAACTCTGCTAAAGACCATTTATAGTGATATTCTACCTCCTACAACTAACTAATCAAGCTAAAGATTGTACCTATACATATGCAACAGAATATGACAGTTTTGAAGTTTTGACACAATTTTGCTACCTGCATATACACCTTTGCCATTGATGTCAAGGGGGGAGAAGAAGATCTAGTGAAAAATGGCTAAACATATCAAGGGAAGAAGAAAAATAGAGTGTATGTAGTAAGGGGGAGTAGATAAACATTTTTCACTTAGTGTTGCCATCAATGTCGAAGGGGGAGATTGTTGGCAACATAGTCAAGAGACACTACTGATATGATGTTGTCATTGATGGAAACAACCTAACATGTTTAGAGACAACTCTTGAGATAAAGATGTATACAGTGTTTTGGTCCCCTAAAATTAACTTAGCCAAATTGACTAAGTATTGACAACACATTGAGATAATGACAGTAATTCAGTTTGTACTCCTCCGCAGGTGAAGATCAAGGTATGCGGTTCTGGTATGTTGTAATCAACCCCTTGGTGATGTCATGTTCCAGTGTTCAAGTTCTAACTCCCTCTGGAAATCATATGGTGAAATGCCTAAGTCCAAGTGAACAGAGTTAAGCTATAAATAGTGAAGAACACCCAAATATTTTGGTCCACATTCCTCCGGTATTGATTGTTTCGATGTACAATTTGGAGGTGTTGTAAACACATATGAGAAGTATCTAATTCCATATTTTCAAATTCTGAAGTTCACCTGAAGATCATCTGCAAGCTTCCAAGTATCGGCATTCAATTTGACAGTATTTCACAAAGACAGTCATCAGTTCAGCGATCCGCATCTTATCACATAAGAATATTATGATCTGTGGTTACAGAGGTATGATTGGTGATGTCTAATGAATGATTGATATGAATTTTGGAGTCCAGTTTGGTCCACATTACAAGTTATGTTATGACAGTCAACAAGGTTAAGAGTATACTCAAGAATGAAGCTGACACTCACTAGGATCGTTGTGCGGTATAGATATACTACTTGAATCATTATTCTAAGTGGTTCTAAAATAGGTCCACACCTATATGAAGATTCTTGAAGGTTTGCATTGGTTCGCATAACTTCGTGTAAATGATTAAGCCGACAGAGCATAGCTTCCTATTGTTGGATTTAAGGCATACAACTGAGAGGGGGGGGTGAATCAGTTGTATAAAACTTCTTGTTCTTTCAAACACTTGATTCTTCGTTGTTAGTTAACAGCATATCAATTAATCATCCATGAAAGCATACTACATAAACACAAGAGCAGATAAACATCAACACATTGAACACCAAGATTTTGACGTGGAAAACCCGGTTAAGGGAAAAACCACGGGGTGATTAACCCAAGGATTATTCTCTGTTAGAAGAATAAGAAAAAGAATGGCACTTGCCAATTAGGGCTCACTGCCCGAGCACACTGCTCACAAGAGGCCCACTGCCTACTAAGAGACACACTGTCTACAAAGTGATAAGAATCACAGTCTTGAACTGGAGAATGACATCTCTACTATGTCCGGATCAGTTCCTTTTAAGCCCAAAAATTTCTGCTCTGCCTTTCGCACTTCTCTTCGCTATGCCACACTCATCCACACAATCCACACTTTGAAATGAACTCACAAACCGTTATTTATACAAGACATCGACTTAGGAACAAACATCTAAGTCGGCAAACAACCATAAGAGTATCCGCAAGATGAATAATACATCCGGTCGGCCACCACAAGAACATTCGCAGGATGAACAACTCATCCGGTCGGCTAAACAGAGCAAGAACTTCATCCGGAAGAATAACTTCAATTCCGGGCTCTACTATCAATGCGGATCAACAACACAACCTCAACATGATCCAGAAAACTTCACAAGCCTGCCTGAATGACCGGATACATCCGCACGTCCTTTACTTGCTGGAATCTCTTGTCTTCCTCATCCGAAACTTCAAGAACACAGTCTGTCGCCACTGTAGAAGGTACTTCCGGACCTTCAAATCATACATTATCAATGCGGACCAACAACACAACCTCAACATGATCCAAGAACCTTCACAAGCCTGCCTGAATGACCAGGTACGTCCGCATTTCCTTTACTTACTGAAATCTCTTATCCTCCTTATCCGGAACTTCAAGAACACAGTCTGTCGCCACTGTCATAATGCAAGAGGTACTTCCGGACCTCCAAATCATACACAACTCGAGATGGCACATCACAAGGACATCCCAAACACTCTTTCCAATCCGCAGATTAGGATTGTACAATTCCGGACCTCACCGGACCTTTCTGTGATCCTCTGTCACCTCTAAGCACTTACCGGAACCGGTTCCACATAGACAGCCATAACTTCTTCAGGTCTTCATGCGGACCTCTGAAAACTTGACTGAAGCATCTCAAGACTCATATCTACAAACCCTTTAATCCGCATCCTCCGGTTCTCAACCTATCCAATATATTTGCCTTCTTCTCATCACTGTTCTTCACTGTTCCTGACTGAGGCTAATTTTCTCAATATCCTCAACACACAGCTCATCCAATCCTTCTTGTCAATGTAATATGAGTATGTTGACATCAATGACAACACTGGTTCACCTCATACTTGCAACAATCTCCCCCTTTGTCATTGATGGCAACATATGATGTGAAAAACCATCAAGACAAGAACTTCTCCTTTCTGTCACAGCTCCCCCTATCAACAACAACTTTTCACATGTCTTCTCTTCCTTTACTGCTCCTCCTTTGATCATTAACCACTTGTTTTTCACATGTCTTCTCTCCCCCTTTGACATCAATGGCAAAGGGCTCATACTTGCAATTCTAATACATCAGAATCATACCAGCTGCTCCCCCTTAGTAGCAGCTCCCCATCATCAATCCGGATCACAAGATATGACTGTGATATCCACCGAACTGATGCACATCAGTGCATCCTAGTTCATCACCGGAGGGGCCATGACCCCTAACTTCTCCCGGAGATATTCAAAAGAGTCCTTGGGAAGAGGTTTTGTAAAGATATCTGCAATCTGATCCTTGGAGGGAACATACTCCAATCTGACTTCTTCCTTGTTTACTTGTTCTCTCAAAAAGTGAAACTTGATAGATATGTGCTTAGTCTTAGAATGCAATACCGGATTCTTAGAAATATTAATTGCACTTGAATTATCACAGAAAATTGTGATAGGCTCCTCATATTCAACTTTAATGTCTCTTAGCATCTGCTTCATCCATAAAATTTGAGTGCAACTACCTGCTGCTGCAATGTATTCTGCTTCAGTTGTAGACAGAGATATTGCATCTTGTTTCTTGCTTAACCAAGAAACCAATCTCTTCCCCAAAAAGAATGCTCCACCACTAGTGCTCTTCCTGTCATCCACATCTCCTGCCCAATCTGCATCTGTGTAAGCATGAAGAGAGAAATCCGGATCTCTAGGGTACCATAGACCATACTCAACTGTTCCTTTCAAGTACCTAAAAATTCTTTTGATTGCCATAACATGAGATTCTCTAGGATCAGCCTAGAATCTTGCCACAAGACCAACAGCCTGCATTATATCTGGTCTAGTTTGAGTGAGATACAACAATCCACCAATCATTGATCTATACTTTGTCTGATCTGCCTTTGGAGAATCATCATCTTTGCTTAACTTACATCCGGTTGCCATAGGAGTGTTCATAGGCTTTGAGTCTTCCATACCAAATTTCCTTAACAATTCTTTCACATATTTGGTCTGAGAAATGAAGATCCCTTCTTTTGTTTGAGTAATTTGCAGACCCAAGAAGAAATTCATTTCACCAAGCATAGACATTTCAAACTCACTTTTCATCTGATTTGCAAAAGTTTTGCACATACTATCTCTTCCTCCAAAAATGATATCATCCACAAACACTTCAACAATCAAAATGTTTTCATGATCAATTTTGAAATATAAGTTACTGTCAGCAGTACCTTTGTTGAATCCAATCTGCACAAGATGCTTATCCAACCTTTCATACCAAGCTCTTGGGGCTTGCTTCAATCCATACAAAGCTTTCTTCAACTTGCAGACCATATCATCATTATCAGACAATTGAAATCCATCCGGTTGTTCAATGTAGACTTCTTCTTCCAGATCACCATTTAGGAAGGCAGACTTGACATCCATCTGATATACCTTGAAGTCTTTGAAGGCAGCAAATGCAAGAAGTAATCTGACTGCTTCAATTCTTGCCACCGGAGCAAAAGTCTCTTCAAAGTCAATTCCTTCTATTTGAGAGTAGCCTTTGCAGACCAGTCTAGCTTTGTTTCTGATTACTTCACCAGCTTCATTTAGTTTGTTCCAAAAGACCCACTTGGTTCCAATTACATTCCTGTCTCTAGGTCTGGGAATAAGATCCCAAGTATGATTTTTCTCAATTTGCATCAATTCATCTTCCATTGCTTTGGTCCAGTTCTCATCATTGCAGGCTTCATTTATTGTTTTAGGTTCAATCTTTGAAATCAGACAACATTCATCCTGATTTTGAGCAACATTCCTTCTAGTTTGTACACCTTTGCTTCTGTCACCTATGATCTGATCTTCAGAGTGGTTTAGTCTTACATACCTTAGAATTTTGGGAGTATCCAGCACTGCTGCTTCTTGATCAGGCTCATTCAAACCTATCTCTTCTTCCTGATTTACCGGATCAGGCTGACTCTGTCTCACCGGAGAGGATTGAGTTCCTTGAACACTGTCTTGGTCATCTTCATCAAACTCATAAAATCTTGAAGGTTTCTCAATTCCTTCATCAACTTTCACATTGGTGCTTTCTATCATTTTCCTCAATCTCTTATTGTAACACCGGTATGCTTTGCTTTGAGTGGAGTAACCCAAGAAAATTCCCTCATCACTTCTAGCATCAAACTTTCCTAGATCTTCATCTCTTTTAATATAACACTTGCTACCAAATACTCTGAAATATTTCACAGTAGGAGTGATGCCAAACCAGAGTTCATAGGGGGTCTTACCGGTGTTGTTTCTGATTTGAACTCGATTTAGAGTGTAGACTGCAGTGCTGATAGCTTCTTTCCAAAACATTTGAGGAACATTTGCTTCCAACATCATTGTCCTAGCAGCTTCCTGGATGGTCCGGTTCTTTCTCTCAACTACTCCATTCTGCTGTGGAGTCTTAGGAGCAGACAACTGTCTCCTTATACCCTGTTTCTCACAAAAGTCAATGAACTCACCAGATGTAAATTCACCACCTCTATCAGACCTTAGACACTTTAGTTTCAATCCGGTTTGATTCTCTACCATAGCTTTGAAGATTTTGAACTTCTCAAATGCTTCTGATTTTTCTTTTAGAAAGGTAACCCACATCATCCGGGAATGATCATCAATTAACAACATGAAATATCTATCACCTTGCAGACTCTTGATTCTTGTCGGACCACAGAGATCAGTATGTACTAATTCCAACAATCCGGTAGAAGACTGATCTTTGCTTTTGAAAGAGACTCTGCTTTGTTTACCTAGCTGACATTCTTTGCACAAACTATTTGTAGGTTTCATCAATTTTGGAAGATCTCTTACAGCCTGAGTATTGCTTATCTTGATGATGTTATCAAAATTTACATGACACATTCTTCTATGCCATAACCAACTCTGATCAATTTGAATAAACAAACAACTTTTATTTGAACCAACCAGATGAAAGATATTACCTTTTGTCTGAGTACCGGATGCAATTTCAGTTTCGGAGCTTGTAAAGATTCTGCATTTTCCATTCTTGAACCGGAGATCATAGCCTTTGTCCACTAACTGACCAACACTGAGAAGATTGTGCTTCAATCCTTCAACATATAGTACGTTACCTGTTTTGCTCTTTCCATCAAAGGAAATAGTTCCCCTGCCTCTGATTCTGCCAGCAGAATTGTCACCAAACTTTACCATTCCTCCTTCATACTTTTCCAAATTCAAGAACTTATTCTTGTCACCAGTCATATGGTGAGAACATCCACTGTCAATAACCCAATCATCCTTTTCTTCCACTTGAGCAGCTAAAGCTTTTTCAACAACTTTGTGATTGACAGATTCAGAGAGTATTGAATCTTCTTCCTTGATGGCAATAAACACCCACTCATTTCCGGATTTGCTTCCTAGTTCTGATTCATCATCTGTTACTCCTTCATTGTCATCTTCTTCATGAACATAATAGCAATTCTTTTGAAACCTTTGTCTGTTAGTATTAGACCTTGCAGATCTTTCCGGACATCTTGAAGCAAAATGACCAATCTTATTGCAGTTGAAACACTTAAAGGGTAGTTTTCCTTCATACTTACCAGATCCTCTTGGCAGTCTCTTTGCAATGAGGGCTTCAAGTTGAGCTGTTTCTGCTTCTTCTTCTTCCATGTCTCTTCTTGCTTGATCATACCATGACATTTTCCTTGATGAGTTTTCTCCCGGATCAAATCTCTGTTTGCCTTTCACATAGGCACTGGCTTTGAAAGCAGATTCAGTCTTGGGAGGATCATCTCCAAACTCGGTCATTTCAAATGCAGCTAGTTTGCCAGCCAGTTGTTCTCTTGTGACAGTTGTGTGGGCTCTGAATTCATCAATGGCAGCAACCTTGATTTTGTAGGCAGCAGGAAGGGATCTTAGGATTTTGCAGACAATCTCATTTTCATCTAGAGTTCCACCAGCATTTCTGATTCCACATACCAGCTCATTCACTCTTGGCATAAAGGTAGTGATGTTTTCATCATCTCTCATCTTCAATCTTTCAAATTTCCCTTTCAGACTTTGCAACCTTGCACTTTTGACAAACTCATCTCCTTCATACAGAAGTTCCAGTTTAGTCAGGATCTCATATGCAGTTGGTAGGTCAATAACATTTGAGAGATCTGAGTCATTCAATGCGCTTAGAAGAGCTTCCTTGGTCCGCAGATTGTTTTCTGCTTCTGTGATTTCATTCAGAGTTGTCGGGCCACCTTGTGGAGGTACATATGGTTTTGAGACCATAGCCAAGTATGCTTTTCCCATACATTCCAAGTGACACTTCATGCGACCTTTCCAGAGAGTGAAGTTGGTTCCATCGAACTTCGGACTATCCTTCTTGTATGACGACATCCTGGATCTCCTCAAGCGGTTAAGCTCCTTTCAGAGGAACTTAGCTCTGATACCAATTGTTGGATTTAAGGCATACAACTGAGAGGGGGGGCTGAATCAGTTGTATAAAACTTCTTGTTCTTTCAAACACTTGATTCTTCGTTGTTAGTTAACAGCATATCAATTAATCATCCATGAAAGCATAATACATAAACACAAGAGCAGATAAACATCAACACATTGAACACCAAGATTTTGACGTGGAAAACCCGGTTAAGGGAAAAACCACGGGGTGATTAACCCAAGGATTATTCTCTGTTAGAAGAATAAGAAAAAGAATGGCACTTGCCAATTAGGGCTCACTGCCCGAGCACACTGCTCACAAGAGGCCCACTGCCTACTAAGAGACACACTGTCTACAAAGTGATAAGAATCACAGTCTTGAATTGGAGAATGACATCTCTACTATGTCCGGATCAGTTCCTTTTAAGCCCAAAAACTTCTGCTCTGCCTTTCGCACTTCTCTTCGCTATGCCACACTCATCCACACAATCCACACTTTGAAATGAACTCACAAACCGTTATTTATACAAGACATCGACTTAGGAACAAACATCGAAGTCGGCAAACAACCATAAGAGTATCTGCAAGATGAATAACACATCCGGTCGGCCACCACAAGAACATTCGCAGGATGAACAACTCATCCGGTCGGCTAAACAGAGCAAGAACTTCATCCGGAAGAATAACTTCAATTCCGGGCTCTACTATCAATGCGGATCAACAACACAACCTCAACACGATCCAGAAAACTTCACAAGCCTGCCTGAATGACCGGATACATCCGCACGTCCTTTACTTGCTGGAATCTCTTGTCTTCCTCATCCAGAACTTCAAGAACACAGTCTGTCGCCACTGTAGAAGGTACTTCCGGACCTTCAAATCATACATTATCAATGCGGACCAACAACACAACCTCAACATGATCCAAGAACCTTCACAAGCCTGCCTGAACGACCAGGTACGTCCGTATTTCCTTTACTTACTGAAATCTCTTATCCTCCTTATCCGGAACTTCAAGAACACAGTCTGTCGCCACTGTCATAATGCAAGAGGTACTTCCGGACCTCCAAATCATACACAGCTCAAGATGGCACATCACAAGGACATCCCAAACACTCTTTCCAATCCGCAGATTAGGATTGTACAATTCCGGACCTCACCGGACCTTTCTGTGATCCTCTGTCACCTCTAAGAACTTGCCGGAACCGGTTCCACACAGACAGCCATAACTTCTTCAGGTCTTCATGCGGACCTCTGAAAACTTGACTGAAGCATCTCAAGACTCATATCTGCAAACCCTTTAATCCGCATCCTCCGGTTCTCAACCTATCCAATATATTTGCCTTCTTCTCATCACTGTTCTTCACTGTTCTTGACTGAGGCTAATTTTCTCAATATCCTCAACACACAGCTCATCCAATCCTTCTTGTCAATGTAATATGAGTATGTTGACATCAATGACAACACTGGTTCACCTCATACTTGCAACACCTATGTACATGCTTCATCACTGGAAAGCCAACCTGGTTTTGAGTTAAATCTTGTTACGAATATATATACTCAATAGATTTTAGCATTGGGTGTGGAATATGTGTGAAAGTAGTGTGAATTTGAAGTATGTGCAATCTGAGATAGTCTTGTTCAACTAGAAAGGAATAGTAAGGGCAAAGAAATAGAGTATATGTGAAACAGAGCAGAAAGGCAGGGCAAACATTATGAAGACATTTGAATCTGTATTCTAAGACATAATTGGAACCGCACTTTAGCATTCTGTAGATGCACTTGTAGCAATCTTCTCCTGGCAGTGAGCCATTCCTTCTACCTTCTCATCTCCTTCAGGAAGTGAGCCTTTTGTGAGCAGTGAGCTCAGGGCAGTGAGCCCTAAGGTAGTGAACCTCTTGTAATTCGGTATTACTATCACTAATAAATTTATGTGGGTTAACCGCCACCGTGATTTTTCCCTTTTTAGGTTTTCCACATAAAAATACTGGTGTTCATGTGTTATGACTTTGTGGTTGCTCTTCTTATGCTTACTTTACTTTCATGTTATTGAAGTTGGTAAATGGATTAATGATTGTGTGATAGAAAAGTTTTACAGAATATTGATTCACCCCCCCCCTCTCAGTATTCTTTGTATTCAACAGGTTTGACCTTAGAGAATGGATTTCAAAATATTAGACCAAAGGATAAATGGATAAATTGATAATGGGAGATAATAGATGATGTATGGATTCGATTTGATTTTGATGAAGGTGAATGAAGGTTAGGACCTTAGAGATGGGTGATTTGGTTACCTCAAAGATTGATTTTCAAAAGATTTTTGGACCTAAGGAAAATGGTTGTGAAGGTGATTTTGTGATGGATTTAGAGGATGATTTTTGGATGGGGTAAATGTGGGGATAATAAATGTAGGGATAATGGTTTGCGAATGGATGACTAAAGTATACTTAGGACAATTTTGGATGATAATTGACCAAGGATACTTTAGATGATTTGGATATTGATTTTTGGATAGGGTTGGATGATCAGGGATGTTGGACAAATTTGATGATGTTTTGAAAGGATGACCAAATCAAAGGAGAGCTCAGAGAAATCTAGATCTTTGGATTGCAAAGGATTTTCTCTTCTTGCCTAAGGTAGACTAATGACCTTAAGAAAAAAGGGGAAAGGATTATTTTACTTGAGGGTAGACTAATGACCCCCAAGAAAAATGGGATGCCTTAGAGTTTACCTACAACTTAGGAGTTGTCTAGGCTCGTATGTTAATTAATCTAAGGGTTGATAAAAGGATAATTTATACAATAACTTAAGATAGACAAATTCTTAAGCTCCCTATAAATTAGAGGATGATGAGATCTAGATTTAAATTGTGCACAAATTTGATTTGGAGTATGTTTTTAGATGTTGGTTTGATTTTGATTTTTGGATGATTGATGTTGTTGATTGGATTTGGCTAGGTTTGATGTTTTGGATAAGGTTGATTGATGCTTGATTTTGGATGTTGATTGATGTAGGAATTTGGATAATGTTGGTTGATATTTAGGATGAGGTTAACTGGTCTTAGACTAAGGTTGAAATGATTTTGGAACTTTGATTGGGATGGATTTGAGATCAAATGGCTGGGCAATGATTAATTTGGATGAAATGGAAGAGATGCAAAGGTCCAAAATGAAAATCAAGATTTCTCTAAGGCTAATGGATAATGGAGAATAATGAACATGGATTAGGGTTTGGATGAAGTGGAAAACCTTTTGGATTGAGATGGAAATGAAATGAAAGGTTGGAGACAAATAATTGATTTGAATTTGAGATGGGTGGACTAAGGTGAAGGGTCCAACATCAAGGTGATTTTCTCTAAGGTCAAATGGGGATGATGTAAATGGAATTTAGACAAAGGTTGGGTTCAAAAGGGGTGATTTGATTTTCGGTGATTTTGATAAGGTTTCCAGATGTTAAGGTCAAATGAAGCTTAGGAATTTAGGAACAAATAAGATGATGACTTTGGGATACAATTTGAGAATATCACTAATACAAAGTAGGATGGCACTAAAACAGAGTGAAATGGCGCTGATAGAAGCACAAATGGCACTAGTTGGTAGAAAAATGGTGCTAAAGGGATGGTGCTATAATAGAATAGAATAGCGCTAAACAATGAGCATATGGCGTTGATTGACAGACAGTGTCTGAACTTTGATTGGATTTTTTGTCGAACTTGGATTTTTTGGATTCTTGGCTCAAATGTTGGATTTCAAAGGCTCAAATGTTGGATTCGGATGATGTCCAAGGTTCAAATGTTTGATTGGATGATTTCAATAGTTCTTGGCAAGAACACAAACAAGCAAGAATACACAATGGCTTGACTTTAATGTATCAAAATGATTTTTTGCTTTCACAGGCTATAACAAGAAGACACACCATTCACATGAACATCCTAGAAAATTATGCAAGTAGGAGTGTATGAGACCATAAGCCCACCTCACTGCCTTTATTTAGGAGTAATTTGCAAGTCCCATGAGGGGAAAACTAACCACTTTTGATCACCCAAGGTTTCTTATTATGTCACGAGAGGAGAGCATACACAGCATGCACACCTGTTTCTATAGGGCATTTGCACTTGGTGATAAATTTAATGTGGCTTGTGTAGCAAGTAACTTCATGGGCCTAACTGGTATCTGTTGCATTACAATCTCATATGGCTGAGAGGTCTTAAACTAGGATAGTACAAGCTTCTAGGGATTCCTCTTCATACACAAGGTATATGAGGCCCAAGATTGTGAATACTAGTTCGTTGAAAGCATGTGGGCAAGCCACATCACCTTATGTCTAGAATTACCTGGGGCCCCAAGTTTGTGCCAATGACTACGTGACTAGATTGGGGCACAAGTTTCCTTCTCCCCCCTTTGATATACCCCGCCAGTACAAATGGTTGAGGTCATCCCTTGGGGTGATGAAATCTCCAAGCAAGCCTCCTAAGAAGAAATCACCCTTGCTTTTGATCACCCAAGATTGTACAAAGCGCAAGGGGAGAGCATACGCAATAAAGTGACCCCTTCGGGATAACACTTAAAAGAAATAAAGTGTTTGAGTGTACACTTTTGATCCCCAAGATCACCCTAAGGTGTGAGGGGAGAACATATGTCTACACACAAAACAAACAAAGCAAACAAGGTTAATTCCCTCTAAGCTAATTTAGTGTAACTACTCTAGTATAGAAAATAAAAGCCTTTGACGAGCGAAAACCTATACCAAAATGTCAGTAGTTTGCTAAAATGGTCTTGCACAAACATTTATGGTATGTGTACAAACTTGTTAGATCCATGCACAGAATTCAAGATTTGGTTAGAAAAATAGCACTAAAACAGACTAAAATAGTGGTAAAATAGTGTAAAATGGTGCTGAAACAAAGTCAAATGGCACTACAAAATAGGAAAATGGCACTGAAAAGTGAACAAATCATGCTAAAATAATCACTATCTGTGTTAAAACAGAGACTGACAACAGAACAAAAGATTAAAATGGCACTAAGTAACAAACAAATTGCACTAAAACAGAGTATAGTGCTAAAATACAAGAAAATCACATTGAAGCAAAAAATAGCGCTAAAATACAAGACAATAGCGCTAAACTAGAACAAAATGGTGCTAAATCAATTTATACCTGTCTGTCGCGTCTGGTGGGGAGTTGTGTGGCATGGTTCTGGATAGAGATAGCACTAAATTATAGAAAAACGTGAGACATGCACAAAATAGAAGATAATCTTGGCCAAAATGATGAAAAGGAGAAGTAAAAAACACCCTACACTATTAGTCAAACTCCAAGGAGCAGTTTGAACTTAAGAAATCCAGTTAGTTTGCCTTAAGAAATGTAAACAAAGTTAAAACTTAGTGTTTTAAAACTTTCCATGAAAAATGGACATTATCCCCCCTTAGACCCAAGGAACTCTATCAAAAAACAAAGAGCAAACTTTTGCAACAGGCAATGAAAAGCACAAAACAAGCCTAATTTTTTTTTACCACAGATGTTAGTGAAATATCATGACAAAATAGTGCTACAACAATTAAAGATAGCATGAATCCAGAAGGGAATAGCACTACAACAGAGTAAAAATGGTGCTATACCGTGAGGTTATAGCGACTGCGGGAAGATATAGCACTACTCCAACCTTTTCGGCAAGAACCTTCACAAAAATACTCAAAATAAAGTTAGATTAGACTAGGGGGGTCCCACCGGATGTGCCAAATGAAGATGAAGGAAACCACAAAAGCATGAAACAATGAAAATGAAAGCAAAACACAAAGATTATACCTTCCAAATGCCTTTGAAGTCCTCCACTCCTTGATAACGTAGAAGGAGATGCACCCAAACTCCTTAGCTTTACCCAAATGTGATGAAATAATGTGGATTGCAATGCAAACTCTCAACACAATTTTAACATGGTCAGGGTATGATTGAAGGATTTGGAGGCTATTTTGGCATTATAGATTTGCATGAAAATGGATGATGAAAATGGCTTGGAGAGGGTTGAATTTATAGGCAATTTGAGGGGGAAATTGATCCAACGGTGGAGATTGAAAGTTGGAATCAAGGGTTGAGATGAGAGGATGAGATCAAAGGCTAAGATCTCATCAACAACAATAAAGGGCTAGGAATAAAAATGAATCTTTTATTCATTTTTGGGGAAAGCTTTGCATTTAATGTGATGTGGACTTGTGAGGAAATAAAATATTATTACCTTGGGAGGATGTGGAATCTAAAATTCCATTTTATGGGAGGATGTGTGTTACATGTGACACATGGGTAATTATGGAACTCACATGTGTGAGTTTGATTTTGGAGAAGAGTTTAGAATATAAATAGTAAGGTGAGGTGGAAGGGTCATGTGACCTTGGGATTAAAATGTAATTTTTTATTTGTGGGTTGTGGGAGAATGAGTTAATGATGGTTTGACCAAGTTAATCAAGGTGATTAACTTAATTAATGTGGCTAGAGGAAATTAGTTAGTGGGCTAATGGAAGGTTATAATTAATTAAATAATGATTTATTTAATTAATTCAAGTCTAGGGGTCATGCAGGTTAGGGTAGCTAATTAAATAATGACTATTTAATCAACTAGGCTAGGTTTAGGTTGATTAGTAGGGAAGATTAATTAAATAACTGTGATTTATCTAATTAATTAGGTTTAGGAAAGTGGATAAATTAACCAAATAAATACTTCACATATTTATTTAATTAATTGGGATGAAGTTGTAAGGTGTAGTGATGAATTAAATTAATTAATTCATGACTAGGGGTGAATAAATGATGAATGATGAAGGGTGAATGGTTAGGGATAATTTAGGATTAATTAATTAAACAATTATGAATTTATTTAATTAATTGGGTGAATGGGGACGTTAGTGATATGGATGATGCAAAGACATGGTTAAAGGGTCGAGACATTTTTAGGTGTCTACATGACCGTTATAATAAGAGGTGTCTGTTATACATCCTTGTTGGAGAGAAAAGAAAAATACATCCATTACACCTTACCGTTGAAGAGATTGTGGAATTGGTGGCCGATTTAGAGATATGGGTATGTTTAAATTAGATATTTAAACATAATGTTGAAGCATGTGAAAGATAAAGTAAGACGCTATTTATATGGGCCGACCCATATATCCTTTGGTGCCTAAAGTAAAATTATTAAAATGCCCAAATGGTCGACTCCTCTTAAGGTAATAAAGTTTAAATTAAAAGATAAAAGGTGGCTGACTTCCTCTAAAAAGAGAGTGCCATCCTGGTAAACATATATATAATGGGTGTGTTAACATCATAATACATGTGATTTGATAATGCAAAGGCAGGGATTTGTATATGCATTAAGAGCAATGATCAAAAGGAAAGAGGTGCGATTTGTATTCATAAAGAGTAGAGATTAATGATTGAAGGGCAGTTCAAGAGTTGTATCCATTGTGAAAGGTGATAAACATTGTGAAAAGGTATGTATTTTACCTTCATTGAAAAGATATAAAAGGAGAGAGTTAGAGGTTTTTGAAAGAAAGTAATCAATGAAATATTTTTGAGTATAAGGAAGAGGAAGAGCAGATCTGATTTATTTTGATGATAAAAAGTGTCAAAGAGCAAAGATATATGTATGTAAAATAAATTGATAATATTCAGATTTGATAAGGAAGAGAGTAGTGTTTGAGTCAGATTTGAGAGGAGTAAATCATATCATCCATTGAAGGATTAATAGGTTGGAGCCTATAAATTAGAGGTTGGAGCTCAGTTTGTGTGGGGGTTGGAGCCTCCAAGAGGTTGGTTCTTATAATTCTATCAAGTGGAGATTGGTGTCTCCTATGAGTTGGAGCTCACTATTTGTATGTAAAGTAGGTTGGAGCCTACAAGAAAGAGAATATGATTGATAAGATATATATAAGCAATATTTTGCCATGTTTTTCTCCCACGAGGGTTTCCACATAAAATCGTGTGTTGTCTCTGTGCTCTAAATTGCTAGATCTTACTTGAATGTTTTATTTCTATTGATTAAAGTAGAGAAAGAAAAGTTTTATTATATATTGATTCATCCCCCCTCTTAGTCTAACTAAGTGCTCATCAATTGGTATCAGAGCCGGTTCCTTTGAAATTAGCCTAATAGCTAGAAGGTAGATCTGAGGAGAGCACTACCGGACAAGAAAATCATGGATTCACATAAAACAGGGCACCATTATTTGATGGAACTAATTATGCATTCTGGAGCATAAGAATGAAGACATATCTTAGTGCTTTGGGGTATGACATTAGGCAATCTGTGGAAGATGGATATACTATACCTATGACTCATCTTACAGACAAAGATGCTAAAAGAGAAAGCGAGAACAATTCAAAAGCTATGAATTCCATATTATGTGGATTAGCAGAGACTGAATTCATTAAGGTGATGCATTGCAAAAATTCAAAGGAAATATGGAATAAGCTAAATAGCATTTATGAAGGGGATGATAAAGTAAAAAAGGCTAAGCTTCAAACCCACAAGGCAAAATTTGAAAGCCTCAAAATGAAAGAAGAAGAGAACATAGCTCACTATTTTCTTCGAATCAAAAAAATTGTTAACACCATGGTAGGACTTGGTGAGGAGATCAATGAAGCAACTATTGTACAAAAAATATTGAGATATCTACCTATGAGATTTGATTCTTAAATCTCTACAATCAAAGAAATGAAAGACTTGGATAAATTGACCAAGGATGTCTTGCATGACATCCTAAATGCCTATGAAATGATGATTGAAGATAAACCATCGAAGAGGGAGGCAACTTTCAAGGTAGCTCAGAGAGGAAAGAACAAGGTATATGAACCTAATGATGAATTTAGCTAATAGACGAAGAAGAAGCTCACTTCATGAGGAGGTTGAAGAAGGGTGCAAGTAAGTATCCAGGTAAGTCTTTTTTATATGTTGTAATTGTGGTAAACTAGGACATTTTGTTTCAAAATGTTCATAGGGGAATATGGAGAATAGTAACAATGAAGAAAATCACAATATGAATAGAGGAAGAGGATATCTACAACCAAGGAAGAGCTATAATCAAAACTAGCTTGAGAGAAAGAATAACTTCCAGAGGCAAAAGAAGAACCTTTACTCCAATGAATATGATGACAAATCAGAAGAAAGCGATGAGGTATTTTACAGTGATCGAGAAGAGATACTATTCATGACGATAGAGATTAAGGATGACATTGAGAATTAGAAGGAGGATAAAAGGGATGCAGAAGATAAGAAGAATGAGGATGATGAAGAAGTGGATCTTGAGGAAGAACTTCATCTTGCGTATGATGAGATTCATTCACTTAAAAGAAGAAATGTGTGTCTAAATTCAAAAGTTCTAGAAGAAAGTGAATCCAAGGCAAAGGTATCACAGGCCCTTAAAGAAGCCAAGAAGATAATCATGGACATAAAAGTACAATATGAAGAAGCAAAAAGGATTGAGGCAGAAGCCAAGAAAATAATCGTAGATCTAAAAGTTCAGTGTGAAGAAACAAAAAGGATTAAGGAAGGAATGAAAAACCAATTAAAGGAAAGGGAAGAAAAATGTGAAAAATTAGAATATGAGATTGTATCACTAAGGAAGGAGTTGGAAAAGACTGTGGCACAATTAAATAGAGAATTGAAAAATGTGAGAAGTTCAAAAATTTTGGATGAAATCATAAATGCCCAAAAGCTCACATGTGACAAGAGCGGGATTGGATTTGAAGAAGGGCAAAGTTCAAAAATGGATCAGCCACCTACAGAAGCAAATAAGGGAAATCAGAAAACCTACTCACAACCGATTCAAGACTCCGTCAAAGGTGAAACCGACAAAAGAGAGGAGAATCAATGGCAAACCATGAAGGGTTCATTCAGAAGACCTATTCCATGGAGGCAAGTAAGTACAAACAGGTTCTATCATTCTTTCCTTGGCTACTCTTTCTTTTGCAATCAATTTGGGCATAAGAGAATAGATTGTAGATTGAATGCTAGAAATAAGTATAGACATAGAACTATGAATTATGGAGCACATGTTAGGGCTAACCCTATAGGAAACAAGATTGGAAGATTTGGGATGATGAACAAAAATATCAACTCATTCGATCCGCTCATGAATCCTAATATAATATGCCTTAAGTGAAACAATGTTGGACATCTGACGAAGTTTTGCAGAAGCAGTTTTGTGAAACCTCCTAAGAAAAACAAGGAGGTAGAATAGAAGAAAGAAGAAAGATCAAAAGTATGGAGGAAGAGAGGAAAATCCATGATAGTTCAAATGGCTCTACATGCCATAAATTAAAGTGATCAGTGGTATATAGACAACGGGTGTTTGGGACATATGGAAGGTTATAAGAGCAAGTTTATCACTTTAAAAAGAGTCAATGGTGGAACTGTAAGATTTGATGATAATGTGTTAGCAAGAATTTCAAGAAGAGGGTCTCTTAGTTTAGATAATGGAAGAATAAAAATAGAGAATGTTCTATATGTGGAAGGATTAAAGCATAACCTATTAAGTGTAATTCAATTGTGTGATCAAGGGCACACCCTCACCTTTCATGTTGAAGGTTGTGAGATAAGCAAGGATGGAAGATAGGTTGTAGAAGCCAACCGAGTAGGAAATAATCTTTATGTTCTGAGTGACATTCGAGGTGAGAAATTCTGCATGGGAAAGGAAGATGAAATTTGGCTATGGCCCAGGAGAATGGGGCATCTAAATTTTGACAATCTTGTCAAAATTAGTCGAAGGGAAGAAACGAGAGATATGCCCATGATATCAAAACTAGCAAACATTATTTGCAAGCAATTTCAATTGGGTAAGAAAACCAAAGTAAGCTTCAAGCCGAAGGAGTACTTTGCATCACGACCATTAGAACTCATTCACACATACTTATGTGGACCCACCGGGACAAAGGGTTGGCAAGGAGAAAGGTACTTTATGCAATTGATTGATGATTTTTCTAGGATGACATGGGTTGCATTTTTGAAGGAGAAATCTGAAGCATTAGACAAATTTAAGGTATTCAAAGCCTTAGTTGAAAATGAGATAGGCATGAGGATCAAATGCCTTAGATCAGATAGAGGAGGAGAATTCATGTAGTGCCCCTCATTTTTGCTTTCTATTAGACTAATAGTTGTTAGGTCTGGACATTATGATATCTTGTTTGATGATGGATTTACTGTTATGATGTTTAGTTTGATGATACTCTATTGATGTCAGATTACTACTATGATGACATTTGATGATACTATTAGTACTGGTGTTTTATGCTTATGTTATGATTAGTTATGGATGTAACTGACTATGTGAATCAATCTTATTATCTATATCATGTGATTATCTGATGATGGTTCTTATTTAGTCATTCAGTAACTGATTGTTTTATCTTAATTATTAAGCAATTGAATGTTATTCGTAATGTTGTTATTTGTTTGATGCGTTGGTGAAAGGGACAGTGTTGCATTACTCGTGTGAGTACCCTGCTATGCTGCAAATCCCTTTCACAATATGTTGATTGTATGATTATATATCTATTGTTGAGCGTTTCGTTTGTTGCAGGTTGCAGGTATCAAGCATTGACTCCACCTAAATTGACAGGTCTGAGCGTGCCTTAACACCAATGGAAATCGTTGAACGGAGATAGTGTAAGGTCCCTAGTTATGTCACCATCCTCAAAGAGGATAAGTATTCAGTCTTGTACCCTGTCGGTAAGGTCAGTTTGGGCATGATTGTAAGTCACTGGTTGTTCGATAGTGTGTAGTTGCCAGGTATTGTTCAATATGTGGTTTAGTAGGTTGTAAATTGTGTGATTATTGTTTTGATTTATTTCTTCATTAAAATGGATATTATTTAGTCCACTTTGATAAATAAATAATAATTTTAATGTGGTAAATAAAGTGTTGTAAAATGGGAATTTAATTGATAATTTTAATATGAACAAAATAAATTATAAACAAGTAATATTATGTTAAGTGTCCATAAAATAATAAATTTATTATTTGTGTGTTGTCATAAAATATTCTATATTTAAGATTAATAGATAAATATGAGTTGTCTCATATAATCAATATGATATAAATATAAAAATAGTAAAGAATCTTTCTGGCTAGTGGAAATTAAATGAATTGTTTTGTTGTGAGAAATGAAATAGGAAGAGAAAGTGGCTGGTCAGTAATGAATAATGAATTTATTGCATTTGCTATTTGTGAGAAAATAATGAAGGCAAAAATTATGGCCTTAAGTGGGGGGAATCTCTCCCTCTAAAAAGGGGGATTTTTAAAAAAGAAAAAAAAAGAAGAGGGTAGTCATTTTTTCTTTTCACGGGAATGGCGGTTGGAGAATTTGGGTGAAGCCTCCTAAAACAGTGGAGGAAGGAGCTAGAAAAATTGGGAAGGAGGCTGGAGCTACAGGATTGGATCTGGGAGCAGTATCAATCCTTCGACCCTACCAAGCAAGCGAAATCAGGCGTAGACTTGGTTTGTGGCATTGCTTTTGCTTATTGCTTTTTATTTGTAAGTTCTCTTAAGGAATTTTGATCCTCTTGTATTGCTAGGTATGTTTACTTTTGTCAACGAACCTTAGTGCTTGATAAACTCTTCTATCTTTTAGGCATTTATGGTTGTCCATATCACTCCAAGGGCCTCCCCTAACAAAGGATGTGGGGTCGATGGCTTTATGCCTGCATATTGTTTATGTCCTTTCTATGAATCCATTTTGGGGTAAAATCTAACAGTCATGGCATCCCATGAGAAGTAGTTCTCCGTGGCTTTTTGTCACGTAGTCATTATGCTTTTACTTTCTTTTTCTTTTTTTGTGCAAGGCTATGACTGCATATTTGATTTGGCTTCTACAGAAATGATAATTGTTCTTACTTTTCTCTGAGTAGCTGTGAGTATGGCATTTTCTTTGTTTTTCGATACATGTTTTATATATATTATCTATTCTCCTTGAACCATCGGAAGCACCTTGTCAGTATCTACTCCTCCATGCACCATCACTAGTTAGAAAGCATCTCTGGATAATATTTAGGGTTCCATCATCATTAAGATGTTCTTAGAAAGATTATTTTCTATTGTTAAACCTTACCTAAATTAGTGTGTCATCTGAATTAAAATCCTTGAATACTCTTTTGGGCCACTTGATCTATATATGTTTAAATCAAATTAGAGTTCTTTTTCTTAAACCTTCCCATTCCCAATTGGATGGCCTTCAGCATATGTTTAGTCAATAGGCTTTTATATGTGAGCAATACAGTGCTTGGAAATTGTCTCATGCCATAAAAAGAATTCATGCCGAAAAATTGTCCAAACTCATCGGTTGCTTCCATTGACAAATTCTTGGAATCTCCTATGGATGCAATGCTATTAAAAGTTCATATCAACCTCTAACAGTCTTAATTAGAAATCCTTTAAAGACATAGTAGTCTCAGATTATTTCCTCTAAACTATCTTGTACTTTTCTCCCTTAGACAATCTGTAGCAATTTGTGTGCCCTTCTTTTTACATATGTAGAAATAAGCTTTACGCCTGGTGATGCATTTGCTTGTAAGTTTCTTAAGGCTCCCCAACAAATCCAATTTGTGCATTTCCAATGGTCTCTACCTGCTCTACACTTGCCGATTGCACTTGCTTGAAAGTTTCTAAAGCCTCCTCAGTAGTTCCGTTTTGTGCAGATACTGCAATTGTTGAGTTCCATGAGATAACATCTCTTTGAGGAATTATGTCAAACAGTTTGTGCCCTTGTCTATGCGTTCCTTTTGGATTGTAGAATTTGGCTTTACACTCACCAATACATTTTCTTGGAAAGTTTCTAAAGCCTCTTCAACAAATCCGCTTAGGCAATGAAGCTTTTCAGTGTCTAAATAAATTCATCCACTTTTTCTTTCATTAATTCATGCCATGCGTCTATCATAATTTATATTGTTAATACATCTCATATCTGTAATGGGAATTGCATTCCATTATGTGTTTTATTTCAGGATAAGTTAAAACACATTATTATGTTATATTTACTCTAGGAAATGAATGTAAAGTATATCTCTATGGTTATTTGTCACTTTCAATTGAATCGCTTCATATAAAATGTTTTAAAAAAAAATAGATTTGTTAGGTAATAAAATTACTGAAGCATTGCTTTAGAAAGTTATTACTTTGATGGAAAATTCATGTCATAATAGTAAATCCTGATTAAGGAAATAATAACACTTGTTTACTTGTTTTTGGATGAAAAATATTTTCTATCCAATGATCCATGGTATATTATTATTATTATTATTACTGATATTATTATTATTAATATTATTTTTTTTCAAAACGTAATAGTTGACAGTTAAATGCTCAAACAATTTAGAAAATTGGAATAATGTTATTATTCATTGTTATTGATAATTGCAATTCTTTAGTTGGAATGGTAAAATCATCAGGTAAGTAAATTTAATAGGATAATGAATTATAATTGTTTTGATGGGAGTATACTTTTATAAATATGTGTAAATTTAAATAAATATATATTATGGTTGATGAAATTTAATTTAAATTGACATCGACTTTATTATGATTCCTTTATATTGGTTTTAATTAGTCGAAATTGATTAATGGGTTGGATTAAGGTTTACAAACAATGTATTTGAGAATTAAGTTATATGTATTACTTTTAGAAAATTGGTTTATTGCTAGGTGAATTGCATAATTTAAGTAAAACTTGTGTAAGTTGGTTCATTGGTCGTAGTAGGGTTATGTGTATGATGTCAAGGTTTAATTTCCAGAGGCATAGGCTATGATGTCTTGATTTCATGTTTATGTTATGTTATGTTATGTTGAAACTATATCATGGTGTGGGCATAAGTCCTTCTTGGATGATGTGTTTCATTTTTGGTATTGAGCATGTGATAAGATATTGTGTTGGAATCTATAATGGAGAGACATTTGAAATTGTAAAAGAAGTATGTTGTTTATGGTTCTTTCACTTGGAAGCTACGGGCAATATATTGTGAATTTGTCCTTGTGAATAAGTTGGTATGCAAGAAGGTTAATACATTGCAATGTTAGGATGTATTGCTTGATGAGTAGGGTCTTCTAGATGCAAGTAGGGAAGTGGCTCTCAATGGGGGCCAGAGCCCAAAGTGGCATCCAGGACAACCCATGTGGGAGTTTCTTAACTCAGTGATAACCTAATTAATAAATTAAGGGGTTGGGTAGTTAATCACATTAAACAAGATAAGTGGATGCCTCACTCATGGCTCAAGTGCTCGTTTAGGCTTGAGATGAGATAAGAAGGCTTGGAATGGCAAGATCAACTACCTTGTCCTCATGAAAGTTATGTTGATTCCACATGAGTTTGTATGGGGGTCGGGGGTCAGGAGAGGCTACCAGGACAACCCAAGATGGGGGTCGAGGCCTAGGAAGGCCTACCAGGACAACCCATGACAAGCTATGTGATGACACTCCTCCCTACTACAATCTAGCATTCCCTAGTTGTACTCTCCCCATTCGTTGTATGGTTGCCTCTGGAAGTACAGTTAAATGTGTAAGTGATGATTAAGTTGCTTGTGATATTGACATGTGTTGTTATAGTCATGTGTAGCCCATGTTCCTTTTAACTCTTCTACCTATCATACTGGTTGTTGTGGTGGGATCTTATGTTATCTCCTAGCATGGGGGGTGGACCTTAGGGTTCCACATGGTTGGGTGGTTGTTCTTTTTGCTCCGTTGGTTTCCTTGTTGTTCGTGTGCAAGGAGGATGTATCTTGTGTGGCAGTTTCTAGATCTTGTACCAGTTAAGGAGACAGTTATTCATGCTCATGTACTAGCCCTATGTATCAGTTAAAACATAATGTATGTTTTCCAATGTAATCATAAAGATGGTAGAGTAAACAATGTAATGATGTACTCATGTAAAGGAAATTGTTTATGTACTTGTAGTTCTATTTTTATGATCTTGATGATTATTTATCTGATGTTATGGTATGGGAATGTATATGTTTATCCATTTAATGAAATAGGTTTAGAATGAATTATTATTGTTGTTAGTTAGTTTACAATGTTTGTTAGATCTTGTTATTGGTTAGGTAAGTAATGCAGCCGTGGATTCCCTAGTGGATAAGATTAACTTAGAATAATTATGTTCTACATTTAGTTGTTATTTCCTTAAAAAAATTATCCTTTTGCTTAGCATAGTTGAGTTGTTCCCTAGGGTTTCGTGGTGGGGCGTTACATTTGGTATCAAAGCCAAGTTTACAACACTAGGTGCTCTGGGTTTATATGAGCCCATTATGTTATCTAGTGTCTTAGATTCTGCAGATAATGTTTTCCCTTTATGTCATCCTCGCCTAACAATCTGAGGTTGTCCCTTGGTGGTGTTTGTGTAAGAAGATACCTAGAGGTCGAGGTCGAGGTCGGGGTCGAGGTAGGGGACGCGAGAGAGGTGGTGGCGGTAGCCCTCCTCCTAGTTCCCCTCGTGAGAGTGCTTAGGAAGGCAGGGGTCATAATATAGAGAATCGGGGTCATCCTGAGGGAGCTTAGTTGCATCATCTACTTGAGGAAGTCCTTGCTCACCTAGGTCCTAGACAGAAGGTTGATCAGCCAGAGGAGAGGGAAAGAGAAAGGTCACCTAGAAGGAGAGAGATGACAACAGACCAAGAGGCTATCTTAGTAGGCCACATGAGAGACCTTTTGAGGGCACGCCCTCCCACTTTTGATGGTTCTAGTAGTGGTTTGGGGGCAGAGACCTGGTTGATAGATTTGGGTAGGTGTTTTTCCATGCACCCATATGGTAGTAACACCAAGGTGAGATGTGTCATCTTGCACCTTAGGGGTTTTGCTTCTACATAGTGGCATTTGGAGGAGCAGAAGTTACATTTGGATATTGGTACAGTTTCTTGGGAATTGTTTTTGGAGAGATTCAAAGCTCATTTCCTGTCAGATCACTGGAAGCAACGACGTGTTGACGAGTTTCATGAGTTGAGACAAATGTCTATGTCAGTGGAGCAGTATGAGCGTAGGTTCTATGAACTTAAGTAGTACGCAGGTATTGGCGATGATGAGGCTATGTTGGTTTAGCACTTCATTAGGGGCTTGAATGCCCATAACAGTGGAGGAGTCCATGTTTTTTAGCATAAGACCATGGAGGTGGCAATTGAGAAGGCCCGTCTGGTAGAGGAAAATTTGGCCATGGCTCTTAGAGGCCATACAGGTGTGCAGATTGGTAGTGCACCTTCGGCGGATTTTGGGTCTCGTGGTGGTCAATCTCAGGTAGCAGGTTCTTCTAGAGGCCATCATGCACCCATTAAGGGTGAACATCAGCAGTAGTATTCCCAGTCGAAACCAAAGAATTCTCAACCTCAGCAAAGTGGTGGTCCTCAGTCGAGGAAAAAATGCAATTGGTAGCGGGCAAAACATTATCATCCCAATTAGCCAGCTCAGAGAACACAGTCTCTAGTTAGTAGAGATAGTTTCCAGCAGTCCAATGCATTCTTAGGTGGCAGAGGACATGGCAGAGGTACAGGATGTTTCTCTTGCAGCCAACTGGGCCATATAGTTAGGTAGTCTCCACAGAAGAATGCTACAGGATTTAGTCAGAGGCCGACAACTTCAGAGCCGATAGTGGGTGATGCAGGGAGGTCTCATAGAGTGTTTGCAGTGGTTGATCACCGCCAGGCAAAGCATCAGGAGACAGCCTTTGGGACCGCAGGTAGACGACGAGCAACTTTCTTTGGAGCTCGTGCATGTTCTGCAGCATCGGGGGTTGACCCTCAGGGGTAGGGGCATAGAGCAGGTAAGGGTCCAATGGGATCCTAATGATGAGTCTTCAGCTTCTTCAGAGATTGTGTCGAGATGTGAGATCTCTACCCTTATCTTGTTGCAGGCTTCCAGGAGTAAACCTGATCCTAGGGGGGAGGATGTAGTGCCCCTCATTTTTGCTTTCTATTAGACTAATAGTTGTTAGGTATGGACATTATGATATCTTGTTTGATGATGGATTTACTGTTATGATATTTAGTTTGATGATACTCTGTTGATTTTAGATTACTACTATGATGACATTTGATGATACTATTAGTACTGGTGTTTTATGCTTATGTTATGATTAGTTATGGATTTAATTGACTATGTGAATCAATCTTATTATGTGTATCATGTGATTATCTAATGATGGTTCTTATTTAGTCATTCAGTAACTGATTGTTTTATCTTAATTGTTAAGCAATTGAATGTTATTTGTTTGATGCATTGGTGAAAGGGACAATGTCACATTACTCATTTGTGATTACCCTGCTATGCTACAAATCCCTTTCACAGTGTGTTGATTGTATGATTATATATCTATTGTCGAGCGTTTTGTTTGTTGCAGGTTGTAGGTATCAGGCATCGACTCCACCTAAATTGACAGGTCTGAGCGTGCCTTAACACCAATGGAAATCATTGAATGGAGGTAGCATAAGGTCTCTAGCTATGTCACCATCCTCGAAGAGGATGAGTATTCAATCTTGTACCCTATCGGTAAGGTCGGTCTGGGCATGATTGTAAGTCACTGGTTGTTCGATCGTGTGTAGTTGCTAGGTATTGTTCAATATTTGGTTTAGTAGGTTGTAAATTGTGTGATTATTGTTTTGATTTATTTCTTCATTAAAATGGAAATTATTTAGTCCACTTTGATAAATAAATAATAATTTTAATGTGGTAAATAAAGTGTTGTAAAATGAGAATTTAATTGATAATTTTAATATGAACAAAATAAATTATAAACAAGTAATATTATGTTAAGCGCCCATAAAATAATAAATTTATTATTTGTGTGTTATCATAAAATATTCTATATTTAAGATTAATAGATAAATATGAGTTCTCTCATATAATAAATACGATATAAATATAAAAATAGTAAAGAATCTTTCTGGCTAGTGGAAATTAAATGAATTGTTTTATTGTGAGAAATGAAATAGGAAGAGAAAGTGGGTGGTCAGTAACGGCTAATGAATTTATTGCATTTGCTATTTGTGAGAAAATAATGAAGGCAGAAATTATGGCCTTAAGTGGGGGGAATCTCTCCCTCTAAAAAGGGGGATTTTTAAGAAAGAAAAAAAAAAAGAGGGTAGTCATTTTTTCTTTTCACGGGAATGGGGGTTGGAGAATTTGGGTTAAGCCTCCTAAAATAGTGGAGGAAGGAGCTGGAAAAATTGGGAAGGAGGTTGAAGCTGCAAGATTAGATCTAGGAGCAGTATCAATCCTTCAACCCTACCAAGCAAGCGAAATCAGGTGTAGATTTGGATTGTGGCATTGCTTTTTATTTGTAAGTTCTCTTAAGGAATTTTGATCCTCTTGTATTGCTAGGCATGTTTACTTTTGTCAACGAACCTCGATGCCTGATAAACTCTTCTATCTTTTAGGCATTTATGGTTGTCCATGTCACTCCAAGGGCCTCCCCTAACAAAGGATGTGGGATCGATGGCTTTATGCCTGCATATTGTTTATGTCCTTTCTATGAATCCATTTTGGGGTAAAATCTAACAGTCATGGCATCCCGTGAGAAGTAGTTCTCCATGGCTTTTTGTCACGCAGTCATTATGCTTTTACTTTCTTTTCTTTTTTTGTGCAAGGCTATGACTACATATTTGATTTGGCTTCTACAGAAATTATAATTGTTCTTACTTTTCTCTGAGTAGCTGTGAGTATGGCGTTTTCTTTGTTTTTCAATACACGTTTTATATATATTGTCTATTCTCCTTGAACCACCAAAAGCACCTTGTCAGTACCTACTCCTCCACGCACCATCACTAGTTAGAAAGCATCTCTGGATAATATTTAGGGTGCCATCATCATTAAGATGTTCTTAGAAAGATTATTTTCTATTGTTACACCTTACCTAAATTAGCGTGTCATCTGAATTAAAATACTTGAATACTCTTTTGGGCCACCTGATCTATATATGTTTAAATCAAATTAGAATTCTTTTTCTTAAACCTTCCCATTCCCAATGTGATGGCCTTCAGCATATGTTTAGTCGATAGGCTTTTATATGTGAGCAATACAGTGCTTAGAAATTGTCTCACGCCATAAAAGGAATTCATGCTGAAAAATTGTCCAAACTCATCAATTGTTTCCATCGACGAATTCTTGGAATCTCCTATGGATGCAGTGCTATTAAAAGTTCATATCAACCTCTAACAGTCTTAATTAGAAATCCTTTAAAGACATAGTAGTCTCAGATTATTTCCTCTAAACTATCTTGTACTTTTTTCCCTTAGACAATCTGTAGTGATTTGTGTGCCCTTCTTTTTACGTATGTAGAAATAGGCTTTACGCCTAGTGATGCATTTGCTTGTAAGTTTCTTAAGGCTCCTCAACAAATCCAATTTGTGCATTTCCAATGGTCTTTGCCTGTTCTACACTTGCCGATTGCACTTGCTTGAAAGTTTCTAAAGCCTCCTCAGTAATTCCGTTTTGTGCAGATCCTGCAATCATTGAGTTCCATGAGATAACATCTCTTTGAGGAATTTTGTCAAACAGTTCGTGCCCTTGTCTATGTGTTCATTTTAGATTGTAGAATTTGGCTTTATGCTCACCAATACATTTTCTTGGAAAGTTTCTAAAGCCTCTTCAACAAATCCGCTTAGGCAATGAAGCTTGTTAGTGTCTAAATAAATTCATCCACTTTTCCTTTCATTAATTCATGCCATGCGTCTATCATAATTTATATTGTTAATACATCTCATATCTGTAATGGGAATTGCATTCCATTATGTGTTTTATTTCAGGATAAGTTAAAACACATTATTATGTTATATTTACTATAGGAAATGAATGTAAAGTATATTTCTATGGTTATTTGTCACTTTCAATTGAAACGCTTCATATAAAATGTTTTAAAAAAAATTAGATTTGTCAGGTAATAAAATTACTGAAACATTGCTTTAGAAAGTTATTACTTTGATGGAAAATTCATGTCATAATAGTAAATCCTGATTAAGGAAATAATAACAATTATTTACTTGTTTTTGGATGAAAAATATTTGCTATCCAATGATCCATGGTATATTATTATTATTATTACCATTATTATTATTAATATTATTATTTTTTATTTCAAAACATAATAGTTGACAGTTAAATGCTTAAACAATTTAGAAAATTGGAATAATGTTATTATTCATTGTTATTGATAATTGCAATTCTTAGTTGGAATGGTAAAATCATCGGGTAAGTAAATTTAATAGGATAATGAATTATAATTGTTTTGATGGGAGTATACTTTTATAAATATGTGTATATTTAAATAAATATATATTATGGTTGATGAAATTTTATTTTAAATTGACATCGACTTTATTATGATTCCTTTATATTGGTTTTAATTAGTCGAAATTGATTAATGGGTTGGATTAAGGTTTACAAACAATGTATTTGAGAATTAAGTTATATGTATTACTTTTAGAAAATTGGTTTATTGCTAGGTGAATTGCATAATTTAAGTAAAACTTGTGTAAGTTGGTTCATTGGTCGTAGTAGGGTTATGTGTATGATGTCAAGGTTTAGTTTCCAGAGGCATAGGCTATGATGTCTTGATTTCATGTTTATGTTATGTTATGTTATATTGAAACTGTATCATGGTGTGCGCATAAGTCCTTCTTGGATGATGTGTTTTATTTTTGGTATTGAGCATGTGATAAGATATTGTGTTGGATTTTGTAATGGAGAGACATTTGAAATTGTAAAAGAAGTATGTTGTTTATGGTTTGTTCACTTGGAAGCTACGGGCAATATATTGTGAATTTGTCCTTGTGAATAAGTTGGTATGCAAGAAGGTTAATACCTTGCAATGTTACGATGTCTTGCTTAATGAGTAGGGTCTTCTAGATGCAGGTAGGGAAGTGGCTCTCAATGGGGGTTGGAGCCCAAAGTGGCATTGAAGACAACCCATGTGGGAGTTTCTTAACTCAATGATAACCTAATTAATAAATTAAGGGGTTGGGTAGTTAATCACATTAAACAAGATAAGTGGATGCCTCACTCATGGCTCAAGTGCTCATTTAGGCTTGAGATGAGATGAGAATGATTGGAATGGCAAGACCAACTACCTTGTCCTCATGAAAGGTATGTTGATTCCGCATGAGTTTGTATGGGGGCCGGGGGTTGGGAGAGGCTGCCAGGATAACCCAAGATGGGGGCCGAGGCCTAGGAAGGCCTATCAGGACAACCCATGACAAGATATGTGATGACACTCCTCCCTACTACAATCTAGCATTCCCTAGTTGTACTCTCCCCATTTGTTGTGTGGTTGCCTCTGGAAGTACAGTTAAGTGTGTAAGTGATGATTAAGTTGCTTGTGATATTGACCTGTGTTGTTATAGTCATGTGTAGCCCATGTTCCTTTTAAGTCTTCTACCTATCAGACTGGTTGTTGTAGTGGGACCTTATGTTATCTCCTAGCACGGGGGGTGGACCTTAGGGTTCCACATGGTCGGGTGGTTGTGCTTTTTTCCCCATTAGTTTCCTTATTGTTGTTCATTTGTGAGGAGGATGTATCTTGTGTGGTTGTTTCCAGATCTTGTACCAGTTGAGGAGACAGTTATTCATGCTCATGTACTAGCCCTATGTATCAGTTAAAACATAATGTATGTATTCCAATGTAATCAGAAAGATGGTAGAGTAAACAATGGAATCATGTACTCATGTAAAGGAAATTGTTTATGTACTTGTAGTTCTATTTTTATGATCTTGATGATTATTTATCTGATGTTATGGTATGGGAATGTATATGTTTATCCATTTAATGAAATAGGTTTAGAATGAATTATTGTTGTTGTTAGTTAGTTTACAATGTTTGTTAGATCTTGTTATTGGTTGGGTAAGTAATGCAGTCGTGGATTCCCCATTAGATAAGCTTAACGTAGAATAATTATGTTCTACATTTTGTTGTTATTTCCTTTAAAAAAAATTGTCCTTTTTCTTAGCATAGTTGAGCTATTCCCTAGGGTTTTGTGGTGGGGTGTTACAATTCACTTCAAATGAATTCAAAGATTTTTGTGAGAAGCATGGGATGCAAATACAATATTCAACAACAAGTACTTCACAACGAAATGGAGTTGTTGAAAGGAAGAATAGAGTCATAGAATCAATGGCTAGAAGCATGCTGAACGAATCCAATGTTTTAGATATGTTTTGGAGAGATGCAGTACACACCACAATTTACATTCTTAACTGAGGCCATATTAGAGTAAATCATGACAAAACACCATATGTGTTATGGAAGGGAAGGCATGCATCCGTGAAACACATCAAGGTGTTTGGAAGTCCTTTTTATATAAGAAGAGATGAAGAGGACTTGGGGAAGTTTGACACTAGAGTTGATGAAGGAATATTTTTAGGCTACTCATCAAGGAGTAAGGCCTACAAATATTACAACAAAAGGCTACATAAAATGGTTGAAAGTACTAATGTAAAGATAAATGAGAAAAGTTATCAAGATGAACCTCACAAGGATGGACATTACAATGAAGAAAGATGCAAGGATGTTGTAAAGGAGAGTGAAGATGAAATAGTTGAGCAGAGGAGCACCAAGGCACCAACAAAAACACCATCTAAGTTTGTTCAGAGGAACAACCCAGAATATTTGATAATAGGAGATGATGGGGTCAGAACAACAAGAAGAATGGTAAGTGTTTAGGAAGATAAAAATATTGCCTTGTTATCCAAGATTGAACCTAAGCACTTCAAAGAAGTAAGTGGAGATAAGAGCTGGATAGAGGCTATGGATGAAGCGCTGAACCAAATTGAGAAGAACAATACTTGGGAACTAGTTCCAAGACCCAAGGATAAAAATGTAATTGGCACTAAGTGGGTGTTTAGAAATAAGTTGAATGAAGATGGTCAGGTTGTGAGAAACAAAGCAAGATTGGTATGTAAAGGGTATGCACAAGTGGAAGGTATTGAGTTTAAAGAGACTTTTGCTCTAATTGTTAGGATGGAATCCATAAGGATGTTCTTGGCTTATGCTAACTTTAAGAATTTCAAAGTATATCAAATGGATCTTAAATCTGCCTTTCTGAATGGAGATCTAGAAGAAGAAATCTACATTGAACAACTAGAAGGGTTTCTACTATCTGAGAATAAAGTCTATGTGATGTAGGAGCACTCAGGAGCATGAGCAATCCTATGTCACACAAAAACAATTTTAGTTTTTGTCATCAGTTTTGAAGTCTCACTTTATGGATTTGATGTATTGGTAGTTGCATTTCACATTGTCACCATAGAGTTCACCTCGATATTACTTTCTCATCAGACCTCAAGATGTTTATTGGATGCCATTCATCATTATTGTTCGATGTTTGTTCAATCCATTGAAGTGGAAGTATTTAATATTTGTCTTCATTGGTATTCTATTGTGGAGATCGTGAGCAGTGTAGGAAATTGAGAGTAGGAAATTGAGAAATTTCTAACAAGTTGATATCTTTTAATCTCAACCCACATACCAAACTATACCCTGTCATTTTTGAAGGTGATTGTGTATAGTCTGAAGTATGGTATATTTTTATGTATGAGATTACAAGGGACCACGAGTAGCATAGGGAATTAGAACATGTTGAAATCTTGAATTCCCAGGTGTGGGAAGAAAAGACCCAAAAGCTTTTGTGTACAATGATAAGAATGCCTTTTGATAGGCGTGGACTGGGACATACAAAAGGAAAGAAAAACCACTATTTAAACTATTAAAAATTAACGCCTCACATGCCACTTTCATTTAATGGCAAAAGAAATTACATGGAGTTGATTGATTTCTTCTGTTGCGATGGAATGGTAAATTTTATGTCGTTGATTCCTCATCAATAGGGAGTATATATATCTAAAAGATATTTTATATAAAAAGAGAATGGGGAGTAAAGTTGGAGGAGCACGGTCGGAGAGCAATAGGGAAGAGGAAAAGTCTGAGCACTGGAGATAACGCTACCATGATAACACTTGGAAATAATAAAAGTTTTTAATAAAAAAAAACAAGGGGAAGGAGTTTAGTGGGGTGCGGCTCATGGAATGGAAATGATGCGGCTCATGGAATGGCAATGATTTCACTTTGAAATTGGATTTTCATCTATGGAAAAAATGTTGCCTTAGCTACTATGTAGAGAGGCATTCCATGCCATTTTCCTCTAGATTGATGGGAGGGCATTGATATATAGAAGAAGGATTAGCATGGAAGAGGAGAAGGGGAGTGCAGCTAGAGATAGGGAAAGAGGTCAACCACTGGAGAGGAGTTAAAGCAGATAGAAAGTGAAGAGGAGATTGATTGAGTGGGAGTCAGCCTTCAAAAAAGAAAACAAGTCGATGCTCAAAGAAAACCAATAATGTGAATAATTTGTGAGCTTGATGCCAAAAAAAAAAGTGTTGTTCATTGCCCATCAAAACAAAGATTGCTGGTATGAAGTGTAGTTTGTTGTCATATGTAGAGGAGAATAAAAAAAGGGAAAATATTTTGCCTGAAGCCAATTTGTAATGTGCAGGAGAAAATTGACTTATCAACCAATGTTATGCAGATTTTAAATGTCATTTCATAGGATTGTAGTTTTGTCATGGAAATCAAGTATCAATAAAATTAGTCAAATTTTTGTTGAAATCTGTATTATGAATATGTATTGTGTTGAGAGGAAGAATTGAGTGTATTGAGTTTGTGTAAACGTGCATATGCATGAGGAGAGACTTGTTATATGCACCATATGGTATCATAATTAGAGTTCCTGAGTGCATAGGCAGAGCGTCGAATGTGAGGCAACCTATGCCAAGACTTGCGGGAGAGTGAAGAGGTTGTGAATAGCTCAAAAGATTGTTGCATGTAGAGAGGAGTCCTGAGAAAGTGAGAGATGGGAAGCCGCAAAAGGATTTGTCTTTGCAGATTGTAGAGTGTGAGAAGTGATGGTGAAATATTGCAGTAGATGAGATGGGGATATTGATGAGGAAGAAGCCCATGGTGATATGGGATGGATGGAGGTATTATGAATAAAGGAAAATTTTGGCAATGGTGGCTGATATAAATGCAAGGATAGATTGATTGGAAGCATGGCAATGTGATAAATTGGTCAAGCATGATGAGGATAAGCAAGAGGATGCAAGTGCAACAACGGTTGAAGATGAAGAGGTGGGCAGCGAAAATGAGGAGGCTGAAGCTGCAGTGATGGAATGCGAAAGGTTACAGCAGTAGGGCATGGAGAAGATGATGATTTGTTAGCACAAATGTTGGTGATTGAAGAAGAGTGGATGTTGAAGCTCATTGTTGCAACAAAGAGAGAAGAACGAAAAGTTGCAGTTGACGAGGATGTGGAAGATGTCACAGTGAAAATTGATGTCGTAGTAGAGGTAAATATTATTGTATTTTGTGATGATGTTGATTTTCCTTTGTCTGCTATAATGAGGGTTGGAGAGTATGAAGAAAAGAACATGGAAATCTTTAATTTCCATGGAGTTGTAGATGCATATTTTATTGAGGATGTTGCAAGTAGTAATGTGGATGGTGAAATATTTTAGTGGAGGTGGCCAGTTGATGGTGGGATGGATCCCATGAAGGAGGAGAGGAGAGTAGAGAATATTTAGCGATCCACGAGAGGAGAGAAGAGTGGTGAATAAAGTTGTGTGAGGAATATGATAGTTTTTTCGACATGGTGTTAGAAGAGGAGGAAAAAGAATTGATCTTGTACACATCCCATAGTGATGGAGTTCATTGCAAGTGGTGGTGCCCACCTAGGTTTTGGGTTTCAATTATTCATTCGCAGGCTTTCCATGAAAAACCCAAAAAATTTCTAAGTTTCTCGGCCTTCTGAGTTTTATGCATATGTCTTTGTATATACATGGACATTTGTATGTACAAGTGCAGTTGTACAGTGGCGGGCCTGAAGAAGAAGTTCAATCAGCTTCTAAAGGTGCAAAAAGTAGTTGTATGCATTTTGTATGCATATCGGGTTGTACATTGAAGGCATATTCCATCGCAGATTCTATAGTTGTATGAAAAGGGTTGCATGTATGTTTTGTTTGTATGATTCGAGTATACATTCGCAATGTGCAATGTCAATATACAATGAAAACATGTAAAGGGCACATACATTTGCAACATGCAAGGAAAAGATGCAAGTCAATATGCATCAGGTTATAACTGAATATGCAAGGATGAATATATATCAAAGTGTATATCGCAGATGTATAAGGAAACATACAAGGGTGATATACAAGGAAAAAAGATGCATCAGCCGATGCATATACAATGGAAACATGCAAAAGGCACATACAAAGAAAAGATACAAAGGCAACTGCACATACAAAAGGTGGGGTCCGATGCACATACAAAGGCGATTGTATCTCAAATATACAAGTCGCATGTACAAGGTGAAATGTACAAGCAAGGCAACATACAAAGGACATGCAAAGCTGATATACAAGGATGAATGTATAGCGGGTTGTATATCACAGATGCATAAGAAAACATACAAGGGCGATATACAAGGAGGGCATATGCAAAGTGGACACGGATGCAGCAGGAAAGTTAACTATGTTTGTGAAAACGGTAAAGTCTGCGCATTGTATATTGGGGTTATATGTTCCCAATATACAATCAAACATACAATGTGAAGATGCAAAGAAACATACAAGTAAGTCAACAACGGTCAATGTCAGCGATGGGGCCCACACGGTTGCATGTTCCGGATTGTATGTATGTGCACACATACAAAAGGTAATACAAAGGAACAGATACAACCCAGACGTGAAAGGGAGAATGTATTGCGGCGGATAAGTGGTTGGAATCCGCAGATTGTATGTATATCGCATTGTATGTGTAAATATACAAGGCAATATACAAAGGAGTTTGATACAACGCCCTGACCCGATGGCGATTACAATCTGTTTCATAATGATTTGGGGACCACGGCTTGTATGTTTGGTGCTTGTATATGCTGATATACAAAGGAGGTAAGATGCAATCCGGACCCGATAATGATTACATTTTGTCTTATAGAGCTTTGGGGTCCGCCTTGTATATTGGTGATTGTATGTATATACAATCTCATACATACAACCACAGATGCAAATGGAAATATGTTAGATTGCCGATGGAGATACAAAGGCCAATGCTTAGCAATGGAGAACTAGTCAGCAGCTGCCACGTGTCCAAGGGCAAATGTATATACATGCAATTGCATATACCAGGATTTAAAAGGCAAAATGGGCGAAAATGGCAAAAGGCAAAAAAGGAGAGGGAAAAGTTAGTGATAGCAAAAAGACACCTACATGGCACGATTTAATTGGTCAATGACCTTTCAAAGTGATTTGAGGCCGTGGATCTCAGCGATAGGGAGGAGATCAATGGTCGTGTTTCAAAATTTCAGCAAAGGATTTTCCTATGCATCCATAGGCACATTTCAGGTGGGAAAATTTCTAAGCACGCAGCTGCTGCATTTCCAGAGGCCGCGGTAGGTTTGGCCATTAATGGTGAAGTTACAGAGGTATGGGTCGATGGATTGACAGGTCAACTACCTGATTTGTGAAGAAAATCTCCATTCGGCTGCACATTCCCCGATTTCACTTGCTTCTTTCCCCTTTTTCGTGCTGCATTGAATATTTTGAGCGCCATTCTCACAATGCAGTGTATCTGGCAAAATTTTGAAAAGACCATTGTACTGAATGCTAAGTGCACATTCTTGCATAAAAGGCAAACTATGTTACTCATTGCAGGTTGTTGAAGATTTGGGCATTTTTGAGAAAATAACGAAGAACAAAGCCTTTCTTGGTTGTTCTCTCTTTTGTGAGTTTATGAGTTGCATTTGAGTGCACCTTGCATATATGTTCAGTTTCATTGTTGTTTTATATGAAAAATGCATTATTTGCATGTGTTTAGCCATTTGTCTCCATTTGTTGTATGCATTCCTTCTTTTGAATTTAGTTGCTAAGGGTTCCTCAGATTCTAGAATATAGACCTGTTGTATTGCCTGCTTGATCTCCAACTTCCATTCAAGGAGTGGATTAAACTATTTTAGGTGAAGTATGGAGAAGGTTGTATGTCAGCTGGGATGTTAGTAAGTAGAAGCAGCTAAATACTCAGTCTTGGGTGGTGTTTGTAAGGCAGATACCAATATGACCCCTTGAAACTTAAATGCCAGTGCAAACCATTCTCTTGTATACGTCTAGTTGACTCCTTGCCCTGAGATAGGCACCAGTCTGCTCCATGTGTAGTAGTTATGATCCAAAACCCCCTGTCTTGCATCCAAAATATTAAAACAAACCATTTCTTAATTCCAACCTATTAGTTGTAGGAGTAGAGATAGGACCCCCACATACTTTCATTCCTACCAGTTATATATGTATAAGAACATTGCCAAACTTGTGATTTACCATGCAAATCTTGGTCCTAAAATGAGAGTATTCTACCTATTCTAAAGAGCTAAATCTTTGTGTCATTGGGCGAGTCAAGTTTAAATCTTTAGCTATAGGGATACCCCCCTTGGTGCGGCAGAACCAAAAGTGAAGGGAGGCAGCTCACGCAACCTCCCGTATTTATTGGTAAAAATTCCAATAGCAGGTTGGTTGCAACCTGAAAGAGTAGTTCAACTACTCAACTCCACTTTTGTGAGCCTATGCTCACAAACTTTCTACCTAGCATGTCTAATACAGGAGCACCTAGGCACATGGGCAATCCTACATCAAACAAATACAATTTCAATTTTTGTCATCAGTTTTGTAGTCTCAGTTTGTGGATTTGATGTATTGGCAGTTGCATTTCACATTGTCGCCATAGAGTTCACCTTGGTATTACTTTCTCATCAGACCTCAAGATGTTTATTGGACACCATTCATCATTACTATTCAATGTTTATTTAATCCATAGAAGTGGAAGTATTTAATAGTTGTCTTCATTGGTATTTTGTTGTGGAGGTCATGAGCAGTGTAAGAAATTGAGAAATTTCTAATGAGTTGATATCTTTTAATCTCAACCCACATGCCAAACTATACCCTATCATTTCTGAAGGTGACTATGTGTAGTCTGAAGTATGGTATATTTTTATTTATGAGATTACAAGGGACCGCGGGTAGCATAGGGAATTAGAAAATGGTGAAATCTTGAATTCCCATGCGTGGGAAGAAAAGACCCAAAATCTGTTGTATACAATGATAAGAATGCCTTTTTGATAGGTGCAGACTGGGACATACAAAAGGAAAGAAAAACCATTATTTAAACTATTAAAAACTAATGCCTCACATTCCACTTTCATTGAATGGCAAAATAAATTACATGGAGTTGATTGATTTCTTCTGTTGCGATGGAATGGTAAATTTTATGCCATTGATTCCTCATCAATGGGGAGGATATATATCTAAAAGACATTTTATATAAAAAGAGAACGAGGAGTAAAGTTGGAGGGGTGTGGTCAAAGAGCAATAGGGAAGAGGAAAAGTCTGAGTGCTGGAGATAGCGCTACCATGATAACACTTGGAAAGAATAAAAGTTTTTAATAAAAAAAATGAGGGGAAGGAGTGTAGTGGGGCACGACTCATGGAATGGCAATGATTTCACTTTGAAATTGGATTTTCATCTATGGGAAAAACATTGCCTTAGCTACTGTGTAGAGAGGCATTCCATGCCATTTTTCTCTGGATCGATGGGAGGGTATTGATATACAGAACAAGGATTAGCATGAAAGAGGAGAAGGGAAGTGTAGTGGTGCAGCACCTTAGGATTTCATGCCTCCATGAAGAAATTTTGTTAAATTATGATTTAATATTGTGTATTTGATGTAATAAGGTCAATTAAGACCACTTTATATGTGTTTAAGTCAATATTAGGTTGTTAGGTGGTTTATGAAGTCATAATAGAAAAATGTGGTTATAGTTGTAAAAGTGCAAAAATCATGAAAGTTGAAGAGTCATTGGTTGCCATGGGTTGGTTAGACCATTGGGGTTCCAATGGTAGTTGGAAAAATATTGTAATAGTTTCAAATATGCTCTATGAAGGTGAGGAAAGTGTGGGGGAGATGGTGTGGTTGAAGTTTCTTTGAAGAATAATAAATAAAAATCTTTGTTTTGTACATTTTAGAACACTAACTTGCTATTGCAGTCAATTTTATGGATTTTTACTTGCCGGTATGAATGAAAGTCTAATTACCCATTATGGAGGGAACTTATACTTTTAATGAGTTTTTTATTTGGTCCATTTTCATTAAGTTTTGAAGGAGATACATGCATTTTTGTAAAAACTGTCATAAACTATTTTTTGCATTTTCTAAACGTTTTTTCTGTTCTGGTGAATGGTACGGCCCTGTACGGTCATTTCATGGCATGAGACCAATTGGAAATGAAATATAATTGGTTCTACTTCCTTATTATTTTTATTTAATTCAATTTCATTGTGTTTCAAACAAGTTATGGCCATTTTACTAAAACATGTATGAAACCCTAATAGGCCTAATTTGAGTGCGAACAGTCCAAATTTAAGCATCTCCGTACAAAATAACCTACCTTGGTTCTGAAGTATGTTGTATAAATCCCAAATGGGTATCTAGAATTATATTCATATTTTTGATATCATGTCTGCAATGAAATTTATGGCCAAAAAACCTAATTTGCTGCTCCCATGTTTGTTTAGGTAATTAGGCCTAGAGACTAGAACAATCAATTTTTAGCCTTTTTGTTCCAATGAAACCATACCGCATTTCAAGATATGTTATAAAAGGGCCAAATGGGTATCTGGAACTACCCTTATCTTTTTGTTTCAAGATCTTTCCCGAAAGTTATGTCAATTTTTCCTTTTTGAAAGGCTACAAGGAAGACCAAGGGTTTGTGAAGGAAAACCCACATTTTGATGACCAAAGGCATTTGTTTAAGGTTATTTTTAGTTTGATCACTCCTGCTCTGCATAAAATTGGTATCAGAGCCCAAAGATCTGGGCAAGATAAGTTTTTAGAGTTTATGTGTTATCTTTTTGTAGGTTGAAGCAAGAACCTAGATGTCAAATACTAGGTAGTGAAGAAAGAAGGAAATCTAGGTGAGGTATCACAAAGACAAGAAGAAGCAAGGTGAAAGAGACTTGCTTAAGAAAGAAGAATGGAAGTGTTGAGAAGATTAGTTCGTGAAGACTTACAGAGTAAGGAGGTACCAAGCAAGAAACAAGGGATGAGAAAAAAGAAAAGTGAGACAAAGAAAAAGGATGTGAAGGTGAACCAAATTGATATAGAGCAAGAGATAGTATATTTGAGGCAAGCCTTGGAGAATATGAAAGAAATTCAAGAAGAAATGGAAAAAAGAATGGAACTTGAAATGCAGCAACTTCTTGAGAGAGCAAAACAAGAAGATAGTTAGCATTTTTCAATAAGAAAGAGGCTCAAATGGCCTATCAAGAAGATTATTCTGAAGAAAAGAAGGCAAGAGAGCACAGTAGACCCAGATATTGGAGGATATTTGTTGATGATGGAAGAGCCTAAGCCATCTGAGGAAGAGGAACAATGTGAAGACAATGGGTCCCTTGAGACTCAAAATGTTATTTCTAACAATATTTGTGAGTATGTGTTCACAGGTGCAGCAGATGAATATGAAGATGGAAAAGAGTCTAAAGAAGGAAGCGAGGTGCATATAGTGTATGAAGATTGTTATACAAATATAGCACACTATGGTGAAGAAAATGTTTCCAAAACAACCAAGGTAATGGTTACATTTTCTAATTTTATGGATGCTGACATATTGTATTCCAATGATGAAGATGAAGACATAGACGATGGTATTGAGGCATGTGAACGAGAACTTGAGTTTTGGTACCTTGAAGCTGAGAAGATACTAAGTAAGAGGCGAAACAAGAAGAAGAAGAAAAAAGATCCAGGGAAAGTTGTAGAAATGAAGGACAAGTTGTGGAAGAATTGGAAGACTAGGAAGAAAGAGAAGACATGCACTCAAGTGGACTTGAGTTTTTCTTCCCCTTAGGAGTATGGTGCAGGAGCACCTTGGGATTTCATGCCTCCATGAAGAAATTTTGTTAAATTATGCTTTAATATTGTGTCTTTGATGTAATAAGGTTAATTAAGACAACTTTATATGTGTTTGAGTCAATATTAGGTTGTTAGGTGGTTTATGAAGTCATAATGCAAAAATGTGGTCATAGTTGTACAAGTGTAAAAATCATGGAAGTTGAAGAGTTATCGGTTGCCATGGGTTGGTTAGACTATTGGGGTTCTAATGGTAGTTGGAAAAATATTGTAATAGTTTCAAATATGCTCTATGAAGGTGAGAAAAGTGTGGGGAGATGGTGTGGTTGAAGTTTCTTTGAAGAGTAATGAATAGAAATCTTTGTTTTCTACATTTTAGAACATTAATTTGCTGTTACAGTCAATTGTATAGATTTTTACTTCTTATTATGAATGAAAGGATGATTACCCATTATGAAGAGAACTTATACATTTAATAGGTTTTTTATTTGGTCCATTTTCATTGAGTTTTGAGGGAGATACATGTATTTTTGTAAAAACTATCATAAACTATTTTCTGCATTTTCTGAACATTTTTCTCTGTTCTAGTGAATGGTACAGTCCTGTATGGTCATTTTATGGCATGAGACTAATTGGAAATGAAAGATAATTGAGTCTACTTCCTTATTCTTTTTATTGAATTCACTTTCATTATATTTCAAGCAAGTTATGGTCATTTTACTAAAACAGGTCTGAAACCCTAATAAGCCTAATTTGAGTGAGAATAGTCCAAATTTGAGCATCTCCGTACAAAATAATCTACCTTGGTTCTGATGTATGTTGTATAAAGTCCAAATGGGTATCTAGAACTGTGTTTACATTTTTGATATCATGTCTCCAATGAAATTTATGGCCAAAAAATTCAATTTGTTGCTCCCATGTTTGTTTAGGCAATTAGACATAGAGACTAGCACAGTCAATTTTTAGCCTTGTTGTTCCAAAGAAACCATACCCCATTTCAATATATGTTATAAAAGGGCCAAATGGGTATCTAGAACTGCCCTTATATTTTTTTTTCAAGATCTTTCCCAAAAGGTATGTCAATTTTGCCTTTTTGAAAGGCTACAAGGAAGACCAAGGGTTTGTGAAGGAAAACCCACATTTTGATGACCAAAGGCATTTGTTTAAGGTTGTTTTGAGTTTGATCACCCCTGCTCTACATCATGTAGCTAGAGACATGGAAAGAGGTCAACCGCCAGAGAGGAGGAATTAAAGCAGATAGAAAGTGAAGAGGAGATTGATTGAGTGGGAGTCAGCCTTGAAAAAAGAAAACAAATAGTTGTTCAGAGAAAACCAACAATGTGAAGAATTTGTGAGCTTGATGCCAAAAAGAAAAGTGTTGTTTATTTCCCATGAAAATAGAGATCACTAATATGAAGTGTAGTTTGTTATCATATGCAGAGGAGAATTAAAAAAAGGGAAAATATTTTGCCTAAAGCCAATTTGTTATGTGCAGGAGAAAATTGACTTATCAACCAATGTCATGCATATTTTAAATGTTATTTCATAGGATTGTAGTTTTGTCATGGAAATCAAGTATCAATAAAATAAGTAGTCAAATTTCTATTGAAATCTGTATTATGAATATGTATTGTGTTGAGAGGAAGAATTGAGTGTATTGAGTTTGTGTGAACATGCATATGCATGAGGAGAGACTTGTCTACACCACTATGTGTACAGGTTGAAGAAGGCACTTTATGGGTTGAGACAAACCCCCAGAGCATGGTATTTAAGGCTTGATAAATATCTTCAACAACAAGGGTTTAATAAGGGAGGTACAAATAGAAACTTGTACATCAAGACCATAAGTGATGATCAATTGATAGTAGTGGTCTATGTGGATGATATCATTTTTGCTGGAAGCAATGATAACATGTGCTAGGGATTCGCTATAGAGATGCAGAAGGAATTTGAGATGTCTATGCTTGGAGAATTATCCTTCTTTCTTGGTTTGCAAATATCATAATGAGAGAAGGGAATTTTTATTTCACAAACCAAGTATGTAAAGGAGATGTTGAAAAAGTTTAGAATGAAATATTGTAATCATGTAAGCACCCCCATGATAATAGGATGTAAGTTGAGTAAAGATGATGAGTCGCCTAAAGCAAACCAAACACTTTATAGATCAATGATTGGAAGTCTATTGTACCTGATAGCGTCAAGACCAGATATTATGCAAGCAGTTGGAATGGTGGCAAAGTTTCAAGCTGCACCAAAGGAAACACATGTTCAAGCAGTAAAATGGATACTCAAATACTTGAAGGGAACTTTAGAGTTTGGTTTGTGGTATCCAAGTGGCAAATATTTTACTCTAGCAGCATACACAAATGCAGATTTGTGAGGCCTACTTTTTACACTACTATTCATGAGACTATTTGCAGTGCTATTGTTATTATTTTTATGTTGAGAGACTATTGATCCTGAATCTTGTTTATTAAATCTAATTGATTTTTAAGGAAATAATTGTAGAATGGTAATTAGATGTGCTTCTAAGAAAATGATGAATGGTTAATATTAGAAATGGAGCTTTAATGTGATTTCAGGATGTTATATGGTAGAATGTTTAGGTATGCATGTATTTAAATTGCTTTGGCTATGATATCTCTATGTGTTATTGACTTCGAGTTTGAGTGTGCAGGTATTGCTAATGAAACCACATTTACAGGAGATCATCCTATACCCTATGTTGTATCCCTTGTGAGCCGATCTAGTTCCACGAGGAACTAAGATCAACCTCGTGTTTCGAGAAATGTTGTAATGTTGTAATGTGTTAATGTTGCATGAGGTCAAGGGAATAAGGGCTATCTTCTGATTTACTTTTATTGTGATAAGTGTTGTAAAGAAATGTTGTTTTAAATCTTGTTTTAACTTTATTTCTTTTAAACCTTTTTTCTTGTGTTTTAATTGACTCTGGGAGTTCTAACTAGGCAAAAATCAACCCTGGGTTATACCCCATGGGTCTAGGGATTTTTTTGACTAGGATAACCTTGGGTTAACCTCTATATGGTCACTTAAACTTCACAGTGAAGTTAAGTGACGAAATTAGAAGCATGGGAACAATGGGATGAGTGAAATGCACACTCAGGCCCACTTCCAAGTCATGGAACAACTCCATGATCCCCTAATAATGGAGTGTTTGTCTCCTTGTGCCTCTCTTTTGGTGGGGTTCCCATTAATGAGGGTGGTGTGTCACCCACTCCTCTTTATTTTTATTTTACTTATTGTAGTTTATTCTCCATGTGTTGTAAAAGGACTTTAGTGGAGAACCTCTTGAATGGGGGTTAATTATTTTAAATCCACTAGGATAATGGATGAGTGGTGGATTAGTTGTTTAATGCCACTTGAAAAATTAGGAAAATAGAGGGAATTAGTTTTAAAAGAGAAAGGAGGAGGAGAGTAAGGGGGTTGGAGGATTGGGGAAAGAAGGAGATCTTGGAGAAGGAGGCTAGAGTGGAGCTCTTCATCAAATTTCATTCCATAATTGAGCTTTGGAAGGTTGGTGAACAAGACTACTCTCTTGTATGATCTGATGCTTGATATGTATGTTTTGTTCTTGCTTGATGAATGAGTTTGCAAATGTCTTCTATGTGTTTTCTGTTATTTTAGCGTTTGTGTTGGGTGTTGAAAGAGCTCCTTCCAGTTGGAAGGCAATGCTCATCTTGTATAGGGAAGGGAAGGTGTGAACCTCCTCGGGTGTCATCTTGTTTTCTTGATATATGAAATGCCTTGAGGGCATGTTGGTATTTTTTAGCCAAGAGGGCTTTATGGCTTTGAGAGCCTTTTGGGATATCCCTGGAAATTTGAATTATTTGGAAGGCTTAAGGCCTTGAGAAAGAGTGACTTATTGGCTTGAGGCCTTGTGGTAAAATGTGATAAAATGTAAAAAGGATGACACCTTGAGAGAGAGATGTCTACTTTCCTACCCTCCCTGAACTCACCTAAGCTGAGTCTTTGTATTGTGAATAAACCATGGAAGGGTGTGTATTAAGTGCTTTGTTGTTGTTGTTCATTGTTGTGAAGTGATTTGGTCTTTTCTACCCTAGGAATGTGGATGGTCTCCCTAGCTCGGGGTGACCCTCTTGCGGGTCTACGGTAGGGAGGAGAGCTAGCTGGTTGTTGTTTTCTCCCTTGTTGTCATGTAGGTTACTGTTGGAGCATGTCAAAAGGATTGAAGGAATTTTGCCTTGTTAAAGAAAGTGTTCTATCTACCTACTTGTATTGAGAGCTTGGTCTCTCTTAAAGTTTCATTCTGTAAGAGTTTTAGAGGAGAGAGCTTCTCTCTCTGAAAATTGTTGTAAAAGTTGTATTTGGGAGAGGAGAGATGATCCTTCCTTACTAAGTTGTTAGTTGAGATTTTATTTGAATATTTCATTACATTGTTGGTGTGAGTAGTATGAAGTGAAAGTTATTTTATCCAAGAGTGGGTTGGACTATTTCCTTGTAGCAAAATATATTGTAAAGTTGTGAAAATTGTTGGTTGAAATGTAACTCTCATATTACTTAGTGAGAAAGTTACCTTTACTGTGTTATGAAAGATGTAATTTTACCTTTGGAAACAAAATTAAAACTTGATTAAAGTATGCAATGGGAGATAATCTAGATCTATTTACTTTCCTGTTACTAGTATTGCAATGAGAGATTTAATAGTTTCCTGTATTTTATTCATTAAATTTATTCAAAAAAATGTATATTTGATAGAATGAATTGAAACATACTGAATTAAAATGGATAGTGTTTTCTGTTCCACTTGAGTATCTGTTATATTGAAATTAAAAAAAAATAGAGAAATTGTGAAAAGAAATATTTTAATGGTGAGAACTGAAGGGTTGTATGAAATGGGAAGCTTGTTATGGATTAAATATATTTTTATTATTTATAGTTGTGAGAAATGGATACACTAGCATATATAATGTTTTTTAATGAATGAAGTTGTGAAAATTTGGATTCTAGTATATATATAATTTTTTTTAATTAGATTTAAATTAAATAAAATTGAGAAAATGAGATATATATATATACATATTCATTTATTTAAATAGTATTCATTAAAAATTACGAAAATTTGTTGAGAGAATGGTCGCTGTTTTTATTTGTAACAGCCAAACATTTTACACAGTATTGTGGTGGGGGTTTAAACCCCCACCGGATATCATTCACACCAAGGAGGGTGTGGGGAGGGGCGGAGCCCCACCCACACCCCACAGCGTGGGATGTGGGTGGGGCTCCGCCCCTCCCCACATCCCCCCCCACCATGACTGTAACATAAGCTGCGCCGCCCACGGGATCCCTCAGCGCCGACTCCCCTGCGGTTCCCTCTCCACCGCCTTCCCTCCCGCCGTCGACTGTGCATCGCCTCCGCCCCGTCAACGTCTCCCCCTCTCCGCCGCCTACGACCTCTGCCTTGCCCATCTCACTTTGCCCCCTACGCGCTGCGCCACATTCCATGGCCGCCGCTCCTTGCCTGCAAAAAAAAAAAAAACACATTCAAAACAATAAAAGATGTTAGGGTTATATAACCCTCTCCACTATGAGTTGGAGTTTACCAAAATTACTCTTTAAAAAAAAACAAAGTGGGTTTCCCACTAGCATTAAAAAGGAACAATTATAGGAAAAGGAATATGCATATATGTGTGTGTGTGTGTGTGTGTGTGTGTGTGTGTATGTATATGTATATGTATATGTATATGTATATGTATATGTACACGTACACGTACACGTACACATACACATACACATACACATACACATACACATACACATATATATATATATATGTTTATATATATTATTTGTAAACAAATGAGCTTGCACCAATGGATATTTTATGAATATATATATATAATGAGTTGGACTTATGCAAATACTCTATAATATTATAAGTGGAATTTCCACTAGTATGGGTTATAATGATTTTAATTAAAAAAAAATGTATATATATATGTGTGTGTGAGTGCATATATACGTATATACATACTTATATACATTTATATATGATGATTGAGGGGTTTTCAATAAAAACAAAAAAAAACAAAAAAAAAAGAGAAATTTATTTCATTAGAGATATTTGTATGAATGATTATATATATATATATAGGTTAATATATATATATACATATATATATAAATAATTGTAGTATAATTAAATATGTAAATATTTAAATATCGTTTATTCATTGTGGAAAGGGAAATTTTAAAGAAAAAAAAATAAAAGATTTATATATATTGTAAGGAAGATAAAATATTTAAATATAAATATAAATTTAAATATTTATTTAGTGAAATAATAAGACAATTAATTTTGGCATTTTTTTTAAATTTACAGGTCGATCTGTACTAGAAACTGCAACCCAATTAGATAGAGGAGTAAATGCAAAATGTGAAGCAGTATAAAATAGGCTGAGAAAACCTATAGAGACCAACTCATTTCTAAATGTAGTGAACATCTTACAAGCAAAATGAATGTCCACGTGTGTGGAATATTCCGAAGACACTTATCATTTACATCTTAAACATATGCAACCGAGTACGCTTACGCATGCGAGGGGAAAGATTTAAGTAATAAGAGAAAATTTTTGATAGTTCATATCATGACCACATTTCATATGTGGACATAACATGCGTGTTTTGTGTGTTGTGAACGCATGTAAAATGTGGGCATGACAAGATTGGGTAGACAGTGTTGATGATAAGAAGAGTACAAGTGGAGGATCTTTCTTTCTCAGTAATAACCTTGTATCATGGATGGCAAAAAACAAGCATCAGTTTCCCTATCTGCCGCAAAAGTAGAATATATTGCAGCAACATCATGTTGCACTCAAGTGTTATGGATGAGGCAAACGTTAAAAGACATCAAATAAGAATATGATCATCCTATCACCATATTTTGTGACAATACAAGTGCAATTAATATTTCGAAGAATCCAGTGATGCATTCAAGGACTAAGCACATTCCCATAAAGTATCACTTTTGAGAGAGTAGGTGGCAGAGGAACAAGTTAAGTTGGAGTATATTACTACATATGAACATATTTCAGACATATTTACAAATCCACTTGCAAATAATACTTTTGAGTATTTAAGGAAAAAGTTGGGAGTATTCCCGCACTCATCCAATCATTAAAGAGAAGTATATATTCAGGGGGAGCTACCCACAACATTATCTTATAGGTCCATGGAAGAAAAGGTTCAGAGATAGATGGATGACCCTTTGCCATTGATGTCAAAGGGGGAGAGTTAGAGCAAGGGAGAGTCTGAGAAAAGGGGAGTAGTACAACCAGGGGGAGCAATGCAAAAAAGAAGAGTTATTTCATATTTGGGTTGCCATCAATGACAAAGGGGGAGATTGTTGGAAATATTATCATTGATGTCAAAGGCATGAAGCCATAAGTGATGTCATTAGTATCAAGGTAAAGTATGGACCGTTATAATAAGAGGTGCCCATTATACATCCTTGTTGGAGAGCAAAGCAAAATACATCTGTTACATCTTACCGTTGAAGAGAATGTGGAATTGGTGGCCGATTTAGAGATATGAGTATGTTTAAATTAAATATTTAAGCATAATGTTGAAGTATGTGAAAGATAAAATAAGACACTATTTATATGGGCTGACCCATATATCCTTTGGTGACTAAAGTAAAAGAATTAAAATGACCAAATGGATGACTCCTCTTAAGGTGATAAAGTTTAAATTAAAAGATAAAAGATGGCTAACTTCCTCTAAAAAGAGAGTGTCATCCTTGTAAACATACATATATATAATGGATGCATTAACATCATAACACATGTGATTTGATAATCCAAAGGCAATGATTTGTATATGCATTAAGAGCAGTGATCAAAAGGAAAGAGGTGTGATTTGTATTCATAAAGAGTAGCATTTAATGATTGAAAGGCATCGATTAATTTCAAGAGTTGTATCCATTGTGAAAAGGTATGTATTTTACCTTCATTGAAAAGATATAAAAGGAGAGAGTTAGAGGTTTTTGAAAGAAAGTAATCAATAGAATATTTCTGAGTATAAGGAAGAGGAAGAGCAAAAGTATGAAGAGCAAATCTGATTTATTTTGATGATAAAAAGTGTGTCAAAGAGCAAAGATATATGTATGTAAATTGAATTAATAATATTCAAATTTGATAAGAAAGAGAGTAGTGTTTGAATCAGATTTGAGAGGAGTAAATCATATCAGCCATTGAAGGATTAATAGGTTGGAGCCTCTTGCTAGGTTGGAGCTTAGTTTGTGTGTGGGTTGGAGCCTCCAATAGGTTGGTGCCTATAATTTTGTCAAGTGGAGATTGGTGTCTCTTGTGAGTTGGAGCTCACTATTTGTATGTAAAGTAGGCTGGAGCCTATGAGAAAGAGAAGAAGATCAATAAGACATATAAGCAATATTTTGCCGTGGTTTTCTCCCGCAAGGGTTTCCATGTAAAATTGTGTGTTGTCTCTGAGCTCTAAATTGCTAGATCTTACTTGAATGTTTTATTGCTATTGATTAAAGTAGAGAAAGAAAAGTTTTATTATATACTAATTCACCCCCCTCCTCTTAATATAACTAAGTGCTCATCATTTTGATGAGCAATCCGACAATGCCAATGATACTTCCAAAATCATTGGGAATGCTTCTACTGATGTTGAAGACATCAAGATAGAGTCCATTCTTGAACCTTATGAAGATCCTTCCACAACCAATCTTTTCCATGAAACCACCATCTTTACCATTGACCTAGACCTCAAGTATCTAGACCTTATTGATTGGGACCAACAAGATCCGATATATCGCTAGACACATTTCAAAATGATGAAGCTATTGTAGAATTCATGGGACTTTGAAATGGCATTCCACCAAGGGGTCATAAAAAGGGCTTTGAAATTAATCTTGATACAACCACATATTTTTGGGAATAGGAAGAATTCCTTAGTCATAAAAAGTTAAAAATTTTGAAAAACCCCAAAAGTGAAATCCCCTAGTGAAAACCTCTCTAAGCCGCTATTAGATAAAAAAAGAAAATAAAGACATGTCTATTGGTAAAAACCTTTACAAGGCGCTGATAAACAAGGAACTCAACCTTCCTCTTGTACCTCGCTAATTATGCAGGATAGATTCATAACATTGGTTGAAGAAGCCCTAGAAATCTATTGAACACACCAAGATATTGAGAGGGGGATGAATCAATATCTAACTAAACTTCAAATTCTCCAGAGCAGACTAAAACTCAAGCATTATAGTATTAACATAAACATGAAAGATCAACACAATGCACATCAACACATAACACCAGATATACGTGGAAAACCCAAGAAGGGAAAAACCACGGTGAGGATTAACTCAAAATATATGAAGCTCAAATAATAACTTTATTTTAGGGCTACAACCCAAGGAAGCAACTACTCCCTACAAACTTTGTTTTAGGGCTAAAACCCAAAGAAGCTACTACTCCTTGAAGAACTTGATTTAAGATCACTCCTAAGGAAGCTACAGCTCCCTGAAGATTTTGTTTTAGGGTCACTCCCAAGGAAGCTACTACTCCCTGAATTGAGAACACATTTAAAACATATTACAACATGGCAGTCCTTCCACTACCTGAAAACTGACATTGAGATTCACACCTTTGATGATCGCACTTCTTCCTCTTCACACTTCCTTCTAATGATTAGATCATTTAGGCACACTCTACACTTGATCATTGTCTCAGATATGTCTTCAAGATGAATGTGGACATCATCTACAACTTCTACTTTTTCTCTTTCAGTCGCACATCATAATACATTTATTCTACTCCTTCATTTGCTTGTGAGATTTTTCAATCAACTTGCAATCACACTTTGCCTAACACACTTTGATTTACTATTTATACATGATATTACATTGATTACATTGCATGTCAGCCAAAGACAACATGAAAAATACATTTACAAGTCAGTCAAACAACACACAACATGAAATGTGTAGAGGAAAAGTCCTAAACAAGACTACACGCTACACCAGTAGATGATCCATGCTTTGTGGACATCAACACTTGCATAAACAGGTCCAAAACATCCTTCACATCATCAAACATCAAGAAATTACATTCACACACTCCGCTCATTTGAAAATAGGTTAGCCTTAAGCAAATATATATGAAACTTGAAGCATAACGACCACAACAACTTGAAAACCTTGTGCGGTACTAGAAACAAGAAGGATCTTCATGAAGCTCTTTTAGATGAGTTTACAAGACTCATAAAACATCTCTAAATACTCCTTTACCTCTACACATCAAAGATTTTGTGCTATACATCTTCAATCATGTTCTGAGAACAACCAGTCATCTAAAACATATTGCATCAGACTGTCATTAAAAATGAGCTTGCAAAGCACCAAGAACCTTGAAACTACAAGAGAACATGTAATGAACATCCATAAACATGTCTGCAAAACCCCAAAGGAAAAATTTCTCATCCAGAGGAATGCAGAGCATCCTAACAAGTCTTCAACACCACCTTACTCTGTCGGCACACATGTCAGTACTCTATCATGCATAACTTTTAGAGCAGAAGGACAAATGATCAGAAACCTTGGAATCATCACCTTCATTGTATCCAGAACATAGTTCTAGAACCGCATAGCCATAACTACTAATGTGGGGGAATTTAGAGCAATCTATTGTCCTGCTAAGAATACCTTCACAGAACCAACATTGTATTTACATTGTCAACTGCAAAAACACCCTTTCGATAGTCCAAACACCATGAAACTTGGAGTATACATGATTTTACACTATATTAATCTATCTTCCAATCTGTGGAGGCACAACATCATAATAATGAAAATGGTGAGCAATCTCCTAGACAATCTTCAAAGACAAGCATCTTGTAGCAGAGACTGTCACCAACTTCTGAAGGCCAAACCTTCTTTATATTAACACATAAATTCTTAGGAATAGGAGGAGAGATCATACAATATGCCTCAGGCCATCAGAAACACATCTAATCATCTTGGTGCTTCTAATTCCCATATTAATGTGTCTTCTTAGTGCTTCTAATTCCCATATTAATGTGTCTTCTTTGATGCTTCTAATTCCCATCTTAATATGACTTCATACTCTATTCTACAATGATCAAGGCATGACATCCAATCATGAACTTAAGTAATCAAATTATATTCAATCATGACATCCAAGCATGAACAATATCTTCTCTGCTGGATAGGACATGACATCCAACCATGAACACCATCACACATTCAAGATAGTGTTGACATCAATGACAACCTTGTGACAGTGTTGACATCAGTGACAACCCTAGGAACCATCTTTGTAACAATCTCCCCCTTTGGCATTGATAGCAACACATACCTACACATTTCTTCCCCTTTGACATCAAGGACAAAGGGCACCCACTACTTTCTCATGTCTACATATTCTTTCTTAGGACGTAACTTCTTCTTGTAGCAAACAGAGTCCCCCTATCATCAGCCACCACTACCTGTCCCCTTGAGAGGTAGACACCATCAGTCCAGGAACAAGATATGACATGAACTCCCCCTAGACAGATGCACCACTATGCATCTAGAAAGGAGAGGCAATTACCCCTAACCTCTGCCAGATATCTTCAAAAGTGTCCTTTGCAAGAGCCTTTGTGAAGATATCTACAATTTGATCCTTTGTTGGAACATATTCCAACTTCACTTCCTTATCTACAACCTTCTCTCTCAAAAAGTGATACGTAATTGTTGTATGCTTGGTTCTAGAATGCATCACTGGTTTCTTGGAAATATTGATAGAACTTGTATTATCACACAAAATAGGAATAGGCTCATCATACAATACCTTGATACCCTTCAGGGTTTGCTTCATCCACAACACTTGTGTACAACAGGATGCTGCTGCAATATACTCTGCTTCTGCAGTTGATAAGGACACTGAATCTTGCTTCTTGCTCTGCCATGAAACTAATATGCTTCCTAAGAAGAAAGCACCACCAAGCATAGTCTATTATCAACACAACCAGCCCAATCAACATTAGTGTAGGCACTCAAATCAAATTAATTACCTCTTGAATACCATAATCCATAATCCAGAATTCCTTTCAAATATCTGAATATCCTTTTCACTATCTTCTCATGTGTTTGCTTGGGATTGGCTTGATATCTGGCAACCAAACATACTGCATGCATAATATCAGATCTAGAAGTAGTCAAGTACAACAATCCTCCAATCATAGATCTATAGGAAGTCTGATCCACCTTTGGAGACTCATCATCCTTACTTAAGTGACATCCAGTGACCATGGGAGTACTCACTGGTTTTGAATCCTCCTTACCAAACTTCTTCAGCATTTCTCTGACATACTTAGCTGGTAAAATAAAGATACCACCATCTAGCTGAGCAATTTAAAGTCAAAGGAAGAAATACATTTCACCAATCATATACATCTCAAACTCTTTTGCATCTCCTCTACAAACCTCTTACACATATCATCATCTCCAACAAATTTGATGTCATCAACATATACTGCAACTATCAATATCATGTCTCCTTCTTCCTTGATGTAAATATTGCTATTTGTAGTACCTTTCTTGAAGCCTTGCTGAAGTAAGTACTTATCTAACCTAGCATACCAAGTCCTAGGTGCTTGCTTGAGACCATACAAAGCTTTCTTGAGTCTGCACACCATGTCCAGATCTCCTGATATCTGAAAACCATGTGGTTGCTCATTGTAGACTTCTTCTTTTAGATCACCATTCAAAAATGATGACTTGACATCCATTTGATATACTTTGAAATTCTTATGAGCAACAAGAGCAAGGAACATTCTGATTGCCTCCATCCTAGCTATCGGAGCAAAAGTCTCCTCAAAATTAATGCCTTCAATTTGAGATTAGCCCTTACATACCAACCTTAATTTGTTCCTTACAACTTCACCATCTTCATTCAGCTTGTTTTGGAACACCCACTTTGTTCCTATAATATTCTTATTGGTTGGTCTAGGAACCATTTCCCATGTCTGATTCTTCTCAATCTGATCCAATTCTTCTTCCATTGCCTTTATTCATTAATTATCTTTGCTAGAATTTGCAAACATTTTGGGTTATACTTTTGATAACAAACATAAATTTTCTTGCTCATGTGTCTTAGAAAACTTTCTCCTTGTTTGCACACCTTCATTCTTGTCTCCAATGATCTAATCTGCAGAGTGATTCTTCTAAACATACTTTGTTGGGGTCTTAGGCATCTGCTCTAGTTCTTGTTCCTTTTCTTCTTTCACTTCTTCTTCCTCATCTTCAATGCATGGAAAGATATTAGATCCAGAGTCCTCTGAATCTTGTGAGATCTGATACAAGCCTTCATCTACTTTGACATTTGTGCTTTCAATCATCTTTCCCAACTTCTTGTTGTAGCACCTATAAGCCTTGCTTCTGGTTGAGTAACCAAGATTAAAGATTCCTTCATCACTTATTGAATCAAACTTTCCTAGGTCTTCTTCATCTCTTTTGATATAGCATTTACTATCAAATATCTTAAAGTATCTGACAGTGGGAGGTCTCCCATACCATAGCTCATAAGGGGTCTTAGTGCTATTGACCCTTAGTTGCACTCTATTAATTAGATAGACAATAGTGTGAACAACTTCCTTCCATTACATATCAGGTAGATTTGCATCTTTTAACATGGCCTTAGACATCTCTTGCACAGTCCTATTCTTTCCTTCAACTACCCCATTTTGCTGAGGGGTCCTAGGAGCTGACAAATGTCTCCTAATACCATGATCTTCACAAGATTTTCAAATTCATTTGAAGTAAACTCACCTCCTCTATCAGACCTTAAATATTTGATCTTAGTATCCATTTCATTTTCAACCAAATCTTTGAATACCTTAAATTTATCAAGAGCATCTTATTTATCTTAAAAAAATAACCCAAGTCAGTCTAGAATAATCATCAATGAGTAACATGAAATACCTCTCACCTTGTTGACTCTTTACTCTTGTAGGGCCACATAGATTAGTGTGAATCAGCTCCAATGGCTTTGAAGAAGAATACTCCTTGCTTTTGAAACTTGTCTTTGTCTATTTTCCCATTTGACATTCCTTGCATACTGTGTTTGCAGGCTTGATTACCTTGGACATGTCTCTCACTACATGAGTAGAGTTGATTCTTACCATGTTGTCAAAGTTGTTGTGTCCCATTATTTTGTGCCACAACCAACATTCATTGGATTGAGCCAACAAACATGTTCTTCCATTTACTTCCTTCAGATGATAGATATCACCATATGGCTCGATTCCTTCTGCAACAAGTTTTCCAAACCCTGCCTTCCTAATTTCACAACCTCTAGCATGAAAGGTAAGATTGTAACCTTTGCTGCACATTTGACTGAAACTAAGAAGATTGTACTTTATCCCTTTGACATAGAGAACATCCTCAGTTATATTCTTCCCATCAATGGTTATAGTACCTTTTCCACAGATTTGTGCTGACTATTCAGCCCCAAACTTGATAGCTCCAACATCCCACTTCTCAAGGTTGATAAACTTCTTGTCACCAGTCATATGATTAGAGCAACCATTGTCAATAACCCAAGCTTTAGCTCCTTCTCTTGCATGAAAGGTAGTCCATACCACCATTGATCTATCATTGTTTTGTTCAGCTTGCAAGGTATCAGTCTTTTCCCTTTTTACAATATCATACTTTTTGTTACCAACACTCAAGGTCATGAAAAGTGTTTCATCATTTGAATCATCATGATCCTCATCTTCTAAAGAATAACTACTCTCTATGGAATACATGCTTCTTTTGAAATTGTCTCTCTTGTTGCTACCCCTTGATTCTTTAAAATGACATTTAGAAGCAAAGTGACCAACCTTTCCACAATTGAAACATTTGAAAGGTAACTTACCTTTGTATTTGCATGTACCTTTCCTCAGTCTTCTCACAAAACTTGCTTCAACTTCATTAGGGCTTTCATCTTCATCAGCAACTTCATCCTTTGTCTTCATACTAACTTTGAGGCAACTTAATTCTTTGAAGCATCACTACCAAACTCTCTCATTTCAAAAGCAATAAGTGTACCAAACAATTTGTCTATAGTGTATGTATCCAAGTCCATAGTTCCTCAATAGCAGATGCCTTATGATTGTAAGATTTGGGAAGAGATCTCATAACCTTCTTCACAATCTCATCTTTCACTTCTCCACCAAGACATGTGATGCCATTGACCACTTCATTCACTCGGAGCATATATCCAACAATGTCTTCATCCTCTGTCATCTTTAGGGTTTCAAATTTGCTTTTGAAGATTTGCATCTTTGTTTGCTTTAATTTCTTATCTCCTTTATAAATGGTTTCAAGTTTGTTCCAAACTCCTTGAGCAAAACTGCAACTCGTTACCTTTGAAAGTTCTGAATCAACTAACCCACTCATGATAGCAAACTTTACATTGGCATTGATCTCATACTTCTTAACTTCATCTGAGTGAGTAGGGATAGTAGCAGGAACAATGTAACTAGACTTGATAGATTCACAAATTCCACAACCTAGAGAATTGATATAGGATTCCATCCTTAGCTTCCAAAAAGCATAATTTGTTCCATCAAACCTAGGCATCTTGTTGGATCCATTGTGTGCCATCCCGGACCTTCCTCAAGTGATTAAGCTTCCTTCAAAGGAACTTAGCTCTAATACCAATTGTTGGACACACCAAGATACTGAGAGGGGGGGTTGAATCAGTATCTAACTAAACTTCAAATCCTCCAGTGCAAATTAAAACTTAAGCATTACAGTATTAACATAAACATGAAAGATCAACATAATTCACATCAACACATAACACCAAATATACGTGGAAAACCCAAGAAGGGAAAAACCATGGTGAGGTTTAACTCACAACATATGAAGCTCAAATAATAACTTTGTTTTGGGGCTATAACCCAAGGAAGCAACTACTCCTTGCAGACTTTGTTTCAGGGCTACAACCCAAAGAAGCTACTACTCGAAGAAATTTGATTTAGGGTCACTCCAAAGGAAGCTACAACTCCCTGAAGACTTTGTTTTAGGGTCACTCCCAAGGAAGCTACTACTCCTTGAATTAAGAACACATATAGAATAGATTACAGTATGACAGTTCTTCTACTGCCTGAAAATTAACATTGAGATTCACACCTTTAATTATTGCACTTTTGCCTCTTCACACTTCCTTCTAATGATTAAATCATTTAGGCACATTCTAAAATTGATCACTATCTCAGATATATCTTCAAGATGAATCAGGACAGCATCTACAACTTCTACTTTTTCTTCTTCAGTTACACATCATAATGCATTCATTATGCTCCTTTTGCTTGAAAGCTTTTTCAATCAACTTGCAATCACATTTTTCCTAACACACTTTGATTTACTATTTATACATGATATTACATTGATTACATTGCTTGTCAACCAGAGACAACATGAAAAATACATTTACAAGTCAGCCAAACAACACACAACATGAAACCTGTAGAGGACAAGTCCTAAACAAGACTACACGCTACACCAACAAAAGATCCATAATTTGTGGACATCAACACTTGCATAAACAAGTCCAAAACATCCTTCACATCATCAAACATCAAGGAATTACATCTGAACACTTTGCTCATTTGAAAATAAGTTAGCCTTAAGTAGAGATGTATGAAACTTGAAGCATAACAGCCACAACAACTTGAAAACCTTGTGCAATACTGGAAACAAGAAGGATCTTCATGAAACTCTTCTAGATGAGTCTACAGGACTCATACAAAATCTCTAAATACTCCTTTACCTCTGTAGATCAAAGCTTTTGTGCCATACATCTTCAATCATGAATTCTGAGAACAATCAGTCATCCAGAACATATTGCATCATACTATCATTAAAAACTGAGCCTGCGAAGCACCAAGAACCTTGAAACTGCAAGAGAGCATGTAATGAACATCCATAAACATGTCCATAGAACCACAAAGGAAAAATTTCTCATCCAGAGGAATGCGGAGCATCCCAACAGGTCTTCAACACCACCTTACTCTGTCGGCACACATGCCAGTACTCTATCATGCATAACTTTTAGAGTGGAAGCACAAATGATCTAAAACCTTGGAATTATCACCTTCACTTTACCCATAACATAGTTCCAGAACCACATAGACATAACTACTAATGTGGAGGAATACGGAGCAATCTATTGTCCTACTGAGAACACCTTCACAAAACCAACACTGTCTTTACATTGTCAACTACAAAAACACCCTTCCGGTAGTCCAAACACCATGAAACTTGGACTATACTTACTTTTACACTATATTAATCTACTTCCAATCCCTGGAGGAACAACATTAGAATAATGAAAATGTTGAGCAATCTCCCAGACAATCTTCAAAGATAGGCATCATGTAGTAGATACTATCACCAACTTCCAGAGGCCAAAACTTCTTTATATTAACACATACATTCTTAGGAATAGTAGGAGAGATCATACAATATGCCTTAGTCCATCAGCAACACATCTAATCATCTTTGTGCTTCTAATTCCCAAATTAATGTGTCTTCTTAGTGCTTCTAATTCCCATATTAATGTGTCTTCTTTGATGCTTCTAATTCCCATCTTAATGTGACTTCATACTCAATTCTGCAATGATCAGGGCATGACATCCAATCATGAACTTTAGTAATCACATTATATTCAATCATGACATCCAACCATGAACAATATCTTCTCTACTAGATATGACATGACATCCAACCATGAACACCATCACACATTCAAGATAGTGTTGACATCAATGACAACCTTGTGATAGTGTTGACATCAGTGACAACCCTAGGAACCATATTTTTAACAAAATCAACCTTGGCATGGAGGAAAATCAAAATATTATCCATATCGCAACAACTCTAGAACCTAGGGAAAAAGAATTATCACCGCTATACTAAAAGAGAAGGTAGACATATTTGCATGGTCATATGTTGATATGCCTAGCTTGGACCCATCACTAGTGGTTCATCATCTTGTGGTACATCCTAACACCAAACCAATGAATCAAAATTTGAGGAAAGGCATCCCAAAATAGACCTCCTAGTCAAGGAAGAATTACAAAAGTTTCTAGAGGTTGATTTGATTTGACATATTGAATATCCCAAATGGATCTCTAACATTATTCTTGTGAGCAAGAAGACTAAGGGTATTCATGTATGCACAAATTTCAGGGATCTCAACAAGGCATGTCCAAAAGATGAATTTCACTTGCCTAATATTGATATAATAGGTAATCCCACCACAAGACATGAAATTTTGTCATTCATGGATGGTTTTTTTGGCTATACCTAGATCCAAATCACACCCAAGGATCAACACAAAACAACTTTCATCACTCCTTGGGGAACCTTCTATTATCAAGTTACGCCTTTTGGTTTAAAGAATGCTAAGGCAAGTTGACAATGAGGGATGATAGTAATATTTCATGATATGCTTCATGACATTGTTGAGGACTATGTGGATGATTTATTGGGCAAGTTATAAACCAAAGCAAAACACCCAATAATCTTGCAATGTATATTACAGAGATTGCAACAATACAAGGTCCATTTGAATCCAAAGAAGTGTGTATTTGATGTGGTATCAAAAAGTTGTTGGGCTTCATTATCTCCAAAAGAGACATAGAGGTGGATCCTACAAAATTTAAAGCAATTACAAAAATGCCTCCATAAAACCTCGAGCAACTTTGCAGCCTCCAAAGCAAGCTCCAAGCCATACGTAGGTTCATTGCTCAACTTATAGACAAATCACAACCATTATCACACCTTTTAAAGAAGAATACAGACTACCATTGGGATGAGTCATGTCAACAAGATTTTGACCAACTTAAGGAATATCTTGCCAACCTACCCATTCTCATGGTTCCTACACCAAATAAACCTTTTTTACTCTATATTTCACCTACATCAATTGCCTTAGGAGCCCTACTAGCACAACATGATGAATAGGGATGAGAAAGAGCCATCGACTATATAAGAAAGACCTTGGTAGCATATGAAGTCAATTATACACCAATGGAAAAGGCATGTTTGGTAGTCATCTTTGTATCTCATAAATTAAGGCATTACATGCTCAATCATCAAACCAAGATTATAGAAAAAAATGACCCTCTTATATATCTTCTATCAAAAGCATATTTAATAGGCAAAATGGCTAAGTGGGTTATGATTCTTAGTGAATTTGATATTGACTATGTTGATCAAAAATCAATCAAAGGGTAGGTAATAGCAAATTCAATTAGCAAAAACACCAGTGGAAGACACCCAACCATTAACATTAGACTTCCTTGATGAATCTATTTTAACCCTTGAAGAATCACATGAGTGGAATCTCTATTTCAACGGATCATTCACTACTCATGGTTCAAGGGCAATCATATTGTTCCTTATGCTACAAGGAGATCTCATACCTAAAGCATTCAAAATGGGTTTCCTTGCACCAACAACATTATAGAATATGAAGCCCTCATCTCAAGTTTAAAACTAGCAGTTCAGTGGAACATTTAACATCTATTAGTTTTTGGTGACTCCTAGTTGGTCATAAAATAGGTTAATGATGACTACCACACAAATAAAGAAGCTTATCCTTTACAAGAGAATGGTTGACAATTTTAATAAATACTTCACCCATATCCAATTTAATCAAATTCCCTAAATAAATACAAAGTTGTTGATGCCATGGCTACAATCGGGTCTCTTCTTGATATGACAACAAATGCACAAGAGTGGCAATTCTTAGTTGAACATTTGTTGATCCTTGCATATGATGTCCTAGACACATAAATGATATGCAAGATTGTTGGTCCCAATACTCCCCAGTACCATGACATTTACACCTTTCTCAAAAGCTAAATATTCCCACTAGACCTATCATCCAATCAATGCAAATACTCAATCCAACACACATCTCGCTTTACCCTCCTTGGTGGCACACTTTACCATAGGGGTTATGATGGAACCTTGTTAAGATGTTTCAATTTGGATGAAGCAAAACTAGTGATCAAAGAGGTTCATGATGTCATTTGTGGAGTGCACACAAGTGGTATAGTCCTAGCCAAAAAGATGGTAAGAATAGGATATTATTTGCCCACCATGAAGCACAACACCTACCATTATGTCAAGAAATGTCTTGCATGGACCTAATTCATCCACCATTGCAAGCTCTATAGTTGATCATGACTCCATGGTTATTTTCTATATGAGGACTTGATCTTATTATAAAGATAGAGCCCTCATCCTCCACTAGCCATAAAATTCATTATCACTGCAACAAAATATTTCCCTAAATGGGTTGAAGTAGTTCCTCTCACGTATAGCACTAGCCAAGAAATATCCAAGTTCATCCTCCACCATATCATTTGTTGTTATGGTATACCCTCCACCATTATTACAGATAACAGAAAATCCTTCAAAAACTATGAATTCCACACCCTTTGTGAATGCTTCCACATAAAACATAAATGGTCCACCCCATACTACCCACAAGGTAATGACCAAGAAGAGGCGTCTAATAAAACCCTCATCAAAATCCTTAAAAAGATTATCAATGATGCTAGTCATGATTGGCACCTCCAACTCAATCCTGATCTATGGGCTTATTGTACTAGAATTTGTATACCCACAAGAGCTACCCCACATTCCCTTGTCTTTGATGCTAAAGCACTCTTACCAATTGAGATCAATTTACCATCTTTGCACATCTCTTTACAAGACCTCATCGATGATGAGTACATAGTTGCAGACCTTCATGAACTAGAACTCGATGAAATAAGACTTAATACTCTAAACCAATAGAAGACATATCAAAATTAGATATGTTGCAGCTATAAAAAGTACATCAAGACCAAAAAAATTGAATTTGGTGACCTTATACTGAAGGAGAATCAAAAGAACACAAATCAAGACCATGAAAAGAAAGGAAAGTTTGAGTTGAATTGTTTGGGCCCCTATGTAATCATTGCTAAATATGGATCAAGAGCATATAATTTGGCTCCTCTAGAAGATCAAGAGCTAGAAGAACCAATGAAAATCATACATCTCAAGCATTCCCATGCCTAAAGCTACAATAATTCACAAAGCAAAAAAGAAAAAAGAAAAATAAATAAATAAATAAATATATATATATATATATATATATTAAAAAAAAGTAAAGAGAAAAATTTCCATTTGGCGAAAGCCATTTCTATGGCACCTTGGGAAAGTACCGTGTTGAAAACCTTCTTGAAGGCATCATGCATAGTACCGGTTATCCATTATCTATATCTTCTCTTTGTACCATATCATCTCATTGCCATCATTCCTTCCCCATTTCTAACTTTGTTGTGCACTAGGGGAGACATATTGATTCATGCTTTGGAAATATCTCTTGAGTTTCACCAATTTGCAATATAAAGAGGATGTGTACCCTTCTACAACTAACCCTAGGACATTCCAACATGACATCCAAAATATGGCATCCAAACAAGAAAAACATGACATGGTTCCCACAAAATTCTACGACAAATAAAATAGAAAAATACACAAACATCACAAACACAACCATTCGATTCACATAGGTCATACTCTTAACCATGGTGAGGTCCTTTCTTGAACTTAATCAATCGCTCCATAATTGAAATACATCAATTTATCAAGATATATCCTTCCCAATCAAACATCATTATCACTCTCATGACATTCAACACCTTGGTTTTCGCTTTGGTAAGAGGTAAATCTTTGTGTGTCTTTTTTGTTTGATTTTTTTGTTTCTTGTCTTGTGACATCCCACCAAGGTCATTATGATCCATTATATCATGATGTCTTGAAGATATGTTAGGGTATTCTTTTGTTTGTATTCTTTTTTCATTCTTATTTGCAAGTTAGTCCTTCACACACATGGCACAATGTCATCATGATCCCATATATCATGGTGAATCCTATCAAGTGCTATATCAAATTTAGGTTACTCACCACATTGATATTTCCCTCCTAATCATGTACTTGACATCAACAACACACAAAACATCACAAAATCCACATCATATACATTTGTATTTCATAAATCATTATCACATTCCATCCATTTACTAACATTATACATTCAACTAACATTCTATAAATATCTAATCCATAAGCCACATGTGCTATCATAAAACATGCATCATAATCACATAATCCATAGATAATGCATCATATTCAAATATCCTAAATCCATCGTAACCATCCATACATCCATAAAAACCACATATAAATCAGTAATAAATCATACATCATCACATCACATGAGATGAATAGTATATCACACAAAAACAATGGATCTATATATACATGTAAAGAAATGTGTCAAATATATGTACATCAAAATCATGTCTCAAAATACATCATCATTTACAAGATGGAAAATGGCCTTATAATTACATCATGATCATGTCACCAAAAAGCCACCCATATGTCCTCCCCTCTATCTTAAATTTGGCTCACATTGTCACTCATGTCATCATCTAGTGGTGGTCTTATTGACAATGATGGTGGCCTCATCATAGGTGGCCTGATCGCTATAGATATAAAGATTCACCTATCACTTAGGAGCTATTACACTGAGAATGTAGGTGCCCATTGTGTTGATAGTACTACCTACTCATATAGGCGCTAGTAGTACTGTGTCTCCCTCATGGCCCACTGAATCTCCCTTATGGCCCTCATCGAGTCTATAAATGCTTGAGATAGCCCCTGTAGCATGAGTGGTGCTCTAGCTAGATCCCTCTCCTACCACAATCACTACACATCTTTTTATGCTCTATCCCTCTCTGCTCTCAAGTGATCTCTCTATCTACATAGTAGCCACTTGTGCCTAGGCCACAGTCAACTACACTTATGTCCATCCAACTATACTTTAAGGTTGTCCCTCTCTAATCTAAACCCATATCGCTCAACCTGGGTAGTCCTGAGCTATACCTATAGACTTTCTCACTCCATCTAGAACCCATATCACTCTCTCTATAGGTACGCTATCTCATTGTCTTAGGCTTTGATCTCTTAGGTCATACTATCCATAGTGTCTTCCTATCCCTGATGGACCCACACCTGATGACCTTACTACCCCTATATCTAATGGCCTCACACTTATGCCTATGTATCCATCCTACACTTGGATTCCATAGCATCTGTAGACACCTGAAAGTGTCTCGACCCTTTAACCATTTTTTTGCATCTTCATATTACCTAATTATCCCCCTTCACCAATTAATTAAATAAAATCATAATTATTTAATTAATTAACCCTAAGCCGTCTCTAACCATCTACCCTTAGTGATTCATCCCTAATTTACCCTTAATAATGAATTAATTCATTTAATTTATGATTATACCTTACAACTTCATTCCAATTAATTAAATAAATATTTATAATATTTATTTGGTTAATTTATCCACTTTCTTAATCTTGATTAATTAAGTAAATCATGTTTATTTAATTAGTATGTCCTACTCTACAACCTAAACCTAGCCTAGTTGATTAAATATCAATTATTTAATTAGCTACCCTAGCCTACATGACCCCTAGACCTAAATTAATTAAATAAATCATTATTTAATTAATTTTAATCCTTCATTAGTCCACTCACTAATTTTCTCCAGCCATATTAATTAAGTTAATCATATGATTAACTTGGTCAAATCATCATGAACACCCATTCCCACACCATATGAATAAAAATAATTTTTTATTCAAATGGGTCACATGACCCTTACACATCATCTTTCCCTTTTTATGTTAAAGCTCTTTTTCATGAAATGAGCTCACATTGTGTGATTGCTAAATGCATCCATGTGTCACATGACTGACACACTCACCCATAAAATGGAATTTTTTAATCCACCTCCTCCCAAGAAAACTAATTTTGTATTCCTTGTCTTAATCTTCATTAAATGCAAATCCCTTCCCCATGTAAATTTAAAATTCACTTTTATTCTCAACCCTTCAATCTTGTTGATGAGATCTCAACCCTCCATCCTATCCTCTTATCTCCACCATTGATCTCAACTTTTTATCTCCACCGTTGGATCAAAATCCCTCTCAATTTGCTTATAAATACAACCCTCTCCAAACCATTTTCATCATCTCATTTTTCAAGTAAACTTATTATGCCAAAATAGCCTCTCATCTCCATTATCATACCATCTTAATGCTAAAATTTGTGTTGAAGTTGTGAAAGTAATCCGCATTCAAATCCTTGGGTAAAGCTAAGAGCTTTTGGGTGTAAGCTCTTCCACCTTATCTAGGAGTTAGAAGATTCAAGGGCTTCTTGGAAGGTATAAATGCTTGTTTTTGAGTTCTTTTCAGTTGTTTCAGGTCCTTGAAGATTTTTTCATCTTCATTTGGCACGCCCAATGGGACCCCCTAGTCCTAAGTTAATCTTTTGTTTGAGTTTTTGTGAAGTTTTTAACGTGCAGGTCTAGTTCAGCACTATCGGGGCTCGCAGTTGCACTATTGGCATTCGGATTAGCGCTATCGGGCTTTGTTTTAGCACTATCGAGCTCTGGTTCAGTGTTATTGGGGACTATTTTAGCGCTACTTTTTCACGACATTTGCAATTTTTTTAAAGCTTGCTAACACTTTTGTCTCTGTTGCTCATTGCTAATAATTGTTTGCAGGAGTGGAGCTTGTTGTTTAATAGAGTTTTAAACCTTAGGAGGCTCTATAATCACTTTCTTACATGTTTTAGATAGAGCTCTTAGGTTTAGTTTTGGCTTACATATCTAACCCCCATTTACCTTTGTTTCTGATCAATAACTTGTTGTTTTATCTCTTAGACTTACCTTGCAGCACTCTAACACCTCATTTCATCATTTTGTGTAGGAAAAACTCTTTGTTTTTGTGCAAGTCATTGGTTTTCCATAGATTAGCGCTATAGAGACCCAGAACAATGCCATTGTGTTCTAGACAGGTAACAGATAGGTATAAAGCCTTTTTTTGTGTTTAAGCGCTATTGGTTGATCTTGTAGCGCTATTGTTCTCTGTTTTAGTGCCACTATTTTAGTGCTATTGTCTATTCTATTAGTACTATTATCTTTTCTGTCAGTGCTATTGTTATCTGCAGACTATTTAGTGCTATCAGTCTGCCTATTAGCACTATCAGTTTGCCTGTTAGCACTATCAATCTCTGTTTTAGTGCTTTTTTTCTGACAAAAGGTATAGGTCTATGCAGGGGTCTGACTGGTTTTTATAGGGGTTAAGAATGTTTGTCCAAGGCTTTTACATCAAACTACTAACTTTTTGGTGTAGATTCGCTTGTCCAAGGCTTTGTTTTTATCACTAGCTTAGTTGCACCTAATTAGTTTAGTTTGGAATTAATCATTGTTTGTCGTGTTTGGTTTGTTTGTAGACATATGCTCTCCCCTCATACCTTACGATGATCTTGGGGATCAAAAATCTACTCTCAAACATCTTTTATTACTTTTAAGTGTTATCCCGAAGGGGTTATCCTTTTGTGTATGCTCTCCCCTCACGCCTAGTGTGATCTTGGGTGATGAAAAGCAAGGGATGGTTTCTTCTTAGAAGGCCTGCTTGGGGATTTCATCACCCCAAGGGATGACCTCAACCACGTGTACTGATGGGGTATATCAAAGGGGGGAGAAGGAAACTTGTAACCCAATCTAGTTGCGTAGTTATTGGGACAACCTTGGGGCCTCGGGTAATTCTGGACACAAGGTGAAGTGGCTTGCCACATCCCTTCAACAGACTAGTGTTCATGATTTTGGGCCTCATGTACCTTGTGTATGAAGAGGACTCCCTAGAAGCTTTTACTATCCTAGTTTAAGACCTTTCGACCGTCTTGTCTCGCGGTGCACCACTGCAGTAGGAGGGGAAGATCGCTCATTGTACCACTATACTTGAGATAGGGTCTGCTTTGGGCAAGACAAAAGTCTCGAAGGTGAGGGGGGTAAGGTGGTCCATGACTTTATTTTCCCTATCTATCCAAGCTATGGCATGAAGGTATTAATGGGGATGGGAACCTTGGTTCACTTTTGAGTTAAGGATGACCCACGACCATTTTGTGAGATCCATGAGATATGACACTCCCACTTGACTAATTTCTAGGATGTTCATGTGAATGGTGTGTCTTCTTTGTTGAAGCCCGTATAAGCCAATTATCTAACTTGAGTCAACCCATTATGTTTTCTTGTTTGATTCTATGCTTGCCAAGAACCTTTGAAATCACTCAAGTCCAACATTTGAACCAAAAAATCCAAAAATCCAAAATTGTCATCAAAATCAATCAAGTCCAACCTTTGAATAGTCCTTCAGCGCTAGCAGTCCTTTGTTTAGTGCTATCGAAACCTCTATCAGTGCCATCTACCATATCCTGCTTCAACACTTTCAGTCCATCCTTCATTGCTATCATTCATTTTGTTAGCACTATTGGGCCAGGATTTAGCACCATTCACCCTTGTGATAAAAAATCATCAAGTCATTTATAGTTGATTTTCCTAGTAGAATTCAAACACCCTTGTGGCGTGGCATCATCCTCTAAGTCCATCCTTTGTCCAATTTCATCATCATTTTGACCTTAGAGAAAATCATTTTGATCTTGGATCCTTGACCTTAGTTCACCCATCTCAATTCCAAATCAATTATTATCCCCAACCTTTCACTCCAATTCCATCAGAATCCAAAAGGTTTTTCACCCCATCCAAACCCTAGTCCAAGTCCATCCTCCCATATCTATCCATTTGACCTTAGAGAAACAGTTTGATTTTTAGACCTTTGACCTCATTTCATCCACTTTAATCCAAACCAACACAGTCACCCTTCATCCAAATCAACATCATCCTAACCTTAGACCAACCCTAACCCAAATCATCCCAACCTTCACCTAGCTATTCAAACCTTAGCCCAACCAAATCAATCATCATCCAACATCAATCCAAAATCAACCTTAGCCAAATCAAATCAAATCAACATATCCAAATCATCCCCCAAATCAAATTTGTGCAAGTCTAAATCTAGATCTCATCCTTTATCCCCTAATTTATAGATAGCTTAAGCATTTGTCTACCTTAAGTTATTTTATAAATTAGCCTTTAGAAACCTTAGGATAAATTGGCTTAGGATCAGCCTATACTACTCCTGAGTTAGTGAATTCTAAGGTTTCCCATTTTTCTTGGAGGTCTTTTCTAGCCCAAGTGAAATAATCCCCATTCCTTATTTGCTTAAGTGTCTTAGTCTACCTTATGTAAAGAGGGAAATATTCTTGAAAATCCATAAGATCTCGATTTATCTTTAGTCCTCTTTTGATTTGGTTATCCTTATCAAACATCATCCAAATCTTATCCAAAGTATCCCTCATATCACTCATCCAAAATCAATATCCAAAATATCATTGATTATTCATCATCCAAATTTCTCCTAAAACATCCCTAATCATCCCTTCCAAAATCCTCATCTAAATTTACCCAAAGTAGCCTTTGATCACCCATCTAAAAATTGTCCTCAAATTCTATCATAAAATCACCCACACATCTATTTACCTTTGGTCTAAAAATCAATCCCTAAGGTCACCAAAATCCCCTATTTATCCATCCACCTTTGGTCCCAAAATCCTTTTTCAAATCTCTAAGGTCATAACCTTCACTCACCTCACCAAATCAAACCAATCCATACCTTCTCATTACATGCCACAAACAAGATCTCAAGCTAGGAAAAACAAGGAAATGGAACCCTTTAGAATTAGTATTGGGATGCCTCAAACTAATCAAAATAATGTCCCTATAGTCCAACAACAAACATCTTTTGATGCCAATGCTATGATAAACCCTTGAGTAGCCCAACAACTACCAACATCATCCAACACCAACAATCAAGATCAAGAAGTAATAGATTTTATGCAAGATCCCGACTCCATGGACTTACTAGACTGAGTCCTAAAGTTAGACCCAAATAAATATCTTGAATTCTTGATTCAAAATGGAGCTAATATACCCAACCAACCTACCACATCACAACCATCCTCATCAAACAATGTTCCTAACACATCCCAATCTTCATCATCAAACACCACCACATCAATAATTTCCACCAACACATCAACCACATCAAATCCCATCTCCATATCAACATCTACCATAACTACATCTACCCCCCAAATCACCCTCGATATATCCAACAAAACCATGTACACAAGTGCTTCCACAAGTGTACCACAATTTGATGCCAACACCATTGCCTTCATGACACGATTATTCTCACAACCGCCTTACAATACATCCAACATCCCTAACAATAATCCATGTAATAATCCTTCACAAACATCCAATTTCACCTATACACAACCTCCAATTTTGTAACCTCCTATTTCACAAACTCCCATTACACAACCACCTTTCACACAAAATACTAACCAAACCTTGCAACAAAATCAAAATACCCAACAACAAATCCCATAATACATCCTCCAACAACTCATTGCATACCAACAACATAAACAAAATCAAACCCCACAACATCAACAAAATCAAACTCAAACCCCACCTCGCTTCAACAAATCCCCAACTTCCTTCAACATTTAATCCAATGACAACAATCAAACATACCACAACCACCACCTACCCAAGATTTATCAAGTATTGTGCAAACCTTAATTCAAAATGTTGAGGACATACAACATGGGCACAAGATAAAACAATATTAATTTGAAGACATTTTCCCAATACCCATTTGATCGAACCATCCCCATGCCCCCCTTTCCTAAAACTTTTGAGACACCTAAATTTGACAAATACAAAGGGAACGGGACCCTAGGGAACACCTTAGAGAATTTTACATAGCTTGCTTAGAAGTCTCATACAATGATACATATCTAAAGAGACTTGTCCCCTGAAGCTTAGGAGGCCAAGCCACCGAATGGTTTGCCCACCTTCCCCCCGTCATCAAGACCTTCCATGAACTTGCAGAGACATTTGTCAATCACTTCTCCTACAACTTTGAACATGAAGTGTCCATGACAGACCTTTGCAATACCAAACAACGAAGTGGGGAATCCTTCACCACCTTCTTGCAATGGTGGAGACGCTTAGCAAGCAAGCTCCCATGGCCCATCTCGAAAAAACAATTAGTCGCTATGTTTGTGACTATACTTAACCAAGAGATGGGATTCCACCTACAAATACAATGTGCATCTACCTTTGAAGAGGTTATTGACAAAGTAACCACGATTGAGAGAGCCCTTATTGCAAAAGGGTCTATCCAAATTTACCGAGATAATGACAACAAAAACACCAACAACAAAGTCACTAGCAACAACAACAACAATAGCAACACCAACACAAACAACACCCAATCCAATGACAAACCCTGCTTTTGGGGCAAGAGAAAAAACACCCTTAATGATGGTATCACCGACATTAAGAATGTCCAAAATGTACAAACCACATCAAACCCATCAACAAGCACCAATAATGTTAGCATTCCAAAGGGACTGCCAAGATAATCTAATGCACCTAAACAAAGATTTACACCCTTGGGTGAACCCATATAAAATGTCTTGAGGAACCTTTTGAAGGTCAACCTCATCCAAATACTCGCCATTAGACCATATGATGACAACCAATTTAAACCCTCATAGTTTAATGAGAATGCATATTGTGAATACCATCGCGTCAAGGGTCATAAAACTTTTGATTATACAATTAGGTTGAAGAATTGCACCCAAGACCTCATCGATCATGGTGATATCACCATTGATGAACCACCCAAACAATCACCTAATGCAAATCTAGGAGTATACAAGGATTGGCTTCCCAACCACAACAAAGGTAAAGCCTCATCATCTAACCAAGCCTATAATGTTGACCATCCACCCTCTTCCTTCAATTTCATAGTAGGTCATATAGAAGAATCTCGTAATCGCATTGCTACCATTACCATAAGAGCTAAAACACCTAATTGCAGCATTACTACCCGTCATGGCCACATCTCTATTCAAGGAGCCCCTACCACCAATGTTCAACCTTCCACATCCGATCCCACAAGCCATCCACCCACAAACAAGTACAACCTTCTCGAGCACCTTGGGAAGACTCTTGTGAAAATCTCTATCCTAGAGTTGCTTCACGCATCCCCTCTCCACAAGGAAGTCCTTGACAAAGCCTTGATGGAGACTCGCGTCCCTACCGAATTGAATGTTGATCAATTCCAAGCCATGGTGGGAAACATATCATCACCACATCATCTCACCTTTTTTGAGCAAGACCTTCCCACCTCAAGCACATCCCATAATGAAGCTCTTCACATTGAAGTACACATCCACAAACATACCATAAAAAAGAGTCTTAATATATGGTGGCTTTGGCCTAAACCTTTGCACTCTTAAATTAATAAAACAATTAGGATATTCTGATGTGGTTGTGGACTCAAGTAAGATCATCACCATCAAGGGATATGATGACACTGAGTGCCTATCTGAAGGAACCATTAGACTCCCTATCCAGGCTGGACAGAAAATTTTGGAGACCAAATGTCAAGTGCTTGATCTTGACCTCCCCTACAACATCCTCCTCAGTCGCCCATGGATCCATGCCATGCAAGCCATTCCATCCACATACCCTCAATGCCTTAAGTTCCCATATAACAGCATAGAAGTTACTCTTTATGCCAATCCTTGACCCTTCCAATATTGTACTTTCTTGGAAGGACATGATAAAACCTTTTGTCCCTACAACAATGGCATCAAATCATCCACCTCTCAACCAAAATTGTCCACCTCATACATTGACCCATCCAATATCGCATCCACCTCATCACCATCACACATCCCTAAGATCAAGATTAAAGCAAGTGACATGGGATGTGGAGAGTATGACCTGCATGGCACATTCTGTCTAGGGAAACTTCCGCCATCCCCCAAAACATTTGGTACACCTAAGACAATCTCCACGGTGATTATCAAATGTAAACAGTCTCTCACCTTTGAAAGAAAACATGTTCTTGAATAAGATATCCTTGAAGACATATCATCATGGCTATACAAAAATGAAGAAGAAGAACTAGCAACTCCTATCCTACCTGTTGAAAAATATGGCAAAGGTCTAGACATCGTCAAGAATATGGGCTATAAAGGACAAGGTGGTATGGGACTACATGAACAAGGTAGGCATGAGCCAATCCAACCAACAAAGTTTCCCCGTCATCAAGGTTTAGGGTATGGAAAACATGAGTCTAACCCCATGGATATTGAATTTATCTTAAGTGAGGTTACCAAAGCTTTTCCCACAATTGACAACATCAACCAAGAGGATTATCAAGACTCTTTTGCCAATTTCACCGAATTCTTCGAATCTTCCATATGCACCATTTACAACATATCCACCATGTCATTAACATCTAATTACCTTCCACTTGTCTATCCACAACTCATTGATTGGGACCAACAAGGACCTCTTGTCCTTGATGTCACACAAAACGATGAAGTAATAGTCAAACTAATGGGGGTTAGAGACCACTTTGCCCTTGGAGATCACAAAGTTGGCTACATCATGGAACTAAACACATCTGCGTACTTCAAGGAGACTTCCCAATATCTTAGTCGCAAAAATATGAAAATAAAAATAACATCCCCTAGTGAAAACTACTTTATGGCACTTTCGGATGATGAAAAAATCAAAATAAAGGACGTATCTCCTAGTGAAAACCTCCCCGAGGCACTAGGAGATGAGAGAATGGATCTCCTCGAGGTCCCTGAACTATATCAAGAGCGATCACCTATCCTTGTAGAGGAATCAGAAGAAATGAACCTTGGCACTGAAGGATACCAAATATAACCTTTAGGGTTGCTTCCCTTATGTCAATAGAACAAGAGGCCTTCTTAGCCTTCTTCAAACAAAGGAGTCATAACTTTGCATGGACCTATGCTGATATTTTGGGGTTGGACCCCACACTAGTGGTCCATCAGCTTGTTGTCCATCTTGATGCGAAACTGGTAAAGCAGAAACTCAAGAAAATGAATCCACAAGTGGCACTACTCGTCAAAGCAGAACTCAAAAAGCTCCTAGATGTGGGATTCATACGTTCTATCGACTATCTTGAGTGGGTGTCAAACATTGTGCCCATAGAAAAAGTTACTGGGGGCATGGACATTGTTGCACAGACTTCAAGGACCTCAATAAAGCATGCTCTTTCTTTTCCTTTGTTATCATGTTGTGCTAACAAAGCCCCTATTGTTGTTACCATTGTGGAGATGTAGAGTATTAGGGGTTGTTCTTTCTTAGGTGGAATAAGGACTGGAGGTGTAGCGAAGTACTCTTTCAATTGCTTGAAGGCCTTTTGTCAATTTTCATCCCATATGAATGTTGCATTTTTACGGAGGAGATGTTAAAATGGTTGACACTTGTCAGCTAGCTGGGCTATAAAGCATCTTATTGATTGAAGCTTTCCTTTAAGGCTACACAATTGTTTGAGATTCTTAGGTGGAGGCATTTCAACTATTGCTTTCACTTTTGTGGGGTTGACTTCTATGCCTCTTCTTGATACAATGTAGCCTAGGAGTTTGCCAGAGGTAACTCCAGAGATGCATTTCTTGGGATTAAGCCTCACTTTGTATTGTTCTAGCTGGTCAAATATCTTAGCTAGCACTTGCAAATGTTCATCCCTTGTTTTGGATTTTCCCAACAAGTCGTCAACATAATCTTCCATGATGTTATGGAAGAGATCATGGAATATCACTGTCATAGCTCTTTGATAGGTAGCTCCTGCATTTTTGAGGCCAAAGGGCATTACAACTCAACAGTATGCAGGTACATATGATGCACCCATCCAACCCATTTGGATGGTCCCTATTCCCTAAGCTTACACTTGATCCAAACATGATACACTTGCTAAGCGTACTAACCAAAGAAGCATCCTTCACACAAAAATCATCAATCATCAAACCAACTTCAATAATGACATATGGCCTATATCTTTTTTCCCATCTTTTGACTTTTATCCTTATCATTTAGTCAATCCCTACCTTAACGGATATATCATTCCTACAACAGGCAGAATCCATCAAATCACCACTTATCTTGGCAAGAGATACAATGGTTGTTTGTTTGGTCAGTTGGTCTTTTTTATTGTTGATTTTTATCTTTTGTCTCATTCCAAAGGATAATTTCAAATCTACCTCGATCTAAATATATCATGGTATGTGGCGAAAATACCTAGAATGGGGCATGGTCATTGCTTTTGTATGTCGTGCTTGTGGGTTGGTTTCATTACTCTGAGTCTAGTATTCATATCTTGTGAAATGTAGGGTCGGTTCTAGCATATTGTGTTTCTTTTACATCTAAGGTTCATCACACCTTTTATGTACTAAGGAGTTATGCTATGAGTCCCCTTCCCTCATTTAGGCAAGATTGTACTATCTTGGGCATGCATGGGATCATCCTATTATTTACGGGTCTAGTCCATGCAGAGGACAAATATGTATCATTACCTTGGTCCTTCATACCTTGGTGAAAATATCCCCTTTTGCTATAATAAATCTAGGATTGCTCTCAAAAATATCAACGCAATATCCCATCCCAATCCATCATCCTTAGCCTACCCTCATCCCTCATCCATTGACCAATATCATCCCCTTGGATTTGCATTTAATGAAGAAAAAGGACTTAACCAATCCCATCAGCCAATCCCACAACCACCCTAACCAACCTAACAAACTAATCCCATACCCATCCAATCCCAACCCATTCAACAACGCCTCTCTAACAATATGGTGTCTAATGACTAAGTACTCATCATCCCCAGCCTATTCCACCCCCTCCTGATCATCCCTAAACCTAACCTATCCAAACCCAACCTCCTTACCATGGTTCTAAGCATCACACTGTATCATGACAAACATCCATCATCTTGCATACACAACATCATCATTAGCATAAACTGCCATATCACTACATTATCATACCATTACATTTATCATCATCCACTAATAATTACCATTTCATTATCCATCTACCACATCACTTTGCATGCATAATATAGAATCGAAGCATATATTTCCATTTGCATTGCATTTATCCATACATAATATATGTTTATTAAACTAAGCATATATTTCCATTTACATTACATTTATCCATACACAATATATGTTTATTAATCTAAGCATATATTTCCATTTACATAATATATGTTTATTAATCTAAGCATATATTTCCATTTGCATTGCATTTATCCATACATAATATTTGTTTATTAATCTAAGCATATATTTCCATTTGCATTACATTTATCCATACACAATATATGTTTATTAATCTAAGCATATATTTCCATTTACATTTCATTAATCCATTAATGCATAATCCACATCATAATCCATAAACCATAAAACCATAAAATGTCCATATTCATACATCATCACAAAGCATATAATATCCACCAAATACATCCATAAATATCATAAGTGCATCCATAAAACATCAACCATAAATCATCACATCAAATAGGCATCTATAAAATCATATATCCATAACATCACATCATAATACATACATAAACAATATCATCAATGCATAATCATAAACACAAAAATCCATAACACATCACATATAGCTGCCAAAAATCATATACATTTATCTCGATCAAAATAATGTCATGATACAAAATGTGCCTTGAGGGATAAAGTATCTCAAAATACATAAGGCCCGAAGGTGTACAAATAAATATAAGGAACCATGGGCTGAACTCCCCTGAGGAGAATCAGTAGGGGAACCTGGCTGAGGAGGAGGTGGCCCCATAGGTGCCTATTGTTGTTGAGGTGGTTGCTACTTCTGTGAGGGCTACTGCACAAACTACTGAGACTGTAGGGACCTGTGAGAACCTGAAACACCAAACCGGCTACGCTGGCTATAGGTCGGTACCCTCTGACCCTCAAGCATGGCTGTCTGATATGCCCTATAATAATATTCAGCTCAGGCCCTCTACTCAGATAACTGCCTCTATACTATAGTATAATCCTCCCACATCTAGGCCATGCTAATACCTACAATAACTCCCTACATCTGAGCCACCTATTGTTGTAGTTGTGTAACCTAGGCCTCAGCTCTCTGTAGTCTAACCTTTGCACCCTATCTCAGCACTCTCTCAGCATCTCTCTCTAATGTCATCGCTACTATCTGAGCCTACAGTTGGCTTTGCAATTTCCTGATCTGTGCTCGTAATATCTGCACCTACGGATCTCCATCTCCAGCCCCTCTACCCCCTCCATCTAGTAGACCCTACAGCCTCTCAACCTCTGCACGAGCACTGTCTCACTCTATAGTCATCATATCCAACTCCTGCTGCTGCCGAGCCACCTGATCCTCTAGACTCGCTACCTAAGCCCTCAATGAGTCCATGTCCTCCTCCTCATCCCCCCTCCACTATCAGACTCTATATCTACCAGATGTCCCTGCACCTAATGTCCCCACCTACTCCTGCCCCACTGGCACCTACACCTGTGGTACCTACCCCACCGCATTTTGTGCTACATGTGGTACCCACCCCACCGGCACCTACCCTACTGCAACCTATGCTACCTACACCACATGCGTTTCTTGCCTTGTCGTTGTTGCTGCCAAAACTTGAATCCCGTCACCTCCACCATCTCCTCCATCTCTCCCATCCCTGCCATCATCATCTCCATCACCTCCCCCATCTCTCCTCTCTCCATCCCCCTCCTCCTCCTCCCATACATCCTCCTCCTCGATCTCCTCCTCCTCCAACTCTACACCTGGCAGTGTCAACCACACAGGCCTAGCCTATGCCCACCATACATCATACGTTGGAGTAGTCCCCACATCTGCTATCATGCTCCCCCAATCCCACATCACCAGCTGAAGGGCTCCCCAATCTAGTAATGCCACCTATGTATTCACCATTGGTGGCCATCCCGGCACATCAGCCCTCACTCGTGCAAAAATGGTTGTGACCTAAGGTAAGTCCTACGGTATGCCGAACTGTCTTAGCACCTGAGAAGGAAGGTACCAGTCAATGATAAGCTCTATCCTCCCAATAAGATACCATGGTTGGCGTGTGTACGGCATGTGTACATCATCATCTATCAATGGCTCCATTGTTATGTATGGTCACCATATGACTATATCCATATCATCAGAATGTCTCCTCCAGAACCTCATGTTCCCCAATTGTCAATGCTGGAGAACCCCCCATATGCCATCACCCATGGCTCCCATGGTGGCCTAACATGTGCACAAATGGGCCTCATCACAAGGATGTCCTCCCACACCCATACATGTAGTAGTGTCACACCTAAACCAAGACTCTCCATCCCTGTATGCCACGTTGTGCATCTCGTGGTATAACTGTGCAAGTAAGCAGGGCCCCCAAGCATCTATTGTCCCCTGAGTCACCATCCCCTCTATCACCTTTCCCCAGCCAACCGAAAAGTCTCACCCACGCCGATTAGGCATCAAAATAGTCCCAACCAGTCCACATAAATACAGTACAAAATCACTAACTCCTCCCTGCACACGAGTAGTTCCATATCTCATCTCCCACCCGTCCCGGGTATATGTCACCTGCCTTGGCGCTAAAGCTTGATCTAACGTTGCTACACCAGGAGTGATATCATAGATAACCCACTCCCCCACTATCGGGATCCTAAGGATACTCCAGACATCCTCAAGGGTGATCGTGATCTCACCCGTCGGTAGGAGGAATCTGCATGTCTCACTCCTCCATCTCTCCACTAGGGCTATCATCATAGCTCTGTGTACCCTCAACCAAGGCATATCTGATATATGGCGAAGACCTAGCCTATGCAAACGAAGTTGATCAACATTCGTCAACCTCCCTCGCAGTGTCACAGTGGAAGTAACTTGTCGCTCCCATGACTGAATCTCAATCTGGTCCTCCTGTGTTCAACAACATAAGTCAATCCCATTTTTTTGCCAAACAGTGCTTAGGCACTAAACCAACAACCAATAGTGCTATTCTACCCAATAGCACTAATCCCTATGCCAAAGGTGTTGATCCAGTCAATGGCACTAATCCATTACCTGATAGCACTAATATACTTGATAATGCTAATCCTTGGCTCAATAGCACTAAGCCACCAGATAGTGCTAAAACCCTAACCAATGGTATTAATTTGCCTTTAACCCTAAAAATTGGTGCTAAAGTAACCAATAGTGCTAATTCCCCTACCGATTGCACTAATCTACCTGATAGCGCTAAACCTTGAATTTGGTGCTAAACCGCTAAACCTACCAATATCCCTGACACTAACCACCTGATATCACTAAACCACTAATCGATGGCGCTAAACCACCTTTCTTAACCCCTAGCCTTTTAGCGCTAAATGATCGGATGGCGCTAAACTACCCCCCAATAGCGCTATGCGGTTGCGCGAAAGCGCTAAACCTCTAAACCCACCCTTTTTCAACCCTAAACCTAACTTGAGTCTTGAAAAACACAAAGCAAGGTTAGATGACATACCTATGGTCTAGCCTCCACGATCTGTTGGAACTCTCATACCCTCTCCAATCGGTGCTCGTGATGTGGGAAGCTTGGTTGCACCATCGTGCTCACTATTCTCTCCAAACCTCTCAAGTCCAGTCAGTAAAGGTGTGCAAATGTGGCATGTTGGGCCCACTTTCCTAGCTATAGGTGCCATGTCAGCCCTATTTCGCCATTTCTTCTCCCCAGACCATAGATCTTAACCTTTTTCCTCTATTTTTTCTTCTATCAACCCCATTTTCTATCCTGCATCCCTTTTTCACCATCATTCCCTTTTTTCAAGAGTTCACCCAAAAATAATAATTTTTTCACCTAACCTCTCGAGGGGGCATCCCTCATCCATTTCCACTCCTTTCGGTCAGTTGAGACAAAATTTTTTGACATGGCACCATTTCCCTACTCGATCATGACACCGCATCAAAGAGGGGCAAAATGTAGACACCTGAAAGTGTCTCAATCCTTTAACCATTTTCCTACATCTTCGTATTACCTAATTATCCCCCTTCACCAATTAATTAAATAAAATCATAATTATGTAATTAATTAACCCTAAGCCGTCCCTAACCATCTACCCTTAGCCATTCATCCCTAATTTACCCTTAGTAATGAATAAATTTATTTAATTTATTACTATACCTTACAACTTCATTCCAATTAATTAAATAATTATTTCTAATATTTATTTGGTTAATTTATCCACTTTCTTAATCCTGATTAATTAAGTAAATCATATTTATTTAATTAATCTTCCCTACTCTACCACCTAAACCTAGCCTAGTTGATTAAATATCAGTTATTTAATTAACTACCCTAGCCTACATGACCCCTAGACCTAAATTAATTAAATAAATCATTATTTAATTAATTTCAATCCCTCATTAGCCCACTCACTAATTTTCTCTAGCCATATTAATTAAGTTAATCACATGATTAACTTGGTCAAATCATCATTAACACCCATTCCCACACCATTTGAATAAAAATAAACTTTTTATTCAAATGGGTCACATGATCCTTACTCATCATCTTTCCCTTTTTATGTTAGAGCTATTTTTCATCGAATGAGCTCACACATGTGATTGCTAAATGCATCATGTGTCACATGACTCACACACTCACCCATAAAATGGAATTTTTAATTCCACCTCCTCCCAAGAAATTAATTTTTTATTCCTCACTTGTCTTAATCTTCATTAAATGCAAATCCCTTCCCCATGTGAATTTAAAATTCACTTTTATTCTCAACCCTTCAATCTTGTTTATGAGATCTCAACCCTTCATTCTATCCTTTCATCTCCACCATTGATCTCAACTTTTAATCTCCACCGTTGGATCAAAATCCCTCTCAATTTGCCCATAAATCATATTTCATCATCTCATTTTCAAGTAAACTTATTATGCCAAAATAGCCTCTCATCTCCATTATCATACCATCCTAATGCTAAAATTTGTGTTGAAGTTGTGAGAGTAATCCACATTCAAATCCTTGGGTAAAGCTAAGAGCTTTTGGGTGCAAGCTCTTTCACCCTATCTAGGAGTGAGGAGATTCAAGGGCTTCTTGGAAGGTATAAATGCTTGTTTTTTATTTTTTTTTCAGTTGTTCAGGTCCTTAAACATTTTCTCATCTTCAACATCATCTCCTCGTCCCACACCTCCATCCCCTAGCACTACTGCCACTGTTGGTACTACCACAAATTCTAGCAATGCCGATGCTACCCTCTCTGCCCTCCTCCTCTACTACTAGCATCGTGCCTGCCCTCTCATCATTGCATCTATACACTCTTGTAGTGTCTGAATTGTCGATATCATGAGCCTCACCAACCTTAGTTAGTCCCACCATGCATCATGTCCTAGCACTACCCCAACATCCACCACATTATCTCTATACTTCAATGGCACTATTTGCATCATTATCTATCTCACCACTACAACAAGACAATCAACTAAATGTCCCCATTGCCTTGTCTCTTGTGTCACTCATGCAAAAATGTGAAAACCTGTCAAGATAACCTATTGGATTCCAAACTGCCACAACACCCTATTAGGCTAGTACCTCTCAATAATGTACTCCCTCCAACCTATGATGTAACAAATAGTCTACACATACCCCAAGTAGTGTGCATCCTTTTTGTGAGGCCTACTTTTTACACTACTGTTCATGAGACTATTTGCAGTGCTATTGTTATTATTTTTATGTTGAGAGACTATTGATCCTGAATCTTGTTTATTAAACCTAATTGATTTTTAAGGAAATAATTGTGGAATGGTAATTAGATGTGCTTCTAAGAAAATGATGAATGGTTAATATTAGAAATGGAGCCTTAATGTGATTTCAGGATGTTATATGGTAGAATGTTTAGGTATGCATGTATTTAAATTGCTTCAGCTATGATATCTCTATGTGTTATTGACTTCGAGTTTGAGTGTGCAGGTATTGCTAATGAAACCATATTTACAAGAGATCATCCTATACCCTATGTTGTATCCCTTGTGAGCAGATCTAGTTCCACGAGGAACTAAGATCAACCTCGTGTTTGGAGAAATGTTGTAATGTTGTAATGTGTTAATGTTGCATGAGGTCAAGGGAATAAGGGCAATCTTCTGATTTACTTTTATTGTGATAAGTGTTGTAAAGAAATATTGTTTTAAATCTTGTTTTAACTTTATTTCTTTTAGACCCTTTTTCTTGTGTTTTAATTGACTTTGGGAGTTCTAACTAGGCAAAAATCAACCTCAGGTTATACCCCATGGGTCTAGGGACCTTTCTGACTAGGATAACCTTGGGTTAACCTCCATATGGTCACTTAAACTTCACAGTGAAGTTAAGTGACGAAATTGGAAGCATGGGGATAATGGGATGAGTGGAATCCACACTCAGGCCCACTTCCAAGACATGGAACAACTCCATGATCCCCTAATAATGGAGTGTTTGTCTCATTGTGCCTCTCTTTTGGTGGGGTTCCCCTTAATGAGGGTGGTGTGTCACCCACTCCTCTTCTTTATTTTTATTTTACTTATTGTAGTTTATTCTCCATGTGTTGTAAAAGGACTTTAGTGGGGAACCTCTTGAGTGGGGGTTAATTGTTTTAAGTCCACTAGGATAATGGATGAGTGGTGGATTAGTTGTTTAATGCCACTTGGGAAATTAGGAAAATAGAGGGAATTAGTTTTAAAAGAGAAAGGAGGAGGAAATTAAGGGGGTTGGATTATTGTGGAAAGAAGGAGATTTTAGAGAAGGAGGTTAGAGTGGAGCTCTTCATCAAATTTCATTCCATAATTGGGCTTTGGAAGGTTGGTGAACAAGACTACTCTCTTGTATGATATGTTGCTTGATATGTATGTTTGTTCTTTCTTGATGAATGAGTTTGCAAATGTCTTCTATGAGTTTTCTGTTATTTTTGGGGTTTGTTTTGGGTGTTGAAAGAGCTCCTTCCAGTTGGAAGGTAATGCTCATCTTGTATAGGGAAGGGGAGGTGTGACCCTCCTCGGGTGTCATCTTGTTTTCTTGTTATAAGAAATGCCTTGAGGGCATGTTGATACTTTTAGCCAAGAGGGCTTTAAGGCTTTGAGAGCCTATTGGGATATCCCTGGTAATTTGATTTAACTAGAAGGCTTGAGGCCTTGAGGAAGAGTAATTTGTTGGCTTGAGGCCTTGTGATAAAATGTGAAAGGATGACACCTAGAGGTAGAGATGTCTACTTCCCTACCCTCCTTGAACTCACCTAAGCTGAGTCTTTGTAATATGAGTAAACCATGGGTGTGTGTGTGTGTTATTTAATTTGTTGTTGTTGTTCAATGTTGTGATGTGTTTTAGTCTATTCTACCCTGGGTATGTGGATGGTCTCCCTAGCTCGGGGGTGACCCTCTTGTGGGTCTAAGGTAGGGAGGAGAGCTAGATGGTTGTTGTTTTCTCCCTTGTTGTCTTGCAGGTTACTGTTGGAGCATGTAAAAAGAATTGAAGGAACCTTGCCTTGTTTAAGAAGATGTTTTACCTTACTATTTGTAAATAGAGCTTGTCTCTTTATTATCTTTCTGGTTAAGTTTCTTTGGATTGGGAAAGATTGGTTCCTATGAAAGTTGTAGAAAAATCTATATGGGAAGAAGGAAGTAACTACACCCTTAGAGTGTATGTGAGTTGTGGGACTCTCTCAGTTGATTGTGCTTGTTTACCAATTCTGTAAGTTGTAAGATTTATTGTTGATTTGGAACAGTTGTTAAAATTTATTTCCTGTATCTTTTTGTGAGAAAGTTACTTTTACAGTATTAAGAATATTGTAAATTTGCCTTTGAAATCAGATTTGAAATTGATTTAAGTATACAATGGGAAAATAATCTAAAACAAATTTTTATTTGACTATTGTGTGTATTTGAAATAAAAGGATTCAATAATTTCATGCACTTATTTCTGATCCTTACATGTAAATGAAATAGAAAATTTACTTGATAGAATACAAATGGCAAATACAGTTTTAATTGGATAATGTCTCTTTTTCATTAGATTAATTGTTATATTAAATTATAATGTTGAAGATAGTGTGAAAAGAATTTTACTATGAAATTTCGTTATATATATATATATTTCATTTTACTTTTAAATTTAGTTGTGAAAATTTGATATATCTGTAATTACATTTTTATTTCTAATTGAAATTGTGAAACTAATATATATATATATATAGTTCATTCTAAATGAAACTGTGAAAATGAAAATATTGTTACACTTGTGAATATGTATATATATATATACATTTAAAATAGTTTAAAATTAAATGCATTTGTGAAGACGGGATATACACATACATATATATATATATATAATTAATATTGTTAAAAAAATTACGAAATTGAAATGAAATCAAATTAGAGGAAGTTTGCTGTAAAACACAGGCAAAAATTTTTACATGTTTTATGGTGGGGGTTTAAACCCCCACCGAATGCATATATTACTGGGTGTGGGGAGGGACGGAGCCCCACCCACACCCCATGAAGTGGGATGTGGGTGGGGCTCCGCCCCTCCCCACATCCCTGCCGCGCCACATAACCCACACCCCCCGCCGTTAACCGAAACCCCCGCGAGTCATAGGCCCCTGTGGCCCCAAACTACCCTCGGCCTCGCCGCTGTCTGTGCCCCGCCGCCGCAGTCTGCAGACTCCCCACCCCACTCTCCACCTGCGTCCGCCGCCACTGCGGTCACCAACCCTACACCTGCCTCCGCCCACCTCTGCTCCACTGCTTTCCGTCTGCCGCCGTCGCCTACCCTCCTCTGCCTGCATTCAAACACTTTCAGCAACAAGAGTTCTTAGGGTTATTTAACCCCCTCTGATGAGTTGGTAATTTTTAAATAAAAAAAGATTTAAATGATAAGTGGGGTTTCCACTATCATTTTCATAATAAACATTGAATTATAAATTATGGGTGGAGATCCCATTAGCATGATTGAATATACAATGAAAAAAAAGTATATTTAAATATAATTATATATATATATATATATATATATATATATAATATTTGTGAGTAAATAAGATTGTTTAAACAGGATATTGCTCATAAATGCATATATATTATAAATGTCCATTTCTTAAATTGGAAAAGAATTTCTAAAATAAATTTAAATATAATTATATATATAAGAATATATATATATATATATATATATATATATATATATATATATATATATATATAATTTTTGAATGACATTAATGGGGCAATTGAAGGTCACATTAATGAGCTTCCACATTAGAATGTTTGTGAAGAAAATTGTGACTACGGAACTTATCTTTTCCGAACGAATTTCAAGTGATGAAATTAGGTTAATGTTTTAAAATTAATATATTAAAAGGAAATAGAGGAAAAAAAAAAGTAACACGAAGCAAAATGAACCGACTCAAACATAGTGATCAAAATCAACATGCATATGTGAGTGGATTATTCCGTAGCAACCATCACTTAGACAACTTAAACAGACGCACCGAGCACGCTTGCACGTGCGAGGGAGGCTTTCAGAGTAGTTAGGGAAAAAAAATTGATAGTTCGTATCATGACCACATGACGCATGTGGACATGACACGTAGGCTAGCGTGTTGTGAACACATGTGAAATGTGGGCATGACACTTTTCCCATGCTTCCACATCTTTTAGGACCTCCATGTAATGTCCTTTGGTGTGATCTCATCTAGTGCCCACTAATGGTAGTGACTATCTCCAAGATGCCTCTACTAGATGGCCCTTGCGCATCCTCCATCCGTACACATAGGGGTCCCCATTTACATAGATCTCCCACACACCCTCAAGGCTATATACACTAGATTTATAATCAAAACAATAGGAACCTAATGCAAATCTAAGACCCCTATTCCAAACCTAAGAATGCCTCAAATAGAGAAAATAAGGAAAGCAAACTTACAATGGAAAATCAACAAAATATTACCATATGCAAACCTTGGATTTGCTGGATATGCTCTTGGATGCTTGATAAGAGATGTTGGTTGCTCTTCAAATCAGTAACATGTACCTATAGGTTATTCTCCCTTCGTCCCTCTTCCTTGGTTGAGGGTGAGGATTGATTTATAAATGTTTGAATGATAGGATGGAGGGTTGAGATTTGATTAGAATGGATGGCTAGGATTGGATGAGACAAATTAGGGCAAGATTAGAAACTTATAGGGCACTCTATAAGGATGTATGGTTGATATTAAAGATGAATGGATGGATAGGATTAAATGAGAGGAATCAGAGCAAGGATGGAAGCTTCTAAGGTTTATCCTTATGTGAATGGCTAGGATTAAAAGATGTAGTATGTAAATGGATGGTGGAGATACAAAGTTAGTTTGACTTTTTCAGGAGTGTTTAGCTTCAATGAATCTATAAAATCTTTAGCTAGTCATGTGACTTATTGAATTTTTAATTCATTTATTTTGGGACATTGGATAAGGATGTGATTTGATTAGGATAAATGGAAAATTAAACTAGGATTGAGGACTTTAGACTAATTAATCAAATAATGAAATTATTTTAAAAATAAGTGGAGAGGGATGTAGGGAATTAAGTATTGAAAATAGTAGAGCATGAAATTGAATATTAACTACACCATAATTCATAGACAGATAACATGAAAATATATTAATGATTTTCAGGTATAATCAGGGTGATCTCACATTTGGATACTTGGCTTTTTAAAGCCTTACATATTCCTATGAATAACCAACAACTAACTTATGAGAATATAACAAACAAACTTATTTACCTAACATTTACTTATTATGTATATTAAACTAACCTATAAGTCACAAAGTGACTTTATTATAAATGTAAAACCTTAATATTCTAACATTAAGTTAGTTAAATAAATATAATTTATTTAATTAATTTGATGATAAATGATGTAAATATGGTTAGAATGGCTTGAGATGGTGTTAAAAGTGGAATTAGATGTGTCATTAGGATGTGGTCAATTTTAGGTGTGTACAGGGTCAACCTACAACGAAATGCTTCTAATCCCATATCTACAGTAATGTGGATGATGCAATGTTTTGCCCACCTGTATAGATAACCAAATTAATGTCTCTATAAATCTACACCAACATGCAGCCCCCCATGCAAAGATCATCTCCCTCTCTATCTTGTTGTCCACACAATTGGCCAAGCCCATATAGTTCAGTACCCATTGGTCTTATCAAGTAGTAACATTTCACTAACAAGACCCAAAAGCATAGGGGACATCTCCTCCACCATGTCCCCTTCCATGCATGCATCTAGATCTAAAGCCAAACCTTGCAATGGTATATCCATCATCCCCAACATCCTTTGCATCAACGCCACCAATTACTTGTGCCACCAATATACTAGTTCCCCTAGATTGGGATGCATAAAATGCTCCACACATCCTCCAAATTCACCATCATCTCCCCTTGGAGAGATGGAACATGTTGGTCTCTAAGTGCCATCACTTTGCCAACACTATTAGCATCATTCAATCTACATGAATCTTTGGCATCTAGGCCACATGATATAACCCTACCACGTCTAAAAGGCCCCACTCTATATCACCAAATTGTTTCATCAAGCTCACCACCATAGACCTTTTCTCCCATGTCACTAGAGCTAGTAGTCACTCTTGCGCTCATCAAACCCATACCAACCATTCTCATTTTCTTCGTAGAGTGCAAATCTTGTGCCTCTATGCACAAATGTCATGCTCCTAGCAGAAATACAATGTAGTCAAGTAGAAACAACTCACCGCATAAATGCTTCACCAAGATGTTGAAATGACACAACATCACACACACATGCCACATCTAAAGCGGAAACATCATGCAATAAGGTAGAAATTCCCCATTGCACAAACATTGCTACTTCATGCATAAATATTGTGTCACATGGTGTAAATGTTGTGACTTGCCATGCAAATGACACGGAATGAAGTTCATATTGCGATGTTTATGCATCAACAAAATATAACCCCTAATAAATGCTAAATTCAAAATTCAAGAACCTAACTCACCAATGGTCCAACATCATCCTATCACTTATACTCTCTAACTCGCTCGCTCTAGTGCTCTTTGACTAGATTTTGCTCCATCTCTCTCAACTTCTCTCTCAGGATAGAGCTCTTTTTCACTATTAGCAAAAGGTGAAAATGACTTTTACCCCCCCATCCCTATTTATTCACTTTCCCCCTATTTTTACCCCTTCCCTCTATTTTTCACCTCTCAGGACCTAGTTCTCTTTTTGAGAGACCACCTAAGTCCTGTAAACCTACCTACTTTATCGAGGGGGCATCCCTAACACATTTTTCTAACTTTGTTTCCTCCAAATAATTGGGGAATCCTGCCACTAGTTTTGCTTTACCAAGTGCCTATTTTTATTTTTCTTTGAAACAACATTACTCCTTTTAGTTGCAACACCATCTCAAAAAGGGGTAAAATGTAGACACTTAAAATTCATTGCCGCATTTTAATCTAACATTATCGTATTCCCATCCCGTCATCATTAATCCTACATTGATTCTTCACTAATTAATTAAAAAAATAATATTTATTTAATTAATTTGACTAATCTTCTCCCATCACTAATTAATTAATTAAATCAAGTTATTTAATTAATTAGAATAACCTTTTTCCACTAGTTAATTAAATAAATTAAGTTTATTTAATTAATTAGACCATGTGCATTCATCTATCACCTCATTTAAAAATAAATAAAAAATCACCTATACCTTACTACAAAAATCTAAAAAATTACCTTTTTCATCTTGACTATTCATTCAAATTAAAGATATCTTGAACATCCATCACATGATTCAATCTCTCCCATCCACTTACACTCACCCCAAGATTCCACTTGTTTGCATCTCATCTCCCCATGCAAATTAAGGTAATCTCAACCATCCCTTACTTGATTGATCATATCCCTCCATTTGCACTAATCTCAATCCTCCATCATTAACTTGTCCTGCAAGCTAATGAATGCTAACCCTCCAATCCAAGATTCAATCTCATTAGCTTGTCCTACAATCTAATGAATCCCATCCCTCCAATCCAAGATTCAAGGTAATGAATCCTAACCCTCTATATCACTTGCCAAGAATCTATAAAAACCCTCTCTCCAAAGTACATGTTACCATATGTAGAAGTGGTAAGTACATGCTTTGAAATTAGGAAATTAGTCTCGTGAGTAACCAAAATTACAACACAACCCATCTTCAACATCCAAAGAGCAAATCCACACGTCAAGGAGATATAATGTTGGTTTTATTTGAGCATTTGTGGTTTATTTACCTTATTTGGCTCTATTAGAGGTATTTGTGTTTAAATTAGAATAGGAGGTTGTTTTGTAGGATTATTCCACATTTGTATTTTAGATTTCATACATCTTAGTTGAATTAGTAGGAATTGATTGTTTGAGAAGGTGGGTTTTTTAATATTTTGCTGTCTTTTAAGAGCGATGACCTCATTGGATATATTTTTATTCAACTTTCACATCTCATCAATCTCAATGGGAATTGATGGTTTGGTAAAATGATACTCTATGGATAGCCTAGGTATAAGTTGGGATGATATTCATATCTTTTTATAGTTCATAGGTTGTGTGCTGGGAGGAGACTAGTAGGGAGGTTGTACATTTAGGTACAATGGCATAGGTGGTCAAGGTGCTAACCTTCCTATTTTAATTAGGCCATTTTTAGTAGCAATGACTATAACATAGGCATCTAGAGAGTATTTCCTCACTTTTACTTAACCATCATGGCAATATCATAATAGATTGCTTTTAGATAATAGATATAGGCCATAGCTATTGTGGGTGGACTTCCATTAGTAATATTTGCCATGTTTTCTAAAATCTATTACTAAAGTTATCTAGCATCTCCATAGGAGCCCTTTTGATGGTTGTGAGTTGCTCTAAATAGTGATGTATCATCTCCCTCATCTTTCAATTTATTGATAAAATCCTAGACCAACTTGTCCCAATCACTGATTAAGAGCAAAGCTAGAGACTAGTACCAATCAAGAGCTTTGTCTTTTAGTAAAGTGGCTAAGAACCATAGTGTGATTCTTTCCTTAATAATGTTGTGTACCTTGTATTAATTTACTATATCATGAAAGTGTTCCATGGGAGTGGTTGGGTCTTCTCCCATGAAGTGTGGGAGAGAGTGCAAGGAAGCATCCAGGATTTTGTTCCATATAGTACGAGGAATAGAGAATGAGAGGACCTTTGATATTCTATGAAGGAAAAGAACCTTGGTGGTTATTATGCAGCATAAGGGGATTTACCTATGGGATTTGTGAAGGTGGTTAATATGTGGGTTGTTCTCTTCTCCTAGGATCAAAGACAAGGAGTTGTACTAGGATATGTGGGTTAGCTCTTGTTATAGATCTAGTAGAAATTCCATGGGTCATAAGCTTCTTAGTTGTCTTAGACATAGTCACTAGGTGATAATATAAATCTTCAATGAGTAAGAGAGCAAGAGCTCACCAATACTTGGTCAGTGGTGGGATTCATGTCCTATTGGACATGCAAAAAATATAAATCATTCTAAATGATAGTTTAGAACAAATGTACCATGCATGACCAACAATAATGGAAAGACTTGCATACATGGGACATGACCTACAAATCAATATCTATGATTAAAAAAAAAGAACTTTCCCAAAACTATTTAGGTGGAGGGTAAGGTAGTTGACCTGCTGGTTGGAGAAATGCTCCTCCCTAAGTACGGTGACCCTGGTAACCCCGTTATCACAGTCTACATCTCAGGGGTTGAAATATCAAACATGTTGGTTGACTTGGGAGCAACAATCAATGTTATGACAATACACACCTTAGACAAATTGTGATCCAGGGGCATCTTGCCCTACAATTTTGGTTTTTCTTATTTTTGTTGTTTTGGTTCTTTTTGTTAGTTTTTCTTTGTAATTAAGTGGTGACTCTTTGTCTTCTATCATTATCTTGTAAACTCCTATCATATGTTAAGCTAAAATTTGATGAGGAGTTCCTGTCGCCATGTGTTTCCTGTCACTATTGCTTGCTCTGGGGAATCAAGTTTTGTTTTGAAGCTCCTGTCGCTCGTGTGACAGAAATGAAATAAAAAGGGCTTTAAACCATCATAGGTTATTCTGCACACCCGACAGATGGAATGTTAGGGAAGTCGTAAGGTCGCATACATTGTACGGATGCAGAACAAATGGAAACCTTCGAAGGAGTTCATGATTTATGCGAATCGGTTCAGGAGGAAGTTGTAAAGTCTCTGCCAGGCGGTTCGATGACAGTTGGAGGAAAGCAGAGAGAAACCTCACAGCGATGGTTGCAAAACGATTGGAGAAGATGGATCAATGCCCTAGCTGTGGAAAAGTGGAGCGAAGGCAATCAAAAGGATATCTTGGCGGACAGCAGAGGTTTGAAAGAAAAAGGAAGGAGGATGGGAGAAAAAGACAGAAGTTGGAGGTGTATTGGTGGTGAAGGCAAAGGAAAAGCAGATTTGTTGTTTTTGACTGCATATAGGAAGGACTGATTGTGTAGGCTGATAGTTGTGTCATGTCATGTTTTTTAGAACAGGGAGGAGTCTAATTTCTAAACATTGTCTTTTAATGCTCTCCATGATAATAAAGACTGCATTTATGCTTTCTTCCTGTCATTTGTATTTGACTATGAAGTCTATTTAGAAGACTTTATAATCTCTTGTCATTATTTTTGAATTTCTCTTTGCTCGAGTTTCCTGTAATTGGGTTTTTGTTTTGTGATTGGCAAGACAACCATCAAATTGGCTCTTATAGGTATTCAAGCCACTTCCACAATACTACAATTTTTTATCAGGTAGTTGCAATCCCAAAATGAATATTAATAGATGTTACAGTCATAGTGGGGTCATGGGAATTTCTTGTTGATTTCCTAATCTTAGAGCCAAGAAATAAAAAAATACTTACCCCTTGATCTTTGGAAGACCGTGGATGGCTACTACAGCAACGTCAATTGATTGTAGGACTAGAGACATGGTCATATCCAATAGTTTAGACATGAGAAAAATCTCTAAGCTATATCCTCCAACTAAACCTTCAATGAAATATTGAGGTAAAGTGTGGATTGATGAACCAAACAACACAAAAAATAGTGCCTCATTGACTATGGTAACTATCACTGAACACTTGGGAGAACTAGGAGAGGATATAGATTTTGACACTCGAGAGGACATAACTTATATAATTATAGATAACAATATAATGGATTTTTCTCAAGACCCAAAAAGAGAGTTTCTAGCAGCAACCCATTGTCTATTGGCAAATGTCATACCTTACGATGAGACCTTTTACAGAGATATTGCTACCTTCCATATGCTACAACCACATTCCTGTCCTCTTAACACCTTGATAAATGAACATAATACAGCCCAGTCTATTGATCAGAATACTAAACAGATCATGATTCTTCTAGGGAAAACATTAAACATAAATAACCAACTGACAAAAGAAGAAGAAATAGAACTCATGGATTTGTTGATATCCCATATTGCAGCTTTTGCTTAGGAATATAAGGATATGAAAGGCATTCACCCTAAAATCTGCACCCATCATATCTACATTGATGATGTTAAACTGGTCAGACAACCTAAAAGGAGACTGAACCCATCCCTAAAGGAGATAGTAAAAATAAAGATAGAGAAACTGTTGCAAGCACGATTCATCTACCCCATCTCTGATAGTCAGTGGGTATCTCCTTTGGTCATTGTGCCTAAGAAAAATGGAAAATGGAGAGTGTGTGTAGACTATAGGGAACTGAACAAGGCCACTAAAAAAAACTACTTTCCCCTACCATTCATTGATCAAGTCTTAGAAAATCTAGCAGGGAAAAGTACTTTTCATTCCGAGACAATTTTAGTGGATATAATCATATTCGGGTGGCACCAATAGACTAAGATAAGACCACTTTTACCTAATCATGGAGCACTTTTGCATATAGAGTCCTTCTATTTGGCCTGTGTAACGCTCCAACTGCTTTTTAAAGGGTTGTTCTAGGTATTTTTGCTGAATTAGCCAATGAGTACATGGAGGTCTATATGGATGATTTTACTGTCTATGGAAACACATTTGGAGAAGCCCTCCAAAATTTAGAAAATGTCTTGGAATGTTGTGAAAAACATCATTTGTCACTAAGCCATGAAAAGTACTTCATGACATGGTAGAATAGGGTATTGTTCTTAGGCACCACATATCTACAAAAGGAATTAAAGTGGATACCAACAAATTGGAAGTCATCGAACAACTACCCACATCTAAAAATCAGACTAATGTTAGGAGTTTCTTGGGTCATGTAGGCTACTATAGAAGATTCATAGAAAATTTTAGCAAAATAGTTGCCCCAATGTTTTCTTTCTTGACAAAGGACACTGAGTTCATTTGGACAAAAGATTGCCAAAAAGCATTTGAAACCAGAAAAGAGAAATTGACAATCACTCCTATTTTAAGGGGACCTAATTGCAATTTGTCCTTTCACATCCAAACAAATGCATCAAACGAATCCATAGGGGCAATCCTAGGACAAAAAGAAGGGGGAGGTATGTATGCAATCTATTACATTAGTAAAAACCTCACCCCAACTGAAAGAAATTACACTATAACAAAAAAAGAGTTCCTGACTGTAATCCATGCCATTAATTGTTAGAGTGAATAATTTATCTATTCACTATAGCTTAAGTGTACTTAGGTTGATGAGGTTATACAACATCTTGTCTAACTAAATGTGCAACCTTTTAGACACTTAGAGGTTACCTAGTTGTTTGGTAAACCTCGTGTGCATACCTTTTGAGGTTGGAAGACTTTCCATCTCACCTCAAAAGACACTTTGTAGTCATCCAACACTTGTCACACAAGGTTGTTGGTTTATGACAAGTGTTGGTTTAACGCTCCATTTTGGAGCATACACATAGGCATTGGATCGATTAATATTTTGTTTGCAGAAAGCACTTGTTTTTTAAGTCATCCTCCCGTCGTCTTTGAGCATCTTATCACTGTAGACTTCTTAGGCCACTCAGGTCTCTTCAACCATATTCTACCTCAATAGGGCTCATTCAGCCCCTTACTCAGTGGTTGCCTCTACCTCAAGTCGCGGTTTGCTTTCATCTTTGGTCACACTTCATCACATTTATTGGCTCCAAATCTCTACTTGTGGTTTTGTGTTTGAAGGCTGCCATTATTTGTTCATTGCTTTTACCAGTCAAGGGATTTCATTCAAACATCTTCATTGTCGGTTGAAAGTTTTCACCGTGGTCATGGAAAGGTAAAGTTTTTGTTTGTCAAGTTCATTGTTGATCTCTCCATAGTCTTCAAGTTTGCGAGAAGGGTCGCCATTAAACTAGCTCATGATCAAGGTTTGGGAGGCCACAGTCATCTCACCTCCTCAAAGCCGCAGGGTTCCCAAGAGTTAAGATCGACATTTATATTTGGCCAGTCATAGTGTTGTAGGTTACAATGGCTTCAAAGAATTTTGGGTCCTCTGCTTTGTTCGAGCCAGTCGTTCCACCCAGCTGGCCACTTTGTAAGCCGTTAGACTTCTTTTTTGGACTATCTGTACATTTTTCCAGGGCGACCTAGTATTTGTTGTCCAAGAAACTGGCCACGCAGGCCCTCTACGCCTTGTTTTATGGGCTCTCTGCCATCATTCATCCATCATTCTTTTTTCTTTATGGTTTGAAGACGTTTCTGCAGCTTCTGGGTTGTTTGCAATTTATTTGTTGATCAAATTTAGCATTAGTTATATAATAGTCTATATAACATGTTATCCTAATACTATATCTTAAACTGTGACATTAGTTATATCGGTAGCATTTTATGCTAATCCACTGTTTGACGACAATAGCTTGTAATGGAGGGATTTTTTTTCATTTTGCTATAACTTGCAAATGGGGTGGTATTTTTTTGAGTATGAATAGTCGACAGAAAATTCTTTCCGTCCACTTCATTTCGCGAAGTCAAACCAAATATTTTTTTGCATTTTTTTCTATTTTTAAACCGCCGAAGTTATTGAAAGTGAAAAATTTCGACAAGGCATAACTTTTGCCTAAGACATTGAAATTTCAAGAATTTTTTTTTCAAATTGCTCAGAATTTTGCAAGGAATTCATTGGTGTAGGTAAAAATCAAATTTGGATAGCCATTGTTTCAAAAAATTGTAAAAATCTCTGTGTGTTATAAACAGACAATTTGGCTTCTAAACTTGCACAAAATTGTAATTTTTCTCTTGCATTTTTTTTTGGGGCGGGGGGGGGGGAGGGTTCTTGAAAATCAGTATAATTTTAGGGGGGTTGTCAAGTGTTCAAATTTGCAACATGGATATAATTCTAACTCCATTCAACTTCCATACATGGAAGTAGATAATGGAGATAAAACTCAAACAGTTAGGATTATATAGAGTCACATTGGGTTTGGAAACTGAACCCACATCTGCAACATAAAAACGAAAGTGGTATAATCACATGGATGAATCTTATGGAAACATATGTATGGCAATATCTCAAGATCTTCTATTTCATCTTAATTTTACAACAACACCTAATGATGTATGGACACAATTAGAGAGTTTATTCAGGAAACAAGATGTTATGCGTGGACATCAACTTGAGAATGAGCTAATTAGTCTTAATCCACAAGACTTCACTACTGTACAAGATTTTTTCACTAAGTTAAATTTAATCAAATTTCAACTCCAACAATGTGGCATCACCAAAATAGATGAACAATTGATACTCAGTATTTTGTCTAAGCTTAGTCATCAGTTCTCAGTGTTTGTTTTGGCATTTTATACAACCAAAAGTGGTCATGGTACAAACTTCACTATGCCTTCTCTTGCTAACTTTGTAGTTAATCTAAAAAGGGAACAAGATAATACAAATGGGTGTTTTGAAGTCTTTGTCAACACATGCACTTGTTGCATCTTCATCTTCAAATCAACCACCAAAGAAACAAACTAGAGATCAAGATAAAGGCAAAGGAACAAAATCACATCCTCCATCCGAGTCTTCATCAAAAGGAAAAGGAAAAGAAAGGCTTCTTTTCTCTTACTGTAAGCTAAATGGGCATGAAGAATCTACATGTTTTAAAAAGAGAGAAGATGAGTACAAGAGAATCATTAAACAAAACGAACTTGAAAATTCACAATTGAAGGCTTGTCTTTCTTCTTCTCCATCACCATTAGAACCATCAAAAGGCAAAGCACTATGTGCCTCTACAGTCTTTGAATCTCAACGACAGGTTCTTGATTGTGGTGCATCACATCATATGGCATCTTGTTCACTTCTGTTTTCATCACTAAACCACACAGCTACAATAAAGATATTGGTGGCAAACAATTCTTACATGGCAGTTTGTGGGAAAGGAAATGTTAAAATAGGAGCAGGTTGTATTAAAGATATTCTCTTTGTTCCAAAATTATCACAAAATCTGCTTTCCATCTACCAAATCACCAACAGTGGATCAGGAAAAACAGTTGAATTAAATTCAGAATCAGTTATGATACGCGACTTATGCACTAGAGAACTTGTTGCAGTTGGGAAAATTGTCAACTTTTCCCATGTCTATACATTTTCACACTTTGCACCTGATAATGAAGACTCTACAGTTCACACTCCAGTTTTCAGTGTGGATACATCATCAGAGAATCAGTTTGGTCAATCGAACCTCACAGTTCTTCAACCGAGTTACCCACTCCTCCTTCACTTGTTGCTTCACAAGAGGCTTCTTCAGATTTGCAGCAGGTTATTGTCACTCAATCCCTTGACCATGTTCTGATTCCACCAGTGGTTTCAATATAGCTTCGAGAGATTTCATTGTAGTCTTCAAATTATGTGCATCATTTAGGGACCCACTTTGTTCTTCTCACTTGGGAAGATCTCATGAACCTATTTGTAGTTCTTCTTCTTCCACAAGGAAGGCATGTTGTTCGACTTTCAGGGTTCACTTTCAGCATTCATCTTCGAGCTTCACTCAGCACTGCAGTTCAATCATCTTATGGGGGGCTTTCTAGGCTCTCTATTTCTATCTTTTGGGGGAAACACTTCATGTGTATTTGTAGAAGTAGTCCTTTGGGGGTCATGTTGAGTCCTTCTTCTACCTGCTTCTTGTATATATCTCTCTTTTGGAAGAAATTTTTTTCTCACTATGTTTTCTTTCTTTCTTCACTTTATGAGAGATTTCTTTATACATGGGTACCTAACATGGCCTTGTATCCGGGACCCATATTTATGTATCACTTGCATTTTTGTGATCTCCCCAAGTATTACTCAAGGGTGGGTGTTAGAGTGAATAATTCATCTATTCACTATAGCTTAAGTGTACTTAGGTTGATGAGGTTATACAACATCTTGTCTAACTGAATGTACAACCTTTTAGACACTTAAAGGTTACCTAGTTGTTTGGTAAACCTCATGTGCATACCTTTTGAGGTTGGAAGACTTTCTATCTCACCTCAAAAGGCACTTTGTAGTCATCCAACACTTGTCATAAAAGGTTATTGGTTTGCACATTCCAAGTGATCCAAAGGTTGACACCTATAGGACACTTGTCTACATGCATGTGCCACATCATGGGGCACTTGTCAATCCACATGCAAGGTGGATTGCCTCATTCATGCCTATATAATAAGGCATTATGTACATCTTTTACTTAACTTTTGTTAATATCAATTTGGCTTATATACGCAATCTTGCTTTATGGAAGTATTCTGAGTTTTACTAGTTGATCTTGGTTATTTCTAACATTAACAAATTCAAGCACTACATTACAGGGTATAAGATATTTGTACACACTGACCATGCAGCCATTGAGTATTTGATGAACAAACCCATTGTAGGTGCAAGAATTATAAGATGGCTATTGCTATTGCAAGAATTTGATATCACCATCATTAATAACTTAGGAAAATTCAATTTAGTTGTTGATTTTTTATCTAGACTGCATACAGATGGAGAAAATGAACCTGTAGAGGATGGCTTCCCAGATGAAAACCTATTTGTTGTTTCTACCAACACTCCATGGTTCACTGATATAACTAATTTTATTGCTACAGACTTGTTTCCCACACACTTTACCTTAAAATAGAAGAAGAGATTGGTGAAGGAAAGTCATGTCTTATAAATGGCTGAATGGTTTATTGTTTAAATATGGACCTAACTTTGTGATGCGCAAGTGTGTAAGAGCTGATAAAAACTTTGATGTGCTAAGAGCTTGTCATGATGAACCCACAAGAGGACACTACTCCTCACAAAAGACAATTCACAAAGTCTTTGGGGATGGATCCTACTGACCATCCCTTCATAAAGATGGGAAGAAATATGTAAGAACAATGTGATCAATGTCAAAGAATGGGTCATCCTACACTCACAAATGAAATATTCCTACACTCTCAAATAGTCCTAGAACCATTTGAGTAGTGGGGCCTAGATTTTGTTGGCCCAATCTCACCAACATCTGTAGGGAAGGAATACATTTTGGTGTGTATTGATTATGTGACAAAGTGGGCATGAGTTCAGGCACTACAATTTGCTAGGGAAGAGATGATTGTTGATTTCTTGTACAACAAAATCTTCTTAAGGTTTGGTGCCCCAAGAACAATTGTTTTAGATAGAGGACCATAGTTCACCTCTCAAGTAATTCAAGCATTCACATATCTCTATACCAGATTAAACACAAGAAATCCTAACCATATCACCCCAAGCCAATGGACAAGTGGAGGTGACAAACAGAGAATTGGAAAGCATATTGACAAAGATAGTGGCAGTGAATAGAAAAGACTAGGAAAACAGGTTGTATAAAGTTGTATGGGCATATAACACCACAAGGAAGTCAACTACAGGGTTCTCTCCCTACGAGCTCATCTATGACAAGAAACCAATTTTGCCAATAGAATTTGAACTTCAAACACTAAGGACTTCAATTTATATTAGCCTTGAGTTGACTATTGCACAGCAAAACTGTATCCTACAGTTGAATGAGTTAGATGAAATTTGACTAGAGACAATTTAGTAGACAAATAATTTAGCAACAGAGGAAGTAGTGGCATGATCAACACATCAAAGAGATAACATTTCAGATTGGAGATTGGGTTCTCTTATATGACTCTAAGTTTAAAGAATTCAAGGGCAAATTAGAAACGTAGTGGATGGGACCATATGTGATCAAAGAAGTCTATGATAATGGGACAACTCAGCTATCACCAATTAATAGTGAACAAAATATATAGTTGGTAAATGGACATAGACTTCATCTTTACCAATGTCCATCTACCAAAGAGGAATTTATAAAACATTTGTCACACTCAAACTTATGTTATGTAAAGGAGGTAAAACTATTTTACTAAAAGAGATAACTAAACAGTTAAAAAGAAAAAAGAAAAAAAAAAGAGAAAGATTGAAAACCACTAAAATGGCAGTTCTTCTCCCAAAAAGAGCTGAAAACTAGCAAATGGCGGTTCTTTTTTTCTATGCAAGAACAATTTAGGAGCATCTCCAGAGCAACTACAACATCTTGTGGCCACTCTAGAGCACCTCTGACGCTAGTCTCTGGCGCTCAGATTTACCAACCAATGCATCACCTCTGACACTCGCACTTCAAGTTTTCTTAACATACATTTGAAATTTATATGGATGATAGCATAATATCTTATCACTCACATCATTTACAAATCTTAAATGAGTCATACTTCATAAGATAATTGTCCCTTAACTAGTTGATAGTCTTTTCAAATTATTTTGCTAACGTGGGCAACCAAGAACATCAAAATTTGCTGACAAGAGATTGTCACATCAGTTTGTTGCCATTGCGAAACGGTCACATCAAAAGCTGTAGATATTATGAAACCATCACATCAAATGTTGCAGAATGATAGAGTGGTCATGTTGAATCTTGTTGATGCTACAAGGACAAGCCATCAACATGACACCTAATTATTGTAGGAGCGATTGCAGGTATTCATCCTCGCTTAACTACTTAAAATAGGAATTTATCAATTAATATGGTACGAATCAATAATTGCCCTACACTGCCATTTTTTTCTAAAACTTAACTCCAACATGTTTCCATGATGAACAGATATGTGTCATTCAGTGTAAATATCCCGGAGTGACATAATCCACTTGCTCGACATTAATGATATTCCATTCTATTCTTGCATATAATAATCACCTCTATAGCTCAAAACCTTAAGAAGCAAGTGATCAAAATTGACAATGTTGTATCTCTTCTTGCTAAACGACTATCACGAGTTGGGAGCTAAGGTTTAGGAGTTTAGAGTCAACGTTCAACAACAATCCTTGTTTTGCATCAAACAATGACTAGCAACATGGGAATCAAGAAGAAATTAGAGCCAGAGATGACTCAAAAGATCCTCAAAGAGAAGGAATCTGCCAACATCCTTAGAAATGCTGGATGGATAGAATTTATGGAAAATTTTGAAGGGTTTCAAGAGGAGATAGTGGAAGAATTTGTTGTAAATCTACAGGATGGTGAAAGCAAACTGCAAGGTGTCACAATTCCAATATTTTCCACTATCATCAACACAATATCAGGTATTCCAGAAGAAGGTGAGAGGTTGTATCATGTAAAAACTCTATATTCTAATTTAATAAAGAACTTCTCTGTAGAAAATGAGCCTGAAGTTAGGATAAATAAATAAAGGAGAAGTCAAAGGAATTGTCTGCACTAGTCTCCCTGAACCTTGTCAGTCCATTACAACCTAGTTGATGAAGTATCTCATGTGTGATGGTCAGTTTGCAATCGTTCTAGGACCTATAATGAAAATTCTTACTTGAGACATGGTTAGAACAATCCACCACATAGGATAGATTTGCCAAATTTTGTATTTTCTACCATAAGTACAATGACTGATAGATATTAGCAGGGCAAAGGATAGATTAAACATAATGGTCTCATTTTTATTGTCATTAAACACCATTTCATTTCAAAAAGGGGAGGAGCGACTCAATGACATGCCTTTTTAGAGGGCACCTATAAAGAGAAGAAAAAGGGCAAAGCCATCTCACAAGCCTCTTCCCTAGCTTCAGGGGGAAGCAAGAGAGGAAAAATAGTCTTGAGAAGACATTCCCCTACTTTAGAGAAGAGCAAGGATGAAACAACTACTAAGGAGTCCCCTCAGACCTCAGAGAAAATAAAAGGCAAAATGATTATGATTGATACACCAGCTCTAGCCCTAAAGAGGAAAACTAAGGAAAGATCTCCCCAAACTCCAGAAGGGGAAGATGAAGGAATACCAATTGAGGAGCCTTTATAGACTCGAAAACAAAAAGAAAACAAAACAAAAACACCTTCACTAAAAAAACATAAAAAGAAGTGGGAAGAGGAATAAGTAGCTGAAGAACCTTCTCCACCAGTTAGAAGAAGTAAAAGGGGAAATATTACTAAAGAAGGCCCCCAGGAGAGCCATGTTGAATATCAACCCTCACCACCTGCTACCTCCCAAGCACGTGAGACTATAATGCTTGAGCCACAAACTATTTTATATGAAACAAAGGAATTAACAACAGGCATCATAGATAGAAACAACAATCACAAGAGAAGTCTCAGTAGAAGCAAATGTCAGAGATATCAAACTCAGCTAGAAAAGGATTCAGAATTGCTTGCTGAAGTACTTGTAGAACTCCAGACAACAACTATCCTTAACCCTGACATTGTTTCAAAAGAACATGACAGCATGCCTACTAAGGATAAGGTTGGGCCTTCATTTGCTCATGATCATGCAGAAGATGTAGAAGAAGAGATGGAAATAGGGGCATAGGGAGATGCAAAATAGGAAATGGAAACAACAGAAGTAGAGACAGGAGTAGGAGTAGAGATAGGGAAGGACATAGAAAGAGGAACAAGATTTGAAACAGGGAGTCAGTCTCAAGCCACATATAGTTGTGAGGATATTGAGGTCTCCAGAGAATAGGAGCTGCAAGAAGAAATTACAAATTTAAAACAGATGTTCTGGGGCAAAAACCTCATAATCATGTATATGAAAAAGGTAATGAAGGAAAGAGAGGCTACCAATGTAATAAAGGATCAGGAAATCCTTAGCCTTAAAGAAAACATAAAAGAAAAGGAGGATGTTGTTAAATAAAGGGAAAAAGAGATTTTGGAAAAATATGAGGAGATGAAACAAAAAGAAATACAGATTTTTGAGGCAGAGCATAAATTCAAAAAGGAGGATGAATTAACTAAAACCACATCCAACTGCATTACTTTGATGGCAACATTGAAAGAGAAGGCTGGCAGTCAAACCTTGGAAATAACTAAGGCTAATAACAAAAAATTTGACCTATAGGAGCTAGTTAAGGAATTGATTGTCTAGATGCCTACAATATATCAAAGTACTCAGACCAATATTTCCCTCAGAATGTATCATTGGGAGAGGAGATGCCATGATTTAGTTGGTGATACTATGATGTTACAACTACAGGAAGAAGATTTTGTATTAATAGAAAATGTAAAGATGTTAGAAGAAAAAGTGGTCATAATATCAACCTTAGCTTCTAATGCACTCTCAAGTAGGCCACCTAGTGGCAACTACACTATGTTCTTGAGGAAGCAATATTTTCTCTGGAAGATATCACAGAGCATTTTTGGCCTCTCATACTCCACTAAAGATGGGCATGCATTTATGAAGATGTACAAACTCAACACCCTTGAGAATCAAAATTTTCTTTGTGAATTCTTTTTGCATAACTTCCTCTTGGATGAACATAACACATTCTTCATTAACCTATTCATGGGAGAATGCCAATTAAGGGCATTTATTTCATTAACGAAAAATCATGAAATTTGGCTACAAAGGATGGAGGAACACACCAAGAATGTAGAGAATGTTGGATTGTTTATAAGGCATGAAAGCCCAACCCCAATGGCTTTCAGGACACAATTTCAAGCATTTGTTTACACTCCCTATCTATTGCCTCTATATAAGCAAAATTTGGAAGCCTGTGTCCTAAAATTTGACCTGTTTGTATAATCCTTAGCTAACAAGGTCTTAACAGCCTACAAAAGAAGATGGAGCAATCTATCTATAGAGAAGAAAATGAGGGAGTTAGTTTTCCCAACAAACTTGAAATGGTTTATGAGGAAAGCCAAAGCTATTGCATGACTAATAGAAAGATACAAACATGACTGGGTAGGGATATGTTTCAGACCTCCCCTAATCATTGAACCTCTACCCATGTGGATCGACCAAATGGAGGAATCAAAGTTTGAGGCATGGTTGAATAAATTTTAGGGTAATGTAGATACTACCAAAATAACCTGAAGGACATTCCTAGCTAGCTACAATATCACAGAAAAATTATACCTCATGAACAGGGTGAGGCTCCAAGGCAATGCAGGAGGACCTACAAACCCTTAGGCATAGGGGGGATGATGAGCTCTGAAGAGAGCTCACCAAAATATGCAAATGTATCTTCCTTTCCTGTCCTAAATCCACTTCACCTTTTGATTTGTACCTTAATATGTTAATTGTGGATGTATTATTGCAGTAACTTCTGGAATTAGATGGTTTCATGTTGTAGGTTTTATCTGACAAAAGATACGCATAAACATATTTTTGATTACAGGTATCCCTTCATTGTAAGCAATAAGGTCTTCATGAGGCTCCAGAGAAGTTTCTATCAACTCCGGAGATCTACAACAAAATTGTTTGCAAAAGCTCCAGAGATGCTTTTAGCACTTCAGAGCTATACAAGAGATTTTGAATATTTTGAAGAAGACTGTAGCAAAGCGTTGCTAGCACATACCCCCTAAATTGTTGCGGGATAAATTGACCTCTGTTCTTGATTTGTCGATCTAGTTGAAGTGGAGAAACTGCCGGTTGACTATTCATGCATAAGTTGCTGAATTTTGCCAAGTTGTTGTTTTATGTTATTTATTTTTAATCAGTAGCCTTCACGACTTGTTTAAACATAAGTTGAACTCTTTGTTTAAAGTGACACAATCAGTGCCACTCTTTAGTCCCTTTTTTTATATTTGCATGACTTTCCTTAGAATTGACAGTTACATGTTCAGTAAACTGAATAACTGATTTTGTATCTTTTACAAAATTGATAGTTAAAAGAATAAGACTCTGGAGATATCTATTAGAAAAATAAAATTGATATATATGGGGAGCCTTAGAATAGGATATATAGATTGATTTTGAAGAATAAAAAATATACTTTGTTATTTTTGTTAAGTTTACATCTTTTTGAGAAATAAAAAATAAAGGCTAGTTGTTCTACATATGTGTGTTCTGAACGTTGAATTGGTCTTTCCTCTAGAGGTGTGGAGCAAGGGCCCACTCTCACCAAAGGGGCAAGGATCGATATTTAGTGATTTGATTTCCTTTTTTGTCAAATTTCTGAATTGCTTAGCTAGATTTATTGCTTTGATAATCTCTAAGATAGATTTACTGCTTTGTTCTAGTTGTTGTTTTCTTAGATCTTTGTTAAAATAGTTTTATTTCAGCAGTTGTACTCTTGCAGATTTCTAGATTTAAATCCTTTCAAGCAAATATTTAGATGCATGATTACAAATAGATGAGCAGATTGAGTTTCTAGGAGTAGTTTTAGTAGGATTGCTAATTAACAACCTTTACTACAAATAGCCATGGACACGCCCCATATTTGACAACCTAGACAACTATTCTATTTAAATGCAAGGTGGACAACGACCCTTGTCACAAATAGCCGTAATGAGAAATTATATTTCCTGAGATTGAGAGTGGCATAGGAAATTCAAACCAAAAATAGCCACAAACATGGATCACAACCGAACAGTCAAGGAAAAAATACTAAGTTAAAAAAATTAAAAAAAATAGTAGTTTAATAAAAAATTTCATGGACTTGAAAATAAGAAAGGGCAAGTTTCGTCCAAACAAAGAACCTAAACGAAGAGGGAACCATAACTTTTCTAATTTGGTAAATTAGGAAGGAACGATGCTCCATCATATGGCTCTTGGAATCCTCAACTACATGAAGAGTACAAAAATTAATAAATGAATTAAATATTTCTAAATCCAAAGGCGAAAAGATGTTTACATCATTTTACAAAAAACTAAATTTTCTAGATTGCAGTTTTGAAAAAATAAAGTTTGCGCAACAAGGGAGGAATGGTGACACAATGCAGACCTAATTTCCAAGAACTGATATTCTTGGTAAAAAAGAGAAAATCAACTGTACTTGTAACAAAAGTGATGAAATGGCTAAAAAAACTACATTTCTCCAATGAAATGGTTGTAGATGCAAAGGTATATACAATGAAAATAGCCAACACAGGATGGCAAAATTTATAAAGGTTATCACTAGTGACTAAAAACTACATTATATACACAACCCATAAGCCATTTATAGAAGAATTTCGTGGGAAAATTTTGTAATATATTGCCCAATTTTTTTCGATAAACGCATGATATCAGGGAAAAAATTGTTGACCAAGAATTTCCCAATTTTGACCACCATTTCATGATTTTTTAGTCGATAATTTCCTGTTTTTCACAATATTTTGATTTATTTAAAATGAATGAAGGTACCCGAGATTTCATTCATTATTTCGAGTGCATACAGACTGCATATTCACCTTAAATATTTCGTTTGTGATTTTTTTGATTTACATTTAAGGTCGATAGATTTTTGCAATTTTCTTTTAGGGTTTCAACTCCATACTACATATAGCCTGCAAAAACTTTGAAACTGTTATGGAAATATACTTCTTGGTCATGGCACCGAAGCTTAGGTTAAAAAATTAATTTTACCTATTGTGACAATCCAAATCCATCATATAATGCAGAACTTTACAATGTAGAATTATCCAAATATAGCTGGACGCTGATAACAAGGACTCCAATAAACAAGAATTTTGATGAATGAAGTTGGAAAGAACAAAACAATAAGATTAGCATATAATTTTTACACAAATAATAATACTTTATTAATCAAGTAGGCCAAAAGCTTTAAATATTTCCAGAGGATTGAGTTTCGAATTAGCCTACATATAGATCTTCAGGCATAGTAACATAAATGTTGGTAGAAAATGATGACCAGTTTCACATCCCATTTCACTTCAATTATGAACAAAAATTGGCCATGAACTTTTAGCATAGGTGAACTAGCACAAAATAGGTCCATTGTTTTCTTGGCTTGAATTTGCATTTACACCAGATAAATACAACCCAAAAATGACTTATTTAGACAACACAATATCATATACACAATTTGTTGCGTCCATAAACTAATCAAAATGGCATTTTTTAGTAGACATTTTTTGCTTCAAGTGCCATTGCAAAATTTAAATAGAATATGTGTAAGAACTTTTGGGAATAGGTGCAAACTAGCACTAAACAACTCGACTAGTTGGAACAAAGATAGTGAGCCAAAATCATATAGACAATTTTCTCCTTCCATAAATCAATCAAAATGGCATATTTATTGGACATGCCATCTGATGCCTTCCAAAACCAAAATGGACATGAAAGATAACCTATGCAAGCACACACATCATTAAATGAAACACTGTAGGTGAAAGTTTTGAATTCAATCTCCTAGTGCACACACAATCTATGAAATAAACCTAAACAACTTTGCACAAACCTGCATAACAAAGGCCCTTATTTACTACTTTGGCTTCAATGTATATGACCTCACTCAACCATTGAAATAAGCTTTTAGAATCTTGAGAGCTTATTTGTGAGGCTAAGAACTACAAAGTAATAAAACACAATAAAAATAACATTAGAAGAACAACATAAACTCACTATAGATAAATGAATCTCACATTCTTAGAAGATTATAAATCACGATGAGTCATTTTTAAAACATATAAATGTTTAGCAGAAACATTGAATACTTGTATAATGGAATACAAAGGGTTATGTGGCTATAATAAATTTTCTTTTTGTGCAGTGCCAAAAAGAATAGGTGAATCTAGACACGCACAATCCCTTCTTCATTCTTTTAATGAGGTACCTTCTAAGTTGACTACTTAATAGAATGCACAAATATTTTAAAGAAGTTTGCATGATAAGTTAAGAAGGTTTAGTGGCAAAACTTCAATCCTTCAAGTGCGGCTAAACACACCGGTAGGTAGTTTGAGTGCTAATCGCTTAACTTGGCTTAAGATTGATTCCCCTTGCTAAAGCTATGTCCTTTTAAAAAATGTTAAAATCAACCTCTGTTTTGGCACTTACCTAATTATGGCCAATTTAAAAGCTCCCACTCTAATTCAACAATTAAAACATAAAAAGATTTAATGTTTACCAGTTGAAAAGCTCCCACTCTCGTTCACAATTAAAACATAAAAAGACTTAATGTTTACCTTTTTAAAAAAAAAGTAAAAACATATAGTGTAAAAAAAAAAAAAAAAAAACTATTTTTAGAGAGATCAATATTACCTCACTAATTTTTCTCCCATTATTTAACCTTTTAATAAACTGTTTGAAAAATAGCCCATTATAACTAAAATTTTAACGTAGCTAGAAAATGAGCTCAAAGATTGGAACCAAATAAAAAATTTAAAATTAATTTTTTTAATAATTATTTTTAAAAAATAGCATCTATACTTCTAAAAATATTTAACAATAAAAATACTTGAATATGATTCATTTACAACTTTCTCAAATGTTTAAAAATAAATAAAAAATAATTGTTTGTGATTGGTTAATTTGTAAAAATATAACAGTTTTTTTTTTAATTACAATAGTACTCCCCAAAGCAGGTACTAATAATAAAAAAATGTCATACCCATCCAAATGATAAAATAAAATAACTTTAGAGTTCTACTTAATTTGACTCTCAGAGATTCTCTGATTCTGTCCTCTAGTCAGCCCAAAGCAGGCAAATTTGAAGTGTTTATGGCTATGGATAACTACGTTCATAATTTTCTCAGCAGGAATAACGTATGGCTTTGGCCAATTCTCTTGTTGCTTCTCCTCCTTGTCTACAATGGAGGAGAAGACCCACAGCTAATCTCCTACAACACCAAAGAAGAACAAGTCTCTCAATTAAAGCCATAGCGGATCCATTTGTGTTGGAGCTGGCAGAGAAACTGGAGGAATCGGCCCTGCAAAACCCTAAGCCCACGAAAACCCTTTCCAACATCAGAGAAAAATGCACGCAAGAAGCTCTATCCAGCAGATGGCCCTCAGCAAAAGACGAGCCTTTTCGCTTCACAGACCTCAAATTTCTCAAAGAAGCCACAATACAGGTGGCCTCACAAGAGGAGACTGAAAACCTCGATTCAAACTATTTAGAACAATCCCTGGATTCGAAATCACAGAGAGTTGTGCTCGTAGATGGCGTCTTGAGTAAGTCCCTTTCGCACACGGCCGGATTGCCCGACGGAGTTTTTGCCGGAAGCCTCTCGTCCCTGCCGGAATCGTTTTCGCTGCCTCCGCTGGAGAATGATTGTGGCGACCTGTTTTCTTCGCTGAACGGGATTGGAACCCGCGACCTGGGGGTTATATATGTTCCCGAGGGTTTGAAAGTCGAGCAGCCGTTGTACATTGTTCATTTTTCGCGGCAAGGTAGTGATTTGCAGTCGGAAATCTGGGTTTCGAATCCCCGGCTTGTTGTGGTGTTGGGGAAGGGCGCGGAATTGGATATTGTGGAGGAGTTTCGGGGAGCCGAGAATATATCTTACTGGACTAATTCTGTGTTGCATGTCAACTTGGAAGAGAAGGCCACGCTCTTCCATTCATTTGTTCAGCTGCAAAAGCCCGGTGCCGTTCACATCAAGTGGACTTTTGTGCAACAGGTAGGCGATTTCTGATTTTCTGTTATGATTTTACTGTGTCACGTATTCTTTTTGTTGATTGTAGAAATTTGCTGTGCAAAGTAATCTTGGCTTACATGCACGGTTGTCTTCTCTTTTATCTAAAACCAGAATCAAAATCAGAAGAATAGTTTGTATTTAGGTGTCTAGTGTATTATGAGATCTGTGGTTGGTTTTACAGTCTCTTTAGAAAAAATCATGGCTCTCTACAAGATCCTATTCATTATGAGGATCAAAGATATAGCTCTATGCCTTAGAGATGGCCGAACACAGAGTTGTCTGTATTCTTAAGACTCATCAACACAATTCTTTGTCTCAATTTTCACTGTCAGATTCTTTTCTTCAACCTACAGAGTTGTGTGTATTCTCAAGAGTCATCAACACAATTCTTTGTCTCAATTCTCACCTTAAGATTCTTTTCTTCAACCTCTATTTCTATTTCAGAGCTGCAAATGAACTCATTGTGAATTATGAATTTTTTCCTTTCTTATAAACTTTTAGATATAATATATTTTGATTACTTGTGAACAATAATTGATAAATTTCAAATTTCAAATTTAACATTACCCTCGATGTGGATGTGCATGTGTTTGTACCGTTCATTTTTCTCTCCTTTGAGAATTTACCTTTTGAAAGATAAATTTCACAGAAGTGACCAACACCAAAGGAAGTTTATTTGAAAAACTCACCGAATCATTTTCATTTTTCAAGTGAAAATAAACGTGCATTCCTACAAAGAAAAAAGTTACAAGTAAAAGTAGAAATCTTGGTTATTGTATTTTTAACTTCAAATGTTTGACAATGTGTAGATAAAGTTTCCAATGTGCTCGAGTTTTGATTTTATAGAAAAATTTGGCAAAAGAGGCTGAGAATTGTCCAATCAAAAGAAATCATATTATTCATGTCTTTCAAGCTCTGAAAATCCATCCCCCATCCGTTAAGAGAAAATTATCCTTTTTTTTGGACTATTGAGTCTCTGAAATAGCAAAAGGTGGAGACCACCAACTCTTCTCAAATGCTTCTTCAATATAGTTGATGACCTTGTACTGAAACTGGGAAAAAAAGAATCTGGTTTAAGTAAGGAAAATTCATGGCTACTTATTTCTTCTTTCCTCGAGGCTTGTTTTCCATAGAATCATATAAACCGAACCGTGTGAATTCACTATAATGACAACAGGTAGATCTGCTCTTCCACTGCATTTGTTTAGGACTGACTGTTGTTGCTTCAAAATTACACAGCCGGCTGGGAATCTGATATGCCAATTTTGAGTGGTAGTGTTGGATACCTGCACACATAGCTCAAATGTGCAAGCAACCTCTAGGGAAGGCTGGTTCCTACCTATCCTATAAAGTACAGGGAAAAGGGATAGGAGAAGGGTGCAGAGAAAAAAGAAAAAGGATACGATGTGCCAAAATAATGGATCAATTGGATCCCCTTTATAGCATTCAACCATCCATTTATTCTAAATATAATGATTGCGGTTGGAGCTGGTTCATCCTGCTTCCTTATGAGGACTATAAGCACGCAGGCATCAGACACATAACATCAAGACAAAGGACAATCTCCAAGATGAGTTGTTAAACGACAAAAGCAGATACTGTATATTGATTAACGGACCCAAAGATGTTTACAAAGAAGGGTAACCTTAAATTTGTAGGTTGCTAGAAAAACAAAGACAATCTTTAACCTTTGATCTAAAAAGGGAATCCAATGGATGAGATCAAAGAGCATGTTAATCTATAAATGGGCTTCCCTATGTGGGGGAGGGGAAGTATTACATTGAATTTAAAGGAGGTCACTACGAATTTTCTTACACACATGCTATATGCTCCACCAGATATTAATAAAAGGGGGATTTTATTAAAATCCAAATCCAGTGAAAAATTCACTACACTGATCTCTGAATAGAATTCCAGTGGGAGGAAGCAACTTTGAGGGGGTTTCTTTTTGAATTGACCTACAAGCAAGCATCTCTTCATTTGCAACAAATTTTTCTTCATATGGTCCTAGTATGCTTTGCAGTCAGGAAGCCATATGGGAATGATGCTAATCCTGCATCACTTGACAGCCGGTGGCTAATTTTTCAAGCCCCTTCAAGCATGAGGGATCCAACAGGATCAAACCCAGCTTGTTGAGAGCAAACAAACTGTCCTCAAGCAGAAGATTTCTCATTATCATTCTTCAAAAGATTAATAAAACTTAATCTGCTAAAGGCCTTGCCTTCATCTGGGTAAAAGAATGCTAGATGTGGTTGATGATGCTTTGCATTCAGGAATCCATATGGGAACGATCGTAAATCTGCAGCACTTGACAGCCATCGATGCTCCATAATTTGATTGCTCAAACTCCTCCAAGGACAAGAGGGATCTAAAAGGCTCAAATCCAGTTTGTTGGAAGAAAATGAACTGTCCTTGGGTAAAAGGTTTCTCATTATCATTCTTCAAAAGAATAACAGGACATAATCTTCTAAAGCCTCTTTGGCCTTTTAACAATGACTTGTTTCCAAGGTTGCCTTAGCCCTGGTAAAAGAAGGCTAGACACTATTGATGATGCTTTGTAACATGGAAATTATGGTAATCCTGCTGTTGACGATGCTTTGCCATATAGGAATTATGGCAATCCTTCATCATTTGACAGCCATCGATGCTCTGCAATTCGATTGCTTGAGCTCCTCCAAGCACAAGATGGATCTAAATGATCGAATCCAGCTTGTTGGAAAAAAATGGACCATCCTCAAGTAGAAGATTTCTCACTATCATTCTTCAAAAGAAGATCAGGACATCAACTGTAAATCCTCTTGGGTCTTTTATCAATGACTCATTTACAAGGTGGCCCTTTTCTAGATAAAAGAAGGCTAGATGCTGTTGATGATGCTTCTTGTGAAGAAAGATTTTCACTCAGAGGTGGCCTCCAGACATACCCTCACTTTGGGAACTCCCCAATGTCTTGCTATACACATACATAGAAAATGTGTTAAGTGTCTAAAGGTTTTGCCTTCTATGGATGCAGCAGAATGGTTGCTGTGACTTCTGCTTGATATTCACTATTAAACAATGAGTGCTGCTGGAATTGATGTGGGTCACCATAGTTCATTTTGCCCTTTGAGTAATACCCTCACAGTCCGATATCTGGAATTCCCAACATGGCAGCAAGGGAGACAATATTTCTTGTTGTTCTTGGTCTTTTACCTGAACATTTTCCTTCATTTCCACTTCTTTCAGTACCAACGATCTCTTTGAGATCACCATCTAAAAATTCAATCATGTGGTTCCTGTCAAGAGATTTGCACTTGTGTCCTTTGGACCAGATCTCTCTGTAGCTAAAACAAATTCCTGTTGAGTGCAAATTAGCAATTAGCATAATTATCTTTCGTTTGACTGTCCAGTAACAGGAGTTTGGAGGAGAGATTGATTTTATAATACCCATTTTTTCTCTTTTTGCAGTTGGATTAGTTTTGGGCCCTGGGGGGGCACTGTTGCTGTAAGATGACTTCCAACAGCCTCTGAATACACTTCTGCCTGCTGGATGGCAGCCTCAAGAGCATCTGGCCTCCAAGCATTGACATATTCCTGGATGGACTTGTTTAATTCATCAATGCACATAGCAACTGTGTGCCTGTTGGAAATGTCGTCCATCAACAAGCCAACTTGGGTGAAACTTTCTGTTGCAATAGGCCACAATTTGTTGCTTCATATTCCTCAAGGCCAAGAACTAGTCTTTCTTGGATATAAGCTTCAAAATCATGATGGAAGGCAGTCATAAATCATTCCCAAGCATAGTTGGAAAATTCTGCTAGGACTCTCCAAAACTCGGCGGACTCGCGAGTCCTATGGCTAGCCGGGTCGACTCGCCAAGGACTCCCGAGTTGAGTCTTAAAGAGTCCAGTGTCAGGACTCCCGAGTCCCGACCCTGGACTCTCGGTCTGCCACTTGAACGCCCAGCAACATTTAAAACTCTTTCTTTTTTTTGTTTTTTTCTTCATTTTAACACTCTTTGAGTCACACAACAGGCCTGCATAGTGGATTAGAAGCTGGAGAAGAGGAGATTACGAGCTAAGGAGATCGAAAAATTGAGTTACATTAGGAGAGGAAAGAGGAAGATGTAGATTTTATTTGGTTGTTTTTCTCATTTTGACATCATTATATGTAAACATTTATAAACTTATGATGTTGTTATACATTTGAAAGTTTGAAACTATGAGTATGAATCGTATGATTATGGTTCATGAATGATGAAATTTCAAATATTGAGTGTTTGAAGATCATATGACATGTGTAATGTTTGAATTATGGCTCTTATGTTCTCTAAATGCATTAATTTCTTTTTGTTTTTTTTGGTAAAACTACGGTTTTCTTCTTTGCCGAGTCCTAGCCAAGTTTTTTGCCGAGTCTTGAGTCCGAGTCCTATTTTGGGCTGCCGAGTCCGCGGTGAGTCCGAGTTTTCCAACTATGTTCCCTAGTGCTTATTTTTGGTTTGCTGTCCCCTTTCTATCAGCCTCTGTCCAATTAGCATTCAATCACTTGCCACCAATCAAATGCCCCTCAAGGGGCAAAGTGGCAAACTGAATTTTTAAGCATTTCTCCTGAATTGAAAAATGGGAAGCTTGCATATCCAAATTGTGAGAATAAAAATATATATTACATGTTAATGAAAATGATTATTAACAATAATAATAATCTACAATTGTAGTTGTTAGTTGGGTGGTTGATAACCGACTATTCCTCGTGTTTATTATTCCTTACAAACTTCAATAAATATTGCCCACAATGATTTCAATATGGTATCAGAGCAAATTATAATTCTGTCCCACTGGAATTGATAGCAAGGATTTGGAGGATCAAAATATGTGCTGCCATCTACGATTATGTTTTTTCTCAGCCTGCCAATCACACTCAAGTTAAGGGCTAAGGGAGAGGTTGAGAGAGTCTTCCATGCTTCACTTATGGTGTGGGTGGTCTGATAGACAATAGATAGATACTCCAAGAGGAGCATAAACCTGGAAGATTTGAAACAAATCTATTGTCTGCAGCATATGGGAAGATAAAACAACTTGGATCCATTCAAATGCACAAATTAGCAGTCAGTGCAGTCTAAGAAGGGAGAAACACCACAAAGCAGCAGTTTGTATTTTAGCACAAGCAGCACATAAAACCCTGTTTGTCTAGGCCAAAAGGAGTGGCAACCAGCACATTAAATTCTGCCCTTTGTGAAGGTTTTGAAAAATACTGCCTTTGAATCATTGACTACATGCCGTACGGCGTAGACAACAAAGGGAAGTGTGAGATTGAACATGTATGCAGATATAGCATGGGCATCAAATAATGTAGGTAGAATCTAGCACCGAAGGAAGTAGAAAATGCTGCTAGAGAAGCGGCATCCTCAGTAAAATCAATGCCATTACATATCTGCCAACAGATATCAATTGCTGCCGCAGGTGAGTTTGAGCAGTTTTGAGGTTTTCAAAAGATCTATGTTGGAAGACACTTATGTTTTTAAAGAAATTCAAATAAGTTGTTTTATATTTGTGTCATGTCCCCTTTTTCGGATTAAAATAATTAATAATATTATTTAAGCTGGGCTTAGTAATTTCTAATTTTAGTTATTATAATTAAAATATAAGGTGTTTTTAAACACTAGTACTAAAATAAAAATATTTTTAAATACTTAGAGGGAAATTTAGGACCCAAGGGCCCAATTCGAAAAAGGTATATCAAGGAGGCACCTATCTTCATTTGATCATCATTCAAGTTATCCTTTTGCATCCAATTTTCAGATTTGAGTAGTTTGTTCAATTTCGGGCATCCAAGAACAAAAACCCTTGGTTTGTTTGGGGTTTGAGAGGACGAAAACCCTTTTGATTTCCACATTTGGGAATCAAGGACAAAACCCTTGTTTCCAATCTTGGGTGATTCCATCAGGGAATCACAATTGTGCTGATTTGTAGAGGATTTGGAGATATTTCCAGTTTGCTACAGTGCTACTACAGTATTTTTGCAAGCAAATATCATCATTTTATTGCCCAAGCATATTTGAGGATTTATATAGAGTTTCAGATTTTTGGTGAATTTTTGGGCATCTTAAAGTGTTGGATCTGAGTTGTTATAGTCATATCAACTACTGGTCACATCATTTCAATCATCCAACATAAGTGATCAGCCTATTGGAGTGAAGTGCTATCATTTTTAGGGATATATAAGTCAGATTTGGGCATTTTGCATGTATTTCCACATCATTGGGAGCTGGATTTGAGTTACCCTAGCTGTGTGCCACATTGAGGAAGTGAAGTTCAGTCATCTAGGGCACTTTACCAGTCACACCAGCTGCTGCACACATCGTTTTAGTCATCACATAGCAAGCATTTGGAGGCTAAAGTCATTTCCTAAATTGTTGTCAAGACAAAGATAATTTTTAGCAGCATATTTGACAAGTTTTAAGGGTTTCAAGCTAGCCGTACACTTCCAGCTAGTCATACCAGTCTGAAATCCAAGGAAAAAATCTAAAAAATATTGTTGTGACAGATTTCAAGGGAGAAATAGGGTTATTAGCACTTCTAAAAAATTGGGGCAGCAAACAAAACCCTAGATCAGGCCGCACAACATCTACAGACATTCCCAACCAGGCCGTATTACTGGTCTAGGCTGTATAACATGCTAGTGAGTGGAAAAGAATTAATAAAAATCAATTTGAGTATTGTAAAATTCTGATCATCATTTGTAATAAATAAAATGATTTTTTTTGAGGGTTTCATTGAAGGTTTCAGCAGCAAATTGATTTTAATCTACAAACTAGGATTTGTAACTGGTGATCAATTGAGCATTGGTTTTGTTTTCAATTCATTTCATAAAATCGGAAAATTGCATAAAAATATTGTATATTTCTTTATTGGGGACATTACATATTGGAAGACACTTATGCTTGCTTGAAAAAGAACAAAAGCATTTTTTATTGCACTAAATATATTTGCAAAATTAAATATTAAAAATGCATATGATATAGTTAAAACGAAAACAAATATATTAATTTTTCAAATTCACTAGGCAATTTTTCTGGAGCAATTCAAAAATAATAAATAAGCCATTTTTTGTTACGTTACATAACAAATTAGCATCATTCGGTAATAGTGATGCCTTTGGTTTGCACTTACAACAAATTATTGCATACAACACCTAACAAAGCTGCAACAATGATGCCTATGGCACCAACCCTTTAAATTGTTGGGGAGAAATAAGGGTCTAATTGTTTGAATTTTTTGCTCCATTTCCCATCCATTTTTGCACTATTATTAGGCTATAAAAGGTGAAGCAGATCCTCGTGAAGTATGTCGGAAGCTTGTCCTTCCACGTATGGAGTGAACTTGTACTAGGCTGTCATTAACATAGATCCCTTTCATGTACCGCCAAGGTACTCTGTACCATCTTGCTCTCATGTGCCTTAAAGTCTCTCATGTATTGATGGGTATATTGAAAGGACTAGCCTCTTCCACATACTAACTGGTATATTGAAGGGACTACGACTATATCGAGAGGCTTGGTATATTAGTCAGACAAGTATATAGAAAGGGGAACCTTTTGGAGAAATAAGGAACCCTCATATTTTGTAGAAATGATTTCAAATGCTCCCAAAACAATGCTTCGGGACTCTCAATTGTTGAGAGCAGACAACTACTCAACTTGGAAAACAAGGGTCCAAACTCAGCTTGAATTTGAGGACTTGCGGGATATAGTTGCTTGAACTTCCACAAGACATACAACAAATGCCGATGAGTAGCAAAAATATTAGAAGGCCAATTAGAAGGTCAAACTCATCATCTTGTTTGGTCCCAAAAACCCTAATCCTTCTTTGCTCTAATCTTACCTCAAATGGTCAATTGGACCCAAGTTTGACAAAAGATCTCGCTTCTTTCTTTGGAACATATCTTGCAACATGAAAAAGCTCTCTCCACCAAGTTTTCCTTCTGTAAATACATCTATTCTTTGCATACTTCCCATGTTTACCACTTTCAGATTTACAGTGCATCCCTCTATCAAATCAGATCTCCTACTTGTCTCCATACACATTCACACAACACAAAGCATAGTTTCAGCCCTGCTAGGGTTTTCTGTTTACCACTAATTTGCACACAACACTACACTTTGACACTTAGAATTGCACACATCGAAACTTTTCTATCATATGACTTAGTGGAGGTTGAAATATATCATAATTGCCAGGAAACTCCATTATGGGAACATAGACAATGTACCAGTCTCGGTACCCAAAATTTTTGGTGATTCATTTACATATAAAATAGCTGTCTCCTTATTCATTTACTCATGTACCGTAATTTGATTGGCATCCTCGTCCCTATACCAGTACTAGTACCCCCGTGTCTCCTGGTAACTATGAAATATACCATTCTAGGGGGCTAACCAAAGCAGCTTCCCATATAGTAACACCCCTTTTTCCTATCCCCTCAGATATATTTAGCATTGCAAACATTTTGTAGCAATTGTAGGACTTTTGTGGGTAGCTTTAGGGCCTACAGAAGCAGAGAATCACTTTCAAAAGTTCCCAGGGCTATTGTACATTAGGGGATCTAGTGGCCTACTAGAAAGTGTGTATAGAAGCATTCAAACACATTATTATTTGTGCTAGGGCCCAACTTCAGTGCTCTAGCCCTCCAGAAATTGATATGGGGGCCCTAGTACCCTACCTTGATACTGGTGTTTGCAATAGTGTCCTCCACTGCTCCTCCTAAACAACATTCTATAGAGGTGCCTAGTGCCATAGTTAGCCCTATTGTCTTCTCTAGCGCTCAAACTTGGCTAAGGTGTCCACGAAGCACCTAGGGCAATGTAATTCGTCCCAAATAATTCATAGAGACTTGCGACTTTCCAGATTTGTTCTCTAGTGATTCTCTCCCAGTCTTCTTCACACTTCATTAGCCTACTGTATTCTTTGTCATTTGCTTACAGTCATACATTCTCAACTCTATATTTTCTTTCTTTAATTAGAAATCTGAATGTATTTTTGTATATTTTTATATATATCTGTAATTTATTAGTAATTGCATTTGATTGGACTAAAGTAGCTAAATACATAGAAATAAACTAAAACCTAAGCTAAAATAACACTCAGGCTTGTTTTTTGTTCTTTCACTTTTATTAGAGGTAAGAAGTTTCTCCTTTCTTTCTTCCAAATTTATTTATCAATGCAGGCTAGTTGTGTAGCATTTCATAAATGGAACAAGAAGTTCAAAATTGATACCTCTATGGACTTCTGTGTTTAGATAAGAATGGAAAATGACCAAGAGAACAGTAAATTCATTCAAGTTATGGTTGTTTTGTCAGTCTTACATATCTATTATAGTGCCGTGTCTTTCATGTTCCTCTTCTTGGAATATGTTTCATTGTAGCCATGTTTTGACAAAAAATATGGATAAATGCTTCCGATGTTGCTCCTTTGTGGATTTTTTTTTCAGAGATTGGAGAGAGGTTACAACTTACAACTACAAAGAATCTCTTAAGGAAAATTAACTGCCTTGTCTGTTTATTGTTGAAAAGAATGACATGCACACCAACTGGATAAAATATCTTGGTTAAATAAGTTTTATTTGTGAGGCAAATTGATGAAAATTTGATTTAACCTAGATGTTAAATTTCTGAAGTTTCCTCATTATTGAATTGTCCATTAATGAGATGAATCAAATTGTTAATCTTATTCTGTCCGCAAAAAAATGTGATGCATATGAGGCGGAGCACTTAAGTTCGGCTTTCTGCCTCCTCAACATTTTATCATCACATAAAAGTGTGGTGAAGAGTCTTTCTCTGTATAGTACAATTTATATGTAATACTATATCAGATGTGATCAAAATGGCAAATACCTTCATTTCTACAAAACCATCAATGGTGTTTTACAGGCGGTTCCTTTAATGCAGGGTCCATCCAGTAGCTACAAATTGGTAGAGACAAGTACTGGAGGCAGATTGAGCAGGCATAATCTGCAGATTCAACAATTGGGCCCTGACACAGTGACAGAGGTGTCTACTTTCCACTTAGCAGGTGAAAACCAAACACAAGATCTACATAGTAAGGTCATTTTAAACCATCCAAGAGGCTATAGCAGGCAGCTCCATAAGTGTATTGTGACACATTCCTCTGGGCATGCTGTCTTTGATGGTAACGTGAAGGTTAACAGGTAAGCATCTATAAATTACTATTTTTTCCAATTTATTGTCATATAATGGGGAGGTATTAAATGTTAAATCAGTTTTATACTTGTTTTGGTGCCTGGATGCATTTATTGCTGACATGAAATGAAGAGCTTGTTAAATTATTTGTGAAACCTTAAAGATGTATTTAGTCTCTTTGGATGTTATACTTGTTTCTAGTAAATACTGAAGTATTTAATGAAAATATCATTAATTTTTCGCACTCACTTCTTTAGTTTGAAGTCTTTAAAGACATTAAGATTGATCAGATAGCTAGTCTTTTGGACTTTAGTGTGATGGTAAATTAATTGATAGTTTTGATTTCAAATCATCTGTGTGTGTGTGTAGTTAGGAAGCTTCCTGACACAGGGCTCTAGAACAGTTGCTCAAATAACTGCAGTTCATTTCAGTTAAGATGTCGAGGTCTGAGGAATAATTATTTTGCTGAAATCTGCGTAGAACTTGCACCCAACCTTGTCCCATCTAAACTTGTTGGGGTCTTGGCTCAGAAGGAATAGAATCCTGGTGGGCACTAGAGTACTCCTAACTCACCAGTAAAGCATGACCCTATTAACTTTTTCCTGTTTTATATGATGTTTTATTTGGATTCAACTACATAGTTTTGAGTCAATCTTTATCCAACCATATTTCATGAGTAGTGATTCACAAGAAACCATTTCTCATGAGCTTGGACGGTCCACTTAGCACTCACTGCATCTAGGTGATGCCCATAGGGGTGAAGCATCAGGACTTCCTGTGAGGTCAGCCATCCTGGTACTACTCTGACTCAAGCGCACTTAACCATGGAGTTTGCCCCAAGATCAAACCCACTTGCTTTAAAAATTTATAGTGTGAGATTGCTATAAAACAGGCCAACTAAACTATAAATATTTTGTTCATTTTATGAAGGTCTTTTGTTATCTACAATTACATTGTTTCTTCATCACTAGTGAATTTTTCCTAGAATAAATCTATGTACCTATCTCTATACAAGTTTAGCTTGATAATAAGTTGTTCTGTAGCACACTATTTTTAATGCTCCTTATTTTACACCATTGGCTGATTCTCCTTCAAGTTCACACTAAATATATATTGGAAATGTCTAAAATTGTATTTCTTGTACACTTTCATTCAGTTTGTTGTAAAATTATGAGCAAAATTTAGCCACTGTCAAATTTGTCTCAAAAAACACAAATTTGTATCATAGAATTCTTGTTGGGAATCAGTTCATCTTCTTTTTGATTCCCAGCTGTATCTGTTAGCTTATATTTATGTTGTTTTATCAGGATTCAATTGCATAGTTTTTGAGTCTAACTCGTTGACTCATATTTCATGAGTTGTGGTTCTTATGAACCCATCTCTCATGAGCACGGACAGTCCACTTAGCACTCATTGCATCTAGGTGATGCCCATAAGGGTGAAGCATTGAGACTTCCTGGGAGGTCACCCATCCTAGTACTACGCCAACTCAAACATGCTTAACCATGTAGTTTCCCCTAAGATCAAGCCCACTTAGCTTGCTAGCACATTTGCAAAACCTTCAGCAAGTGTTGTGGCTTATAAACCATTTATTATAAAGCCCCTTTAACTCATTCAGTGACAGCTTATATTTTGCAATTAGAATTTAGGACATTCTTTAATCAAATGCCCCCAAGAATAACTTCCTTTTTTTACTGTTATGTATAGTCTTGTTCTGGTTGCATCTTTGACAAGTCTCATAAATTTCGAGATACTACTAATTTGAAATTGATTAAGTAGCTGTCAATATCTTTGTGCAATTACCACTTTTAAATAACATCAACAAATTAAAGACTAATAACAGTAATCCTACATTACAGGGCTGCATCATAGCAAAACTAATGCAAATTTATTAAAATATAGATCTGATAGATATTATTGTAAACATAAAATAAACTGACATCAAATAGATATTCACGGGACCAAAGATTTTTTAGTTGTTCAGTCTAATTAGTTAGAACTTAATACTTATAAATGGAGTCTGTCAGCATTTCATTGATGTGGTGCCATCGTGCCTCTTTGTTTCTCTGAGGAAATAATGTACCCATGGCTCGTATTGATTGCTGTGACTGTAAATGTAATTTTTACTGTAACATTTTATTTTCTGTCCCGTACATTTTACTCTTTGCCTAGTAACCTTTTCTACATGTGCAGCCCTAGTAATATTCTATGGCATGGCCCACATATATACGATAGAATATATGGTGGATATTTTATCGTTATGACTGGATGTTATGTTCACATTTTTACGCCGAGAGGCATTCCTACATTCACAGCACTATGGGGGCTAAAAGATTCCAGAATTTCTATGTAAACTTATAAGATTCCAATCTAGAATCTTTATTAAAAAAATCAAATAGTCACTCCACAAATTAAAAAAACCAAAAAAAAAAGGTGAAAGGAATAATAAAAAAAAAGAAAATACATGCTAGATGGAAGGAAAGGTGGATGGCAGTTTCAAAGAAGCCATCACTATGCACTAAGATGAAAGAAAGAAACGTTCATAATGGCATATGAAAGGACGCACATTCAATCTATTTATATTATATTGTCTCCTTAATTTTTTTTTAGAACAACAGAAGGATATCTCTGGGCGTACTTTAGATATATTTTTTTAAATATAAATATACTAGTTTAGTCTGTCTAATTTGATCCTAGATTAAAAAGTAATGGTAAAATAAAAGACACCTTGGTGTAGTCATACCAGGAAAGTCTAACTTTCCTTTAATCCTGATTCCTAATGTATCTGTGAACTTATTTCTTATAAAAATATTTTCTTGTAAAGTTGTTTAATTGAGCATTATGGGTAAGCGTCCATCCTCTTTTTAGTGCAGGCAAAAGTAGATTTATTTTTTAATACCAGTTAATTCTACCGGCTTGCAATTTTTCCTTCCCAATATGGTGGGGCGGTCTTTAAAATACATGTCGATGAAAAGCGGTTTCATAGTGCTTCACTCTTCCTTTTTGTCTTCTATGCAGACCTTATTTGTTATTTCATGTCATTTTTATCTGGCTACAATTCGTTTTTTTCTTTTAGATTAAGGTTCAAGGTAGAATGATGGGCAAGGCATATAACACAGTCCTGTGACAATTGTCTGTTGCTTTCTTATGATAGGTATGCTCAGCTTACTGATGCTGGTCAACTTAGCCGAAGTTTACTTATGGCACCTCGAGCTACTGTGAACGTGAAGCCCAATTTACAGATTGTTGCTGACGATGTTAAATGCTCTCATGGAGCTGCAATAAGTGATCTTGATGAGGATCAGCTTTTCTATTTTTTAGCACGTGGAGTTGATGCACAAACCGCCAGGAATGCACTTGTATTTTCATTTGGGGCAGAAGTGATGGAGCGCATTTTAGATAAAGATCTACGAAAGAGGGTTGAAAATGATGTTAGAGGATTACTAGCTGCAGAGGGAGCCATTCGTTAAACTCTTTCCAGTTTATTATGGATGGAAGTTGAAGTCTTTAATTGACTCAGCAACACAGTTAATTACAAGAATTGAGGATAATCATCAAGCTCCATTTTGAAAGCATATATTGTTTTGTTTTGAAGGCAATATGTAGTACAATGGTAATGGATTTCATGGAGCATGCCTACGTGTTATGAAACTTTAAAGAGCTTTTATGTCAAAAGGAGCAGCAGAAGCTTATTTTAGTTATGTCGTGAAAATTCATAGAGGTCCATTCATTGCAGATTATTTATTCTTTTCATAACAATTCGTAGGAAACAATCCTAATGATTTCAGTTTGATGTTTCTAATTGGTCGTGGGTAATATTGATTTCAACAAAGCTTCAAAAGATGGCCTACTTGCTATCAAAGCCTTATACACTAGTACAGTCAATGATCACTTGTGTTGGCATTAGAGGACAAGGTTTTGGCAAGCAGCATAGCCAGTCAAATCTTTTGTGGGCTTATATTTATTGTTTATTTATAATATGCTCTTTTGTGAATCTGATGACTTGTGGGGCCTTATAATTCACATTTTAGATATGTTTACCAACATGGTGTTATTGTTAGGTCTTGCTAATATCACTTCTTTATAACTCCAAAACACGAGAAAAAAATGTCTACATCGCAAAAAATTTCCAGGAGTCCAGATTTTATAAAAATCGATGCGATGATGTTTTGCTTACAGAGTCAATATACTGACAGAAAATTGTTTCAACATTTTGTCCTCTCGCACAGATTTTTTTTTATGGGAATTGAGAACATAATGTGCTCGTTTCTTCCCTGCAAAAATAATTGTGGGACTTTTCATTTCTGGAGTCCAAATCAATTTAATTGTACATGGCGTGTAATTACTATGGAAATGGCCTAATTATCACGACTCTGCTTACGATATATGTTTGACCAGACAAGCAAATATTGATATGGGAAAAGGTAATCATAATTGGAAAGGGTAGGCATGAGAAAATATATTCATAACTGGAAAGGTTAGGCATTCTGTCATTAAAAATCATGACATTATTTGATTCATAGCTTCTTGTTGCAGATGGAATCAATCAAAATACGGAGAACGCTTGAGGGTTTAGATTGCGATGGTTAACTGTCATGGTTATTAGGGTATCACATCAACGGCTGGGCATAAAATGGCAGGTCTTGAACACATCGACGAATTCTCTTACCCTAAGATTTTATAAACAGATCTCACCATTAATTTTATCGTGGGAAAATATAGCAATTATGGGGATGCACCTATGAATTGTGTAAAAGAACTAAATGACCAATGATAAATAATATCAAACAATTGAAAAAGATTGAATAAAACAGAGTTTAGTGTCTAAAGTAATAAATATTTAATTTATTTAGGACAAAAACCTTGACATAGGGTTGCGCCATATAATTAATGTTTCTTATGGAATCACCCTGTGTATTTCTTTAATTGTTATGATAAAACCACAAGCTCCATGGTCGCTTTACAACAGGATATGTTTCTTATATTTAACTACATATATTTAATACTGGTCGCTTTACAACAGGATATGTTTCTTATATTTAACTACATATTTCTTATATTTAACTACATATATTTAATACTAGAACGGGAGAGTAAATTTTTTTTTTAATTGAAAAAATGCAAATAAGTACAAAATATATACACTGCCCAGAAGAGCAGCAAGAAGAAAAACAAACAAAAAACAGAACAAATAGTCACAAAGATTACAGGAAGTTACACAGCAGAACAGCTACACTACTAAACATCTTCCGAGCATAAAAAAGAGCAGTAGAGTAGCAGCCCGTGCAGGCACCCAAGAATAAACCAAACATGCATATATGGTGCTATCACAGAGATGCCGTAAAGGACAGCAAATGCGTCTGAACAAAGGTAAAATCTGAGCACACATAATGAAAATCCATGTTGCCCAGCCACCACAAAGAAGTCCCATATGCTGAACATCACCAAAAATTATCCATCATAAGCAGAACAAAGACAACACGCTGGAAAAGGACAATCTGTAAGGTTCTCTCCATGAACAGAAACCCAGCACCACTCAAGCAATAGTTTTTTTTTTTAAATTACAAAGATAAAGGCAGTCAAATGACTGCAGAAATACAGAGAACAAGAAAACCACAGCTGTAGCGGCCTGTCATATAAACAAACAGCAAATAAAAGAGCCAGTTGCTGGGAGTCTGTACACATATAAACCGTACACAAGCTAAATACAATACAGGCAGCAACATTCTCCTGAAGCTTCGAACCAAATCTGAGAAACAACCTCAACTGGAAGCCTATCACAGCAAACATAATATTGTTCTTCCACCATCCGAGCAAAGATTACCAGCACTACTCACATAGAAACTTATTGATTAACAGAAAATATTAGGTCATATAAGGGGCAGTTTAGATAGAATTATCATTTTTTTAGAAGTTTCTTTATTTTGTACTCATATTTTGCATTTTCTGAGGTATATAAGGGGCAGTTTAGATAGAATTATCATTATTTTTTAAGTTTCTTTATATTGTACTCATATTTTGCATTTTCTGAGGTCTCTAGAGTGGAATTTGGTGATGTAATAGGTGAATTGTAGTGTAAAATTGTAACATCTCTAATTTTCAATCTATTTGAATTATATGGTGGATGCGGAATCAAGTTGGTAGATCTTACTTAATGGATGGCTCATATAAATGATATTATCATCAATGCTTTAATAATTGTTTTGAGTGTATATGTTCATTGAGTGGGGTGGTTTTGTAGATAGTAATGTGTACACCGCTATGTGCTAGGGGTTCATTGTACTGAAGACTTTGTGGCCTATGTATAAGAATGTATTTTGATTCTACTTGGGAGATAGGGTGCTCTGTGGGTGCTATGATTTGTCATCATTCTTAATGTGTACACCTGTGTTGCTTGAGATACCTTAGGAGTCTTCTATTGTGTTGCTAGTAAGTCTTGCATTCATGCTTGTTATCTTGAGTTTTGTGATTGATAGTCTTATGTGCTTGTAATTGTATGTCTTGTATTATTCTTGATTGTTGTAATTTGATTGATGTGTCTCTTGTTTGTTTGTTTGGTGTGTTCTAATGCTTGTTTGTATGCAATCTTGTGTTAATATTAGTAAGAATTTATTTATATGGAGAGTAAGAGGTTTTGGGTTCAAGTGATATGGAATACATTTAGTATGGGATGCATGATATTCTACCTTGATTTTGTTTGAGATAATTAAGATATATAACATGGAAGAATGGATACTCTTGTACTATGAGATGTGAGTAGTGTTCATTTGGAAGTGTTATATGGTCTTGCATATTGTGTTTAGTTATCTTTGATTAGTTGTTTCTTGTATGTGTTTTTGTGTATCTTGAGTGATTGTAGTAAAAATTAGACGAGTGTTGTAACATGTTGTGAAGACTTGTATGATTGTTTATGTTGAAAAATCAATATATTTAAGCTATAAAAATCATTAATAATGAAAATAATAAATTAAGATTTAAATCAAAACTATAATTGAAATAATATTGAGATGGCATAACATAATTCACAGAAATGTACATAGAGAAAACCATTGCTGGTAAAAACCCACAAATTAAGTCATTAAACTTTAGGAACACTTACAGAATAGTCTATTAATAAATAGGCTGAACTTGGGGATACACTTCTCCTCACTACGAGAGGGCTTTATCTCTCTTAGTGCAGATTTTCCAAATTCCTCTTCAATATAATTTTTTGAAAAAAATCCTCCCTTGAATATATTTTCCAGATTCCTCTTCAATATAAATTATTGAAAGAAATCCTCCCTTAAATATAGGGAGAAGGGATGGTACAAAACCCGAAAGGATAGTTGTTGTACCTTTCTAAAACTACATTTGTTTAAGAATTAATAATTTAATGACTATTAATTAGTTCATTAATTGATTAATTGTTACAATGTACTTTAAAGAATGCTTTATAAAGCATTAAATAAAATAAGGTCAATTAACCTTATATTAGAACATTAGAAATATTATAGAGGTTTGACCCCTAATAATATTGTGTTCCAACATTCCCCCTTAATGTTATTAGGGGGCAAATCTTGCCAAATTCTATTAAAGAAGAAAATGAAGTACCCTAATGAGATAGGTCTTCTTGACAAGGATAAATAGGGACACACACATATATGCCAAAAAGAAGATCATGTATTTTGGACTATATGAAGGTCTTCTTGTCATAATTTATAATTCTAGTGCTCTTAAATGATGCTTTAAATCAGTGCTTCTAAAGATTTTTATTGGAGCCCAAAACTTCTCAAACCAACCTGACCTGGGTTCGTTACATAGTGCTTGTAGGTCTTATATAATACAATACTTTTACAAGTGGAAGAATTACAGAGAGAAGAATTATAATATTCTCGAAAGGCTCATACAAAAAAATGCCTACAGGTCTTACATCCAAGGTTTTAGCCACTAGGAGGTGTCATTGTCATCACACTCCCCCTCAATGGAATCTCCTTAAGGCCAAACATTGATTTGATTTAAAAAAAAATGGTATTGCACAATGGTTTTGTAAAAATATCTGTGACTTGATTTTCAATTTGGTAGAATCGAAGACAAATATCTTTATTTAAGACTTTCTCACGAATAAAGTGAGCTTGGATTTCAATATGTTTTGATCTTGGATGATAAATAGGATTTTTAACAAATGCAATACAACTTTGGTTGTCACATAGGAGTGTGGTACTAGAATTAAAATTCATCTAAATATCTTTAGAAAATGATCTAGCCAAATAGCTTCTTTAGTTGCTTCAATGGCACTTCGATATTTTGCTTTTGGAGAGTAGAGTGCTATAGTTTGTTTTAGAACTCATGTAATTGCACTTGTACCTAATTTAAACACATATCTTGAAGTGGATTTCTGGTCTATGGAATCCCTTGCAAAGTCAACATCACAATATTCATAGACCAAAAAAATGTTTTGCATCTTCCAATGTTGCACATAAGGTTCTTGCATGAATTGTGATGCTATACCTACCACATAAGTAACGTCAAGGAGAGATATAATTAGATAAATTAGGCTCCCAACTAATTGACAATAAAGAGGGCTTAAAGTTTTCACAAGGAGGATGAAATCAAGTTTAATACCACTTTCTATAGGTATAATCACTGGTTTGCAATCAGACATTGAATTTAGAAATTAAAAATTGAGCATATTTTGCTTGAGATATAATAACAGATTGGCGATTTTAAAAAATTGACATAGAAATGATGAAGATAAGCTATATTGGGCATTTCAAATGTAAGATTTAATTTATGGTTGTATTTGTGAATTACAGACATAAGACTGCTTATGATGAGCAAGTCATCCACATATAGGACAATGATAATAAATGATTATTTTCAAATTTGAAAAAAATATCATTGTCAGATTTACAATTAGAAAACCTTAAGTTTCAAAGAAAATTATTTATTTTGGAATACTAAGCTTGAGGAGCTTGTTTGAGTCCATAAAGAGATTTTGAGTTTATAGACAGATTTATTTATTTGGTTGTAAAAAATCTTTTGGATGATGCATACATATTTCTTCTTGCATATCATTATTTAAGAATACATTTTTAATGTCCATTTGATGATTTTCCCATCCATTTTGGATAGCAAGGGAAAAGAGTAAACAAATAATGCTCTTTTTTGCTATTGGAGCAAATGTTCCATCATAGTCTATGCTATGCTGTTGAGAAAAACCTTTAGCCACTAATTTGGCTTTATATTTATCAACATTTTCTTGCCTCATATTTAATTTTGATAAAGCCAACTATAGTTGATAATGTTTCAGTTAAAGGGTGGTGGAACAAGCTCCCAAGTGTTGTTTTAATGAAAGCATTGTATTTTGATGGCATGACATTTTTTTAGTTTTGATTTTCATTGGCTTCTTCAAAGGTTTGGGATTCAATTTCATATAGAGTCGTTAAGACAACATATGTATGTTGACTTCTAGTCATTTTAGGAAGATAGGAGGGTTCTAAATTTGAATCCTGAATTAAAGATTGAACCCACTTGGGTCTTTTGGAAATAGAATTATGATTAATGTCAGAAGATAAATGATGATCATTTTCTTCATAAGTAGAAGATTCAATAATGTTATCAATAGGATGATAATTGGATAAAGAACATTCTAGGATTTGAACATTTCAACTTAGAATAATATCCATTTTGGAAGGATCATAAAGTCTAAGACCCTTTGTATTTATCCCATACCCAACAAAAATACAATGAGAAGATGTGGAATCAAGTTTTTTCTTTTTGTTTGTTTAGGAATGAGAGCAAATGGAGGACTCCCACAGATTCTAAGATGAGAGCTGTTAGGTTTTTTATTTGACCAATTTTCAAAGGGAGTTGAAAGATGTAAGGACATTGTAAGAACTCTATTTAGAATATATATAGCCTTGTTCATGGTTTCAACCCATAGAAACTTTGGTGTATTTGTTGAATACCTCATGGATCTGACCATTTCAATGATTGTTCGATTTTTCCTTTCGGCTACACCATTTTGTTGAGGAGAATAAGGGGCAGTCAATTCTCTTAGAATTCCACATAAGGAACAATTAGCAATTATTAGTCCTAAGGATTTTTATTTTGTGATTAGATCAATCTTCAACTAGGGCTTTGAATTCTTTAAACTTGGATTTTTTTTTAATTTTTAAGATAATACCTCCAAATAATTCTAGAATAATCAATTGTAAGAGCATAGAGAGACCCATTGAGAGAGGGGACTTGAAAAGGCCCCATTAAGTCATTATGAAGTAATTCTAAGGGTCTAGATGAATTTTGATTGACTTTTGTTAAAGGGCATGGTATGTTGTTTACCTAGGAGGCATCCTTTACAGGATTCTAATTTATTTTCAATTTTAGGTAATCTAATTACAAGATTATGATGAGACATTTCATTTATACTTTTGATATTTAGGTGTCCTAAACTTTCATGCCATAATTGTGTTTCAATTTTTACTTGCATAGCTAAACAATTTTCTTTTAAAATATTATTTAAAAAAAAGAGACCATTTTTTGAATGCCTTTAGGAATAATAGATTTATTTTGTACCATCTTTAAAAATCTAATAATTTTGAAGTTGTCTTTAATAAGCTGGGAACATGATAAAAACTTTTTCCTTAATTTTAGACCAAATAGTAGATTCATTAAAATTTTTAAATTTCCCTATTCCTTTAGGTTCTATGACATAATTATCTCCTAAGTATATTTTTTCAATTACAAGTTTTAATATCAAGTAAAATACCATACATATAGGTCATATGTTTATATGCCCCACTATCAAAAATCCATTCATTATCTAATGATGTAGGTAAAGTTGTATAAAGAGTAATAGTTTTATTTTTATTTTTATTTTAATTCATTGTAGGTAAAGTTGTATAAAGAGTAATAGTTTTATTTTTATTTTTAGTTGAATTCATTTTATGATTAGAGTTTGTGTCCTTATGGAATATTCTCTTATTTTTAAAATAACAGTTTATCCTTGTGTGCCTTGCTTTATCATAGTTATGACATTTTACTGTAGGCTTATTTTTATAAGACTTGTGATAATTTTTAGAATGATCAAAAGATTTGAAAAAAACTTTATTTGCTTTTTTTTTTTTTGAAATGTTTTATTTTTTATTGGCTTAGTAGGGCTTCTAATGCTTATTCTTTGGAATCAAAGTTTGACATTACCTCTTCTTCTTGAATAAGAAGAGCAAAGAGTGTTGATAAATCAAAGAGGTCATCTTTATTTTGATATTTAGAGTTTAAGATAGAAATAAAATTCCTAAATCGTTCATGGATGTTCATTTGTATTATGAAGTATTAAAATTTTCCCTTTATTAGGTCACATTTTCAACCATCTAGTTGAGATTTGACGTTTTTGGTTTTAGCAAGGTAGTTGATTACTTTTTCGTCTCCTTTCATGGGATTGTAAAAAGTTCTAGTATTAATTTTATTATTTTAGAAACTCTAGATCCCTATGAATAAATTCTACAAATTCCAAGTTTCAAAAGGTGAATATAGGTTTCCTATATGTAGGAGAAAGTAATCTCCAATACTTGTTAGCATAATATTTTTTATACATAAGGCAAATTTTGTATTATATAGAAGTATGAAATTACAAAAATCGGCCTTATGAGCTAGCTAAAGGAAGAGCAGGGCTATTACCAAAATGCCCTTCTGTCATACTACCCCAAAGCCCTATCAAAAGGCCTCGCAGGGCCAAACACTTCAACTTTGAGATCACAAAAAAGAGTCACATAGGGCATTACCATATTCCCTATTACAGACATAACTAAACTATGACTATGAACATTATAATGTATCAATATATCACATTTACAATAGTATAGCAGAGAGGAGGAGAAGCCTGTATTGACATCACATGAACCCCAGATTGTCAGCTAGGGTTCGAAATTCATTCACCCAATTGAAATCCTCCCTGACCGGCTCCATATGTAACAACTTCTTCAGGAAATTTATACCAGCCTCCACCAGCTCTCTATGAGCTATCAAAGCCATGCTTTTCAAGTCGAGTAGGAAACGGAAATACCTGATGATTTCATCTGAGTTCTGAAGGTGGAAATCTACTGACCTTGGAATACTAGTGCCTAAAGAGGCAGCTCTGAGGGTCTCCTACAAACCACCAATGAACTTTTCCTTGAAGAGCTTCCTGAGTAGCTGCTCTGCTACATCTTTGGGGTAACCTGCATCCAATACTGCTACCAAGAAGCAAGAAGCAATGGTGGAGTCTGTCCTATAGAATTCGCCTCCGTTCATGAATTTCCTGCCTAGAACCCTCTTGATCGCGGCTAGAGAGAAATCATCACAAAGTCGCAGCACATGCCTTAGCCTATGATCTATGATAGCCCCTTTAAAATCTAGTTGCCTCATTGTGCTCTCCAATTGGATTGGAGTATCCATTCCCAAACATACCATTCCTTCAATTGATATCCGCGCCACAAATCTTATTCTGGTCGCCATTATGGGAGAGAGAAGCAAACAAGCAAGAGTTTGGAGAAATTAAGAGAAACAACGGCGTTTAAAACTTATTCCTTCTCAACCCTTCGCTTGTCGAAGATTCTGGAACCCAAATGAGTTTGATATCGCCTATTCATTATTGTTTTGCTATCAAGAAATGGCGTGCATGAATAACCTGACAAACTTGCAATGTTATGATGGTTTATTAAATATCAAGTCCCATCACATAGTGCGGGAGCCAGTAGGGAATTGCCATTGTGTCCAACGACCGTTGACATGTCATACTGCTGCCACCGAGCCCCAAACCTTCCACAATGGGTTGCGTGGAAGGTCTCCCACCCTTCCGCCCACAATACTTGTTAACAGAATTGATAATGCTTCTTGTGATCTATTTTTAAAAGAATTTATAAGATTAGGGTCAATATTTCTACATGTAGGTTGCTTTTATTTACCTTCAATGATGGCCCATAGGTTTCTGGCCATGAATTCTACCTTTATCCTAATTTTCTGGATAGACTAATTGTTTTTGCATAGCATGTGTATCTTGTCGATTGTGAAGATATGCAACCCCATTTGAAAGAGTTGTAGAATTTGTAGAATAATCTATTTTCATCACAAGGGAAATAAAATATACACATTTTTTTGAAAGGAGAGAAAAATAAATTAAATAATAAAAATAATATGTTAACCCTGTCCTTTTCTCTTTTCGTAATATGTAAATCATACTAACTATAAAGTTCCAACATTGTAATTTTTGGGGGGGTCATTTCAGAAACTAGTGAAAAGGGGGGGGGGGGTGTCTCGTGTATCTCTTTTTTGCACTTCTTTTTCTGCATCTCAATCTACTTTTCTACACTAATGGATCCATCAACGGTTCCTGTTCTAACACCATATAACTATTTTGAATGGAAATATAAAATGATAATCTATCTCAAAAGGTAAGAATTGCACAAGGTTACAATGGAACTTGAAATAGAATCCAGAGAGGATGCAAAAAATACTAAATGGTTTAATAAATGTGATGAAGCATTTGGTACTCTATGTATGTAAGTGTCCCCTGACTTACTTTTTCACATTGAATATACAACTACACCAAATGATGTGTGGACCATTTTGGAAAACCTCTTTGGTAAGCAAGATGAAGTAAGGGCTCATCTATTAAACTTATAGGGTTGAGTCCTAATAATTTTGACACCATATATGACTTCTTCACAAAATTAAAATCCATCATATTGCAGTTGAAGAAGTGTGTGATAGAAAAGAAGTACATGCAAGTGATCTTAAGCATTCTTTCTAAGCTTGGTCTGAACTATTTTGTATTTATTTCTACCTTTCATGTCACAAAATGTGCTCTAGGTTCCAACTACAAAATGCCCTCTACATGAGTTTGTTGCATAACTCACTAAGGATCAAGATAAATTGGTCCACATAGGCACAATTCAACCCTCTAAGTTACATGCCTTGGCTGCAAATCAAGGCACAAAAGAACAAAAAAAGTTAGACAAACAGGAAAAGAAACAAAAAGACCAAGGAGAGAAGAAGAAAGACCAGAAACCAGCTACCTCAGATGCAGTTAATCAAACCTCTTCATCAAAAGGTGAACAACCTAAGAAGGAGAAGATCAAGTGTTCCTATTGTAAAAGGCCTGGTCATGATGAACACAAGTGTTTAAAGAAACAAATTGATTACCTTTCACATCTTCTTGAAAAGAATAATATCACGGTGCTTGACTCTATCAAGCAGGGTTCATTAGAAGGGTCTTCAAAGGACAGACAAGAGTAAGGGGAAAGTAAAGGGCAAGGCCCTAGTTGTAGTTTCTTCAGAGCCTGATACTTGGATAATTGACTTAGATGCTTCTCACCACATGGCTTCCTCACATGATGGTTTTGCCTCCTTAGAGCCATGTACTATGCTTGCCATATTAATGCTTGATGACACTCTTGTTGGAGTGCATGGGAGAGGGTCTGTTGACATGGGAGAAGGAACATTTTAGGATGTTATTTGTGTTCCATATTTGTCAACTAATCTCCTATTTGTTTATCAGATCACTCACACATGCTCTAGAAAGTAGGTTGAGTTCACACCAGATACAATGGCAATTAGTGAGTTGCACAATGGGTCTATAGTTGCTATGGGAAAAGTTAATCATCAGTCAAGACTGTATCAACTTTCTCATTTTGTTCTTGACTCTCCTTCGATAGTACTACTCACTCACTCAAATGCGGTGAGTCATTTGCGGCATCAACGGTTTGGCCACTTGAATTATCGCTACTTGCAACACCTCAACCAACAAGACATGGTTTTAGGGTTGCCTTCTATTTGATTTTCTGATGGAGTTTGTCAGGGATTCATTCTTGGTAAGCATCCTGAGGAGCAATATGACAAAGGCGAAGCATCGAGGGCCACATAGATTTTGGAGTTAGTACATAGTGACATGGTAGGGCCATTTCCACATCCATTCTTCAACAGGGCTAGATATGTCTTAGCATTCATTGATGATCTTCTTGAATACACTTGGATTTATTTTCTCAAGAAAAAGTCTAAGGTCTTTGAGTCTTTTTAGGACTTCAAATCTTTTGCAGAGAAAAAATCAAGGAATGCCATCAAGATTATATGCACAAATAATGGGGGTGAATATGTTAACCATCCGTTTGAACAGTTTTGTGCTTCAGAAGGTATATACTTGCAGCACACAATTCCATATAATCCTCAACAAAATGGTGTTGCGGAATGCAAGAAGAGGTCCTTGAAAGAGATGGCTAATTGTATGATACATTCCAAATCATTGGCACCCCAGTACTAGGCAGAGGCTATCAACTATGCATGTTACATCCAGAACCAGTCTCCTCACTGAGATGTGAAGGGGTAACTCCTTTCCAAGGTTGGACCGGTCAAAAACCCATAGTTAAGCACTTTTGAGTGTTTGGTTCTCCTACATGGGCCCATATTCCAATAGAGAAACATAAGGATATGGATCCATAAAGCAAGTCGTGCATATTTGTTAAGTACCTAGACAATGTCAAAGGCTACAGGCTTCTCCACCCTACATCGAGAGGAGTGTTTGTTTCAAGGACTCTTCAAGTTCTCCTACCACTTCTCCATCTACCATCACATTGGAGACACTACAACATGATGACAATTCTTCAAAGGATCTTAATCCTCTTGATCATGATGAGGAGTCTTCTTCCTCCACTTCAGAAGGTGCCAATGATGAGGATCCAACTTCTTCTCCTAGTCATCATTCAGAGGTTGATGATTCTCCTCCAAAATCTCCTGCCTCTGGGCCTCTTTAGGCTCGTCAGACTGTCACAACCCTTTTCTATCTAAACTTAGCATTGACGTTACTTGTATATATCACATGGATATATTTGATGTTATATTGCTGATACATGCAACCTTTTATGTAAGAATTGATTTATCGCACAATCAAGAGGTATTGGACATGTTTTAAGTTATAGTGGCATAAATTGATTATGGATTATAGCACGATTTTATATATTGATGTCATGATTATAGATTAATTATCAATTATATTTTCTGAGTATGTTAGGATCCACCATGACCTCATTCCAGAAGGAAGAGTATTACAGAGGAGAGGAACCTAGCTCTTCTAAGGTCATCTTGCATGATTTGCACACACGTACTAAATCATCATTTGCATAGTTGCATATAGAATGGGGGGTTATGTGGTTAGTCTTGTGAGTTCTAGATTTGATCCCTACTGGTTGCTGTTTCATTCTAGTAAATAATTTTGACTAATTAATTTTGAGAAGTAATAACACACACACACACACACACACACACAGATGATTAAGTTAGTTAATAGAGATATTGTTAATACACAAAAAGCAATACAAGCTATCTACACTAATAGATATATTGTTAATATATCTTTAATTTATTATTTAAATAAAAACAAGCAAATGAATAATGTGATTGGAATAGTAATAAATACAATATTGGTTTTACTGCCAGTAAATTGACAATAGCAATTAATATTATTTTTTTATTACCAGTAGGAAATAAAAAGAAAAACTAAGGAAAGGTAATATTATTTTTTATAATATTTTTTCACCATCGAAAGGCTAGCAGTGAATAGTTTTGGATTATTTAATATTTTGAGGAAGTGGTTGCAGCGTCCTATGGCTATCATTTGTAATGCTAATAGGAAAACTTTACTATACTCTAACCTAAGTTGTTGGACCCAAGGCCACTGGGGAATTTTCTATGTTTTACCTGTCAATTAAAAATCATGTGATTCAACACCTGGAGCTTGGGAAAAAGGAGAATGAAGGTCTATCAAAAGGGGATTTGGGGAAATATGGAGGGCATTGTTAGAGAGAAGAAATAAAATTAAAAAAGAAAGAAGAAAGGAGAATTCTGGCTTGGAAAGATTTAACAACTACTTGAATAAATTTCTCAGAATTGGAAGGAGATCTGAGGTATGATTTTACCAGTTTGTTCAATGAAATTTACTCATAGGTTAACAGGAACTCTCTTAACATGCATATCTACATAAAACAATCGATATCATTTTAATTCCTTCTCAATATCAAAAGAATTCTGATCAACTGTATGTCTGTAATTCCTTATTATGCTTTTGAAAGATTTTGGACTTTTAGCAAGTAGCTAGATTTTCAATAACCAATTGCCATAGCATGAAATTTATAAAATTAGAATTGTGTTGGATTTTACTTTAACTCTTGTTGATGGCTACCTGAGAGGAATACTTGCAAAAAGTTATAAAACTAGTTAAATCATTTCCAGGTTATATATAAATCAGAATCAAGGAAACATATTTATGTAGAAACATACCTAGTTTAATGAGTGTTGTGCATCATTTTGTCAATCATAGATGATAATAGACCCAAAATCGTGAGTATTGAATATTATAAACCTTCTGTGGAATGTATAAATGAATACATATATCTGCAGAACTATATGTATTGAAGAATTGCATACATCATATTTTTTAGGCAAACAAGTGAAAGTTTAATTTTTTTGAAGATGGTAGGCCCTTGTAGGCGATCCTTGAGAGGCAACGCCTCCATACAGGGGAGGTGAGCCCCTCTAAGGGAGATGCCTCCATTAGAGAGGCATACTCTCTAATGGAGATGCCTCCCCTTGGAAAAAAAAAGCATGTAGAATTAAATATTCTCTTTTACAATGTTTCTCTCTTCTATAAACCTTCTTTATAATTGCTCTCTCTCTCTCTCTCTCTCTCTCTCTCTCTCTCTCTCTCTCGTTAAAAGGAAACCTGCTTTATGAGTCTGAAATAAAATAGATTTGGCATACTTATGCAAAAAGAGAGTAAGTTACTTTAATAAATTTATCAAAAGGTCAAATATTTACAAAGTATCTTCCACCAAAATATAGAAAGGATTTGAAAGAGTTAAGCATAATAAACTTAATTTCATTTTGTATATAGCTCAAGTATACTGTGAAAAAAGAGATTTCCTTATCTAATTATAGACTTTAGAGGAATTGAATTATTGATATGGAACTATAATTGTTGGACTCTTTTGAAATTCATTATTAAACGGTATGTTTCAAGATGCACTTTCCTTGTTAAGCGCATGTGATATTCATGACAATATTTTAGCTCTATACATCAATGATAGTGATATACATATTGTTATCATATCATTAACCTCTCATGATGGCACCAATGTTATAACATTGCATATTAGTTATTTCAATTATAAAGAAGTTAAACATTGTGTGTGACCTTAATATTTCTTATCACTTGAGAATGTTAAGTAACGTTCTTACCTTAGGAATTATAATATTTTCATCTTCGCTATGATCCAAGCATTGGATAAGTGTGGGGAAGCTATTAAGGTAAAGACTAAGGATTTGATGGATGTGTAGATTAGATATGCAAATAAGGTAGAAATACTAAACAAAATGCAATAAACACAAAGTTATACCTCACATGCAAACCCAATCCCATCAAGGGAGGAAGGAGCCTTTGCACCCAAAACAAGCTCCTAGACAAAGATAATCCCTAGACAATGAATTGAAATGTGAAATGCTACTCTAATTTGCAACTCACTATTCTAGCTCAAGAGTGATTTTGACATGGTAACTTTGCATAAACTTGGATCATGAAAATGGATGGAGAGAGGTTCTATTTATAGACTTTTGGAAGGGATTTTGATCCAATGGTGGAGATTGATTTGAAAGATCAATGGTGGAGGATAAAAGTGATGTGGAGGGCCTAGATTCAATCTTGAATGAATGGAGGGCTAGGAATAAAAGTGATTCTTTTATTCATTTTGGGAAAAGGGGTTATTTAATGAGCATGGGGGTGAAGGATTATTTAAGAATTAAAGATTCATATGGGGGAATGTAAATGAATTAAAAATTCATTTGGGGAAGAGAGGAAATAAATGAGTATGGGTTTGTAAGGAGAAATAAATGTGATGTAGGATGTTTTTAAATAAAAAATTGACTTATGTGGATTTAATTCAATTTTTTATTTGGAGGATGTGGGGAAGGGTGTTAAACAAGGTTTGACCACCCAAATAAAAGGGTTAGGATTAATTAAACAAAGGTTTTATTTAATTAATCCTAGGGCTAGGATGAGGTAGGCTAGGGTAGGCAATTAAATAATAGCTATTTAATTGTCTAGGGTAGGGATAGGTTAATTATAGGCTGAATTAATTAGTTAACATGGTTTCAACTAATTAATTAAATTTAGTGAAAAAAAGGAAATTGATTTAATAAATATTGCATATTTATTAAATTAATTGGCTAAAGTTTGGACTATTGAATTAATGAAATTAATTCAATTTTGGGGATAAAATGGTGTGGATTTGGAAAATGAAAGGGGTAATTAATTAAATAAAAATTTAATTAATTGGTTAGAAGGGAAATTGGTGTGTTTAGGGTTGTCGGGAGTCAGTTTGATGGTAGAAGACATTTTTAGGTGTCTACATTTGCCCCTCTTTGACGTGGCGTCCGGACCTAGGAGGGAAGTGGCGTCAGGTCAAAGAAAAATATGCCCCAGCTGCCGGGCAGGTATGAGATGGATAAGGGATGCCCCCTCGAGAGGTCGGCGGGAAAATAATTTTTTTTTGGGTGAGTTCTTGAAAAGGATGCGACGAGAGTGAAAGTTGGATAGGGGATGGGAAAAGAGGATGACGGGAAGAAAAACAGAGGAAAAAGGCTGAGATCTGCACCCTGGAGGGAAAAGGAGGATGTGGAAGGATGACATGGCCCACTATATTAGGCAAAGTGGGCCCTTAGAGTGCCACATTTGCACACTTTTGACTTCAGAGAAGAAAGGACGAAGGAGAGATGGCTGACCATAACCCCCAGTTCCTGTGACTTCGACACATCTCTGAGCGGTTCCGAGAGTTTGGTCGAGCACCAGGCACTAGACCCCCGGTAGGGCCTAACCCTGACTCTGTAATTTTTTCATTTTATGTGCCTTTTTTTGGGGTTTGGGATTAGGGAATGGAGCGCGTAGCGCCAACAGCAAGGCGGATTAGCGCCATCCTCTGGATTAGTGCTATTCGCCAGGGTAGGGTAGGGCGGTTTGTCGCCATTAGGTAGGTTTTTTAGCGCTATCATCCAGATTAGCGCAATTTACAGAAGAATAGAATTTGGCATTCTAGCGCCAAATTGGGGTGGAAGTGACGCTATTCTCTGGAATAGCGCCATCCTGGGGAATAGCGCTATGGTTAATTTTAGCGTAATTTAGGGGATTATCACTATTGGTTGGATTAGCGCAATTGGGGGAATCGGCGCTATTGTTCTAATTAACGCCAAAAGGTATAGTGACACCATTTAGAAAAATGGCGCCATCTATAGCGCGCAGTAGTGCTATTTTTTGGATTGGCGCAAAGAGTTATGCGCAGTGGCGTTATTTTTTGTATTAGCACCATTTAGAGGAAATTTTAGTGCCATTTAAAAAATGGCACAAGGAGTTGTCTGTTTTCATGCCACATGACGTAGGCTTTTTAGACATTTAGAAGAAAAAGGTTGGTTTAGAAATAGATAGGTTGACATCTAACCATAATGTTGCATATGTAGGATACACAGTGATTTATATTGCAGTCATGCGAGCAATGAGTTCCATCTGTGATGGGACTATTCGATGGTTTTGATGATGCTACGCGGGCGCAGTTGGCAAGATTGGGGCTTCTGACGGTGTCTTCAATGCCAGTTCTGCGAGCTCATAGAGCTCTAATGACAACGATGGTGGAGCGGTATCACTCTGAGACTTGCAATTTTCTGTTGCCGACTGGTGAGCTGACCGTTACTCTTGAGGATGTCTATCGTATCCTCAAGCTACCTACTTGAGGTCAGCGGGTTCGATATGACACGAGGATGGGGCGGAATGCCCTGATTAGAGTGTTTGGAGCAGACCACCTGGTTCTCTCTGTAGACGGTAGAGAGATGGACTATGAGGGGACACTGGCTGTGGGTGGAGATCCCTTTGCCTTATTTTTGTGTGCGTTGATTGGAGGGGTTGTGATGCTTGACAGGCGAGGCAGGGGTTTTCCAGTTGGCTGGGGCGGGATGATAGAGGGGATGGTGGGGCATGAGACTGTCTATGCCTGGGGACCAGTGATGTTGGGGCAGTTATACCATGAGATGCATACAGTCACCTACCTACATGATAGAGTGTTGTCAGCCAGAGTCACTCTGCTACATGTATGGATTTGGGAGCACATCCTAGTTACCAGGCCGACATGTGGGTATTATCAGCGGCCATCTGATGCTTTTGTGTTTTTATATCGGGATGCAGAGTACACGTATACCGGGCAGGTGCGACATTGGAGGAGGATGCTAGATGATGTGATTAGTGTGACCCTGCGACCATATATCGGTGTAGAGCTGTGGCCAGATGATGACATTCATCTCCCTTTTGCGTTTCAGCAGCGGTACCTTATGGGTCGAGGAGGCCATACTATAGATATGTATCTACCCTCGCGGGTCATGCGATAATTTGGTTTGGTACAGGACACTCCGCAGCAGATGGCGATATTCGCGCGGACACCTCGAGATGCGGCCTATTGGCCTGCAGCCATACAACGACAGGTTGCCTTAGCTGATTTTGCGGCTCTATGGCCAGTGCGGTGGGATTGGAGGAGCACCGTTAGAGATGCAGGGACTACAGCTGCGTATGATATATGGTGGCATATACATCGGCCTACTCAGTTGATAGATCTAGCGGAGGAGGCGGTAGGTTCAGGGGGGATGATTCAGGTGATGATGGAGATGGGGATGACCGTTTGGGGGAGGGAGAGGAGATTATTAAGGATGTCCTTATGGAGATTGGAGATGATGGAGAGGAGAGGTTGGTTGGAAGGGATGGCCAGTCGATAGATGTGCTGGCGGCCGTGGCAGTAGGACAGGGGCAGGTGGGGCAGCAGGTACCTGTGCAGCAGGTTCCTGTTGAGTAGGTGCAGGTTGGGTTAGGGTGATAGCCTAGAGGACCTCGGCGACGTGGGGGATAGCTGAGGGCGGATAGGGGTGATCTACCCCCACCACAGGTAGCGCAGCATCAGGTGGTTGGGGGAGGGCAGCAGGCAGCAGGGCAGTAGGCAAGCCCCTCAAGGACAATTGGAGAGGCTGAGGGTGAGAGGCTTACACCTTGTCGGAGGTGACGGGATGAGGAGGAGATGGAGACCCTGAGAGCATAGGTGGCGAGCCTACAGGAGGCACTGGAGGGCCGAGATGCAGAGTTGGTGCAGTTGTGGGGGGCACTGTCCTTATTAGATGGGGCAGATGGATAGGTGGCGGCGTTACAGGCACAGTTAGCCCAGGCTTAGGGTGAGGTAGAGGTGTTGACCAGAGAGCAGGATACAACACTTGGCAGGGCACAACAGGCAGAGACTGTATTAGGTAGTCTACAGGCTTCAGGTGGTGGACTTGCCCCAGTTTTGACAAGGATGCAGGCTCAGTTGTCTCAGGCGCAGACACAGTCATATCAGTTGCAGGCATAGTTGAGTCAGGCACAGGGGCAGCTGATGCAGGTACAAGGGGATTTGACAGAGCCCAGAGCATGGGTGGAGTACTATCAAGGTCTGTACTACGCGGCTGTGCCAGCAGCGCAGCGTGACCCGAGCTATAGTTAGGTTAGTAAATCAGGGGCATCGAGATCACATAAATTGAGATCTATTCCGTCAATTCAACAGACAATGCCTCCTCCCTCATTCATGCCCCAGCAGGTTCCTCAGGTGCATGTATAGCCACAGCCACAGCCACCGACAGGGTCACAGGCTCGACCAGGGTCAGAGTCTCCCACTCCATCAGAGAGGGGATCCTCGATGTGATGATTGTATCATGTTAGCCCTTAGAGGCATTGTATCAGGACACTATATTTTTTTTTTATGGATACATGAGCGATGTATATTTTTTACGGCGATTATATATGATGCGATGCTTTTTTGATGGTTTATGATGCTATGATTATGATGCTCTATTATGATGATGCCTGTGTGATGGATGCAGTATTTCTTTATAGATTTTATATGCTGTGGATGTGTTATGTTTATGCAATTATGTTTTTGATTTTATGGATGCATTTATGATGGATTTGTTGTGATACATGCATGGTGTTTGTGATCTTAGGGACTATATGATGTCTAATGCAAATGAATGTTTCAGAAACATTTACGATGGAAATATATGTTTATATATGCAGCTAGATGTTTATTAAATGCATGATGATGTCATGTGACTAATTGGTTATGAGATGATATGCAATGTGATGTATAATGTTCAACTAAATGATTCTAGAATGAACTTAATTATTATGCAAACTTAAATGGATCAAAATGGACCTAAGTGATATGCAATTTAAAATGGATGAACCTAATTGGTATGCAACTTAAAATGAATCTAAGTGACATGCAATTTAAAAATGGATGAACCTAATTGGTATGTAACTTAAAACGAATCTAAGTGACATGCAATTTAAAAATGGATGAACCTAAATGATATGCAAAACGATTTAAAATGAACCTGAATGACATGCAACTTAAATGGATTAAAATGAACCTAAATGATATGCAACTTAAATGGATTAAAATGAACCTAAATGATATGCAACTTAAATGGATGAACCTAATTGGTATGCAACTTAAAATGAGATTAACTGATTATGATATGTAGTTAGGCGATACACGGGATGCATGCTAGGTGATAGGTGGGATGATCAGGTCCTGATACACATGATGTTCTTTGTTTTGACCATGAGGGGTGAGGCTGTAGGAGAGGGGATTAGGTGGAGAAATGATAGGGGTGTATGGATGGGGTATGGGCAAGATTGGGAGCATCTAGAGAATGGTGGTGGGGGGACGAGAGGATTGTTTAGGTCATAAAACACCACGTCATTGAGGGTAGATTTGGTTTGGTTCAAGATGTGTTGAGTGGAGATATGGTGGGGAAATGGGGTTAGTGAGGAAATTTTAGATGGGGGGGGAAGTGATCATTAAATCTAGGCTGAGATGTGATGATTGAATGAGTGATTAGGATGATGATTTTGAGCTAGTAACAGTAGTTGCAAAAGATGAATTGAGAGCATTTCTTAGTTTACTGTAGCACTATAGGATATAGTTCACAAAGGTATGAAATGACCTAGGTGATGATGTATATCCTACGATTGCATGGACTAGACCCACAAACAATAGGTTGATTTCATGCATGCCAAAGGTAGTATAATCTTGTCTAGCCTAGGAAGGGGACTCATAGCGATGAGTGCGAATAATGCATATAAGGTTTTGATGCCTGTATATGCAAATATGACACATCATGCTAGAACCAACCTGGACTTCAAGATATGAATACTATTCTTGGAGTAATGAAACCAACCCACAAGCATAGCATACAAAAACAATGACTATGTCTACTCTAGGTGTTATCCGCTACTTACCATGATATAATGAGATCAAGGTAGCTTTGGAGATGACTTAGAGTGAGACAAAAAGATAAAAATCAATAATAAAAAAGACCAACAAAAAGATACAAATACCCTTTGTGTGCTCTTGCCAAGAGACGTGATGATAGAATGATAGATTTTTGTCCATTGTAGGAAAGATATATCCTAGGACGCAGATCAGTTGGTGTTGATTGGAAAATTTTTGGAAGATGGGCAAAAGAACAGTTTGGCTAGATGTAGGATTATAGTTGGTATGTTGATTGATGATTTTTGCGCTAGGGAGCATGTTTCAAGCGTATACGTAGCGTGTGTATCATTTATTAGATCAAAAAAGCTCAATGAATGGGGACCATCCAAACGGGTTGGATGGGTGCATCTTATATACCTGAGTACTGGAAACATCCTTCGTATTCCAGACTGCCTACATACCCTGTGTCCACGGGATCAAGGTACTTTTAAGATGCGGTCGAAATAAATATGTAGTTCTGGTATGACTTGATGACGTGGGAATGATTTGGGATGTTTGTGATGGTGGGGATTTGATGTATGGAGTGATGATTGTGATTTGTAGCGAGATCGATGTATGGGGTGATTGTTTTGGATTTTTTGTGTTTTTCTACTATTTTTTGGATTTTTGGATTTTGTATGTACAAAGGGGATCTTACAAGGATCCTCGTTCCATGAGTTGACCTTGGGATGGGATAAGATGGGTTATGCGGTAGGACTTGATGTTTCAGAATTCCAAGCCATGGGATGCGTGAGATATGGAGTGGTGTGTTGGGAAGAGGACTTATTAGATGGTAGAACTGGCCACTACGCATGGCACCTGAAATAGGTTTTCACCATGGTACTTATCCAAGGCATCACCGAAGTGATTTTCACCATTGGAAGTTTTTATTGCACTCAGGTTTTTCTTAATTTTCTGATTTTTTTAGTGTTTTTAATTTTTTAATTTTTTGACTTGGGGTACCAGATGGGTTATGCATAGAATTTCTTGAGATGCAGGATGTTCATCGACTCATCTAGAGGTTGCCCCTCAGGTGTTGCAAGCTGATATGCTCCTGATCCATAATCAGCTGTGATGACATAAGGTCCTAGCCAATTGGGTTCAAACTTGCCTTGCTTAGGACGTTCTTGCAGGTTCTTCTGATTTTCCAGAAGGACAAGGTCACCTACTTCAAATTTTTGGGTTCTGATCCTCTTGTTGTAGCTTCTTCGGAGGCAGTTTTGATATGCCTATAGGTGATTCAACACATTCAGGTGTTTCTCATCTAGTAGTTCTAGTTGATTCAACCTTGCGACGCGGTATTCCTCATCAGAGATAATGTTTTGCAAGGACACTTGGAGAGATGGGAGCTCGACTTCGATAGGTAAAATGGCTTCAGATCCAAATACTAGTGAGAATGGAGTGGCTCCTGTAGGAGTGTGGATGCTTGTGCGGTAGGCCCATAAGGAAGGGTTGAGTTGGAGGTGCCAGTCACGGCCAGCTTCATTGATTGTCTTCTTGAGAATGCGAAGGATGGTTTTATTAGAAGCCTCTGCTTGACCGTTTCCTTGAGGGTAATACGGTGTGGAGAAGTGGTGTTTGATGTCGAATTTTTTGTACAGGGTGCAAACTTCTTGGTTTTTGAAGGGCTTTCCATTGTCGGTGATGATGGAATGGGGGATACCATACCGACAGATGATATAGTGGAGGATGAATTTCAAGATTTGGATGCCCGTGGTGAAGGTGAGTGGTATTGCTTCCACCCACTTTGTGAAGTATTCAGTAGCAGTGATAATGAACTTATGGCCATTGGAGGATGGAGGATGTATTTTCCCTACGAGGTCGAGTTCCCACTGTGAGAAAGGCCACGACGTTGTGATCGGTTGCAGTTCCTGTGCTGGTGCATGGATGAGATCACCATGCTGTTGACATGGGAGGCATTTGTTGATAACCCTGTGGGAATCTTGTTCCATTGTTGGCCAATAATATCCAGTCCTGAGGATCTTTTTAGAAAGAGTGGGTCCACTTGAATGCGCCCCACATATGCCTGTGTGTACCTCTTCCAAGGCTACCTCGACTTCCCTAGAGTCTAAACATCATAGAAGCATGCCATCAAGACTCCTTTTGTAGAGGGTGTCGCCTACAAGGATGAAACGGGATGCTCGACGGATGAACAATTTTCTTTGTGAGGTGGACAGATTAGGGGGAGAATGTTGTCGTGGAGGTATAAGTATGTTTCTTGGTACCACGGAGATAAGGGACCAATGACTTCGCACACTAGTTTGGATTGAGAAACATCGTATGCTGGGATGGGGAGTTCTTCGATCAGGAACTCACATTTCTTGTTGTCCTTCTTCATGTCTACGAGAGATCCGATAGTTGCCATGGCATTTGCTGCTTTGTTATTGAGTCTTGGGATTTGCTCGAAATGGATGTCTTCGAAGTAGTCTTTGAAATCATCAACCATCTTCTTATAGGGAAGGAGCTTGTCATCCTTGGTTTTGTATTCATTATTGACCTGCCTGATGACCAGTTGAGAGTCGCCATACACGATTAGCTTTTCAATTTTCCATTGGATGGCCATTCGGAGACCTGTGATAAGGGCCTCATACTCTGCTATGTTGTTGGTGCATGGAAATGTGATCTTGAAGGATTTAGGGATTGTGTCGCCTTGAGGGGTAACAAACAAGATGCCTGCCCCCGAGCCTCTGTGAGTGTATGATCCATCAAAATACATCTTCCATGTGTCTGTGGCTGGTGTGATTGTCAAGATAGCTTCGTCATGAAACTCCGCTATTGTAGGATGTTCTGCCAGAATAGGTGCTTCAGCCAGCTGATTTTCTATAACTTGCCCTTTGATGGCGTTTTGCTTAGTGTATTCTATATCAAACTCCATGAGAATCATGACCCATTTAGCCATTCTCCCAGTAAGAGTAGCTCTGTTTAATAGGTACTTCAGTGGGTTGATCTTGGCAATGAGCTTGGTTTTGTGATTGAGCATATAGTGTCTTAACTTTTGTGACGTAAAGACAAGGGCTAGACATGCTTGTTCAATTTGTGTGTAGTTGTGCTCATATGAGATCAAGGTGTGGCTGATGTAATAAATGACTCTTTCTTTCCCCTGCTCATCAAGTTGTGCTAGCAAGGCTCCGATAGCTGTCTCTGTTGCGGAGATGTAAAGTAGGAGGGGTTCGCCTTGCCTTGGTGGAGTTAGCACAGGAGGATTAGCCAGGTATTCTTTTAGCTGGTCAAAGGCATCCTGACACTGAGTGTTCCAGATGAAACCTATGTCTTCTCGGAGCAGATGTTGGAATGGTTGGCACTTATCAGCAAGTTGAGCAATGAATCATCGGATAGACTAGAGTTTTCCCTGCAGGCTTCGCAGCTGTTTCAGTGTTTTTGGAGGTGGCATTTCGGTGATGGCCTTGACCTTTGCAGGATCAACTTCGATTCCTCTTCTCGAGACTATGTATCCCAGAAGTTTTCCTAAGGTGACGTCGAAGATGCATTTCTTTGGATTCAAACGGACATTGTATTGCTCTAACCTATCGAAGATTTTGGCCAACACATCTAAATGTTCTTCTCTGGTCTTTGATTTCCCTAGCAAATTGTCCACATAGTCTTCCATGATGTGGTGTAAGAGGTCATGGAAGATTACGGTCATAGGTCTTTGATAGGTAGCTCCTGCATTTTTTAGGCCAAATGGCATTACCACCCAGCAGTATGTTCCCCATGGGCAGATGAAGGCTGTTTTGTGCTGATCCTGTTCGGCGATTTTTATCTGGTTATATCTTGAGAAACCATCCATGAGGGATAACATTTCATGTCCTGCCGTGAGATCCACTATCATGTCGATGTTTGGTAGTGGGAAGTCATCTTTTGGGCAGGCCTTGTTGAGATCCCTGAAATCGGTACAACAGCGGATTCAGCCATCCGGTTTAGCAACTGGTACCAGGTTTGAAACCCATTCAGGATAATCGATTGGGCGAATGAACCCAACATCCAGTAATTTCTTTAGCTCTGCTTTGACGAGGAGAGCCACCTGAGGATTCATTTTTCTGAGCTTCTATTTGACTGGTTTTGCATCAGGGCATACTGCAAGGTGATGAACCACCAAAGTGGGATCTAGCCCTGGCATGTCCGCATAGGTCCACGCAAAATTGTGATTTCTGCATGTGAAGAAGGATAAGAAGTTCTCCTATTTTGGTATGCTGAGAGATTCTTCTCTATATGTGATTTTCGGCTCTTCCTCTGTCCCAAGATTCATTTCCTGAGCTGGTTCTACCGAGATGGGTGGTCTGTCTGGATAGACTTTGTCTACCTCAGGGAGGCCCATGCTTCCATCTCCTGGCACCTCGTGGAGGTTTTCACGAAGAGATACGTCTTTTGTTTTTACTATTTTGGGATCTGATATTGCCGTAGAACGGTTTTCACCATCAGATCCATTTTTTATTTTTGTGTTTTTGTGACTGGAAGCAGGGGTTGTCTCCTCGAAATAGGCATCCAGATTGAGTTCCATTATGTATCCTGCTCGATGATCTCCCAAAGGGAAGTGATCTCTTACCCCCATTATTTCAGCGATGGCCTCATCGTTAGGTGCGATGTCAAAGACAGGAGGTCCCCGTTGGTCCCAATCAATGAAGTCGGGGTAAACTAGTGGCAAGTCATTGGAGGGTGAAGCGAGAGTGGTGATTGAGTAGATGGTACAAATGGATGAGTCGAAGAAGTCGGCGAAGTCACTAAAGGAGTCTTGAAGGCCCATTTCATTAACATTGTCGACGTCTAAGGAGACTATAGCGACCTCAGCTAAGATACACTCGCCAGTAGTGAGGATGCATTGTGGTTGACCGTACCCTAACCCTTGAGTATAGGGATTCTTTGTTTCTTGCAGTGGTTCTACGATTCCTTGTTCATGAAGGCCAATACCGCCTTGTCCTTTATAGCCCATGCTTTTGACAATTTCAGAACCTTTGCCATAGCTTTCTGTTGGGATTGTGGGGGCTTCTTGCTCAGGCTCTTCATCCTTGTAAAGCCAAGATGAGATATCTTCGAGTACATCCTGATCCAGGAGGTGCTTCTTCTCGAAGATGGGCTAGGGTTTGCACTTGATGATGACTGTATTGGCTGCCTCTATTTTTGGGATGCCGAATGTCTTAGGATTGGGTAATGTGCCCACACAAAAGGTGCCGTGCAGGTCATATTCCCCACATCCCATGTTGGATAGCTTGATTTGGACCTCGGGTGGTGGAGTTGCTTGGGATGAAGTGGAGGCAATGTTTGCGGGGTCGACATATGAGTTTGATGCTGTTGGATTGGCTTCAGCAGTGGTTTTATTATATGGGCAGAATGTTTGGTTGTGGCCTTCCAGAAAACTATAGTATTGGAAGGGGCGAGGGTTGGCATAGACTGTGACTTCTATGTCGTTGTGAGGGAATTTGGTGCATTGATGGAAGGTGGATGGGACGGCTTGCATGGCATGAATCCATGGTCTGCCAAGAAGGATGTTGTAGGGGAGGTCGAGATCAAGAACCTGACATTTAGTTTCCAATATTTTCTGTCCCACTTGTATGGGAAGCTTGATAGTACCTTCAGAGAGCCGTTTAGTGTCATCATAGCCTTTGATCGTGATGCACTCACTGGTTTTGACAACCACATCGGAGTACCCCAAGTGTTTTAGTAGTTTTAGTGTGCTTGTGGATGCAGACTTCGATGTGCAAGGCGTCATTATGTATGTGGTCGGAGGTGGGTAGGTCCTTTTCTGAGAAGGTGAGATGGTGGGGTGCGGCGATGTGTCCTACCATGGCTTGGAATTGAGTTACATTCAAGTTGGCAGGGACTTGTGTTTGCAAGAGTGCTTTATCGAGGACGTCCTTATGAAGGGGAGATGTGCGGAGCAACTCGAGGATGGAGATTTGTGCGGGTGTCTTTCCTAGGTGTTCTAGGAGGTTATATTGGTGGGTAGGTGATGGACGTGTGGTTGGACGAGACAGTAGGGGATCTGATGTGGATGCAGGCATTTGTTCAGTGGGGGGGACTGTGCGAAGAGATACATGGCCACAGCGGGTTGTAACAGCGCAATCGGGTGCTTGTGCCCGAATGGTGACTGTGTTGACATGATGGGATGATGCTTCTATACGTCCTACGATAGAGTCGTAGGATGCAAGTGGTGGGGTGACATTGTATGCTTGGTTGGACAAGGAGGCTTTGTTATGATTAGGCAGGGGATCCTTGTAAGCTCCTAGGTTGGCGTTTGGTGATGGTTGGGTGCTGTGATCGAGACTGACTAGATTTTGTTCTATAAGGTCATGGATGCAATGTTTTAGTTGCATGCAGTCAGCTGTTTTATGACTCGTAATGCGATGGTATTCACAATAGTCATTCTCATTGTACCATGCGGCTTTTAGTTCATTCTCTTGACGGGGTCTGACGGGTGGGAGCATGATCAAATTTTGCTTGAGACATCGGTCAAGGATGTCTTCGATGGGTTCCCCTAAGGTGTGAATTGTCTGCGTGGTTTAGTTGGGCCCCTCTGGTTATTTACATTTCTTGCATATGTATGCGCATGTGTTTGGTTTTGTATATGTTGGAGTGACGCCATCATTCAGATTATTCTTGTTTTTCCCCCAATAACGTGATTTGTTGTTTGATTGCATGTTGGCGTTGTTGTTTGTATTGGGGGTGTTGTTATTGGATTTGTAGTAGTTGTTGTTGTTGGATTTGTGGTCGTACAGGTTGATGGAGTCCTTGGCAATGGGGGCTCATTTGATAGTGGTGCCTTTGTTGATGACCTCTTCAAAGGTAGATACACAAAGGATTTGTAGATGAAACCCTAATTCCTGATTGAGGTTGGCCACGAACATGGTGACAAGTTGTTTTTCAGGAATGGGCCATGGGAGTTTGCTCGCTAAGCCTCTCCACCTTTGCAAGAAGGAAGCGAAGGCTTCTCCATTCTTTTGTTTGGTGTTGCAAAGGTCTGTCATAGACATTTCATGCTCGAAATTGTAGGAGAAGTGGTTTACAAATTTCTCTGCAAGCTCAGGGAAAGTCCTAATGCCTGGGGGAAGATGTGCAAACCATTCAATGGCTTGACCGCCGAGGCTTCGTGGAAATAGTCTCATTAGATAGGTATCGTTATTAGAGACTTCTAAGCAAGCGATGTAGAACTCCCTAAGGTGATCTCTAGGGTCTCCCTTTCCCTTGTATTTGTCAAATTTGGGTGTCTCGAAGTTTTTGGGGAAAGGGGGCATGTACAAAGTGCGATCAAATGGCTAGGGGCAAATATCCTCGAAGGAATGGTGCTTTCTCTTGCCCCCAGTTTGTAGGTCATCTACCTTTTGGATCAAGGTCTGTACAACAGTTGTGATATCCTATGGTTGTTGTGGTTGTTGTATGTACGCCTGTTGGTTGGTGAGATGTTGGAGATGGGGTGGGATTTGATGTTGGGGATGTGTTTGAATGAGGTGTTGGTATTGCGGGTTGATGTTTTGGTGGATTGGTGCCTGATGTTGTTGATGCGCGTAGAGTTGTTGGAGAACATGTGGTGGTATTTGGGGATTGGGATTATGTTGATTTATGGGATTATGTAGGTAGGTGACATTAGACGGATTGACGTTGGGTATGTGGATGTTGGATTGGTTAGATGTTTGTGAGGTGCTTGTGAGAATAATTGTCGTAGGTATGCAATGGCTTGAGAGTTGGGTGGGGGCACATTCATGGAGGTACTTTCTTGCGTGATGTTGCCTTGTATACCCATGGTGATTTGTGAAGTGGAAGGGTTTATGGTAGTTGTGGTAGTAGAAGTGATGACGGGTTGGGAGATGGTAGGGATGGCAGTGCATGTGGGAATTGTAGATGTGGTAGCGGTTGAGCTTGTGGAAGTGGTAGATACGGTAGGTGTTGACGTTTGAGAGGCGGTGTGTTGAGTATGTGATGTAGATGCTTGGGTATTTGATGGGGTAGGAATGATTGTGGAGGTAGATGGCTGTGATGATGTCGTGATGGGGGGGAGTTGAGGACCAATTTTGAGAAGATGATCAAGATATCTACTTGGGTCCGACCTTAGGATTTTATCAAGTAGGTCCATGTTATTAGCGTCTTGTGTAAAGCTCAAGACATCTAGATCATCTTGGGAAATGATGGGGACGTTTTGTGTTGGTGGTGGTGAGGGTGGTGATGGTTGTGTTTGTTGTAAGTAACTGAAGGGATTTTCATTGGGACCATATGGGGGGAGGTAAGAGTATGTAGGTGGGTTGCATGTTTGATAGATGGGTATGTTGTTGCTATCGGTATTAGGCATGCTAAATTGCCAATGTTCTGCCATTTCTTGATTCTTTTTGTGTTGTGATCTCATGGTGGGCATGCACGCGTATGGGGTTGATTTCTAGATGTAGAATGAGATGGGGATGGAGACTTTAGAGAATCTGATTGATAATGTTGGACCCAAAGATGGATGTGGTAGTGAGATGAAGTAGAAGAGAGGATGTGGTGGAAGATCGATATGTCTTTCTAAAGGTGTTAATCTAAGGGTGGTGTGAGTGGACAATATTGATTTTCTACACAATTTTTGGACCAAAGAGATAGGTGATGGATGACGTTTTGTTTTTGAAGAGATTTTGTTGATGTTTGATTTTGATATGGATGATTTTTGATAGTCAACAAATTGAGCTTAGGTAGGACCTAGATTTGTGGTTGCACGAATGGATGTTTTTCTTTGTTTGGGGTAGACTAATGACCTTACACAAAGAGGGATAATGATTTCACTTGGAAGGTAGACTATTGACTTTCCAAGCAAGATATGATGTGAAGGGTGAAATCTAGATCTAACTTTTGCTCAAAGGGATGATAGATTTTGATGATGTTTTGATTTTGAGAGATTTGGGGGATTTTTGGGAATGATTTTGGTTTGGTCCAAAAGGTATGCAAATATTAATAAAGATGAGGTGGATATGAAAATGAGGTAGGTTTGATGTAGCAAAGGGGTCCAACAATGGTGTTGATTAATCCTCTAAGGTCAAAGAGAAGGTGTGATTTTGGAAAATTTTGAAGAAAATGGATGTACTGTTATCAGATTTTTGGGATGTGAATATGGATTATGGCAGAGCAGATGGTGAAGATCCCAAATGGATAGGTCTCTATTTTAGGCAAGTCAATCTGAGAATAGCACCAATCCATAGGTGAAATGGCACCAAAATCAAACATATATAGCGCTAAAACAAGACAGTGTTTGTCGAGGTCCTAAAAAGACAGATTTTTTATGGCAAATTTTGGATTTTCTTTGTTTGGAATGTGATCAAATGATTTGGTTTGTCTCTTGGCAATGTTGTTGCAAACAATTCAAGCACAATAATCACACAATAATCAAGATTTTGCTTTGTTTTGAAAAAAGATGTGTGATTTTATTTAACAAGCACTTTGAACAACCTAAGGTGAGGATGTGACAATATTTGTTGAATCCCCTAGCTACGCCTATTCAAAGCGGGTAGCTCCAGGATCTTGGTAGCACCAGCTCCTCCTTACAATTGCACACACTTCTCACGCATACCAAGATCCAGGTTTCTTATAAGGCTTGTCCCTCACCAAACCTTTAGATTATCCCTGCTATCTCAGCTAAGAACTGCATGAATCGGGGCCTCTTCAAAGGTTTCCCTTCTGTAACAACAAATAGAAGGATTTTGGCTTGCTAAACAATGGTTCGTAGTAAGGGCATCTGTTTAGGTGGCTATACGTGTGGCAACACTACTCTCCATTATGGAGTCTCCCAGCCTCCAAGGGTTACGCCTTGGAGGGTTTTGGGGGAGGTTGGCTATCGATATAACACAACAACACCTGTCGCTTGAGACTTTCATCCCAAACGCCTTATTTTATATAGCGGCTTGGAAGAGCTTGGCTTTAGCTTGATGCTCTTTGGGTCGTTCCCACCTTTCGAAGCGGGGTGGTAGGCCCTCTAAGGTTTACAAAAGCAATACAATCATGAAAACACTTTTGATCCCCAAGTTCATTCAAAGATGCGAGGGGAGAGCATACGTATCTTCTATGATTGCATCACACTAAACATGGTTCATTTTTAGATCTTTGGATTAAATTGGGTGTGATTAATGCAAGTTTCATGAGAAGCTTTTGATTCCCAAGGTCACCAAAATGGTGCGAGGGAAGAGCATACACTTTTTCACATCACAAGCAAAAAGAGCACAAGACACTTCACACAATTAAAAATGATCTTCTTGATTATATGTGTGAAAGATGCAAGTTGTTGTTCTTTTTAACCCAATGACTTGATTGATGCAATTTGTGGTTCTTTTTAAAGCCCAAATTGAAGTGTTTTGGATTGTTGTTTGTTGGCACACAAATTGTAAATTTTAGAACACCAATTCGAATGTTTGGGCACACACGCACACCCAAAAGTTTGTTTGATTGTTTGTTTGTTCAATTTTAATTGCACCAAATCGAAGTGTTTGACTAACTAACATGCAAAGGGTTCATTTTAAGTTGCAAATTGAAGTGTTTTTTTGTTAAAACAGAAATGAAATCACCCTGCAAAAAGTTAGTTAGTATCTTTGAAATGACAGCAAAGACCTGCAAAAACACTTGTCAGTACCTGCACAGACAGCAAAGTCAGTTTTCCAAATAGCGCTGAAACAGGGATACAATAGCGCCACTGCTGGCAGAACAACCCGACACTTAACAGATGGCGCTAATTAAAAATACAGCGCTAATAAAAGACCCTAAAAGTGCCAGAATAGATGATAGTGCTACAATATTATAATTAAAGCGCTAATACATTATTTAGCGCTAATACATCATGTGGAAGGCATAAAAATGGGTAATAGCGCTGATATAGGTATATGAATGCGCCACTGTGCAACTTTCCAGAGAGTCTGTTTATCCTGCGGATAGCGCCGATCTGGGTGATAGTGCCGATATGGCACTGAACACATCCGACCTGCAAAAAAGTGTTTTTTCCTCGTGGAAATAGAGCTTAGGCTGCACCAAGAAGTGTTCCTGTTAGCATTGTTAGTATGGATAAGAGGAAAATAAGGCAAAAGAGAAGCCAAAGTGTGTGTTTATGAATTTTATGAAAAATTTGACATAACTTCCCCTTGTGTTTCCTATTATTCCTGCAGGACAGAGAGTAGTTAGGCACAGAAAACAGCAGGGAGACCGTTAGAAATGAAACATGTGAGTGTGTTTGAGAATGAAAATGTGCTGTATGAAATAGCGCTAATACAGAGTATAGTGCTAAAATACCCCAGTGTTAGCGCCACTGCATAGGGTGAATGGTGCTGCACCTGTAAAAACACGTCTAGAACACAAAAACTCACAACAATTGATTAGATTCAGACCTTGTGGGTCCCACCGGGCGTGCCAATGTAGATTAGATATGTAAATAAGGTAGAAATACTAAATAAAATGCAATAAACACAAAGTTATACCTCACATGCAAACCCAATCCCATCAAGGGAGGAATGAGCCCTTGCACCCAAAACAAGCTTCTAGACAAAGATAATCCCTAGACAATGAATTGAAATGTGAAATGCTACTCTAATTTGTAACTCACTATTCTAGCTCAAGAGTGATTTTGACATGGTAACTTTGCATAAACTTGGATCATGAAAATAGATGGAGAGAGGTTCTATTTATAGACTTTTGGAAGGGATTTTGATCCAATGGTGGAGATTGATTTGAAAGATCAATGGTGGAGGATAAAAGTGATGTGGAAGGCCTAGATTCAATCTTGAATGAATGGAGGGCTAGGAATAAAAGTGATTCTTTTATTCATTATGGAAAAAAGGGTTATTTAATGAGCATGGGGGTGAAAGATTATTTAGGAATTAAAGATTCATATGGGGGAATGTAAATGAATTAAAAATTTATTTGGGGAAGAGAGGAAATAAATGAGTATGGGGTTGTAAGGACAAATAAATGTGATGTGGGATGTTTTTAAATAAAAAATTGACTTATGTGGATTTAATTCAATTTTTTATTTGGAGGATGTGGGGAAGGGTGTTAAACAAGGTTTGACCACCCAAATGAAGGGGTTAGGATTAATTAAACAGAGGTTTTATTTAATTAATCCTAGGGATAGGATGAGGTAGGCTAGGGTAGGCAATTAAATAATAGCTATTTAATTGTCTAGGGTAGGGATAGGTTAATTATAGGCTGAATTAATTAGTTAACATGGTTTTAACTAATTAATTGGATTTAGTGAAAAAGGGGAAATTGATTTAATAAATATTGCATATTTATTAAATTAATTGGCTAAGGTTTGGACTATTGAATTAATGAAATTAATTCAATTTTGGGGATAAAATGGTGTGGATTTGGAAAACGAAAGGGGTAATTAATTAAATAAAAATTTAATTAATTGGTTAGAAGGGAAATTGGTGTGTTTAGGGTTGTCGGGAGTCAGTTTGATGGTAGAAGACATTTTTAGGTGTCTACAGGATGTATGAAAACTCTTTGTATATATGATGTGGAATAGCATCCTTAGAGGTCTATTCAGTAAACATTTTCTTGAAATATTTTATTAAATTGACTTTGACTTTTATAAGACCAGTAGCTAGTAACTGACACGGTCTTGGATATTTTATCCATGAATTTCCAAATGTTGTACATTCTTTTGGCTCGGGAAGAGAGCCTAGTTACTTGTTATGAAACCTAGTTTTGAACTAATTGTTTGTTTCAATTTGAGGAAACATGTCTAGGACAACCTAGACTTGTTGGAAGACTTAGTCGTCGAACTATGAAGCCTCTATGCATTATGTAGGCAAGGCCATTCGGGATGAGCCCTCAAGGCATAGGATTGCCCTTAGGATGGGTCCTTCAGTGTTTGTAAGTTCTTAAGATCCTTGGTGAGGTAAAACACCAAATAACTTGCTCAGGTAGAGTAAGATGTGGGCTAGTTGTCTAGCCTTATTATACTACTGAATATGATTTTTCCTTACCTTATTGGGTTACTGGTGTAAATGTTGATGAGATAAGGTTTTATGACAATACTATTTCAAGAATCATTATGTAATTACTAATTTTTTCATGCACTGTATGTATGGAGTCGGTGAAATAAGAAATATCTTCTTGATTGATCATGCGTTGTAGTAAATCATGATCTAATAAGCGCAATGACGCAAATCATTTCCTTATTTATCCAAGTGAAAAAATTCCAAAGGATTGGAATCATGGTTGCCACCTCATGAATTTATGGTTGCATATCTATTTGTTTGCATCTGGGCAATGGGTAGAATGCATGGTTAAGTTCATACGCACTATCATGCAATCTGAGTTGAATTATACTTATGATTGAAGGAAAGCTTATTTTTGGTGTTGTATAACTCTAAATTTATTATTATTAGGATTGAAATTTTTGTAATTATTCTTAGATGTCAAATGATTTGTTAAAGGAAAATGTATATCATTTTGATTGGCATTATAAGATCATTACTTATGGGATTTAAGTTGTGAAGGTGCCTTATGAAAATTTGTCATTTAATGTTAGACGATAACATTTCATGCTAAACCTACCTTGATATCGAGATCAAACAATATATTAAATGTTTATGATACTTAATGTAGCATTAAGTTGATATATGATGTATGGTTCCATGGAGTGATGTTACATGTGGTATCAGAGTGAACCGGGTTCAACACTTGGTCCTTAGAGCTCATTGCAAAAGTTTTTGCTGAATAGCAGATAATCTAACTTCAATTTTATTCTTGTCATATAATGGCGGGGAAAAGAATGTGAAAATGAACTAAGAAAACAAAAACCAAGAGCGTGACCAAAACTGCTATAAAGAAGTAAACCCCTCCTGAAAATGCTAGACGAGTAATCTATATTGGGTGGGCTTGGATTACTGACTCCGAGACTCTTGCCGACGCACTGAAGCGCATTTGTCTTGAGAAACAGAAGCGGATGGGAGCAACAAAGAAAATGATTGCCCCCACATTTGTTAAACTCAGTAAACCTTTCGCTCATCGTGACATACCCTTTGGGTGTGGTCGCAAGGCGCCTACTATAGGATGAGAGGCTATAGTAGAGTACCTGTGTACATCCACCCTCCCAGTTTGTGTTAGTAGATTTTGATGGGGAGGAAGAACCTGAAGAAATCCCTCTATTTGATAGTGACATGTAGTCACATTTAAGAGGGTATTTTGTACTTGACATAATGCTTTGAATACTTCCATGTAATATATATATATATATATATATATATAATGATAAGGCTTGTATCATGTTGCTTGTCAATATTTGAATGGAAGTAACAGCTAATGTTAACATCATAGATCATACACCATAGGAAATTGAATAGTAATCTCTTAATAAGAAATGAGTAAAATAAACCTCGGATAGGAATTTTTTTTGTGATCTTGATGTAGAATGCTAGTATATACGAGATGGCAACTAAGGTTAGCAATGCTTGGATAACCATTCAAGTTGGTATGAACCTGATGATAGAACATATATACCATGCCTAAAATTATAATTTCGTAGTAAATAATACATGATTGAGATTATGACTTCTCTCTAGATAATGACCTAGCCAAGAGAATCGAAGAAATATTGTTGGGCTAGATATAAGTAAGGAAATGTTGTTTCTGCAACATATAAGTATTACTTTCCAGTAATGACTAGGAGTAGAAAGGGTTGCTTGTAAGTCATCAGAGATGGCAAAAATTCAGGGAGAAACATGGTTTGGATATGAACAAAAATTTTCATGAAAATTGAATGTGTCTAGTATCCCACACACATGAAGTGTGGATGATAGAGATGGACACATAAATATGTCTAGTGTTATACATATGGGTAGTGTGTGTGATAGAGATGGACATAGCTATAACCCTTTTGCAGGGGCATGCAAATAGATTTCATAAGAGAGATACAAAAATGTCTAGTATCACACATGGAAAATGTGTATGATAGAGATGGACATAAATGTCTAGTATCACACACAGAAAATGTGTATGATAGAGATGGACATAAATGTCGAGTATCACACACACGAAAAGTGTGTATGATAGATATGGACATCAATGTCTAGTGTCACACACACGGGGAGTGTGAATGATAGAGATGGACATGTTGTAGACTTTTGTATGAGTGCAGTAAAGTTTCCTGAGTGGAACACTTAACCATGATACATATAAGTATCATATGCGTGGAACATGAATAAGGAAAAGAACTCATTAGTTATTACCTTCGGTGTGTGTGTCAACGCGTGGAATCGCTCTTAAACCTTAATGAGACAATTGTCTCTCATTTAAGGAAATGAAGATATCTTTAGCTTGAAGAATTTAAGTGTGCAACCTTTCAATGGCAAATGACCTTGGACATTGTATGTGTTATGAATAAACCAAAGAAGTATCAACTTGGAACCTTTGGAAGGTAAGTAAATATGAAGCTTACCATAAGGAGACAATGTAAAACTAGTTGAGAGTACGTGGTCGAACTTGGTTCTACATGTTACTCTAATAAAATGTTGCTTTTGCTGTCATGATGTGCATCCTAAGAACATCTACATTGGTTAGATGCTAGATGCTAGGAAAAATATCACATCATAATCTCTATAAGAGAATGAAGGTACCCTCGGGTGTGTAATGATCATAGGGTGATCAATGAAGTGACCATCAAAATAGATACCTTGCCTAGAAATATAAAGTTATTTAATCTTATGAGATGTGCAGATGGTTCTCTAAACTTTGACTTAAGGTCTGATTATCACCAGTTGGGAAGTCGTCTAGTGCTCTTTCTATTTGATAAGAGTATACCACTGGAACATATTTCCATTAGTTGAGGGAATATCAGTTGTGGTAGGGACAAGGTGTTTCAAAGAGGGAAACCGCATACGAATTCAAATTCCTTTAACAGGTTCCGAATTCAAAAGGGTTCAAGTAGAAACCTGCATATCCTAGAGCAGAGAATAATATTTATTGCAAAGGGGAGTAGTCCAATGCAAGGTGCAATGGAATTCTCTGAGGATAGTGTCACTTAGAAAAATGTTGCGGAGGAGCCACAAATTTTCTCTCACCTTTTCTAAACTTTTATGCATCCTTGTCAAAATTGGGACAATGATTATTTTTAGAGGGGAGGGATGTCACATCCCTTTTCTATCTACACTGAGCATTAACGTTACTTATATATATCACATGGATATATTTGATGTTATATTGTTGATACATGCAACCTTTCATGTAAGAATTGTTTTATCGCATAATCAAGAGGTATTAGACGTGTTTTAAGTTATAGTGGCATAAATCGATTATGAATTATAGCACGATTTTATATATTGATGTCATGATTATAGATTAACTATCAATTGGAATTTTTGAGTATGTCAGGATCCGCCATGACCTCATTCTGGAAGGAAAAGTATTACAAAGGAGAGGAACCTAGCTCTTCTAAGGTCGTCTTGCATGATTCTCACACATGTACTAAATCATCATTTGCATAGTTGCATATATAATGGGGGGGTTTGTGGTTAGTCTTGTGAGTTATGCATTTGATCCCTACTGGTTTCGATTTCATCCTAGTAAACAATTTCAACTAATTAATTTTGGGAAGTAATAACACATTATATATATATATATAGAGAGAGAGAGAGATTGTTAATATATCTTTAATTTATTATTTAAATAAAAACAAGTAAATGAATAATGTGATTGGAATAGTAATAAATACAATATTGGTTTTACTGCCAGTAAATTGACAATAACAATTAATATTATTATTTTATTACCAGTAGGAAATAAAAAACTATGGAAAGGTAATATTATTTTTTATAATATTTTTTTCACCGTCAGAAGGCTAGAAGTGAATAGTTTTGGATTATTTAATATTTTGAGGAAGCGGTTGCAGCTTCCCGTGGCTGACTTTGTGATGCTAATAGGAAAACTTTTACAATACTCTAACCTGAGCTGTTGGGCCCAAGGCCACCAGGGAATTTGCCAAGTTTTACCGGTCAATTAAAAACCATGTGATTCAACACTTGGAGCTTGGGAAAAAGGAGAAGGAAGGTCTATCAAAAGGGGATATAGGGAAATATGGAGGGCATTGTCGGAGAGAAGAAAGAAAATTAAAAAGAAAGAAGAAAGGAGAAATCTGGCTTAGAAAGATTTAACTACTGGAATAAATTTCTCAGAATTGGAAGGAGATCCGAGGTATGGATTTTGCCAGTGAATAGACCATGGATGAAAGGAGAGCCTTACCTCTACCCCTATATATGTTTGTGTCCCGACACTCATAGGCTAATATGAAACTCTCTTAACATGCATATCTACAGAAAATAATAGATATCATTTTAATTCCTTCTCAATATCAAAAGAATTCTAAGCAGTTGCATGTTTGTAATTCCTTATTATGATTTTGAAAGATTTTAAACTTTTAGCAAGTAGCCAGATTTTCAATAACCAATTTCCATAGCATGAAATTCATCAAATTAGAATTGTGTTGGATTTTACTTTAACTCTTGCTGATGGCTATCTGAGAGGAATATGTCTACAAGTTATAAAACCAGTTAAATAGTTTCTAGGTTATATATAAATCAAAATCAAGGAAACATATTTATGTAGAAACATACCTAGTTTAATAAGTGTTGTGCATCATTTTGTCAATCACAGATGATAATAGACCCAAAATCGTGAATATTGAATATTATAAACCTCTTGTGGAATGTAGAAAAGAATATATTGTTGCAAGGTGTGGCCCTTGGTCTCCTTGTTCAGCGCAGTGCTGCGGTGGTTTGCGACAAAGGCTTAACCGCCTCCCGTGCTTGTTAAGTCAAGTGGTTGTATCGGGCATTAACAAGTCGATCTTTTGGTGCAACGACAGCTAACAATTGGTATCAGAGCTGAGGTCACGGGTTCAAACCCCGCACTTGCGCTGGGGGGATTGTTGCAAGGTGTGGCCCTTGGTCTCCTTGTTCAGTGCAGCATTGCGGTGGTTTGCGACAAAGGCTTAATCGCCTCCCGTGCTTGTTAAGTCAAGTGGTTGTATCAAGCATTAACAGGTCAATATATATATATATGCAGAGCTGTACGTATTGAAGGATTGTATACATCAAATTTTTTGGGCAAACAAGTGAATGTTTTATTTTTTTGAACATGCGGCCCCTGTAGGTGCGCCTCCATATAGGGGAGGCGAGCCCCTCTAAGGGAGATGCCTCCATTAGAGGTGCCTCCCCTTGGAAAAAAAGCATACAAAATTAAATATGCTCTTTTACAATGTTTCTCTCTTTTATAAACCTTTTTTTATAATTGCTCTCTCTCTCTCTCTCTCTCTCCTGTTAAAAGGAAACCTGCCTTATGAGTTTGAAATAAAATAGATCGAGCACACTTATGCAAAAAGAGAGTAAGTTACTTTAATAAATTTATCAAAAGGTCAAATATTTACAAAGTATCTTCCACCAAAATATATAAAGGATTTGAAAGAGTTAAGCATAATGAACTTAATTTCATTATGTATATAGCTCAAGTATACTGTGAAAAAATTAATTTTTTTAGCTAACTCTAGACTTGAGAGGAAGTGAATTATTGATATGGAACTATGATTGTTGGACTCTTTTGAAATTCATTATTAAAATGGTATGTTTCTAGATGCACTTTCCTTGTCAAGTGCCTGTGATATTCATGGCAATCTTTTAGCTCTATACATCAATGATAGTGATATACATAATGTTATCATATCATTAACCTCTCATGATGGAACCAATGTTAAACATTGCCTATTAGTTATTTCAATTATAAAGAAGTTAAACATTGTGTGTGACCTTAATATTTCTTATCACTTAAGAATGTTAAGTAATGTTCTTACCTTAGGAATTATAATATTTTCATCTTCAATACGATCCAAGAACTGGATAAGTGTGGGACAGCTATTAAGGTAAAGACTAAGGATTTGATGAATGTATGAAAACTCTTTGTATATGATGTGGAATAACATTCTTAAAGGTCTATTCAGTAAACATTTTCTTGAAATATTTATTAAATTGACTTTTATAAGACTAGTAGCCAGTAACTGACATGGTCTTGGATATTTTATCCATGAATGTCCAATTGTTGTACAATATTTTGGCTTGGGAAGAGAGCCTTGTTACTTGTTATGAAACCTAGTTTTGAACTAATTGTTTGTTTTAATTTGAGGAAACATTTCTAGGACAACCTAGACTTGTTGGAAGACTTAGCTGTCAAACTACGAAGCCTCTATGCATTACGTAGGCAAGGCCATCCAAGATGAGCCCCCGAGGCATAGGATTGCCCTTAGGATGGGTCCTTTGGTGTTTGTAAGTTCTCAAGATCATTGGTGAGGTAAAGCACCAAATAACTTACTTAGGTAGAGTAAGATGTGGGCTAGTTGTCTAGCCTTATTATACTACCGATTATGAATTTTCCTTACCTTATTGGATTACTGGTGTCAATGTTGATGAGATAAGGTTTTATGACAATACTATTTTAGGACTCATTATGTAATTACTGATTTCTTTGTGCACAGTATACATATGAAGTTAGTGAAATAATAAATATCTTCTTTATAACCTTGATTGATTGATCATGTGTTGTAGTAAATCATGATCTAATAAGTGCAATGACGCAAATCATTTCCTTATTTATCCAAGTGAAAAAATTCCAAAGGATTGGAATCATGGTTGCCACCTCATGAATTTATGGTTGCATATCTATTTGTTTGCATTTGGGCAATGTGTAGAATGCATGGTTAAGTTCATACGCACTACCATGCACTCTGTGAGTTGAATTATACTTATGATTGAAGGAAAGGTTAGTTTTGGTGTTGTATAACTCTAAATTTATTATTATTAGGATTGAAATTTCTATAATTATTCTTAACTACCAAATGAATTGTTAAAGGAACATGTATATCATTTTGATTGGCATTATAAGATCATTACTTATTAGATTTAAGTTGTGACTTAGGTGCCTTATGAAAATCTATCATTTAATGTTAGATGATAACATTTCATGCTAAACCTACCTTGATATAGAGATCAAATGGTATATTAAATGATTATGATACTTAATGCAACATTAGGTCGATATATGATGTATGGTTCCATGGAGTGATGTTATATAGACATTGCAGTCCACAGACCTGATTGGGTTGGTGATCCTACAAATGCTAGAAGAAAAAGGTCACAATTTCAGCAAGCTCCACATATCTTCATTGCTTCAGCTTTTGATCCACAGACCTTTTGGGAAGCTTTTGGTGTCCCTGAGTGGGATGCTGCCATGCATGAAGAGTTCAATTCCTTGGAAAGGAATCATACTTTGGATTTAGTCCCCCTTCCTAAGGGAATAAAACTTGTTTGTTGCAAGTGGATCTATCAAACAAAATTTACAACATACGGGTCACTTGATAAGCATAAGGCTCACCTGGTCACTAAAGGATTCTCCTAGGTTCTTGGGATTAACTACTCTGAGACTTTTGTGCCAGTAGCCAAAATGAATTCCATCCGACTTGTCCTTACTATAGTTGCAACCCATCATTGGGAAGTTCATTAGATGGATGTGAAGAGTGCTTTTCTTCATAGTGACCTTTAGGAGGAAATCTACATGGAACAACCATAGGGATTTGTTAAGGATCCTTCACTTGTTTGCCATCTTTGAAAGTCTCTCTATGGCCTCAAACAGGCTCCTCAAGCCTGGTATCCCAAGATGGGCTACTTCCTTATGTCAGTTGGGTTCACTCGATGCCATTTTGATCCAAACATTTACATTCTGTAGCAGGATAATACTCTCACCCTTTTGGTTCTCTATGTCGATGATTTGTTGATTATAAGGAGTCACTCATCCATCATCAAGGCAGTGAAAACTGCTCTTCATGATCAATTTTTGATGTCAAACATGGGTCTTTTGCACTACTTCTTGGGGATTGAAACCACTTAATCATCTTTAGGTGTCTTCATTGCACAACCCAAGTATGCACTTGATATGCTCTCTAGGTTTTGCATGGCTAACTACAAGCCTACACTAACTCCATTTCTATTAAGGGTCAAACTTGAGGCTAAGTGTTCTTCACCATTGGTTGATGACACTTTATACAGACATCTTGTTGGGAGTCTCATTTATCTAACTCACATGAGGTCTAACCTTTCATATGTCGTGGGCATTGTCTCTAGGTTCATGCAGGAGCCCCATGAGTTGCAATGGAAATCAACCAAGTGAATACTTCACTATGTTCAGGACACTCACAATTATGACATTCACTATACAGATTGACTTGGTGGGAAACAAATTTAGATTGGGCAGGTGATTCTTAGGATTGCAAGTCTCCTTCATGGTATTTCTTTTCACTTGGTTTTGGTCTAGTTTATTGGTCAAGCAAGAAAAGGTCTACAATTTCTCTTTCATCTATAGAGGCTGAGTATTCAGGGGCAATTAATGCCACCAATGAGGCCATTTGGCTTTAGAATATTCTCACTAAGTTTGTCATTCCATTTAGAAAGCCCACAACCATCTTTTGTGTTATCTAGAGTGCAATACATATCTCAAAGAATTCAGTCCATCACCAATGAACTATTTAACACATTGAAATACATATGCACTACATTCGGGAACTGATTCATGGTAACAGATCATTGATCTCAAGTACTGTCAGACATCAGAGCATATCACAGACATCTTCACCAAACTCTTCACTGAGAGCAAGTTCCTTCATTTGTGAGCTTTGCTAGGGTGCGGTCAGTGCCTACTTTGGGAGGGGCTTCTTAGTACTTCATTTTCCAATCTCTCTACTTTGGGGGGTATTTTCTCCCTCTGTTTAGGGGGATATTCCTTTGTGGGTGAGCTTCTTCTCTTTTGGGGGGTAATTCTTTGTACATGGGTACCTCATCATGCTTCATTTGCTGGGACCCATATTTTCACCCACCTAACCTACACTTAAGGGGGGTGTTGGTGTAGGTTTTTTATTTTCCTTATGTTGGGGATATTTATTTTTCCTACACATATTATTAAGCTTGCTTAGGTTAATAAGGCATGATTATTATGAGACCACATAGCATAATCTATTAGTTACATGTGACACTCTCACCCACACTTGGGTAATTGAGTTTCACACCCTCTTTTGGATTTATATGCCACCTCCCATAACCATTTATTTATCTTTTTCTGAGTAGGTGCAACCATGTATTTTGGCATTTACCAAGTAGGTAAAACTTCCACCTATTTTGGGTAGTTGGAGTTATTACACCTCTTGGATGTATATACCCTTATTTTTCTATATATACAACACTCATCTGTCACTTCTTCTAGTCAGTGAGAGTAAAGTGAGTATTCTCTAAAGTCTCTCTTTCAGGATGATCTCTCCATTCCGCTATTTTGATCTTCGATCATCTGTCGATTGGAGTGCGTGTGATCTATGACCCAAAAAAGATCCTGGCTATGATTCTTGCTTCTCATAGAATCTAACAATCTCAGGGGTCGAGAAATCTTGCATCACCCAAAAACGTATTTCATGTTTTGTTTTGTTTTACAATTTTAATGGTTTTCTAGTTATTATATTCCCACTATAGAAGACAGTTCTCACTGCAAAGGCATTTTCTTGCCTGAACTTTAGGTAAGTGCAAGAAGTTGGGTCCACTTTTTGGTCAAAAACTAGACGTCTTTTTCCTGAAAGTCAAAGTTTGTCATAGTTAGAGTAAAAATTTGAAGCATTTACACATAGAATATTAATATGATGTAAAAATATGAAATGTAGGATTTTGTTTCTAGTTGTGAATTATGTAATTTATTCTAATACCTAGATGATACAAATTGGTTTTATCTAGGATGTAAAAAAAGTAGTTTTTTAAAAGTATATTTTGGGCCAAAATATGCATGTGTATGGCCAACATAATTTGACCTAAATGAAAGTATTTTGTAATTCCTTTTGTGGAAAGATGCATCTGATGCTAAAGTTTGGTCAGGATATTTTTTTGTAAATTTTAATAAATATTTTTTTAATTAATTTTTTACTAGCCCTAATTTGTGTTTCTTAAAACCCCTTGTGTACGACCATCATAATTTGAGATAAACAAATCATAACATAATTTTTTTTCATTGTGTATAGAATGATGTCTAGATTGGTCAAATGTAATTTTAAAAAAATCAAAATAAAAAGTTATTAAAAAATAGTAATATATGTTATTTCAAGTTTATGATGGTTTTCGTTTAAAAAATAATTAATAAATAGAAAAATATATTCAAAAATAAAAAAACTTACATATTTGAAAACTAAACATTGTCATCAATAATGATTTTTAATTTCATCTAAAAATTCTTAAAAAAAGTCGTCAGCCAGATTGCCAAAGTCCATTACTTCCAAAAACGTGAATCTTTTTGTTTAAAAAATAAATAATAAATAGAAAAATATGTTCAACACTAAAAAAATATATATATTTTAAAACTAGACATTCTCATTTGAAATGGATTTTAATTTCATCCAAAAATTCTTTAACAAAAATTGTCAGCCATATTGCCAAAATCCATCCCCTTTGAAAATATTTTGCCTCGAGTGTCCCACTAAAAGTGTACCCAACTTTTTGCACTTACCCCTTTGTTATAATGTATTATGAGTGCTAGACAAAGGTTCCACAAGCGATGATCATTCAAACTTTGTGGTGGAATTTGAGGACATTTTCAAGTTTATGGGACTTAAGGAGGTCCATGGGTAGAACCGCATCAAGTTTCAATGTATAAATCTCACTGTACACAACATTATGGGTCCTATTGATTGATGCATTGTAACGTGCAAAGGGCCCTTTTATGTTTTATGCCAATTTTCAAATATTGCACTAACTTGAATACCATGAGTTGGTTCCAAGAAAGGTTATGAAAGAAAGTTCATGAACCTTCATTTGATAGTACCTTATAATTGGAAGTGATCCCGATAAATAAAATAGTAAGATCCTTGGAATGCAGTAGAACATAAAGGATATTAGTTTGACTATGGGCTTTAGGTTCTCAATTAATGTAAATTGGCACATAGCTTGCAGACATGTATGATTGTATAAGCATTCTTATTCCTAAAATTTGATAGTGACTTGTTGTATCAAAGCATTTATGATTGTACAAGAATGTATGCTAAATATTGAGAATTTAATTATATTGTCATTGATGTGCAACATCTCATTTTGTCTTCTAAATATGTTTATGTTGTGTACGATGTTGGTATTTTGCTTATATGTGTTTGGATTGCATGAATAGATTATTTTCATTAGACTCTCTATCCATGACTACATCATAATGGCTTCACTAATAGGGAAATCCACGCTAAATAATATATGTTATGTTTTTTTGTAGGAGTTAAAGAAGTAAATGTGATAGGTTGAATTTTTAGTGTTAATGCTTTTTGTTGTTGAAATCTTTGAAGCAAATGTAATATTTGAAAATAAATTACAACATTTGTTTTTGAGTCAATATTGATGTGAGAACTTGTTTATGAGTCACTAGCTTTACTCTATCTCCCAAGTCCAAATTAGAGAGGACTATTTAAAACAACAATACACACATGTTTTTAAATAAATTGTAACATCTATCTTATTTATGGAGGCCTTCAATGTGGTGACAATATTTATTGTTAGTTTGGAACTGTTCACAAACACCTTTGGGAATCTATCGAATCACTGAAGTCAAGTTCTCCAATGTAACATCCATGTTCTATAAACCTAGTAAAACCGGAAAATTTACCTTAAAGTAATTTAACAAGGTAAAAATGAGATAGAGAATTTTTTTTCTTTTATTCATCATATAATCAAGTACTATAATTTCAAGATTTCTTTTTTTACAAAAAACAATAAACCCATAGTGCCTTTTCATTTACAATGTTTACAAATATAAAACCATTACATATACAAATTTGGAATAAATATTGCATCTGAATATCTGACATCTTTATCACAAGTCCTAACATGTTTCCTTCTTGGAGAGAGAGCATCTTTCCAGTGATTTACCTCCATCCACAGACCGGCGGTCTCCCACACTTCTTCCACATAGGAAGTAGCCCTACCCTTCACAAGGAATATAGACCTTAGGTGACCAGTGGTAATTTACCTTTTCTGAGTACATAGTGTTGTATTCTACTCAACTCTATCAACCATACAACCCTAGATACCCTCTAGCTAAGTATGATTTCTGATTGGATGAGCAATATGAATACAGTGAACCGACAATGCATGCAAAAAACAAATGCATTACTTTGGCCAAAGTTTTTAATATCAATATCGTTCATAATGAACATAGTCGTTGTGTTCACCCACCCCTACTCGACTTGGATATTGCCATATTCTCACAGTTTTATTCTTATACCAATTCCTAATCATGTAATGGTTTAATCCATGAGTCATAATAATAATATCTTTAGACCTTAATAAGTCCCTTATGACTAAACTATATAGTTGGTTCATAATCAACTCTAGGTTATCCAATTGTCCCATGGCTAATTTAATAATGCTATATAACCTTATCTCTTTGCTAGGCAACCTAGATTCATAAATGACTTATGACTAATTCAACCAAAGAGTAAGAACACTATAGTTCTTTTAAATAATATTAACCCTTGTCCAATACCTTTACTAATGTAATAAAGTAAAACATACCCAATATTCCTTTCCTACAAGGTCATCCCTTAGTAGAATAAGTCTATTCCATTGTATTGGATCTTCTCTAGAATAACGTGAATAATGAATACAATATATACATCAACGGATTCTCATAAGAACCTTATTTTATTTCCCATAGTAACTTTAAGTTATTCTCATTTGATGTGTTACAATAGTTTTACGAAAGATTCCTATGAATCTAGTTTCCAAGAATGGATAACAATTTCCATTATATATATAGTCTAAACAAGACAATATATTAAATCGTTATTATCTCAATACTATACGGCTCAAGTTGATAGTCTAATAACAAGGTTCATTCTTCTCTATAATACTCGAAAGTCCTATTGTTTTGTTAACTCACCATCATTCTATTGACCATTTACCAACTCAATCAAAGGATGATCTATTATCAATGTAAATGACAACTTAACCCATTTTATACCATGAAGAATGTTCTATTCTTCATTTCAAGCATTGGATATAATAACGGTTTCTCATATATCTAAGTGGTCAAATTCATTAGTTATATCATGTACTCACTAGTACTACCATAGTCGACTCTATAGTTGCATTCTATTTCTCGTTCAAACAGAGATAGAACGACTTAATTTTCTCAATAGATAACTGTGTCTCTTCCCTCGTTGAATCTACTAATTATCAATTGTCACACACATAATATAAATTAGGCAAACACATGCAGTCGCCACAAGACTATAATATAATTCCTAAGATATCCTATTCGATTTCCTTCATTGTTATCAAATAATCGATTGAGGAATACCTGAAAGTAATGGTTTCTTGTATTGATAGAGGTATGTAAATATTACACAGGCCGATGTCTTATTTGAGCATACTTCCTCACGCCTCCAGTCAGATCACTATTCCACAATGCATTTTTGTTTTTACTCTATTCCCTTAACATTCTCATCTTGTACTCTATTTGTATCTGTTTCTCTGCTACGACTCAAAGTTGAGTCATTTCCCTCTTATTAAATTAGACTGGGCATGACTCCTATAGAGTCGCCCTCCATTCATCCCATAACTATAAATTAGTTACAAGATTGATTGCATAATAATAGTCTTAAGAGACTTAGTCCAAACTGCAAATCAATTTCTTAGCAAAATGAACACATGTCGATAGAGATAGCCACCTATAGGCTCATTCGGTTGGGTGGTTAAACTTATTCAGTCATCCTCATTAGGATGAAGTAGATGCTCTTTTAAAAACAAAACTGATCTTTAATGATCATGTTATGAGTGGTTCGACCCACTTCTTTCACTAATGAAGGCTTACTAATAAATAGCCTACGTTTTCATCACTACCTTTGATGCATTTAAGAGGTATTATCCTCTTGCTATGTTAAGACATTTGTATACATTTGATTACATCAAATATACATATGGTTATAGTTTAATCAATACAACAATAATATTTAAACAAGGATAATATGTGATTAGGTTGAGCTTGTCTTCCCATCACAATCTATTGACATAATTCACGTATTCTTAGCTTGACTTTATCATCTTAATGTTAAGAATCATTTATAATATGTCAAGTAACTTAATAATAATATGACAACCATTTTACGACAATAACGTCGTAATATTTACATTAAATATAAATAGTCATAAATCAAACTCAAACGACGTCGTTAACGTTATTAACGACTAAGATGACTTAATATGACTTAGAAAGATTTGAAAACAATATCGACTACCTGTCGATTAAGTTCAGAAGTAACTAACAAGACAAGGCCTACCTCTTACGTCACATTGGTTCACATTTTTGTTATACACTTATAACTCAGTTTGGCAAATAAACCACTCATAACCTGAGGTCTATATTTCTCTCCTCAAAAGATACTCTCTCTCTCTTTTCTCTGAGAGTCATCTGATAACCTAAAATATTGTTTCACTTGTCACCAAACAATATGTGATCAGTGCATCATTAGTCAATTAATTCAACTAATAAATCAAATCTCGTAATACATATATTAAATCGATAATAACATAATCATTCCTATGATTTCAATAAATGACATTCAATAAAATCCATGTTTTTCCTTGTCATTAATCTTAACACCACAACAAATTTACTTATGTCCATGTAAAAAAGTAAAAGTATAGCAAGACAAAAATTGGGGATGTAACATATCCTTCGCCTAAAGATTCATCATCCTCAATGATATAAGGTATTAAAAAGTAACTAAAAACAAGTTCATTGTTTTAACTGGTAAAATTTTTAAATAAATGAGGAAAGTTTTGATAAATTTCATGGTAATCTTCCCATGTAGCATTTTCCTCAGCATACTAGTCCCATTGGACCTTGCATTGCAAGACCTCTTTGTTACGCAAGCGGAGCTTGCACATTTCTAACACCTTGAGTGGCTCAATCGTGACCACCCCTGGGTCTTGCATTTGTAAAGAATTCCAAGTCAAAATATGATTATTCCCTGCAATACATTTCTTCAAATAAGACACATGAAAAATATTGTGCATTCTAGATAAGGCTAGTGGTAGAGTAACTCTGTAGGCAACTAAATTGACTACTTCAAGCACTTCAAAGGGTCCCACATATCGAGGGGCCAACTTAGAAGACTTCCCAAACTTAATAGAACTCTTTTGAGGTTTAACCCTCAAAAGAACTTTTTCTCCAACAGAAAATTGCCTTGGAACATGTTTTGCATCCGCATAGCTCTTTTGCCTATCATTGGCTTCTGCCAATCTTTTTGTGATTATCTTAACTTTCTCTTCCATTTCAGCTAGCATTTATGGTCCGATGCTAATCCTATCCTCTAGCTTATCCCAACTTATAGGAGTTCATCATCTTCTTCCATACAATGCTTCAAATGGCGCCATCTTAATAGCGGAATGATAGGAATTATTGTAAGCAAATTCCACAAGTGGTAAGTATTCTTCCCACTTATATTGCTGATCCATGCAATACATATGCAAAAAATCTTCTAAGACTTGGTTAACTCTCTCAGTTTGCCCATTGGTTTCGGGATGGTAAGCTGTACTCATATTAAGTTTAGTCCCTAGCGTAGAAAATAAAGTTTGCCAAAAACTTGACGTTACATGCGCATCTTTATCTGAGATAATCTTTTCAGGGAAGCCATGCAATCTAAACACTTCTTGCACAAATTTATGAGCTAACACAGGTGCTCCATTAGTTAAATTTCCTAGTATGAAATGTGCTACTTTTGTGAGTTTTTCAACCACCACTAAAATGGCATCATGTCTATTCCTTGACATAGGAAGTCCTTGAACAAAGTCCATGCTAATAACTTGTCATTTCTACTCTGGCACGTCATGTAAATACAACAATCCTGCGGGATGATGATGCTCTTCTTTTACCCTTTAGCATTCTAAACAACTTGCTACAAATCTTGCAACATCATTCTCCATTCCTTTCCAGAAATAAAGAGGTTTAACATCCACTAGAAGTTTGGTCACTCCTGGATGTCTTGAATACGATTCTGTATGAACTTCTTTCCATTCTAAATCCCTTAATCCAGTTGAATTAGGTACATAAATTCTATCTTTATACATCAATAGTCCATCTGACTCAAACAAAAAACCATCATATCTTGGATCTTTAGGATTATCTTTCAGAGCCTGCTTAACCTGCTCATAAAACTCATCACTTGACAAATTTTGCAATACCAAATCCTTGAAATTTCTACGAATAGAAATAATAGAAGCTATATGTCTTCTACAACTCAAAGCATCAACTACTCTATTCTCTTTTCGTTTGATGTAGTTTATCTCAAAGTCGTAGTCAGATATCAATTCTAACCATCTCCTTTGTTGAGCATTCAAATGCAGTTGTGAGAAAATATACTTATGAATTTGATGGTCTGATTTAAGTACAAAAGTCTTTCCCAATAGATAATGTCTCCACATTTGTAAGGCATGAGTTACTGCTACCAATTCCAAATCATGCGGTGCATAATTTTTCTCATAGGATTTCAATTTCCTTGACTCATATGCTATGACTCTTCCTTCTTGCATAAGCACTCCTCCTAATCCTTCTTCCAAGGCATCTGTAATTACCTCAAATTGTCCTTCAGGGTCAGGAACTCTCAAGATTGGAACAGAAGTTAACTTTTCCTTTAAGAGATCAAATGCTTCTTGACATTTGTCCATCCATTCAAATCTCTTTCCTTTCCTCTGCAGGGAAGTAATTAGACTAGCAATGCTAGAAAAATTTAGAACAAACTTTCTATAATAGCCTACCAGGCCCATGAAACTACGCACCTCATGCACATTTGTTGGTATAGGTCAATCTAGAATAGCTATGATTTTTACAGGATCAACAGATATTCCTTTAGCTGATATAATATGACATAGGTATTGAATCTCCTTCTAAAAGAATGTGCACTTAGATAGCTTCCCATATAACTTATGTTCTATTAACCTTTGCAGAACTATTTGCAGATGTCGATGATGTTCTTCCTCATTCTTAGAATAAATGAGTATATCATCTAGAAAGACTAAAACAAATTTATCCAAACAATCTCTAAATATACTATTCATGAGATTCATGAATGCGGCATGTGCATTTGTCAAACCAAATGGCAACACAATAAACTCATAATGTCAATATCTGGTTCTAAAAGTTGTCTTATGAATATCTTCATCTTTCAGTCTTAACTGATGATATCCTGATCGCAAATCAATCTTTGAAAACACAGCAGCTTCACACATCTAATCAAATAGATCATCAATATGTGGCAAAGGATATTTGTTCTTTACCGTTGCTTTATTAAGCATACAATAATCTATACACAAACAAAGGGTTCCATCCTTCTTAACAAAAATAACCGGAGCACCCCAAGGTGAGACATTGGGTCTGATTAAACTTTTTGCCAACAATTCTTGTAATTGTGCTTTCAATTCCATTAACTCCGTTGTTGTCATACGGTAGGGTGCTTTTGATATTGGCTCAGATCCTGGTTTAATGTCAATAGCAAAATCAAAAACCCTTTTGGGAGGCAATCCGAGTAGTTCTTCAGGAAACACATCCTGAAATTCTCGAAGAAAAGGATACTTTTCCCCAAAAGATAAACTAGGGTTTTCTACCCCTTCTTCCACTTGTTCCATTTTAACTGCAAACAACTAACAATCTTTCCTTCTGGCCCTTTTTAATTGTTTGGCAAAGATAGTTCTGATTTTAATTTCTCTTTGAATCCCTTGGAATTGGGTCAAATTTCCCAAATCATCTAAGCATTCAACTATTTTTGAGAAACAGTCAACCTTAGCTCTATGTTTCCATAACTAATTCATTCCTAGGATCACATCATAGGAACCTAAGGGAGCTACATACATATTTACTTCAATTGAGAAACTAGGAAGGTCAACTTTGGCTTCAACCAAACATTGCTCTACCTGAGCCTTAGATTGGTTAGCATATTCTACTAACTAGGGTTTGGACATGTAACCAACTTTTCTAGAAAATTTATTCAAAATTCTAGGAGAAACAAAGTTTTATGTGGCTCCTGTATCAATCAAAATAGATATAGGGACTCCAAACAAAGTACCTGTCATCTCAATGGGTGTGATTTGATACTCCACTTGACGATTGTTGAGAGATGCATGAATCCTTTGCTGGAACGCTTCTTGTTGAGTAGGTAATGCAATACCTCTTTGTTGTCCATTTTGATTCTTGTTTGGGCAACAATTTGCATAGTGGTCACCCCCACAAGTAAAGCATCCTCCAATGGGTCCTTTCTTATCTAAAGTCTTCCCATTGTTATCCTCATTTCTTTTGTAGTTGCCATTCTTCTTCTCATTGCCATATCTGCCTTTTCTCTTCTGAGGTCCTTTATCTTTTCTCTTGTTATCGTAGCTCTTTTCATATCTTTTCTTGTAGGGTTGATTGTTAGGAGTTCCATTAAACCTCTTGCGGCTTCTATCACGATAAGCTGAGATGGATTTCAGCTTGTGCTCTTGCTTGATCTCCTTCTCGTACACTTGATCCATTGTTGTGGGACCATGTACATCCACTTCACCACCAATTTGATCATTTAAGCCCATGATAAATTTTCTAACCTTGAATCTCTCATCCTTTTGATACTGTGGAACATATTTCAGGAGTCGAGTGAATTTTTCTCCATATTCTACCACTGTAATAACTCCTTGTCGAAGATTCTAAAAATCAATCAGTTTCTGATCAAAATAGAGTTATGGTAACCATCTTTTACAAAAGAGTTCCACGAACTCATCCCAAGTTACCCTTAGAGAGCTCAAATTAAATTCTATCTTTTTATTCATCCACCAAGTGGGTGCTTCTCTTGCTAGTTGGAATGCTCCCCATACTGTCTTAGTCACCTCCAAGTAATTTCTTATCTCGAAGCACTTTTCCATTTATGTTAACCAAGCTTCTGCAGCATCTCTGGTTCTGTCCCATCAAATTTTGGTGGAACAACCTTCTTCATATCCTTTGAGAGCTCCAAGGTCAATCTATCCCTAGCCTCTTTATGAGGTTCAGTACTCTTACTTTGATCTTCATGATTTTCTCTACTTTCACCATGAGAGTTTTCACCTCCTCCCTTAGTATTCCCTTTATCATCCACCTTCTTTTCCAAATCACCCAATCTTTTCTTGGTTTCCTCTAGCATGGTTATGATTTGGTCCAGCTTATTATTTGGCGGGTGGTTTTCCTCTTCACTTTCTCCTTGATTAGTTCTTGTCCGCACCATGTTTATCAATTTCTCACACCTGAGAATATTGAGTTGTCTATTAGTTCAAGATTATAATGTAACCCATTAAATCTAAACATAATACTCAATTTAAACAATAGTTTGGTACAAAAACAACTCTTATTTATTTATTTATTTCTTTTCAAAAGCAAAGAGTATTCTTTTTATACAAGAAATGACTTCAAAAGTCATGCTCAAGAGGAGTATATCCCTCAAACTCATTTTCAGATACATAATCTTGAGGTATATAACTCTCTGACTCACCATTGGACCTAACTTCTATGATCTCAACAGTTGAGGGTATGCGGGGATCTCGCCTAACCATAGTTGTTTCCTCATCTGACATATACTCTATGATTTTGGCAGTGATATTAACTCTTTCTTTGTATTCCCTTCTTACTTGCTTAATTCGAGTTAAGGTAGTCACCAGACTTTCAGTATCACTTAACCAAATGTCACTCTCATCATTGGTTCCCTCAAAGGTTTTGGTAATAGCCTCACATTCTCTTTTTGCTTTAAGGAAACGTTGACTCGAATTAATAGACTTTCTTGTTGTCTTCTTAAAACATACCATCCTGGCACAGAAATTTTCAAACATTAGCTAACCACATAATGTTGATGTTGGTGTGAATAGGGTTATCACCTAACTAGTTTACCCTTTTGTGGATAATTAATCTTATTTAACTATTTACTAGTTAAATAATATTCACATAGTTAAATAAGATTCACACATCACATTAATCACACATGTTAAGTTGACTTAGTGAGTCTACTAGATGTCTAGTTGTGTCTAGTTGAGTCTAGTTGTGTGTTGAGTTGGAGTGAGTTGTCTTATCCTCCACATGTGCAATTAGCTATCATCCTCTAATTGGCACATGTTGTAGGAATATCTCCACTTTCCACTCCACCTTTCTAGCTCTTACCTTGCCTTTATAAGCAAGGCATATCATGTACATTGTAACAACAACAATCAATCTTTTGCATTCATTGATAGAATAGCGTTATTCTCTCATTTGATCTCTTTTGTGCTTTCATGAAGTCCTAGATCCTGGGTGGCTCCAATCATAGCCAACTCTAACATGGTATCAGAGCTCTAGGAAGAATCACTTTGTGTTAGTCAATTTTTGAGAGATCTTGAGTGTAATTCATGGTGGATCTTGATGGTTGAGTATGCTCTTCTCTTGCATCGAATGATGACCTGGAGAATCAAAAAGACTTGATATAAATACTAGTTTTGTGAGGGTTTCCCCATCTTGCCCTTGTATTGCAGGTGCATTTTGGTGCGTGTTGTTGCAAATCAGACTTCACCATTGCGTTTGGAGTAGCCAAAATAGTCAAGATCACCTTTTGTTTCGTCCAAATCGGACATCGGAGGCAAAATTAACGAGGGTTTCAATTTGGGGCTCTTTGGCGTGTTCCAGGAAGTACCAGCGATTTCAGAGCAGTTTGGCCCAAAACGGACACCGCCTTTGCGTCTGGAGCGGCCAAATCAGTACGGATCGACTGTAAAATCGTCCAAATCAGACACAGTTGCAGCAAAAGGCAATTTTTTTGCTTCTCGGCCGTACGGAATCTCTGCAAGGAATATTCTCTATCGTAGAGGCATATTTTCAGAATCTCATTGTTGGCGCAAGCAGAATCTGTCTGTGCAGGTGGAATCGTCATTACCCATTGGGTAAAGGTTTGTTTGCTGGTTATTCGTTTGGTCTGTGGGTGAAAAGAAAGTCTTCGGACAAAAATCCTCGTAGTAGGTCAAATCGTACTTGTCGCAGGGCCCGAAAACCCATAGCCTGGCGGCTCCATAGCTTTGCCGACCTGCAAGGTTTGGTAGACTCTTAACGACCGGCGATGTGTAAAAACTGCCATCAGCAATCTAACCCACCAACCATTGGTGGATCTTCATACTATTAGCAGTTCTTTTGCTACAGTTTATCAAACGGGTTGGCAGACATTTCTTATCACCAACCCCTGGCAGCGGTCTACAATCACAAATCTGTGTTCTCCATCACGGGCGGTCATTGGATCCATTCGGTGGTCTAAACAGTATCGACTAGACTTCATTAGCGACTGTCTATCGATTGAGGACTGCTTGTTGGTTATCACATGGTAGCCGGCGGCGGTATTCTAAACTCAGTCGGTTGTTCTTCAAAATTTGCGACAGATCTAAGAAACCATTTAGCGGTTTCAAACTATCGACAAAAGCAGTTTAAACAAAAACTCATTGCAACTTCCATTTTACCGCCCGACGGGAGGCATCTCCACCGACCAGCTGGAATCTTCAGCAGCGGGGTGCACGGAATTGTCTAACACCATAATAAAATTCACACCGGAGATTTTCTAAACTCATCGAATTGTTCCCATCAGCATATTATCGTTGACCATTAGCAGGTCTCAGCGGTCGTTTAACATTTGACAGTTTGAATTTTATGCTGGAAATTTTTGAATCTCATCATTTGTTCCTATCGGAGTATTCTTTGGATCAACCAGTGGCCTTTGCCGGCCAATCTAGCGACATCGCTGGGGAAGCTTCTAAACTCGTTGGATGTTCCTATAGACATATTCCTTGAAGCTCGCCGGAAGATTAAAAACCCGCCCATACTACCCGGCGGTATATCAAACCCGCCGTCCAAACATCTTTTGACACTCACTCTGGCAATTTTGACATAGACAGACGGTTTCTGCCAAGTCAAAGGTAGTTTTACCAATCAAACTTAGTGGTTTCGACAAAACTTCAGTTGTTTTCTGCACACAGAAGGTGGCTTCGGCCTAAAAACTACTTTTTTTCCCTTGTGACCGGTTTTGTGCAAACAGGGCTTTTTTTTGCTTTCTGGGAGGGGGATTTTTTTCTCTGCCAAAAGGGAATATTCTTAAAATATTCTACTGATGTCAGCACTGCGTCAGCAAGGGGACCATTTTTGCCCCTCAAAGCCCTAAAAGGGGGCTTTTTTTCTTTTTTCCATAACTTTTACCCACGGAGGCAAAATCGGGCAAACAAGATATCGTTGGAAAGATGACAGAGAGCACTTCACAGTGGTGTCAGTAGTTTTATAAAATTCTACTACAAGTGACTGCTATAGTAGTTTGAAGATAGATCTTTATTTTTGGCTTCCGAGCTCACAACTTCTTACCACGACCTCTGATTTTCACGATTCTTGAGGCATCAAAAAGGTATTCAGGAGCTCTTCAAATCCATCCATGCACTTTTCTCAGATTCAGCCCCTAGTTCATTTTATTTCATTTGTCAGTTTTTTAACTTTTGAATGATAACTTGGGCATTCTGACACTTGAGGAAGTGAAACTTGTTTTGAAGGGATCTATTTGCTGTGGTTAATCAATGTGAGTAATTGTAATCTCCTTTGAATCTCAGTTTTAAGAGATTTTGATACTTTCCCAATTTTGGTCCCTTAAGGATGATTGTAAATCGCACTAAGTATAAAGTGCCACAATTATTCTTTTTTTGGGGGCTGATCTCTTTGATTGAGTAACAGGGGGTTTGTCTTGTGTTCTTTTTTGTACTCTTGCATCATGGATCCAAACAAACTTCCTCTACTCACACCATATAACTATCATGAGTGGAAAACTAAAATGGAGATTCATTTACGAAGTTTAAAAATTCATAGAGTAACAATGGATACATAAATTGAACCAACAACAGTTGTAGAAAAGAGAAAGTGGTATAATAGATGTGATCAAGCCTATGGAACACTATGCCTGTCTATCTCTCCTGATCTTCTTTTTCATATTGAATCTTGTAAAACACCTAATGAAGTGTGGACTACCTTAGAGAATCTCTTTGGTAAACAAGATACAATGAGAGGTTTCAAATTGGAGAATGAATTAATTGGTTTGAATCCAACTGATTTTGCAAGCATCCAAGACTTCTTCACAAAACTAAAATCACTTAGATTGCAGCTCAAACAATGTGGAATTGATAAAGAGGACACTTAATTGATTCTTTCAATCCTTGCCAAGCTTGGTCCTGACTATTCAGTTTTTGTTTCTACCTTTTATGCTACGATGGATGCACTTGGGAAAGCTTTCACAATGCCTTCACTTGATGAGTTTGCTGCATCACTCACAAAGGAGCACGCTAAGTTAGTACACATGGGCACATTGAAGTCTCCTAGAAATCAAGCACTTCTTGCTAATCAAGGTACTAAGGATCAAAAGGCTTCAAGTAGCAAAGGCAAGAAACAAAAAAATAAGAATCTCAAGAACAATGAGCAAGCAAAGGAATCAACCAAGTCACCTAAATCCTCATCCTCTCCTAAGGAGGAATCATCTAAGAAGGAGAGAACAAAGTGTGCATTTTGCAAGAAACTAGGACACGATGAGCATAAGTCTTATGAGAAGAAAATTGATGAGTTGACTCACATTATTCAAAAGCACAATATCCAAATGCCATCATCATCACCTAGTACACCCTCTTCTTTGACATCATCATCATCTACACATACAGGGACAACATGCATTACCAATGGGACAAACAAAGGAAAAGGACAAGCACTCTTTGCTTCTATAAGTCTTCAATCAGAGAGATGGCTTCTTGATTCTGGAGATTCTCATCATATGGCATCTTCACAAGGGATGTTCTCTTCATTTGAGTCATGTACTTCAACACCTATTTTGATGGGTAACAATACATACATGCATGCATCTGGAAAAAGGACAATTAATGTTGGAGAGAATACATTCAACAATGTGTTGTGTGTACCTTCCTTAACATCTAATCTCCTTTCCATCTACCAGATTACTCATTGTGGTGCAGGCAAGATAGTTGAGTTCACTCCTGATTCTGTGATCATTCGGGACTTGGAGAGCAGAGATATCATTGCAGTTGGGATGGCTGATCATGCATCTCGCTTGTATACTTTCTCCCATTTTGTTTCTTCTGATGATGTAGATCCATTGATGGATATTCACACTCATGCATCAAGTGTGAATCATGTTTCTGAGGAGAAGTTTGGTCACTTGAACCTTGGTGTTCTTTCACCCTCTTTGGTTCATAAGACTAGTGTTGAGCTTCCATCACCTCATCCTCCTACTTCTTCAGAGATCGACATCGACATGGGTTCATCTACTTCAGTTGAGCAAGATCATACAGGTCTTTCAGACACAGCTTTGTGGGATACTTTCTTGGCAGGTATATCAAACTTGTTTTGTGAGTCTCATATTGCAGATTTGGAGGACACACTTGAGGGGATATCTCTCCTCTTTGATGACAGTTATAGCACAACTGTTATCCCATCTACTTCGTCTTTGGAGGTTGTTCCTCATCAGTCTACCCAAGATTTTGGATTGGTCACACATCATTTCATTGTGCCATTCTTTGATTCTGACATGTGGACACTTCCGTAGTCTTCAGAGGCATCCATCATGAGACTTCTTCCCTCATTCCTTGAGATGGAGTTTCTTCGACATCAACCTTGCACTTGTTTCTTCCTAAGGGGAGAAATGTTGTTTGCAGATACATGACACTTTCTAGTGTTCATCTTCAGGCATTTACCATCGGCACAAGAGCTACTTCATTGTGGGGGGACCTACAGTCTCACACTTGCTCTCCTATGGGGGGTATTTGATTGTACATATGTGATAGAAGTTGTCCTTAGGGGGTCATGTTGAGTCCTCCTACTATCACTTCTTCTTTCACTTTCAATGTTCATGCATTCTCACTTTTGGAGAGGAGTTTTTTTCCCATGAGGTTTTCTCCTTTTCTCCACTTGAGATTTGTTGTACATGGGTACCTAACATGGCCTAGTAGCCGAGACCCATCCATCATTGCATCTTGCTTTAGTCAGCTACTCCCTAAGTTGCACTTAAGGGGGGGTGTTGGTGTGAATAGGGTTATCACCTAACCAGTTTACCCTTGTGTGGATAATTAATCTTATTTAACTATTTACTAGTTAAATAATATTCACATAGTTAAATAAGATTCACACATCACACATTAATCACACATGTTAAGTTGACTTAGTGAGTCTACTAGATGTCTAGTTGTGTCTAGTTGAGTCTAGTTGTGTGTTGAGTTGGAGTGAGTTGTCTTATCCTCCACATGTGCAATTAGCTATCATCCTCTAATTGGCACATGTTGTAGGAATATCTCCACTTTCCACTCCACCTTTCTAGCTCTCACCTTGCCTTTATACGCAAGGCATATTATGTACATTGTAACAACAACAATCAATCTTTTGCATTCATTGATAGAATAGAATTATTCTCTCATTTGATCTCTTTTGTGCTTTCATGAAGTCCTAGATCTTGGGTGGCTCCAATCATAGCCAACTCTAACAGTTGACTATAGGCATGCATAGTGGTCTCATAAGCCCTAGTGATGAACCTAGTAGCTCTGATACCATATGTAACATCCATGTTCTATAAACCTAGTAAAACCGGAAAATTTACCATAAAGTAATTTAACAAGGTAAAAATGAGATAGAGAAATTTTTTTCTTTTATTCATCATATAATCAAGTACTATAATTTCAAGATTTCTTTTTTTTTACAAAAAACAATAAACCCATATTGCCTTTTCATTTACAATGTTTACAAATATAAAACCATTACATATACAAATTTGGAATAAATACTACATCTAAATATCTGACATCTTTATCACAAGTCTTGACATGTTTCCTGCTTGGAGAGAGAGCATCTTTCCAGTGATTTACCTCCATCCACAGACCGACGGTCTCCCACACTTCTTCCACATAGGAAGTGGCCCTACCCTTCACGAGGAATATAGACCTTAGGTGACCAGTGGTAATTTGCCTTTTCTGAGTACATAGTGTTGTATTCTACTCAACTCTATCAACCATACAACCCTAGATACCCTTTAGCTAAGTATGATTTGTGATAGGATGAGCAATCCGAATATAGTGAACCGACAATGCATGCAGAAAATAAATGCATTACTTTGGCCAAAGTTTTTAATATCACTATCATTCATAATGAACGTAGTTGTGTTCACCCACCCCTACTTGACTTGGACATTGCCATATTCTCACAGTTTTATTCTTATACCAATTCCTAATCATGTAATGGTTTAATCCATGAGTCATAATAATAATATCTTTAGACCTTAATAAGTCCCTTATGACTAAACTATACAGTTGGTTCATAATCAGCTCTAGGTTATCCAATTGTCCCATGGCTAATTTAATAATGCTATATAACCTTATCTCTTTGCTAGGCAACCTAGATTCATAAATGACTTGTGACTAATTCAACCAAAGAGTAAGAACACTATAGTTCTTTTAAATAATATTAACCCTTGTCCAATACCTTTACTAATGTAATAAAGTAAAACATACCCAATATGCCTTTCCTACAAGGTCATCCCTTAGTAGAATAAGTCTATTCCATTGTATTGGATCTTCTCTAGAATAACGTGAATAATGAATACAATATATACATCAACAGATTCTCATAAGAACCTTATTTTATTTCCCATAGTAACTCTAAGTTATTCTCGTTTGATGTGTTACAATAGTTTTACTAAAGATTCCTATGAATCTAGTTTCCAAGAATGGATAACAATTTCCATTATATATATAGTCTAAACAAGACAATATATTAAATTTCTATTATCTCAATATTATACGGCTCAAGTTGATAGTATAATAACAAGGTTTATTCTTCTCTATAATACTCGAAAGTCCTATTGTTTTGTTAACTCACCATCATTCTATTGACCGTTTACCAACTCAATCAAAGGATGATCTATTATCAATGTAAATGACAACTTAACCCATTTTATACCATGAAGAACGTTCTATTTTTCATTTCAAGCATTGGATATAATAATGGTTTCTCATATATCTAAGTGGTCGAATTCATTAGTTATATCATGTACTCACTAGTACTACCATAGTCGACTCTATAGTTGCATTCTATTTCTCGTTCAAATAGAGATAGAACGACTTAATTTTCTCAATAGATAACTGCGTCTCTTCCCTCATTGAAACTACTAATTATCATTTGTCACACACATAATATAAATCAGGCAAACACATGCAGTCGCCACAAGACTATAATATAATTCCTAAGATATCCTATTCAATTTCCTTCATTGTTATCAAATAATCGATTGAGGAATACCTGAAAGTAACGGTTTCTTGTATTGACAGAGGTATGTAAATATTACACAGGCTGACGCCTTATCTGAGCGTACTTCCTCATGCCTCCAGTCAGATCACTATTCCACAATGCATTTTTGTTTTTACTCTATTCACTTAATGTTCTCATCTTGTACTCTATTTGTATCTGTTTCTCTGCTACGGCTCAAAGTTGAGTCATTTCCCTTAAAGCGGACTGGGCATGACTCCTATAGAGTCGCCCTCCATTCGTCCCATAACTGTAAATCAATTGCAACATTGATTGCATGATAATAGTCTTAAGAGACTTAGTCCAAAATGCAAATTGATTTCTTAGCAAAATGAACACATGTCGATAGAGATAGTCGCCTATAGGCTCATTCGGTTGGGCGGTTAAACTTATTCAGTCATCCTCATTAGGATGAAGCCGATGCTCTTTTAAAAACAAAACTAATCTTTAATGATCATGTTATGAGTGGTTCGACCCACTTCTTTCACTAATGAAGGCTTACTAATAAATAGCCTACGTTTTCATCACTACCTTTGATCCATTTAAGAGGTATTATCCTCTTACTATGTTAAGACATTTGTATATATTTGATTACATCAAATATACATATGGTTATAGTTTAATCAATACAATAATAATATTTAAACAAGGAAATACAGATAATGTGATTGGGTTGAGCTTGTCTCCCCATCACAATCCGTCAACATAATTCACGTATTCTTAACTTGACTTTATCGTCTTAATGTTAAGAATTGTTTATAATACGTGAAGTAACTTAATAATAATGACAACCATTTTACGACAATAATGTTGTAATATTTACGTTAAACGTAAATAGTCATAAATCAAACTCAAACGACGTCGTTAACATTATTAACGACTAAGACGACTTAATACGACTTAGAAAGATTTGAAAACAATATCGACTACCTGTCAATTAAGTTCAAAAGTAATTGACAAGACAAGGCTTACCTCTTATGTCACATTGGTTCACATTTTCCTTATACACTTATAACTCGGTTTGGCAAATAAACCACTCGTAACCCGAGGTCTATATTTCTCTCCTAGAAAGATACTCTCTCTCTGTTCTCTGAGAGTCATCTGATAACCTGAAATCCTATTTCACTTGTCACCAAACAATATGTGATCAGTGCATCATTATTCAATTAATTCAACTAATAAATCAAATCTTGTAATACATATATTAAATCGATAATAACATAATCATTCCTATGATTTCAATAAATGACATTCAATAAAATCCATGTTTTTCCTTGTCAATAATCTAAACATCACAACAAATTTACTTATGTCTATGTAAAAAAGTAAAAGTATAGCAAGACAAAAATTGGGGATGTAACATCCGAGGCCAAACCCCTTGACAAACTGACTTTACGACTCTAAGAGAATGATCAAAGGCAATGTACACAAGCACACAAATGGCTTATATGATTATGATGTGAAGTTTATATTTTCCTTTAGTAAATCAAAGTGTGCTCTAGGTTCTTTTTAAGCTCTAAATCCAAGATATAAATTTTGCTCTATATTTTGCATATAAATCAATGCACATTAAATGTCTTTAAATACCAATACACAACAATAATTTGTTGAAAAAATGTGTACAAAGTTAGTTCATAATGTAGTACAAATATGTGGGAAATTTGGAATTTGAATTTGAAGATTTAAACTCTAGGTTCAACCCTGAGCTCCTCAGGAGCGATCCTGAGTGGCATGAGATTGGACCTAGACATGTGAATGGAAATATTAAGGTAGAGAATGAATGTATGGAGGTGTGTGTTGTTAAAATAAAAAAAATACTGAGTTTTGTGCCAATAAAGATAGGATAAGGTTGAATGAATGAAAATATGTGTAGATAAGTGTAGAATGAATAAGGATAGAGATAGGTATTGAGCCATGAATCAAACTTAACACAAGAGTATGTCATTTGTTGATATATAATTACATGAAAATATTCCATAAAATAAACCCAAAACTAAATAGAAATTGAAATGAGTTTGTTCATTTCACCATTAGACATATATTTATATTAAGATTTTATAATGTTAATCCTATTAATAACAACATGGTTGCATTAGAATTGTATTTAAATTTTTATCTAGTTAATATAAATGTGTTTATATTAGAATTTTAATGAGTTAGGTAGATTAATTAAGAACATTCTTGATTAAAAAATATCTAAATTTTAACTTTAGTAAAATAAAAACTTGTCCTCCTTTGATTCAGAAAATAAAACCTAACAATGTAGACTTATTTACAATGGAGAGGGTCCACTAGTGGTACATGTACCAATAGTTGTCATAAGATTGTAGATTGAAAGCCCAATATTTTAAATAGTATGGATTAGTAGTTGTAAGAGAGGACTCAATAGTTGAATAAACTAGCAATTGGACCCATAGGTTCAATGGGCACACTAATAATCTTTTACAACCAAGCAAAAACTCAAATGGAAAACCTATGTTCTTAAAGTAGCAAAGGTTAAAATGGATTTCTCACCTCAAGATGCCTTAGTCAATCGATTCATATATGATTCTGATGTGAAGTTTATATTTTCCTTTAGTAAATCAAAGTGTGCTCTAGATTCTTTTTAAGCTCTAAATCCAAGATATGAATTTTGCTGTATATTTTGCATATAAATCAATGCACATTAAATGTCTTTAAATACCAATACACAACAATAATTTGTTGAAAAAATGTGTACAAAGTTAGTTCATAATGTAGTACAAATAGGTGGGAAATTTGGAATTTGAATTTGAATTTGAAGATTTGAACTCTAGGTTCAACCCTGAGCTCCTCAGGAACGATCCTGAGTGACATGAGATTGGACCTAGACATGTGAATGAAAATATTGAGGTAGAGAATGTGTCATGTCCGCATATTGATAAATTAAATATTGTTCGAATATAATTAAAATATAATATAATATATTTATTTAAATAATTAAATATATTATAAATAAAAAAATATAATTATTAATACAAATATAAATATTATATTATTATAATTATAATAATTATTAACTATAATATATATTATATATTATATAAATATAAACATAAAATATAAATATTAATATTATTATAATTGTAATATAATATATTAATACTATAAATATCTTAAAATAAATATATTTATATATATACTATAAATAATATATAAATATAAAATAATATTATAAAAAATAAATAAAAATAATATTAATGAACAAACAATTACTAATGCTTTAGGCAACAATCATCATTTTTAAATATTGGATTATAAAATGTAAAATAAACTTAAGACAAATATGGGCCAATCCCATATTGAGGCAGTCTTTGGAGTTTAAATATTAGTATAAATAGATTTGTTTATAAGGCTGTCCCTTTACATGGCAACGATTAATATTAAACAAGGTGCAGCGGTTACTATGCAATGATAACAATTATTCATAGAGGATAGATTAAGATAAGATCATATGATCCTTTATAAGTGATTACTATTCTTTATGGAATGTGACTTGTATTTGTGAGGTACGATTTAACAAAGAGTTGCACTCTTTCATGAGATATAAATAGATGTTGTGGAATAAGAGTTAGGGGGATATATAAGGATATAAATTAGATTGGAATATATATTTGAATAAAATACACATGTCTAAATTAATATGGAGATCAGCACAAGTATGGGATGGAGCAGCCTTAAATCTGCCATATATATATATGGAATATTATTCTTAGAATATAAGAATAAGAGAATAGAATGAAGATAATGAGAGAAGAACATTTCTGATCATATATATATATATATATATAATGAGCATAACAAGGAAAGAAATGGAATAATATATAGAGAGATCTGCAGTCTATTTGTGGTAGAATTTATGTGGAAATATAATGTATGGGTTAAGTATGTTGAATAAGTTATGCATATTGTATTTATAATTTATGATGTCATCTTCATAATTTATTATGTATTGTTGATATGATTATTTGAGAATGTGAAAATGATAAGAGTTTGTTATGCATAAACCTATACCATGATAAGAGGAAGGAAAAGTACAAAAGGGATACGACACCCTCTCTTAGGTATGCCACCCAAAAAGAAATAGAATGAGTCCTCATGGGCCAAAGAGGTTCTGTCTTTTAGTTGAAGGATTCTGCCTTTGGGCCTAGGAGAGTCGTGCTACCAGAAGGTGCCCTCTCTAGGTATTCCACCCAAGAGGGAATGAAATGAGCCCACATGGACCAAAGGGGTTCTGCCTTTTAGTTGAAGGGTTCTGCCTTTGGGTCTAGGAGAGTTATGCTACCAGGAGGGGCCCTTTTTTAGATATGCCACCCAGGATGGGAAATGACAAGTTCACATGGGCCAAAGGGGTTCTACCTTTAGTTGAAGGGTTCTGCCTTTGGGCCTAGGAGAGTTGGATTACCAAGACACCCTTTTGAGACCCCACTCCCCTATCATGGTATAACAATATAAGGAGACCAATCATGAGGAAATGGGGAAAGATGGCAAGATGAGGGGATAATGGATAAATTAGACTCCTCACTAGGTACACCACCTCATATGAATGAAATGAGCCACATGAGGCCAAAGGGGTTCTGCCTTTTAGTTAAAGGATTATGCCTTTGGGCCTAGAGAGGCTAAGACACCCCATCGAGTCACTCTCTTCCATGCTCCCCCATGGTTGATCATCCCAAGGTAAGATTTAATTGAGTTTATTAATTGTTATGGACTTACTAATGTTTAAGATTTCTAACTTGTTGCAGGGATTAAGTCAGAACAAGTACTCTCTAAACCCATTGTTTGCTTGGAAAGTTGATAGTTAGGATAAAATTAGTGTAATTCTTATTAAGGACATTACATAAACTAGGATTTATCTTGCTTACAACATTTGATTGGTAAGTTGTAACCTTAACTTGTGATTTTAGGGCAAGGTTTAGGGTAATCCCAAAAGGGGACATTACATAATGAATGTATGGAGGTGTGTGTTGATAAAATAACAAAATACTGAGTTTTGTGCCAATAAAGATAGGATAAGGTTGAATGAATGAAAATATGTGCAAATAAGTGTAGAGTGAATAAGGATAGAGATAGGTATTAAGCCATGAATCAAACTTAACACAAGAGTATGTAATTTGTTGATATATATTTACATGAAAACATTCCATAAAATAAACCCAAAACTAAATAGAAATTGACATGAGTTTGCTCATTTCACCATTAGACATATATTTAAATTTAAAATTTTGTAAAGTTTATCCTATTAATCACATTATGTTTGCATTAAAATTCTATTTAAATTTTTATCTAGTTAATATAAATGTGTTCATATTAGAATTCTAATGACTTAGGAAGATTAATTAAGAACATTCCCAAATTAAAAAATATCTAAATTTTAACTTTAGTAAAATAAAAGCTTGTCCTCTTTTGATTTGGAAAATAAAACCTAACAATGTAGACTTATTTACAATGGAGAGAGTTCAATAGTGGTAAGTGTACCAATAGTTGTCATAAGATTCATAGATTGAAAGCCCAATATTTTTTAGTAGTATGGACTAGTAGTTGTAAGAGGGGAGTCAATAGTTGAATAAAATATACCCATTAGATTCAAAAAGCAACAAATCATATGATGTCACATTCATGCACTATTAAACACGATTTAATGCACAACTATTGATCTAATTTTTTTGGAGGGTCAATTATGACACCTCAACAAAAAGCACCCTTAACGACAACTTTTTCTCTGCAAAATATTTAAATTCTCCACATCCTTACTCCATAATAGAATTTTTTAATAGGAATGTTATACATACATTACCATATAAATCCATACAATTATGGGCCCTCTCCCCATAAAGAAGTGTGGAGCCCTAATGTTCTACGATTTCTCAATTTTTCCAAATGGGTAAATTTTATCCGTTACATATTTATCCATTGTCTTGAATATGAAGTAGTCGTGTAAGAAGTGGGGCCTCATGTGAGCCAACAAAGGACAAAAAAACTTCTATTTTGCAATAAAATTTGTGCGTTTTCCGACTTCCTGGTGTAAGAAATTTTGTTTTGCCGACTTTTTTGTCTCGGCGGTGACGAATTCTTGGGCTTTATGTGCGTTCTACTTTGATAAAATTGGCTGTTCTTCCTTAGTCAGCATTTTTTAGTTTACGAACTCTGTGCTGATGCTGGCTGGCTGTAATTCTGTAATTTTTCTTACTCCAAAATTATAAGATTGATGTCACATAATTTCTTTCCGCCACGGCAGGCACAGCTTGAGGTAAATTTGACAGCCCATCCTGCTAGTCGAATAGATTTTTTATGATGTTTTTCAAATGCTAAGGCATACCCTATTTTAAGATTGAAATATCATAGATTAACAGACAATTATATCCAGAAGCATTTGCTATTATACAAAATTTGTCTGTTATATCATAGATTTTCTTTTTGGGTTTTTAGGTTTATCCAAAATCTCTTCTTCCTAAAATTTTAAATTATATTTTATGGTGAAAAAGCAAAAAATAAATGAAATATTATAGATTAACAGACAATTATATCCAGAAGCATTTGCTATTATACAAAAGTTGTCTGTTATATCATAGATTTTCTTTTTGGGTTTTTGAGTTTATCCAAAATCTCTTCTTGTTCTTAAAATTTTAAATTATATTTTATGGTGAAAAAGCAAAAAATAAATGAAATATCATAGATTAACAGACAATTATATCCTAGAAAATTTGTCTGTTATATCATAGATTTTCTTTTTGGTTTTTGGGTTTACCCAAAATCTCTTCTTGCTCCTAAAATTTTAAATTTTATATTTTACAGTGAAAAAGCAAAAATACAGCCATACGGCCATCACATTTAGCCGAGGCGGTGTGCAGCCAAGCCAAGCCTTTTTAATTTATAAAGGAAAAAACTAGAGTGCATGTCTACCTACAATTATTGCCCACAAAAGTGTCCGTTTTGGGTTAAAAAAAAATCAAAAAGATTTCATCGTTTAAAGTAGGCGAGCCTTAAACTGTTAGGGCAAGATTTTTGACCTTTTTGTGATGGTGATATCAAGTTTCCAAGTTCATTCTTTCGGCGATAAAACGAATCTTTAAATGGAAAGTGGATATCGGTCATTATCCACATCCAATATATACGGGATTTAAATGCATCTTGGAAGCCTTGACGATATCGAATACCCAGAATTTTGAAGGAAAAACATGCACGGATTGTGCCTATTATTCTTTATTTTCAATGAAATACATAGAGTATACCGGCTTGTATGAGACCATGGAGTAGGGGATTAATTTATATTAGGAGATTCATCAGATCTTGTACTCGGTTAGAAAATGTTAAGAATGGAGGCTCATCTGCAATGGTGGAAAATGGTTGTGATGATGATAATGATGGCCAGTGAAGCTCATGCAATGGTGAATCTTGGAAGGCAGAGGGAGATCTCGGATCAAATTCAAACACCCACATACCAGGAGATTCAAATTCGTCCCCAAACTGAAGGATCCGCATACCAGGTTAGTCAAACTCAATTTCAAAATGAAATTCCCCCATTGGTATATTTTGAGGTCACAAAACCCATTGAACTTCCCAAGGAGAGGCCTTGCTCTATGCATGTTTTACAATATGATTTTGGGCACACATATGGAAAACCTCCAGTGACAGTGGAGTATAATCCCCCCAAATGGTGCCCTGACAAATGGAGTAAAGTGGTTATGGAGTGGAAGGCAACATGTAAAGGGAGGCAGTTTGATAGAATTGCAGGGGTGTGGTTGAGTGGTGTGGAGATCCTGAGGACATGCACTGCAGAGCCCACAAAGACAGGAATTGAATGGACTATTCTCAAGGATATAACTAAGTACTCCCCACTGTTGAAGAGTCATCAGATTCTTGAAGTGAAGCTTGACAATTTAATAGATAATACCTATACTGGGGTTTATCATGTCAATATAACATTCCATTTTTACGAAGAGAAGGGGGAGATGGGATTGCATCATCATGGGCATGCAGATTTGATTATGCCCATTTCCTTACCCTATTCACAGAGTGGCGCCTGGTTTCAAATACAAAATGCATCAGATGTGCAGGGGAAGTCATTGCGCATACCGCCTAATGCTTACAGGGCAGTTCTGGAGATTTTTGTTTCATTCCATTCAGACGATGAGTTCTGGTACACCAATCCCCCTAATGTGTATATTGAGGCTAACAATTTGACCGACACAGCAGGTAATGGGCCTTTTAGAGAGGTAGTGGCTTTGGTAGATGATATGGTGGTTGGTGCTGTGTGGCCTTTTCCTGTAGTATATACAGGAGGAATTAATCCACTATTCTGGCGTCCTGTTACTGGTATTGGGTCCTTTAATCTCCCTAGCTATGAAATTGAAATCACGCCATTTTTGGGAAGATTGTTGGATGGGGAAGAGCACAAGTTCAGCTTAAGTGTGACCAATGCTCTCAGCGTGTGGTTTGTGGATGCAAATTTGCACTTGTGGCTTGATAAAGAGAGTGCAAGAACAAGTGGAAATTTAACTGAATATGAAGCCCCCCCTTTAAAGACCAATCTTGCATCAAACTTTAAAGGCCTGGATGGATCCTTTGTTACAGCTGGCCACAGGGAGATTTCCCACTCTGGCTGGGTAGAATCATCTCAGGGAAAGATAACTACTCACATTTCACAAGAATTTAAGTATGTAAATTCAATGACTTTTGAAAACAATGCAGACGTACAGATTGTGGAGCAAAGTATAGGAGCCAAAAGTGATGCTATACTTGAGGCGCCCACAGGGATACTATTATCTGCTCAAGTTGATAGCTCTTTTCCCACATACATGTATTTTGCTGAGGTGGACAAAGGTAATGACACCAGTGTTGAGACGGCAAATTTTTCAAATGGATTTAAGATGGATATCTCCATTGTTGCCCCAACGAATAGTTTTTTCAGCTCCTTAGATAATACTCAGAATGCAGAAGGCTATATTGTTATTCAGAAGAACTTAGTCAGCAGAGGATTGGGAAGCACCCAAGAGATGTACAGGTATCGGAGTACTGAAGGTTGCTATTCTAGATCTTTGAGTGTAAGCAACTATACATTTCTTTCAGACTATATAGACACCTTCTGTGGCAACATATCTTGATACTTTGAAGGATAACTTTCTTCATAGAAAGCCTTGGCAGGCCACACAAAGGTAGGTTCCGCTTTTTTCCAATTATTTTTTTGGTTGAGAGGCAATCCATTCACAGATGTTATAAATCAGCAACTGTTTTCTGTCATATGGTATCAAATTGGATTTCATAGCAGTATGGTTCAATGGTAAAGAATTGAATTGATCAGTACTTTTTAATCCCACCATTCAGTGCCCTGCCAAATAAAAATACAACTTGCAAAGAACAATTGTGTCATTACGTATGTGATTTAATGCATGCTATTTTGTTTCAGTGCAAAATGTTTCCTGGGAAGAACTCATAAAAATCGACTCTTCATATTCACAATACCATATGCCTTACTTCTGAATTGATGGATTATAGTGAAAAGTGTATAAAGATTTTAAAATCGTTTTACCATTCCCCATTGGGGTGCCAGAAAAGGCAGTGATTTAATACAAATCCATCCCCATGAGACAAAGCTTTGATTTTTGCTGTAAGAATACAATGCAATGCAATCCCCTAAGAACAAAACAATGTTGATTTGTTGTCTCCTCTTTTTCTCTCTGTTTGGTCAAGTCTACATTTGCTTGTGGAGTATTCTATTAATGTTATTATTGTTTTTATATGGAGCCTAATCAAACTTGGAGGTTAAATTTTCCCCACTTTTGTCAGCGCGGTTCCCCCCCCAGAGTATTTAATAGGGGAGTGCAGGGGAGTGCAGTATTTAATAGGGGAGTGCAGGGGGGGGGCAGAGCCCCTCCTGCGGAGCCTGGGGGGGCTTATCCCCCCGGCGGGGGCTTGGGGGCGGAGCCCGTGGTGGGGGTTTGAAGGCACCGCCCCCGAAGCAAAAATTGCCTATTATTTTATAAAGGCGTCACCATCTATTTTTCTATTGACCACCATATAAAAACCCTATTTTTGTAACCGACATAAGTCTTGGTAAAAAGGCTAAGGGTTAGGGTTTCCATTGATATTGTATCTGTAGCATATTGCAGCGGTATTGAGTTGCATGAGATTGCTGGTTGTAATCGGTTCTATTTGCTAGATAATAATATTGGACTCTCTGTTGGTGGATGTAGCCTAAGTTTGGGTGAACCACGTTAAATTTGTCTCTCGCTGTTTTATTTCTATGTATTTTTCATTCCTCTGTTTAATCTTTATCTGCATTTAATTGATATCTTCTGCATGATATTCGTAACAATTATTGCTACTTCTCTTTCAGAGTAAGCATAAGTAGGGATATGAAATGATAAAAATATATTTGCTTTCGCTAAAATATGCAGTCTTTTTGCCATTTCTGCCCTCAGGATAGTCTTTTGAAGATGAACCAAGGAAAATTTTGTCATGAAATACTCTGCAAAATACACAAGGTATATTTAGAGAGATGCTCACTGAATTTTTGTTCTGCTTACCATTTTCTCTCAGAAATTAACATCAGGATCATTTAACTAGTACTTCCTCAATAATAGGTTTGTCTTAGTTGTTATTATTAAGTTGCTGAGTGATAGTATTCCATGCACGAGGAGGGCAAAGATATTTCTGCAAGGCAGAACTCCAGTGTGACCTGTGAGACAAACAATATGATAGTTCTGTTTTCAAGAGTTGTGTGCTATCAGCAGGGATATATCTGAGCTATTTATTTCAAAAGAAATATAACAGAAACAAGCCTGTCTATTCTTGCTTTGGGTGTTTTTTTTGGTTTAGAACCACATAATACAACTTGGTAGCATATGATAATTTTACAAATCTCTTGTTCAACTCGTTAGGGCTGCAAAAATATTCTTTTGTATAAGAATTGTTATGAAATTTCTGTTAAGCATGCATCCAATAGGAACAATACAAAAAATTCTGTTAAACAGGATTTTAATTGTATCTTTTAAAAAAAAAAATCTAAACCAAGATGCGAATTTAAGGTCTCTACTCATCTGCTATAAGCTCTTCTTAGGGTCAGTCGTTATACCACAGCTGTTACTTAATAGCTTTGTTTTAGACTAATCTTACTTGTTAACAAGCATAAACTTGATGTTCCATTAGGAGGTACTGCAATAAACTCTACTCCATATGTCTAAATACATTATCGAATAGGCTGTGCACAGTGACCATTATTCTTACTAAAACCCTGAGATATAATCAAGGTATATAACACATGTTCTGTAATCTGCAACACAAATCTTACAGAGTAGAATGATCCTGTGAAGTTTTCTTAATTCGTACAAAAAGATTTGTTATTGTTGGCTTGTTGTTTTCTTAACTCATTAGGTCACCAGTCTGTGGTTATCTGACAAATGAATAATTGATGTCTAGCTCAAACCTAATGACCAGATGACCTTGACACAACGTAAGCTTTGCAATTCTGTAATTGTTATTGTTGGCTTCTTGTTTTCTCAACTCATTAGGTCACCAGTCTGTGGTTACCCAACAAATAAATGATTGATGCCTAGCTCAAACCTAATGACTAATTGACCTTGACACAACACAAAATTTGTAATTGCTTGAGTCTTGGAGGACAAATCCAGAAGTATGAACCAGTACAATAGATGTATTGACATTCTTGGCAGGTTGAACTTTCTCTAGTGGGAGAACAATGACAAGTAAGTACAATTATTCTGTGATTATGTACAGAGGGATACAAGAGCAAATATACTAACAGAAATTACAATAACACGATTTGTAGATTGTATGTGAACTGTTCTACTGTTGAATTTTTATTCATCCCTTATAGATAAATTCAGTTACAAGATTTGATTCTGAGATTTTCACTGAAATTCAAACTCCATTCCCATCGATGTTGCTCATCCATTTAGAATGTGTTTTCTAAGGAGTGCTCTAGACATATATAAAATGTTTTTAAGTTACTTTCTCAACAGTGAAGTGTTGGACTAGTGAAAATTTCAAAATGCAGGACAAGCAGGGTAATTTATTATCTCATGGGGATGACTGTAAATGTGACTCATTAACATTATTCTGGTTTTTCATCATTCACAAGATATATATTAGGTATCAGGAGTAAATGAATAAAATTTCCGGTGTTGCATTAATGAATGCTGTTCGTGTTTGCTTAATCCCACAGTTGCAAGTTAATTAGTATCAAAGCTCAGGGTATGAAAACAATGCAAATAGTTTCAACAACTATGAACACTATTTTTACATTACTGTATATTCCCAGTTCAGGTTCACGAAAAACTGATGATTTTTTTGGCGAATGGTAATCTCATGAGGTTTCCAAACAATTTAACAAAACTACTAGCCATCAGACTATGGTTTTAAAAGAACTCTATTCATTACTCAACGATTAAAATCATAATTTAATTTATTGGTTTGAAGGGTTAATTCATTAAAAGAAACATAATACCATTAATTGTTGATTGTTCTAAAATTGATGTTATTGCTATTGAAGATGATAATCTTAGTGTTAGTAAACATAATATTGAAATTGACAGTGATAGTGAAATGGATTGTAGTGAGAGTATGAGGACTAACTCTTATAGTGGCGACGATTCAGCACAAGCATCTAAACCTATGCCAAAATGTCCTCAAAATTTAATTAAAAACAAGACGATGAATATTTAAATAAAAATGCACCAATTAAAACTAGAAAGTAATTCAAATTCTTCAAAGCTTCAATTACCTAGTGAAAGCATTTTAGGTTCACTCCGAGGTGAAAGTGAATGTTCCAAGAGAGGATATTGGTATTTCTGGGCTGATTCTTAGGCACAAACACTAGTTCTAATAGGTTTATCTTTAGGATTTATCTCTACTACTGAATAGAAAAATCAAGATTTACTCTTAGATAATGCTTCATCCTTTAAAAATCCTTAGATGTGTGAGTTATGTGAAAGGTTTCACATCAATCACAATTTCACACCAGCTTATTATCCTCAAAGAAATGGAAGTGGAGGGTACAAACAAAACACTAAAGTTGATATTGGATAAGATTGTCAGAGATTCAAATCAGGATTGACAATTGAAGTTGTATCCAACTCTCTGGGCTTATAGGACTAGCATCTAAACACTCGAGAGAATGTCTCCATATTCACTTACATTTGGATTAGAAGTAATGTTGCCATTGGAAGTTGAGATCCCTAGTCTCTGAGTATCTTTACAAGGACTTTTAGTCGATGAAGAGTATTGAGCTATTAGGTTGGTAGAGCTATTAGATGGGAAAAGATCAAGAGCAGTGCAAAGACTTGAGTCATACTTAGCTTGCACAAGTAAGCAATACAACAAGAAATTCATTCCAAACCTTTCAAGGTTGAAGACCTAGTACTTAGAATTGATAATCTCATTGATAAAAGAGTCAGGGAAGGCCAAAAGGTCAAATCGAACTAGATTGGTCCCTATATAGTTAAAGAATACGTCAAAAATGGTGTCTATTTGTTGTGCACAATAGAAGGTGAAGAATTTGGCAAAACTATCAATGTTTTCCATCTTAAAAAGTATTACATCTGAAAAAACATAAAAATACAAAAAAATCATATATTCCAAAAAGAACAAAACCATGTATTATTGCATTTTATTTTAGTTCATCTTTCCATATGTTAGTGGTTTGCTCCTCTATTTTTTGTCTAAGCAATCTTAGGTTGCATAGTATGGTTTCTCTCTACTAAGCCAACAAATTCCCAAAATCATTATTGCCAATATCCCGTTACATTCCCAACAATTTCAAATAAATAACTTTTAGCATTAAACTAATCCTAGTTTTAGATGTCATCTAGTAAAGTCTAAACAAAGTAAGTTTTCAAACCTATGACACCCAATAAAAGTTAACAGTTAGGTCTCCATATCTCATTGGTTAAGGGGAAGTAAGTTTTAGGAGTTAGTTACCTTTTTGGTTGCACTTAGCCCCTTACTCCCCTGCCCAAAAATGTCAAGGGGCTCAAAAGTTTGCAAAGCAATACCAAAAAAAAAGAGAGCAAGCAAAATAAAAGAAAAAAGAAAAAAAAAAGAGGAAAATATTATCGATGTCTGTACTCTCAAATGGAGAACAGTCTAAGCTCAAAGCTACGAGGGTAACATCTATCAAAGAAAGGAAAAAAGGAAAAAAAAACAAAGCATACACACGTACAAGTCAGGTAAAAACCAAGAGTCTAGTTGGCTTTCTAGGGCCATCTTTGCTAAGGAGCTTAACATTTACCCCAAGTTTGACTAATTAGCCCATCTCTTTTGGTTAAGTCTAAAAGGTACCAATAAAATTTGTTACTTATCTACATTGAAAACTAGTCTAAATGTTTAGTCTAGACAAGAATCAGTCTTTAGCCTTTTGTGCAACTCCACTTAAAAATTATTCCCTCCCCTTACCATTCCCACTTGATTCTCTAAAAATCTTAGAAGATTAGTAAGTCATCTTATGCTGAGTCAACCTGCAATTAACCACATTATTTGTATTATCTGCATATCATAAAATAAATGCCATAACAAATGACATTTGTAAAATAAATCATATGTGAATACACTGTGTCATGTTCATATTCATTAGAAGATCTTATGGATCCATGCATATTGCACATTGCATACATACATCAAAAACAAAAAAAATACAAGAACACAAGTATACATGGCATCTATATCAACATGCACCCATTGAAATAAAGCATAAATTATAAGCTAACCATCTGTAAAAGAGATATGCAAAGGAAAGACAACAATTGTTAACTATATATAGATCAATTTCAAGTCTCAGAAATTAAAAGTAACAAGTACACGAGAACATCAATACACTAAGTACATAGGCTCCACCAAAGGAGGCTCATAATCATAAGAAAAGTACATCAACTACAAAATCTCCACATGCAAGGGGGCAACATAAAGATAAGAGCACAAGGCATCAACAAAAACTTCAATATTGACTCTTGACCATAGATTCGCCAAGCTTCTACTTTGTCATATCCTCTTACTATCCACCATATCTTACTACAAAGGAGTCCTCTAAGATTGTCCCTAAGAAGGGATTGGCGTAAGAATCTGAGTACGAGAATGGCTTAGTGTCCTAGCTTGTAAAGAAGGATGTGAGCCTCACACACCAAAAACATCTCTAAGTATAGCAACCTTAGTCTCTAGTGTGGCAAGCCTCCTCTCTAGTGTCATAAAAATTTGACCAATGTGGTAGGTGGGAGCATGAACATTTGTGTGTTAGCTAGCCAGTGAAGACATACATGCATCCACTTGAACTGCCTCTCTATCTTGTCTTTTGGTAGGGACCAAAACATCTAAGGAAGCACTCCTAAATAACTCCCTCCAACCATCAGTAGTGCATGTGTGATCAAGAGCAAAGAAGCAAGAAGAGTGTCAATTTGATGTTAGAGTATAATCAAGTTGTGGGCCATGATTAGTAAAGCAAAAGCATAGAGAAGTGAAGCACTCACAAGGATCTCTTGGTTGTTATGTGGGATTGAATGTCCTCATTTGATCCTTTGTCATCTAACTGGTACAAGTAGTTGGAGGTACTTCTGGTATTTCCTCATCCTCAAGTGTGTCATCCTCCTCTCTCGTCCTCTAGAGCATAGTCATCATCACTCTCCTCCTCTGGTCACTTTGCATCATAAACTAACTCACTCATCATGGGTGAAGTTGTCTTTGACCCTATCCTCAAGGAGGTTGTGTATTAGGTGTCCCAAGAGTGAGGGGAGTCCATAAAGATCTCCCTTGTCGAGCCTTTGTCATCTCTTGAAGGGATCGATAGCATGGAGACATAGGAGGTTGGTCTACAAGAAAATACTTTCCAAGCTACTGAACAACTCGAAGGATGGAATGGATCTCAACAAGGCCATTCTTATATGTCAAAGAATGCACTCGTTTTAAAAAGGATCGAAAGGCCATATCTCTAGTCCATCTCCCCTCCATGTAAGTATAGGGGTCTACAATAAATCATCGTCTGTCAAAGTTGCCACTACTCGTGTGGTCGCATTGAAAGGCCAAACTCTATGTCATCTCATTGCTCTAAGATCGATAGGCTTCACTAGGGGCATCTCATGTTGATAAGGATGAATGTGCTCTAGGATCAACACCATAAGCAAAAAGGGATGGATGAAGACTAGTGCTCCATGCCACACAATCTGATATAGACCTCTGTAGACCAACAGTAGTATGTCCACTCCCCAAGTGTAGACTCTATCTTGCTCAATGTCTCATATAATTGGTGCCTAACAACATCTTAGCATCAAGGTATTCTTGCCTCCCAACAAGCAAGTGGCAATCAAACCAATAAAGACCTTTCACAGAGGCAGAATGGCATATGAAAGAATTGAAGTAGGCTAGATCCCTAGACTATCTCCTGGATGATCGACCCCTAAAAAGGAGGCCCATGATAGTCTTGTCCCTCTGAATCAACCTCAAGAAGTGATAGTCTCTCTCCTCAAATCAAAACTCCAAGGATGTGATACACATAATGCAATGTAAAAGTCCACTCGCCCTGAACTCCTAGAAATCTAAACTTGTTTCCATCTGTGTCTCAAAAAGTCAAGATGTCATAGTAAATTTGCACAAAAGGACAAACTAATAGAACTCATAGTACCCTCGCTAATCCTACCCTCTGAAGAACTGTCAATGTTACTCTACTTAGTGCCTCCACAACATCTACAAACCAAGCCTGCTTCCTAGTGGTGCTCCACTTGATGTAAGTATCTTGCAGAACCAGGAAAGCCTCAAAAAACCCAAAAAATTGTAAAAATTTGAAAAACAAAAAAAATATCTTAAAAAATCCAAAAAATCAGAAAACATCAAAATCAACTTGCAACCAATGAAAACAACGCAAAACAAGCAACCTTATGGTTGTTCTCGACTAGTTGGGGTGACCAGGAAGGTCTCTCGGGTGACTTGCAAAGTCTCTCGAGTGACCTAGGAAGAGTGGTAGGAATGCCTAAGTGATGGGCCTCCTCATTACAAACGACCTAGTAGGGCACATAGGGGTGACCCTACTCAAACCCAAAGCAAACCCCACATACCCAAAAATATGAAATTTTCAACAAAAAATAGTAAAACAAAAATATGAAAACATTCCTAACCTAGAGAACAATCAAAAGCAACAAATAGAATCAAATTTAATGAACATTTTAAAAAGAAATCAACATAAAGAGAAATAATTGTACCGTTGTAAATTGTGCTCCTTGTTGGCCCAAGCACAATTTCATGTTATATTTGGCACTTGCTTTAGTGTCCACTCCGCTAGTCCATTTTAGGTCCACTTCTAGCCTTGACCTTGCCCTTTTAACCTAAGAGATGTATCGTGTTACCTAAGATTTTACCGATGTTGTGTGCCAGAACTGGGAGCGGCATTTAGGTCTTGATTAGGTCCTTGAGCTATGGTCCTTTATGGAGCAAATCTCGCTAGGACTAGGGTGCCCAACGCCTTGGTCCCACCCATTTTCCTCGGGATTGCGAGGCACTCTCAAGGTTAGCAGTGTCTTGAATGACGTGACCTCGATTTCGACATTTTGCAAACACACGCAAACATACCTTAAATTAAAAAATACTTTTTATCTTATGCCCTAAATTACACCTATAATGCCATATATAAACCAATGCTTTTGTCATTATGAAGTATGATGTGATTATTACAGTGAAGCTCTGCCAAAATTTATATTGATACTGCTGCAAATTATTTTGTTTATCTTCTACCATTGATTGAAGCTTTCAAGAGGATTGAAGAATAAGTTGGAATCACTGACTGATGATTGTCTTGTACCACTTCATTGTGATTTGGTATAGTTTCAACCCATTCTCGCCTCCAAGCTTTGGTTGCCCGTTGCTTCATTGAGGTGAAGTTGCAGATCTGAAGTATTTTCCCTTAGGTAACACATCTCTCTTAGGTTAATTTATCATTTCATTGATTGAGGCATATAGGAATCCACTCTAATACACTTGAGTAGGGTTTCGTTGTTTGATTTTGTTTGTCACTACTTGCCACAATCTTAGACACACTTAAGTTTCAGAGCACACACTATTTGTTGCTATTGATCTAGCTATCTGTGAGGTAGGAATACCAAAACAGGGGTTTGACTGAGGCAAACTCCTATATGGCCACAACCATTTTTCCTCTCTTTGTGCATGTGCATGTCCCATTCGAGAGTTTCTGATAGAAAAGAAACAAGAATCAAAGAGCAGGTACAGAGGTCGTATGTCAAAAGAAAACCTGCCCAAAAACCCTAGGACTAGGGCACCCAGGTCCCCCTAGATTTGCTCTAGCTTTCTGTCACAAGTTCTGTCTAATCTTTGTTTCTCTGTTTCTTTGATCCACTTCTATTTTCTGTCTCTGTAATAGTCATTTGTGCATTTCATCGGATTTATCAACTAGGGTTTAGTGTTACATAGTTTTTATCAATTCATTAGTAATCAATCTTTCCTTTGCAATAAAGGAACAGAGCCCCGAACAACTTGGCTCTCCCTTGTGGATGATAGCCAACCACCAAGTCTTCGAAGGCTTGTGTTCCAATGTTATGTGGAGAAGGATTGACCTAGGTTAAAAACATTAATTAGTCTATATCCCATTTTCGACATAACATTTTGGTGAACCTGACATCTTACACTTGCATAATCTTCTTTATTTCTGATTAATTAGTTAATTAATTGATTAGATGCTTGTTATATTTGAAAATTTTATGTGCTTAGTGTAGAAAACAAAAATATTTAAACATTTTTACTTTTCTTTAGATTAGAGAAAAAAAACATAAACAAAACACATTCTTATATCCCTTAATCAACATTTACCGTCTTGTCATCACATTTCTTCTACTTCTCATATCTCTTTTTCTTTCTTCCATCTTCAAACCTTGGAGAAAACAAGTTATGCGACAATGGCAAATCTCTTTCTTCAAGATTTTCATGCATATGATGAGCCATTTAGTAGTGATGATTTTGATATGTTAGATGAAGCCCTAGATGACTTCATCTTGACATAATCGTCATCTACGACTCCTAAAACATCTTTTTGTCAAAGATTAATCAACATGATTTATGTTTCTGGTTCCCCAAAGGAGCCTAAGAAACCTAAGATTGTTGTGCATCTTCGACCTAATGTTCCTAAACCACATTCTAGTCCCGTTTTAACTATTTGAGGTGCCCAAAACACACCTCGACCTCATGGTTACATCTTAAACTATGCAAAACAACTTACTCAAAACAATCAACATCTTCAAGATGTGTCACAGGAACTTCATTACAATGTGGTTGCTCACACATATAACACTCGAAATAATAAACAAAATAAACAAACACCAATTGTTCGTACTTCTCTTCCATCTTCTCAACATTTTCTTCCTCCACCACCTCATCTTTCTTAGCACACTAACAGAGAATACAATCTTGCTGAGCAAATTCATGCTACTCTAGCTAATATCTCACTCTGGGAGTTAATACAAACCTCGCCTGCATACCACGGATTGCTCCAGGAAGTTCTACAAAAGGTGATTGTACCACCTTCTGTTAGACCGAATGATGTAGCAGCCTTGTTTGATTGTATGCATGCGACGAATATCAACATTGTCTTTCAACAACATGAGTTGCCTCCTATTGAAGTTCATAACCAATATGATGCACTCATGATTTTGGTAATCATTAATAAAAATAGAATAAAAAGTACACTAATCGATAACAGATCGGGTCTTAATGTTTGTAGCATAAACATGTTATGCAAAATCGGTGTAAATACGTCTCATTTAACTTGATACTCTCTCTATTCGTGGCTTTGATAACATTGGTAGACGATCATTAGGTACAATCACTATCTATTGAGGTTGGACCTGTGACCTTGCCTACGTTTATCCATGTCATGCCTGATTCTCTTTCATACAATCTTCTTCTTGGTAGACTGTGGATTCATGCCATGGGAGTAGTCCCATCTACTCTTCATTGTACATTAAAGTTCATTTATAACAACAAACTCCATATAGTTGAGGCTGACCTGAATCCAAAAAGTTGCTTACATGCAGAAACTGGATCTCAGACTCCTGTCTCTAAATCTTTTAACACTTTGATTCCATCAATAAAATGAAATCCATCATCTCATGATGCTACCGACAATTTTGAACAACATTGTATGTCAACTTAGAGTGAGTTTTTGGGTGACGATTGGGGTTCGTTAGATTTTACACCTTCCTTTATTGGGGAGTATAAAATCTCACCACAAAAGTCTGAGACCTCGAAGGTGGCTTCGATTTCTACTACACATACTCTTCCTTCTTCTGAAACACATAAACTCACTATTCCAATGTCTTCCACTTCAACAAATTCTGTTGATTATACTTACACTATTGACTACGCCACTAGTGGTGACTAGCCATCTTCTACGAAAATGGCATCCTATTATGGTCGGGGTTTTCAAATCTTATCTTAAATTGGATATAGAGGCAATGGTTGTGGTTTAAAAGAACAAGGTATCAAGATTCCCTTAGAGCCTAATCCACATGGTTCTCCATTTGGTCTTGGATACCACCCTTTGAAGCCCACCAAAGCTTCTTGTCGTCCTTCTCTCAATGTAAACATGATAATTGCAACTCAAAAGTCTTCTACATTACTTAATCTTATTCATCCTAATCTAATAGATGTTAATTTGACTGTTGGCATACCTTCTTTGGATATTTTTCCAATGGATGAAGCTTTGGCTGAATTCCTTAGAGTCTATAGCATTTGTCTCGTTACCATCATGATCACGGATTTCTCTATTGTTTAAATGTTGAGGCATACATTCGGAAAGATGCTTGTTTATTGGATGATACTTCAGCATCTCAGGAGACGCTTCAAGAATCCCTTCATTCGTCTGATGTCCGAGACTGTAGTACCCTCCTTGTTGGAGATACTGCCAATGTCTTGATGGACTTGGCTAATCCTAAGAAAGTTATACCAATTGGAAAATGTCTTAATTCAGATGAACAACATGAGCATTCTTCTCTTCTACATGAATTTTCAGATTTGTTTGCTTGGACATATTCAGACATGCCTAGCATTGATTCACAAGCTGTTACAACATTGTGTTGCATTCTGATGCCAAGCTTGTAAAACTAAAGATCTGAAAAATGAATCCCAAGGTGGCATTATTAGTTAAGGCTAAGATTGAGAATCTTTTATAAGTTGGCTTTATCCGCCCTATTGACTATTCCCCTTGGAAATCGAATATCGTGGTTGTCGCTAAACTCAACAACCATATTCAGATATGTATTTATTTTCGTGATCTCAACAAAGCTTCTTTAAAAGATGATTTTCCTTTTCCTAACATCGACATGATCGTTGACTCCACTATGGGCCATGCATTACTCTCCTTCACAGATGGCTTCTCTGGATATAATCAAATATTCATCAATCCTTAAGATCAATATAAGACAACTTTCATCACACCTTGGGGAACCTTTTATTGGGTGGTCATGTTGTTTGGACTTACGTTGGTGTGACTTACCAATGTGCTATGATGCTTATCTTTCATGATTTCATTCACAACATCTTAAAGGACTATATCAATGACATTTTAGCCAAGTCTATCTTGCATCAAGATCATGTCAAAATCCTCTGTCAAATCTTTGAACGTATTTGAAAATACATGTGCTTAAATCCTCGTAAATGCATCTTTGGCGTTGATAGCGACAAGCTATTAGGATTTATTGTTTCACATCGTGGTATTGAGGTGGATACAAAGAATATTGACACTATCGTCAACATGCCACCTATGAAAAGTGTTTCTCAACTTTGTAGTCTACAAGGAAAGGTTCAGGCTATTCGTCAGTTTGTCTCACAACTAGTGGATCAGACTCTCCCTTTCAATCAACTTCTTAAAAAGGATTCTCATTTCAATTGGAATGCAGATTGCCACAAAACTTTTGATGATCTAAAAAGGTATTTGACCAATCCTCCTGTCTTATATCCAGCTACTTCTGGATGTCATTTTCTTCTTTACACTTCTGCTTCATCTAATGTTATTGTAGCACTATTGGCACACCATGATAACGATGGCAGGAACACATTGTATATTACATCAACTGAACTTTGTTCGATTATGAAGTCTGATATTATGCTATTGAAAACAAAGTCTAGCTCTTGTGTTTGCAACACATAAGTTGAGATACTACCTTTTAAATGTTGAAACTCTTGTCATTGTAAAATTTGATCCTTTAAAACATCTCTTCTCTAAAATAGAACTTTCAGGACGTTTGGCCAAGTGGGTAATGTTGTTAATGGAATTTGACCTGAAATTCATCTCCCGAAAGGTAATTAAAGGACAAGCGTTGACCAATCATTTAGTGAATGCTCCTTCACCATTTTTTATTCCAAATCAAGACTTGTTCCCTGACGATCATGTCATCCCCGTGGATATTGATCGGGCATGGAACTTGTACTTTGATGATTCTAGGTGTCAAATTGGCTCTGGAGTTGGTGTCATACTAGTACCCCCTTCAGGTAAGCCAATTCCTCTATCCTACCATCTCAATTTTCTATGTACCAACAACATTACAGAGTACAAAGCCCTTATTGTTGGCTTGCATGTTGCTTTGTCTCTCAACATTCAACATCTTTGCATATTGGTGATTCTCAGTTGATTATAAGACAAGTCAATGGATCTTATCAAGCAAAGCAAGATAAGTTATCTCAATATCATGACTTGGTCTTATCACTATTAAACGCTTCTCTTCTTTCACAATTGACACAATTCGACGGAAATACAATTGATATGTGGATGCAATGGTGAGCGTTGCTTCCTTATATCTCTTGACAATTCATCTGTGGACTTCCAAGTCATTATTCATAATCTTACTTCACCTTCTATATCTAAAGATTCTTCTAATATTGCTTTATGTTATAACATTGATTCAAACGAATGGTACTCCCATATATTCCAATATTTGAGTGATGGTACCTTCCCCACTCCTTATAAAAGTGCCCGAGCTCATATTTGTTAGAAATATAAGCAATACATAATTGAAATAACAGTGAATTAGCAATAAAAGCACAAAATAGACAACACAGATTTATGTGGAAAACCTGGTAATATGCCAGGAAAAAAATCACGGGCAAAGATCTCTCAATTTTATTCTCAGAAGAAAATTCGCAGTTACAAAACTTTTTCTCATGCCTTGGGATTCAAGCTCGACCACCCTAAATATTCACGAAAAAGCACATTCAAAAACCGATCAAATCTAAAGATAGATTTCCATGCATAAAAGCATGAGTGGCACTTCCGCATGCAATTTTGCATGGTAAACATGTGGAACATGGCCCAAAAAATGCCTTCAGCATGTAGGGGGGCTACGCCCAGCGCCTTGCAACCCCCTGTCCAACAACCTTTCAAGTTTCCATTCCTTAGCCTTCAACCCCGTGAGATCTCAATCGACTACTCATCACTGCTGGAATAAGTCAAATTGACTTCACATTTCAACAATATTCACAAGCTTGTAGCACGCTACATCATCCTATCTAATGTTCTTTATCATAGAAGTTACAACGGCCTTCTTCTCTGTTGTCTAAACAAATTAGAGATCCTGATTTCCTTGGAGGAAGCACATTCAAGTGCCTGCGGAGGGCATTTCGGTGGTAAATCTTTGGTTCAAAAATTGCTTCACATGGGTTACTATTGGCAAACTATGGAACAAGATTCCTTTGCCTTTGTCAAAAAGTGCCCTTAATGTTAACAACATAAAAATCTCATTCAAGCTCCTACCCAGGAACTTCATGCCCAAGCATCCCCTTGGCCATTTTTCATGTGGGGCTTGGATCTTACTGGAAAGATTTCTCCTCCTTTTTCTAAAGGACATACTTTGATCATAATAGCGACTAACTACTTCAAGAAATGGGTCAAAAAGGTCCCACTCTGATCCACGACTACTAAAGTAATTTGTCGCTTCCTTCTTGATAACATCATTTCTCGCTTTGGTCTTCCTTCCGCTTTCGTTTCCAATAATGATTCGTCATTTAAGAACTACGATGTGAATTTCCTCGAGAAATTTCATATTCTCCACACCATATTATCCTCAATCAAACGGCCAAGCAGAAGCTTCTAATAAAACAATTGAATAAATCCTTCAGAAAACTATTGACATAGTAAAGATTGGCACACTCAACTCTCTTATGCATTATGGGCTTACCGAACGAGTTTGTACGGCTATAGGTACCACCTCGTACAACCTCGTGCATGGTGTCGATGCGATCATGCCCTTGGAGTTAGAAATTCCTTCATTGTGGATTTCTCTCAATGACATTCTTGATGAAGATTCCTAAAGAGAACAAAGGCTTCAATAGCTTGAGATGCTTGATGAACAGTGCATAAACACTCTCAAACATCTCCAATCTTATCAAAAGACCGTCTAACGCCGCCACAATGAATTTGTCATCCATCTCTCAATCACAGTCGGTGATTTGGTGCTTTATGAAAATCAACGCAATGTCAATGCCTCTCTAGGAGAGAAGGGGAAGTTCAGTCCGAATTGGTTAGGGCCTTACTTCATCACCGAAGTCTATGGATCAGGTGCATATAGATTGTCGACAATGAATGGTACGCCTCTCAAAGAAACTATTAATGTTATTCACTTATGTAGACACTATGCTTAATCTTATTTTAAAATTTCCATCATTTCATTTCTAAATGTCATGTTAGAATTTATTTAAAGCAGATCATGTTAGATAGTTAATATTACTTATCTATTTAATATAGGTTGCTTCGTTCATGATAAACATGTGGTTACCCTGAATTCTTAGAGTAATTTTCTTAGTTTTGAAAATTACTTGTTGTTAGCATACATTTAGTTAATCCATACACCATGTTAATTAGATCGTTTTAGCATTTAATTAAACAATGTTATCACGTTGTTTAGTTAAATCATGTGATCGCATTTAATTCGACATGTGTGTACGTTAGACAATCATTGTTGTAATTAGTTAAGCAATTTCATAAAATCTGTTTAATTAGATCACATGATTAATCTAGAAAACAATATTTCATCAACACATGTATCAATTAGATCATTGTCATATTTATTAAACAATCTCATTAGTTTGTTTATATACATCACAATTGCATTTCATTGTCACATACATGTTAATTCACCACATTTAATTAGATCTTTGTCACATTGTTTCAATAAGATCACAAATGACATATAATTAAACCGTCATCATCATCACAAAGACACAAAATATAAATCAAAATGTCTATGAGTCACTCACAGTTTGTAACCTCGTAGAGACATCCATCTGTCACACAACCACGACCAAGTTCTAAGGAGTCGGGTACCTACGGTCTTGCAGATTGATGAGACTTGTTGATATATATATAAGTTGATACATAGTCACCACTACAACAAAATGTGGTGCGTAGCAATCATACATCAACAACAAGTCTCATCAATCTGCAGGATCATGGGTACCCGACTCCTCGGAACCTGGTCGTGGTTGTGTGACATCTATGAGGTTACAAATTGTGAGTGACTCATAGATGCACTCCGTGTCTGCAAACCCTAGACCTGCCCTCTGAGCTCTGCCGCCTCCACCTAAACATCTGAATACAATTGTTGTAGTCAATCTATGTTGGCTCATAGTTGGCCCACCTCTCCCTGCAACTCTCTCAAAAGTGGATGGTCCATTGCCAGCGCTGCTCCTGCCCCGACTGCCTAAAGCTCAACTAGAGTCTGACCTAGTCGTATCTCGAAGGCATCTCGTGCTACCTTGGCACTCAACACCCTCTGAATTGCTCGGTCTCCCTCTAGCTCGAAGGCATCTCGTGCCACCTTGTTACTTGACACCCTCTGGATGGCCTCCTCGTAAGCCGCCCTTAGTTGTACAATGAGCTCGAACACATTAACATATCTCCCTACAGTATGTTATGGCCTATAACTAGCCTGCATTGGCCTTTGAGTATGCATGGTGGGCACCATCTCCGCTATGAATCAACCCACAAAGTCGAGACATGCTCGTGTACCAACTAAAAAATAGAAACAAAATTTGTATCAAAACTCTCATCATGAACATAAATCATAAATCAAATTCAACATCTACTATTCTGCTCAATCTCAAATCATAACATGAATGTAAACTTCTTACCTAGATCACCGCCCTGCGAGTCATGATCGACTGAAGGGCCGACAGCTGCTAAGTGTATAGTCACAGGCATCGTTGGGGATGCCGTAGCGAAAACACCACTTGACTCCCTGCGCTCATGTCGACTCCACACTCTTAATGCAGAAGATAGTGACTGTGATGCACGAGGTCGAGCCCTAGGTCTCTTCTTGATGACATCATTGTCCTCCTCTCCTTGGCATCGTCTCCCTCTCGATGTCGGCATTGGCTAATCCTCCTCCTTATCACCGGCATCATAGTTATCATCTCTCTCCTCTACTGACTCATCCCCTCAATCCATCCAAGGTCTAGGATCACCATTGGGGTAGTTTGCTGGAAATATAGGACCAGGATGAAACATGCTCCACCAAGTCATATAGGTTGGGCTCACACCCACATCATCGGCATTGGACATGGGCACTGCATCTTGTTCCTCATCATCAGGATCACTCAATGCAACATCAATAATAGTGGGTCGGGCCTCGTCTCCAGCCCTCACTGCACTATGAGCTAAGCATACATAGGTCAATCGAGCGATAGGTACTCTTTGCACACGTCTGAACTGTCTTGTCACTCGATCGTAATAGAAAGGCACGACGATGTGATCAAAGTGACCGACTAGAAGCCAATCTCGCTGCACCCTCGTCAGATGTCAACTCTCACCCATCCATGATCTAAGACCCCTATATGGTCTCCACATGATATCATCACTCTCCAATCCAATAAATCACCACACCTCCACAGTCTCCTTAGTGCATAGGTGTGTGCTCGTGGGCATGTCCATATAAGCTCTATTAGGAACCCCACTCGCCACGTGCATGTGATATGCTCGAATGCCCACACCTGGAGAAGTATGCAAGTCATCAAGCTATGTGCCTCATGATGCACATAGTGCCCTAGACCATGGTATAAGTGAGCCAACATGCTTTGTTCCCAAGAATATATTTTCCTCTGCTCCTCCATCACCCTGATAGTATGAACGAGGCCCGCATGAAGGTGTGTGCCTCGTCCATCATATGTAACCATGAGTGTGATGGTAGCGATCAAGATGCGACGTAAGATTGGTGTGACTACAACAACCCGCTCTAACCAAGCTATATGAATGTGTCCAATGGTGCTCAAGGGCATGATGCAGCCAAGACAATACATTTGGCTCACCTGAACATACTCCTCTGATCGATAATCATCAATCCTCATGGTCTCGCCTTGTACAAGTAACCATAGGATCCGGTAAACATCCTCCAGTGTCACCGTCATCTTTCCTGTCAGAAGATGGAAGGTAGAGATATCTGCCTTCCACTACTCCATGAGTGCCATCAACATCATATCATGATATCTAATAGTGGGCATCGTGTAGACCCACCACAATTCAATATCTCTAAGGTGACCAACATCTACGACAGAAAGCGTCTCAGCATGACTACGCAACAATGTGTATAAGTGACCACCTGAATGCTCACGCATGGCTAGGGGCACTTGCAATCAACACCAAATCAAGATCTGACACTTCCATGCAAATTGAAGTAAAAAACAAGTTCAAACTTCAAAATTTCAACAAAATTTCATAGGACACTAGCGCCCTGATTGGACACTAGCACCTTGGTAAGACTCTAGCACCCTAGGAGGAGATTAGCGCCCCCCTCAGGGCCTAGTTTGGCACGTAATCTTCGAAAACGACACAAAAAAATGACAAAAATCACAAACACAAATCAAAATCTCAGACTCACCTCACATGCCCGTATGCCCTGTGCTATACGACTCAGTTCATCTAGCCTGGGAGATCGATATGGCTGTCTACGTGGCATTGTCACTCTTGTGATCATTGGAGACTTTCCAAACTCTCTGAAAATGAAAAAGATAAATGAGATAGTAAATTGTGAAAACCTACTTACTATTTATAGCAAAACATCAAAACACATCACCATTCTATTCAAACACTATTCATTCAAACATTGACAACTTGGGCTAGAGAACTTTGATTTTCACATCGCCTGTTGTGCTAGAATCCTAGTTCCACCTTCTTTCTCATCATATGCCTTGCGTTTCAACGTTATTTCAACAAATGACTCTACCAAATGCATATTCATCAACTCTTTAGAAATTTGTAATAGAGAAAGTGTTGCCCTATTTCTACCTTCATATAAGCAAACAGAAACAAGGGCCATATATCTACCTGTGAGTTTCGCTTTGGATCACACTCATTCCCCTTAGAAGTTTTTCGGACTAATACATATTTTTGTCTACAGGATGGTTTTCGTCTTTCTAACAAAGTGGTTTTGCAGGATGTGGTCCCTAACACTGTGGTTTTGTAGGGTCCTAACTAGGGGCTCCATTCTCTCGCTTGGCAACATTTTGCGTCCTCTACAGTATTCTTTTGGGTATCCTTTACATGCTTATTTGTTTTCTTGTACTTTAGCTTGCATATGCACGTAGTGTCATATGACCACTAAAGTGGGGGCTAAATGTACTGTCGTAAATTATGCTTCCTGTCGGTGCAAGCACAATTTTATGTTATATTTGGCACTTGCTTTAGTGTCTGCTCCCCTAGTCTATTTTAGGTCCACTTCTAGCCTTGACCTTGCCCTTTTAACCTAAGAGATGCATCGTGTTACCTAATATTTTACCGATGTCGTTTGTTGGAACTGGGAGCGGTGTTTAGGTCATGGTTAGGCCCTCGAGCTATGGTCCTTTTTTTAGCAGATCTCGTTGGGTGCCCTAGTCCCTCCTGTTTTCCTCAAGATTTCGAAGCACTCCCAAGGCCAGTCTTGTCTTGGATGACGTGACCTCAATTTTGACATTTTACAAACACGCGCAAATGGACCTTAAATTCAAAAATACTTGTCAGCTAATGCCCTAAATTACACCTATGATGTCATAGTTAAACCAATGCTTTTGTCATTATGAAGTATGATGTGATTATTACAATGAAGCTTTGCCAAAATTTATATTGATACTGCTGCAAATTATTTTGTTTAGCTTCCACCATTGATAGAAGCTTTCAAGAGGATTGAAGAATAGATTGGAATCACTAACTAATGATCAACTTGTACCACTTCATTAGGATTTGGTATGGTTTCAGCCCATTCTTGCCTCCAAGATTTGGTTGCTTGCTACTTCATTGAGGTGAAGTTGTAGATCTGGAGTATTTTCCCTTGGGTAACACATCTCTCTTGGGTTAATTTATCATTTCATCGATTGAGGCATATAGGAATCCACTCTAATACACTTGAGTAGGGTTTCATTGATTATTTTGTTTGTCACTGCTTGCCACAATTTTAGACACTTAAGATTCAGAGCACACACTATTTGTTACTTATTTGGCTATCCATGATGATGAAAGAGCATTATGAAGTCATTCAAGTAAATTGGGACAGTTAATATTGAGTTGCAGACTGCCAGGAAGAAACATTGGAGATTACCGAATTTTCACATCAGAGCACGTGGAGCAGGAATTACCATATACATATCATCATCTACATCATATTTAAAATTTAGGTCATTTGGATTTGTCTACTAAAAGTTATTGCTACTAGAAGATCATCAATTTTCTCAGTGCAGAGCAGTCAGTGTTCAGTTGAAGTCTAATAGGTTTGCAGAGCAATTATGTGACTTGCAGAGCCTAATGGAATATCATTCAAGATAATTTAGGACCTAGCCAACCTTCATGGAGAACCACATCAAGTTTCATCCATTTGTAGAGCAATACCATATGTTTTAGGCCGACCTACTTGTTTATACATGTTTTCATACTATCTGTTACAATTAGGCTGACAAGGTAATGTTTTGAAGGCTTGTGGAGGATATAAATGAAGGATAAAGGATTGTTTCAAGGCAGTGGAGAGGTGTGTGAAGAAAGTATGTGAAAAGATGAATAATCCAGAAGATGCAGAGGTGTTTTAAGCCAATAAAATAACAGAGCAGAAGCAGGAGACAGAGCAAGATACAAAGCAGGGAATTGAGGAGAATAAGAAAGAAGACTTAGAAGAATGATGTTGTATGAATCTTTTGTAAGCCAGGGCTATAACCTAACACATGAAAAACCCTAGAGGCATATGTAATGAGGTTTGAAATTCTAATATAATGAGAAGTGATCCATGAAGGCTGGGATTTTCCTTTTGAGGGTTTTCCTAGGATAAATCTTGTGTCATATGTTTATGAATATCTCTTATCATTATGTTGTTAGCTATATGTTTTCATGGCATCTTCGTTATGATCATGGTGTTGATTGTTTAAGGTTGCAAGGCTAGATAGTCCTTCATTGGACCCTCCTACCTTGACTGCATCAAGTGATATCAGAGCCAAGTTGTGAATCTGTTGGGATGGTTGTGAATCTGTTGGGAAGATAGAAAGTGTCGGAAGAAAGTGCGAAACTCTAAAGTATAACAGGAATCACTGGAGAAGGAAGATCAAGGCAAGAAAGATCTGGGTAAGATTTTCACATTAATTTGTTTGTATGATTTGTTTCAATGGGAAAAATTGGAAAAGGGATGAAGAAAGAAAATGAAAACTTAATATGCGAGAAGGATGTTCTAGAAGAAGAATTGTGTGAAATCAAAAGATATAACTCAGAGTTGATGGAGAGGATAAGAGAACTAGGAGAAGACAAATATGATTCTCTTGAAGAAGAATTAGAAAATGTAAAAAGGAGAAATGAAGAATTAGAAGAAGAGCTGAAGTTGTTTGAGTATGTCAAAAGGAGTTTTGAAGAATTGGAAGAAGGATGCAAGTTATTTGGCCATATTGAAAAGAGGAACATAGATTTGAAGAAAGTTTGGAGAAGTTGAAAAAGGAAAACAATTTACAATGGAGTCAAATATCTGGATTGAAAGAGCAAGTTACTTAGTTACAACAGTCACTTGTAGCATGTAGGGAAGAGAATGAAAGTCTAAAATCTAAGCTTAAACTTTGTGATGTTTCTTATGAAACTAATGATTGGTGTGATACTGTAGAAGCTTCTTTAGAAGGTGAGATTGAATATAATAATGTAACTGAATCTGCAATTGTTGGTAATGGTGTTGACAATGTTGGTTATAGGATCATGAAAAGAATGGGATATGAAGGAAAAGGATTGGGAAAGTATCAGCAAGGAATTACAGATCCTATTGAGTTGGTAATGAGATCAAGAAATGAAGGCCTCTTATACATCAAAGGTAAAGAGGATAAGGATGTTGTCACAAATTCCAACAAATCAACTCAAGGAAGGAAAGGTATGCATTGTTCTTATTGTAATAGACATGGACATGAAAAGGAATTGTGTTGGGATCTATACCCTTGTAAGTTATGTGGATTAAGGAATCACTCTGAAAAGATGTGTTGGAATAAAATGCAGAGGAGAAAGTCTATAACAGGTTGTATACAAATGGATTATGGATGGATTGATGGTTCGAATTAGAAATTTGTTGCTTGTATGTTCAAAAGGTTGTATAGGCTGAAGTATTCATGTGTTGGAGGAAAAGAAGGATATGGATCAAGAAGCAGAGAGGGAAGACCACTTGTGGAGCAAAAAAAGGACAGAAATTCATACCACAGAGGGAGAAATGACAAGAGTTTCTACTGCAGCAACAGAGGAAGTCATAATTCTTACTGCAATGAAGGATACCAGAGGGATGAAAGAGGATTTGATAGGAGAGGAACATGTTTTCAAGTTTGGACGTGAAAAGCATCAAGCATTGAATGTCACCAAGAGGATATTATCGGAGGAGTAGTAAATAAAGCATAACTAACTTATGTAGAAGAAGAACCTATTGAATCATCAAGTTCAACAGAGGAACTGGAAGAGGGTGAGACATTGATCTTAAGCAGAATTTTGTTGTAGACTAATCATCTAAGGAAGCAATGCAAGAGAAAGTTTGTGTACTGAAGTAAGGGAAATATGGATAAAGAAACAAAGAGAAGTATAGGAGCAATGTATGCAGAGAAGAAACTAAAGGATTTTGATGTATGCAGAGGGAATTGTATCTAGAACCGGAGGATAGAAAGTACTGTAGATGGAATTCAAGAATGTATTGACTAAATCAAGGAAGAAAATGATTATTCCAGAGGATGCCAAGGATATTTGACTCTTAATTGATTGAAGTTGGTAATGATCTTGAGGCAACCTATAAGTGTTTGACAATAGAGAGTCAAACTGAGAGGTAGTTGCAACATTGTAGCCAGACTGCCAAACTTAGACCACCACAAAATGGAGAATTTGAGGTAGCTTACGAAGGAGACTTGCTCAGATTGATGACCATTGAGGCAATGCAATGATTTGTAAGCAGAGCACCGAATTTAAATCACTTGAAGTGAGAAAAGACTTGAGGCAGTCCGTAGAGAAGACTTGTATAGACCATTGGCCATGAGGTAGTGCAGTGATTTGTGAATAGATTTATGAACTTGAGGCAATTTGCATAGATGACTTAAACAGACCGTTGACATTGAGGTAGTTGCAAGTACTTGTGAATAGACCGCCGAACATATCTTATGAGACAACATTGATTCTGACAGAATACAGGCCAAAGTGAAGAGGCTCACTTTTCAATTAACCCCAAGAGTCTGATGCAGGAGCATCCGAAAGTTATTCAAGTAAATTGGGATAGTTAATGTTGAGTTGCAGAGTGCCAGGAAGAGACATTAGAGATTACCACATTTTACTTATTTTCACATCCAAGCATGCAAAGCAGGAATTAGCATCTACATATCATTATCTACATCATATTCAAAATTCAAGTCATTTGGATTTGTCTACTAAAAGTTATTGCTATCAGAAGATCATCAGTTTTCTCAGTGCAGAGTAGTCAGTGTTCAGTTGAAGTCTAATGGGTTTGTTGAGCAATTCCATGACTTGTGGAGCTTAATGGAACATCATTCAAGGTAATTTGGGACCTATTCAACCTTCATGGAGAACCGCATCAAGTTTCATCCATTTGCGGAGCAATACCATATGTTTTAGGCCAACCTACTTGTTTATACATGTTTTCATACTACCCATTACAATTAGGCTGACAAGGTAATGTTTTGAAGGCTTGCGAAGGATATAAATGAAGGATAGAGGATTGTTTCAAGGCAGCAGAGAGGTGTGTGAAGAAAGTATGCGAAAAGATGAATGATCCAGAAGATGCAGAGGTGTTTTAAGCCAAGAAGATAGCAGAGTAGAAGTAGGAGACAGAGCAAGATACAGAGCAAAAAATTGAGGAGAATAAAAAAGAAGACCTAAAAAAATGTTGTATGAATCTTTTGTAAGCCAGGGTTGTGGCCTAGCACATGAAAAGTTCTAGAGACATATGTAATGAGGTTTGAAATTCTAATATAATGAGAATGATCTTTGAAGGCTGGGTTTTTCCTTTGAGGGTTTTCCCAGGATAAATCTTGTGTCATGTGTTTATGAATATCTCTTATCATTATGTTGTTAGTTATATGTTTTCGTGGCATCTTCGTTATGATCATGGTGTTGATTGTTTAAGGCTGCAAGGCTGGACAGTCCTTCATTGGACCCTCCTACCTTGACTGCATCACATGAGATAGGAATACCAAAACAGGGGTTTGATTGAGGCAAACTCCTATATGGCCACAACCATTTTTCCTCTCTTTGTGCATGTGCAGGTCGCATTCAGGAGTTTCTGACAAAAAAGTGACAAGAATTGAAGAGCAAGTATAGAGGTCGTATGTTGGAAGAAAACCTGCCTAGAAACCCTAAGACTAGGGTGCCCAACGCCTAGGTCCTCCCAAATCTGCTGCAGCTTTCTATCACAAGTTCTGTCTGATTATTGTTTCTCTGATCAGCTTCTGTTTTCTATCTCTGTAATAGTTGTATGTGCATTTCATCATATTTATCAACTAGGGTTTAATATTACATAGTTTTTATCAATTCATTAGTGATCAATCCTTCCTTTGCAACAAAGGAATAAAGCCCTGAATAGTTTGGCTCTCCCTTGTGGATGATAGCCAAGCCCCAAGTCTTTAAAGACTTGTGTTTCAATGCTATGTGGAGAAGGATTGACCTAGGTTAAAAGTATTAATTAGTCTAAATCCCATTTTCCACATAACAATAGTACAAAAGGAAGAATGTTTTTCATTTCTCGCACCTATGGAATTGCATGAGCTTGTGTGCTTGCCATGAGATCAATCCTCTCATCCTAAGCTCTTTGTAGGTTGTTTGTTAGCTTGATTTTGTCACTGTATGGATGTTTTGCCTCTTCTTCCCTCTCTTCCTTCCCATCTTCTCTTCGTAGGTGCAAGTTGAAATTGCATTTCCTTTTGTTTCATTTTTCTTTTAGAGAGTAGGTTATTGCTTTGTTTTTGTGTGTTTTCTTTCATCGAACCTACATATCATCAAAATGGAGTAATTCAACACTAGTGTACATCAAATCCTACAATGACAACTATTCACACAAGTTGAGGCATACAACAAAAGGCAGTGTCATTCTATGACCTTGCATCGATGGTGAGTTTTCTCTTCTCACATTTCATTAGTGCTTTAGAATATTGTACATCATTTATTGATTCATTTGTAGGTTTGAATGTAGAAAAACAACAAATAGACAATAATATGTAAGTGTGCGTCCTGTGAGCCTATTTTGGGAAATGGCACCTACCTTCTATGTAGAATGCCATACCTCATGGGGCCATATGTAAGCACCCAAAATTGCATTTGGTGATATTTTATGTTTGATGATGATTTGGCGATGCATTGCATTGCCCACGTGACATGTCTATTTCTCCTAACATCCTTTTATGCCTTGATAAAATTTGTCCCAACATCCTAGTACCTTTTCTCAATGTGCTCCATCCTTGCATTTCATCCTCCTGGTCTTCCTAGCCTCTCTGCCTCTTGAAAATCCTTTTTCTCACCTCAATTTGTAGGGGCACCCATGAGACTGTAGGGTTGCCCGGGCAACAAATGTTAACCTTTAGGGTCACTTAGGTGACCTACCCTGACAAAAGGGGTGACCTAGACCTCGACACGAGTGACCCTATCATATTTTAAAGTGAGTGCAAGTTGCTTATTTTTGGCTAATTTTCTTCCAATTTCCTTTCTAATGGCTAGATTTTTGCTATGCTTTCTTTCCCAATTTCATGCCTATTCTTAGCATGCTTTATTTCCCAAATCTTCTACATTCCTCTCCTATATAAACAACCTTCTCTCATTCATAAGGGAGAAGTTTTGCATACAAGCTTTGAGTAAATTTGCAGAAGTTTTCCCTAAAGATAGAAAGATTAAGTTGCCTTTGCAACTCTTTGCGACATACTCTCATCCCATCTGTAGTATATCACCCTTAGAAAATTGCCTGCATTAGGGAAAATTTACATGTAAAAATGGGTCTCCTAAGGATGGCATCATCAAAATAATGAACTAACAAAAATTAACTAAAATATGACATTAACCGCTACGGTGACATCATCTAAAATAAAAATATAATCATTTATTTTATTACATTGAAATTTCTAAAATCTTATGAATTAATTCAGTAAATATAATTTGACTCTACATTTCTTACTCCATCTCAATATCTTTTTAAAAAATAAAGATTTTTTTTGTCTTTCAAATTTATTATTCTTAAATTATATTATAGAAATTATTGTGCTTTCTAAATAAACAAATCTAAAAAATATTTCACCAAATCTTTTCTCCATTAAAATATATAAACATTAAAATTATAAAAATGATTGAGCACATCTATGAAATGGCGGATGGGCTAGGGGCCATATTGTTGGCAATGTAATTTTCTTTGATGTTAATAATTGGGAGCTACCCCCTTGGTAGTGCTTACTTTAAAAAAATGATTTTAAAAAATTATAAATAATATATACTTTTACATATGTATATACTAATATTAAAAAAAAGAATTACGACTCCATATAAATTAAATTAAATTAAAGAAGCTAATTAAAGAAGCTCCAACTAGCTTTTTTAGTTTTTATTTTTTAATATGCACCTACAACGCAAATACACTTTAAATATTTTTTAAAAATATTATATTAATATATTATATAACATATGCCAATAAGGGCGTGGTTCGGTGGTTAATTCGCTCGGTTGTAGTGGTGGCCACCAAAGTTCAAACCCCCACTGGGCCAACGAGCTCGCAAGCTTTACGCCTTCGTTGGGCCAACGAGCTCGCGGGTTTGAAGTGTTCTTACTAGGGGATGAGGTCCCCCGTGTTGTGGCCTCACCGGTTCATTGCTCCGGGCAAAAGCATTTGTGTGGAGCCGGAGGGTGTGTCGCACCAGCATTGCTGGTCACATTAAAAAGTTTACCAGGGGCATTATCTTTTAAAAAAAAAACATATATTATTTACTTTTTAAAAAAATTATTGTTTATTATTTATAAAAATCCAACAACCACTAAAAAAGAATAAAATATTTTGTAATATTAAAGTGTTAGAAACATTTAAATTTAAAGAATGTGTAGCTCAACTTCTTTAATTTTCTTTAATTAAGCTCCAACTAGCTTTTTTAATTTTTACTTTTTAATAGCTACCTATAATCGGAAATGTGGTTTCAAATCTTTCTTTATTATATATACGATTTGTAACTTATGATTTAATATATACATTTATATATATTATTTATAATTTTTTAAATTATATTTTTAAAAAAGAAATTATTAATATATTTTTATTTATATTATTTATATATTTTTTATAGTAAAACCTGGTTTTAAGGTTCAGGGACCTATACCAAAAATTGGGCTTTCACCCACTGTCCAGAAGGATCATACGGTATTGAAGCTATTAATGAGATATAACAAAAGCAAAACTATATTGAAATATCTACCCTTTTAACTAACTGTCACTGAAACCCAGCCTATATCCCTGATTCGAATGTATATATAGGATTTGGGTAAGTTACACAAGCCCACAATCCTGATCAAAAAAGATACACAAAAAATCATGCTTAACATACCCTAAACATCATCTACACCTCCAAGATCCACGATGTCATTTTCAGAGTCACACTCACATGAGTATGAAGGATGTGGGTGCTTTGAAAGAGAGACATCTAGCTTGTTTGCTACCCGCTCCATCACCACCCTGGCATCAATTTACATGTTTTGTAAATTGTGAATGTGCCCCATCATTAACTCCATATTAGCCTCCACCTATTTCGTCACCTCAATTATGTCTTCATGTATCAACATCGACGACGCTGCAATTGAAAGCATAGTGGTCACCATTAAGGATTGTCCCACTCCAAACACATTCCATCATCCCCTCGTGCTTCCAAGGTCACGAACCAAATTGGTCATAAATGAATGGATATTTACTCCCTCCTTACCATGCACCTCCTTTTCCATTTTCAAAATTCTTCCAAACCATGCCCTCAAAATAGAATTCTTAATCGCCTACTCAATCTCATTAATGAATCTGGCCATAGCTGTTAGGGTTAGATGGCAGAAGATGTCAATTAAATGCAAATAAAGAATAAACAGGGGAATGAAAAATACACAGAAATAACAACAGCAAGAGACAAGTTTTAACGTGGTTCACCCAAACTCAGGCTTCATCCACCAACAGAGAGTCCAATATTATTATCCAGTAAATCAAACCGATTACAACTAGCAATCCCTGCAACTCAATACCACTGCAAAATGCTACAATACAATATCAATAGAAACCCTAACCCTTAGCCATTTTTATCATGACTTTTGTCGGTTACAAAATAGGGTTTTTTATGTCGGCCAATGAAAAAAACTCTCGATGACTTAATAAAATAATAAAAAACCATGTGCACGCCAGGGGCACTGCCCCTGGACCCCACAAGGGGCGCTGCCCCTTGACCTTGTAGGAATTTGGGGGGAAACCGCGCCGATAAAAGTGGGGAAAATTTAACCTCCGAATCTGATTAGGCTCCATATAACAACAATAGCCTCCTCACCAGGCAACTTCTTCTCCCTCTTCCTAACCCCCACCTTTCTTGCAGGCTTCTTTTCAACCACCTTTCTCCCTCCCACTGTCCTACTACAGCTCCTCCTACTCAACTATCTCCTAGGCACCTCCGAGACCAAATTCTTCCCCTTTACGTTTTCCTTTGCTTCCATCTCCTTCTACAAATCCTCTCTCCGCAAAATCAAGAATAACTAAATGGTCAACAAAGAGCGAAGTGGGATTATAACACCAATCCCATCATTCATCCACCGCACACGAAGCATGACATGACCATCCATATCATAATGGCTTCACACGTTTAAACTGTCCATACTTAATTAACCCCACACACCCCTTATCATTCTTACGTAATCTATCCAAGCCCTTATGGATCTTACCCCTTATTAGGTGATGTTATTTATATATTTTTTAAGTATAATTCTTGCTAGGTTTTTATATAATATATAATATAAAATTATAAATATATTAATTCAACAAACAATATATGAAATGGAGCAGAGCAAGGAGCGATTTCCTGAGGTAGACATTCAGTGTGAAGCGACTAAGGAAGGAGAGCACAGGGTTTACACATCCAACAATAGTTATGTGAAATCCCCGCACATTAGTATAGACATTTCGCAGGAAGGTAGAAAGGAGAGAGAAGCACTCTTAGAAACAACCCTAATATGTCATTTTATCGATCCTAAACTCAGTAGAAGTGAAATCAAGACTTGGGCAGAGGAAATTTGGCAGGTACTATGCATAATTAAATTTCTCCCTAAAGGTTTTTTTGTCACAACATTCGTCTCTCTTGCCGATCGGGACCTAATTCTTAAGGGGAAGAATTGCTCCAAGAATGGTTCTCCACTATACATGAGGAAGTGGATACCTAACTTTGATCCAACCAAATGTGATCCTTACAAAGAGCCAAAGTAGATTTGATTATATAATTTTCTGCCGGAGTGCTGGACAGAGGAATGTTTGCTTAAAATCAGGCTCTCTCTTGGCACGGTGTTAGCCATAGACGAAGAACTGTTTGGAAGCAACTCATTCTTGTTTGTAAGAATTCAAGTGGCAGTTGTTTACAAAATCCCATCATAAGTCATTCTACAAACTGAGGATTACCAAAGGAATCAAAAGTTGGAGATAGAGGAAAACTATTTCTTCTGCCTCAACTGTCGTAGCCGTAAGCACTTAGAAGATCGGTGCCCTAAGAAAAGAGCCATAGATAAGCTAGAGGGCTCAATTGGGTCACAACGTGACACTACCAAGGCTAGAGAAGCACAAACTTCCATGAATGAGGGAACATCCACATTTCAGGGAGTGGAAGCCGATGACACTCAAGCCGTATGTTTAGCTAGACCACCAAATTTGGAGATACCAATGCACTTCCATAAAAAAGGTGAGAATCCAATCTTGTCACCTGACAACCCTCAAATCGCAAGTGTAAATGAGATATCTGACAAAATTCTAGACCAATTAAAGGAGAAGACTACAAAGCAACCGATGGAGGGTTCAAGGAACAACTCAACATCTAGAACCACAACAAAGTCACACAAGACTGACAACTATATCATAAATATGAAAATCTCAGATTTTCTCAGGGGTGCCCAAGGCGGGGTACCAAAAGACGCATCCCAAAAAAAGAACTAGGGGGCTGAACAACCCCGTCTTTGGCATTCCAAGATGCCAAAGACTCTGGAGGCACCCAACCCATGTTCTAGTCAGATCTAAAACAAAAAGATGATACAAAATTAGGAGGGGTACTCCCCATCGAACATGTGGGCTTGATGGACAAAGCAAATCTTCACATTCCCAACATTGATAGTCATATGCAGTATTCGGACTTGGAGATCTTGAAATTAAAATAGGAAAGGTCCTAAATCAACCAGTTCATGCATAACTCGTGACATGTGAAAGCAAGAAGACATATGAAATGGCCGAATAAGATTTGATATCTCTAGAAACAGATTTAGTGCTATGACCGAAATGACCAATCTACAAATCCAGCCAAGAGTTACCAAGGATTTCCTAGATTTTTTATTGTCCTACTTTGGAAACTTATTCCCAAGTTAGATATGTGAATCAAATTCTAAAGGAAAATGCCTTTTAACTGATCTCCCTACCTCAGGCTATTTATAGCAGAAGTCTAAAATCAGCGTGCCAAAGCAATGCTGAACTGTATGATCATTGAGTGTGTCGACAAGTGTCAAGAGGAGGAGAAGGGTGATGGCTCAGAGGAAGAGGAGGAACCTGATGCAGAAGAAGGAGAAGACAATGAGAGTGAAGCCAAGGAGGATAATGAGACACCAATGGAGCAGATAAAATGCCTCTTTAAGGCCGACTCTGATGACATCACGAATGCAATCTACAAGGTCATAGGTTCCAAAGTTTTCAGCGATGGTCATATCCACGATGGGGTCCTCTACGAAGAATTCTTGATGAATTCGGTCCTCATATTGAGAAGGAAGAACAACACGAAGTTTATGGCGAACAGCTACGTCAAAGATCATATGTACCAAGCTGCCACCACAATGTTTTCAAACTTCAATAAGCATCCCAAATATGGACTTATGGATGGAGTTTTCGACGTTGTTGCAATTAACAGGGAGAATAGTGTTATGGGATAGGCCCTGGCAATCTTCAATGAAGGTATTCACAATCACAATATGGAGACCTTCGTGTATATCATTGGTCAATACAAAGACTTACTATCTACCTCCCAGCTAGGACATGCTATGGAAGTGTCAGAAGGGTTGATGGCCCTCTGACGTAAATAATTGTTTCTCTTCTATGTAACCACTATGTGGTCTGATATGTACTTATTTTATCCAATATTATAATATATTAGTTGTCATACGGGCAACTACTTATCCATCAAATATATATATATATAACCATAGATTTATGTTTATGAAAAATGATAATATGAGACAATTTAATATAAAAGTGTATATTAAAATATAAAATTTAAAGACCAAAAAGTATGTGGATAAATATTTTAAATGTTTATATTCAAATTATACTTTCTATATATTATAAAACAATAGATTAAAAAATTATTAGAGAAAAACTTAAACTTAAATTTGAATTTAAACATAAAGAGTTTGTTGAGTTTCTTAAAGAATTATAATAGATCCGTAGAAATATAAAAAGCTAATAAATATTTATTTTTATTTATTTTTAAACCAAAGGTGCATAGCACTTGAAATAGATATTTATATATAAAAAGAAAAGACTACTAATATAGATATTACAAAATGGGCTTTTAAAGATCCCAAGATCATACAAGACCAACACAACAGAGCAACCTAAATCGATCAAACGGAGAAACCCAAAACCAAAATTCTCTTGGACACAATAAGATATAGCTTTACAAATAGTAAACAGATACTATACTAGGCACTAAACAGGTTGCTCATTAATATTAATGTCTTGTCGCACAACATATTCATTTGCGTTCTCGCCATCATCTTCATTATCATCATTTGGAGGAGGATTATGGGGCTGAATGAGTAGCATGACAACGTTGAAGACATCTCGGACCCGGATCGCAATGTCATCATCTCCAATTTCATGGCGATGAGCATGCAAAGAGTTATGCACTGTGACAGGGTAGACATTGAAGATCTCGTGCTTAACTGCACTATAGACGCAATGAACAATAGACAAGTTTTGAATATCTGAAATTTCAAACAGTCTGCCCACTTTGGCTTGTCTCATATTGAAGAGATCGTAGTTGGAAATGGTATTATCAAACCCTTCCTCTAAAATCATGTAATATTGGATAAAAGCAAACACCACTCACTTAACAATATCAACATCTTGAACAAGATCCATGAGGTTAGATAGAAAACATGACATTACCTAGGAATAATACAACACATGCACTACTTCATCCAGGATTTATCTGCCCGTAATTTCTCGAATTGCCTCTTCTTCATCAAGGTTAGAGAATTTGAATACCTTCGCTAGGAAGTCTGAATCAAATCCACCGGAGATAGGATATTCCCATTTGTGGATAGAAAAGAACATCCTTCCATTAAGTCGCTGTTCCATTGAAACTGAACAAACCAGAATGAACAATGAAACAGAGGGACTGAATTTATCATGTAGCCAACTGATGACGTGATCATGCCAATTAAAAATCACACAAGGTAATATTAATGATGTCTTACTTCACATAACTTGATCCAGCCGACGGAGGAAGAGATTGGACGTGAAAGGAGATTTGGCACATGCGAAAAGCAACCATCTGACCGCCAGGTAGAAAAGTGAAATGTCTTGGAAAAGAGGAGCAATTAAGAGGAGTACTAATTGAAACAAGTGTCATCCACGCTAGTAGCTACCACATGTAATAGGTGCCAACTTGACATATTATGTCAACCCAACTACCACATAACCGCCACATAACCAAATGAAGCAAAATCCATGTTAGAAAAAGCCACATGGAAAAAACACCTACAAAAATAAATATTAGGAAAATTAAACAGTGAACTTCCCTCTATCTAATATGACCTGCACTTGCGAGAAGTTTTGAATAGAGTTGTTATCTATATCACCAATCTCTTCAATTTGATCATACACCAAATTAGCTAACTCATCGGCAAGATGGTTTCCTTCCTTGTAAGTATGTTTTACCACAAAGGAATTGAACTCTGAAAGAAGATGCCAACTTTCTTGAAGAATGTAAGCAATTTTCCAGTTTGGGGTGGATTGTTTTTGAAGTGTGTTTATTATAATCATGGAATCACCTTCGATGGATAACTTATGCACCTTAGATTTTAAAGCAAGTCTGAGCCTTGCTACTAAGGCGTAGGCTTCAACTTCATTATTTGTGCAAACACCCAGCTTCACCGCTTGAGCTATAATCAATTCCCCCTTACAATTACGAAGAACACATCCTACCCCTAACATTCTAGGATTGCCACGTGAAGCTTCATTAAAATTCAATTTGATGAGATCATTAGGGGGTGGAATCCAAACTATCTTGGATTTGTCAATTTTTTTTCTATTTTTGAAAGCATCCTAATGAAGGAAGCTTTAGGAGCTTCCAATAAAAAAAAATTATGTTTTAGATGAAGTGAACTTGAATTTTAAATAAAATTATAAAGTGTATCATTTAAAACATAACTTAAAAATAAAAGATTTTCTAAAGAAAAAGTATATCAAGAAAAGAAATAATATTAAAAAAACTTGAACTTGAGTTTTTTAAAAGAATTGTAATAGAAATATGTGTCTCCACTTTACTCATGTAATTAAGTAATTTATATTTATTTATATTTATATAATTTATATTGTATAAAATAAATTTTGTTTTTTAAGAGTTTCTTACAGGCCCATTTTTTATATAAATTTCCCCTAATGTCTCTTTCTATATAGCCTTGATCCCAAATCCTCTAGTTTAGTTATACTAGGAAGCTAATGTTATCTTCCTCACAATTCAATTTCAATTCGATCCCAATTAGAATATTCCCTTTTCATCAAGCGGAGTACCCCAAGGCCAGAAGAGGAGAAGAAATAGATAAAATTTGGACCCTCTAGGAACACATTCACAATAGTTCTTCAAGAAGCTCAAACACTTCTCATAGGTTCTTTGATTTCAAAGCAATTTTATTTTATAGTAATTAGATTATTCATATTTCCTAAGGTTGTAACACTCTATTTTTGCTTCTTAGTTTAGTTTAATTTCATTTGTTGCTTTCTTAGGTAGTGGTAGATCTAAATTGCTTCTTTGTATTTACTACACTAGATTAGAAGTTTCTTTTTCTTTCAAGTGCATCTCAAAATTGCAAACAATAAAAAAAAACTAGCATAGAATGCATGAAAAAAGTCACATAGCTAATTATGTCACACTCCATTTTAGAAAAGCAAAAACGAATTAGATTAGCTTTCTTTCTTGCATGCATATAGTTTAGCCTTCACAAAAAAGCACAAGAGTAAAACAAAAAGAGAAGAGAAAGACCATTCCATCATGAGGCACTCAACAAGACCTCTTCAAATCATCAAACAAAGCAAAGCAACTCTTATGAATGCAAAATACAAAAACATACAAAGCCAACACTTCAACAAAGCAAATAACAAACCAAGAAGTCACTACCTTTAAAATTATTTATCCTTCACTTGACTTTTTACGCCAAATGTGTCTTGGGATTAAAGAAAATTGAATTGAAGTGATTCTTGATGAAATTCAAGAAAATTTGCCTACCCTTAGGGAAATCAAAGAACTTAATGAATATAGATGAATAGGAAAATGAGTCTCACTTAAGAGAACTCAATTTTTTAAACAAGCTTATTGCACACATTGACCCCAGACTTGCAATGCTAGCAATGTGAAGAGAACGATTGAACACCACAACAACTCAAGCAACAATTCCACATTCCATACTTCAAATCAACACCATAGTATTCCACTAGGAACTTCTTCTTTGTGAAGTGAGTGAACATGTTGCCACAACCTCCATTCCACAACCATTTCACTATCATTTGTGGGATCCTCTTGCCAAGAGAAGAGAGTGATCGATTGGATTCCCCTCTTCTTAGTTGGATTTTTCTAAAGGAGTACAGGAGTAATTTGATCCATGCAATCAACAAAGTTGCAATATGTGATGCATGTGTTGTTTTGAATCCAACCTTGAAAATTATATATTTTCATCAAATTGCATAAAAATGAAAAGCTACAACACTAAAAGATAAAACTCCTTTTGCACACACTCCTAAAATTCTCAAAGGATTTGTGGATCTCTAATGATGGTTCAACACCATCCAATCATGTAGAACCCTTAGGCCCGCCCCTTTGAACTAGGAGGTAAAGAATTAGGTAGTCCAACAATACTCTCACAAAACAAGGTGGTTGAACATGCACATACTAACCACATCTCATAAAAAGAGTTTCTAAGAAAAAGCATACATGAGGGATACACAATCATCAATCAATGCATACACATTCCAATCACATCAATACATGGAACATCAAGTAAGTACACATGAGATTTACCAACACCATCAATGCATACACATGGATATCAAACATGTCATACAACAACACAAACACATACAAGATTGGGAAGAACAAATCAATCAAGCATATACTATGGGATCACATGCACTCAACAAAGGAGGAGAGGTTTATCATAGGATCTACAGATGGAGTGTTATTAGGGTATCAAGAACTACATGGAGGTTGAGTATGCCCCCATCCCATGGAGGTCGTCAATGACAATGGTATTAGAATGTAAGACTAGTCCAATGTCCTTCACATTCCTTTCCATATATCCACTTGGGAATACAGAAGTGTCTCATGGATAACCCTTGTTAATGTTTTATTGTGTAATCCCTATCCCTTTTAATTAATGCTTTATCTTAACCTCTCATTGCCTCATATTTGCTCACCATACAAGAAAATGGGTGTAAGAGTCCACTCTGTAGACACCTAGATTTGACCTTGTCGTCCATCTTAGCTATCTCTTGTCGCCTTGTCCTTCCCTTTATCCAATTAAATAAATAAATAAATTATATTTATTTATTTATTTAATTTTATCCATTTTCCTTAGCCAAAATTAATTAAATAAATTTTTATAATTTATTTAATTAATTTTCTCCATTTTCCCTCCCACCTTCTCCCATAATTAATTAAATAGATTATTATTTAATTAATTATCTTTTCCCACTTATGGACTCGTCTTGGCACAAAAATCTAAAAATCCTAGGTCAACCTTATGAGGATAGGTCTTATCCTTCCCTTAAGTTGTCTCACTTAATCTTGTCCATCCATAACCTTTTAATCTTGTCCATCCATCCTTGATCCATGTCTTGATCCATGTCTCATTTGATCTTAGTCATTGATGCCTAATTTTAATCCCAGTCATTCATCCATCTGTCCTAGATCATATAAATTAGAGCATCATTCAACACATTTTCCATTAGAGCAACTACCTAGAGCACCTAGAGCATGAACTAGAGATTTCTTTCTAGAGCACGCCATGATCAAGGAGCTATTATCTACACATTTTGAGAGTAATGTTATGCTCCTAGTGTTGCATATAGGTTGTCATTGATGTCAATAGTGGTATGAAGTGTTGTTGTGTGGAAGGTTATAGGTGATGACAAAGGAGATTGCAGCAATATGACAATCAACAAGGACAATAGAATAAGCATTGTAAGATAGACAAGTAAAGTGACGTATAAGTGCTAAGGTACTCAAAGGAGCAGACAAAGAAAGTTGATTAGAGAATTGTGAAGTAAAGGAGATGGATCAGTATCATCTGTACACAGTCATACCTTATCTACTGAAGTTCAAGTGTAAGTTCATAGCTTAGTGAAAATGTTTGTGTTTGAAGTGTTTAATAAGTTGATTTGGATTTATGATGTTTGATGATGATATGAACTCATAATGGTTACCACCAGACAAAGGAAGTGGTGCAGGAGCACCTTGGCAAATCAAAGTTGTCCTAGACAAATCTTTTATTTTGATTAAATTGTAATGCTTCAACATTGCATAAGGTTAAACAAGTCATTGTTATGTCATTAGGAGTGTTAAATGTTCAAATGTTATCTCCATTTGCAAAATAGGCAAAGTTGTCTTTCTAAAGTTGTAAAATGAGGAAGTTGAAGGGTCACCTTGTTCCAATTCATTGGAAGGAAGTGGAAACTGAAGAGTCTTATGTGGAATGCCTTTATTAAGGCCTTGTAACATCCAAATAAGGAGGAGGTGATTGGAGATTTCAAATGGAATAGAAAAAAAGCAATGCTTTTCTGTGTTTTTCTTTAGAAAATTGTTGTCTTTTTGCTATTGTACGGCCCTATACGGAAATGTATGGATGTCAAATGGATTGAAAATGTTAGATCCTTTAACCACCTTCCATTTGCAGTTGGTCTCATGCTTTTTGATGTTGTTTTGTGTAAGTTATTGCATTTTTAGTAAAAACTGTCAAAACCCTGATTTAGGGTAACCCATTTTGGGAAAAACGCCATAACTTTTGTTTCCACTGTTAGATCTTTATATAACTTGGGGAAAATGTCTTTACCTATTTTATCTACAATCTGACTGAAGCGATCGACTTCATTTTTGTTCGTGTGGAAATTATGAATGATTGTTCGTGGCATTTTACAGTGAAATTTCTGAGTTTGAACCCTTGTAGCAGAATTACCAGTTCATTTTTAGAGCACATTTTCCAAAGTAACCTATACCCATCTTGGAGTATGTTGTGGAGAGGCATAATGGGTATCTAATGCATGTCTTAGGTTGACATTTGAAGGTCTGTGCAAAAAGATAAGAGGATTGTTCTCTTTTTCTAGGGATACAAGTCATTTAGAGGATTTGTGAAGTAAGTGCATGTTCTGGGAGTGATCTGCCTTAACCAATGGGTGGAATGAGTCATTTGGTACCCCAATACAACCTTTCCATGGGCAAACAAAGATTCCTTTCTACTGTTCCCACTTTTCTATGAAGGACTTGGTTTTGGACCTATAGGTGTGGTTGAGCCTTGTTGAATCAATTCCTCTTCCTTGCATCCCATTTTCCTCTGCATCAAATTGGTATCAGAGCTTAGAAGATTCTAAGCATGTAGATAGAGCGCCGAAGGAGGCAATCTACACCAAGATTTTGGGATGAGCATTGGTTTTGGCTACCTAATTCTTGTTGTGAAGTCTTATGGTTGCAGGTGTAAGTTCACTCACTGCAGTAGGCAGACAGGAAGGTCTGTCAAGAGGGCCAGAGGAGATGGTCCATTGGTTGTCGCCAAAATTCTTGGGGAGAGAGGCAAGAGAGAACTCCCAGGTGAGGGACAGGAGTGTTGTTGTAGCAGGAAGGAGTGGACTTCTGATGATAGAGATGCACCTTGGAGGCAGCCAGTCAAACTCCATTAATAGGAGTCACAGTTGGAAGGTAAAGAGGAAGCAAAGGAGGCATCAAGTCAGGGTTGAAGACATAAAGAGGCAAAAGTTGTTTGAAGTAGACCACACAACTCTTGGGACAAGAGTTTTCTTCATGCTGAGGAGTATGGTGCAGGAGCACCTTTGCAAATCAAAGTTGTCCTAGACAAATCTTTGATTTTGATTAAATTGTAATGCTTCAACATTGTATAAGGTTAAACAAGTCATTGTTATGTCATTAGGAGTGTTAAATGTTCAAATGTTATCTCCATTTGCAAAATAGGCAAAGTTGTCTTTCTAAAGTTGTAAAATGAGGAAGGTGAAGGGTCACCTTGTTCCAATTCGTTGGAAGGAAGTGGAAACTGAAGAGTCTTATGTGGAATGCCTTTATTAAGGCCTTGTAACATCCAAATAAGGAGGAGGTGATTGGAGATTTCAAATGGAATAGAAAAAAAAGCAATGTTTTTCTGTGTTTTTCTTCAGAAAATTGCTGTCTTTTTGCTATTGTATGGCGCTGTACGGAAATGCATGGATGTCAAATGGATTGAAAATGTTAGATCTTTCAACCACCTTCCATTTGCAGTGGTCTCATGCTTTTTGATGTTGTTTTGTGTAAGTTATTGCATTTTTAGTAAAAACTGTCAAAACCCTGATTTAGGGTAACCCGTTTTGGGAAAAACGCCATAACTTTTGTTTCCACCATTAGATCTTTATATAACTTGGGGAAAATGTATGTACCTATGTTATCTACAATCTGACTGAAGCGAATGACTTCATTTTCGTTCGTGTGGAAGTTATGAATGACTGTTCGTGGCATTTCACAGTGAAATTTCTGAGTTTGAACCCTTGTAGCAGAATTACCAGTCCATTTTTAGAGCACATTTTCCAAAGTAACCTATACCCATCTTGGAGTATGCTATGGGGAGGCATAATGGGTATATAATGCATGTCTTAGGTTGACATTTTAAGGTCTATGCAAAAAGATAAGAGGATTGTTCTCTTTTTCTAGGGATACAAGCCATTTAGAGGATTGTGAAGTAAGTGCATGTTCCGGGAGTGATCTGCCTTAACCAATGGGTGGGATGAGTCATTTGGTACCCCAATACAACCTTTCCATGGGCAAACAAAGATTCCTTTCTGTTTTTCTCACTTTTCCATGAAGGACTTGGTTTTGGACCTGTAGGTGTGGTTGAGCCTTGTTGAATCGATTCCTCTTCCTTGCATCCCATTTTCCTCTGCATCAGGAAGTTGTGAAAGTTTGAATGACATAGGGGTCATAGGCTTAGATAAATGTACCACATTCTACCGCATTTGAAAATATGGACCTACAGATTGGACAATTAGCTTGATATCACACTCAGGGATCTATGTTTCAAATTTGAGATCACAGAGTCTACCGTAAAATGTTTTTAGAGACAGAAGTATAAAGACAGTAATGGAACAGGGTAAGTGCAGTCACAGAGTGACTAGAGAATGCTCTACACTTCTTCACAAATGAAGATATGAAGTTGTGGCTTGGAGGACAGATAGATATGAGTAACAAGTATGTATGTTTCAAGTTTCAAGAAATAATTTGTACCATAGATGCTTCTCCGGAGTTAGATCTATGAAGACATGACTTGGTGCTGATTAGTATGAATAGAAGGAGAGAGTTAATGTTACCGCAATACACTGCACATTGATATTTGGTCTTACTAATGGAAAGACAGGCACACTAGATCAGTTGGTATGCTCATTTAAAGTTTCAATTATCTATGTTTACCACAAGTATGATCTTCAATGTTTCACTTCAAGACTATGTTATTAGAGTATGGTAAGGATACCAAAATCAATGTTCAAGTGTTTGCACCAGCATATAACTGTATGGATTGGTAAAAGAGTGTTCATAAATGTTTTACAAGTTATATAATATTCATAGTGTGATTCGCATGATATAATTTAGTCTTCTCTAGTAATAATTTTGATCTGAAGTTAAATGTAAGGAAGAGTAAGGATTTCTTGTGCTGACCTGAAGTATGCTGATAGTTATGCTATATGTTTTGGAGTGTGCAAAACAATATGGAAGAGTGTGCCAAGGTAAGATAGGACCTGATTATGTCTTGCTCTTGAATCGCATCAAAATTTTACTTACCGCATATGTTTGGAGCTGACTGTTATGGCCACTACACGCTTCATGCTACACATTTGATCTTGGCCGACCAAAGAGAAAGATTTTGAAGCTTGCAGAGGATATATATGAAGAATCAAAGTTGTTGGAAGTGTGTGGAATAGTGATTTACAAGATAGAATCAATATTGTGCGAATATACTTACAGTAGAAATAGAGTTCATGATGAAATGTGGAGAAGATTAGTTCATATAACATGATTGCGTTGCGGAGATAATTGTTGATAATATGATAGTTTTTGAGGTCATGATGTTGTGGTGGTATTTGATATTGAAGATTTGCAAAATAAGATAGTTGTGCAGAGGTTGAAGTGATCAACATTTAGATTTGTATGAAGAACATTGAGTCAGATAAGTATTGTAAATATTGTAACTGCTCATGGAGTTGCAACTTCCTTTGGGTTGTAGCCCATAAATAAAATTGTAATCTTGTTTTTTTCTTGTGAGGCTAGATTTGGACAGTTAGATCCAAGCAACTTTCTCACAGTGGTTTTTCCCTTCTAGGGTTTTCCACGTAAATCTAGTGTTGTGGTTGTGTGCTTATGTGTTGTGCTTTAATTGATTTTATTTGTTGATCTTCTAGTTCAAGTAGTTAGAAGTTTTGATTGATAATGATAAACTGGAATAAGTTTTGATATATACTAATTCACCCCCCTCTCAGTATATCCTTGTGTTCTAACAATTGGTATCATAGCCAAGTTCCTTGAATGTAGCCTAACAGCTGAGGTAGATCTTGGTATAGAACACATAGGAATATAAGGTTAATTGGAAAGAATTCTCCAAAAGTTGATAAAGACATGACAGTCTATGGTCCAGAAGATTGTGTAGTTGATTTTGAAGGAGAACTCGTTTCTGCCCTAGATGATATGGATGTAGCAAGAAGTGAAAATGAAGAATATAAAATCAAGCTCATAAAATCAAAGGAAGCAAATGCCAAGTTAAAAATTCAAATTGAAGAAAGTAAGAAGATTGCAGATGACCTAAATGCCAAGCTTAATTACAAAACAATTGAATGCTCTGAACTTGAAGAAGAAATTGTCTCCTTGAAGAAAGTATTGGAGAAAGCAAAGGATTAGATAGATAAAAGTTTAAAACTGAAGAAAAGCACAAACATTCTTGATGAGATACTCAGTAGTCAAATACCTCCAAAGAATAAAGGCGGTATTGGATTTGAGAAAAGTCAGAGCCCTAAAACAGATATACCTGAAGGCATGTTTGAAATGAAATAAGAAGAACTCAACATTAAAGAATGAAGAAACTGAAGATGAGGAGCAAGAGCCTAATAATGACAACGTCATACAAGTCAGCAATCAGAAGAATAATTTTAGGAGATCTCCTCCTAGACAAGTTGTTAATTCCAAGTTCTCTCAATCCTTCTTTGGTCCTTGTTATTCTTACAATAAATTTGGACATAAGGCTATTAATTATAGAACCCAGGCTAGAGAAAATGATAATATGAGGAAGAATACATTTGTGCTTACAAAATATAATATTGTGATATCTCATCCTTTCTATGGCTATTGTTATGCTTGCAATATAATTGTTCATAAGGATTTTGAATGCAAAACTAAAGTAAGAAGAAATGGTGTGGCTTCAGATTATAATGTTGTTTACTACAACTGTAACAACGTTGGGCATAAAGCAAGTTCTTGCAAGAGTGGTTCTGTGAAATCATTTGCTCAACATGAAAAGATAGAGAAATTTGTGGCTTGGAAAAAGAAGGAAATGGGAAAGATATGGAGAAAGAAGACAAAACAAGTTGATGAAAAGAAGGAAGAATTTGTGCTTTTTCCTAGTGTAGAAGACTTCATTGTTGATTGATATAAGGCATAAGGGTCAGGGGAGCTAACCAGTGTATATCTATTCTTCCTCCCTTGAATATTTGATGGCCTTTGCAAATAAAGGCTAAGCATACAGGTGAGTTGGAATGAAATCAATTGGTGAAGATGTTGATAAGGTAAAATAGAGTCTCTTTCACAATTTTTTGGAGCAAATTATTATAATGTGAAGGATTGTGGAAGGTTCTTGAGTCTCTGTGAGTTCACAGAGCAATTTGGATGTAGATTCACCTAACCTAACAAAAGTGCATTTATGAGGGATGTTAGGGTAAAATTGAAAAGTACTTATGCTTCCTTTAAACAATCAAATCTCATTTGAAGACTAAGCTTTTGCATTCGAAGCTAAGGAGAAAAGAAGGCCTTTAGATCGCCTGGCGATTTGAGCTAAAGAAGAATTTTGGGTTCTGAGCACTCAAGTTGGAAACCCTAACAAAACAAAGGTATTTACGAAGACTGCTAAAACCTTAGTCTTTGAATTAAAAGAAGCTTGATATGGCAACTCCAAAAGTAGTTGATATCTCTGAAAAACCTAGACCAAGATACAAGAAATATCCGTTCAAAGCAATGGAGACTGATAAAGATGGGGCTTTTTTAAATGTTCTGGCATACATGATATATGCAGAAGATGTTAGATTATATATTCATTCCAAGATAGATGAAATTGACCACATGAAGTTTGAAGAGCTCAGGGATCAACTATTAGATGATGATTTGAGTTACAAACCAGAGTTTGCAAATGTAGGGGCCAAGCAGTTGGACATATGGAAGGATTACTCCTTCTGTGATGAACATGAATAGGTGAGATATATACTAAGAAGAATACATGATGAATACATATAACTGGATAAGCCCCACCAAATTACTAAGGATGCAATCAAAGCAGTAACTAGGTTGTGCTCCACTGGACCTATACCAATGATGAAATCAATAAAAAAATGAGAAGGTTATTGAATTAACCGGAGCAAAATTTGACAAAAGAACTCTAATTGTGAGTGATATAACTAATTTGGGTGTCAGATATGTTGCTATGGGAATGCCTAAAAAGTCTATTTCACTAATAGAGAGGGATTCGTTGTTGGTACTTCCATTCACACTGCATACCAAATGGTCAAGGAGGGCAAAGATTTTGATCTATGCGAGGTCATGAAAGAATAACTCATGGAGAACCTAAAAAGAACAAAAGAAACTGGATACCAATTTAGGTTTGGTAATCTTATCATTTGTCATACTTTTTATTTCATGAATGAGCTACCAGGCTTTAGAGGAAAAGTTTGGCAACAAAGTGTTCTGGTTGTTGCACAAATCAAAAATCACATAAGAGGCTTCAGTGACCTCAATCAATACAAACATATGTACTGGGCCTTTTTCAAAAATCTATAAACCAACATGCATGCCAGAGATAGAATTCCCTTTAGATCAGTACAACAATATAAGGAAAATATCACTTTTTCTGGTGGATAAATATTATACTTATATGGAGGTAGTCGGGCCTAGAATTGTGTGGATTCCAAGGTTACCTTATGAAGTCCCTGAAGAAGAAATAACGGTCTATGTTGATATCCTGCTAAGCAAACCCAAAGACCTTGTTGCTGAAAGATTTGGTACATATGATGAAATTATGAATAAGATGCATAAGAAAAATGCAAAAGAGCATCTTGAGAAGAAGAAAGGTGAAATACATAAAAAGAGGAGCACTTCATCTGAAACTCCATCAGAAGCCCCTGCGAAGGAAGCACAACATGCACCTGTTGTTCTACCAGCTACACAAGGACCAAGAAGGTCTAGAAGATATGCTTTTTCTACTACTAATGCATCTCAGCCATCCGGATCAACTCAGACCACCTCAACTAAAAGAAGGGTTGCATTTGAAAGTATGACTCAAATGAAAGCAGGAGAAAAGAAGCAACCAAGGCAAAAGAAGCCTCCTAAAAGAAAGAAAGTTCAAGTTGAGGAGATAGAAGAGAGTGAAGAGGAAGAAGAAGTTGGAGAGGAAGGCATATCTCATCCTAAGAAGAAAGATAAGAAGTTTAAGAAAACTCCTCCTCCAACACCTGAACAGGCACCTCTTTCTTTAGATGCAATTTTCAATGCTATTGAGCACTATGGTATCCTAAAGGATACTGCTAACTTATAACCGGAGGTGCAACCAGAAGACCAAAGCACAATTGAGAAAGCCATTGTAATGTATATGTTCAAGTTTAATGTTCCTTTAAATGATATTATTGAATAGGTTCCGGAAAGTCTTGTTAATGTTCTTAGAGAAAGAAAAGAAAAAGTAGTAAAATTGGATGATGAACTGAGACAAAATGCCCTTGATAAGGCTAGGTCTACCATGACTCAAGGAGACAAGGCTAAATTGGCTCAGAGGCAAGCTCAGGAACTGAGGACAAAGCAAAGGGTAGATGCCCTTATGAGCATGGAGAAGGAAGATCAAGATAAAATTCAAAAGGAAACTAAAGATGTGATAGATAAAATACTTGAGGGTATAAGGATCGCTAAGAATGTGGAGCAGTCACAAGTCTCTCCACTGCACAGAGTAGTATCTCCATCGCATGAATCACATCAGCAAAATACTCATGAGGAGAAAGAAGTGTTAGTGTAGGAATATTAACACTGTTACTTATTATTTAAATAAGTAATTATGTGTATATTCCCCACATGGCATTAAGCCACCTTAGGTGGTTAGGTGTCTACTTAGAGAGTCCAATACAACTCTCCAAGCCACTTGTCGACATTCTTTCTTCTACCTCTAGTTGAGTGTTGAAGTCGACTCCTAAGTCGACTCAACCTCTCTACCCTATATGTACAACTACTTTGTTCATAATCAAATTACTCCAATTTGTAATCAGCAATGCGTTAGTCGATCTTGTTTCTAACATGGTATCAGAGCTATGCTAATTGCTTGCTAGTTCGATTGGAGGCAAAAATCCTCCTATATGACGGAATTTTTTTGTAAAAAATGCAATTTTTTTTAGAAATTTGACATTTTGCAAGTTTTTCCTTCATAATTTTTTGTTGAAAATGCAATTTTTTTTGCAAAATCAACATTTTGCAGGCTTTGAAGTAATTTTTTGGGCAAATTTCTTCAATCTAGTGCTCACTTTTTGGCCTCTTAGCCTCTGTGTCATTTTTGGATTGATTCTCATTTGCAGATTTGGGCATTTCTATATGTCTTTCTGGTTGGAGGGTTTCTCTACCTTTTTGTGACCCACGAGTTGCATTTGGTGGTTCCTTTTTTGCTGCAAGGTCGAAGTTTAAGCCTACATTTTTAACCAAGTTGATCTCCTTCCCAAGCAGCTTTGGTAGTGGTTCAAGTTCTTTGAATCTCTATTTTAATAAATAGTTCTGCATTGAGGTCACCATCTCATGAGTCTTTCGCCTGAGATCTCCATTTCACATCTATCAGCTTCACGAAGTTGCAAGGGTCGACCACCATAAATAGTCATTCACTAGTTTCTCATGGTTGGATGCCTTCTATTCTCAAGTCATGAGCTGAAATTTGATTTTTGGAGGGTTTTTTGTCATAGATATAAATCTGTGGCATCAAAAATCTAGACAGATCTTCATTACATGACCACAGATGATAGTCATTTGTGCTTTCAAGAGATGCAACCATCTAGACGAATGCCATTCTATATACGAGGACAGGAGAAGGACATTTGTGGCATTGTAATCCCTTTTTTGTAGCTCTGGTTGCCGTCCAAGAGAAGGTCAAGTTGCCCCCAGCAGGAATGATCCTTCCATAAGCAAGGCAAGTAGAGGCCACTCAAGCTAAACCAGGGGAATTTCAGTACAATCCATAGGCAAAAATCCATTTTCACCTATCAAGGTCGGCGATCCACGTTGCAGAGTCACCTTAACTTTTGCGAACAGAGTGCTTCCCAAAGAAGCACCAGCATCACTGGTAGGAGTCAAAGTTTGGTTATAATTATTTTGATGAGTCACTTGGTTTCAACATTTGTTGCACTTGTCATTTCCCTTATTGTATGCAAATAGGAGTCTATTTCTCCTTTGTAACATAAGCACTATGAAATTTGTAACATCATAATAGTAACATTTAATGTTACATATATGATTAATGCTTCTATGCTACAAATAATTGTAACCATGACATTTGAAGTTGACCGCCAAAACATGCTAACTCTTCGAAGTTAGTTAACAAATTGCCCCAAACAAAAGTTAATTGCTCTCATCTAGTAATAAATGTAATAGTTAGTGGATTAGCTACCCACCAAAACTAACATTTTATGCTAGATCTCACTAGAGAAAGTTGCATTTTCTAAAAAACAAATGCCTCAGAAGACCCTGTCTTGCATCGGTATGTGCAAAGAGGGGCTTTTTTTCATTTTACCGTAAGTTTTGCCCACGAAGGTGAAATTAGGCATATTTATAGTCGACGTGAAGCTAGTTCAGGCGCTGACAAAGCTACATCAAGACAATTTGGGAATTGTCCCATTTTTCTCAAAAAAAATTCCTTCTTTGTACAGCTAGTTAAACAACCCGAAAAACAATTTTATCTTTTGATTGGCAACTCGAAATTGAGTGCCATTTTTTTTAGAAAGTGAATAATTTTTTGAGAGCAATCTATTGGAAATGATTTTGCACTATCATTATAAAGTGTCATTTTCATTCCATTTAGCATTGTTTAACGCACTATCATTATAAAGTGCCAAATTCAGGGGGGATAAAAATATTGAGTCACAGGGAAGTTTATCAAACAACAAAACAATATTGGGATAAAAATATTTAATTATGGAGGGGTTCATAGAGGTGTGTAAAGAGCATTTTAGAGTTGTGCCAAGAGCTCTTCCACATAGATATGTCAAGTACACTTCCACCACTACTTCATCATTCTTCAATATTTTTTTCGCATTGTATTGAGATGTGTCAAGAACACTGCCACTACAACATTACTATCACCTAATGCTACATGTGCATCCAGAGTTGATTCTTCGAGGACTTCTAGAGATTCATCATAGCAAAAGATTGATATTAGTTTCTTTGCTTCTACAGATTTCAAAGTTGCTTCACAGAAAGCTTCCACAATATCTTCAAAGCAGGACTTCACATTGGATTTGGATTGTAGCCATATGGAATGCAATCAACATTCCATATATGGATCTTGCAAGTATTGAAAGACGATCACTTTCACTTGTATTGTGTCAAGTACACTTTCATCAAGTCATGTCCAGTACACTTTCTTTTTTTCTCTCTTTTGGAGGAAAGTTTTTTTTCCCACAGGGTTTTCTTTCTTTCTCCACTTTATGAGAGATGCATTTGAACATGGGTACTTAATCAGGCCTATTTGTCAAGACCCATCTTTATTGTGCCCACCTAAGTTGTGCTTAAGGGGGGGTGTTACTGTAGGAATATTAACACTATTACTTATTATTTAAATAAGTAATTATGTGTATATTCCCCACATGGCATTAAGCCACCTTAGTTGGTTAGGTGTTTACTTAGAGAGTCCAATACAACTCTCCAAGCCACTTGTTGACATTCTTTCTTCCACCTCTAGTTGAGTGTTGAAGTCGACTCCTAAGTTGACTCAACCTCTCTACCCTATATGTACAACTACCATGTTCATAATCAAATTACTCCAGTTCGTAATCAACAATGCGTTAGTCAATCTTGTTTCTTACAAGAAGTGCCTTCAACACACGATGAAACTAGGCGGGGCAAGGTGAAGGAAATGCCTCACCTATTCATGATAATGTGCATGATAACCCATCCTCTAGAGAACACTGAATAATAGAGTAAACCTGAACAACATGAGGAGCAGGTCAATGCTGATACAGGGGAGGGTCCAAAAAAGGAACAAAATGTTTCTTCCTCCTCTTCTTCAATTGAATCAATCAAGGAATTCTCAGCTCAGTAGATGCAAATACAACTGATGATTAATCTACAACTATTATAGTTTCCTATGTTGGATGGACAAGTTAACTTGTCCGGAATATCTCCCCTTCAGAAGCTACAACTGGGGGACATGCTCCAGTCCATTATAAGACAAGAAATACTGCAGCAACAAGTGGAAGGAGTTGAAGTTCTAGAAGAGGCAATCAAGATAATTTAGGAAGAGTTGCTTGAGGCAAAAAGAGACCCATCCTTTCCACCCACTTAGCAAATGAAGCTTATGTTGGAGTCTTTTAAGGCCCATTCATCATTTCTTGAGAAGCAAGTTGAGTTGAAGCTAACTGAACCGATAAATAATAAAAGGTTGGTTGATGCCTCTGCTAGATGTGCTAAGGCATACAATAAGTTGCAAGAAAATGTGAAAAATATTTAGAAATGCATAGAGGAAGCCAAAGTTCTGTATCAATTTTGTTTGAATTTGCTTGCAACTACCAAAAGCATAAAAGATCAAATTGACTCCATTGAGTCACAACTAATACATGCGGCCAAGGTATATGATCCCTTGAAAGATAAAGATGGAACTATTAGGGCTCAAATAGAAAGTCTCCATACACAGTTAAAGTTTCTCTTGGATCAAAGGGAATGGGTAAAGAATGAAATTGGGCAATTGAGAGAAGTGGTAAGTATGAGACTAGTAGTTTTGTCTGGCACTCTAACAGAAGCAAAAAATGTTGCACAAAAGGTGAAGGTGCCAACCACTCAGGAGGAAGCAAAAGATTTATACATTCAATTTGAAAGTCAACTGCACGTCCTATCTTCTACAAAGAAGAACTAGGATGCCACACTTTCTCAGTTGAAAGTAATCTATAAGAATGTTCTGCCTTCCATGTAAATAGAAAATTATGTGAAGGTAAGACAAAATTTTATGATTTTATAGATATGCGGTGAATAAGTTAGGAGTAATAAGTAACAGGCACTATGTATATATCATTTATGAAAATGAATGACCAATCCTTGCTAACTCCAGTTTTTTAAGAGACTGAGTCTACCCCTTAGGGGGAGTTGCTTGATAAAAGGTGATAAGAAATATTCAGACAAGGGGAGCCTACTTGTTTTTTGCCAAAACAGAAGAAGACCACTAGCCCTTTGCCATTGATGTCAAAGGGGGATAAGTACATGTATATCAGGTTAAGTGTTTCCATCAATGACAAAGGGGGGGATTGTTGCATATAGGTTGTCATTGATGTCAATAGTGGTATGAAGTGCTGCGGTGTGGAAGGTTGCAGGTGATGACAAAGGAGATTTCAATAGTATGATGATCAACAAGGATAGTAGAATAAGCATTGTGAGATAGACTTGAGTAAAGTGACGTATAAGTGTTGAGGTACTCAAAGGGGCAAACCGAGAAAGTTGATCAGAGAATTGTGAAGTAAAGGAGATGGATCAATATCATCTGTACACAATCATACCTTATCTACTGAAGTTCAAGTGTAAGTTTATATCTTAGTGAAAATGATTGTGTTTGAAGTGTTTAATAATTTGAGTTGGATTTATGTTGTGTGATGATGATATGAACTCATAATGGTTGCCACCAGACAAAGGAAGTTGTGAAAGTTTGAAGAAAAATTGCCTAAGTAAAACTCTAGTCAGTATAGGGGTCACACTCTTAGATAAATGTACTACATTCTACCACATCTGAAAATATGGACCTATAGATTGGACAATTGGCTTGATATCACACTCAGGGATCTATGTTTCAAATTTGAGATCATAGAGTCTACCGCAAAATGTTTTAGAGACAGAAGAATCAAGATAGTAATGGAATAGGGTAAGTGCAGTCATAGAGTGACTGGAGAATACTCTGTACTTCTCCGTAGATGAAGAAATGAAGTTGGGGCTTGGAGGACAGATGGATATGAGTAACAAGTATGTATGTTTCAAGTTTCAAGAAATAATTTGTACCGCAAATGCTTCTCCTAAGTCAAATCTATGAAGACATGCCTTGGTACTGATTAGTGTGAATAGAAGGACAGAGTTAATGTTATCATAGTACACCACACATTGATATTTGGTCTTGCTGATGGAAAGACAGACACATTGGATCAGTTAGTATGCTTAGTTCAAGTTTCAATCATCTTTGTTTACACAAATATGATCTTCAATGTTTCACTTCAAGATTGTGTTATCAGAGTTTGGTAAGGATACCGAAATCAATGTTCAAATGTTTGCGCCAGGATATATTTGGATGGAGTGGTAAGAGAGGTATTTAGAAATGTTTTATAAGTTATATAATATTCATAGTGTGATCCACATGATATAATTTAATCTTCTCTAGTACTGATTTTGGTCTAGAGTTAAATGTAAGGAAGAGTAAGGGTTTGTTGTGCCGACCTAAAGTATGCTAATAGTTATGCCATATGTTTTGGACTATTCACCAGTATGGAAGAGTGTTCCAAGGTAAGATAGGACCTGATTATATTGTGCTCTTAAACTGCATCAAAATTTTACTTACCACATATATTTGGGAGTCGATTGTTATGACCACTACACGCTTCATGTTACATGTTTCATCTTGGCTGACCAAGGAGAAAGATTTTGAAGCTTGTGAAGGATATATATGAAGAATCAAAGTTGTTGGAGGTGTGTGGAATAGTGATTTACAAGATAGAATCAATATTATGCGAATATACTTATAACAAAAACAGAGTTCATGATGAAATGTGGAGAAGATCAATTCGTATAACATGATTGTGTTGCGGAGATAATTGCTAACAATATGATAGTCTCTGAGGTCATGATGTGGTGGTGGTGATTAATATTGAAGATGTACAAAATAAGATAGTTGTGCAAAGGTTGAAGTGATCAACATTCAATTTTGTATGAAGAACATTGAGTCAGATAAGTATTGTAAATATTGTAACTGCTTAGAGAGTTGCAGCTTCCATTGGGTTATAGCCCATAAATAATATTGTAATCATGTTTCTATTTGTGAGGCTGGATTTGGATAATAGATCCAAGCAGTTTTCTCACTATGGTTTTTCCCTTCTAGGGTTTTCCACATAAATCTAGTGTTGTGGTTGTGTGCTTATGTGGTGTGCTTTAATTCGTTTAATTTGTTGATCTTCTGGTTCAAGCATTTAGAAGTTTTGATTGATAATGATAAACAAGAATAAGTTTTGATATATACTGATTCACCCCCCTCTCAGTATATCCTTGTGTTCTAAAAGCTAGTGTTAGCAATCAACATTATCAATTTGAGGATCATTACCAAATATCAAGGGCAACAAGGACTACTTTGGTAATATTATTTTATTTCCTTTCATTAGTTACTTGCTCTTGATGTGATGTTAAATATGGAGTAGTTTCATTTATGCATTTTTTCCTTATTTGAATACTGTCGATTTATGGAAGTCACTTCTCCTAAATATAATCTTTGTCCTATTAATGATATATCCACTAAAGATAAGGTCACCACTTCCGCATCTTATATCGATCCCAATGACCTTGCTTCCACTATCCTTACCACAAAGAGTCTTCAACTCGGTTATTGTGCTTATCACTCTACTACTCCAGATAGTCAAGACTTAGATGAACCTTCCCAATGATTCCATGTTTATTTTGTCACAATATTCCAATTTGTCAAAAAAAAGTCAAAATAGTAAAGAGAAATCTTTCGTCCAATGGTGAAAACCATTTTATGGTGCCTTGGATAAGTACCATGGTGAAATCCTACTCACATGTGTCATGTGTATGAGCCAAATCTCGTTATCCTTTAGGTCCTTTCTGTATCATTCCATCCCCACAACATGTCTTAGTATTCCATCACACCTATTTTGTATCTCCACCCTTCTTCTATACCGAGGGTAGTGGATTGTAATTTACTTTGGCTTTAGTTTCCTTGTTAAATATTCCTTATGCTGGGTAAATCTTATTGCCTTTCTTCTTGTTGAGCTTCATACACTTTCATGTTTCAATATGATGATATCACATATCCTATCTTACACTTGTGGTCTTTAGCATTCCCCAACTCTATCCTCCATCCCTCTTGCTATCACCACCTCTCCATCCAATCCCATTCACCCCTCCATAATACCACACACACATAAAACCCAATAACACAAAACAAAACCAAAAAAAATCAAAACATACAAAAACCCAAGAAATAAACCAAATGTGAGCCATCTTTAATCCATCCCATCTAGTTAAGTGATCTAGCCAATCATTCAAACGCATACCTTGGTTTTGTTCCCAACCTTGTTGTCAACCCAATCAATCATCATCTTTGGGATATATCATTCCATATCCTTGTGTTGTTCTAGGGATATATCGTTCCCTAGAATGACAACACTATTCTTATCCAATCAACCAATCATCAATCAATCAATCATTGGTTTTTAGCTTGGCAGGGGCAACACCTTGTTTGTCTTTATGTGATTTTGTGCATGCATGCTTGCTTGTGTGTGTTATCATTTTACTTGCATTTGTATCAATCCTTGCAACATATTGTCACAATGATGTCATGGTATTCCATATCATGGTTCCCAAGTACATATGTTTTCTTGTGTTTGTTATCATTTTATCTTGTATCTACATTATCATTTTATCTTGCATTAACATCATAATTTTATCTTGCATCTGCATTATCATTTCATCTTGTATCTGCATTATCATTTTATCTTGCATCTACATTATCATTTATCTTTCATCTACATTATAATTTTATCTTGCATCATCATCTTGCATCTATATCATCAATTTATCTTACATCTACAGTAGTCCTTTTAACCTACCTGCCACAACAGTATCATGGTCTTCCCTATCATGGTGCTATACGACATAGGATTACTTGTGACCTTATTGGTTGCCTCATCATAGTACTCATTAAGGTTTTCAAATTCCTTGTGATGTACTGGGGCATCCTTCTACACATGAGACACATTGTCACCTTGGTCTTTATACGTTAAGGCATAATGTCTAGTGTTATAGCAAAAATCATGATTGCTAATCTAATGCAGCATAACTTACCTTTCTCCATCTTTTTGTTGTCCTATCCATTTAGATAGTCTACCCATGTTCTTCATACCTACCTATCCTCTTGAGGGGGTATCCCATCCCGTCATCCCTTTCTGGTCGTCCATACCTTTTCTTCTTCCAAATGATGATACTTCCTTTTGGTCGCAACACCATCTCAAAGAGGGGGAAAATGTGGACACCTAGATTTGACCTTGTCGTCTATCTTAGTCGTCTCTTGTCACCTTGTCCTTCCCTTTATCCAATTAATTAAATAAATAAATTATATTTGTTTATTTAATTAATTTTAATATCCATTTTCCTTAGCCAAAATTAATTAAAGAAAAATTTATAATTTATTTAATTATTTTTCTCCTTTGTCCCTCCCACATTCTCCCATAATTAAATAAATAATTTTATTATTTAATTAATTATCTTTTCCCACTAATCCTCATCTTGGCACAAAAATCTAAGAATCCTAGGTCGACCTTATGAGGATAGGTCTTATCCTTCCCTTAAGTTGTCTCACTTAATCTTGTCCATCCATCGCCTTTTAATCTTGTCCATCAATCCTTGATGCATGTCTTGATCCATGTCTCATTTGATCTTAGCCATTGATGCCTAATTTAATCTTGGTCATTTATCCATTTGTCCTAGATCATATAAATTAGAGCATCCTTCAAGTCATTTTCTGCTAGAGAAACCACCTAGAGCATGAACTAGAGCTTTGTTACTAGACCACACCATGATCAAAGAGCTATTATCTACACATTTTGAGAGTAATGATATGTTGCTAGTGTAAGCAATCAACATTATCGATACAAAGATCATTATCAAATATCAAGGGCAACAAGGACTACTTTGGTAATATTGTTTCGTTTCCTTTCATTAGTTACTTTCTCTTGATGTGATGTAGGTTCATTGATGCATTTGTTCCTTATTTGATTTCTATTTTCTGCATACACACACTTCATCCTAACCTAGATTCATAGCATCCTAAGGCCACATATTCAAATACACACAAAAATGCATGGCATCAAAATCAAGAACTGAACATGGCACACATAGGCCCAAATGATCCCTAATCCCATTTTTATAGTAGAGTTTTAGTCTCACAAAATACAATGCACAAATGAATGTTGAATTTAATTTTTTATTTTCCAAGACACTCAAGATTTTCCCCAAAACTTAAAATTTTAATGGTAGAAATTCAAACCCTTAAATTTTTCAAACATCAAGATTTCCAAAAAAATTTCCATAGTTTTGGCATAAAATAGAAAATCTCAAAATAACACAATTAGAATTGTTAAATTAATTTCATTCAATTTAAATATCCACCAATACAATCATTTTCCATATACATCCACTTAAGATGGGCATGGTAAAAGCATAGAGAAATTTCAATTTCAAAGCATGGAGATGAAACCCTTACCTTCAACCCAAAGCACAAACAAAATTGTAGAGAGTTTTAATGGAGATGATCTTCTTCCCAAACCAAGCAAGAAATCCTCCATTCAAATCCAAGCCAATAGTCCAAGTGAGTAAACCTCCAAGCAATTCTCTAATCCATGTACACAATAAAATATGGAGAGAAAATGCAAGCAAGGAGGTAAAGATAGAATGAATTCAAAATGAGCTCTTTTCTCCATATAATGCAAATTACACTTTTTTAGAAAGTCCTCCATTTCATTTCGCATTGCAAACCACTTAAACAAGACATTTTAAATAAAATGACTTGCATTTCTTTCACTTTTATTTCCAATTTCCTTTTTCTTTTCAAACAAAACCTTTGTATAATTGTCAAGGTGAACTTTTGCAATCTTTCCTTTTAAATAAATGACTAAAGTCATCAAATGAATATGACTAATTTTCTAATGCACTTTCTTAATAATTGACATTTTGCATAATTTAATTATTTCAATGAACGCAAACATAGGAAAACATATAGAATATATTTGTACAACAATAATTATTAAACATTATATATTCCATTTTCCACTCCACAATATCAAATACATTGTGAAGTACATAAAACTACAACTTTTTCACTACCAACATAAATTAATTTCACAAGCACACAATGAAATACGAAAAGATTCAATACAAATAATCACAAGATTCAAACAACCTAGGGAAAACACACAAACACATTTTACACATTTCCACATTGTTACCCCATTTTCAAAATTTTGCTAAAGCATTTAAGTCTTAGGAAACTCCTCATTCTTTTATTCCTCATTGTCCTCATCCTTGCCCAAATCATGTCCTTAGTCATTTTCATGTTTTGTTGGAAAATCTTTGAATCTTTGAACCTAAGTCGGCAAGTTCAAGAGTTCTTGAACCGCCTGACTTCCTGACTAGTCTCCAAGTCTTGCATCTCTAAGTCTTTTTCATCGTCGGTCTTGGTTGTCTTTGTTTAAAAGAAAGCCTTTGTTGTTGAGAGGTTAGAAGTTCTTTAAACTTCTGAACTTCAAAAGTTCCATAAATCTCTGACTCATTGACCGAGCATGCTTGTTGCTCCTTTGGCGCCTTTGCTGAGTGGGCAAGAACTGTAGCAAAATGACACTTGTCATTTCACATTTAATTCAAAATGTGTGAAAGTACGTGGGCACTCTTTTCATTGGGAAATTGCAAGGATATTATGAATTTCAAGACTTGATCTGCCACTGGCATTTATTGAAATTTATGAGAAAATTTATGAGAGGTGATATGAAAACCGAATAAGTTTATCATCCTACCAAGAAAGCATTCATAATTTCACGAAGGGGATTACATTACAGAGTGGATTTCACCATACGCCCAGAGTTCACAAAATTCTTGAGAAACATGTTAGCTCAGTTGTCTTTCTTTCTCTTCCTCTCATTTTCTCCATTTTCTTTAAATACAGAAGTTCTCTGGTGGCGGAAACCTTTGTTTTCATGAATCTTCATAATTTTTCCCCTGTATTGTGGAGTTTTGTTGTGCCTGTATTGGTTGATTGGGTTTTCAAGCTGGTTAAGATTAAATTTAAATTCCAAGGGGCCCCTATGGTTCCTATGGTGGAGAATGGATTTTCCAATGTGAAGGATACTAAATTGGATCATATCAACCTTGATGATTTTTGGAGAAGAATGCAACCTGAGGGTAGGACTCCCCTAGCTGATAAAATTATAAGTAGTGGTTTGGACTAGGCTGGAGGTTTTTCACTTGTCGTGTGCTGTCCAAACTTGGTAGTCGCATGTGCCAATAACTATTTCCTAGATGATTAGGAGATAAGAGCTTGTGATGGCTTCGTAATTGCTCGGATTGATGCAAAATTTGTAGCTCTTACTTTGAATTTAGATGAGTATGAGGAAAATGTTGATGTTTTAGTGTCTTTTGCTTGGACATATTATCATGAGAAAAAGGATTGGTGTCATAACCATATTGCTAAAACATGGTTGGAAGCTGAGAAGAAGGGAAAATCGAGACTTCCCGCCAATCTAAAAAGGAAGCACTTTAAAGAGGAAATGTCTAATATGATTACCCTTTTGCATCATGATGTAGGAGCACGTAGGCGTACGAACAATCCTACATCACACAAAAACAATTTCAATTTTTTTGCCATCGGTTTTGTAGTCTCAATTTATGGATTAGATCTTTTGAAATCTGCCTTGCACATTCTCACAATAGATATCTTTCTTCAGTCTTGTGTTAGTCTACTCACCGATGGTTTTGTTTTTTCATGAATCTCAGCTAGATACAGACCTAATCCAAGAGGCATCGATATTTCACTATGAATCAGTAAGTTCAATAGCAGAACCAATGAATCCTATAAAGGATAATGTTGATGATTAGAGAGTAGTAGTAGCAGGAAACTGATGCAGAGGCATCCACACTAAAACCCCGACATACAGCATGTATGTCTATGCATTACTAATTATGCACCCAAACCTAAAACCTGTCAGCATCATCATATTTTCTCTGCCGACCGATATCCTCCTACAGACAAACCTTCGACCTTTCGCCTATCGGCAGCATCATCATATTCGGTGAACATAATTATCCTCCTGATGATCACTATTCATCTTACCGCCAAACTCTATCTGCGGCATCTGACGATCGGCCTCATCTACGTCTTTTATCAGTAGGATATAAAATATCAGGTTCCTCCCATATATCCTGATGATGACAACCTCATGCACCTCTCCACTGATGCTTATGTCACCCCGATATCCAACCCACTTACATAAACAGCATCAGGATATAACTTATCGGGTCATATTTGAAACATCCTGATGACGATGTCCCCCTTTATACACACGACGAATATTCTGCCGAATATTCCTTCCACCATCCACCTAGTGTTAATTTCCTATCACCAAGACATGAACTGTCGGCGAACACCTTGCAATTGTCACCCTGATGCGTATTCACCTTATGCGATCTACTGCATCATATTCACAAATTATCTCCGTCAGATGGATACTCACAACCCGATACACATATGCAACATCCACAACATACATAACCCGACGTCCACTATCGGGATATACATAAGCTGATGCCTGATGTAACTACAGGGTATACGCAGAAATATCTTGATGATGCAGATGCGATGAATACACCGATCTTAACAAATTTTCACCATTTTGATCCGTTGAACTTCCTGGGGTGACCCGATCCGCTTCCTGGATGATCTTCTAGACTCTAACAACCAGCACAACCTAGCACATGCCCATGCTAGGGTTCTTCAACATCTTTGGCCTGCGATCCTACAAACATGCATGCGAACAAATAGGAAATGCAAACTAAACCCTAAACTACTGTACACGACCATTCCACCGATTCTACGAATCAACCGGTGGAATGGATAATAAAACCCATCCGGCCAATCAAAGCAACAGATTGATTACACAGTAAAATCAAACAGGATCTCTTATTTCTCTATCAGAATGGTGATTAGAATTGCTCTGTTTCTCAATGCCACTGACTGATTTCAGCTACTACAAAACCTAGCTGCCTCATCCATCAAATCCTAGGGTATTTATCTAGTTACCACTAGTAGTACAGATTGGTCTCCAAGCGGCTGGGAGACCCAACCGATCTAACCAACTAAACAGCTGTCCAAACAAACTATCTAAAAATAGTAAAGCTAACAAACTAAACAGTTGTCCAAACAAACTATCTAAAAATAGTAAAGCATGGTCAACTCAGACCTTATTACATGCATTGGTCTTATAAGACCTTCTTGGAAGCATTAACAAGACTTAAAAACTAACTAACTAACTGCCTCATGGAGGCCACTGTAAGGTAGGTGCTCCTGCACCATACTCCCCAACAAAAAAAGAACTCATGTCCCATGAGTTAGGTTGTGGAAGAATTCCACCTTTACACTTTGCCATCTCAGTGTTTTGAACTACTCCAGTTTTATCCTCTGCTGTCTCTTGGCTGCTCCAAGATTTCTGAACTGCAACTTGCTGTCGTGCAAGTAAACCCTCATGCCTGTCAATGGAGACCCTTCTCATACATACCCTGTGTTTGTCAGGTTGTCTTACCTCTGTCTGAATACCTGGTTGAATGACCTTAGTAATTGCCTCTTGAACTTCTGCAATGTTCAAATCTGTCCTTCGTTTAACCTTTATAGGACAAACAATAGTCCCAACCATGACAACATCCTTGTCATTCCACTCAACCGGTTGCTGTTTGCAAATCTATTTCTGAACCTGCTGCTGACCTCTGTCAGTCAAAATTGAAACTATCTTCAAACTATTGTCCTTAACAACTTCTTTCCCTGCAATGTCCTCAACTGCCTTTATGCCTGCTGTTGTAGGCATCTGCACAAATTCCTTCTTTCCCACTAAAATGATTTTTCTGCCTTATGTGCTGCAGCTTCTTCCTGTAATGGCATCAACATAATAGTTTTCCCATCTTTCTTGATGGTGTAGATATTTGCATACCCATCATACACTACTCTCCTATCAAATTGCCATGGCCTACCCAATAGTAGGTAACAACATTCCATGGGCAATATGTCACACAAAACACTATCATGATATTCTCCAATCTGAAAATTAACATATGCCTGTTCACATACAAAAAGTGATTGACTATCACTCACCCAAGATGCCTTGTAAGGGTGTTGGTGTGGAATCCTTTCCAAATTCAATTTATCCACCATTTCCTAAGATACCATGTTGTCTGTTGAACCAGTATCAATGACAACCTTACATACTTTACCCTTGCTCTTGCATGTGGTCTTGAAAAGAGCTTTTCTTTGCATCATATCCTTTGATGTCTGCAAACTAGTTCTCCTTAACATCAATGCTCCTCCCTCCTCAGGATATCCATAATTGTCAGGAGCTCTATCTCCTTGATAAGTGTTTGAACTTTGCACACTTTCCTCTACTTTCTCTTCTTGTACAAGTTGTACTCTCTTGTCATTCGTTCTATCATCTCTGGATGATGAACCTTTTCTTTCTGGACATTTAAAAAATGGGTGACCAAACTCACCACAGGTGTAACACTTTCCTGAAAATGTAGTAGAACCTCTACCACCTCCAAATCTACCTCTAGTACCCTTCCATCCACCTCTAAAATTAGACTGTCCTTGTCCTTTACCAGTGTCTTCTTGACCCTCATTGGTTTGCCTTGTTGTAGGGGCTGATCCTCTTCCCCTCATATTGTTGCCTCTTCCTCTCATGGATTTATCTTGTCTTCTATTCATTTTTTCTTCAATCCTAATTGCCATTTGATAACAATCTTCCACACTCTTAGGGTTAGCTAAAACTAACTCATCCTGTATGTTCAATCTCAAGCCAACCAAATATCTGGCAACCTTTTCAACCTCATTCTCATGATGACTAGATCTCATACTCAATTTATAAAACACCTCAGTGTATGCCTTCACATCCATTTCCTTCTGCCTTAAAAATTGTAGCTTCTTAAACATCTGAATTTCATAATCCTTGGGCAAGAATTTACCTTTGATCCTTGCTACCATCTTATCCCATGAAGTGATCTTTGACTTTCCTTGTTTCCTTCTCTTGGATTGTACATAATCCCACCATACCAAAGCATGACTCCTAACTTGGTCTTTGCAATCTTTACCTTCTGATCCTCAGCAACATCTTCACATTCAAAGTGATTATCAAGTGCAGCAATCCAATCCAGTAACTCATCTTCATTTAGACTTCCTGTGTACCTAGGAACATCAATCTTTACCTTAGGCTTGTCACTCTGCACTGCCTTTAACAGTTTTGCAAACCTCTGATCTTCAGCATTCAGTTCTTCATCTACCTCTTCAAATTCTTCATCAGCATCATCTTCTTTTTCAGATTCACTATCTTCCACTTCCCTCTTCTTGTTCTTCTCCAAGGCTACAAGCCTGGCTTGCAATGCTTCAGCAAGCTCCTTCATCTTCCTCATCTCTCTAGTATGTTTTTCCTTCATCTCCTGCAACTCCCTTGCAGTACCATTACCTTTCGGAGGCATTTTGTCAACCTCTCACTTCTCTACCTCTGTCTTCTTAGTGACAAAATCAACACACAAATAGCCCAGACCTTTTACTGAGCTCTGATACCACTATGATGCAGAGGCATCCACACTAAAACCCCGACATACAGCATGTATGTCTATGCATTACTAATTATGCACCCAAACCTAAAACCTGTCAGCATCATCATATTTTCTCTGCCAACTGATATCTTCCTGCAGACAAACCTTCAACCTTTCGCCTATCAGTAGCATCATCATATCCGATGAACATAATTATCCTCCTGACGATCACTATTCATCTTACCGCCAAACTCTATCTGCGGCATCATGACGATCAGCCTCATCTGCGTCTTTTATCAGCAGGATATAAAATATTGGGTTCCTCCCATATATCTTGATGACGACAACCTCATGCACCTCTCCACTGATGCTTACGTCACCCCGATATCTGACCCACTTACATAAATAGCATCAAGATATAACTTATCAGGTCATATTTGAAACATCCTGATGATGATGTCCCCCTTTATACACACGACGAATATTCCGTCGAATATTCCTTCCGCCATCCACCTAGTGTTAATTTCCTATCACCAAGACATGAACTGTCGGTGAACACCTTGCAATTGTCACCTCGATGTGCATTCACCTTATGCGATCTATTGCATCATATTCACAAATTATCTCCGTCATACGGATACTCACAACCCGATACACATATGTAACATCCACAACATACATAACTCGACGTCTACTATTGGGATATACATAAGCTGATGCCTGATGTAACTACAGGGTATACGCAGAAATATCCTGCTGATGCAGATGCGACAAATACACCGATCTTAACGGATTTTCACCGTTCTGATCCGCCGAACTTCCTAGGGTGACCCGATCCACTTCCTGGATGATCTTCCAGACTCTAACAACCAGCACGACCTAGCACATACCCATGCTAGGGTTCTTCAACATCTCTGGCCTGCGATCCTGCAAACATGCATGCGAACAAACAGGAAATGCAAACTAAACCCTAAACTACTGTACACGGCCATTCCACCGATTCTATGAATCAACCAGTGGAATGGATAATCAAACCCATCTGGCCAATCAAAGCAACAAATCGATTACACAGTAAAATCAAACAAGATCTCTTATTTCTCTATCAGAATGGTGATTACAATTGCTCTGTTTCTCAATGCCACTGACTGATTTCAGCTACTACAAAACCTAGCTGCCTCATCCATCAAATCCTAGGGTATTTATCTAGTTACCACTGGTAGTACAGACTGGTCTCCAAGCGGCTGGGAGACCCAACCGATCTAACCAACTAAACAGTTGTCCAAACAAACTATCTAAAAATAGTAAAGCTAACAAACTAAACAGCTGTCCAAACAAACTATCTAAAAATAGTAAAGCATGGTCAACTCAGACCTTATTACATGCATTGGTCTTATAAGACCTTCTTGGAAGCATCAACAAGACTTAAAAACTAACTAACTAATTGCCTCATGGAGGCCACTGTAAGGTAGGTGCTCCTGCACCAGAAATAGTGTAATTTTGGGATGGATTCAAGCACCTCCAGGCATAATTGTTTGATAATTTTGAATGTTTGATATAGGTGTGACTTTGTGTGGAGTAAAGATATATTGTGAATCCGTCTATCATTTCAATACCAGTTGACAAGGCATCACTAAAAAACTCCAATATCTTCAGATATCAACACGTTGAAAACTATTCTATCTTCCTTTTCATTTAGGGAAGCGCTGCCTCCAAAGACTATTGAAGTGATTAAAATTCTATTAATGGGAGATTGAAAACCTAGAGAAATTATTAGATAGAGAAAATTATTGGATTGAAAAGAAAGACTTCAATGTGGGAATGAGGTGCCACAGAGAAGACAAAGCGCTCATATAGGTGCCATAAAATTGCAGACTATATGGGGAAAGTGGGAGCCACGTTTTGTAGGATCAATAGGATTTTTCCAGCGGTCTCAGGTTAGATATTGAAAAGGAAGTTATTTGGTATGAAGGCACGACTGCCAGAGAGAAAGGAGTGATTGCTACCAAAGGGATTTAAATATCATTTTGGGAGGAAGCACCATAGAAGAGAGATTGAATGCCTCAATTTGGAGGAAGTAGCATAAAAGTGAAGGATGGATTGAATACAAAGATGGTATCCATTAGAGAAGGAAACTGAATGTTTCCATGCATGTGAGAGAAGCCATTGAGGCGATATTGTAAAAAATGGTTTGCAAATATGTGAAGCTATGCTTTGAATAAGAATAAAATTTTGAGTGCATTGTTGTTAGTTGCAATCATTATATGTCTTTTGAAATTTATGAGCAAAGAAGATCTGCCTATGAATGATTGTGAAGTGTGAGTACTTGTGTGTTTTATGTGAGAGAGGAGGATTTGTTTTCATCAAATGGTATTAGAGCCAGTGATCTTGAGTGCATAGGCAGAGCGTCGAATGTGAAACAGCCTATGCCAAGACCTGCGGGTAGAAGGAGAGAGTGAAGCAGTTGTGGAGAGCTCAAAAGATTGTTGCAGGTAGAGAGGAGTCCTAAGCAAGTGAGAGTTGGGTAGCCATAGAGAGAATTTTGTTTGTAGATTATAGAGCGTGAGAAGTGATGGTGAAGGATTGCAGCAGATGAGATGAAGATATTTGTGAGGAAGCCCGTGATATGGGAGGGCTAGAGAAAATATCAAGAGAGGAAGATTTTGGTGATGATGGTTGATATAAACATGAGATTGGATTGATTAGAAGCATCACAACATGGCGTAGTTGTCAAGCAAGATGAGGAAAAACAATTTGCAGCGAAGACATGCTATGAGGAAGGCATGAAGGAAAAGATTGAAGAAGAAGAAACAAATGTAGCTATGGAGAATGTGATTGCAACAATGGAATACGAAGAGGTTATAGCGAAGGATGAGGTAGAGGATGACTTATTGTCACAGATTTTGGAAGTAAAGGAGTGGTTTGATAAGCTTGCCAATGGAGGACCGAACATGAACGTCGCAACGAAGGACGAAGAAGATGATGTTGTAGTGGTGATGAAAAAGAGGTGATTCATGAACATTTTGATTTCACTTGCGATCTCTCTTCCATTATATAAGTAGAAGAGGATGTTGTAGAAGATGAAATAGCAGTTGCAGATTTGTGTGTAGACACTGCATATTTGCTTATAGAAATTGTTGAGGATGTTGCAGGTGGATTTTGGTAGAGCTGGTCGGTTTGTGGTGGGTTGAATCCCATGAAGGAGAGGTGAGTAGAGGGCGTTTGGCGGAGGAGGATGGCATATGGTGGATGTGAATCCATGAGAGGAGAAAGGAGTGGTGAATGGAATTGGCAAAGGAGGATGATGATTTTACCAGGGAGATGTTGGAAGAAGAGGAAGAAGAATTAATCATGTGCACATTTCACAGCGATGGAGTTTGCTGCAAGTTGGTTGCAACCTGAAAGGGTGATTCTATCACTCAACTCTAATTTTGTGAGCCTATGCTCACAAACTTTCTACTTGGTGTGTCTGATGCAGGAGCATCCGGGTGCACGAGCAATCTTGTGTCACACAAAAATAATTTCAATTTTTTTGCCATCAGTTTTGTAGTCTCAATTTATGGATCTGATATTTTGACAGTTTCCTTGTACATTGTCACAATAGATATCTTTCTTCAGTCTTGTGTTAGTCTGCTCGTCGATGGTTTTGTTGTTTTATGAATCTCAGCTAGATACAAACCTAATCCAGAAGGCATAAATATTTCACTATGAATGAATAAGTTCAATAGAAGAACCAATGAAGCCTATAAAGGACAATGTTAATGATTGGAGAGTATTAGCAATAGGAAATGATGCAGTTTTGGGATGGATTTAAGCACCTCCATGTGTAATTGTTTGATAATTCTAAATGTTTGATATAGGTACAATTTTGTGTGGAGTAAAGATCTATTGTGAATCCTTAGATATCATTTCAATACCAGTTGACAAGGCATCACCGACAAACTCTAATATCTTCAAATATCCACACATTGAAATACTAGAAGGCAGTCTTAGAAAGAAATCATTAGATTTGATCTATATTTTCATGGACTTGTGTTTCAATACATCTAGTGATGGTATTCATTAACTTTGAAAGGTCCACATGTTAGGAGAGGACCCAATGAATTACTATTCAATAATACATAAAACAAAAGGAAAGAATGCCTCAACGCATAGACTGGGATACACGGCTTAAACTGATGCCTCATATGGTGTATCTTACCTTTGGAAAATGAACCGCTAGGTGTATAAAACTGATGCATGGAAGAGAATTGAATCGGTCGTATAAGTTTAAACTCATTTTAAACTATTCTATCTTCCTTTTCATTTAGGGAAGCGATGCCTCCAAAGACTATTGAAGCGATTTGTTGGCGTTTCAATTCGCACCTCTGGTATGTGATTTGGAAATGGACAGCTATGCACAGATAAACTGCTCTCCTATTGGAAGGGGGAGTTCCCTTTCTTGCTGATGTTTGTTGAAAAGATAACTTGAATGAAACTTCACCTATCTTCTTTTTGATTCTCAGTTGCGAGCACAAGGTTATAAAACTCTAAACGCTACAGAAGAGATTTTTTCCTTTTTATAAAACTTCTACTACAACTAGCATAGACTAATGATGCTTTCAACCTCCTAAGTAAATTCAGAGCAAAGGAAGTTGAAAGTGAACGAGGAATGATTGTTAACACAAAAACTTAAGCAGTTTTCCTCCAGATTTACACCTCAAGACTAAAAGTACTTTAGTGATGAAAGCTGAAAATGAAAGCTACAGAAGCTGCACATCTGACGACGATAACTTAATGAATCGATATAGAATATCAGAGCAAAGTAGGCATGAGACTTCTATTCAATATCACAAAGTTTAATACAACTCCAAGACAGCAATACTGCAGTAAAAGGTAGGCATACAGTAAGTGATCAAACACTGGAGAACAATGAACACAAAGTGAATAGATACTTGGAATATCAAGATTTGCAGGCTAGAATAGGCACAGCAAATTTGCTATCACAACTACCATTACCAACAATGGGCAAGGATGCCCTTATTTATACTAAAATCAAAGGAGTAGGGAACCCTAAAATCTCCTTGATTAACCCTATCTCGCCAACTCGCAAGCTTTATTACTATTCTAAGACAAAGATACAATAAACAAATGCTTTAAAGCAAAGAAGATTCCAACTATCACAAGGTGATTTCTTTCTAAATATAGAATGGATGAGATTAGGATGAAAGCACATGCTTTAAAACAAAAAGCATCTGATTTAAAGCTGCTTTCTTTTGAAATGCATCCTCATCAACATTCTTACTTTTTGGTGATGTCATTCATTGATATTCTTTTGCTGATTTCTTCTAAAAAAAGCTGGCACATGGGTTTTGTAGGCAATTCTGTTTCGAAGCAACCTAGATTGTCAGATTTTGAAAAAGCAGAGATTTTCTCGAAAAAGCAGGAAAAAAGCAATTTCTCGAAAAAAAAAAGCACAACTCCCAATCTTCAAGAGGATAATAATCTGGATGGACCCATCTCGATGAAAACTAAAAAAGCTCTGGTCGGATTTCTGAAAAATGATCTCCTTGAAACAAGGACCCTGAAAAAGCAAGCCTCTCTTCTTCCTCAACCTGAATCTATGAAGAAAACTGAAAAAGCACCTGGTTTGGGTCTTCGAATCTTCGTTGAAAGAAAAATAAAATCTTTCCTCTGGATGCAACCTACAAAAGATAATGAAATAAAGAAGCCAAAGCTTGTCTTTCTAAATCTTTTGGTCGAAAAAGTAGCTTTACTTGTGTGAGAAGAAAACTTCATCCTCATCCATGAAGAAAGCATCTTTTAAAGCATAAATCCAAGTGGATGTCTTCGAATAGGAAGAATCCCTATTTTGTAGGAGCCTATGGCTTCATGTGCAAGATGACAAAAAATATCTTCTTTGATGATGTCATCGAATGCGCGAGTTGGAAGAAGTGCTAACAAAATTTTCTTTATTTTCGACACTTCAACACTCGTTTTGACTCAAATATGGCCTGTCTCTGACTTCAACAAGGTGGGAAAATGTCATCATTGACTGAAAAAGCTAACTAATCCTGACATTTTGGAGATTGATCAACTGAGATTCCATCCCTTGCCTCCGTTTGACAATCTGACATCGTTTGACCAAGTTTGACCTTCCGGAAACTGCCAACGAGCGAAGATTGGTAACAAAGCATGTCGGAAAACACTGAAAACATGAAAATATTCTAACACTACTCAAGTTGGGTGCCCCAAGCCTCCTGGGGTGCCCAGTTTCCCAACACTTAGCCATTTTTTTAGTTTTTCCAACTTTTCCAATTTCTTGGTTTACGTGCACGTTTCGGAGGCACAGGACCCCTGTTTGGCTGTCAATTTCTATCAACTGGGATGAAAATGAGTCTGATGATCTGGCAAATATGCAAGCCTAATAAAAATTGAGCTGATTGTACCTTTCATTCGCCTCGAAAAATGTGCCAAACTGATCAACACTGAATCAGAGCAGGCTGACGGAAGGAGATTCACGTTTTTCAAGAAAAACATGAAAAATAATCTAACACTAGAGAGTTTGGGTGCCCCAATCCTCCTAGGGCACCTGGTTTCCCAACACTTAGAAAAATTTTCAAAATTTTTCAATTTTGTTCCTTTTCTCGATTTCTGTGCCCACGGCTCCTATTCAATCTTCAATTTCGGTCGTTCTGACGACTGTCAAGGCAGGACGGAGGGTGATCTGAGTAGTCTAAACATATATGTGATGAAATCCTAGCTTTGACTGACTTTTGACCAAGTATGACCAAGTTTGACCAACCAGAAAAGAACCGACGGAAGCATTTTTTACGTTTCTTGAAAAACGTGAAAAAAACTAACACAGGAGAGGATGGGTGCCCCAAGCCTCTTGGGGCACCCAATTTCACTAGACTTAGCCATTTTTGTGATTTTCCAACTTTTCCATTCACCTTGGATCCATCTTGCATCGTTTTGCGTGTATCGTCGAGTCGACGGTCGTTTGTCAGTTTTGCGTCGTTGAAATAGCGTTGGAAACTCGTCGAAGAATTTTGGCATGTGAACTTTTCTGTGTTGATGACTTTTGAGCTCATGCTTTACCTTGTGAAAAAGCAAAAATGACCCAGTAGAGAAAACTTGGTCGTTTGAAGATTCCGTCTGAACCGTGCCGATCGTGGAGCAAAATCGACCAATGAGAATTGAGCGCGACACTTGATTTGGAGATTCTATTTTTAGAAAGTTTTACCAACATCCATATCTCAAGAAACCCAGAAAACCTAACTCAACATCTATTTTTAGAAATTTCTAAAAATAGAAATTTTTATTTTTAGAAATTTTGCTTTTTTGACTTTTTGACGAAAACTTTTCTAGACTTGTTCCAAAATGCCTTAATGAAGCAAAAAATTTGGTTGGGTACAACACGATTAAAATTCTATTAATGGGAGATAGAAAACCTAGAGAAATTATTGGATAGAGAAAATTATTGGATTGAAAAGAAAGACTTCAGCATGGGAATGAGACGCGACAGAGAAGATAAAGCGCTCATATAGGTGCCACAAAATTACAAACTATATGGGGGAAGTGGCAACCACATTTTGTAGGTTCAATAGGATTTTTCCAGCAGTCTCAAGTTAGATATTGAAAGGGAAGTTGTTTGGTATGAAGGCACAACTGCCAGAGAGGAAGGAGTGACCACTGCGAAAGGGATTTAAATATCATTTTGAGAGGAAGCGCCATACAAGAGAGATGGAATGCCTCAATTTGGAGAAGGTAGCATAAAAGTGAAGGATGGACTGAATACAAAGGATATGTATCCATTAGAGAAGGAAACTGAATATTTCCATGCATGTGAGAAAAGCCATTGAGGTGATATTGTAAATAATGGTTTGTAGATATGTGAAGCTATGCTTCGAATAAGAATTAAATTTTGAGTGTTTTAATGTTAGTTGCAATCATTAAATGTCTTTTGAAATTGATGAGCAGAGAAGATCTGCCTATGAATGATTGTGAAGTGTGAGTACTTGTGTGTGTTTTCTGTGAGAAAGGAGGATTTGTTTTCATCACATCATGTGGTTGGAAGCATAGATTCAAATTCTTTCCAGTATTGGATCTGTTGATTCATACTGCTTATATATGGAGATCACCACATAGATTGGGCGAGAATTATCAACGAATGCATGCACAAGCAATTGATAAATTTATTGCAGAAGGTTAGCTTTCATATGTGTTTTTAGCTAATATACATGTTAGCCACTAAAGAGGTTGTTTGGCCCGGTTTAAGAGCTCAAGGAGCTCTCGCCCTAGGCATACTTGTGTTCCAAACTTTTCCACAGTTGGAGAGAAATGCTAGTATGAAAGATTTTCGTCACATTAATGATGCTTTTCAATGTTGCTTGTTAAAGAAATTGAGGTCTAATTAGAGCGGAGGTTCTCTGTGGAAGAAGCTGCCCTAGTGATGAATTTTGGTAGCTTTTATATGTAATTCAATCACTTTTCATGCTTAAGAATTGGAGGTTATGAGAGTACTTCGGTGAAATTGCGAAGGTACCCATCTTACTATCTCATATTTCTTGAGGTATGTCATCAAATGGCAGTGGTTAATACAAAATTTCATGCGATGAAGAAAAGAGGGTATTATTTGCTTATGTCTCTTTCATTTTATTCTTGTAAGAGCAACAACAGTGCTAAAGGTGTTGAGAAATTGTTAGTCGATTTTAATCTTCATTGATTATCTATTCATGTGGCCTTTGACAGTAAGAATTTTGTAAAAAGGAATATGCATGGTGCTGGCTCATACCAGCACAAACCCCAGCTGGAAGATTTCTGGGAAGATTGCCTAGATGAAAGAGAAGTGCAGAGAAGAGGTTTCATGAGATTGACTATTGATCAAGTCCATGCATTTGAGCTGCCGATACAAGTTCCTGACTTGGTTGATGACAACTCTAATATCTTGGATGAGGGCTACCAAAATGCCTCTCTAAAACCACTACCTCCTATTAAATGGTCTGATAAAGAATATACTGATCTCCTGTTACGCTCCTATCCTATGATAAGAAGAATGGAAAAATGGATGGAGGGAAAATTTAGAGAGCGGGTTGGTTCAGCAGCACCGAAGGATTCATCTGCTCAAGCACAGAACAAATCCCAATCTAGTCACACCAGGAGAAGATCCTCAAGTTCGGACCCAGCTCTTCACAAAGGTGGCTCACAATTGGGTGCTGACGGTGAGCAGCCCGATGATGATGTTAATAATTTGAAGACTGCCTCCAAATAGGATGATCAACCAGTGAAAAGTAATGCTAGATTGGTTGCTTTATCATTACAAGCAGACCATGTGCCCCCTACACCTCCATTTGTAAGTGACATCAATTCCCTAATTTTTACTCAATTAAGTGAAGATAATATGTTACAATCTTTGTTGAGTCGTCAAAATTCAACTCTTCCAAATAATCCCTCGGAGCACAATTCTCCTCCTATGCATTTAGATGGTACGATGAATATGATTGGAAATGTTAATGTTCCTTCTTCATCCCCTACTAGTTGAGAAAGGCAGTTGAGAAAAATAAAATATATACTCCTATGATGGATGTCAATGTTGATAATTTGGCCAAACTCTTGCAAGAAATGCCCAAGCCTAAGAAGGCTAAGAGAATGTCAAGGATGGTGGCTGACTCTGCCATAGGGCACCACATCTTAGAAATAGTTGATCTTGTTGGAAATAAAAATGAGAATGAAGTCATTGAAGTAGACTTCAACTTGAAGAGAGTAGACATGGGACCCTCCACCATCGAGGGAGATATTTATCATGCAAAATTTTCAGTGAGCAATTTGTCAAAGAGAGTTAAAAAGGAGTAGCAGGAGAATGCGAAGTTGAGAACACAAGTAAATTTGATGTCTCTCTTCATTTAATCTATTCTGAAAGTTACTATAGAATCAACAAATGCCCTACCTAACTTGAGTATTAGTGCCCCTGATCCAAATTTATTGCAACAAATAAAACAGTCTTGAGCTTTGAGTAATGCCATGGACCAATGGGTGGAAAAAGTGGTCTTAGATGGTCTTTTGTTCATTAAAGAAGCTGTTAAATTATTTGATTCTATTTCTAATAAAAGGGAGGCTTTGATAGTTGAGTTCCAAACAGCTAGAAATGACCATAATAGTCTATCCTTATCCTTGAAAGAGATACAAGAAATGGCCAACATAGATGTCAATATATTAGTGGCTGAGAAAGCTTTAAATGATCTTGGAGAATTGGATGCACCTATGTGGTCTAACATAATTGAGTGGAAGTTATGTGTCCTAATATCAGCTAAGGATGAAATGAGAAATGCTATCACAGTTTATTATTCAAAAATGAGAGGAATCAAAACCAATTTCCCCATCTTAGAAATAGAAGCCACTGGGGACAATGATGATAAGTTGCTGGATATGAAAGAAATCAAACAAAATTTTAAGAAATTGGTGATCTAAGAGATGGTGAACTATGATATCATAACAAGGGAATCACTTGGCAAACTTGCAAGGATTGCTGCTTATATGAAGACTGTCAAGAGCAGACTAGATGACATTCATTAAAAAGTGAGTATTGCAGATAGAGTAGTAAGTAAGAAGAATCCCTAAATCAACATTACTAGGACTCCAACTGGAATATCTTTATCACCAATTATCAACAAGTACATGTCATACAAGGCAAGACTAAGGGCACATGTGGCACAAGCGGATGCAGGAGCTAGCGATGAACAGATGAAGGAGAAGGAAGCAACACTAGAAGACAATATGGAGGAAGAGGATGTGGCTATCATTAGTTATCTTTCTTTTCATATGCTTTAGTATTATTTTCATATTTGCTCAAAAACTATTGGCTCTAGATGGCCCTTTATTTTAAATTTAAAGACCTTATAACCGATTGTCTATAAGAAGCCATTATCTTTGAAAGACAGTTATGGGATGACTTGGCTATAAATTTAATTACCTTTTCAATGTTTAGAATCTTTTGGCAAACTTTGTGTTGGTGATAGATCAATTTTCCTTTCTATTCAATTGCTTTATGTATGGAATAGAAATCAATACAATGGAGTTTGGATGATCGTAAACTTTGTGTTATGGTTGTCTAAATTTATATTCTTCTTATGTCAGATATATTCCTGCTGATGTTGATGGTATTTCAATATTAAAGTGGTTGGATATCTTTAATTCTTGCTCACTGTTGTGAATTATCTATATTTCGATATATGGTTTATGGTGGTGATTGTATGATATATAGTAGAAATTATTTATTGATTCAGTTGAGATTATTGTTACTAAAGTCTTTGTGCTTCCTTGAATTTAGTTGTTTTTGGGATACATCATCTTTAATGCTTTCTGGTCAAAAGCACCGCCTTTTATTTATTTTCTAGTTAAAAGCAATCTAAGTTTTCATTCATTGAATATTATAAGAAGGTAGATGCGCCTTCGTAAATAAGTAGAGAATCATTGTAAAATACCATTGCGACTGATTCAACTATGTTACATTTGTCACTTGTATGGGCATGAGAATATAGAGTTAGGTGGCAAATCTATAAACCAACAGATTTTTGACGACTCTACTGGGGATTCTATGAAAATAATTATATATATTTTATGAGTTGCTTTACGAATGGATTTCATGGTTCTCCGTGGAAGACGTGCACCAGTTTTGCAGCCTAACATAGACTGGCTTGTTGGTGACCAAGAAGACATTATTACTAGTCTGCGAGTTGTAACCTGGTAAACTAGGAGAACAAATCAGCAATATCACTAGGTTGATGAAGTGCTTGAAGAAGAACTCAATGATATTATAAGAGAAAATGCACGTCATTTTGGTGACGCTCAGGAGATTGTTTTTGTGGAAGGTGTAGTCCCTATGCCTAGGAGAAATAGACCCTTGTTGAAAAGGGCAAGACAACTGAAAGGGGGGATGAATTAGTTGTAACCAATACTTTAAAACCATTAATACATTATCCACTTAATCACTGTTATTGTATTTTAACCATGAAAGCATGAAATCAAAAACTTAAACACATTCACACATGAAACACCATATTTTTACATGGAAAATCCAATAAGGGAAAAAACATGGTGAGTGTTAGCTCACAATATAATATGTAATAACAATAGCGAAAGTCAGAGGCTCATTTCCTTAGGGCTCTCTGCCCAAATTGCTCACTGCAATGGAAGAGGCTCACTACCAATAGGGTGGCTCACTGTCAATGGATGGCTCACTGCCAGAGTTGGTGAACTGAGATAATAGCATCTACACTATGCCAAGGTTCAATTCCATTGAAGCACAATAAACATCCTCTGCTCTGCTCTACGTTTTCACTTCACAATTATCTTTCAATCTTTGCATCTTTTTTTTTCACGACTTCATTACAAATATTTATACAATTCATCAACCTTGGAATGATCATCAAGATCGGCATTACAATCATCAACCATTGGAGCAATCTCTAAGGTCAGCAAACATACATACATTAGAATAGGTCTGGACCTAAACAGATTAATGAAAGATAAAGAATGAATGCGGACCAAACCACTCCTGAGTTGGGACTCAAATTCAATCTTCCATGCAACAACACGCCATTGCAAGCGCCAAAGCATAATCGCAAGTAGTGAAAACAACCAAGTCGTCTAAAACAGGTGTTAACACTAAGACCTTTAAGAACACGCTTCATGCAGGATCTGGATTACACTTTATGGACCAATCAAAAGGTAGGAACATGATCAAGAGACATCCACAAGCACGTTATAATCACTAAGAACATCCACACAACCTATAAACACTTTATCCACAAGATTCTTCAAACTGAAGCACTTGAACATCACTATCGGCCACTGTCATAAAGAAAAGATCGCTTGCGAACCACCAAATCATGAACCATTTGAACTGAAGACACATAACATCATTTCAAACTTATTTTCAGAACCACAGACTGTAAGACTTAAATGTGGAGAAATGCAGAGTAGAATACATTTTCCCTGTCACCACTAAATGCACAAAAAAATAGTTTTTACTCTAGTGAACCAAACTCGCTCAAATCTTCATACCAGAGGCTCAAACTTGAAACATAGCAACTATAGACATCCTTTAACATAACTTCCAATCCATAGACAAAGATATTTAGTATACAGAATATGTGAAGCAAAACACTACACTGTACTTCTGCAAGCTAGAAACTCTACAACACACCGTTTCCACTAGGAGAGCAAATTTTCTCAACACTTTCTCATTATATTTAGCACTTATGTAAGCCAATATAAAGCAACTAACTCAACACAATTAAGCATCCAAACAAGAGTACAGTTGACACCAATGACAACACAGATATGTTGACATCAATGACAACATCGGTAAGCACATACTTTCAACAATCTCCCCCTTTGTCATTAATGGCAACATTGATGTGAAAAACTATAAGAACTATCAAGACAAGATTCTACATAAATTACTTTCTCCCCCTTTCTATTTACACATCTGAACTCTTCTCCCCCTTTTTTTCACATGATTTATCTCCCCTTTTGACATCAATGGCAAAGGACATCACTTCTTCTTTCTCTGCACATACTTGCAATCTACTGCTCCAATCAAACTGGAATTACTCTATTAGCAATACTGCAACACTTACTCTTTTTGTCAGGAACTCATATCAGCAACATCTAGCTACTCCCCCTGAGAGGCATCCTTCAAAAACATCAATCCAGATCAAAAAATGGAACTTTGGACACCACTGGACTGATGCATTCCTTATGCATCTTAGTTTAGAGCAAGAGGGGTAATAACCCCTAAATTTTTCCTAAGATACTCAAAAGTATCCTTAGGTAGAGGCTTTTTAAAAATATTTGTAATTTGATCCTTAGTAGACACATATTCCATCTTCACTTCATTCTCTGTTACCTTTTCTCTTAGGAAGTGGTACCTTATAGATATATGCTTTGTTCTTGAGTGCATCACTAGATTCTTTGAAATGTTTATAGTAATTGTATTGTTATAAAAGATTGAAATTGGTTCTTCATACACAACTCTATTGGAAAGATGGTTGTTGTTGCACCAAAAGATTGACCTGTTAATGCCCGATACAACTGCCAAAGTTAATGAATCCATAGAAGGTGGTTAAGCCTTGTCACGAACCCAAGCACTGTGTATGCACAACACAAGGAGACCAAGGGCACACACCTTGCAACAATCTCCCCAACACAAGCGAGGGGTTCAAACCTGTGACCTAGGCTCTAATACCAATTGTTGGAAAGATGGTTGTTGTTGCACCAAAAGATCAACCTGTTAATGCCCGATACAACTGCCAGAGTTAATGAATACACAGGAGGTAGTTAAGCTTTGTCACGAACCCAAGCTCCAAGCATGCACAACATAAGGATACCAAGGGTGCACACCTTGCAACAAACTCTTATATTCTTCATTGTTTGCTTCATCTAAAGTACTTGAATACAACAACATGTTGCAGTAATATATTCTGCTTCTGTAGTAGATAAAGAAATTGATTCTTGCCTCTTTCTCAACCATGAAACCAATCTATTACCCAAGAGGAAAGAACATCCACTTGTACTCTTGCTGTCATCAACATCTCCAACCTAATCTGCATCTGTATAAGCACTAAGGATGAAATCAATGTCTTTGGGATACCACAATCCATAGTCTAAAGTGTCTTTCAAATACCTCATGATCCTCTTGACTACCATCACATGTGACTCATTGAGATCTTCTTGAAATCTTGCCACAAGTCAAACTACATGCATTATGTCAAGTCTGATATGGGTTAGATAAAGCAGTCCTTCAATCATATATCTATACTTTTTCTAATCAGTCATAGGTGATTCATCATTCTTGCTCAGCTTGCAGCTAGTTACCATAGGAGTACATACTAGCTTAGACACCTCCATTCCAAACTTCTTCAATAATTATTTCACATACTTGGACTGAGAAATGAAAGTTCATTTTTTTGATTGAGTAATTTGCAGTCCTAAAAAGAAATTCATTTCACCAAACATAGACATCTCAAATTCATTTTGCATTTTCTCTACAAATCTCTTACACATACCTTCATTGCATCTAAAGATAATATCATCAACAAAGACTACAACAATCAGAATTTGATCATCATAGATTTTGAAATAGATATTGCTATCAGCAGTACCTTTACTAAACCCTAATTGCAACAAATACTTGTCTAGTCTTGCATACTAGGCTCTGGGGGCTTGCTTAAGTCTATACAAGGCTTTCTTCAATCTACATACCATGTCACCTTGGTCTAATGACTGAAATCCTTTCAGTTGTTCAATGTAAACCTCTTCTTCCAACTCTTCATTCAAGAATGCAGACTTCACATCCATCTGATATACTTTGAAGTCTTTGTGTGCTGCAAATGCCAAGAACGTTCTTATTGCTTCAATCCTTGCCATAGGAGCAAAAGTCTCTTCAAAATCTATGCCTTCAACCTGAGAATATCCCTTGCATACCAATCTTGCTTTGTTTCTTACTACTTCTCCATTTTCATTCATCTTGTTTCTAAAAACCCATTTAGTTCCAATCACATTCTTATCAGCAGGTCTAGGAACCAATTCCTAAGTTTGATTTTTCTCTATCTGCATTAGTTCTTCTTCCATGGCTTTTATCCAACTTCATCTTTGCAGGACTCATTATCACCAATTACCTGATCTTCTGAATGATTAATCCTTACATACATGGGAGTCTTAACAGCACTTTCTAGAGCTTTTTCTTCTTCAACCTAACTTTCCTTTTGTTCAACTTTTTCTTCATTCATTGTAGTATCAGTTTCATCTAATTCATAGTCACTTAGATCTGATATTATTTCCCTGTCTTCATCAACTTTCACATTTGTACTCTCAATGATCTTTCTCAATCTCTTATTGTAGCACTGGTAGGCCTTACTCTTAGTGGAGTATCCAAGGAAAATTCTGTCATCACACCTAGCATCAATCTTGCCTAACTCCTCATCTCTTCTGATATAACATTTTCTTCCAAAAACTTTGAAGTATTTCACTATAGGAACTCTTCCATACCACAATTCATAAGGAGCTTTAGTACCATTACCTTTGACTTGAACTTTGTTTTGAATGTTGACAACAGTATGTATAGCTTCTCACTAATACACTTCTGGTAGGTTAGCCTCCATCATCATTGACCTAGCAACCTCTTGAACTGTCATGTTCTTTCTTTCAACAACTTCATTCTGCTGGGGAGTTCTAGGAGCAGACAACTATCTTTTTATCCCTTTTTCTTCACAGAATATATTGAATTCATTTGATGTAAACTCACCTCTATCAGACCTTAAACATTTGATCCTCAATTCTAACTCATTTTCAACCATTGCCTTGAAAACTTTGAACTTGTCTAGGGCTTCTAATTTATCCTTTAGAAAAGTGACCCATGTCATTCTAGAATAGTCATCAATAAGCAACATAAAGTACATGTCTCCTTGCAGACTTCTTGTTCATGAAGGACCACACAAATCTATATGCACCAATTCAAGCAATCCAACAGAGAATTGTTCTTTACTTTTGAAACTTGTCCTTGTCTGTTTTCCCAATTGACATTCCTTGCAAATAATATTATTAGGCTTCAAAAGCCTAGGCAAATCTCTCACAGCTTGAACTGAACCTATCTTCACCAAGTTGTCAAAATTGATATGACACATCCTCCTATGCCATAGCCAACTTTCATCTATCTGAGCCAACAAACAACAATCATTAGTTCCTCTCAAATGATAAACATTGCCTCTAGTCTTCTTACCAATAACAATCGCTATTTTGGAGCTTTCCATGATCTTGCAACCATTATCCTTGAATCTCAAATCATACCCTTTGTCACACATATGACCAACACTTAAAGGATTGTGCTTCAAAACCTTCACATATAGAACATCATATGTGTTATTTTTACCATCAAAATAAATAGATCCTTTTCCACAAATCTTACCAGTTGCATCATCTCCAAACCTAACCAATCCTCCATCATACTTTTCCAAACTTATAAACTTACTTTTATCACCGGTCATGTGATGTGAACATCCACTATCAATCATCCATTCATCCTTATCCTTCTCAACGTGAACAAACAAAGCACTCTCTTCCACTGGCTTTTCTTCCTTCACACAACTAGCAGGATTAGTAGACACAGGTTCTTCTTTAATAGCAATAAACAAACATTCATTTGCACTAGTGTTAGCATCATCAAACTCATCAACTGTTATACCATCATCATCAACATCTCTGACATAATAGCATTTCTTCATGACTCTAGGTCTACTTTCAAATTTATCCTTACCTCTCTGTCATGCCTACATTTCCCATGCAGTCACGACATGCATCACACGTGTCATGTCCATATTTGTCATGTGGTCATGACATGAAATATCAAAAATCATTACACGCTTCCCTAGAAACTAACTCGCACACGTCAGCATGCTCGGTGGCAATATGCATGAGGCGTAAACATGTCAGTCAAAAGCGGGGTAATGCGATTCCCATGTGCATTTCCCCTATGTGATGAAGGCCAACTAGGGGGTCGATGCGACACAATTAGCATCGCTAATAGGGTTAGGATCAAAGATCTAAACCCTAGGTTAACCTAAGTGGATGATGGGTTCTTGACACAAGCCAAAATGAAAAGCCTAATTCTAGGTCAAGAGAAATAAATTTAAAATCCAATAACAATGTTGGAAACTGGCTAAAGCAAAAATGCAACACTACACAAGGTTAAATTTTAGTAGCCTAACTAAACCCTAGATTCTAGAAAAATCCAGCAGCATAACGCCTCACGGGCATGAATAGGGTTTATTTTAATAAAACTAATCTTAGTCAATAGTTTACTAGGTTTTCAGGTTGGTTTGACAACGAATCTAGCTAAATAATTAAAGCACTCGATCCTATTCAAATAACGCATTTGAATTAAATACTCGATTAATCACAAAATTACCCTTATGGGTTAACGTCTACATGTGCCAATCTACTTGCAAAGATTCAAATTTAATTACATTCCAATAAATAACAAATTAGAATAATGTCCTACGCAATAAATTAATTTCAATGAATTATACATTATGCTTCGGTCACCACACATATAGGAATTAAGTATATTAATTTAACCCTACTTAAATTAATTATAAACATTAGATATGGTCCTCTATCCTATTAGACTAGGCTTATAAAATAGTCATATAATATTAAATGGATTAATAAAATTTTCAAAGCATCTCTCATAAGGGGTTTCCAATAGTAAAATCTAACTAAGCTAATAAAATATCCACCCATAAATAATCTCCATAAATTCCTCTTTATAAACTTGAATTAACAAGAGAAACAATTAAAAAAATAAAAATAAAAATAAAAGGAGAGGGAAAACTTAAATAAAAGCAATTTTAAAAATGCAACCCTAAAAGCCCTTCACAATAAACAAATAATTTCTTTATGGAGTGGAGACAAAACCCTAGCCTCCACTTTCTTTTCTCATTTCCTTTCTTCTCTCCATTTTCTCCATTTTCTTCTCTTCAAGTTTGTTTTATTTAGATCTATGTTTGCAGGTTCTTGGTTGGGAGCTTTCATGGCTGCTACTCAATGGAGGGTATATACAATAGGTATATACTTTTTTTTTTTATGAAAATAAATATGCCTCTGGTTTTAACCAGAGGGTTTCCCCTTTTTTTTTAATACAAAACTACAAGCAAAGATATATATACAAAGGGATATATATAAATAATAATAATGTTTATTTTACACAGTTCAGAGGAGGCCCAAGTGGCCAAACACAGTAGCAAGAGGGAGTTCGGCCACTGCGGTGGTCCATCCGCAGAGGGTAATACGGAGGGGAAGCGTCGGGGGTGGTTTGATGGAGGGCAACGAGGGGTGTGTATGGAGTGTGGGGAGGGGTCAAGCCCCACCCACACTCCATTAAAAACAACCACGGTGGGGAGGGTCAAACTCCCCCCCCCCCCACCAACATTTCTTTTCTTCATTTCAAACTGTAACTTCTAAAAACAAAGCGCAGTCCTCTGCCCTTTTCGCCTAGCATTCTAAATGTTTATATATATATATATATATATATATATATATATATATATATATATATATATATATATATATATATATATATATATATATATATATATATATATATATATTCTCTCAAGTATAACACAACTTTAATTCATTTTCACAGTCTCTTTTTAATAACATAGTTTAAGGAATATAAAATATATGACAACAAAAAAAAGTAGTGTATATATATATTTCCACTACTATAAACACAGATTTTGTCCTCTTTTTAACAGTATTAAAAAAATGTCTTGTATTTAAACATATATAATTATATATATTTACATATAAATGTCATTTTAAATCTCACAGATTTTCATTTGAAGCATAAAAGCAAAAATGAATATTTATCTATGATGTATATACTTACACATATGTATATATATAAATATATGTGTGTGTGTGTGTAAATATATATACGATTATATATACATTGAAGCAAGTGCTCTTATTGATTGTAAAACAAACATATATAGCTATGGAATGGAAATTTTTTCCACAAATAATGTTGTTATTAAAATAAAACAGCCAACACAAAACAACACTATATAGTATTTTCTCTCTTTTTTTTGAAATAAAAACTTATAACAAGCCAAGGAATTGAACATACATTTCTGCTTACAATACACATTTTCTTTCCATACACCTAGCTTATAAAAATTGGTATATATACTCTCATTTCCAAATACATGAAAGACTAAATAAAACTCAAGAATAATTATTTGATTTAAAACCCAAGAGAGCACAAACACTCTCTACTCAAAAATATATACATTAACAATTAGGCCAACCTTGGCCATACTCTCTCAAGAGCTCCACTAACAACACAAGAAGGAAAATATTGATTTCATCAATATCTTATAGCTCCAAAAACCTACAATAACACAAGGAATGGGAAGAAGCCACTAACAAACTGCTGTACTCCCTACCATTGACTCACTCATGAGTTACCCCCAAGCTAGGAGGTCATCCTCACACAAGGTAAGCACACACCACATCACAAAAACTGCAACAAACACCAAAACAAGAATACTCCCATGGCTTTCACATAACAAAAACTCACTCAAGATGAGTTTAATGGGGCAGGGGAGTGGACATCACTCAACTCAAGAGTGTCACTCCAAAAACTTTCCAATACAAAAATCTCTCAAGGCCTCAAGCCAACACTTTAAACATGATTTCACAAAACTTTCCTTTGGCTCTCAAGCCATATCACATATTGCTCATATACACATATTGCCCTCAAGGCCAAAACTCCACAAAACCAAGGGTGTGACCCTGAGGAGGTTCACTCCTCCCCCACCCCATACATGTTGAGCATTTTCTCCAAAGGAGAGGCTCTCACAACTCCCATACCCAAATTTTCCCATAACAACAAAGTATAAACAACAAAATGGAACTCACACACACAACATACAAGTAAAGAAAATGCGAGAAGATAGTTGAGAAGAGCTCCTCTAACTCCTTCTCCAAGTTGAGCCACCAATCTTTCCTCTAACTTTGTCCCCAAAACAACTAAAATTCAAAAATTGGAAAAAAAAATTAACCCCCTCCCTCCCTTCAAGAGGGATAAAAATAGGCTCTTCTCATGAGCCTTGAGGAATGGGGAGGTGACACATGTCACCTCCTCACTCCTCCACCCAACTGCTTGCAAGACTCTTCAAATGGGGTGGTGACACATGTCATCCACCCATTCCACCAAGTCTTTCTCCCATCCACTTGCTCTCTCTCACATATGTGGAAGAGAAAGGTGGAGTGAGAGGAGGAGTGGGTACCACATGTGCCCCAATCATCTCCTCCTAGGAAAGTCCACACAATCCCAAGGTACCCTCACCAATTGTGGGAGAGGCTTGGAGTTGAGTCCTCCACAATTAGGGGATCTTGAAGACTCCCCCAACCTAGGAAAGAGGAAATGAAGAGATTGAGTGTTTGACCCACTCATCCTCTTCCTCCCAAACTTCTATTTTCGTCACTTTACTTCAAGGTGAAGTTAAAGTGACCAAATGGGAGTTTACCTAAGGTTACATAAGTCCAAATGACCCCTAGACCCTAAGGGTACAACCCAGGGTCAATTTTAACCCATTTTAGGCACCATAGGTTGAGTAAAAACACATAAAAAAGGGGTCTCAAAATTTAAAACTCAAAATAAAATTCAAATGACATTACAACTTACAACACCAATCAAAAATCAATAAAAGGGAGGGGTAGACCTAACCCAACTAACATCACACAACAACAGTACAAAAATTCATCATACATTACATAGTTGATCTTGGTTCCTCTTGGAACTAGATTGACTTTACACAGGAAGACAACACAGTGTGTGGGATGATCTCTGAATATCTGTGGCTTTGTTAGAAACACCTGCACACTCAAATGAAATGTTAATCCCACATGTATATAGTAGCCGAAGCAAAGTGAAACATACACTTACATCATCACATGATCATATAAACATCAAAAAATCACGTCATAATTAAATTCTAAATTTTGCATTTCAAAAATCCATCACAAGATAGAATCACATAATAAATTTCTAACTAAAATCACATGAATAGTATCCCAATAACATCATAATGTAAATCATATGTCTAACATCATCAGTGAATCAATATCAAGGTCTAAACACATCGTAATCATGCTAAACATAATAAATCCACATAAAGCAAAAAGTCTAATAGTCCTGCAAATTGGGATCAATAGTCCCACAAGTCTAATATGTATCACCAATAGTAAAATAAAGTAGTCAAATATAAGAGAATGAAATGGTAGGCCTCACACTCTCTCAATTCTCTCTGGACACTTGGAGGCATAATGGCCAATCTTAACACAAAAAAAGCATTTGAATGGAAATTTGCCTTTGAACTTACCAGTACCTCTTTGCATTCTATCCACAAAGTTAGCTTCAATCTCATCAAGGTCATCATCAAATTCCACAACATATTTTTGAGTTCTTGAAGTCTTTTATGAAGTGTTGGCTTTGAAAGCAGTCTCAATCTTTGGAAAAGCATCACCAAACTCTCTCATCTCAAAAGTTGTAAGCTTCCCAAGCAGCTAATCTTTTGTAATCTTGTTCACACTCATAACTTCTTCAATTGTCGACACCTTGTGACTATAGGATTTAGGAAAAGACCTAAGAATCTTCAGCACAACCTCATCTTCATCAACAATTCCTCCAAGACCTTTAATTCCATTGACAATTTCATCAACCTTTTGCATGTAGATTGTTATGTTCTCATCATCACTCATCTTCAGGGCTTCACACTTCGCCTTCAAATTTTGTAATTTTGCACTCTTCACAAAATCATCTCCTTCATACAAATTTTTCAACTTTTCCCAGATCTCATGAGCATTTACCAGATCCATTACTTTCACTAACTCAGTGTTGGATAAAGCATTTAATAGAGCATCTCTAGCTTTTCCATTAAATTCATACTATTTGACTTCATCTTCATCTGATGGTCCATTTTGAGGAATAGTATACTTTTCTCTACCATCTTCCAAACATTATAACCAAGAGAAATGAGATGACTTTTCATCTATACCTTCCAAAGAGCATAATTTGTTCCATTAAACTGCGGTGATTCCTTCCTGTGCGTCATCCTGGATCTGCCTCGAGTTGTTAGGCTCTTTATCAAGGAATCCTCTCTCTGATACCAATTGTTGAAAAGGGCAAGACAATTGAGAGTGGGGGTGACACAGTTGTAAGCAATACTTCAAAACCATTAATACATTATCCACTTAATCACCGTTATTGTATTTTAACCATGAAAGTATGAAATTAGAAACTTAAACACATTTGCACAATCAACACATGAAACACTAGATTTTTACGTGGAAAACCCAATAAGGGAAAAAACATGGTGAGTGTTACCTCACAATATAATATGTAATAACAATACAAAAAATTAGAGGTTCACTGCCTTAGGGATCACTACCTAGATTGCTCACTGCAAAGGAAGAGGCGCACTGCCAATGGGGTGGCTCACTGCTAGTGGGTAGCTCACTGCCAAAGTTGGTGAACTGAGATAGTAGCATCTACACTATGCTAAGGTTCAGTTCCATTGAAGCACAATAAACATTCTTTGCTTTGCTCTACTTTTTCACTTCACAATTATCTTTTCATCTTCTCATCTTTTTTTTTCATGACTTCATTACAAATATTTATACAATTCATCAACCTTGGAATGATCATCAAGGTCGGCATTACAATCATCAACCATTGGACCAATCTCCAAGGTCGGAAAACATACATACATTAGAATAGGTCTAGACCTAAATAGATTAATGAAAGAGAAAGAATGAATGCGGACCAAACCACTCCTTAGCTGGGACTCAAATGCAATCTTCCACGCAACAACACACCATCACAAACTCCAAAGCATAGTCGCAAGTAGTGAAAATAACTAAGTCGGCTAAAACTGGTGTTAACACTAAGACCTTTAAGAACACACTTCATGCATGATCTGGATTACACTTTATGAACCAATCAAAAGGTAGGAACATGATCATGAGACATCCACAAGCACGTTATAATCACCAAGAACATCTGCACAACTTCTAAACACTTTATCCACAAGATTCTCCAAACTGGAGTACTTGAACATCATTGTTGGCCACTGTCATAAAGAAAAGATCGCTTGAGGACCACCAAATCATGAACCATTTGAACTAAAGGTACATAACATCATTTCAAACTTAATTCTAGAACCATAGACTATAAGACTTAAATACGGAGAAATGCATAGTAGAATACATTCTCCCTGTCACCACTAAATGCACAGAAAAATAGTTTTTACTTTGGTGAACAAAACTCGCTCAAATCTTCATACCAGAGGATCAAACTTGAAACATAGAAACTACAGACATCCTTTAACATAACTTCCAATCCACAGACAAAGATATTCAGTAGAAAGAATATGTGGAGCAAAACACTACACTATACTTCTGCAAGCCAAAAACTCTACAACACATTGTTTCCACTAGGAGAGAAAATTTTCTCAAAAGCACTTGGAAACTTAATATCCAGAACACCTTCTCATTATCTTCAAAACTTATGTAAGCCAATACAAAGCAACTAACTCAACACAATTAAGCATCCAAATAAGAGCACAGTTGACACCAATGACAACACAAATATGTTGACATCAATGATAACACCTGTAAGCACATACTTGCAACAACCCCTTCAAATTCAGGGGATTCCTGATAATAGACAGAGAAACCCTGCTAATAGACCAAGGAACCAAGTGCATACCCAGCAGGTTCTCCCTCGTAACAACCAGTAAGTTGTTTGGCGACTCTACACCATTATTTTCATATGTGCATTTATATGTGAAATTTGGCTATAAAAGATATACTCGGGGAGATAGACAGAAGGGTATCTCAGATATTGATTTTACCTTGCTTTAATCTTTAAATTTTGTCCCTTTTCCCCCTACTCGTAAAGTCAAGTCTTTAAGTAGGCCATCTTCTCCTCTGCCTGTAAGAGAATCTACAAGTTCCTCTAGTCAAGTCTTAACCCTTGACGGTATTGTTTTACCCCTACAAGTTAGCTTTCCACTTCATAATCCTTTCAATATGGCACAACCACCACCTATTTCATGGCGTGCTACTATAGGTCCATTGAGATTAAGGGAAAACCTACATGATTTACCCATAGGATCTAGCAAAATTGTACCAAAATTCATAGGTGATGGAAAGGTCACCCAGATGAGCACATAAATTCCTTTTCTGTAGCTTGTTCCATCTTGGGAGTACAATATGGGGATGTATCTGTCTGACTCTTTGTTGAGTCTCTCACTGATGCTGTAACTAAGTGGTTTTACCATTTTCCCAATGCATCCATCCGAGACTGGGTAACCATGAGGCAATAGTTTAAAGATAGGTTCAAAACTATTGACAATGAGCACACATTGGTAGCTCAACTCTCTTCAATGAAGAAAGAAGTTCATGAACAAATGAGAGAGTTCATAGATAAATTTAACAAACTTGAAAATAGAATTCCTAACAATGTGATGTTGGGTGATGGATTATTGAAATGATTCTTTATCAATTCCCTACCTCGTGATGTCAGTTATGCTATAAAGATGGAAGGTGCTACTAACTTGGCAACAACCCAATCCATGGCCATTGTAATTGAAGATGATCTTATAACTGCTAGCAAATGGAAGAAGGAATTGCAGACAGGTAAACCTTCGACAGTTAAGTCTATCGACCCTGTCATACAAAGGTTAGCCAATGACATAATTACCTTGAAGAGGAAGATTCCTAAAGGCTCACAACAACCTTTTTATCAATATGTAACAAGGAAAGATCATGGTTCCTAGGGAAACTATAATAGAATGCTGCCCTTACCTGGTCCAACTCAAAGGTTAGCAATTGAAGCTGGTCCTTCTACCAGCAAAAATAATCATATGATGCGTAACTTCCATCTGACTTCTGATCATGATGGGGCATCTTATCTAGAGATGGTTAGATTCATGTAGATGCTCTCGATGAATGAGCATACAGAAGAACCCTATGTAGAAGATCCTTCTCCATCCAGTGATGCAAGTGTTAACTTCTTTGAATATGAGTTAGACCCTGAAGATGGGGAGGATGTGTATATGAAGATTGATAGTCCCAATTGTGCAGTATTCACTAGAGGATAGCAAGCACAGAAAGGACAAAATTCTCAAGGCTAGCCTGGAAGTTCCTCTTCTACTCCAAAATACATTTTGTCAAGACAGAACAATGCCAGTTCTAAGAAGAAAAAGATTACTACACCCAATGTTGCATCTGCTAAGGTACCCTTTACATCTTCTGAAGCTCTTGTTTCTAGTTCTTTTGACATTGTTGAGTCTTGTAAAAATACTAAAATTGAAATTTCACAAGTTGAATACCTTAGGCTCAATCCTTCTGAATTGGATAGACTGGTTAGATATGTCAAGCAAAAGTCATCTCCCTCTCATTGTGATGCTTAGGTGTTAAATGATAGTGAGGTCCATGCTCGAAAACAAAATTGCTCAAATTCTTGTTCCCAAAAACATGGTCCTCAAAACCCCTCTGAAAAACCAGAACCTTTCTATGTATCATTATACATTGCTGGTTATAAATTAAGCAACTATGTCATCAATTCTGGAGCCTCAAACAATGTAATGCTCGCCCAGGTTGCTAAATCCCTAAGCTTATCCTATACCTCCTCACATGGTAGATGCTTTTCCATGGATGGCTCTCCAGTACCTATCCTAGGTTAAATTAAAGATAAGCAAGTCACCCTTGCTGCTTATCCTAAGAAGAGATTGAAGTTAACCATTTTAGTGGCAGATATACCTATAAGCTATGGGATGCTTTTGAGCCGCAGTTTCTGTAGAGATTTGGGAGGGGAGACTCAGATGGACTAGTCGCATGCTTTGCTACTAGTAGATGGGAAGAGAGTCTGCCTAAACCCTGAACCAAAGGCTAGGTTTACAGTACTGAAGTCAGGGGACTCAAGGGCGGACATTTTATATGTAGAAACTGGGCCTGGCACATACATGTGCACTTCGACTATGGGAGATGATAAAAATTTGATAAGCCTTGATCTAGCCCATGAAGTGTGGATATTAGAGTTTGATGACAGTTGCTCTACTATTGGTTATGGTGCTAGAGTAGTTCTAATTTCCCCTGATGATTGCAAGTTTCCTTTTGCTTAAAAATTGGAGTTTGACAACACCAATAACACTGCAAAATATGAAGCTTTGCTGCTAGGATTGGCATTAGCCAAGGAGAAAGGTATTAAGCAGCTGAGAGCCAGGGGTGATGCTGAATTGATTGTTAAGCAAGTACGGAAATGATATACAGTGAAAAATGGAAGACTGAGGCACTACAGAAATAGAGTGTGGGATTGCATAGCGGATTTTGATGCTTTCTCAATAGAAGTTGTGCCTAGGGATTAGAACACTTGGGCTGATTCACTGGTTGTGTCTACATCTCTCCTGTTACCTCACCTAGACTTTAAGGACAAACCTTATAGAGTTGAGGTGGTCTATCGGCCCAACATGCTTGACAACGTCAATCACTGGCAGGTATTTAACAATGACCGGCATATAATATTTTTCTTAGAAAAGGCTGAGTCATTTATAAACCTATTCTTTGAGGGGAGTCTTGATGAAAGCAATGATGTGCTAGAAGGAGTGGATGATTCTCACAACGGCCAAGGATCTAAGGTGATCCAATTGAAAGGAAATGAAATTTCCAAGGGCTTGGTCTCACTTAAGGACTTTTTCAACCAAGATGAGCAGTATCTAAAACAGAAAAGCAAAGTTTCAATCAGATCATCAGTTGATTATAATTGAGTTAATATTGGCACCGACAAGGATCCAAAGATAGTTTGTATTGGGAAGTGTTGCTCTCTAAAGGAGCGAGAGCATTTAAATTCTTTGCTTATTCATTACAAAGATGTTTTTGTGTGGTGCTAAGTAGACCTGAAAAAATTTAGAGATGGAAAGATGTAGTACCACATTCCATTAAATCCTGGTACTTTTCCCTTTAGGCAAAAACAGAGTACTTACAACTGTAAAGTATCCGAGGCTATTTTCAGTGAGATAGACAAGATGTTGAAGGTGAAAATTATTTACCCCATTCACCACTCTACATTGGTGGCTAACATTGTTCCTATCAAAAAAAGAATGGGGAAATAAGAATTTGTGTTGATTTCTGAAATCTAAACCAAGATTCTCTAAAAGATAACTATCCCTTACCTGTGATAGATCATATATTGCAGATAGTATCTAGTTCGAAGATGATGTCTATGCTAGATGGGTTTTCAGGGTATAATCAGATTGAGGTAGCCCCAGAGGACCAAGAAAAAACAACATTCACTACCCCTATTGGTGTTTTTTCTTACAATCGGATGCCATTTGGCCTTATTAATGTAGGGGTTACTTTCCAAAGGGCAATCGATTTAACATTTGGTGATCTGAAGAATAAAATCATTATCATTTATCTGGATGATTTAACAATTTTCTCTAAGAAGAGGGCTGACCACTTGCATGGTCTGGAGGTGGTGTTGCAGCGCTGTAGAGAACATGGCATTTCTTTAAATCCTAAAAAGTCAATTTTTGTTGTGACTAAAGGGAAACTTTGGGTCACATTGTCTCCAAAGATGGTATCAAAATTGATCCTGAGAGAGTCAGAGCAATTTAGTAGTTGAGCTTACCTGTGACCAAAAGTAATACCAGATCTTTCTTTGGTCAAGTAAATTTTCTGAGAAGATTTGTTCTTGATTTTGCTGAGTTGACTAGGCATATTGCTAAGATGATGAAAAACCATCCTACTTTTAAATGGAATGATGAAGGTAAACAGGCATTTAAAGAGATTAAGACAGCTATTGCCAATGCACCTACATTAGTGCATCCCAATTTTGAAAAAGATTTTATTATCTATTGCTATGGATCAGAACACATCTTGTCAGCTATTTTACTACAAAAGAACGAACAGGGGATTAAAGCTCCAATTGCTTTCATGAGTGTGCCACTAAAGAAACATGAATTGAAATATTCTACATTAGAGAAACATGCATATGCGTTAGTGAAAGCTTTAAAAAGCTTCAGGTTTTACATTCTACATTCACATGTGGTTGTCTATGTTCCGGAGTCTGTTGTAAAAAGTATCCTTACACAACAAGAAATTGGATGTAATAATAGAGGAGCCTGGATAGCTAAAGTTTAGGAATATGATGTTGAAATCAAACCTACCAATTTGGTTAGAGGTGAAGGATTATGTAGAATGATTGTTGAGAATAAGGTTAATGAAGATGAAGAGTTGCCTTTGGTTCTTTTCACAAGCACTACTGATGACTGATTTTCTAATGTTTCCTATTTTCTGACATATGATGACTGCCCACCCCACCTGTCTGCAAAAGAGAAAAGAAATTTAAAGCTTAAAGCAAACAAGTATGTTCTCTTAGAAGTGAACTTATACAAAAAAGGAGTGGATGGAACATTTTTAAGGTGTGTAGATAAGGAACAATAGAAGAAACTATTAAAGACCTTTCACAATGAAGCTTGCGGAGGTCATTTCTCAACATCTGTGACTGCTTTCAAAATCTTAAGACAATTTTTTTATTGTCCAGGCATGTTCAAGGATGCCTATAACTAGGTATCTAAATGTGAGAAGTGCTTAAGGTTTGCCAACAGACCTCAATTAGCAGCATTGCCTCTGAAACTAGTGGTGATTGATGAACCATTTTAGTAGTGGGGACTAGATTTCATTGAACCTTTTAATCCCAATTCCAACGTTGGACATACTCAGATCCTGACAACTATAGATTACTTTATCAAATGGGTGGAAGCAATCCCTGTAAAACACACCACCTCTAAGGTAGTCTGTAATTTCCTTAAAGAGAACATATTGGTTAGGTTTGGTGTACCTAAAAAGATTGTAGCTGATAATGCCACCAATTTATCCTCTTTTGAATTTACTCTTTCTTGTTATGATTATGGTATCAGCCTTGCCCACTCATCTGACTATTATCCACAAGGCAATGAGCAAGTTGAATATAGCAATAAGAATCTCATTTCAATTGTGAAAAAGGTAGTGGATGAAAATCAAAGAGGATGGCATAGGAGTTTATATGATGCTCTTTGGGCAGATAGAATAACTTACAAAAGAGCCATTGGTATGTCCCCTTTTCAGCTAGTTTATGGAATTGACAGTGCAATTCTCATCCCTTTGGAATTATCTGCACTGAATTTACAGAAGGTAATTGAAGGTGAACAATTTCAATTAGCTCTATAAAAGATGAGAATGTATTTGAACAAATTGGAGGAACAAAGAGAAGTTGTTGTGGATAGGATTACCAGCCACCAATAGGTTGTTAAGAAGATTTTTTATAAGAAAGCTAAGCAAAGAAATTTCATTGTGGGAGACTTTGTACTTTTATGAGACAAGAGAAGAGAGCCAAAGGGAGCTCATAAGAAGTTTGATTCCCTATGGAAGGAGCCTTTTCAGAGTAGACAAGTCATTGGAGAGAATGCATTTCTACTGGCATATCCTGACGGGACGTTGTTGCCTCTTGCCTACAATGGGCAAGATCCGAAGTTGTACAATTGGTAACACTCCTAAGTCTTGCCTTGTACTATAGTTTATTTCCTTGTCTTTCCTATTTTTGTTGTCATTTTTTTGGTGTGACTCTATCGCCCTTCTAGAATAAGGCTTTGTTGCCAAAGTTTGTCTAGGTTCTTTGCATCCTCCTTAGTCCTTATCCCCAATTAGAGCATGTTGTTACCCCATTTTCAAAATTTTGCTAAAGCATTTAAGTCTTAGGAAAGTCTCCATTCTTTTATTCATCATTGTCCTCATCCTTTCCCAAATCATGTCCTTTACTTAGTCATTTTTGTGTTTTGTCAGAAAATCTGTGAATCTTTGAACCTAAGTCGGCAGGTTCAAGAGTTCTTGAACCGCCCAACTTCCTGACTAGTCTCCAAGTCTTGTGTCGCTAAGTCTTTTTTGTTGTTGGTCTTGGTTGCCTTTGTTTAAAAGAAAACCTTTATTGTCGAGAGATCAAAAGTTCTTTGAACTTCTGAACTCTCAAATCTTGTGGTTCAAAAGTTCCATAAATCTCTAACTTACCGACTGAACACACTTGTTGCTCCTTTGGCGCCTTTGTTGAGTTGGCAAGAACTACGATGGAATGACACTTGTCATTTCACATTTAATTTGAAATGTGTGAAAGTATGTGGGCACTCTTTTCGGAGGGAAATTGCAGGGGATATTACAAATTTCAAGACTTGATCTGCCGCCAGCATTTATTGAAATTTATGAGTGAATTTATGAGAAGTGATATGAAAACCGAATAAGTTTATCATCCTACCAAGAAAGCATTCATAATTTCGCGAAGGGGATTACATTATAGAGTGGAATTCTCCATACGCCCAAAGTTCATGGAATTCTTGAGAAACAGGTCAACTCAGTTGGTTTTCTTTCTCTCACTCTCATTTTCTCCATTTTCTTTAAATACAGAAGTTCTTTGGTGGCAAAAACCTTTGTTTTCATGAATCTTCATAGTTCTTCCCCTGTATTGTGGAGTTTTGTTGTGCCTGTAAATATTTTTGAGTTATTGGTTGATTGGATTTTCAAGCTAGTTAAGATGAAATTTAAATTCCAAGGGGCCTCTATGGTTCCTATGGTGGAGAATGGATTATCCAATGTGAAGGATACTAAATTGGGTCATATCAACCTTGATGATTTTTGGAAAAGAATGCAACCTGAGGGTAGGACTCCCCTAGCTGATAAAATTGTAAGTAGTGATTTGGACTAGGCTGGAGGTTTTCCACTTGTTGTGTATTGTCCAGACTTGGTAGTTACATGTGCCAATAACTATTTCCCAGATGATCAGGAGATAAGAGCTCATGATGGCTATGCAATTGCTCAAGTTAATGCAGAATTTGTAGCTCTTGCTTTGAATTTAGATGAGTATGAGGAAAATGATGATGTTTTAGTGGCTTCTGCTTGGACATATTATCATGAGAAAAAGGATTGGTGTCAAAACCGTATTGCTAAAACATGGTTGGAAGCTGAGAAGAAGGGAAAATCAAGACTTCCCGCCAATCTAAAAAGGGGGCATTTTAAAGAGGAAATTTCTGATATGATTACCCTTTTGCATCATGTGGTTGGAAGCATAGATTCAGATTCTTTTAACTATTTGATGTGTTGATTCATATTGCTTATCTATGGAGATCACCACATAGATTGGGCAATAATTATTAGGGAATGAATGCATGAGAAATTGATAAATTTCTCATAGAAGGTTAGCTTTCATATGTGTTCTCAGCTAATATACATGTTAGCCACTAAAGAGGTTGCTTGGCCCAGTTTAATGATGCTTTTTCCATGTTGCTTGTTAAAGAAATTGAGGGCTCATTAGAGTGGAGGTTCTCTATGGAAGAAGTTGTCCTGGTGATGAATTTTGGTAGCGTTTATGTGCAATTCGACCACTTTTTGTACTTAAGAGTAGGAGGTTATGAGAGTACTTCGGTGAAACTGCCAAGGTACCCATCCGACTATCTCATATTTATTGAGGTATGTCATCAAATGGCAGTGGTTAATACAAAATACCACATGATGAAGAGAAGAGGGTATTCTTTCCCTATGTCTCTTACATTTTATTCTTGTAAGAGCAATGACAGTGCTAAAGGTGCTGAGAAATTGTTAGCCGAATTCAATCTTCATCAATTGTCTATTCGTGTGGCCTTTGACAGTAAGAATTTTGTAAAAAGGAATATGCATGGTGGCAGCTCGTACCAGCACAAGCCCTAGCTGGAAAATTTTTGGGAAGATTGCCTAGATGAAAGAGAAGTGCAGAGAAGAGGTTTCATGAGATTGACCATTGATCAGGTCTGTGCATTCGAACTACCAATACAAGTTCCTAACTTGGTTGATGACAACTCTAATATCTTGGATTAGGGCTACCAAAATGCCTCTCTACAACCACTACCTCCTATTAAATGGTCTGATAAAGAATATGCTGATCTCTTATTACGCTCCTATCCTGTGATAAGAACGAAAAAATGGATGAAGGGAAATTTTAGAGAGCAAGGTGGTTTAGCAGCACTGAAGGATTCATTTGCTCAAGCACAAAACAAATCCCAATCTAGTCACACTAGGAGAAGATCCTCGAGTTTAGACCCATCTCTTCACAGAGGTAGCTCACAATCAGGTGGTGATGGTGAGCAACCTGATGATGATGTTAATAATTTGAAGACTGTCTGTGAACAGGATGATGAATCAGTGAAAAGTAATGCTAGATTAGCTACTTCATCATTACAAGCAGACCATGTGCCCCCTACACCTCCATTTTTAAGTGACAGCAATTCCCTAATTTTTACTCAATTAGGTGAAGATAATATGTTACAATCTCTGTTGAGTCCTCAAAATTTACCTCTTCCAAATAATCCCCCAGAGCACAATTCTCCTCTTACGCATTCAGATGGTGTGATGACTATGATTGGAAATGTTAATGGTCCTTCATGCCCTGTCTGGTTGAGAAAGGTAGTTGAGAAAAAGAAAATATATACTCCTACAATGGATGTCGATATTGATATTGTGGCCAAACTCTTGCAAGAAACGCCCAAGCCTAAGAAGGCTAAGAGAATGTCAAGGATGGTGGATGACTCTACCACAGGGCACCACATCTTGGAAATAGTTGATCTTGTTGGAGATAAAAACAAGAATGAAGTCACTGAAGCAAACTTCAACTTGAAGAGAGTAGACATGGGACCCTCCACCATCGAGGGAGATATTAATCATGCAAAATTTTTAGTGAGCAATTTGTCAAAGAGAGTTAAAAAAGAGTAGTAGGAGAATGTGAAGCTGAGAACACAAGTTCATTGTCTTTCTTCATTCAATATATTCTGAAAGTTACTACAGAATCAGTAGATGCCCTACCTGACTTGAGTATTAGTGCCCCTAATCCAAATTTATTGCAAAAAATAAAATAGTCCCGAGATCTGAGTAATGCCATGGACTAGTGGGTGGAAAAGTGGTCTTAGATGGTCTTTTATTCATTGAAGAAGTTGTTAAATTATTTGATTTTATTTCTAATAAAAGGGAGGCTTTGGTAGTTGAGTTCCAAACAGCTAGAAATGACCATAACAGTCTATCCTTAGCCTCGAAAGGGATACAAGAAATGGCCAACATAGATGTCAATATATTAGTGGCTGAGAAAGTTTTAAATGATCCTAGAGAATTGAATGCCCCTATGTGGGTTGACATAATTGAGTGGAAGTTATGTGTCCTAATATCAGCTAAGGATGAAATGAGAAATGCTATCACAATTTATTATTAAGAAATGAGAGGAAACAAAGCCAATTTTTCCATCTTAGAAATAGATGCCACTTGGGACAATGATGATAAGTTGTTGGATATTAAAGAAATCAAACAAAATTTTAAGAAATTGGTGACCGAAGAGATGGTGAACTATGATATCATAACAAGGAAATCACTTGGCAAACTTACAAGGATTGCTGCTTATATCAAGACTGTCAAGAGCGGGTTGGATAATGTTCATCAAAAAGTGAGTAATGCGGATAGAGTAGTAAGTAAGAAGAAGCCCTAAATCAACATGACTAAGACTCCAATTGGAATATCTTTATCACCCATTATCAATAGGTACAAGTCATGCAAAGCAAGATTGAGGGCACATGTGGCACAAGCAGATGTAAGAGCTGGCGGTGAACAGATGAAGGAGAAGGAAGTGACACTAGAAGACAATATGGAGGAAGAGGACGTGGCTATCATTAATTAGCTTTCTTTTCATATGCTTTATTATTATTTTCATGTTTGCTCAAAAATTATTGGCTTTGGAGGGCCCTTTATTTTAAATTTAAAGAGCTTATAACCTGTTGCCTTCAAGAAGCTGTTATCTTTGAAAGACAATTATGGGGAGACTTGGCTATAAATTTAATTAGTCAGTCGATGTTTAGAATCTTTTGGCAAACTTTGTGTTGGTGACAGATCATTTTTTCTTTCTGTTCAATTGCTTTATACATGGAATAGAAATCAATACAATGGAGTTTGGATGATCGTAAACTTTGTGTTATGGTTGTTTGAATTTATGTTCTTCTTATGTCGGATATATTCCTGCTGATGTTGATGGTATTTCAATATTAAAATGGTTGGATATCTTTAATTCTTGCTCACTGTTGTGAATTATCTATCTTTCGGTATATGGTTTATAGTGGTGATTTTATGATACATGGTGGAAATTATTTATTGATTTAGTTGAGATTATTGTTACTGAAGTCTTTGCACTTCTTTGAGTTTAGTTGTTTTTGGGATACATTGCCTTTAATGCTTTTTGGTCAAAAGCACCACCTTTTATTTGCTTTCTGGTTAAAAGCAATCCAAGTTTTCATTCATTGAATATTATAAGAAGGTAGTTGCACCTTGGTAAATAAGTAGAGAATCGTTGTAAATACCATTGCAACTGAGTCAACTATTGTTACATTTGTCATTTGTATGGGCGTGAGAATATAGAGTTAGGTGGAAAATATGTAAACGAACACACATGAAGTTCAAGAATCCAAAATCAACCAATTCAAATTCAAGATCACATGGCCACATAAGATACATCTCATAGCTTGAATCTGAGCAAGATGGAAATAAAACACTGTAACACTTTTACCTAAGTTGATTGTCTACAATTAAACCAACATTAGAGAAATATGTGCCTACACACTCAAAAATATCAAGCGTATCTATGCAACACAAGATAGTTGTAGCATAGTATATGACAACCAATGATGCAATATCCATACCATGATATTAAAACTATATATACTAAAAACATCTAACTCAAGCATGATTCAGAGAAACATATGTATAGTAAATAATCAAAATGTTAAACTTAATGAATATATAAATAATCATATATCGTAGTTAAAAATAGTAAAGTTGAAAAACACTACAAATTCCAAACTACAGAAATCCACAATACTCGGTTACACTTTTTGGTGAAAGTTGACATTGAAATGAACATTTTGAAAAAAATCTTCACTTTTGGACACCTATAGTTGCTAAATCGTGAGGAATTTGAAGATGATGTAAACTAATGATTTGTCACATTTTGTCTGTAGATTCTAAATATATATTTTTAAATTTTTTTGGAATCAAATTGTATTTCCTTTTCCATTTCCTTCAATAACTAGTTTCTAACAGTAAACACCATTTTTAAAGAGTGGCGTGTACTGTGTAAAACATAACTTGTTTTCTATGAAGGATAAAATTCTAATTTTTTCAAATTTAGATTTTTAACTACAATATCTAGAGTATGCATTTGATTTCATAATGTTTTATTGAATATTTTTCTTTTAATTAACTTTTGAAGTCAAACCAATTACAATTTAGACATAGGTGTACTGTGTAAACCAAAACTTTTTTTGTATGTATCGGAATTCAATTTTTTTTTGTTGGAATAAGAACATCAATACCTAGAGGACATGTATTTTTTAGAATTGTTTTTCTATTATTTCCTATTTTTTCGTATGTATGAAACAAAGTCCTTGATGTTCATTAAAAAACCTACATTCACAAGAAATAAAAAATGAATATAATAATCAAATTAAATATATTTAAAATTATACTTTTTGGGAAGCTTATAATAAGGACTACATACTTACAAAACATAAAATTTTAAATGAATTCATTTGATCCCCTAAAAGGTAAATCAAAAGTAGTTTTTTTATCAGCATTTTGATAGGTGTAGAGGAGACTCCATGACAGGTTCTATCCAAGGGGATTTGATCTAAGGGGGTTTGATCAAACCCTATTCAATTACAATCCTTTAAATGGAACCTTTCAAGGCTTAAATCATTATATTTTATAAAAATATGTGATTTCACCAAAAATCAGTATATCCTAGAAAGTGTAACCCATTATTGTGGCAGCACAACTCCTATACATAATTTATGCACCTCAAAAGAAATCCACAAGAACATCGTTAGAAAGTATGGTAATAGTACTAAAACACAAAAGTGAGTCCAAGCATTTACAAACACACATACGTGAATCTAGAATACATAAGTCATACACCTTAATGGAAATACAAAATAACATCATCGACAAGTATGATAAAGTATCAAAATCTAAAATTGATGAATAAAATGAAGCACATACTCCTAGGACCTTACATGGCTTGAGGATACAATTCAACTACAAGGTGTGCATCACTCATGGTGGCTTTCTAGTCATTATAGCCAAGCATTTGAGTGATTTTTTTATGAGCAAGCTCTATGGTAGTTTGGTATTCACAAATTATACCACCTTTTAATTCTTTATGGAGAAGGATGATGGGGTCTATAGTGTAGGTAGGTAACATGTTGAGCCCCCATATGACATGATTGCTGACAATGAGGGTGAGGAGGCTAGTAGATGAGGATAATGTAGGGTGCATAAAGGAGTGATGGCAATGGTGGTTTATTGCATGACTTGCTCCAATCTATCAAGTGACACAAGGAGATGATGGCTAGGTAATCCTATAGTGGAGTGTACCCCGAGTTGGGGATCCAGATATGAGGAGATGAACATTGTAGAAGGATTCTATAATTCTCAATTGGATTCTCCCATTCCCCTTAAGGAGGTTGGTCCTTTGCGTCAAGTTACAAAACCTCCTTAGTAGGTAGGAGATCTAATCATGCTTTTAAGTTTTAGATATTCTTGTAAGTTACTTTGCAAATGATATTATTGTGGGATTTTTGGTGTTGACTATGTGAATGTTTCATTTTATAGAGTTGGTCATGTATTGGAAGGCTCTATTTTTCATACCATAAAGTTTGGGGCAAGTGGCATGCCTTGGATGGATATTAGTGATCCAAACTGTCTATTTAAGAAAGTTGGCCAATTCATGTCACTTTTAATTTGATGGTTTCTATGTGGCAAGACTAAATGTTGGATAGGGGACCGCATAATGAGATCATTACTAAAAAGGGTGGCACATTGCTAATGGAGGAATGAGAGGCTATTGAGCTATAACACATATAGACTACGATGGAGAGATTGCAAAGAGAGCTCTAGATTTAGCCTGATAGCTATGGTACCAGTCAATTCTTCTTCAAGGTTGATGGCTATGTTTATGGTGTTTCAAGAGGAGCCATGAGAGGCTCACAAGGAGGTGCAAGAGACCCAAACAGTGCTATATATTTTGGAGGAGAGATCCTAGGTTGAGATATGAGAGGCTTGTATAGAGATTATATTTCTTAAATGTGCCATGGGCTATGTAGAGGGTCAACTTATTGCAATGATGCAGGAGATAAGTCAATGGTCAAGATATAGTAAAACAATAGGTTTTGCATGAGCAAGCTCTAGTGTACCTTGAGATCCATGATCAAGGGCTCCCCAATGAGGGATTTGCAATTTTTTATATCTGACATTATTTTGATGTATGTCTATTGTTATGTAAAACTTAATTCCTAAGATATCTATATATGACATTTTGTGATGCAACATGTGTGTATTAAAAATTGTGATATTATTTAATGCTTTCTTCACATTTTTATGAGATATGGAATAATGTTTTAAGCATAATATTGTTGTAAATGTGCTACATTGTGAGGTTATTTAAGTGGCACACCATCTAATGTTGCAAGGCCATGGACACCTGATCTGTAAACTATGGTGATGACATAGGGTCTAAGTCAATTGGGTCAAATTTTTCCTTTTTTTCTTCCTTGGCATTCATGTTCTTTTAGTTCTCTTTTAGAACACGGTCTCATAGTTGGAACTATCTCTATGACACTCATAGGTTTTAGGTATGCTTAAGATGCTTTTGGTAGGTTCACAAGTGCTCTAGAGCATTCTAACTCTTAATTTAGCTTCTATGTGCATATTGTTGATGATTAACCCATGGAAAGATACATGAAAAGAATAGATTTCAAGTTCTAGGGGAATAATTGCTTCAAATCCATAGACTAGTGAATAAGGAGTATGTCATGTATGTGTTCTCACACTATTATGATATGCCGAAAGAGCTAGTGGTAAATATAAGTGTGAATTTGTACCATGCTTTTTGATACGTTAATATGGTATTTTATCTGTAGTTTGATTACTTACCTTTGTGTGATCATTGGATTGAGGGTAACATGGTGTGGAAAACTAATGTTGGATTTTGAACTACTCTAAGAACTTTTTAACCTCCTTATTTTTAAAGAGGATCGATTATTTGAGATAAGTATGCAAGAATGCCAAAATGAGTGATATTGTTGGTTGTAAGGAAGTTGCAAATGTCATTAGGAATTGTTGATTTCATTGGCATTTCTTCCATCCACTTTGTGAAGTAGTCAATTGATGTGATTATAAAGGAATGTGATTTGAATGAAGTAGGGAAAAAAATTGATTAGATCAAGACCCCAATTTGACAAATGGCCATGATGAGGTTAGTGGTTACAAGCTTTAAGCAAGGGCACATATGAGATTCCTATGTTGATGATGTGATGTAGGAAAATCTACTCCTCAACTAAATGTATCAATCAAAGCATCTTTCCACTAACATTACATTAGGGTTCTATTAACAAAATCTATGTCTACATAACCACTTTATGTTTCTGATTACAATGTTGGAAAATGAATGACACTAAATAGAATTTTGTGAAATGAAGTACAGAAATGAAAAGGAAAAAACATAATGAACCTGGCACTAGGTGGACAACCTCACTATCTAGGACAATAGCACTCTGCATAGACATGTGTGTCACATTGTAGTTTGTACAGCATGGGTACTCTACTAATTCATGATCTCAACTCTTGTGCTAGTATTTTTAGTCCTTCCTCCCACCATTAAGCTTCCTAACGAAACCTACAATGCACAGACGGAAGAAAGGGTTGGGTTGTATAGGATTTTTCCTCATTCAAACCCCATTTTGGTGTTTCCACCTCCATAACAATGAGATTGATTGATTGATAAAATAGATTGATATAAAAAGCGTGTGTGCTCTAGTTCTAAGTGTGTCTTGAATTGTTTGAGCAATGACAAGATAATAATGTGATATTGATAAATGAAATCCTACTTAATGACTTAGAGCAAATTTACGAAACACTCTCTATATGAAAGAGAAAAATGGGAAATGTGTTTTACACACAAAGATATGCGATATATCAGAAGAGCTTGATGTGATCTTGAAGAAAACAAGTTGCAACAATGGAATAGCAGAAGATAAAGTGTGATAAAGATTAGTTTTAATTTTGGCAGAGCTTCACTATGAAAAAGCATTTGATCATTTGCAAAGGCAAATCTTCTTGCTTAAATAGAGAGGGAAAAGGCAAAAAGGAGTCGTTTGGGCGTAGATAAGGATCAAGAAAATATTGATGAATCATGAAAGTAAAAAGACAACTTCTAAAATGATCACAAGATTGATAGAGGCTTTTATGACGTTAGTGTATGGAGTAGATGTATGTGCTAAGCACTAGAGTCTTTGCAATTTTAGTTCTTAAAAGGTCTAATTAGCTTGGGACAAAGCCAAGATTTTGGCACTTTTACAGTTTTTGAACATGATCAGCAGAAAGGGTCAAAGCAGCACATAGGCATATATCATGGGTTGAGGGTAAGGCCGAGGCTAAAAATGATCCTAAAACATGCTAAGGGTATGGAAACTAAAGCAAGTACCAAACATAACATGAAATTGTGAGCATACACAATTTACGACGTTACATTTAGCCCCCACTTTAGCAGGTGCATAACACTTTGTGCATATGCATGCTAAAGTATAGGAAAGAAAGTACTGGAAGTAAATAAACACTAAAAGGATACCCAAAAGTATACTGTAGAGGATGTAGAACTCTTCAAGTAGAGGAACAATCCCCCAGGCTGAGAACCTACAAAACTAATACGTTAAACAACAAAAACCTGCAAGACAATAGTGTTATAGCATAAACTTGCAAAACCATTATGTCAAAACATCACTAACATAAATATGAACCTAAACATCCTATACATAAAGAAGAAAAACACACAATAAGCAAAGATAAATTTTGAGTCATCAAAGTGAAAGAGACCTCCATGTAAAAGGTTGTCTTAGTACCATGTGTCATCCCCAAAATGCAACAAGAATAAGGAAAACCAACAAATAGAGGAATTCTTAAGTGGAGATAGAAGCATATAATGAGCCAATCGATTACTTCAAGGAGAGAAGACATATAGATAGACAGGGAAGCAATCAATATAGACGAAGAAGAAAGTACATGACTTCAGACACTAGCTTGCTTTGTCGCTAGGGATCATGCAAATAGTAATACCATCATCGACCGCGGACTAGCAAGTTGCATTATTCTAGGTGACCATGAGTGTAAAAAGGTAAGTCATACGAGGCACACAGACTAGAAAGTTGCATTATGCTAAGTGGCTCATAGACTACGATCACAAACTAGCAAGTTGCAATATTCTACGTGATCATGAAATACCAACGCCTCAGGGAGTGTATCAAAAGCTAATGCCTCAAGGAGCATATCAAAAACCAACACCTTAGGGAGTGTATCAAAAACCAATGCCTCAAAGAGTGTCTCAAACACCAACACCATAGGAGGTGAAAACTTCAAGAAGCGTTAAATGCAACATCTCAAGGGATGAATTGATAAGCTACACCTTAGGGGATGAATTGATGAGCTACACCTCAGGGGGTGAATTGATAAAATACACCTCAGGGGGTGAATTGATAAGAAACACCTCAGGGGGTGAATTGATAAGCTACACCTTAGGGGGTGAATAAAGAAGGGTGCATGTATGGATGCACATGTGAGATGAGTATCTGTGCACCCTTAAAATATTAGCATGTGTAATATGCAAATGTTTTAAGGTAACGAAAGGGGGAAGAAAGAAGAGGGGAAATCCTTATACATAATGCACACCTCTTGAACATGTTGTCACTATCCCCCAGAATATGGGTGAGGACAACCATGAAAAATAATATTATGTTGTTACCAAAGATGAAGTATGGTTGCACTTGAGATTATACCACCATGAATGGCAATGAGAAAACAAAGAAAGCTACAGGTGCCACATAGTGGGTAGAAACACAACAGTCTCATGAGAAAATAGAGGAAGAACCATGAACCAGATAGAGGTGAATCTCAATATCATTTGTCATGTGGAGGAGAGACAGGTGCTTCATCAACCAGAAGAGAGAGAGACAGAGAGCACCTATGTCAAGAAGTTGTGTGTTGTTCTACAAGGTGCAGTGTTAACTGGTGGAATGGCCAAGCACTCGATGATGTGCATAGAAAGGAAGTGTTGATTGAATATGTTGTGGAAACTGTTTGTGTGTAGGAGGAAGAGTGATCTAGTAGGCTTTGAGAAGTCTTAGCAAGATATACTCTTGTTTAGATAGAAGAGATGGAGTAGGAAACAACCATTTATGTTGTGGAGAAAGGTTTGGTTTCTGGAAAGAAGAAGCCATAGAGACCTCAAACAATGGAGAAGGGGATGTAGATAGAGGAGAAGACTAGAAACCTAAACCCACTGTAGGAGGTAAGTGTGGTGTAGGTTCCATAGGGACCTTAATTCCTTGTTCCATGTGCCCTAGACCATTTCCATTGTATCTATGCTTAGAAAGAATTTTAAATCCAAGCCTGTAACGTGTCTCCAAATCAGAAAGAGGAGAATAATCAACATCACTAGCCTTGTTGAAATGAGATGTATATGCACATGTTGTAAGAGAACCAGTAACAAAATTGATATGAGAAGAGGGATCGATTATAATACTAGAATGTAGATCCTTGTTGAATTTGTGAATGTTTGAGTGAGAAGATTCAACCTTATATGTAGCAGGCCCACGGGGGTGAAGTCTAAGGATCCCCAATCATCACCAAGACATGCATTTATGTGCAGAAGGAACATCATCATCAACAGAGGGTGATGATAGTGTTTGAGAATTTGTTGCAGAAGGTATGAAATTATGAAGAGAATAAAGAGCAAGCTTCTCGTGACCCAATTCAATCTGTTGACAATATTAAAAGGGGTTTGCATCAACACTTACCTTATGTATTTTACCATTATAAACAAATTTAAGAGATTAATGGAGGGTAGATAGAACTGCACCCATGGCATGAATCCACGGTCTACCCAGGAGAAGATTATAAGAAAAATTCTCTTGCATGACATTTACCTCAATAGGTAATGTAATGGGGCCTAACATAATAGACAATGTGATAGTGCCTAAAGTTGAGTGACTCACATTATCAAAACCTCTTATCAATATATTTGAAGGAGAAATAAAAGAAGCATCGATTTTAATTTAATTAAGGAGGTTTAAACTATAGACGTTAAGAGAGGAACCACTATCAATAAGGGTTCTCTTAATCCTAGTTGATTTTATAGCTACAATAATCATAAGAGCATCATTTTGCTTCTAAAATTCAGCAGAAGGGAGTTTAGAGAAATGAAAATTGATATCAGGAGAGTTAGAATGAAAACCTTCAAGAATAGCAACCACATCTATAGGATTCACAGAAGATTGGATAGATATCTTCTGTAAGGCCTACTAAATGGCACTATGATGAGAAGGTGAAACTTAGATCAAGTCCCAAAGAGAGATCTTAGCTTGTGTAGCCTAGAGTTGTTTGACAAGATTATACTCTTTGGTACTCTCTGTGGGCCTAATGTTAAACATAGTTAAAGGTTCATTCAATTCTATTCTACAAGTGGAAAACTATTGATATACTACACATGGGTTGGTATAGACCTTGAATTGGTTGATGAAAGTAGTTTCTAGCTCATCCCATGTGGCAACAAATCCTGACGGTAGGCTCAAGTGCCAAAAATATGACACTTCCCCTAATGAATATGGGAATAATCTCAAAACAACATCTAAATGTGGAATACCCACCCTAATGACAATTTTTTAAAAGGCTTGGATGTGTTCTTCAGCACTTCTACTTTCCCCATATATGTATTTAGGACAAAATTTCTCAGGATTCCTAGGCATCTCATCAAGAGCCACTACGATGTTAAGGGGGGAATGGTCTTCCACGAAAAAGGCAGCCATGGGTAAATTAAGTGGTACCCCCAAAGAGGTCTCTAGGGTTTCATATCTAAGTGGGTTAATGGACCTAGAGCTTAGCCTCTTCTTTTTACCACAATCACTCCTAGTTTTCCTGTGTTGTTGGAGCTCTTGAAAACTTGTTTCCCTAATGGATGTGGATCTGGTCAACCTCCTTCACGGGCCAGATGGGGAAACCCTGAGTCGATCCAAAGTAAATGTGCCCTCCTTCTAGCACCAATTCTGTTGAGATGTATTTTATGCACATCAACAACTACAAGTAAAATAATGATCACTCTACTTCTCCTAAAAGGTAACCTATGAAATGTTTGGATTACCCCAAGGTCCCTATTAGCTAGGTCACAATTGTGTTAGATCAACTCAGTGGTCAATGTGTCTTGTTTGTTCAAGGGGCTTGTGTTGGTTGAATGATAGCTGGATCAAAATGTGTTGGTCTCCCAAATCAGACTGATATTCTTTTGAGTTCAAACCCTAAATCTAACCTAAACTAACCTATCAAAAGAAAAAAGATAAAAAGAGGACAATGGTTAGAGATTTCTATCTTTCTATTCTAATGAGAAATGGAAAACATTTGTATCTGACTTTAATTTCATTTAGTGAGGACAAGACCTATAATAACCTGTAATATGTTGACCAGTATTTCACACAATCACACACATTATAGAAGCGAGAGTCTAAGGATAATTTGAGATATTAGAATAATAAGTAAAAAATGCATGAGCAGTAATCAAACCTTTTTCATCAATCCCTTAAACAAAATTATTCATATGCTAGATCTCGCTATAACTCACCAAATGTAAATGAAAGATGCAAATACATTACCACCAAAGGCAAGAACACCAAGAATACTTATAATTTTCCATTAATTGGCACCAAATTGGCAGATTACAAATGACAACAAGATTCCCACACCTCAAATGTATGAATGTTTCCCTAACATGCCTTGATAAAGTTATAGTGGTCTAGCCTTCTTCTGAAGAGTATGTATTCCACCCTTCTTAAAATGAAAAAATACTCCTCTTTTTATAGAGGTTTCCTTTGCATTAAACTCTACACTTTGTGCAAGTTGGCTTGCATTTCAATTTTAGAAACACCCTAATTTACAAGTTACAATTTGCAAGTTACACCATGGGTAGGGTATGTCCTATTTGGACATCCTATAAATGAATTACTTCTCAAAATCAAAGTTAGATTTCTTTTATCTTCTTTATGAAACTAGCTCATCATGTTTCATGTGCAAGAAACATTATGTGGTTGTAGGTGATCAATATCTTCATTATAAATCCATGTTTGGCCCTCTTATCTTCATGATTTCTTCATTTTTAGTCCCAACTATTACATCTTAGATCTAGAATAGTGAACATAGGCTTCATAGAAGGTTGCAATAGTCATATATTTGGTTGCAAATCATGAAGAGGACCTTGCACTCTATCTTTTCTCAACTACAAGAACTTATTGCCTTCATTTTTGATTATTTTGTGCCCTCTAATGATTTCGACCCTTAAATATTCTATCATGAGGAACCTGGAACTTGGTTTTGGATGTGGTTTGTGAAGCTTCAACTACATCAGGATATCCCCAATCTACCTTGTGTAGACAATATGATAGACTTCCTTAACTGGATATCTAGTCCATCGTGATGTGATGAATTCATGACATGACCTTATTAGGTTAATTAAAGAATGTGATAGCCCATACAACATCTGGATTGATTTCCACTTCATCTAGTTGTCCAAAGAATACAATGGAATGTCTGGTTAGTAAATGAATGTGTAATGTGCAAAAGAATGAGACCTAATCAGTCTCTGTGCTTGTCCTAGATTCAATTGTATATGCCCCTTCTTCCTTGGCCTTATGATCACTATATGCTATTAGCACCATAGTGATTGCCTTCTTGTCATAAGCCTAGGTTTTATTCTGGATGAAATCCTACAAGGCAAACCAATTAGGAATGTCCTAATCTGGTTTCTCATTTTGTGTCTCATCAAGAACTTCATGTTCCCAATCCTGTCCAACCTGATCTTGACCATCTTGTTGGTCTTGTGTCTGGTCTTGTCCCAAATTAAGTTCTTTATCTTGGTCATATGATTGCTCCATATTTTGTTCCTTATTATCACCAACCAGATAATCTTACATATCTTGATGCACATCCCATTCTTGATGTTCTCCTTGATGTTGGTCATCTGGATGTGTCACTTCACCTTGATGGGGGCATACTCCTCAACCTCCATGTAGTTCTTGATACCCTGATAACACTCCATCTCTAGATCCTGGTGGGACCTTATAAAAATTTTCATGGTTCTGGTATATTGACCCAAAATTTTGTGTCTTCCTGCTAGAAAATATATGACCTAGGGTTTTTACAAAATAAAAATGCTTTGAGTGATACCCCTTAAACCCTAAACCCTTGCGTCAAGCATATTAAAAATTACTTCTAATATATTTTTATGTTGATTGTCTGTCACCTGTTGCTCAATTCTTTGGTTGTCACTTTTTGCCCTAAAGTACATTATTTATTGGACCCTTGTTGTGTAGTTACTACCTCTAGCCAGTGCCAAATATTTTTCAAAGTGTCAATGTTTCACATATTTACCCTTTAGCGGTCCCATGGCCACCTTCTTCCTTAGTAGACAAAGGTTGTTTTTAAGGATGTATGCCGAAGGTCAGATCCCGCTAAGCCTTTTTTGACAGGTGGCAATTATTGATACACTTCCGCCAGTCTGTCGGTATTAAAATGTTGACAAGGAAATCACCCATGGAACTGTGGAAAGGGCGCCAGCTGGCATAGGGTCGTTCATCAGTTTCAACACAAAGAAAGTGGTGGGTCCAGGCACTACATGGAAACTTCTCTATGGCTTCTGTTGTTCCACCGAGCTTCACCAAAGGGTCCCACTAAATGACCACAGAAAAGTGGAAACATGACATGTCGCTCCTAGAGGATGGAAATGTGCTTGGGTGGATGAAAGGGTGACGTGGTTGAATCTCAGGGGTTGATGATGCTTTTTGAGTATTGTTCCATTGCATGTAGTCGAACTAACAGTTCTCTGCCATTCTGTAGATATCAAATCTCTTGCCTGATCTTTTGAGTACGGAACTGCAGATGATGTCCTAACTATACTATTTGAAAGGTCTTCATGAGATCGTGGTTATGGAGGTCGTCTAAGTGGCTGAATATTATTGGTTAATGCTCAACATCAATCTCTTTCCACATAATGGACTAAATCAACATCGTTGATTTGAGCCAACTAAGGATTTGATTGACGGCCCAAATTCAAAAGGACTAATGAAGAGATGTGTTGGTGCCTAATTTGAGATACACCATTGTAGAATTAATTTTTCAGGCATGTGCAGGGTCTCCATCGTCACCACTACAGAGGAATTAACTAACTGCAAAACTGGCTTATGCAGGATCAACCCTTGGAAATTTGTGCTTCTACCAGAAATGACCTTTCATCTGCTTTGTGATGAGTTATGGTAGGATGACTAGACTGAGATGATAAATTTGAGACACCTGATCTGGCATCTTCAATGCAAGAAGTGATGTTTTCAGTTATGCAAAATGATGAAATTCTATCTATTTGTTCATTTTGGTAATCTTTAAGAGATTTCCATTTATTGCTGAGATACATTGAAATGACTAGAATTAATTAACCATGGATATAACCGATGTGTGTGAGATTTTCCAAAGTTTCTATAAATAAGTGTCTCTAGGTGTTACCTCCTACATTGTTTGATCGTGCTGACAGTATGGCTTTCCCTTGGTTCTATGTTTTCTTTTTGCTCCCCTGTTCTACTGGATTCTCTTCTTTGTTCTCATGGTTAGCAATCTGTCCTTACAGAATTAAAGGATTGAAGAGTTTTCATTTCTAAAATGGGGGTAATTGGAAAGAAACATATGCAGTACCAGCATCCATTGAACTCCTATGATTTCTTCTCCCTTTTGTCTTTTCATCCGGATGTGGGCTCTAAGTTAGAATCTCTTGCCTCCAGTAGTTTCTACTTCCCTTGAGGTGGTAGATTCCCTTCTTAGGCAAAGAAGCATCATAACCCTCTCCATTCCTCCCTTACATCTAATTTTCCTAACAGAGCTTTAACTCTAGGTGTAAGGGGATTGCCCATCTAGATGAAATAGATAGGAGCAGAGGAAAAAAAAATGTTGCTGCTACTTTTCTCTTAGCTTAGCATTGTTGGAGTCAGCTATGTGTGGATTCCTCAAGTTTCTACCTAGTTGAAGTTGCTGGAAACTTCTCAACTAGAAGGGAGGAATCATACCACTGCAAAGAAATCTACAAATAGTGAAGGAGATTCAGGCTTCCTGGGATTCCTTTCAATGTTGTTCTTTGCAGGTTTTCTCAATTTTTGGCGCACAAATTGGATAGGCAAGGTAGTGAATGTTCTTATTGAACAATTAAGTGGTACATGATGGGTATGTGAACTCTAACAACATTTGACAAACAGTCACCCATCAGCATCACAGCCTGTTTTCCCTGCCAAAATGAGAGGACATACATGTTGAAAGTGATTACCTTAGCACGTGTGGGTATTCTTGTTACGGAGGCATCTCTTTGTAGTTAAGAGATGGTTACACCTACATCTTGTTACAAACTTCATCTTTGGTTAATTAAAGTATAATATATTTTGTCTCTAAGCATGTAGCTTGTCTACTCCCTTATTCTATAAAAGGGAAGTCAAGGCTTATTGATAAGCATTGGTTCAAGGTCATATTTCTAGTTTCAATCTGAAATATGGGATCAATCTGATCCTGGAGAAGTTGTATATATTTAGCTTTTGAAATTTTGATTAGTGGTCCAATTTCATGTTTCATGTTGAGTTCAATCTTTTGATACATCTGCAAAGCTATTTGTAATTCAATATCAGTCTAATTTACAGATTACTGTTGAGTTTCAAAGTATATTGTCTCCTACTCATGTATACATCATTACATTTATGAATACAATTTGAGTAATGATCAATTTATTCATCATTATAGTCTTTCCTATGTATATTTTTCTTATGGCATTTACTCAAGTAGTACAATAATAGCTATAAGAGGATATTGAATTTAATATTGGTTTATAAGGATAACTAAGCATGGTTAACTCTGAAACTAGTGGAATATAATAGTGTAAGGCATTATTTTATTGTCACAGTAGACTGAAATTAATCATAGAATGGTCTTTTCATTTACATCTGATTTTGACTCTATGACCCTTAGACTAGGCACTGATTAGTTTGAAATGCTATATTATATTGGAGCCCCCTTGATTATCCTCATTCTAAAATATCAGAAAAAATTTCCCTTTCAGCTATAGGTTTTAGATATTATTTTATTCGCATGTTCTTCTGTAAAGAATTATGCTAAAGCTTAAGAATCTATCCTATTACTTTACTCTATCAATAGTTCTTTAAGCAATTTAGCAAGAACATATCTGTTTCAGAAGAAGTGTTTTGAGCAATCATTTAGAAACCACCCATTCAAAATAAAACATTGTTTTCATAGAAGAAAAGGAACACCTTCCTTGGTCTTACAGAGCCTAAAGTGTGGAGGAAAAGTATTGAAACCCCTATTTCCTATTCGTTGGCCAATCCCTTGGGACAGATCAGTTATTAGAAATGGCTATTTTATAGGTCTACTTCCTTGAGATTAGGTTAGGAATTTAAAACAACCAACAGATTGGCGACTCTACTGCGGAACATCAAAATATGTCTTATCCTGAGGTTTAGCTCAATTTCCCCATATTTATATTTGAGAGTCAGAAGTCAAATTGTTATATTCTCTGCAAAGGGGTGGCAACTACTATTTTTCATTCATAGTTAAAAATAGAGATAAGCATGCTACATAGAATTTATATGTAGGGATGTTTTATATGACTCGATTGTGGGACAGGATTCAGAACAGAAGTTGATTTAAAGGAGCATTTCACTTTCAATGTTTATTCCTCTATATACAGAGGCAACAGCTCTATGAGAAGGGAACCTAGTGAAGCAGTCTGGTATTCTTGATCTTCTCGATCAAAGCAAGGTTTACCCCAATAGAAAAGTTCTATTTAGGTATTTTACAAAGCTTGAAGAACTTTCTAAATCAATTTTTTTAAATAAAAATGCAAAAGGGATAAGAGAAAAGGGTTACACTTAGAAATGTATACTATGCAATCACATTTATGTTATCAAAGGGGGTTTGCCATGGAAAGGTATAAAGCTATGAATTTCAGTAATGTTTGTGGTTTGCCAAACCATATTCCAGATGAAATTAGAGATCAAATATCAAAGTTTAATAATGACAAATCCAAAATGGCTAGCAGCCATTTACAAGATTTTTGTGATTTAATGGGAGATTATGAAATAGAACTTGAGGATGTGGTTATAAAATTGTTTGTTTAAACCCTTAAAGAAGAAGCTAGAGATTGGTTTGCATATCTTCCCAATCAATTTATTGCTTCCTAGGAAGATCTATAAATCGCTTTCATCGAGTAGTTTGGTGAAAGAATAGATGTCAGTTTGTTAATTAGAAGACTCATTCAGATTGAAAAAGAAGAGGAATCAATCCCAACTTTCAACTTGAGATTTGCCAAGACAGTAAGGGATATCCCTGAAAATACTAGACCTAATGAGGCTGTGTTTAATCATATATCTAGGTACATTCAATAAGAAGATAGTTATCTATTGAGAGATAGAAACCCCGCCACTATGAGACAAGCATATTCTTTGGCCATAAATATAGAGAACAATCTAAAACATACAAAGATAAAAGGTTATGATTCTATAGGAAATAATTATGTGGAGAAAAATGGATCCAGTTGTATTCTCATTTTCCAAGAGTGAAATAAACAGGACAGTTCAAAAGGACCCTTATTAGCTTAGTCTACACAAGGAACTCAATATCTAGAAAATGTTGGAAGAAGTAGAGTCTGTGATTAGAATAATGGAATTCAAAGTTTATATAATTCCATCACAAATTTTTCTCCCTTTAGTCAGGATGGGGGGATGTCCCCAGATCCCTATAGGGCAACTCATGCGATGAGTAATATTCAGGTACATAAGGAAACCATAAATGAGGAAATAGATCACATCTAGGTAAAAGATAATTTTACTAAGACATGTATGGGTAATAAGGAAATTTCTTTTGTCTTTATCAATGTATGGAAAAAATTTGATCATATTTCCCATGTTTATGAGGAGATATATCTAATGTTAGATAATGAGATTTCATCTCCTAAAGAATCATCTTGTTTTGAGCCTGAATATCAAATAAAATTAGTTTCTACAAACAATATAGAAAATGATGAGCAATTATTAGAATGTTCATATCAAAGTTGTGGAAACTCTGAGTTAGATGATGATATAGGCTATCAGGATAGGGATGTTGAAGATTACATGAAAGCAATGCATATAAGGTATAATCCACTTTATGATGAGCCTTTAGATTTGTCAAAAGAAAGAAAAATTGAGCCTTATGGATGTAGAAATAATCCAATCTTTGAAGAAAAACCTTTACAGGCCAACAAATAGGGAAAACATGAATTGACATTAGCTTAGAATGCAGAGGTGTTTAAGGACACAAGCTCCTCATTAATGGATCAAAACTCAGATGCATGTTCTGTCAACGATTCCTAGTTCTCCACTGTTCATCAGGTTGAATTATCAGATGAAATACTGAAAAGTAAAATCAGAGTGTCAGATTTGCAGGAAAAGATTGAGTATGACTGTTTCAAGTTTGACATTCACTCAACAAAAAATGAGGATGTCCTCAATGTCACTTATCAAATGGATTATGAATCTTTTCTTTTTTTAGATCTATATAAATTTAAACAAGACCAACAATCAGGAAATGATAAATATTTCAATTGGTTGGCTATGATTGAACCATGTGTTAACCCTTTGTTTAATGAAGGTATGTTTCAATCACCTTTTGATCAGAGGAGCTAGGGAGATTGTGAAGAGGGTGGTTTTAATTTCCCTATGAATATCCATGTCAGAAGCAAGATGGATTGTAATGAAGGTTTAAGAGGTAACCTGATGAAGTCACTAGAAAATAGAACATTTGACAGAGGCAGGTCTTGTTTCTTCCTTGCATGAGGGCCTGGGGTTGTTATGTGTATTATTATGTTTTGGTCTTGTTGGCATTTCAATTCGCACCTCTAGAATGCGATTTAGAAACAGACAGCTATGCACAGATAAACTGCTCTCCTATTGGAAGGGGGAGTTCCCTTTTTGCTAATGTTCGCTGAAAAGATAAATTAAATGAAACTTCACCTATCTTCTTTTTTATTCTCAGCTGCGAGCTCAAGGTTATAAAACTCTAAACGCTGCAGAAGAGGTTTTTTCCTTTTTTAAAACTTCCACTACAACTAAGCAAAGACTAACGATGCTTTCAATCTCCTAAGTAAATTTAGAGCAAAGGAAATTGAAAGTGAACAAAGAATGATTGTTAACACAAAAACTTAAGCAGTTTTCCTCCAGATTTACACCACAAGAATAAAAGTACTTTAATGATGAACGCTGAAAAGAAAGCTACAAAAGATACACATCTAACGATGATAACTTGATGAATTGAGATAGAAAATCAGAGGAAAATAGGCATGAGACTTCTATTCAGTATCATAAAGTTAGCACAACTCCAGGACAGCAATGCTGCAGCAAAAGGTAGGCATACAGCAAGCGATCAAACACCAGAGAACAGATTACACAAAGTGAACAGACACTTGGCATATCAAGATTTGCAAGCTAGAATAGGCACAGCAAATTTGCTATCACAATTACCATTACATACAATGGGCAAGGATGCTCTTATTTATACTAAAATCAAAGGAGTAGGGAACCCTTAAATCTCCTTGATTAACCCTAACTTGCCAACTCACAAGCTTTATTACTATTCTAAGACAATGATACAATAAACAAATGCTTTAAAGCAAAGAAGATTCCAACTATCACAAGGTGATTTCTTTTCTAAATATAGAATGGATGAGCTTGGGAGGAAAGCACATGCTTTAAAACAAAAAGCATATGTTTTAAAGCTACTTTATTTTGAAATGCATCCTAATCATTATTCATGTTTTTTGGTGATGTCATCCGTTGATATTCTGGGAAACAATATCTTCTAAAAAGCGAGTGACTACATCTCTGCCAGGAACACTGATACTCTCTAGAATGATATTTTGATTCTCTAACATTTCTTCACCATTGGCAACCATCTAAAGAAATTCATGAACTTCACCCACAGCCTTGTCGAATTTCACTGTCATTGTGGCAAAACAACTCATCTTGCCAGCATTGATATCATCGTTAAAATTGCTGCGGACGAGAGTCTGGAACTCTGCTTGCACTTCCCTGAGATCATACAGGGTACCATCTTCTCTTTCATATGAACATGGGATCTGAGAGACAAAAGATTTGATGAACTTGAGGATGTTGACTACCTTTTCTTTCCATTCTGTCAACTCTGAAATCATACTGTCATAAGTTTTTACTGTGAAAAGATATTGTGCTTTCCAAGTAGAAATTGTCTTCTTATCTTCAGCTGAATCAACAGAATCAAATGCAATCTTCAAGTCAGAGATAATAATCTCAAACACTGGTCTATTTTCTGCCATGGTCTATTGCAATCCATGTATGCCTTGGCGTAAATCATGAGCATTGTACTTCAATTGCTAAAGCTCTAAAAGCACAACTCTCCCTTTAGTCACAAATTCTTCCACCCAACTGTTCATGTGTCTCCCATAAAGAACCAACTGACTAAAATGTCGCTGATCGGTGGGTGATTCAAGATTTGTTGGAAGAAGTAAATCAGCGTGTGAAGTACCATGGAAAAGGTTGGAAATATACCGCCACAGCTGTCAAACTTCAGCTTTGAGAGCTACCTTGTCTTCTCCATCTTTCAACACCCTTTCCTTCAAATTATCTGCTGCAACCTCGAAGAGATTGACGTCTGTATGGCAGGTACTTCTACCAAGGTTAGCTTTGACAATCGTGAAGTCATCAAGCTCAACATCATTAGCACTTGTATTTTCAGGTGGTGTTGCAGTTTCAAGAATTATTTATCCCTCTGCATTCTTTTCAATGCGAACCTACTTCTTCAACTTCTTGTCTGTTGTGTCTTGGTAGACGCTTTTGAGCTCTATCAAATCCAGTTGATATGAGGGCTTTCTCCTCTTCCTCCCAAGAATATTTTCAAGCTAGGATGAGCCATCCTCTCTTGGAAACTCAGTTCTAACCACGTCAACTCCTGATGAATCAATGTTTGCATCAAAGTTATGAACCGGTGAATCTGGCTCTAAATCTATGTGAATAAGAGAAGTGATCGGTGAAGAAGGAGGAGAAACATGATCTGAAGGTAACACTTCAACATGCAGCATTGTTTCAACAAGAACTTCTGGTTCAACTGGTGGTTGTTCCTGTTGGGCATGAGTTGGAGACTCATCCTTTTTCCTCTTTAACTTAGCCATTTTTGTTCCTTCTGGAAGAACACTCATAGCTTTTACTCTTCATTTTGGCTTGGAAGTGGAAGGCTCTGATGGTTGCACAACTAGCGGCTCTGCTAATGGAATATCATCCTTCCGCTTAGTCTTCAAGAATATCAAACTATTTTTAACCACTCGACTTGTTTTTTTTCAATGGAAGTGATCTCTTTTATTGACCAATTAACTAGTGTCAATGGTTGTTGCTCAATTTGGTGTCAATAGTTATTGCTCAATTTGGTCTCTAAAATACATGGGAAGTAGAACTTCACCACTCTCTGTCAAACCCTCTATATCTTCTGATAGGATATCAGACATTTGCTGAAGAGTAAACCTGTTGTAACTACGTTCTCGCACTTCAAACTCATCAACACAATTAGCCCAGAAGTCTTCCACTGCATGCTTGTGCGTATAATTTTGTCCAAGATGTGATGCATAAACACCACGGGGATCATATAAAGATCTCATGTCGAAAAACTTAAGACCACATCTGGATGATTCATTACCGATTGCCTTGGCATCTGCTCCAGATCTACATCTGTAAATACTCATCCCAAGTGGAAAATTGAAGGTTGTCTTGCGTCTGTTACGCAAAAATGTATGAACTTCATAGGTTTGCCTCAAAAATTCCATAAATGCAATTTCATATGTAGGATACCATGGCAACATGACTGGCTCTCCTGAGAAGCCATATACTCTGATGTAGGAAAAAGTAGGAAATTGGATAAACCAATCAGCCCATTCTACCATTGCTATTCTAGCCTCTGCTGAAAACCGTATATGCAACTCGTTGTCCATATCTCGCACTGCATGCATCAAGAATGCATCATTCACTCGCCTGTAATGTCGTTCAGCTTGAGAGATCTCTAACTGTGGGAAATAATGATACACATGCTGAGTACCCAGAGTTCCAACAACATTCAAACCTCTGAATTGACCCTGAAAAGCCATCAAATACACAAGGTATGATATCATGTGGAATTCATGAGCCCTTTGAAAATCAATTATTTGTTGGTGGAGACTATCACTGATGAGTGCCGACCAGTCATAGAATTTGGTTCCATCAACAATCTGGGACATGATGTAAAACATCCAAGGTTGAAACTTGTTTGCATATGCTTGACCCGTGATCCGACTTAGTAGAGTAATTATTATTGCATGTTCCTCCTTGAACTCTCCATGTCCAACATTCTTTGGCACGACATTCTACTTCTCTTTCAACCACATCTGACCAACCTTTTTTCTGTATTTTTATTTATCATTGTTCCAAACCCTCTTTCATTCTTCAAGTGAAACAGTTAAGTTTTCTCTCCAAATAGGTATTGTAAAACACTTCTCTATGTCATTTGGCCTCAAGCTGCAGAGCACACGTCCATCTCTTGACTGGATTTCTCTTGTGACCGAGTTGTAATGCGTCATGCAAGCAATTACGAATTGGATACTTTGCACTGTGATGGGAAAGGATGGTGCTGCAAGCAAACTGGAGTGTCCTAGATTCCTGATAGCATTATTCCCTGCATCCTCCAAGGAGTGTAAATTGATTAATGGAAGTACTTTATGCAAGTCTGTTTCACAAGTTCTCAGGTAATCATGAACCAACACCGTTTTGTGCTTGATTTGTGTTGGAGAGTACTGCATATTGGAAGATTTAAAAATCAACTGCAAACACGCCTATGTCAGAAAAATCTTGGACAAATGGCTAAAAATTATTTGCTGATTTTTAGAAAAAGAAGAGTGTGAGCCAAAAAGATAGCACATGGGTTTTGTAGGTAATTCTGTTTTGAAGCAACCCAGATTGTCGAATTTTGAAAAAGTAGAGATTTTCTCAAAAAAGTAGGAAAAAAGTAGTTTCCCAAAAATAAGCAAAACTCCAATCTTCAAGAGGATAATAATCTAGATGGACCCATCTCGATGAAAACTGAAAAAGCTCTGGTTGGATTTCTAAAAAATGATCCCCTTGAAACAAGGACCCTAAAAAAGCGAGCCTCTCTGCTTCCTCAACCTGAAACTATGAAGAACGCTAAAAAAGCACTTGGTTTGGGTCTTCGAATCTTCGTTGAAAGAAAAATAAAGTCTTTCCTCTGGATGCAACCTACAAAAGACAATTGAATAAAGAAGCCAAATGCTTGTCTTTATAAATCTTTAGGGCAAAAAAGCAGCTTTATTTGTGTGAGAATAAAACTTCACTCTCATCCATGAAGAAAACAACTTTTAAAGCATAAATCCAAGTGGATGTCTTCGAATAGGAAGAATCCCTATTTTGTAGCTGCCTATGGCTTCATGTACAAGATGACAAAAAATATTTTCTTTTGATGATGTCATCGAACACGCGAGTTGAAAGAAGTGCTATCCAATTTTTCTTCGTTTTCGACACTTCAACACTCGTTTTGACTTAAATATGGCCTATTTCTGACTTCAACAAGGCGGCAAAATGTCATCATTAACTAAAAAAGATGACTGATCCTGACATTTTGGAGATTGATCAACTGAGATTTCATCCCCTACCTCCGACTGACGATCTGGCATCGTTTGACCAAGTTTGACCTCTTGAAAACTACCAACGGGTGAAGATTGGGCACAAAACTATCAGTAAACACTGTGAACATGAAAAATATTCTAACACTGCTCAAGTTGGGCACCCCAAGTCACCTGGGGTGCCTAGTTTCCCAACACTTAGCCATTTTTTCAATTTTTTCAACTTATTCAATTTCTCCGTTTGCTTGCGCGTTCCAGTGGCGGAGGACCCCTATTTGGCTATTGATTTATGTCAACTAGGATGAAACTGAGTCTGATGATCTGGCAGATATGCAGGCCTGATGAAAACTGAGCTGATTATACTCTATGTTTGCCTCAAAAAATGTGCTAAACTGATCAACTTTGAATCGGACTAGGCTGACGAAAGGAGATTCATATTTTTCAAGAAAAACTTCAAAAATAAACTAAATCTGGAGAGTTTGGGTGCCCCAAGTCACTAGGGGCGCTTGGTTTGCCAACACTTAGAAAATTTTCTGAAAAATTCACTTTTTGTACCTTTTATCATTTTCCTTGCCCACAGCTCCTATTCGATCTTCGATTTCAGTCGTTCTGATAACTATCAAGGTGGGACGGAGGGTGATCTGAGTAGTTTGAACATATCTGTGATGAAATCCTAGCTTTGACTGACTTTTGACTGAGTTTGACCAATCAAAAATAGGTTGACTGAAGCATTTTTTACGTTTCTCGAAAAACATGAAAAAAAACTAACACAGGAAAGGTTGGGCACCCCAAGTCACCTGGGGCACCTAGTTTCACCAGACTTAGTCAAGTTTATGATTTTCCAAACTTTCATTCCACCTTGGATCCATCTTGCATCGTTTTGCATGCATCATCGAGTCGACAACTGTTCGTCGGTTCTGCGTCCTTGGAACAGTGTTGAAAACTTGTCGACAAGCTCTGGCAAATGAACTTTTCTCTGTTGATGACTTTCAAGCTCATGCTTCACCTTCTAAAAAAATAGAAATGACCCAGTAGAGAAAACTTGATCATTTAAAGATTCCGTCTGAACCGCGCCGATCATGAAGCAATATCGACCAATGAGAATCGAGTGCGACACCTGAGTTAGAGATTCTATTTTTAGAAACTTTCTATTTTTAGAAAGTTTTTCCAGCATCCATATCTCAAGAAACCTAGAAAACCTACTCTGACGTCTATTTTTAGAAATTTTGCTTTTTTGACTTTTTTGACGAAAAATTTTCTAGACTTGTTTCAAAATGCCTTAATGAAGCAAAAATTTTGGTTGGGTACAACAGGTCTGTTCCTTTAGAGTTCTTATGTAATCTCGCTCTATTCATGTTGAACAAACGTCCCCAACTAGAGCCATTGATGGGACCTTATAAATATTTTCATGGTTCTGGTTTATTGGCCTAAAATTTTGTGTCTTCCTACTAGAAAATATATGACCTGGGGTTTTTGCAAAATAAAAATGCTTTGAGTGATACCCCTTAAACCCTAAACCCTTGCGTTGGGCATATTGAAAATCACTTCTGATATATTTTTATGTTGACTGCCTATCGTCTGTTGCTCAATTCTTTGGTTGCCACTTTTTGCCCTAGAGTACATTGTTTACCATCCCCTTGTTGTGCAGTTATCGCCTCTAGCCAATGCCAAATATTTTTCAAAGTGTCAAAATGTTTCACATATTTACCCTTTAGAGGTCTCATGGCCCCTTTCTTCCCTAGTAGACCAAGCTTGTTTTTCAGTATGTATGCTGAAGGTCGGATCCCACTAACCCTTTTTTGACAGGTGGCAATTATTGATATGCTTTTGCTAGTTCACCAGTATTAAAATGTTGATAAGGAAATCACTTGCGGAAAGGGCGCCAGCTAACATAGGGCCATTCATTAATTTCAACACAAAGAAAGTGGTGGGTCAGGGCACTACGTGGAAACTTCTCTAGGATTCTGTTGTTTTGCTGAGCTTCACCAAAGGGTCCTGCTAAATGATCGCGAAAAAGCAGAAACATGACATGTCACTCCTAGAGGACAGAACTGTGCTTGGGTGGATGAAAGGGTGACATGGTTGAATATTAGGGGTTGATTATGCTTTTTGAGTATCGTTTCATTGCATGTAGTCGATCTAACAGTTCTCTGCCATTCCACAGAGGTCAAATCTCCTACCCAATATTTTGAGTGGGGAATCACGGATGATGTCCTAACTGTACTGTTTGAAAGGTATTCTTGAGATCATGGTTATGGAGGTCATCCAGGTGGCTAGATATTATTAGTTAATGATCAACAACAATCTCCTTCCGTGTAATGGACTAAACCAACGTCGTTGATTTGAGCCAATTAAGGATCTGATCGATGACCCAAATTCAAAAGGACTAATGAAGAGATGTGTTGGCGCGTGATTTGAGATACACCATTGCAAAAATAAATTTTCAGGTGTGTGCAGGGTCTCCATCGCTGCCACTATGGAGGAATTAACTAACTACAAAATTGGCTTATGTAGGATCGACCCTTGGAAATTTGTGCTTCTACTAGAAATGACCTTTCATCTGCTTTGTGACGAGTTATAGCAAAATGACTAGACTGAGATGATAAATTCAAGACACCTGATCTGGCATCTTCAATGTAAGAAGTGATGTTTTCAGTTATGCAAAATGATGAAATTCTATCTATTTGCTCGTTTTGGTAATCTTCAAGAGATTTCCATTTATGGCTAAGATACATTGAAATGACTGGAATTAATTAACCATGGATATACAGATGTGTGTGAGATTTTCCAAAGTTTCTATAAATTGGTGTCTCCAGGTGTTGCCTCCTACATTGTTTGATCATGCTGATAGTATGGCTTTCTCTTGGTTCTATTTTTTTTTTCTCCCCTGTTCTACTAGATTCTCTTCTCTGTTATCATGGTTAGCAATCTATCCTTACAGAATTAAAAGATTGGAGAGTTTTCATTTCTAGAATGGGGGAATTGGAAAGAAACATATGCAGTAACAGCATCCATTCAACTCTTGTGATTTCTTCTCCCTTTTGTCTTTTCATTTGGATGTGGGCTCTAAGTTAGAATCTCTTGCCTCCAGTAGTTTCTACTTCCCTTGAGGTGGCAGATTCCCTTCTTAGGCAGAGAGGCATCATAACCCTCTATGATCCTCCCTTACATCTAATTTTCCTGATAGAGCTTTAACTCTAGGTGTAAGGGGATTGCCCATCTAGATGAAACAGATAGGAGCAGAGGAAAAGTTTTGTCATTGCTGCTATTGTTCTCTTGGCTTGACTTCCAGCATTGTCGAAGTCAGTTATGTGTGGATTCCTCAAGTTTCTGCCTAGTTGAAGTTGCTAGAAACTTTTCAACCAAAAGGGAGGAATCATACCATTGTAAAGAAATCTAGAAATAGCAAAGGATATTCAGGCTTCTTGGGCTTCCTTTCAATGTTGTTCTTTGCAAGTTTTCTCATGTTTTGGTGCGCGGCTTGGATAGGTAGGGTAGCGAATGCTCTTACTGAACAATTAAGTGGTACATGATGGGTATCTGAGCTCTAACAGCATTTGACAAATAATCACCCATCAGCATCACAGCCTGCTTTCCCTACCAAAATGAGAGGACATACAGTTCGAAAGCGGTTACCTCAACACGTGTGGGTATTCTTATTATGGAGGCATCTCTTTACAGTTAAGAGATGGTTACACCTGTATCTTGTTACAAACTTCATCTTTGGTTAATTAAAGTATAATATAATTTGTCTTTAAGCATGTAGCTTGTTCGCTCCCTTATTCTATAAAAGGGAAGTCAGGGCTTATTGATAAGCATTGGTTCGAGGTCATATTTCTAGTTTCAGTCTGAAATATGGGATCAATCTAATCCTGGAGGAGTTGTATATATTTAGCTTTTGAAATTTTGATTAGTGGTCCAGTTTCATGTTTCATGTTGAGTTCAATCTTTTGATACATCTGCAAAGCTATTTGTAATTCAATATCAGTCTATTTTACATATTACTGTTGAGTTTCAAAGTATATTGTCTCCTACTCATGTATATAATGTTACATTTATGAATACAATTTGATAAATGATCAATTTATTCATCATCATAGTCTTTCCTATGCTTGTATATTTTTCTTATGGCATTTACTCAAGTAGTAAAATAATAGCTATAAGAGGATATTGAATGTAGTATTGGTTTACAAGGGTAACTAAGCATGGTTAACTCAGAAACTAGTGGAATATCATAGTGTAAGGCATTATTTTATTATCACAATAGACTAAAATTAATCATGGAATGGTCTTTTCATTTACATCTGATTTTGACTCTATGACCCTTGGACTAGGCACTGATCAGTTTAAAATGCTATATTATATTGGAGCCCCCTTGATTATCCTCATTCTAAAATATCAAAAAAAATTTCTCTTTCAACTATAGGTTTTAGATGTTATTTTATTCGCATGTTCTTCTACAAAGAATTACGCTAAAGCTTAAGAATCTAGCTCATTACTTTACTCTATCAATAATTCTTTAAGCAATTTAGGAAGAACATATATGTTTCAGAAGCAGTGTTTTGAGCAAGCATTTAGGAACCACCCATGCAAAATAAAACATTATTTTCATAGAAGAAAAGGAACACCCTCCTTGGTCTTACGGAGCCTAAAGTGTAGAGGAAAAGGATCGAAACCCCTATTTCTTGTTCATTGGCCAATCCCTCGAGACATATCGGTTATTAGAAATGGCTATTTTATAGATCTGCTTCCTTAAGATCAGGTTGGGAATTTAAAACAACCAACATATCCTATGATAAACCTCTCCTCCTTTGTTGGGTGCATGTGATCCCATATTATATGCTTGATTGATTTGTTCTTCCCAATCTTGTATGTGTTTGTGTTGTTGTATGACATGTTTGATATCCATGTGTATGCATTGATGGTGTTAGTAAATCTCATGTGTACTTGCTTGGTGTTCCATGTATTGATGTGATTGGAATGTGTATGCATTGATTGATGATTGTGTGTCCCTCATGTATGCTTTTCTTAGAAACTCTTTTTATGAGATGTGGTTAGTGTATGCATGTTCAACCACCTTGTTTTGTGAGAGTGTTGTTGGACTACCCAATTGTTTACCTCCTAGTTCAGAGGGGTGGGCCTAAGGGTTCTACATGGTTGGATGGTGTTGAACCATCATTAAGGATCCACAAATCCTTTGAGAATTTTAGGAGTGTGTGCAAAAGGATTTTTATCTTTTAGTGTTGTAGCTTTTTATTTTTATGCAATTTGATGAAAATATATAATTTCATGGGCCTGTGGATAATGACTCTATCAGAAAAATATTGTTATTTTGTCACCTTCTTTGATGATGTATCCAAATTTACATGGATTTTATTTATGAAACATAAATATGAATTTTTCACCAAGTGTAAGGATTTTAAAGTCTTGGTTGAAAACCAATCGGGATACAAAAATATTAAGATCTGACAATAGAGGGGAATATTGCTCTAAGGGATTTGATGAGTTTTGTAAGAATGTAGGTATAATTAGACAAAAGACAATTATGTATACACCACAACAGAATGGTGTTGTAGAAAGGATGAACCCAACAATCATGGAAAGAGCTAGAAGTATGTTGAGTGATTCACAGTTGGAGAAATGCTTTTGGGAAGAGACTGTGTGTACTGCTTGCTACTTGATTAACAAAACTCCTTGTAAGGCTCTTGATTTTACACCTTATGAAATGTGGATAGGTAAGAAACCTTTTGTTTCACATTTAAGGGTTTTTCACTATGAGACTTTTATTCACGTGCCTAAGGAAAAGCAATCAAAGTTGGATCCAAAAGCGCAAAAATGCATCTTCATTGGATATGGTGAGAATGTTAAAGGTTATAATCTTTGGGATCCTCTAACTAGAAAAATTGTTTTCTCTAGCGATGTTATTTTCAGGGAACTTAGAGCTATTTTTGAACCTGAACAACCAAAAGAGAAAGAAAGGTCAAAGGTAGTGCATTTTGATTTACAACAAAAAGATGCATAGACATAAGAATAGAATGATGGATTGGGAAGTGAAGAAGAAGAAGAAGAAGATTCAAGTGGAAGTAGTTTTGATGAGGAAGACTTTGTTGTTACAGACAAAGTTGAGCATCCATAAGAACCAGAAGAGTCTCTTAGTCCACTCTTGAGGAGATCCACAACAAATATAATCCAATTGACAAGTATACCCCACCAGATTTCTGTTGTGTATTTTCTTTATTGAGTACTGGCGATGAGCCTAGATCCTACAAGGAATCTATTCATGCAAATGATAGTGAGTCTTAGCAGTTATCCATGCAAGAGAAGATGATGGCTTTAGACTTTTGCAAAACCCGGGATCTTGTTCATTTTCCCAAAGGAAGAAAGGCCATAGGTTGCAAGTGGGTATTCAAGAAGTTTGGAGCAGATGGTTCATTGGATAAGTACAAGGATAGACTGGTAGCCAAGGGCTACTCCCAGAGAGAGGAAATTGATTTCAGTGAAATATTCTCTCCTATTGCTAAATTATCTTCTATTAGGTTTCTCTTATCCATTGCTATAGATTTTGATTTTGAGGTTGAACAAACGGATGTTAAGATTGTGTTCTTGCATGGAGATCTTGAGGAAGAAATTTACATGCAACAACCTACAGGGTTTGAGGTAAAAGGAAGAAACATTGGGTTTGCAGATTAAAGAGGTATTTTTATGGTTTGAAATAGTCCCCTAGAATATGGTACCATAGGTTCAATTCTTTTGTTTTGAAATTGGGTTTTGTTAGAAATGAAGAGGATGATTGTGTGTCCATTCATTGTATTGATGACTCTATATTGACCATTGCATTATATGTTGATGACATGTTATTTTTCAGCAATACTAAGGGTATGATCAGTGAATTGAAAGCCCAACTTTCATGTGCATTCAATATGAAGGATCTTGGAGCAGCCAGGTATATTCTAGGTATGAAGATAAGGAGGGATAGAAACTCTGTTTATGTCAGAGTAAGTGTGTGAATACCATTTTACAGAGATTTAGCATGCATGATTGTAACCCAGTTAGAATTCCTTTGCCCATTGGTATTAAGCTTTCATTAGATATGTGTTTGAAGAATGAAGATGGTTTTGAGGATATGACTAATGTGTCATATGCTAGTGTTGTAGGGAGTTTGATGTATGAAATGGTTTGTACTAGGCCAGATATTGTCCAAGCAGTGGGAGTTTTGAGCAGATTTATGTCTAACCCTGGTAGACAACATTGGAATTATGTGAAGAGGGTATTTAGATGGTACTTCTTATTATTGTTAGGTTTATTTTGGTACTAATAGTGTGGAAAAGACATTGGACATACATGGTTTTGTTGATGCAGATTAGGCAGGTGACTTGGATAGTCAGAGGTCCACCAGTGGCTATGTGTTTACTTTATTTGGAGGAGTAGTGAGTTGGATGAGTAAAATGTAACCTATGGTTGCTTTGTCCACCACCAAAGCAAAGTATATGGCTGCTACCCATGTCTCGAAGGAGTTAGTTTGGTTGAGGATATTATGTACAGGTATTGGTTTTGATTGTAAGGTCATTTAGCTTGGTTGTGATAGCCAAAGTGCGATTTGTTTAGACAAGATTCTTGTATCATGCTCAGACTAAGCATGTTGATGTTCAATATCACTTTGTTCAAGAAATGGTTGTAATTGGATGGATTGAGCTGAAGAAGGTAAACACTCAAATGAATGTTCCATATGATTTGACCAAACCTGTGAGCACAGAGATGTTTACTTAGTGCAGTGAGGCCATGGGCCTTGTTTCTTGTACTTAGTTGTTTTATGTTTTTCTCTGGGTATTTACAATGTATAATGTCAAGTGGGAGAATGTTAGGATTAAGGTGCCATTAAGCTTGTAAATCCTTGTAATTATTATTCCTAATATTGTTTGTAAATCACCCATAAGGGATGTACAGGTTTCACCGACAGTGTAAAAATTAATTAATGGGGACAATAATTACGGAGTTACTACATCGGTAAGTTCTAGAGTTATCAACGGTAGTTATGGAGTAACATTTACTAATGGTAACTATAAAAATCAAGAGTAATTGAGGGTAGGCACCACCTTGGTGGAATCATCTATATTTGGCTTGTATGATATGCATCATAAAGTTGGTAAGTGGTTGTAAGAGAATCTATGAAAACTGTAAGTTGTCATAAGATTCTATGACAATATGACATCTTATGATGCATGTTTATCAGCTATAAGTTGTTATTCTTAGCTCTAGGCACCCATATTGGGAAGATTCTATTCAGGGGGTGTTAGAACAGAATCTACGATGGTTATGACAACATTTATTACCCCGTAAGTGCCTATTCTTGTCCATGGGCGCCCAAGTTTGCATGATTGACTATTGACATGTGGCATGAGCATGTAAGAGGTCATTTAATGTTGCATGTTGGAGTATTAAATGAGAGAGAAAGTGGATGCATAGTTTGGGGATTGTAAAACCTCTATAAATATATTGCCTTGTATGTTATGCATACCATAACTTTCTTGTACACAAGTTTTGTCGAAGAGGCAGAGGAAGTGCATGTATTATGTATTTCAGATTTTGAAGATAATACAACTCAAGCCTCTTTTCTTGGTGGAATTTTTTACCTAAAAGGGTTTTCTCCATATTGTATCTGGTGTTCATATGGTTTATTCTTATATGGTGTTTATTCTTGTGTTGTAATTTTATTTTCATTTGCAATCTCAGTCCTGTAACATCGAAAAATGTCCCCTTGGGGGCTTTTCCCTCATAAGGTTTAGCTCCCGGGTCTTTTATCTGCATTTAGGACATCTTGCATCATATTTTGACATCCCGATGAAATAAACCCTAAGTTTTATGACAAATGGGACCTAGGGGGATCCCTTGAACCTAACCCTAACCAAAATAGGGAGGGAGGACTTGGGCGTCCGTGCCCTAGTCCTGCCCTATTTTGGGTCAGTCCCAAATTTTGAGTGTCAGCTTGTGACCGTTATTTGGTTCCTTTACCGACACGGTAAGTTTGAATTATGAAATTCTTGGCGGGAGTGTTTGTAGTTGCATATATAAGCATGTTTAGGCATTCATTTGTAAACTAGATGATTACTAGCAAGCAATGATCTTTTGGCATTCTAAAGGTGATTCAAGGCATTCATTGTGTAGAAAGAGTAGATTTGTGTTATCTATGTGTTTGTATTTACAGATTTGAGCAATCATCTCCTCATGGCATGAAGAGCTTCTTCCTTCCATGAGATCTTCACTACAAGGTGATATCATTTGTGTTTTTGAGCATTTATCATTTGGTTTTTGCCTTTGCCTCACAAGGGCACGCACTCTCTATCTAACAACAATGTTTGAAAGACTTGAATGTCTCTGCAGGGCTTGATTGAGGCAAGCCTCTAAACACCACAACCCCCTCCCCATTTTTCTATGATTGCAATTTATTTGTTGAAGAAGCAGGAAAAGTGGAGTTGCAGAAGAGTTTTGTAGAGTGTCAGAATTGTAGATTAGAGTTAAAAATAGGACCCTGGACTCGGGCACCCGCTCATTAGTCCTCTGAATCCTGCAACGGAGAAATCTTTGTGACAATAGGAACAGGTTGCAGACTGAGTTCTAAGATCCTGACAAAAAGCATGGCACTGGACTAGGGCGCCCACTCATTAGTCCCCGAATGTTCCACTTCCAAACCCCAAAAATAGGTGCACATTTATCTATCATTTTACATCTTTTTGTAGCAACATTTTTTGATATTCGTCTGTTTGCTTCCGTATTTGCATAATTAGGGTTTTGGTGTATAATTGAGCATAATTGACAATCAAATCATACAAATCCAAGTTTCCCTACATTCCTAAGTGACCAAGGGTATGATAGTGCATTGCCACTCGACCCAAAGTCCTTGAATGTAAAGAGTGAAAGGAGGATACACACATAAACTACCAAAAACTAATCATCCAAATTCCACCCTTTACAATTTCATATTACACTGCTTTAAAATCATAAACAGATTGTAATCAGATTTCCATTTGGGTAGTTATTGACTTCATTTCTAACATCCTTGTCACTCTTGCTTCGAGTAGTTGGAGCATCTTTATCCCTAATCCTACCACCTTCTTCTAATCCTATCTAGCACTATATTTTATCTTTCTTTGAAATGATGTTTTCTCACAACACCATCTCAAAGAGGGGCAAAATGTAGACACCTAAAATTGTCCACTCTTCATGTCATCCCTAAATATCCCTATTCATCCCTAATTCATCCCTATTCTCCTCTAAACCGTCACTAATCATCTCTAAACATCCTTTAATCACTATTTCTACCACATTAATTGCATAAACACATGTTTAGACAGTTAATTTATCAATTCCCCTTCAATCCGTGATTATTCACTATTCATCTATACCTGCATTGGTACCTGCATCAATATTTTGCCCTAGCTAAAATGATTTTTTAATAATTTATTGATCCCTGCCTATAGTCCAAACATTAGATAAATTTAATTTATCTATTATCCCTTTGTCCCATCCCATGAATTAAATATATATTTATATTTATTTAATTCCCTATTTTCTATATTTTTTTAGGTCACCTAAACCTAATCCCCACTTGCACAACCTAAATCCTAATCTAGCCTTGGTCAAATCCTCTCCATTCCCCCAAATGTACAAAGGTATGGGCCTCTTGTACATGTCCACATGGCCTTCTTACAAAAGGCATGGTCAAGGACCCATCTACAAAGGTCTTTTTGTCTTCCATATCCTATTCTTCCAATTTTAAATTGGCATGTACCCATGCTTCCAATTTAAAGTTCAATCTAAGCCAACTCATCTTTTTCCCTTCAATATTAAATTGGGCATGTATCCATGCTCCCCAATTTAAAATTCTAATCAAATCCAACCCATACCTCCCATCTACCAAGACAATCTCATCCCTCCAAACTTCCCAAAGCCCAATCTTGACCATCCATTCCTCCTTGATCCAAGAAAATCCCTTCCCATCCAATCTCATCATGACACTTGGTGAGCTCTTCTTGCTTGAGAGCTCTCAAATATCCTTCACCACTGATCTTTTAATTAAATCTTAGCCATCCATTTGAGTCTCCAAAATTATATAAATTAGAGCTTACCCCTTCACAAATCATGTCACTTCTTCATGCAACTAAATTTGAGTCTCCAAAATTATATAAATTGGAGCTATCCATATGAGAAGCCACTACATCAAATCATCCAAGGAGCACATCCACAAGCAAGGTTTTCACATGTGTTGTTCATAGTTTAGCATCATATGTATGTTTTGCATTCCTTAATGCTCAATCCAAGGTAGCTTAAGATTTGAGTGAAATAGGTTATTGTTTTAACTTGTTTCTTATGTTCACTTTCTATGTTATACAATTACCTTTTATCAAGGAATGTGTGGAGATTATGCCTTGTATGAAAAAAAAAGTTGTACTTGCAAATAATAAGTTGTCCTCAAATGTATGAGCTCCAACAAAGAGTGAGAAAGATGCTATCATGAAAAATGGAGACTGGTGACTTAACTCTTAATGCTAGTAACTCCATGACACCATAGGATCTCAGAAAAATGTTATAGAATGCTATTATCAAGCTCAAGAATGTTGTTCACAGGGTTTGCTCAAGAATGTTGTTCATAGGGTTTACTCAAGAAATCCAACAGAATATTGTACATTGCTTGGAAATTTTTAAAAAATTGCATATAAGATTGATAGTGATGAATGGGAGGGAAACACAATAGTCATCAAAAGGCCAAGGTGATTGTTGGGATTCTTTCCAACACGTTGTGCAATGATTATGCTAGAAAATTTGAAAGTTGAAAGGTTGTTATGTTGGTAAGAAATGGATGTTGTACACTTATAGTATCATGGGAAAGCAGTATGCTCATGCTAATATCCAAGTACAACATGACCAAAAACTTCACAAAATGGAAGCATGACACCAAATGGACAAAAGGAACATAAACAAACACACAAAAAATACTGACTTATAAGAACATAAAACCAAGTTGGCACTGGGAATGGGGAAGAGGCCAAGGCTAGGCTAATCGAACCCTAAAAACATGCCAAGGAAGATAGACAATAAAATGAGGCTAATTTGTAATTTCAATTCCAGGGTATGCAAGTTTTGACATTACACTTAATATCAACATCAACACATCACCTAGATATGATGAAGCCTAACAAGTGACCATCATTTACACCAAATATGCATTTATTAGGATTCAAGTGAAATTAATATTGTCCCAACCTTTCAAATATGATCCTCAAGTCCCAGAGATGATCAATTCATTTCTTTGATTTACCCAAAATGTCATCTATGTAATCTTCTAACATATTATACATGAAATTATAGAAAATAAATGTCTAAGCCCTTTGATAAGTAGCACCAACATTTTTAAATCCAAATGGCATTACCTACATAAGAAAATGTACCCCATAAAATAATAAAAGTAGTCTTATGTTGATCTTGTCTAGGTTAATGAGTATTTGATTATAGCTCAAAAACTATCCACAAATCAAAGTATTTCATGTCCAACTATATAATTAATAATCATATAAATGTTGAGATATGGGAAGTCATCCTTGGGTGATGCCTTATTTAGATCTCTAAAACTTGTACATACATGAATACATCCATTAGGTTTAGCCACAAACAAAATATTTGAAATCCACAAAGAGCAGTCAATAGGTCTAATGAAGCTAGCCTTCAATAAATTTAAACTTTCATGTTTAACCATCAAAGAAACTTTAAGATGCATCTTTTGTTTTTTTTTGTTTTATAGATTTATCATCTAGATCAAGAACAATATTATGCATGATGATATCACTAGAGATGTTGGGCATGTTATGATAAGACCATGCAAATAAGTCATTATAATCATAAAGTAGCATAGAAATATTGTGTCATTCAAAACTATCTAGACATTCACCAATTCTTAACACTTTGTCTTTATTTGGTTTGTCTATTTTAACATTGAAAAGTATTGTTGATCATGATGTTAGTCACAATAACATAGATAAAGAATTCACAAAACAAACCTTTATCATCTTGAAAAGTATGATCAGTTCAGGATGAATTGATAACTCCAACTCTCCGTTAGTCAGGTCTTGACCTTCTGATAATCTCTCAATTAGTTTGATGTGAATTGTTGTTTTCCATTAGGGACCTTACGTATAGTTTTGAAGTGATTTACATCCAAATATGTTCTATTTCTCCTACTTTCTGTGAATTCTCAACAAACAAGGTTAAATCCTACTGTATTTAACCAAATCATGTAGATATTTATATATGTAAGTTTGATCAATTCTTCTGCATATCACTCTTGTTAAATTGATTCATGATGATTTTAATTAGTTCTTCTAAAACTATCTTCAATTCACTTATCCTAAAATAATATTTACTTAATTTCACTTCTACATTGTAAATTTGTCCAAATAATGTGTCGGTAAGCATGTATTTTCATGATTCCTATCATTATTCATGTTCATTTGCATGATATTTGCTATTTTATATGCACTTTGTCTAAATATGCTCAAGATCTTCATGTAATTACCAAAATCTGCATATTTCCTATTCTTCTTTCCATCTATCTGTGTATTTGCAGTTATAATGATGATTCAATGAAATTAAAGAAATTTGAACTAAACCTTTCTAAAATTACTAAAATGAATGAATCTTCAGTCATTGATCCACATATATCCTTGATATTGTCATGAAGAGAAGGAAATCAAACCATATTTTCACCAGGTCATTTCACAGCTAGATATGATTGATGCTAACTTCAAAGGAAAGGAATGAAGACATCATGCACAAACTGAGATGCACTCTAAGGGATGTAGCAAATCAAAGTAACATGTCCAAAATTCATCCACAGATTACTCAAAATTTATGATTAGTTGTAATCATAGGTCTTCATCTTCATTAAGTATACAAAAGGAGTATATATTTACAATTGACTTTGAGAATTGGTCATGACATTCAACAATCCAATCTCAATTAAGCTTCGAATGAATACAACTGAGATTCCACACCCTTTTATACAACAAGGATGAGAATTAGTTACCAAAGATCTTACAATCAGGATTTGAATATTATAATCAACGGTCCATATTGCATTGACCAGGTCAAAATACCAAAACACGTGGTACAAGTTACTAGTTGGCAACTATCTAATGGGGTACAACTGGTGCTCTAGAACATTCTAGGATCTTTGATTCATTCACCCAAACCATAAGTATCACTATGGCAAAACAATATCCTAGATGACATATGTTGTTACACATTCTTCCTTCAACTGATATCCTCTTCATACAACTGCATACCTATGTTTGACTTCTTTTAGGAATCATAGGCCTGTGTAAATGTTTCTACTTGGAACTTGTTGATGGTCTGAGCTCTCATTTTGGCATATTTCAGCACCTTTATCTGCTCATTTAAAGATTCCAGCATGGGTGTCCTTCTCTCTGTTTCTTTATCATAACTCTTTTTTCACCTTTATCTCGGCCATCTCGTCCATGACATCCTCTGTAAAGAGTTGTAAGGGATCTTTTGCCACTTCCTTAAATCTATCTTTGAATATTTGGATGGCCTCATCCATTTCTGGGACTGCTTACTCTATTATTGCATCCTCTTTAACAACTCTATTTGTATATTTATTTCTTCTGCTAATAGATCATGGACCTTAGTTTGAGTATCCTTAACTTTGGACATGCTTGCCTTCAATACCTTTAATTCATGTCATTTCAGTTAGCCAGGTATCCATGAGTGGCAATGTTATATGAGTGACAATCTTATTTTGCAATAACTCTTGATTTGTCATCCCCTTAGCTCATCTGAGTCTACTTATTACATAATTACACTTTGATATCCTTTGAGTGAATTCACTCTTTAAAGAATCGATGTTATCTTTCAAGTTGGACAATGTGTCCCAATTGGACTTGGAAGTCCTTATTAACTTTTCTCCAGACCTCATGAATCCTATAAACCATTTGTCCATAATATGAGCTTGGTGTTTCTGGACATATAAACTAGCTATCTCTTCTTCAGTTATTAATGTCAGTGCAGCTGGCTTCTCCATAGCTTGTAGGGTGGATGCCAAGCTATCTGGCTTCACTAATCCTTGTATAAACTGGTACAATTGAGCATCTTGCTCTTTAAGCTCCTTTCTAGATATAAGCTTTCTTATTTTGGCCACTACTATGTCTATGCTCTCAATGTGTTCCTGTATTTCTTGTTCTATGGTTACATGACCTAGGTCATATTGTGTCACCTGAAATTCTTCTGGTCTAATCTCTCCTTTCACCTTATCTACTATAGGAACAACAACTTGAGTTGTCCTCTTTCCTGTCTTTGGATCTCTTTTGATGGTGGAGACTGTCCTAGCTTTCCATTTAGTTTTAGAGGAATCAAGAGTAAATAGGGACTTAAAATCGAAAGGTACTTATAGTATTTTAATCCACTTGTCTCTGATGAACCCAATGCCAATGTGGAAAACTGAGATCCTACTTGATTTGGTTTCTCAATCTGAGGAACTTCTTTCTCCTGATACCCACCAGGTTCTTTCACGTTCTCTTGTTGTCCTATTCTGGCATCCAAATTTTCTTTCTCATGTAATTGTTCTTCTTGCCTTTGTTCTGGGGGAGGCTGATCATCTTGTGCCTTATCATTTTGTTCCTCCAGAACCTTGTCATCTTTAGGCTCTTGGCCTTTATCTATTTGATCACCATGTTGAGGCTCTTGTTCATGCTTGTCAATCTTGTCTCCTTCAATGGCAAGTGATTCAGATGCACTCTCTTGTCCAGGCTTATCCATGAGAATATCTTGTTGTGCTATTTCTTTTGGTGCACTTTTGCCTTCAGGTATATCTGAGTGAGCTTCTTTATTTCTAGCATTCACTTTCACCTGGATGTTTTCTTGCAATGTTTAGCTGTCTTTAATAGCCTCCTCTTCAGTGTTTCCCTTCTTAGGCACATAGGTCAAGTCGACCACTACTGAGCTAGTCACATCTCAATTAAAGAATCGAGAGGCCCCATATGCACCTCCACTTCTTCCATTTTAGGGGACTCTTCTCTTTCTTTCTCTTTATCATGTGTCCCCATTGCTGCATCACCTCTGTCTGTAGTCTCTATATGCTACAACACAGTCTCAATAGGATGACTAGTAATATCTTTTACCACCTCGTCTTCAGTCAGATCAATTGTTTGACTTAGTGGGAGGGTCCTTATGGCTTCTTCTTCTTGAGCTTGGCTCTTGGCTTCATGTGGCATCTCAGTCTTTACTTTAACTATATTTTCCATAGGCACATCATGTTGTAGCTCTTTAACTATACTTATCTATGGATCGCTTGATCTTGATGATGCTATTAGTGGTGAAATGGCCCCCTCTCATGTGAGGACTTTGATATCTACTCTACCTGGGCACATTGACCCCCTATAGCACATCACCTTTTCTCTTCCTTTTAAGTGTCCCAATGGGCACTTGATCTTTATCTTCATCATCATCTCCCTCCCCTACAGCGATCCTGATTCGAATTTGCTCATGATCTTTTTGGAGCTCTTGTGTTGTTGGTGCTTGGGATGTAGGCACAAGAATTGCCTTAATCATCGTTCCCATAGGAGGTACCAATGGTTGGTACACTAGGGATCCTCCTTCAGAATTAATCTCTTTTGCTGCCTCAGATGAACTAGATTCAAATAACTTTGTACCTAGGATTTGTCTTTTCTGCACAAGAAAATCAGCATATCCCTGTTCTTCTTTTCCCTTTGTCTTCCCCTTTTTATCACTTGTGATTGCCACACCTTTTCTCCTAAGCTCATTGACCTTTTGGGCAACCCAATTCTTTTTTTTGGCCATAACTTTAGCAGTGAGGGCATCAATTGAAGTCTCCTCCTTTTGTGTTAGATCTGGGGTAGAAATGGTATCATTGTATATCTTTTGTTCCTCATACTCTGGATCCATGAGGTTATCATCATCTTTTGTGATTTGTGGGGGCACTTCAGTTTATCCTATAGTTCTCATTTGATCCAGTGTTAATCTCTGGTATTCTCTTCTTCTTACTTCATGTTCATCATTGCAGTCTGCCCAGTAGTCCTCAAGATGGACACTATGCTTATACTTCTTGTTAAATCTTTGTTCGATCCTATGGTAAGGATCATAGTCTCTGGCTAGACGAAACAATTTTAAGTTCAAAGCTTTCAACTCTGCCTCCGCCTTTCTTGCATTTTCTATGGCTCCTACTAAGAACCAGTTAATATTAATTGGAAATTTCCTGTAAGGCTTCCCTTCTTTTACCTTTGACATTTCAAATGTAGGCAATTGTTGCCTCATCATTTCCATTAGTACCACCTTGTATGTAGGGTACCTTGGTAACATATACGGTTTCCCACTAAAACCTTCCATTCGGATATATGAATAAGTTTTGGCCTGGATGAACCAGGAGCCATATCCATTGATGGCTTTTGTGGCACCAACTGAAAATCATTTGGTCATGTCCCCTTCCATGAGATGGACTAAGTGCATCAGGAAGGCATCATTAACCATTTTGTAATGTTGAACTAAAAGTCTTCTCTCCACCTGGGGATAGTGCTCCCAAGGAGTTTTCTCATTGGGTAACCTTCTAATCTTTCCTACAATTTGTTGGCCATTAAATATGCCTTTTGTTGCACATGCATAAACTAAGTAGGATGTCATCCTAAATATCATCCCTTACCTTTATTCCACTTGAACATTTGGTCATGAATTGTATCACTGATAATTTTGGTCCATTGGCCTTTGCTTGATCTTCTTATCCTCATTAACTTGAACATCTAGGGTTTAAAGGTTCCACAATTTACCAATCCATTCATCTGGCTAAGCATAAACATTATATATTGTACTTCCTCATTGAATTCAAATTTGTATAAGTGTTTTTCCATTTTGGCAGTTGTCCTGGCTGTGTTATTTGGACTTCTCCATCCCTAATATATGACTTTTTCTATAGTTCTTATTGTTGGCCTCAAACTCTTTAGCCAGTACATCTAGGTCTAGCACATACATATGCTGAGAGACAGGCAAATGGAACACCTCAGTTATACCATCCATAGATAAATCTATGTAGAGCCTCTCTTGTTTCTTTATCTTCCTTGTGTTAATATCATAGTTCAATGCACATTCAGCCAAAAGGTTGAAAGCCTCTATGGAGTAAGGGAAACCATATGCATGATATAAACTAGATGCTACTATATTCTGTAGGGTAGGGTTATCTTCACCAGCATTGATTCTTTCTCTAAATTCCTCTATATCTGCACTACCTAAGTGGGTATCCTCTATGAATCCTAATTTGTTGTAAACAATGTGCATTCTGGGAAACATAACCAGTTTGAACTTTGCATCTCGCTTGTCCATGCGTGGATGTGACATTTTGTCCCATAACTTAAATACTCCAGTCTCAAATAACAATATATACCTATTTATCTAGGGTTAACACACTACTGATTTTCACGGTCTAAAATGATACTATGTCTAAAACTTTTGAACTGAATTAAACCATGCATAACATATAATCACTATCACTGCATACCATTTACCATTTATTTAACCAATTATGATACAACCTTATGAACATAACCAGAGGGATAGGGTTTTGTACATACCTGTATATGCTTTCTCAACCTGTTATGAATGTGGTGATGTCTGGATGGAAGCTCTAGATGAGGAATTCTTCTAAAATTTTGTTCTCTTAGCTCAGATTTGGCTCGCAATATAGATCTTAATAGTAAAATTATGACTCTAAGAATGCAATTGTGTTGATTATGTTGAAAGAAGTCCCTTTTACCTTAAATAATCCATGACTTTAGGGCTTATTAATGGTCTTAATGTGATTTGACAGGTTAAATTAGCAAGATTGCATAGGATTATCATACGTGTCCATTGGCATGCATTCAAATTTAAATGCCAACGACCAATTGCATTGCATTAAATGCAAAAAGCACGGGTATGTGAAAGTGAACATCCGACTGAGGAATCTAGATGAATATCTAGGTACAAATATCTAAATGGCGTCAGCATGAGTAAGATTTTTCATCATGGTATAATAAGGTGATGTTATCTAGATCAAGATATTAGAATAGGATCCAGATAATGAGAATGCGAAACATCCCTGCGACTTAAGTCATGATGACATTAGCACATGGTGTCATTTATATCATGTCAGGATAGGATGACATCATCAGGATATGGATGTTAAAAGATGTCTGGATACTAAGTTAAGATCTGGATGATGATTATTATCCAGCTAACGCAAGCGGGTCATCGTTTTACATAAGATCGAGATGACATGATGTCATCAGGATAAAGATGTCAGAGATCAGGACATTAAAATTAGGTCAGGGTACTAGGTTAAGATCAAGGTGCAAACTAATATGCTACATCCGAAGTGTAACTAGATAAGGCTCTTAAATTTGATGTCTGGATACTAGCAGGTGTCGGGATATTAAGTTAAGATCCGAATGGCATGAACTATGAATATCTGGACAACCCTTTGACCGAACTCTAACCGACCTTAACCCTCTTGTTTTAAAGAATTTCCAAGTGCTTCAAAAGGCAAACCTACTTAAATTTTTGTGCTCTTTCACTTGGCAGGATATATAATGTGAAATTCAAAATTTGAGAATTTGACCTTTTATCCTAAGGTCCGGATATGCACAGGATGAAATCCTGGCATGCATTTGATACTGACCTTTTTTACCATACCGCCCAAAGCAATGAACAAACAAGCTAAGAAAAAAGTGGGTCCCTATTTTGTTGGGGCAAAACGGGGCGTGTTGTGTAACCACACAACAAGTACCACAAAAAATAAGTGCATTTCTATCCTCAATAAATTGTCTAGTAGGTAAAATGTTTAGTATTTTTGGAGAATCAAATTGTGAAAGAGAAGGTTTCTCCAAAGTAAGAAAAAATCTCAAGAGCATATCGGAAACCTTTATCTTAGATTAGATCACTTTTCTTCATTTATATTTTCATTTCAAAATACATAGATTAGATCATTTTTCTTCATCTTTGTATCATCTGATATCCCCTATTTGCCACTTTTGTTGTCCCTATTTCTTGTTGTGCAGGTGGGTTCAAAATTTGGTGGGAACTTTGAGTTTTGTAAGTTTTGTGGACAACAACACGGGACAGCTGACAATGTGTGATTTGGATGTCTGCACATCATGTGAATGTCTAAGACAATGAGCTTCATCCTCTGGTGTCAAGTTCTTTACTTTCTATAATTTCTATTTTTGTATCCAATTTATCATTTCAACACTTAAAGAAATTTCATTCCAATTTAATTAATGTAATATTAAACTCAAGGTAGCTTAATTTTTATATTACAATTATATACAAAAGGTATTTGCTATTGATAATTAAACTAGATCCAATATCAACTAAAACTCATTTGATTGAAATTCCCCCATATTTAACTACAATATATAATGATCAACTCTTCTCAATAACCTATGGGGAGGTAACTCATGAGCTACAAATGAAATCTCAAAATTATTATGATAGATGAACTCAAGAACAATGACTATCTCTATAGTACTAACATCAAATGGAACACTAGTTTTAGATAAGACTTGCCTTAAAACATTTCTATATGTCTCAGATGAATGCATTTAATCCCAAAGAAATATTTTAGTTGTAGTAATCTTAAGTTGATCAATTAAATCATAACCCTTATGATTTGTTTTGTCAACTTAGAGGGGACTAGTAAAATTAGATTGTTGGTTGACAAAATTGGCTAATGAGATGTAATATTTTGGACCCTAGACATTTTATAACAAGCATGTCCAATTGTATGATAACTTTGTGGAGTAGTCAGGGCATGGAAAATAGGTATACATCTAGGAAGAGATGACATAACATGAAAGGTAGGACATGAGAATATATAAGCCATGTGAATAGTGTGTGAAGAGGATGGACACACATTTAAAGGTAGGTCATGAGAAGGCTCAACTATGTTCCTACTATCCATAAGCACACTAGAACAAGGAAATGAGCAATAAAAGCATGTGCCAAATTCATAAATGAATAATATAATAAACAAGACAAATCAAACCATTACAATGCTCTACCACTCAAATGAAGTATAAACTCACTAATCGATAAAAATCATCATTCAAACTTGTACAAATAATTAGCAAGTAAAAATATTTTAACATGTAAAGATGCATTGCTAGACCCATCGAAGTCATCATGTAATACCTCTTCACCAAGAGTAATAATATCACCATGTAATGTAGTAGGAGGCAATGAAACACTAATAAGATTAATATGAGAAGCTAAGAAACTATCATCTATCACAAAAGAAGGATAATCATCATGAATCATATATACAAATGAGGCGAAATCTCTTGAGATGGAAGGAAAAGCATTAACAAAGTCCATGAAAGAGGACATATATGCATGAAAATAATAAATTTATGTAACATGAATCATAATCAATATGAAAGAAGGATGCAATATAATAAAGGATTAAAGGAAATGAATCGATAAAGTGAGAAAACACTTTAGAATCCATGATACATGGATGAACGTAATGTTGGTAAGTGTTGCACTATGTTGTCATTGGTGTCAACCTCTAGTGTAGCTATGATGCATAAGTGCTTGTGGATGTCAACCTCTAGTGTGGTTGAGATGCTAAGAAGGTATTGCAAATGTTGTGATTGTATTGAGAAAGTGTTTTTGGTGCTTAGTTTCCAAGTGCTTTTGAGAAAATTTGAATAAAGAATGTATAGTGTGACAGACATATGTTCTGCATTGTGCTCCGCATTTCTTTAGTCTTGAAGTTATGCTCATGTAGTTTGGATATATTGATTAGAGGTATTAGGAGGTGCTATATCTAGAGTTTCAGGTTCTAGATCATACAGAAGAAGAATTTATGTTCACCGGTGTGTGGACTATGAAGCAGGTTGTATAGGAGAAATGAAATTGCTCCACATTTCTCCGTGTTGAGGTTTCTTGTTTTGTGGATTTGGGAACATGCTAACATTGTCTGTATCTATCTTCCCTTGGAGTGGTTCGTGTCCAGATGCTTCTCAAGGTTGGATTCATGAGTTGTTTTTTGTGGCAATTTGATTGGTTACACAAGATGGTTGTCTTCTTTAGTTGCGTGTGGTTGCAACAATGTTTTTGGATATTATGTTGGTGTTGGAATATTCCAGAATGTTATGTGATGTTGTTATGTGGTCTGCGAGTTATTTCTGGACCTGGGGAAGCGTGAACTTAATTTATTAAGAGCATCAATACAAGTTTGACCTACCTAGAGTGTTAGCACTAATTGCAGATGTGCTTCGTTGCTTGTGGAAGCGTGGTGTAGTGCGTCGATGTAGATTTGGGTCCTAGTTAACCCTTGGTGTGGTCCTCCTTCACTTCTTTCCACCACAGAGGTGTTTGGTGCTAACCTATTTAGTGTTTACACATTTGAGGTGCATACGTTTCATTATAGCTAACTTGAAGATGTCAAATTGTGGATGGTATAAATGCAAGGTAAATTGTTGGAGGTGTGTGGGTTATTGTGATACAGGATGTAATCAACTATTGTGATTTGAGTGTGAGCTTTAACAATTAAGGCTACCAAAAGTGTTGAGTACTAGTGACTCAAATTACAGGTTCATTGGTTCCTTGGTTATCCTTTGTTATCGGCTTGACTCCTTGTATGGGTGGGAGTAAGAGGTCTTTGGCCGATTTGCTAGGTTACACCGATGGAGGGCTAGCTATCGGCATGAGGATTACTATCGGCAGGAGTTCGGTGTCTTATGCCGATCTCCAAGGTCTTACCGATGGTAGTGAGACATCGGCATGAGGTTGACCGTCGACAAAGCTCGTGGTAGGAGCTCCGACAGTGTTGGGTCACACCGACGATGGATGAAGGGTTAGCGAAGTGTTAGCGATCTCGTCGGTGTGAGTCAATCCGATGAAAGATCATCGAAGTGAGTAGTGTTATCGGCGTAGCTAGAAGGAGTCTCCCCGTTACTTCATGTTATACTGATGAAGGGTTTGCGTCGGCGTGAGAATCACTGTCGGCCAAGCCTTGAGTTCTCACTCCGATGGACCTCGTTACTCCGATGGACGACATTGGCTTTGGCATCGGTGAGACATTGGTCTTCAGCGAAGTTTGGTTTAGTCTTGACGATTGTTGGTGTCTCTCCGATGGAACGGTCATCAGCTTGACAATCCTTGTCGGGCTGACGTTTGGAAGTTTCTCCGATGGGCATTGGTCACCCCGATGGAAGTTGGTGTTTGGCATCGGCGTGAGAACTTCTATCGGCTCAGCCTTGAATTGTCACTCCGATGGCAGATGTCACTCCGATGAAGAGTTGGCGTTGTGTTGGCGTCGGTAAGACAAGGAACTGTCGAAGTGAGTGTTGAAGTGTTCACCGATGATGTTGGTTACTCCGATGAGACTTAGTCTGGAGTCGTCGGCGGCAAAAGCGCCGACAATTATCTTACGTGTGTTCGAGCATTTAAACCCGGATGTCCAACTAGAACTTGTGCATGTGGGACTAAAGTTTCCTATGAGAATGTGAACGGTTTGGACAGTTGGAAGACAGCATTGCTGGGTAGTTGGAATGAACGGTCGTTTGCATGAGAATCGATTAGATTGCTAAAAGCAATTGTGTAATCGAGTCAGAGGTGTGAGAGAATCGATGAGACGGTGAGTTCAATCTGATGGACCTCTGGTTTTCTTCTTCTGTGAAGTCTTATGCTGTATGTTGTATGCAGCATGTGAACAGCATGTGAAGGGACTGAGAAGAAGATGAAAACAGAATTCAAATGAAATTGTTCCGGCTGAGAAGATGTAGTTCTGTACTGTGTGCTGTTATCACAGTATGAAGAACCAACCAAGTGCTGGAGAACTTTATGCAGGGTTACTGTCAGTTATTCTTCTGAAGGAACAAGATGTAAATCTTCATGAAAGGCTTATTGCCAGTTTTGTATTGTAATTGTCTTTCTGTTGCTGAATAATACAATGGTGATCTGGGCTTTTGGAGTGTGGGGTTTTTTTACCCGTAAGGGTTTTCCCCACGTAAATCTGTGTTCTTGTTCTATCTTTCATGTTTAATATTTCTGCTGTTGAAACTAGTTAATGTTCGCTTGTGCTTTCCTCTAAGGGTCAATGTAGGAAATGTTCTATGTCTGTTTCCGCTTTAAAGGCATAGTTGTGCGTGTTTTTGAAGCATTTGGAAAGAATTTAAATTTGTCGAAGACACCACTTTTCTTAGAAATACGTTCTGAGATGCCCTCATTTCCTTTCAAGTGGTATCAGAGCCTTCTTCTGGGATATGCTTTGTTGCTCACATATGTACATTTGTGTGCTGCATGTGTTTGCATGTAAGAGTTCCTGGTGTATAAGGTCTGGGTTTTCCTTCTGTGATGATTTCTTAGTGTGGCAGGCTTGAAGAAATCTGAAGGAAATGTCTGTTTGTTTGATCCTTGTTTGAGTGGAAGTCTGGCAGTTGATCTTGTGTTTCTGTTTCAGCAGTGCTTGAAGGATGGTGAAGAGACTGGAGCTGGTCTTGATGTGGCCTGAGGCTCTTAATTGACAGTATTTAATCTTGTTGCATGGGGTTTGCTTTGAGGCTGTGTTGCTGCAGTAACTTTCATATTGGGTGTCTGTGTGAGAGGCTCTCTAATGATATGGAGAAGTTTGTGTTACTGCTCAGCCATGGAGTATTGTGCTTATGCTGGGTGTTCTATTCCTAGTATTGGAAGGCATAATTTTTCTGTTACCCTGATTGCATGCAGGCTTTGGAGTTGATCATTGGATGATCTAAGAGCTTCTGTAATAGTCTGATTCTCTCGGATGCATGTGCATGTTGGTGGTTTGAGAGATTGGTCTACAAGTGGGCCTGAAGCTCTTGAACTGTTGTTTTCTTAAATGGATCTTTTGCACTTGCATGACTCAGATTCATGTTTTTTGGATTTGAGGGGTTTTATAGTTTTTCCTTAAAAACTATGGTTTTGCATATTCATGATGATCCATTATTCTAGTTTAACTGTTATGGAGTTTTGTTGCAGACTTTTTGGGTTTTCCAGATGTGAAGTGGGTATGGATGTGCATGGGTGTTTTTCAAATACAAGTGGTTTTTGCAGGTTTTACACAATCAAAAGACAAACTTGTGGTTTTGTGAAGCTGTAGTTAAGCTATTTCTAGACCCTGGCTTTTGGGATGTTACTGGATGATATAGTTGCAGCTTTGCATGCATGCTCTGTGCATGGTGTGAGGAGATGAAATGCTTTCTCTGCATGGGAGTGCTGGTATGTGATATGACACTCAGCATTTCTATGGTAATGCTTCTAGTTTCTTGACTATGGTGCTCTGGTTGTGGACATGTTGGGCGAATCAGTGAAAAGTAAGTTTTTCTGATGCTTGAGTCTTGTTGTCTACATTGTTATTTATTCCTTGAAATCTCAGTTTTGCAGTTTCCAGTGTGATAGTGAGTTTGCATGATACATTGGTTGGATCTACGAGTTATGTAGTTTTGTGGGCTGATCACCTATTAAGCTACAGTGAGATGACTCGGATGTGGACTGTCTTTATCCACAAGATTGTTTCAGTGTTTATGCAGATTTGTTAGCTGGCCTTGTCTTTGGTCACTTGTGCATTGGTGTGATTGTTTTAGGATGAGAGGATGGATGTTGTTGAGTATCCGAATAGTTGGTTATGGAGACTTGTAGTATGTATATCATGGTGTCATGTACAGCTTGAATACACATGTTTGTGTAAGCTATTGACAGTGATAGTTTATTTCCTTGGTTTGGAGATCTTGGTGTCACTTGGTTTTATAGTCACATGGACATATTAATTTGTGGACCTGGAAGATTTTCAGATTAGGAGATGTTTGGTCAGGATGCTTGGAAAGCTCTGTTGTTACAGTTCAGTGGGAGCTTTAGCATTGACTGTGTGTTTCATCACTTAGTGGTGAATGATCTTCTTTAGTGTTGCAGATGTTACTAGGAGGAGCTCTTTGATCCTGTTGCTGCAGAAGGGTTCTTTCGCATTTGCAGGGGCACTATTTGAGGATGAGTAACATCTTGGAGTCATGGAGGATTCATGAAATTCTTGGCTGAGGTGTTGGTGGTGCTTGACAGGAGATGTTGGTTTAGAATTTTGGTTTGTTTCATATCATGATTTCTGCTTTTGAATTTTGGTATGATACGTTTATCTAGAGACCATGGTTATGTTCACCTGGAGCATGGTATCTCCTAAGGGAGATGGTAAGATCATGATGTCATGATAAGTTTCTGATTCAGATGATTGGAGCTTTGATAGTGGTCTGGTTACTTCTCTATGTTTGGGTACATTTATCATTTGCTTGATTACTTCATAGTGTTGTAGTGATGCAGTTGGAGTTCAACATGAAGTGATTGTTCAAAGGTACTCATGGATACATGGAGAATAAGGTGAGACTGTATTTGTTGTGCTTATTCAGAGTTTGCAGCAGGAAAGTCGAGGAGTCTTTACCTTGGTTGAATGTGAATTCAACAAAAGATCTAGAGGAGATTGCTCTTGGAGAAGTCATACAGACTCGGTTTCCCTGGAGGAGCATTCTCATCCCCACTCTTGGTCTTCTCGGCAGGGTTATAACTTGAGAGGTATTGCCCATTGTTTCTCTCAGGTGTTTTATGTTTTCTTTCATAGATATGGATCTTGAACTGCTCATTGATGGCTCTAGTGGATTCATTGTGAGAGATTAATAGCATGATTATCTCCTTATGCATTTGAGTTTAGAGATATCATTCATTGATGAGGACTGTTAGGATATGGTTAATGGGCTGATTTCCTGAAATGGGAAATGAATTAGTTTGATCTTCTTTGGTTTGTGAGGCTTACATCCATGTTAGTTGATCTTGGAGATTTAATGTTTGTTTGGGTGTTGTTATGCTGGTTCACTTTGGGGTTGTTTTGAAGGAGATCATACTTGACACAGTTGGCATTCAGAGGTGTATGTAAAAGGATTGTCTACAGGTATATGATGTGCAGTGTTTCTCTTGGTCTCAGTTAGTTTCTCTGATGAAGTGTTTCACATTACTTTGTTTTGAGATTTGATTGGAGCTGAAGTGATCACTAGTTTGTGGTCATGTGCTTTCACTTATGTTGTTGGGTGACAGCATGAAGGTTCTGTTCTATTATCTCTTCCTTTGTTGGATGTGGAGAACTTGGGAGAACTTTGGACTGGTGGTGAGGAGTTGTTCTTGCAGATTATTGATTTGCATATCATGGTGGATGTTTCCTTAGTACTACATGATATTTACACTTTCTATGTAATGCTATTGGTAGATTTTGTATGCCATGATCTTTTTCAGATCTGCATTATCCATGCAGTGGGAGTTCTTGATGTGTCTGGTCTTCTTTGACTAGTTGACATATGGAGCTTGTATTTGCAGTTGATGGGTGTATATGCAGGTGGCATGAGTCTACTGATGTTCATACCTTTAAGGTACGAGTGATTGGATGTTTTAGCACTGGCTGTGTGTGCTATTTTCAGTCATGTGGGTTTTATGTTCAGTTGGATGGGTACAGTCAGCTTACTGATTGTTGTTCTAGCTGATGGTTTATCTTGTTTCTGAAGGATGTTTCTCATGGCTGTGTTCTGGAAGCTTTGAAGTTGTTTTTGTTAAAACTTGTGTGGAGCTTGTGAGCACAGTGGAGTGGTGGCAGTATCAGCTTTGGTTTTGTGATATAGAGCATTGATGGTTTCCTGTAATTCCTTCGTCAAGTGGGAGAATGTTGAGTACTAGTGACTCAAATTACAGGTTCATTGGTTCCTTGGTTATCCTTTGTTATCGGCTTGACTCCTTGTATCGGTGGGAGTAAGAGGTCTTTGGCCGATCTACTAGGTTACACCGATGGAGGGCTAGCTATCGGCATGAGGATTACTATCGGCAGGAGTTCGGTGTCTTATGCCGATCTCCAAGGTCTTACCGATGGTAGTGAGACATCGGCATGAGGTTGACCGTCGGCAAAGCTCGTGGTAGGAGCTCCAACAGTGTTGGGTCACACCGACGATGGATGAAGGGTTAGCGAAGTGTTAGCGATCTCGTCGGTGTGAGTCAATCCGATGAAAGATCATCGAAGTGAGTAGTGTTATCGGCGTAGCTGGGAGGAGTCTCCCCGTTACTTCATGTTATACTGATGAAGGGTTTGCGTCGGTGTGAGAATCACTGTCGGCCAAGCCTTGAGTTCTCACTCCGATGGACCTCGTTACTCCGATGGACGACATTGGCTTTGGCATCGGTGAGACATTGGTCTTCAGCGAAGTTTGGTTTAGTCTTGACGATTGTTGGTGTCTCTCTGATGGAACGGTCATCGGCTTGACAATCCTTGTTGGGCTGACGTTTGGAAGTTTCTCCGATGGGCATTGGTCACCCCGATGGAAGTTGGTGTTTGGCATCAACGTGAGAACTTCTATCAGCTCAGCCTTGAATTGTCACTCCGATGGCAGATGTCACTCCGATGAAGAGTTGGCGTTGTGTTGGCGTCGGTAAGACAAGGAACTGTCGGAGTGAGTGTTGAAGTGTTCACCGATGATGTTGGTTACTCCGATGAGACTTAGTCTGGAGTCGTCGGCGGCAAAAGCGCTGACAATTATCTTACGTGTGTTCGAGCATTTAAACCCGGATGTCCAACTAGAACTTGTGCATGTGGGACTAAAGTTTCCTATGAGAATGCGAACGGTTTGGACAGTTGGAAGACAGCATTGCTGGGTAGTTGGAATGAACGGTCGTTTGCATGAGAATCGATTAGATTGCTAAAAGCAATTGTGTAATCGAGTCAGAGGTGTGAGAGAATCGATGAGACGGTGAGTTCAATCTGATGGACCTCTGGTTTTCTTCTTCTGTGAAGTCTTATGCTGTATGTTGTATGCAGCATGTGAACAGCATGTGAAGGGACTGAGAAGAAGATGAAAACAGAATTCAAATGAAATTGTTCCGGCTGAGAAGATGTAGTTCTGTACTGTGTGCTGTTTGTGGCATGATCACAGTATGAAGAACCAACCAAGTGCTGGAGAACTTTGTGCAGGGTTACTGTCAGTTATTCTTCTGAAGGAACAAGATGTAAATCTTCATGAAAGGCTTATTGCCAGTTTTGTATTGTAATTGTCTTTCTGTTGCTGAATAATACAATGGTGATCTGGGCTTTTGGAGTGTGGGGTTTTTTTACCCGTAAGGGTTTTCCCCACGTAAATCTGTGTTCTTGTTCTGTCTTTCATGTTTAATATTTCTGCTGTTGAAACTAGTTAATGTTCGCTTGTGCTTTCCTCTAAGGGTCAATGTAGGAAATGTTCTATGTCTGTTTCCGCTTTAAAGGCATAGTTGTGCGTGTTTTTGAAGCATTTGGAAAGAATTTAAATTTGTCGAAGACACCACTTTTCTTAGAAATATGTTCTGAGATGCCCTCATTTCCTTTCAAAAAGTAGTGAGAAGAAGGCATCTACATTTTAGTGTACCTAAAGTTACTGAAGGTTGTGGATGGTGTAGAGTTGTTGTGGTGGATCCTCCTATTACTCTGAGATAGAGTTCTCTGTGTAACAGTCTTTTTCTTTCTAATCTGGCAGTGAACCATTGGTAGTGAGCCCTTATTTCTTTCTGGACAACAAGTCCTTTGGGTAGTGATCCTATTGTATTTGGTGTTGCTATTCATTTATATTGTGAGCTAATCCTCACCGTGGTTTTTCCCTTCTTGGGTTTTCCAAGTAAATCTGGTGTTCTACTGTGCATAGTGTTTGATGTGTCGTTATTTCATTTTTTTACATTCATGCTAAATTTGATTAAGGGTTGAATGTTAATGAGGGTTTGATGCTTTAATGAACAACTGATTCACCCCCCCTCTTAGTTGTCTCATGTGTTTAACAATCGGTATCAGAGCCAGGTTCCTTGGAAGAAGCTTAACCACTTGAGGCAGATCCAGATGGTGCACAGGAAAGGTGTCAAGGCTCCTATATTTGATGGAACAAATTATGCATCTGTAAGACCAGGATAGAAGGCTTTCTTATCTCATTAGGGTTTGGTGTATGGAAGTCAATTGAAAATGAATATACTTTACGTACTGGTGGTCCGACAAGTGATGATGAAATCAAGGACTATGAGAACAATGGCAAGGCAAGGAATGCTCTTTTGAGTGGTCTTTCTGATTCAGAACTTCTAAAGGTAATGAGCTACAAAACTACTTAAGAGATCTAGTAGAAGCTAGAAAGTATCTATGAAGGAGATGTCAAGGTCAAGCAAGCAAAGATGTAGAATTTGAAGATCAAGTTTGAAACCCTAAGGATGTCAAAGGATGAAGATATTGCAAGCTACATGCATAGAGTAGATGAAGTTGTCAATTCCATCAATGGCCTTGGTGGAAAGCTAGAGGAAAACGAATTGGTAAAGAAGGTACTAAGAACTCTTCCTAAATCTTATAGTGCTAAAGTTTTTGCTATTGAAGAGGCTAAAATTTTGGATCAGTATACTAGGGATCAATTGTTTGGTGCTTTAACTACTTTTGAATTAAGAGAGTTTGGTCAAGATAATTCAAGGAAAGAGGCTGCTTTTAAGGTTAGCAAGACATAAAATAATGATGAGTCAGATCCAGATGATCTTGATTAAATGGAAGCAAATTTTGTAAGAAGATTGAATAAGGGCACTGGAAAATACAAAGGTAAGTTACCTTTCAAATGTTTTAATTGTGGAAAGACAGGTCATTATGCTTCAAAATATTTAGACAAAGTCCCAAATGACAAATACAAGGATGACAAAGGTAAATATGTCAAGAGAAGTTATTATGTTAAAGAAAATGCTAGCACATTTGATGATGAGTCTGACTAGCCGTATGATGAGAGTGATGAATGCTTGTTCATGGCTTTGAATGTTGAAACTAATTCTACTGACTTTGAAATATGTATGAAGGAAATTGCTCTGGAAATAGGTCACAATATCAAAGGAACTATGGTAACTACTTTTCATGCAAGAGAGGAGAAAAACTACTGGATAATTGACAGCGGATGCTCAAATCATATGACAGGTGATAAGAGTAAGTTTTTTAAACTTGAGAAGTTTGAAGGTGGTCTTGTTAAGTTTGGAGATGATACATCTACTAAGATCTGTGGAAAAGGTTCAACTAGCTTTGATGGCAAGCATAAAACAAATGATATTCTTTATGTCAAGGGTCTCTACCATAATCTTCTAAGTGTGGGAAAATGTGTAGTAGAGCATATAACCATGTGTTTCAGGATGGTGGTTCTGAGATCATAAAAGAAAACTCTGGAACTTTGGTTGTTGTAGGAACAAGGACATAAGGAAATGTTTATCAGATCAAAGGTGCTAATGGTAAGTGCTTTATAACTCAAATTAATAAAAGTTGACTATGGCATAGAAGAATGTGTCACATCAATTTTGATAGACTAGTGAGGATCATCTCTACTCAAGCTGTGAGAGATCTGCCAAGAATTACAAATCCTATCAATGCAATTTGTAAAGAATGTCAGGTTGGTAAGAAAATAAGAAAGAGGTTCAAAATCACAAAATGTTCTACTGCAAGACCTTTGGAGTTGGTGCATACAGACCTATGTGGACCCACAAGAACATGAATCTTTTAAGGTATTTTGTTAGTGTGAACAGGGTTACTTTGCTTTCTAACTCTTTCTTAGCTTGTTCTCCACTTTAGCTCTTTTCACACTAGGTTAAGCTTACTTAGGGACTTTTTCACTTTATCCCACATTGGTTGTGTATTAATTTTCTTGGGTGGAATATCCTATATATACCCACCTCTTGCTCTCATATGAGCATCCCATTCTATTGTAATGCTTTGCATTCTCTTCAAATCTAACATGGTATTAGAGTAGTTGTGAGTTGTGGGTTAGCATTTTTTTAGAAATCTAAGAGTGTAGAGTTATTTTTCGAAGCACATGAGTATGCTCTTCTCTTGCATCTTCTGATGATCTGGAGAAACAGAAAAGTGTGGAGAAAACTCTAGTTTCTGGGGGGGTTCATAGTTTGACTTGCCAGTTGCAAGTTTTTTTCATAGCTTCCTCAAGACTCTTTGAGCTAAAATCTAACAATCAGCTTGCATTTTATTTATTCTGATCAATCTTGCAGGTTGCAGCATACCTTTGTTTGTCTTAAGTAGCTGATTCAGTCTTTGCATGCCATTTTTTGGGTGCAAAACATGTTTTTTTCAATTAGAGTCACATTTTTGTAGATCACAGAGAAAAATGCCTTCTGGGTTTTGTTTACAGCACTGAAAAACTATCTGGGTATCTATTAGTTTTTGCATACAGCTTAAATATTTTACAGAAATGATGTCAGAAAGCTACAGCAAAACCCCTCTCCATTGGTGTTTTGGAAATTGCAGTTCAACTTCCAAAGGCTGTAACTCGGGTTCCCGACCTCGGATTTGTGAGCTTCTTTTTTTGATTTTGGCTAATTTTTCGTGCTCTACATGCTGGTATAATCATTTTTTGATTTTAGTGTACATATTTTTTAGTAATCTCATATTCTCACACGTGACTCTGCGTAGTTCTCATTTTTGGGACTTTCAAAAGTGCATATTTTTTGCATACAGCCTTGAATCGAGGTGATTCTTTTTTTGAAAGTACATTTTTTTTCATGTACTTCGCAGTGGTACTTCTAATTTCATTTGGCTTTGTCCTAAAATTGTAATTTTAGTATATGTTTATTTTGTGAGGATTTGTAAAAGCATTGAAGTCAAGTCCACTCAGCATTCTCTTAGTGGTCATTGTAACCGCACTACTTATAAAGTGCCAAATCATTTTTGCTTAGGGTGGTCTCTTGGTGTTCTTACTTTTGTTGGATTTAGTCCCTTAATTGGTCTTATGTATGACTAAATTTAAGGAGTAATCATGGGAATCACAAAGCATCCAACTGTAATTGAACTAAAAAGGGATAACTATAAGTCTTGGCGAGATGGTATGCTAAAACATTTCAGATGGCTTAATCTTCTGCTCTATCTCTATGAACTTGTTCCTCAACCAATATCATTTCAAAAAGCATTGTATGGCATCAAAAGAATGGTTATGTGTAGCATTTCTTGGTTCAAATGTCAACTTTGACACAATGAGTACATTAACATGGGTTTCTTCCCCTCGTGCTCGTTGGACCAAACTTTGCGAGATGTATGGTGACTTGGATGAGTCTCCATTTCCTGAGGATCCTGTTGCAAATTGTTTAAAACCACTTGATGTTTTTCTACCATATGATTTTAAAACAACTATGAAGCTTGATGAATGGAAAGCACTTGAATGTCCAAATGACATAGAGACTTTTCTTGATACTCCTCCTTCAGAGACTTCATGTGATCCAGCATTAGCAGATATTTCACATGTTCATACTAAGCCATCTTGTGTGGACATATCATTTGGGGATGAACAATGTAGTCCTATGACATGCATTGAGATCTCATCTCCTTCATTACCTGTTGCTCTATCTGAGTCCAGTGTAGCTCCTTTCATGGCTTCTAGTGATTCTATGCAGCAGGCTCATATCAGTCTTCCAGAAGCAGTTTTTTGGGACATATTCCTACCAGACATCTCATCCTTGTTTATGGAGTCCCACATTACAGATTTGGGAGACACTATTGATTTCATTCATCTTCTCTTTGATGGAGTTGATTCTTCTTCAGATGTTTTGAGGGCACATTCAGACCCTCTTGTTTTTTCTTTGCCTACATTTGCTTCTACAGTAACAGTTTCTACAGATACTCATGAGTCCACACATCTGACTCAGTCATCATTCATGTTGACATTCTTTGCAAAAGTACCAGATTCTCATTGGTCCAGTTGTCTTATCGATGGTGAGCACCATACATCCATGGTTACTGTACCTGAATCTTCTATGGTACCTAATCCATATCAGTATTTATCACAGTTTGGCATTGGCTTAGAGATCATTGGGCGACATTTGGAGAAGGTTTCCTTGTCTTCAGAGAAGATATCATCTTCTGAGATTGTTCTTCATCCTCCTATTCAGTCACAGTTTGGTAGTGGATTGGAGACATTTGAGCAGTTTTCAGGAGCATCATTGTTGTCTTTGGATCATGTGCAAAGTTCAGAGACATTTATCCTTCTTCCTTCATATTCCTATAAGGAATGGGAAGAAATCTTCGATACATTCTTGGTCTTGTTTCTTCCTAAGGGGAGGAACGTTATTCGACGATCGTGGATCATCTTTAGTATTCATTGTCGGGCATCTACCATCAGTGCAGGAGACTCTACATTGAGTGGGGGCTATCTGGGCTCTCTTCTTTTCCTCTCATGGGGGAGTTTTTTCCCACTGGGTTTTCTCCTTCCTTTTCTATTTGAGGGGTTTCTTTGTACATGGGTACCTCATCAAGCCTTGTTGCCAGGACCCATCTTTGCATTTTGTCACATTTCCCCCTAAGTTGCACTTAAGGGGGGGGGGTGTTAGTGTGAACAGGGTTACTTTGCTTTCTAGCTCTTTCTTAGCTTGTTCTCCACTTTAGCTCTTTTCACACTAGGTTAAGCTTACTTAAGGACTTTTTCACTTTATCCCACATTGGTTGTGTATTGAGTTTCTTGGGTGGAATATCCTATATATACCCACCTCTTGCTCTCATATGAGCATCACATTCTATTGTAATGCTTTGCATTCTCTTGAGTTGAATACAACATATTTGACTCATATCTAATTTCTATTTTGCTTTCTCTCAATCACTTGCATTCTTGGGTAGAAATCTAACATATTTCATGTTATTAATTAATGATTACTCTAGAATGACTTGGGTAACCTTTCTCAAAGAAAAATCAGAAGCTCTAGATAAGTTTAAAGCATTTAAAGTTATGGTATGGAAGAACTCTTGTTGTTAAATACTTCAGAGTGAACTCCTACTGATAAATACTTCAAAGTGTTTAGAAGCAAATGTTATATTAGGAGAGATGAAAAAAACTTGGGAAGTTTGATGCAAGATCAGATGAAGGAATCTTCCTTGGATATTCAACAAAGAGCAAGACTTACAGATGCTACAACAAGAGGCTAAAGAAGATAGTTAAAAGTGCAAGTGTCAAAGTGGATGAAGAACCACATCAAATCTCAGTGCTGATAGAAGGATATGAATTTGATGAGTCCTCTTGCAGAGAAGAAGAAAAGGAAAAGGAGATGCAAGTTGGAGAAGAAGAAGCTTCGGAAAGGATTCCTAAGACCCCTATGTATGTGCAGAAGAATCATTTTGAGGATTAAATCATTGGAGATAAGAACAAAGGTGTTTTTACAAGAAGAAAGGTTGCTATGACAGAAGAACAAGTAAATTTGTACTTACTTTCTAAAGTAGAACCTAAGAGAATGATTGAAGCATGCAAAGATGAATATTGGATCAAAGCTGTGGAAGAAGAGTTTATGCAAATTGAGAAGAATTAGACTTGGGAACTAGTCTCAAGACCAACAAACAAGAATGTGATAGGAACTAAATGGGTGTTTTGGAACAAATTGAATGAGAGTAGAGAAGTTAGAAATAAGGACAGGCTTGTGTGTAAGGGCTACTCACAAGTGGAAGGAATAGATTATGAGGAAACATTTGCTCTGGTGGCAAGAATAGAGGCCATTAGAATGTTTTTGGCCTTTGTAGCACATAAGGACTTCAAAGTTTATCAGATGGATGTGAAGTTTGCATTCTTGAATGGAGAGTTGGAAGAAGAGGTATACATTGAACAACTGGAAGGCTTTCAGTTATCAGATGATCCTAATATGGTCTGCAGATTGAAGAAGGCATTGTATGGACTCAAACAGGCACCTAGAGATTGGTATGCAAGATTGGATAGGTACTTGTTACAGTAGGGATTCAATAAAGGTACCACAGATAGTGATCTTTACTTCAAAGTTAAGAGAGACCAAATTTTGATTGTGGTTGTGTATGTTGATGACATAATATTTGGAGGAAATGAGGCAATGTGTAAGAAATTTGCAGAAGAGATGCATAATGAGTTTGAGATGTCAATGTTTGGGGAGATGAATTTCTTCCTTGGACTACAAATCAGTCAGACAAAAAAAGGTATATTCATTTCACAATCAAAATATGTCAAGGAAATTTTGAAGAAGTTTAGAATGGAAGACTCTAAACTAGTATGCACTCCTATGACTACTGGTTTTAAGTTAAGCAAGAATGATGAATCTCCTAAGATAGATTAGAGCAAGTATAGATCAATGGTTGGTGGACTACTATACCTAACTGCTACTAGACCGGATATGATGCATGTAGTTTGTCTTGTCGCTAGATTTGAAGATGATCCTAGGGAATCACATGTGGTAGCAGTCAAGAGGATATTCAGATATTTGCAGAGCACTCCAGACTATGGCCTATGGTATCCAAAGGATACTAATTTCTCTTTGAGTGCTTGTATTGATGCAGATTGGGTAGGTTGTGTGGATGACAAAAGAAGTACAAGTAGAGGTGTTTTCTTTCTTAGAAACAGATTGGTTTCTTGGCTAAGCAAAAAGCAGGATTCAGTGTCATTATCTACTACAGAGGTAGGATATATTATTGTAGCATCTTGTTGCACACAGGTGTTGTGGATGAAGTAGACATTGAAGGATATCAGAGTATCATATGATGAACCTATTTCTATTTTGTGTGATAATACAAGTGCTATCAACATTTCAAAGAATCTGATATTGCATTCAAGGACAAAGCATATCTCAATCTGGTATCACTTTCTAAGAGAGAAGGTTACAGAGAATGAAGTGAAGCTGGAGTATATGCCTACAAAAGACTAAGTTGCAGATATTTTCACAAAGGCTCTTCCAAAAGATACATTTGAGTATCTCTGGCAGAAGTCAGAGGTTATTGCCCCTCCTTCCTTCAACTAGATGCATAAGATTGTGCATTAGTCTAGTGAAGCAATTCAAGATTCATTCTTTGTTCTGGATTGATGTAGGCTACCTCTTAGGGGGAGCAGGTAGTGGTGGTTTTGGTTGATGCAGTCAGGGGGAGCAAGTGTTGTCATTTGAGATGAGTCGGTAAGTGTTGCCCTTTGTTGATGTTGTTAAAGGGGGAGAGCATAAGAATAAAGAGTTGTTTGCAGATATTGCCCTTTGCCATTGATGTCAAAGGGGGAGAGATACAAGTTGGGAAAGAGTTGGTTGAAAAACCGTAGTGCAGGAGAGATAGACGTTTGATAAGGGAGAGATGTTGGTTATACCATGGAGCAAGGAGAGAGAGAAAGAGTGAGAGAAAAGGATGCTCAAGTAAGGGGGAGTGGTGCTTGAGAGTAAAATATAATGAGTTCCTTATTTTTATTGATGGTTTTTCATTAGGTGTTGCCATCAATGACAAAGGGGGAGATTATTGGTAAGTGTTGCACTATGTTTCCATTGATGTCAACCTCTAGTGTAGCTATGATGAGCAAGTGCTTGTGGATGTCAACCTCTAGTTTGGTTGAGATGTTGAGAAGGTATTTTCGATGTTGTGATTGTATTGAGAAAGTGTTTTCGGTGCTTAGTTTCCAAGTGCTTTTGATAAATTTTGAATAAAGAATGTACAATGTGACAGACGGATGTTCTACATTGTTCTCTGCATTTCTTCAATCTTGAAGTTATGCTCGTGCAGTTTGGATATGTTGATTAGAGGTATTCAGAGGTGCTATATCTAGAGTTTCGGGTTATGGATTATGCGGCAGAAGTTGTGTTCACCAGTGTGTGGACTATGAAGCAGGTTGTATGGGAGAAATGAAATTGCTCCACATTTCTTCGTGTTGAGGTCTCTTGTCTTGTGGATTTGGGAACGTGTTAACATCATCTATATAGATCTTCCCCTGGAGTGGTTCATGTTCAGATGCTCCGTAAGGTTGGATTCATGAGTTGTTTGTGGCAATTTGACTGGTTACATAGGACGGTTGTGTTCTTTAGTTGCATGTGGTTGCAACAATGTTTTTGGATATTATGTTGGTGTTGGAATATTCTAGAATGTTATGTGATGTTATGTGGTCTACGAGTTGTTTCTAGATCTAGTGCAGCATGAACTTAATTGCTTAAGGGCGTTAATGCAAGTTTGTCCTACTTGGAGTGTTAGCGCTAATTGCGGATGTGCTTCGTTGCTTGTGGAAGCATGGTGTAGTGTGTCAGTGTAGATTTGAGTCATGGTTAACCCTTGGTGTGGTCCGCCTTCACTTCTTTCCACCGCGAAGGTGTTTGGTGCCGACCTATTTGGTGTTTGCACGTTTAAGGTGCATACCTTTCATTGTAGCCAACTTGAAGATGTTTTTCAAGTTGCGGATGGTATAATTGCAATGTAAATTAATGGAGGTGTGTGGGGTATTGTGATACAGGATGTAATCAAGTATTGTGATTTGAGTGTGAGCTTTAATGATTAAGGCTACCAGAAGTAGTGAGAAGAAGGTGTCTACATTTCAATGTACTTGAAGTTACTAGAGGTAGTGAGCCAAAGGTTGTGGATGGTGTAGAGTTGTTGTGGTGGATCCTCTTATTACTTTGAGATAGAGTTCTCTCAGTAATAGTCTTTTTCTTTCTTCTTTCTAATCCAACAGTGAGCCATTAGCAGTGAGCCCTTGTTTCTTTCTAGACAATGAGTCCTTTGGGCAGTGAGCCTATTATATTCGGTGTTGCTATTCATTTATATTGTGAGCTAATCCTCATCATAGTTTTTCCCTTCTTGGGTTTTCCACATAAATCTGGTGTTCTACTGTGCATAGTGTTTTGATGTGTTGTTAATTCATTTGTTTACATTCATGCTAAATCTGATTAAGAGTTGAATGTTAATGAGGGTTTGATGTTTTAATGTACAACTAATTCACCTCCCTCTCAGTTGTCCTGTGTGTTTAACATGTAATTCCAAAATAAAGATTCATAAGGATCAATGATAAATGATTTAACAATAATGCACAATGAAAAGATAAGTGGATAGGAATTGAAGAGACATCAATAATGAAGGCCCTTAAACACTCATTGATAGAATAATAACAATGAAGCACAAATAAATGGTAGATCTAAACCCTGATAAGATTTGAAATAAAGACATGCCATCAAAAACATCAAATATGAAACTATAATGAGGAAGGAATAAACCCCAGCGGTGTAAGAGCATCGAGTTTTCCATTCTATGTAAAAAAAAGTACTTTTACTACATTCTACCTAAATCAAATAATTAAACAATAATAAAACTCTAAGATTATTAAAGTTGGGAGTGATAATTAATAAAGTAATAAATACAATAACTAATGCACAAATTAAATGAAAAACTAATTATACTTAACTCTAGATTTGATGAAGAATGAGTTGTGATAAGTGTTTGCAATCAATTTGCCATAGTACTAGAACATTAGGTCTTGATAGATGATCGCATTAGAAATGGAAAATTGACTATAATGTACTATGATTTAGCATGCTTGTAGAAGTGAACTTGGTGCACATAAATGAATTTTGCTTATAGATTTAATTTGATTGAAATCTTTGCTTTATTGTACCTATGATCGAAGTGGGATGGTGTCTATAAGCACCATTTGAGATTTTGCTAAATGAGAGCCATGTTCTCCCTACTCAATCCTTTAGGTGAACCAATTAGATGATAAAGCACCAAGAATGCAACCATGTAATATGCCTAGGATGATGGTGCAAGCAAATGGTGCAATTACTATGCTCTACGATGCTCTCATGTGAATGCTCCCATGATATTCCTAAATCATCTAAACGAATATGGCCAATCCTTAAATACACTACCCTAGCATACATTTTAAAACAAGTTACACTTTAGTTTACTCACAATGATTGGTAAGGGAGAGCAACATAGGTTTAAATTATAAATTGAAATTTAAAAGTTCAAGATTTAGATTCATGTACAAAAATGACTTCGGTTAACTCCACACCCTTGGATCTAAAACTAAGGTGACAAACAAATGCATGTGGAGTCAGATTAGGATCCTAGGGATAATTAATAATGGGAACAGGTTAGGACAAGGTTATTTGTCAACTTCCACACAAAATACAATATCTCACACACTAGTCAATGTATAAAAGAACATCCTAATCACCACGAGACCAAAAAATAAGAAAAAAAAACATAAATATATAATTTTCACCATACAAATAGATGTGCCTAAAAAATAATTACCTAAATATTAATCTTAAACCCATATATAATCATACAAGCCTCCCCTAATCTTGAAGAAAAGAAAGAGAAAGAAACATCGACTCTTAAACCTCACACATCCCTTGTCTAACCCCAAAAATAACTCACAAAACACTAAATTATGCTTAAAATATTGTTAAGGGTCACTAAAAATAACACTCATTTGAAGAAAACACTAAACTATGCTTAAGATCTTGTTAAAAGTTAAACTAACTATGCTTAAGATATTGTTAAGAGTTACACTCAACATAACACATTTGAATGAGAACACTTACAACATTATTAGCCGATAGGCTATTAGTGGGAGCTTTTGCTCCCAGAAAATTGTCGGACGTCGGAAATCGACTGCCGGAAAATCTTTTTCACTGTGTTATTTTTCTTTTTTTTTCACTATTTACAATGGCACATGAAAACTTTTTTCACCATTCCGTTTGTCGATTTGCGTATGTCCAATGGCCCATGCTGTAGGAAAATTGCAGGATTGCCAGATTGGGCCTCCCACGTTCTATTTTGCTGCCGCCTTCTTAACAAATGCCCATTTTAGGTTTATAGGTTTATGAAATTTGTGGCTATTTGTTACAAAATTCATTTTTATTACAAATGGGAAGTGCAGCAGCTAGAGCAACCATTACATGGCTTCTTGCTAGGCGAGACAGCTCGCGGAGAATTACCAGGTTAGTTTTTGCTCCAGCAAATAGGGTTTATAATTTTATGATTGTAGTCTATTTTCGTGCCCTACTTCATATTCTCTCTGCATTTGAAATTGATTTTTTTTTATGTTTCTACTTACTTCATATTCTCTCTGCATTTGAAATCGATTTTTTGTTTTTATGTTTCTGGATTTATACTTAACCAGTCAAATGATACATTCTCATTTTCTCTTTGAAGGCTTTCAGTGAGCCCATTGCATGCCTTTTCCAATTTAACTTGGAACAAGTGACAAAGGTTCACATACTTCTTCCATGCTATCTCTAAGTTGCTTACATTTTTAAAGAGAAACAGCTCACCGACAATTACCAGGTTAGTTTTTGCTCCACCAAATAGAGTTTATTTTCATAGATTTATACTATTGACACTCATGACTCAGTGTAGCATAATCAATGTGATGATTGACTTTAAAACTACTCTGAACTCCTATAGCTCAGTTTTTTTCTTACTAAATATGTTTGCTTTAATTTTGTCTAACTCATCTACAATCTTATCGTGTTATGTTTGATTATTTACTTTCCTTATTAAATGGTAATTAAGAAAGCAAATTGTTTCTTCTGGCTGAAACTTGTGGCGTCTCTTAAGCCCTTCTGACTGCATGCCTTGTCTTGTTTCTTCCTGTTTCAAAGTGGTTGGAGACTTGTTCATTGCAAGCAACATTATCTTCCTATCTTTACATATAAATAGATGTTTTGGTAAATCTTATTCTTGATTCTTTATCTTCTTTTAGAAACTAAATTACTTTAACTCATCTGCAATCTTATCCTGTAATATTTGATTATTTTCTTTCCTTATTAAATGGTAATTAAGAAAGGAAACTGTCATGCTTTACAGGATTTGTTTAGTAAAAATAGAATGTATAATTATATATTTCTTATATAATGAAGGAGTATCTTATTTATTAGTATAAATTTATACTTTATTGAATATTTTTTTAGAGTGGTATGTATCGTGGTAAAAATATTTTTTCACTCGAAACAAATCATTATAGCAAAGAAAAGAGATTGGGCTAAAATATAGGTTGATAGTTTGTCCTTGAAATATTTTTTGAAGTTTGTTGAAGAAATAGTTCTGCGCTTAAATCCTAAATCGTATTTTATGTTATGTGTCAAGTTCAAATCAGAAAAGTACCATATAAAAAAAATCCCATGCCCATCAAAAGAAAATTCCAACCAATCCGCAAAAAATGTTAGAGAAATGGTTTTTCTAATATTTATCAGAAATAAATTCCAAAATATAAACATGCCTTTGCTGTTTTAAATGGAAAAAAATTCTACCCCAATTATAGTGTTCCATGACAACAATATTACGTAAAAAATACAGTAAGGATTTCATCCTAAATTTACTCACTTGGTGATGTTCTACAAGAGTGATAAGTGGGATTAGCCTCAGCAAACTATCAATTTATGCCTATGTTTCTTTGAACTGATGGACAATATTCCATCCAAATGCAAGCAAATAAAGATAGCTCTTATTCTCACAGCTATGCACTAGCATATAAGCTTTCCTCAATGTATCCTCAAGCTGCTCCAAAGGTTCACTTGTCTCATGTTGCTTCTTCAATTCAGATAGCTTCAGTTGCTGCAACAATTTACCTATCAATTTCAGATGTTGAGCAAACTGCTTGCAGTTCTTTTTATGCATCCGAGCATTGTATGTTGCCTGCACAATAGCACCAATATCACTCAGCCAAGTCTGTGAAAAATTTGAAAAAAAATTTGCGTGTAGTGTTCAAGTTGTTTACCCCTGATTTTCACAGCCACTTACAACTGATAAAATTTGAAAAAAATCTGCATGTAGTGTTCAAGTTGTTTACCCCTAATTTTCACAACTGCTTAAAAAATTTTGTGATAATTTATTTATTTTATTGTAAACTAAATGGAGAAAAGAATATGTCAAAATCTCAGTGAAATTGTTACATCCCCTTTTTGGATTTAATATTACTATTTACTTTTTCTTAAATAGTACAGTTATGTGGATATGTTTTAACATCATAGGAACTGATGATATGAATAGAGGAGACTAATTTTATGAAATTATGGAATTTACTTGATTATGATCAATTTGATGTTATGAATTAAAATGTCTTTCGATATGAATATGAAATGATTTGAAAAAATATATTTTGATTAGAACATTAGTACTCTGACCACAAATTATATGTGAGATTGTCAATGACAAGTATAGATGGAACATATTCGCCAGGAAGAAAGAAGAAGAGAAAGTATCTTTGAGAAAGAGAGAATAGACTCTGGATTAACCATGGGTGCTTGCCACTGAAAAATAGGTAGACAAACCTAGATGCTTTGAGTTCGGGCTAAGTCATTTTTAGTCGAGATGTCGAGGTTTGCACGAATAGGTCTTTCTTCTTTTGTAAGTCGTCGTATTGAGTATTGGAAATCGACATCAGTGTCGTAATACTCTGTATAGTGTCATCAATTATGAATGACTGATATATTTTTAATATGTATATACTAGTGGTCGAATTGTAAGTCGTGTCTTGTTTTTGGATCAGCGCAAAAGTCATAAAATTAAGCAAAAGTCGATCCCAAACCTTGTTTTGCATTTGCGCTCAATTCGTCGTTATCGTCGTAAAACGTTACGAGCGTATGACGTAAACATTTCCTTGCGAAATTCAACGGATGTCAAATTGTTCTTTATTGGGCTATTATCGAACATTAAAAGAGTTTAAATAATGTTTTAAATCTAGAGACCATGGTGTGTAGTACCCTTGGTCGTATGGTATTGGAATATGTAATTTTGTTGTTAGTTATATTTAAGTGTCATTTTGAGATAATTCCTTTATTCTTTAAGTGATGTCGGTATTCGAGCAAAGGCTCGAGACGGACACACTTAAGCTCTTTCTAAGATGTCTTTCTTTCGAATAGTCTTTATGCCTTCTAGCTTAAGACCTCAAGTTAGTCATCGGTCTAACCTTTATTATAATGTTTGCTTTTGTTTATTATGATAACGGTTATGAGTAGTGGGATGAGTTGTTAAATCTAGCAGCCGCCACCTCGCCAAGTTTGGAACTCCATTATGGATAATAATCGCGGACTGAGTGGAAGGCGAAACCATTTTTCTAGTAGTGGTCGTGTTAGGAGGAGGATGTTATGCATGTGGGCAGTGATCCTTATCGATAGGCATGGCTTTTGTGAGTGGGGGAGTTGGTTATCCTTCGCAGTAAGATGGATGGGAGAGGGTAGTTGGAGTTAGTTTATGGGAGGAGAAAAAAAAATCGTAGAGAGGAAGTAGAAGGAGACCAAGTTTGGAGTAATGGTGAACGACTAAGAAAGAACGATTTCATTGGTCAGTCTTCAATATTTGCTGAAAATATCATCAGGTTTCCTTCATCCTTTCTCTGTGCGATCATGATTTTTAGATATGATTATATTAGTAATGATTCTGCTTATAATATGATGGGACTTATTATTTGCTTAAAAATGTGAAGTATGTAATGTTACCCATTGAAACCCTGTTTGTTTCCGTCACCTTTCAACTGGAAACGATGCTTGTCTCCTGCACCACATTGAAGTTGAAATGCTTGCAATGTAAATTTATCGTGCTTAGATGCATCCTCAAAGGTTGAGTTTTACTGTACTGTTGTATGTTTATCATAAGAGATATTAAAATAAGTGTTTAGTGCATAGAAGACTGAGTGAAGATGGTCAAGAATTAGCTCGTTGTTATCATAGTCCACGATGGTAAAGCCTTCGATCTTAGATTGAGTGCCCTTTTTGACAGTCAAAAACCAATGTATGGTTTTGCCAAAGTATAACAGTCAGCTAGTTAAAAAGTGAAAGAACTATTTTATGATATCCATCGACATAGGAGAAACAATGGTGCGATGTGTATGCCAAATCCTGCAAGACTTCACATTCATTCTTATTTTGTTGTGTTTAAATGGGTCGACCATAGTGAAATTATTAACCAGCTTTAGTCTATTTGCTTTAGTAAATAATTCTTTTGCTATTGAAGTATTTAAACCATTGTGTTTCTGAGAGCAGACTTACAATCAAACAAGTTAATAGAATGAAGATTTAGAGAAATGTAATGAGTCTTTTGTGAAGTATCTGGAATAGACTTGCATGCAATTCTAATGCTAGTAGAAACAACAAGATAGGGTTTTCTAAATGCTTAGTTTGACAAATTTTAAGCTATGTCGAAGATTTCGACAGGTCGAAGTAGAATCTTTGAGTACTTAATTTGTTTTATCGTAGGGTCTTCGAACAATGTATACTTTAAATTGACTTTTAGTGAAACCTTTCAAAAACAACAAAGATGAGTTAAATGACCACTTTTGAGTGGATAAATTAAGCAATGGGCTGACTTAGAGATCAATGTAATAACATTTAGCATTATCCAAAAAATTGATATGCTAGGAAACCCTTCTTTTATCATGTAGACGGAGATGTTTCCATGAGTTTGTAGAGAGAGAGTAAACCTCAATGCCATGCACTAATGCATGATGAATTTCAAACACCTTGAGCTTATCGAGGTTGTTTTATAGAACTTATAAATAGGTAACTATAGGATTGAGATTAATTCAAGTCAAGTGGGGTGGGTGAACTTATTATTTGCGTTGCTACAACGCTAATTATAATCAAATCCTTTGGCCAAGGTAATGCATGATCCTCAAGTGCATTGATAGTTCACTGTGACTGGATGGCGTAGCTTGTGGAGTGGTCATGCTTGACTAGAGGGTATCTAGGGGATTGCATGATAACAAGTCACGTAGGTCACAACACCAGTACTCATATGGCAATCACCATTGGTTATCCTAAGTCTATCCTCTTGAGTAGGGTAGGGCCACTTCTGATTGGGAAGGAGTGCGGGATACTGACGGTCTGTGGTTGGAGGTTAAGCTCCTTGAAGATACTTTCTCTTCTTTATTCTTGAGGATAGCCGAGACTTGAATTTGGATGGTCGACAATCTAGATGCAGTGACATTGGTAAGTTCCTAATTTGGATTTGTTCTATGTAACTTTTAACAACATATTGTTTAAATGTTATGGATGATTATTTCCTTTTGTTTAAGATATATATTCATGAATTATTGCAAGTCGATGGATGTTCTTTTTGGTTATAAGAAATGGAAACCAATTATCTTTTTGTTTTAAACTTAATTTTTTTTTACCTATGGTTAAAACTTAGTTTTTAGGGTGAAAACTTAACTGGGTGTTACATATGGTATCAAAGCTAACCAGGTTCAGCACTAGGGCTGATGAGTCCACTAACCTAATTAGGAATCAACATTATGTGGGTAGCCAATGATTTGATTTACTGTGCCAGGATGGTATGTATCAAGAAAACTGCAAGGAAGTCCTTCGCTGGTAAGGAACGTTATCTGCAAGCTAAGCAGAAACGACTTGCGATGATGAAGAATATTGAGAAAATGAATGATGAAAATGACATTTGGCTAGATGATGTGGAAACTTTTGCCAATGCTCTGTCACGACTCAAACAAATGAAAAAAGAACTCCTAGAGACAGCTGGGACGGCAGCTCGAATCATGGTCAATTGTTGCCCTATTAGTGTACCTATTAGTGTACCAATGATCACTAGGGATCCCTGTATACCACCTAGAGATGAAATCATTGTACTATCATCTAATAGCGAGTCTGAGGGTTATACACCTCGTGAATATGTGTCAGACAATGAATCCGAAGGATACACCCCTCTTGTAAATACTGAGTGAAACATGAGATATGTCTATCTTTAAAGAATGTATATACAGTTTTGCAAAGTATAATAAAGACAAATTTTGGTTTGAGAATAATTATGGTTATGAGCAATCATTATGTTTTGCTAATATACAAAATGATAAATCATAGAACTGATTAGTACTTGCTTAATCAAGTGATAAAACAAACAATCATGGATCAATCAGAGTTTAATGAGGGGGAAGTTCAGGAAGGTCACAACTCTCAGGAAAACTCCACCGATAAATTGGATAGAATTCTTAATATGCTTACTGAAACTAAGGAAAGGTTGGGCAAATTGGAAAAGAAAATGAAACTGGGAATACGGAGAGTGAAAATGAGTATTCTAATAATGTAAGTAAAAGTAAACAACAGGATCATGGCACGTCAAGTGAAAACCAAGATGATAGTGAAGCTCAAAGGGAGACCAAAGACAAACTTGTTGGTGCAGGGGCACCCCTTCAACAAGTCAATTAAGGTCTTACTAGGTTGATATGTTTTATGCATTTTAATGTAATAAGGTCTGTTTGACCAAATATCAATATAGTTGGTAATTCAGTTTCTGTTTGTAAGTCCCAAGGGACACCTGTCGAGTGCATTAACAAGGTTGTTAGTTAGTTATGATCTCCCAGCCGCCTGGAATTGTCTCCCAGCCGCTGGGAATCATGTTAGTACTACTGATAGCTAGAAGTTAAATACCCTAGATCGGGTTGATTTCAGGATAAAGTGAACAGAGAGAAGCGTAGACAAGTTGAATTGTATTAAGGAGTGCAACTGTGATATTAGACATTTGTATTCGTTTCTGAAAGCATAATAAAGAAGATCCTGTTTGCATTCGATTCCATTGCATAATTGATTTTCTTGATTTACACTCGAAATGGGGTTTTAGCCCATTCCACCGGTTCATTACTTCATAATCGGTGGAATGGATCTGTATATTAGTTTATGTTTTTGTTTTGTTTCATGTTCGCAGGATCGATCGACATTATGCTTTGTTGAATCCTAGCATCTTCATGTGTTAGGTGGAGGAAGGTTAAAATCTATGTTAGATTGTTAAGGAAACAGTTTTGAGTAATTGTAGGGTTTTGCAGAGTTCAAACAGTGAAGATTCGCGGGGTTTCATTGAAGATACATTTGGTATATATACAGTAATTACATGTCGGATATACATCCTGTGAGTATATTGCTATTGTCTATCGCAAGGTCTATCGGGTCCCTTTGGCGATTGATTGTTTCTTTTGTATGTATTAAACATACATTGAGAAGATACAAGGCAGTGAACATACATTGCGAATATATAGTCTATGTGTATATCGCAAATGTGTATTGGGTTACTTTTCCTATGTATCCTGCAGCTGAAGGTTATGAGTATATCGTCGTTGCATGAAATGTTTGTATGTGACGAATGTACATTCTAAATGTACAAGTCCTTCGCATACAAAGGAGAGAGAAGATCGAAGTTTCCAGTTAGCAGGTTGGTCAAACCCATCAAATGCATATTCGGATTGTATAATTCAAGTGTATGTTGAACATATACATTCTGCACGATACAAGGAGTGACTGGCTATAACGGTGAGAAGAACCGACAATAGGAGGTTGAAGAATGCATATACAAAGATATCAGCGTGAAAGGGATCATCAAAAGGTTGATAGAAAGGTCTGAGCGACAACGAAGGTCCAGCCAATAAGCGAAGGGTTGAGTCTCCATCGGCAAAAGAAAGGGTTTCGGTGTTGAAGGATTTTGGTTCGCCGACAGTAGATAGTCTGGCTGATGGAATATGTCAGGAAGACATTAGGGTAAATCTTGCCGATAGAAAGAAGTATTTCAAAATTTTACCAGTATTGAACGCTTTTGTTGGCAGCTCTGCATCAAGTGGTATTAGAGCAAAGGGAGTATCTTCTGGGAAGATAAGAAGACGACAAGATGTCAGACAGAGAGGGATCATCAGAAGTCCTAGCAAGGATGACCAACGCTGAGTTGGTTGTCCTGGTAAAGAAGTAGATTACAGAGAGCAAAGCAATGAAAGCTCAGAATCAGGCCTTGAAAGATGAGTTGGAGAAGTTGAGGGATAAAGTAGGTTCTGGTAAAGAAGATGATAGGGATGAAGAGGAGATCCCTAGGTGGGAAGAGGTAGACGTTCCTGCAGACCATAGACCTTTATTGAATGCCCTCAAATCCATGGAGAGAAGGACCATGGATGTGAAACTAGATTTGCTAGTGTTTACAGGAAAGATGGATCCTGATTCAGTGATGGAGTGGATAGATTCCTTGAATAATTTCTTTGAAACAGAAGAAATACCAGAACATCAAAGGGTAAAGATGGCTCAGTCTAAAATGAAAGAGGCTGCATTAACTTGGTGGAATTTCATCCAAGATGACAGGGTGAAAGAAGTAAAGAAAAGAGTTGCTACTTGGAAAAAGATGGTGGCTTTAGTGAAGGAAGCCTATGTTCCATTGGATTACAACATCCAGTTACATAAGAGGAGACAAAATCTGTAGCAGAAAGAGTTAGATGTCAGTTCATACATTGAAGAATTCATGAAACTATGTATCAAGACAAAGGTGAAGGAGAGTGAGGAAGAGAAGGTGGCAAGGTATCTCAATGGGTTGAGATTTACCATCCAGGAAGATTTAAACCTGCATAATCCAGATACAGTTCAGAAGTGCTACCAATTGGCACTCAAAGTGGAAGAAAAATTAAAGAGAAGACAAGAGCAGAACAATAGAGGAAGGGGAAGACAACAAAGAGGGGGAAGAAGTCCTTTCAGAGGTAGAGGACATGGATTTGGATATCAAGGTGAATCCAATCAGGAGAGCAGCAAAGGAGAAAGCAGTCAAACACAAAAAGGAAGTTATGATCAAAAAGGAAACTTTAGGGGCAGAAGACCACCATTTAGAGGGAGATCCCAGGGCAGAGGACCTCTTAGATGTTACAATTGCAATCAAGAAGGCCACATAGCCAGCAGATGTCCAGAAAAAGCAACAAGTTCAATGGGAGAAAGAAGGACAAATCTGATCCAAGAATCTAACTGTCAAAGTGTGACAAGCTCAAACACTTGTCAAAGTGTAAAAGCTCCTAATGGTTATGGATATCCTGAGACAAGAGAATATTTGATGATTAGGAGAGCAGTGACCACCATGAAGGTGCCTAACAGAGAACCCCCACAAAGAAAGTCTCTTTTCAAAACCACATGCAAAGCAGGAGGAAAGGTATGTAAAGTTCTGATTGACTCTGGATCTACTAAAAATTTTGTGTCTGTTGAAATGGTAGAAAAGCTTAAGCTTAGAAGTCTGCCACATCCTTGCCCATACAAAATTTCATGGCTCACTCAAGGTCAGCAAACAGTTGTGGAAGAATAGGCTTGGGTAGAGTTTCAAATTGGACCATACAAGGACAGGTTATTGTTTGACATAGCTCAGATGGATGCTTGCCATCTCCTATTTGGCAGACCATGGCAATATGACTTGGGAGCACAACATGATGGAGTTAGAAATACATATTCAATCACTAAGGATGATAAGGTATTTGAGTTATTACCATTGATGGAGAAGGAGGTAGAGTCAAAAGGGAAAGGAGTCGAAGTAATGCTAGTAGAAGGTAAACAGTTCATGAAAGAGATAGTAGAAGAGGGTACAGTTGCATATGCCCTAATTCCATGCCTGAAAGTGAACAAGGAACAGCAGCAAGAAATCAAGGGAGAGAAGAGACAGAGGTTCATAGATCCTGTTGTCCAAGAACTATTGGATCAGTACAAAGGCATCATCTCTGATGGAATGCCAAGATCCCTACCACCTATAAAGGATATCAGTCATTGTATAGATCTAATTCCAGGATCTACACTTCCAAACAAGGCAACATACAAGCTTACCCCATAACAGAATGCTGAGGTAGCAAGACAAATTAAGGAGTTGTTGGAAACAGGCCTAATTGGCAAAAGTCTAAGCCCATGTGCAGTACCGACTGTACTAGCACCAAAGAAGGAAGGTACTTGGAGACTTTGTACTGATTCCAAGGCTATCAACAAGATAACAATCAGGTATAGGTTCCCAATCCCAAGGATAGAAGATTTGCTTGATTGCTTGGGAGGTGCCAAATATTTCACCAAAATAGATTTAAAGAGTGGATATCATCAGATCAGGATTAGGCCAGGAGATGAATGGAAGACTGCATTTAAGACCAATGAGGGGTTATATGAATGGAAGGTCATGCCTTTTGGTTTGTCCAATGCCCCTGGTACCTTTATGAGGCTGATGAATGAGGTCTTGAGAGAATTTATAGGCAAATTTGTCATAGTATATCTAGATGACATTTTGATTTTCAGTAATACAAGGGAAGAGCATCTCAAACATATAGACCTGGTTCTCAAAAGGTTACATGAAGAACATCTAATGATCAACTTGGAGAAGTGTTTGTTCATGCAGGAAGAGATCATATACTTGGATTTTGTCATTTCACAGGGACAACTAAAAATGGATCAAGAGAAGGTAAGTGCCATATTGTCTTGGCCAACTCCTAGAACCATGAATGATGTCAGAAGTTTCCATGGGTTAGCAACCTTCTACAGGAAGTTTATAAAAGGGTTTAGTCATATCTGTGCACCCATGCTTGACACCATAAAAGGAGGACAGAAGTGCAGATTCACTTGGACAAAGGCAGCAAATGATTCATTTGAAACATTGAAGGAGAAGGTGGCACAGCAACCAGTCCTTGCACTTCCAGATTTCCACAAGATTTTTCAGGTAGAATGTGTTGCAAGTCACATGGCAATTGGAGTAGTACTCAGTCAAGAAGGTAGGCCTATTGCATTTTTCAGTGAGAAGCTCAATGATGCTAAGAAGTGATACTCATCCTATGATTTGGAGATGTATTCTCTAGTCCAGTCACTTAAAAAGTGGAGGCATTACTTGATGCCAAAAGAATTCATAGTATTTACAGACAATCAGGCTTTTAGTTTCATAAACAGTTAAGAGAAGTTGAACCATAGGCACATGAAGTGGGTGGAGACTTTGCAATCTTTCACCTTCACACTCAAGCACAAAAAAGGGGTCAAGAATAAGGTAGCAGATGCTTTGAGTAGGAGGGCTCTAACCATAAATTAGATTCAATTAGAGAGTGTTGATATTGATTCCTTAAAGACTATGTATGATGCTGATGAAGATTTTGGAGAGATCTACCAAGTATGTACTTCTTTTGGAGACAAATATCATGCTAAGTTCTCTGAATTTTTGATCCAAGATGGATTACTATTCAAAGGTGGACAGTTGTGCATTCCACGGTGTTCTATGAGGCTGAACATTATTAAGGAGAAACATTGCGGAGCTATGGCAGGACATTTTGGTCTGGACAAGACTCTTGATCTTGTCAGGAGACATTACTATTGGCCTAAGTTACAATCCGATGTAAGAAAATTTGTGGAGACATGTGTGATATGTCAGAAGGCAAAAGGAAGATCAACCAATGTAGGTTTATATCAGCCACTGCCCATTCCTTCTAGGCCGTGGGAAAGCATAAGCATGGATTTTGTGTTGGGTTTACCCAGGACAAAGAAAGGATATGATAGTGTTTTTGTTGTAGTGGACAGATTCAGTAAAATGGCACATTTCTTGCCATGCAAAACCAGTTGTGATGCTTCATATGTTGCAGACCTATTTTTCAAGGAAATAGTAAGAATCCATGGATTACCATTGAGCATAGTGTCAGACAGAGATGTGAAGTTTATTGGTCATTTTTGGAGGACTCTTTGGAAAAAGCTTGGAACCAATTTATCTTTCTCATCAGCATATCATCCCAAAACAGATGGACAGACTGAAGTAGTAAACCGTTCACTGGGAAATCTACTAAGATGTTTGACAAGACAGCATGGAGAGAAGTGGGATACAATCCTACCACAAGCAAAGTTTTCCTATAATGACACCATTAATTGGAGTACAAGGAAATCACCTTTTCAGATAGTATATGATATTCATCCCAGAGGTATTTTGGAGTTAAGGGATTTACCTGCAGGAGAATCTATCAATACAGATGGAGAAGCTTTTGCAGTAGTAATCAAAGAGGTGCATGATCAGGTCAAGAACCAACTCCACCAAACCACATTGAAATTGTTATCCTCAAATTTAGTTGCGCTCAATTTGTAGGATGACCCCTACAAAATTTGTTCATTTTGTAGCCTGCAACTCTAAACACGCAAAACAAGGTGAATCACATTTGCCCTCGTGCATGGTCTCCTAGCCTTGGAACATCCTTTCGAGTGTCAACTTGTGTCAGTTTCTTAAATTTTGCAAAACAAGTCTAATTGAAAATTTCACTTTTTAGGAGTTAGTATTTTTTTGTTATATGCACTGGCAGCGATTTTTGCCTCCATTGCATCTTTATATGCACTGGCGTTGATTTTTGCCGCCTGTGCATGTTAAGCCTTTTGTCACATGCAAGGGCGGTGATTTTTGCCACCCGTGCATGTTAGTCTTTTTGTCATATGCACTGGCGGTGATTTTTGCCACCCGTGCATGTTAAGTCCTTTGTCACATGCACTGGCGGCAATTTTTGCCGCTTGTGCACAAAAGCAATTTCCTCCACATGCAAGGGCGACGATTTTTGCTGCCCGTGCACTCACTCCCTGAAAATTTTCTAACTCTGGGAAATTTTTCAAGTTGTTAACTTTAGCCCATTTTCACTCAGTTTTTCGCTCTAATCGCACTTTAGCCCTTCAAAGCCCATGCAAATGCTCAATTCTCCCTCGCTACTGTAATTTCCAGTCAAAGAGACCAAAAGTTTCTTTCCACAAATGAAAAGACAGGCATTCAATAACATGATCCAAAGGAGTTCAAAGATCAAGCTTTCTCAGTGGCTCCTATGGATAAGTTGTCAGATACACAGTTGACCTTGGACATTCTCAAGGTAGTTCTGGGTAAACATGTGAAGGTTGCTACCTTCGTGAAAGTTTCAGTAACAAGAACTTGTGTCATTTCCAAGGACACTTTTGGACCAGACAGCCTAGAGATGCAAATGGTGATAACAATGGATGGAAGTTTCTCTCAAGAAAGATGTTGATGGGAGTTGATAAATGTGATCTTTGCCTTAATATATTTTCTATTTTTCATATGTACTTTTGAATCAGTTTTGGACATATTTACATGTACTTTTCTCATATGTAATTACATGTAAAAACTTAGGAAGTCCCAAATCAATAAGGACTCATGTTTTTGAATAAGTCAAAGTAATTGTAAATTTCCTATTTTTGCTCCAGGCTCCTCCCTATAAATAAAGAGGGCCTCTTTTGTAATACATATCTTTAATCTTATGCAACAAAGTGCTGCCCAAATTGAGACTCAACTTTGAGACTCTGTGTTCAAATTGTATGATCAATTCCAATCAATAAAGAAGGCGAGTTTTGTTATCAAACTTTGTGTTTAATCGAATTTGTATGAGCGAGGATGTACATATGGCATTTTTGTTGATTTCTCTTGTTGATTGATTGGATAAAGTGGTGCTTGGTTATTATGATTGGAGGACATTCAAGATAAGTTATATAAACTTTGTGTTATATTATTTCCTTGAATCTGTGTGTGTTGAAAGCATTTCTTGGTGAAGGATTATAAAGACTTTGAGCTTGTAGTTGTTCACCTTGTATATGAATCGTGTTGAGAACTTGTAGACTTTGTGCTATGATTTTCAATCACATTCGCATGAATCGGTGGTGTTGTTAGTTGACAGACTTTGTGCTCCAATTGGTGATACGGTTACTTTTAAAATCTTTCTGGGGATAATTTGAAGACTTTGTACTTGAGATTATTCACTTGGTTCGTGAATCTTTTTGTGAAGTAAGTTGAAAGACTTTGTGCTTCAACTTACAAGAACATTGTTGATTACTGTTTAAGTGTACAAGCATTATTGAATATTATTGTGAAACATTGCAAACATCTTTTCTGAAAGAAGAGAAAAGGATGAATGTAACACACCCCCAAAGCTAGTATTTAGTGTAAATAAGTTTGTAATAGTTAAAAGGGAACCTCCCCTTGCTGAGAGGAGAGATTTATCTCATCACACTGTGGTTAATATAACCATTTTGCCGTTAGTTAGCTAAACGACAAAATATTCACCCAACAGTTTTTGGTGACTCTACTGGGGATCAAACGCGTAATCAAGAGCCTCACGCTTTTGGTTGAAGCATACCAGTCTCATCTATTGTAATATATTTTTGTTATATCTTCTCTAAAGTTTTATCAAGGAATATGGCTATCCCAGGTACATGGGGAAATGCATTTGGTCCTTTGAAATTGACCCAGCCTCTACATGAACTACCTCGGGGTTCACATAAGAACTTTCCTAAGTTCTACGGGGATGGTAAACAACATCCGGATGAGCACATTGCGGCTTTCTACATTGCATGTGGTGTTCTCAGAGTTGAGTATGAAGATGTTTCTATGAGACTGTTTGTAGAAACACTCCAAGGTGTTGCAGCTGATTGGTTCTTTCACCTTGCACCAGGAATTATCACTGGATGGAATACACTTCGAACTCAGTTTGAAGCCAGATTCAAGTCAGCAGAAGATGCTTATGCATTATTGGCCCAACTTACTCAAATGAAAAAGGAATCTCATGAGCTAATGCATGAGTTTGTTGCAAAGTTCAATAAGCTAAAGAATAGGATCCCAACTGTTGCTCAACCCACAGCTGAGAACCTAAAATGCTTCTTCATCAATTCATAGTTGCCAGAAGTAAGTTTTCTTTTACGAAGAGCAACACCAGCTAATCTTGCAATTGCTCAAAGTTTGGCAGTTGAAGTGGAAGACGATTTGATCTTGGCAGGAAAGTTGAAGAAGGATTATATTAGGCCTAGTGGGCAGCCCTCTTTGGCTTTATCTTCTACAAGCACTATGGATCCTATAGTGCAAAAGTTGGCTGATGAGTTGTTAGCTCTGAAAGAACAGGTGTCACAAAATTTGTCCATTCGCTTCTATAAGGACATATCAAGGGGAACTTCTCACGATGCTCTGAATTACCAAGTTAATGCTTCAAGGGGCCATAATCAAAACATGTTTCCTCCACAACAAGGAATACTTGCTTTGGAAGCACCACCTGTGGATGCAGCAATCTTCTATTATGAATCAGAGCAAGATGATCTTCTTCAATCAGAATATGATCAAGGAGAAGATGATGCTAATCTTTTCACGGAAGGTGAGAAGAAATTAGCTGGCGACTCTACCATCAGGTTTCTGAACGTGGAATATGAGATGGGACAAGAAGAAATTACTTTTGGTGAATCTTATGATGTTCTCACATGGTCACAAAATACATCAAATCATAAAGATGTGGTTGGTGACAAACAAGTAAGTACACCAGATATTCTCACTTCATCCTATATTCCTAAGACCAGTACCCCCAATATAAAACCTCAAGATGAGAGTTTTTCATCTTCTATAGCAAATCCATATCAACCCGTTCATATCATAGATCATGTTGAGGAGATAAAGATTCAAATGTCAGAGGCAAGAATACCTATTAAGGGTATTATGTAGGAGTTTCATCCTGAAAGGGAAGCCATGTACACAGTGATAAAATCTGAGGATCAAAAAGTTTAGATTCTCTTTGAATCTTCCGATTTAGGTACTTATTTCTTGATTTCTAATGAAGATCCTAAGTTATTGGATAGTGTTTCAAATGGAGGTCTAGAAACAAATGGATCATTCTTTTCAAGTGAAGGGATTTTACAATTGAAAGGAAATGGCATTTCCAAAGGATTGGTTTCTCCAGAGAAACATTTTAATGAGCCTGATTGCTTTGTCAAATGGTGATGACAGTTGGGACCAAATTCATCAGCGTCAATTGGGCAATTCAACCTGGCTGCAGAAGAAGATCCTAGAATGACAAACACTGGGAAGTGTTACTCTTTCAATAGTAAAAGAAAAATAAATTAAACATCTTTTCTTCTGCCTCATAGCAGACAACATCGAATCTATTCTCAAAGTGAAGCGACAGATAAGTTCATGAATTTTTGTACAATTTTTGTGTCTTTTTTCTGTTTTAGTCATTTTTGTGTTTTTGTGTCTTTTTGTTGTGTTGCCTAACTCTATAGCCCAATGGATGGATGAAGGCACTTAGAGACTGGAGTTCTTCTCCCTTCGATCATTTCAAAGGATGATCAAAGGAAGTTCCCCAGTTAGAGCCAGCTGTTATCCTCAAATTTAGTTGCGCTCAATTTGTAGGATGACCCCTACAAAATTTGTTCATTTTGTAGCCTGCAACTCTAAACACGCAAAACAAGGTGAATCACATTTGCCCTCATGCATGGTCTCCTAGCCTTGGAACATCCTTTCGAGTGTCAACTTGTGTCAGTTTCTTAACTTTTGCAAAACAAGTCTAATTGAAAATTTCACTTTTTAGGAGTTAGTATTTTTTTGTTATATGCACTGGCGACGATTTTTGCCTCCATTGCATCTTTATATGCACTGACGTTGATTTTTGCCACCCATACATGTTAAGCCTTTTGTCACATGCAAGGGCGGTGATTTTTGCCGCCTGTGCATGTTAGTCTTTTTGTCATATGCACTAGCGGCAATTTTTGCCACCCGTGCATGTTAAGTCCTTTGTCACATGCACTGGCGGCAATTTTTGCCACTCGTGCACAAAAGCAATTTCCTCCACATGCAAGGGCGGTGATTTTTGCCACCCGTGCACTCACTCCCTGAATCTGGGAAATTTTTCAAGTTGTTAACTTTAGCCCATTTTCACTCAATTTTTCGCTTTAATCGCACTTAAGCCCTTCAAAGCCCATGCAAATGCTCAATTCTCCCTCGCTGCTGTAATTTCCAGTCAAAGAGACCAAAAGTTTCTTTCCACAAATGAAAAGACAGGCATTCAATAACATGATCCAAAGGAGTTCAAAGATCAAGCTTTCTCAGTGGCTACTATGGATAAGTTGTCGGATGCACAGTTGACCTTGGACATTCTCAAGGTAGTTCTGGGTAAACATGTGAAGGTTGCTACCTTCGTGAAAGTTTCAGTAACAAGAACTTGTGTCATTTCCAAGGACACTTTTGGACCAGACAGCCTAGAGATGCAAATGGTGATAACAATGGATGGAAGTTTCTCTCAAGAAGGATGTTGATGGGAGTTGATAAATGTGATCTTTGCCTTAGTATATTTTCTATTTTTCATATGTACTTTTGAATCAATTTTGGACATATTTACATGTACTTTTCTCATATGTAATTACATGTAAAAACTTAGGAAGTCCCAAATCAATAAGGACTCTTATTTTTGAATAAGTCAAAGTAATTGTAAATTTCCTATTTTTGCTCTAGGATCCTCCCTATAAATAAAGAGGGCCTCTTTTGTAATACATATCTTTAATCTTATGCAACAAAGTGCTGCCCAAATTGAGACTCAACTTTGAGACTTTGTGTTCAAATTGTATGATCAATTCCAATCAATAAAGAAGGCGAGTTTTGTTATCAAACTTTGTGTTGAATCGAATTTGTATGAGCAAGGATGTACATATGGCATTTTTGCTAATTTCTCTTGTTGATTGATTGGATAAAGTGGTGCTTGGTTATTATGATTGAAGGACATTCAAGATAAGTTATATAAACTTTGTGTTATATTATTTCCTTGAATCTATGTGCGTTGAAAGCATTTCTTGGTGAAGGATTATAAAGACTTTGAGCTTGTAGTTGTTCACCTTGTATATGAATCGTGTTGAGAACTTGTAGACTTTGTTATGATTTTCAATCACATTCGCGTGAATCGGTGGTATTGTTAGTTGATAGACTTTGTGCTCCAACTGGTGATACGGTTGCTTTTAAAATCTTTCTGGGGATAATTTGAAGACTTTGTACTTGAGATTATTCACTTGGTTCGTGAATCTTTTTGTGAAGTAAGTCGAAAGACTTTGTGCTTCAACTTACAAGAACATTGTTGATTATTGTTTAAGTGTACAAGCATTATTGAATATTACCGTGAAACATTGCAAACATCTTTTCTGAAAGAAGAGAAAAGGATGAATGTAACACACCCCCAAAGCTAGTATTTAGTGTAAATAAGTTTGTAATAGTTAAAAGGGAACCTCCCCTTGCTGAGAGGAGATATTTATCTCATCACACTGTGGTTGATATAACCATTTTGCCATTAGTTAGCTAAACGACAAAATATTCACCCAACAAAAATACAAAGCCTATGCTGATAAAAAGAAGAGAGATGTACAGTTTGATGTTGGAGATTTGGTATGGGTTAATCTGAAGAAGGAAAGATTCCCAAAAGGAAAACATACCAAACTAATGCAGAGGAAGCCTAGACCATGTCAGATTTTGAAAAAATGTGGACAGAATGCTTATGAAATCCAACTTCCTTCTGATCTTGGCTTATCTCCTATTTTCAATGTATGTGATTTAACTCCATACAAGCCTAATACAGATGAAGAACAGGAATCACTACAGGGTACAACAGCTGATGACATTCCTAAACATGATCCACCACACTTGCAGAAGATTTTAGACTCTAGAGTGGCAATAAAGACTAGGAACAAAGAATATATGGAATATTTGGTGGCTTGGCAAGGCAAACCTAATTCAGAGGCAGTTTGGATGACTAAAGAACCGATCAGGAAACATGGAGCAGACTTGCAAACTCTGATCTCAAGTGGGCTTGAGATCTCTTATTTCAGGGAGTATGGTGCAGGGGCACCCCTTCAACAAGTCAATTAAAGTCTTACTAGGTTGATATGTTTTATGCATTTTAATGTAATAAGGTCTGTTTGACCAAATATCATTATAGTTGGTAATTCAGTTTCTGTTTGTAAGTCCCAAGGGACACCTGTCGAGTGCATTAATAAGGTTGTTAGTTAGTTATGATCTCCCAGCCGCTGGGAATCATGTTAGTACTACTGATAGCTAGAAGTTAAATACCTTAGATTGGGTTGATTTCAGGATATAGTGAACAAAGAGAAGTGTAGACAGGTTGAATTGTATTAAGGAGTGCAACTGTGATATCAGACATTTGTATTCATTTCTGAAAGCATAATAAAGAAGATCATGTTTTCATTCGATTCCATTGCATAATCGATTTTCCTGATTTACAGTCAAAATGGGGTTTTAGCCCATTCCACTGGTTGATTACTTCGTAATTGGTGGAATGGCTCTATATATTAGTTTATGTTTTTGTTTTGTTTCATGTTCGCAGGATCAATCGACATCATGCTTTGTTGAATCCTAGCATCTTCATGTGCTAGGTGGAGGAAGGTTAAAATCTATGTTAGATTGTTAAGGAAACAATTCTGAGCAATTATAGGGTTTTACAGAGTTCAAACAGTGAAGATTCATGGGGTTTCATTGAAGATACATTTGGTATATTTATAGTAATTACATGTCGGATATACATCCTGTGAGTATATCACTATTGTCTATCGCAAGGTCTATCGGGTCCCTCTGGCGATTGAATGTTTCTTTTGTATGTATTAAACATACATTGAGAAGATACAAGGCAGTGAACATACATTACAAATATACAGTCTATGTGTATATCGCAAATGTGTATCAGGTTACTTTTCCTGTGTATCCTGCGGTTGAAGGTTATGAGTATATCGTCGTTGCATGAAATGTTTGTATGTGACGAATGTACATTCTAAATGTACAAGTCCTTCGCATACAAAGGAGAGAGAAGATCAAAGTTTCCAGCCAGCATACAAGGAAGTCAGCGGGTTGGTCAAACCCATCAAATGCATATTCGGATTGTATAATTCGAGTGTATGTTGAACATATACATTCTACACGATACAAGGAGCGACCAGCTATAACAGTGAGAAGAACCAACAATAGGAGGTTAAAGAATGCATATACAAAGATATCAGTGTGAAAGGGATCGTCGGAAGGTTGATGGAAAGGTCTGAGCGACAACAAAGGTCCCGTCGATAGGCGAAGGGTTGAGTCTCCATCGGCAAAAGAAAGGGTTTCGGTGTTGAAGGATTTTGGTTTGCCGACGGTAGATAGTCTAGCTAATGGAATATGTCGGGAAGACATTAGGGTAAATCTTGCCGATAGAAAGAAGTATTTCAAAATTTTACCAGTATTAAACGCTTCTGTTGGCAGCTTTGCATCACTTGCACTGGAATTATCTAAGGATATGAAAAAGATTATCCCTCCCAAATTTGATGGAACGAAAACTGGTGATGCAGCAGAAGCATGGTTATCAGAAATGGAGAAATACTTTGAAATCAGAAATTATTCTGAGATTACAAAGGCAGTGTGGGGAGCATATCAGTTATCTAGAGAAGCATCCACTTGGTGGATGAATAAGAAAATGGAACTAGAATTAAGTCCCTTGAAGGTGACATGGGATGAATTTGTGGAACTTTTCTGAAAGAGGTGGTTACCATAGTTATATTTTGATCAAAAGCTAATAGATTTACAAAACCTCAGGCAAGGTGATCTATCTATGATTGAATATGCAGAAAAATTTACTAGATTGTTGAAGTATGTTCCTTAATATCAAAAGGATTAAAGATTTTAGATAAGAAATTTATCATGGGGCTCAATCCTCATATTGGCGGTGAGGTGGAGGTGCATGGTCCAAACACAATGGACCAGGTTTATGAGAAAGCAATTAAGCAGGAATAGAAGATCAAATCCATTTATGCTTACCGTGAAAAGAAACGTAAGAGATTTGATAGGAACTTCAATGATCAGACGTATAAAAGGAAGAATGATAAAGGATATGGAAACAAAAGGTTTGATAAAGGGAATCAGAAAAGCAAAGGGGGAGTTGGTAATGAGCGAAGAAATGAAGACTATAAGAAAAATGATAATTTTAAGAAGAATGATGATGCTATGAGTAGACCATCCGAGAAGAGAAGACCAATTGGAGGATGTTTTTCTTGTGGTGGAGATCATTATGCTAACCATTGTCCTAATAAAAAGTAGAACTGGCAGCCTAGGAATATGGTACTTCCTTCGCAGTAGGAAGAGTTTCAACAAAGGATTCATGTCGCCCTTGACAATTGACAAGCTAAGTATCAGATTCCTCCCATTGAGATGACAGGTACATTATTTGGAGTTTCTGTTTCTATTATGTTTGATACTGGTGCAACAGAAAAATTTATGTCATCTAGAGTCTTAAGTAAATTTCCTAGAAGAGCTGGTTTTATGTCAAAACCATGGACAGTTGAGTATGCAAATCACTCAAAGGCTCAGGTAGAGCAATGTTTGTTTGAAGCTAGGATTGATATTTCAAACTTTTCCACTGAGGTAAATTTGTATGTAGCACCTTTAGGGTCCTACGATGTCATCTTAGGAATGAATTGGTCGTGGAGACATAAGGCCAAGGTAGATTGTTTTCATAAAACAATTGAGTTACAATTAAGCGGGCTAGGCGTAAGGGATGTCAACTTTTTGTAGTCAAAATGGACCTAGTTGAGGAAGCCTTAGAGAAGCAAACATTTGAGGAAAAATATCTATATCTTTGTAAATTCAATGATGTATTTCATGAGGAACTGCCAGGCTTGCCTCCAAAAAGAACCTTTGATTTTGCCATAGATATTAAACCAGGATCTGAGCCAGTATCTAAAGCTCCATATCGAATGACCACTACTGAACTCATGGAATTGAAGGCTCAATTGCAGGAGTTATTGTCTAAAGATCTAATTAGGCCAAGTGTATCACCATGGGGAGCTCTGGTTATTTTCGTCAAGAAGGACGGAACCCTTAGACTGTGTATAGATTATCGGATGTTAAATAAGGCAACAATAAAGAATAAGTATCCACTACCACGTATTGATGATTTATTTGACCAAATACATGGTGCATCAATCTTTTCTAAGATAGATTTGAGATCTGGATACCATCAATTGAGGTTGAAAGATGAAGATATTCACAAGATTGCATTTAGAACAAGATATGGTCATTATGAGTTTACTTGTAAATTCAAATCAAACTTATAATCTCTGACTTGGATATTTTCTGAAGGTTGGATATTTATATAGCAGACTTAACTTATTACTTTCTTTTATATTTTAGATGCAATTTCCACTTCTCATACACTTTTGATTTTTGTGTCGATCCGTGGTATTGCAGGGTAAAGACATTGATATAAATATGTGAGTGACAGTAGGAGTCACATCTATGATAGACATGACTCCTCAAGGAGTCACGCCTATCACAGGTGTGACTTTGTCATTGTTTGTATTGTAATTGGTTTCACTGATTTTAACAGTTACTAATCACCATTTAGAATGCAGAAGATGTTTATGCTTTGGTAATATATCATTCGATCATGCTATATTGATATTTATCTTAACATACCTTATATATTAAGTATGAATATATAAGTAATATTTAATATTACTTATATATTCATATTTACTATTATGTTATCTGATCGAAGCTACAAACAACTCAACACTCCCTCTTAGCTCAGGAAGATAACAATATCACAATAATCTCTGTGAATATCAATTATCTGATCTATAATGAATTACTCAAAGTAATTTAATATCACATAACTCATGATATATAGTATCACCTATCTCGTGATACGTAGCATCACCTACCTCATAATACTAAAGGATATACTATACTCGAGAACATTACATTCTCCTTATATATATCCCAGTTATGGTATGTGCACTGACATTAAGTCACATAATGTCTACCATAACTTAATCATGATAACTCCATGATTCATACCAATATCAAGTCACATGATATCAGTCTAATGAACATTATAAGATCGTCACCTTATAATGTTAGGTACAAGTGTAGATTATCCAAAAAATCGTCACCTTTTGGAAATAAACACATAATGGGTAGGTCCATAATGTCATAGAGTCACACATATGACACAAGATGTTTACACATTAAACATCTTTAATATATTAGTACAAATCAATTAGAATTTTACATTTTAATCATACCAAGATTTTTCTGAAGTATTCAACTTTTACCTTGAGGAGTGGTTTAGTAAGAATATCTGTAGTTTGATCTCCTGTACTGATATACTCCAACTGAATCACATTCCTTTCCACCATATCACGCACATAGTGATGAGGAATCTCAATATGTTTAGATCTATCATGGAATACTGGATTCACAGATAGCTTAACATAGCTTTGATTGTCGCAGTGGATGATAGTTGGTTTCAGAGGTTTACCAAATAATCCCACAAGCAGTTTTCTAAGCCATACTGCCTCTCTAGCAACCATAGAATCTGCAATATATTCAGCTTCTGTAGAACTCTGAGCAACTGAAGACTATTTTCCCCTGATCTAGGATATCATTGCTGACCCTAAACTGAAACAACATCCGGAGGTGCTCTTCCGGTCAGTTACACTTCCAGCCCAATCTGAATCTGTGAATCCATGTAGATCTAAGTCAACCTTTTCATATTTTAAGCCATAATTTAGAGTACCTTGAAGGTATCTCATTGTATGTTTCACAGCCACAAGATGTATCTCCTTGGGCTCACACATAAACTAACTTAAGGCATTTACAACATAACAGATATCAGGTCTAGTATTGACCAAATACATCAAGGATCCAGTTATCTATCTGTACAGAGTGGGATCTGCCAACGGAGAATCTGCTGCTACTTCCTTCAATTTATGAAGATTTGTTTCCATGGGGAAAGACATAGGTCTACATTCCATCATACCAAACCTTTTTAATATATCAATTGTGTACTTCCCTTGGTTTAGAATAATACAATCTGATTTCTGCCATACTTCCAGTCCAAGGAAGTAGTGTAATAGACCTAAGTCCTTCATGTCAAATTCTGAAGCTAGATCTTTCTTACACTGATCAATATGGTAATTTTCTCCTGTAATCAATTGATCATCAACATATAATATCAATATTAACATATCACCTTTGCTTTGTTGGAAGTAGAGATTTGGATCTGCATCATTCTTTGAGAAGCCTAATCTTAAGAGATAACTGTCAATTCTTTCATACCAGGCTCTGGGGGCTTGTTTAAGTCCATATAGAGCTTTCTTTAATTTACATACATGGGATCCTACATTGTGAATCTCAAATCCTTCGGGTTGCTCTAAGTAAACCTCTTCTTCAATGGTTCCATTTAAGAAAGCAGTTTTTACGTCCATTTGATGGACTTTCCACCCTTTGGCTGCTACAATAGCTAGAACTGCCCTGACTGATGTATATCAAGCAACTGGAGCAAAGGTTTCGTCGTAATCAATTCCTTCCTTTTGTGAAAATCCTCTGGCTACAAATCTTGCTTTGTATTTCCCTATACTGCCATCTGCAGCATGTTTGATTTTAAATAGCCATTTTGAAGAAACAACAGATTTCCCTTTTGGTCTAGGTACTATATCCCACACATCATTCTTCAGGATGGATTGATACTCCTCTATCATGGCATCCTTCCATACTTGGTGCTTAAGAGCTTCTATAGCACTAGAAGGTTCTGATTTAATGAATTCACTCATTAAAGTTACATAACTAGAGAATCTCTTAGGTCTTGTGCTTTCCCTAAAAGTCCCTGATGGAGCGGCATAATTTTTAGCTTCTTCCATTGTTTTGGTGGCCCAGAGTGGTCTTTTCTTGGGATTTTCTAGTGATGTGATTTGTTCATGGTTTACCTCTTCCTTGGGATACTCCCTCTAAAACTCAGGTGTAGGATCCTCTTCTATGCTTGAGTTGGAAGTTTGAATTTCTGACTCAATATCATTTCTAGCTCTTTTGAAAGCTGTGTCTTCCTCAAAAATCACATCTCTGCTTAGTTCAATTTGTCTTTGACCAGGTATATATATTTTATAAGCTTTTGATGTTTCACTATAGCCTACAAAGATGCCTTTTCTCCCAGAAGGTTCTAGCTTAGTTCTTTTCTCTTTGGGCACATGAATGTAAGTAGGACAACCAAATATCCTTAAATGACTAATGTCTAGTTTTGTGCTAGTGAAGGCTTCTTCAGGAGTTTTGTCATCAATATGAGAGTGAGGACATCTGTTCTGTATATAGACAGCAGTACTAGATGCTTCTGCCCAAAGTGAAGTGTCTATATTCTGATCAAGTAACATAGCCCTAGCAGCTTCTACAATGGTTCTATTTTTTCTTTCTACAACTCCATTTTGTTGAGGATTATAAGGTACAGTGACCTCCCTCTTAATCCCATTTTCATATTCATAATCATTTATATTCACTTTCATATTCATATTTATATCCATATTCATATTCATGATCAAAGGCCTTATGCTCTACCCTTGAGGGGATCATGTGTCGCCCTATCATTAATCCATCTCTAGCTCCATAGGTATAGTTCATTGAGGAGCCATTAACCATCCCATACGAAGGCCCAAAGGCTTCACTCCCACACAGAGTTCTTCACCATATGGCTTGATGGAACTTCATGTCCACACAACATTCTTCATCCCACCAAGAGTCACCTCACGTCAGGCACATCTAACATTGATGAGCTCGTCATTACCATAGGCCCAAGGACTTCACACCCACACAGTGTTCTTCATCTCTTGGCTCAAGGGACTTCACACCCACACAATGTTCTTCATCCACTTGAGGGTTACCTAGGTCCAACATATAATCTCCTAACTTACCCATACATCTAGGATAACGAGACAATTAATGATGAGGCTAATCCTTTTCTTGGATATAGCACAATCCTATGATTTCTAAGTCTTTGTTGATATTTCATATGATGACTTATCATTTTGGCATCATATCATATGGCCCATCACATATGATCTAATGTTTGATCACTTTCCATTATCATTATTGATCATGTTCATTCTATATATACACATTTATCATATTAATTCATTCTTCATTGTATATTCATTTATAATGACATTCATTTGTTCATCCATTATATGTAATCAAGATTCCATATTCATGATGATAATGTACATAAATATCCTATGTCAATTATATGACTAATTTCATTTGATTGCTATTCTAGTCAATATAATGTAATGCATTCCTATAAGCTAATCATATCTTATTTCATGTCATTCATCTCTATCATTTACCAATGTATCATTGAGTAATGCATTTACAACTATATATTACTTATTGCAATATGAATATACATATCTTCAGAAATTGCCTTAAGACATTTATAAGTTCAATATATAATAGAGATTCCATACCTTTGCTGATTTAATTGCAGATCGATTTATTCCTCTCCTTCCTTGATGCCTATCGATCTTCTTCATTGACTCCTTTTATTTCCCTTTGAGGGATGCAACTTCACCAATCATTATAAATCTTTTCATATATTATTTGCTCATGATTGCTGCTGTCTTTAATTAGATCTGTCCTCCTAACATAGATTATTGCTCCTTATACTCATGGATCACTGTTATGAAGATAACGATTTACGCATCTTGATTTTCTTTACACCCTTTTCTTTTTGCTGTTCTTTCCTTCCAATGTCTTCGAATCGGATTGCTGCTGCCATTTGAGAAATGAGATGTATTAAATCTGAATTTCTCAAGTTCAATTTTCTGCCCGGATTCTGCTTAACTTGGCTCTGATACCATGTAAATTCAAATCGAACTTATAATCTCTGACTTGGATATTTTCTGAAAGTTGGATATTTATATAGCAGACTTAACTTATTACTTTCTTTTGTATTTCAGATGCAATTTCCACTTCTCATACACTACCAATTTTTTTGTCAATCCGTGGTATTGCAAGGCAAAGACATTGATATAAATATGTGAGTGACAGTAGGAGTCACATTTGTGATAGACGTGACTCCTCAAGGAGTCACGCCTATCACAGGTGTGACTTTGTCATTGTTTGTATTGTAATCGGTTTCATTGATTTTAACAGTTCCTAATCACCGTTTAGAATGCAGAAGATGTTTATGCTTTGGTAATATATCATTCGATCATGCTATATTGATATTTATCTTAACATACCTTATATATTAAGTATGAATATATAAGTAATATTTAATATTACTTATATATTCATATTTATTATTATGTTATCTGATCGAAGCTACAAACAACTCAACATTACTGTGTTGCCATTTGGATTAACTAATGCACTAGCCGCTTTTATGAATCTCATGAATAGTGTTTTCAGAGATTGCCTTGATAAATTTTTTTCATAGATGATATTCTGATATATTCCAAAAATGACGAGGAGCATAGACAGCATCTTCAAATTGTTTTGCAACGATTAAGAGAACACAAATTGTATGTGAAACTCTCGAAATGCACTTTCTTTCAGAAAGAAGTAGAGTATTTGGGACATACAATATCAGTTGAAGGGATATCAATTGACCCAGCTAAAATTAAGGCTATTATGGAATGGCCTGTACCTTCCAATGTTTCAGAGGTACAAAGTTTTATGGGATTGGCTAGATATTACAAAAAGTTTGTTTTGAATTTCTCAAGTATCGCTAGTCCAATTACTTCTTTGCAGAGAAAAGGAAAACAGTTTGTTTGGACTGGAGAATGTCAAAAGGATTTTGATTTGTTAAAAGAAAAGTTAACAACAGCAACAATCTTGAAAGTCCCTAATCCTGAAGGACAATTTGAGGTTATTACCGATGCCTCGGGAGAAGGGTTAGGAGGTGTGCTTATGTAAGATGGGCGTGTAATAGCCTATGAATCAAGAAAGTTGAAAAACTATGAGCAGAATTACGCTCCTCATGACTTAGAACTGGCAGCAGTGATTCATGCCCTTCAGATGTGGCGACATTATTTGTTGGAAAAGATTTTTATACTAAAATCAGATCATCAAAGTCTTCGTTACATATTCACACAACCTCATCTCAATGCAAGACAAAGGAGGTGGTTAGAATTAATATCAAATTATGACTTTGAGATTTCTTATATCAAAGGTAGAGAAAACCAAGTAGCTGATGCTTTAAGCAGAAGAAGACACATAGCTTCTATAATCTCAATTCATGCTAATTTTAAAGATTTAGTATTGCAAAGTTTATCTGGAGATGAATATTATGGGCAGGTGAAACAAGCTCTGCAATTAAACCCTAAGGATCCAAGATATGACGGATTCTATTTTGAGTTAGATGGATTGATGAGATTTAAGGGAAGAATCTACGTTCCTAATTCTAAAGAACTTAGAAACCTTGTTTGGAAGAAAGTTCATTATGCACCTTATTCCGGACACCCAGGAGTAACGAAACTTTTAGCTGATGTCAAGCCGCTATATTTCTGGAAAGGAATGAAAAACGACGCTGCAAGGTTTGTAGCAAGTTGTTTGGAGTGTCAGAGGGTGAAAGCAGAACACCAACATCCTGCTGGATTGTTATACCCGCATGATATTCCATAATGGAAATGGCAGGTTGTTAGTATGGATTTTGTTCAAGGGTTACCAATGTCTAAGAATAGGCATGATGCAATATTGGTTGTTGTAGATAAACTAACCAATGTAGCACATTTCATACCAGGAAATTTGACAGATGGAGCTCATATTTTGGCTCAGAAATTTGTGCAAGAAATATTCAGATTGCATGTGGTACCTGAAAAGATTATATCTGATAGAGATGCTCGAATAACCTCTCGGTTTTGGCAAACTTTATTTTTGGCATTAGGGACTAAACTCAATCTGAGCACCGCTTACCATCCTAAAACCGATGGACAAACAGAAAGGGTTAATCAAGTCTTAGAGGATCTTTTAAGAATGTATTGCATGGATCAACAATACAGATGGGAGGAATATTTACCTCTTGTTGAATTTGCCTATAACAATTCCTATCATTCTGCCATTAAGATGGCACCATTTGAAGCATTATATGGAAGGAAATGTAGAACTCCTATAAGCTGGGATAAGCTGGAAGATAGGATAAGCATTGGACCTGAAATGCTTGCAGATATGGAAGAAAAAGTGAAAATGATTAGGAAGAGGTTGGCAAAAGCCAACGACAGGCAAAAAAGTTATGCAGATCGCAAACAGGTGCCTAGACATTTGTCTATTGGTGAGAAAGTTCTTTTGTGAGTGAAACCCCATAAAAGCTCAATCAAAGTTGGTAAATCATCAAAGTTGGCTCCTCGATATATCAGACCTTTTGAAGTCCTTGAGATTATCAATCCAGTGGCCTAAAAAGTTGTTATGCCTCCAGTCTTGTCCAAAATACATAATGTCTTTCATGTTTCATACCTAAAGAAATATTTTATAGGTAATGACCACATTCTTAAATGGAATTCTTTATAGATACAAGAACCAGGAGTGGTTGTGATCGAGCCACTCAAGGTGCTCTAAATGCGTAAACTTCGTTTATGTAATTAAGAGGTTTTGCAATGCAAAATTTAGTGGGACCAATATGGCGAGGATAGCGCCACTTGGGAAGACTATAATGACATCTACCAGAGATTTCCTTATCTTTTCAAAAACATTAATGTTAAACTATAAAAGTTTGTTTGATGTTAAATTTTGCTTGGTAAACTCAATCATCGGGGATGATGATTCTATAGGGGAAAGATATGTTACATCCCCTTTTTGGATTCAATATTACTATTTACTTTTTCTTAAATAGTATAGTTATGTGGATATGTTTTAACATCATAGGAACTGATGATATGAATAGAAGAGATTAATTTTATGAAATTATGGAATCTACTTGATTATGATCAATTTGATGTTATGAATTAAAATGTCTTTCGATATGAAAATGAAATGATTTGAATAAATATATTTTGATCAGAACATTGGTACTCTGACCACAAATTGTATGTGAGATTGTCAATGACAGTTATAGATGGAACATATTTGCCAGGAAGAAAGAAGAAGAGAAAGTATCTTTGAAAAAAAGAGAATAGACTCTGGATTAACCATGGGTGCTTGCCACTGAAAAATAGGTAGACAAACCTAGATGCTTTGAGTTCAGGCTAAGTCATTTTTAGTCGAGATGTCGAGGTTTGCAAGAATAGGTCTTTCTTCTTTTGTAAGTCATCGTATTGAGTATGGGAAATCGACATCAGTGTCGTAATACTCTGTATAGTGTCGTCAATTATGAATGACTGATATATTGTTAATATGTATATACTAGTGGTTGAATTGTAAGTCGTGTCTTGTTTTTGGATTGGCACAAAAGTCATAAAATTGAGCGAAAGTCGTAAAATTGAGCGAAAATCAATCCCAAACCTTGTTTTGCGTTTGCGCTCAATTCATCGTTATCGTCGTAAAATGTTACGAGCGTATGACGTAAACGTTTCCTTGTGAAAATTGACAGATGTCGAATTGTTCTTTGTTGGGCTATTATCGAACATTAAAAGAGTTTAAATAATGTTTTAAATCTAGAGACCATGGTGTGTAGTACCCTTGGTCGTATGGTATTGGAATATGTAATTTTGTTGTTAGTTATATTTAAGTGTCATTTTGAGATAATTCCTTTATTCTTTAAGTGATGTCGGTATTCGAGCAAAGGCTCGAGACGGACACACTTAAGCTCTTTCTAAGATGTCTTTCATTTCGAATAGTCTTTATGCCTTCTAGCTTAAGACCTCAAGTTAGTCATCGGTCTAACCTTTATTATAATGTTTGCCTTTGCTTATTCAGATAACGGTTATGAGTAGTGGGACGAGTTGTTAAATCTGGCAGCTGCCACCTTGCCAAGTTTGGAACTCCATTATGGAGAATAATCGCGAACTTAGTGGAAGGCGAAACCATTTTTCTAGTAGTGGTCGTGTTAGGAGGAGGATGTTATCCATGTGGGCAGTGATCCTTATCGATAGGCATGGCTTTTGTGAGTGGGGGAGTTGGTTATCCTTCGCAGTAAGACGGATGGGAGAGGGTAGCTGGAGTTAGTTTATGGGAGGAGAAAAAAAAATCGTAGAGAGGAAGTAGAAGGAGACCAAGTTTGTAGTAATGGTGATCGACTAAGAAAGAATGATTTCATTTGTCAGTCTTCAATAGTCGCTGAGAATATCACCAGGTTTCCTTCATCCTTTCTCTGTGCGATCATGATTTTTAGATATGATTATATTAGTAATGATTCTGCTTATAATATGATGGGACTTATTATTTGCTTAAAAATGTGAAGTATGTAATGTTACCCATTGAAACCCTGTTTGTTTCCGTCACCTTTCAACCGGAAACAATGCTTGTCTTCTGCACCACATTGAAGTTGAAATGCTTGCAATGTAAATTTATCGTGCTTAGATGCATTCTCGAAGGTTGAGTTTTACTGTACTGTTGTATGTTTATCATAAGAGATATTAAAATAAGTGTTTAGTGCATAGAAGACTGAGTGAAGATGGTCGAGAATTAGCTTGTTGTTATCACAGTCCGCAGTGGTAAAGCCTTCGATGACTTAGATTGAGTGCCCTTTTTGACAGTCAAAAACCAATGTATGGTTCTACCAAAGTATAACAGTTAGCTAGTTAAAAAGTGAAAGAACTATTTTATGATATCCGTCGACATAGGAGAAACAATGGTGCGATGTGTATGCCAAATCCTGCAAGACTTCACAGTCGTTCTTATTTTGCTGAGTTTAGAATGGGTCGACCATAGTGAAATTATTAACCAGCTTTAGTCCATTTGCTTTAGTAAATAATTATTTTGCTATTGAAGTATTTAAACCATTGTGTTTCCGAGAGGAGACTTACAATCAAACAAGTTAATAGAATGAAGATTTAGAGCAATGTAATGAGTCTTTTGTCAAGTATCTGGAATAGTCTTGCATGCAATTCTAATTCTAGTAGAAACAACAAGATAGGGTTTTCTAGATGCTTAGTTTGACAAAGTTTAAGCTATGTCGAAGATTTCGACAAGTTGAAGTAGAATCTTTGAGTACTTAATTTGTTTTATCGTAGGGTCTTCGAACAATGTATACTTTAAATTGACTTTTAGTGAAACCTTTCGAAAACAACAAAGATGAGTTAAATGATCACTTTTGAGTGGATAAATTAAGCAATGGGCTGACTTAGAGATCAATGCAATAACATTTAGCATTATCTGAAAAATTGATATGCTAGGAAACCCTTCTTTTATCATGTAGACGAAGATGTTTCCATGAGTTTGTAGAGGGAGAGTAAACCTCAATGTCATGCGCTAATGCATGATGAATTTCAAACACCTTGAGGTTATCGAGGTTGTTTTATAGAACCTATAAATAGGTAACTGTAGGATTGCGATTAATTCGAGTCGAGTGGGGTGGGTGAACTTATTATTTGCGTTGCTACAACACTAATTATATTCAAATCCTTTGGCCAAGGTAATGCATGATCCTCAAGTGCATTGATAGTTCACTGTGACTGGATGGAGTAGCTTGTGGAGTGGTCATGCTTGACTAGAGGGTATCTAGGGGATTGCATGATAACAAGTCACGTAGGTCACAACACCAGTACTTAGATGGAAAACACCATTGGTTATCTTAAGTCTATCCTCTTGAGTAGGGTAGGGCCACTTCCGGTTAGGAAGGAGTGCGAGAGACCGACGGTCTGTGGTTGGAGGTTAAGCTCCTTGAAGATACTTTCTCTTCTTTATTCTTGAGGATTGTCGAGACTTGAATTTGGATGGTTGACAATCGAGATGCAGTGACATTGGTAAGTTCCTAATTTGGATTTGTTCTATGTAACTTTTAACAACATATTGTTTAAATGTTATGGATGATTATTTCCTTTTGTTTAAGATATATATTCATGAATTATTGTAAGTCGATGGATGTTCTTTTTGGTTATAAGAAATGGAAACCAATTATCTTTCTGTTTTAAACTTAAATTTTTTTTACCTATGGTTAAAACTTAGTTTTTAGGGTGAAAACTTAACTGGGTGTTACATAAATGATACTGCATCTGCATTTATTTGATAGAACAACTGAACATTTCCTCTTCTTCTTTGTGTTTAATTTGTTTATATCATTTGACTTGTACTAATAAAATTTAAAAAAAAATCTGCGTGTAGTGTTCAAGTTGTTTATACCTGATTTTCACAGCTGCTTACAAAATTTTGTGATAATTTGATTTTTTTATTGTAAACTAAATGGAGAAAAGAATATGTCAAAATCTCAGTGAAATGATACTACATCTGCATCTGTTTGACAGAAAAACTGAACATTTCCTCTTGTTCTTTGTGTTCAATTTTTTATATCATTTGACTTCTACTAATAAAATTTGAAAACACTCTGTGTGTAGTGTTCAAATGGCAGTTGAACTCACTCCTCGAGCAATTCAATCTATAAATGCTGGGGACATAGTAACCTCTCCATGGCTTCAAATTGTTTCTCTAAAGAAACTAAGTCCTGGTCCAGATTCATGTGAACAATATAAGGTTGTGTTATCCGATGGCTTGCATATGCAGATAGCCATTTTCCCCAGAAAATTTACTATGCTTTTCTCATCCTAAACATCTAAGGTAGGATCTATAGTGCAATTGACGAATTACATATGTCGTTCCACTGTAGAGTCAAGGTAGGATTCATCTTTCTCAGAGTTTTTTTGTCATTCATGGCCAAATATACATGTGTCATCATATTTACACCATTCTTTTCCTTCAATTCTTATAGGACATTGATACTCTTTGAAATAGAAATCATCGCCATAGAATGCCATTTAATTGGCCAACCCAAATTCTTGTTCAAACGACATGAACAACAAATGCATGTAGACATGGGAGGCTCTTCAAACAGCTCTTCGAGTAGTCGGAGTGCAATGTTTGGTATAAATGCATCTTCTCAACATGAGAACATGGTTGAACATATAAGCCATATCAAATGCTTGAACCCCTACCAGGGAAGATGGACAATTAAAGGTCGGGTAACAAGAAAGAAGAATATGCACAAATTTAAGACACCCAGGAACACTGGACAAGTTTTTAATTTCGACATGATAGACAATGATGGGACTAAAATTAGGGTTACTTGCTTCAATGATATAGCAGAGCTCCATTATGAACGGGTGCAAGTTGGAGCCTTGTACACGCTTTCAAAAGGCTCGATAAAGGAAGCAAATAGGAACTACAACAAGCTCAATAGCCATCTTGAAATCACTCTGGAGCAGGATTCAATCTTGCGGCATTGTGATGATGACCCCTTAGTGCCAAAACATAATTTCAAATTCACATCCATTGACAAAATTCCAGACATGGACAATAATAGTCTTGTTGATATTATTGGAATTGTCACTGCTATTAGTGATACGTCAACTATATGGCATAGAGATGGAACCCAAGTGTTGAGGAGAAGCTTACATATGCAAGACAAGTCACTTTCCTCCATTCAATTAAATGTATGGGGTCTTATTTCAGAGAAAGATGGTATGGAAATCAAAAGAATGAAAGACTCCCAAGGAGCTATTGTGGTTGCTATTAAGAGTGGTCGTGTTACTGAATTTAATGGGAAAGTTGTCAACACTACTACCTCTAAAGTGCTAGCTATAAACCCTGCAATACCTAAGGTAGAGGAACTCAGACATTTGAAATATAGAGAGGATACAAATATATCGTCCAACTCAGCATTGACAACTACATTGCCTGTACGGATGCTTATTGTATCTCTTTTGGAACGCTCTAAAACAATGTCTCAACCTTTACAGGCCATAGTGAAAGCGACCATCAAGTTTGTAAAAAGTGACACCTTTTGTTACCCAGCTTGTCCATTAATGGTTAATGGTAAAGAGTGTAGGAAAAAATGTATTGAAGAAAATGATGGTAAATGGTGTTGCATGAGATGTAGGATTCCTCTTGAAGAATGTAATTACAAATACCTCTTGCGCCTTCAAATTCAAGACCACACTCAGAGTTCTTAGGTTGTGGCCTTTAATGAGGTTGCTGAAGATTTGTTGCAAATATCTGTAAAAGAGCTTTACATGTTGTAGTATGATGTCCATGCTAAGAGGTCTCCTCAATCTATAATCAATGATGTCCTTTTCAAGCAATTCCTCTTCACCATCTCGGCTAGGACTGAGATATACAACTTTGAGTCAAGGCTGAAAGCAACAATTACAAAAGCTACAAGATTCGAATTTGACAATGAGTGTAACTACCTCCTATCCCAGATTTCAGAAATGTCTGCCTCTACATGAACACCATTGTATAATAGACATTGTACATATCACCTCATTGTACATATCCAGTTTCAGTGTTGTTTGCAAATTAAAATTGTAGGTAGGTTAATGCCACCGCTGATAATGTGGCAGTTAGGTGCAATTTTGAACTGTCATGAATTCTTCTTGATGTTTGAACTAATTATGGGTATTATAGTGCGGAGATTTAACTGCAGATTATGAACTAGCAATTAGTACCCTTTCAAAAATGAGGCACAGAAGTTTAGTATACTCTCCAAGCCTAAAATTTTATTACACTCATCAAGATTATAGATAAAGTTCATTGTACATATCACCTCAATGTATATTGATTGTTAATGTTTACACTGACAAGTTTTCCTCAATGTATATTGATTGTTATTGTTTACATTTACAAGTTTTCCTTTAACTTTAACTAGAATTCTTACAACTGATATCATTTTGCAAAGAAATTATACTTTGAGACAGTAATTACAAATAATAATTTATTTTTGTTTTCAAATGTTTGCAAATAGGTTCATAACTGCCATGCTCTACCTAACACTCAAGTTTAGGGCTAGGCTAGAATGCTAGACAAGCAAACCAAAAAATCAGCTTATGTTTTTTAAGGGTAGGGGGTTTCTTTGCTTTACAACCACGATGCTCTAATACGAGGCTAGACTAAATATAATATTGTTTTTTGATTGGTTATATTAAATATGTAAAATAGTAGTAGTAACTCGGTCCTCTCATTGCTCTGCAAGGTTTAATTGACAAAGATGTATGAGTAAAAATGATTCTAAGCAATATTTATTCTTTCAATTGGTGACTACTCCTTGCACCTTTGGCTTAGAGTTTCACTACTAGAGGTACCTTTCTGTGAAAGATACCTAGGAGTTGTACACACCCTTGTAGGGTATGTTGCAACCATTGCTGGGGTATGCCACACCTGGAGTTAAGCTACTGTATTTTAGTCATTTTCAATACTCAACTTGTATCTTCACGGTTTAAACACAGAATCTTTGTACCCTCTACAAGTGAATGTAACTAAATATTCTTAATCAGAGCATACTATCCAATCAATCCTTGTGCCTATATTGATAAATTAAAACACAGAAAACATAAAGATCAATAAGAGAATTGTGGGCTTAATAATTCCCTTCTGAAAGCAGTGTAGTCAGGGCTACATAGATACATTGCAATAGGCGGGAAAAGAAAGGCACTATTGATGTGCATTAGGATGCCATGATCAGGCACATTGAAAGTCTTTTGGTCTAACTCGGAGGGATTGGTATGGTCCCATAAGCTTCGGATCTTTGTGATCTAAAACTAAAACAACCAAATTTCAAAATCTCTGAAGAAAACATAAAAATCATCAGCAGCTTTGTGTTTCTCATTAAAGGAACCCATTACTTCTCAATTTGAAAGCAAGCATTATTTATAAAATAAAAGAGAGGATTTCCATTTATTTTCATGAGTGTTCGACAAAATATTTCCACTCTACCTACCCTCAAACATCTAGTCTTGTATTCATTTAATTCTACACTCTAGCTAACTGTGTTACCAAAAACCTGACCAAAACCTCTGTACTGTTTCTTTTGCAGTTCTTGCTTGCCATTTGTCATTTTCCGTGAAGGAAGGTGGCGTAGAGGGCACAACTGCCAGAGGATATTGATGACATTAGATTTAAGGAGTCTCTAGCCAGCTAGCTCTTAATTCTGTTTTTATGATCTCAATCTTGATTGGATTTTTACATCAAATGGTTTGTCCAATTTTGCTCTATTAAGATGTATCATTGACAGCATAATACAAATTTCATGCTCAATGAAAATGTATAATTTGTACATTGTAAATATTTGTCTATTTCTGAACTAAAGAGATAGACTTCATCTCAACTGGCCGTATGCAAAACTGGAAAATGTTGTTCTTTTTGAATACCACTCTTGGCCAATCAACTGCCAACTTATTGTTGAATCAAACAACATGACCCATATTTCATGAGCAATAGTTCACAATAAACCATCTCCAATGATCCTGGATGGGTCACTTGGCACTCACTGACTTCACATTAAACACATACTCAATCCCCGCCAAAAATGATATTTGATAATGATGCATTACCTAAACATCAAACACATTTAAAATTGTCATTGTTTATATTTCTTCATGTTTTTATACAATAAACCTCAACCAAGAAGTTTTCTGCCTCCATTTAAGCCCCATCCCCTGTTGCTGGTAACACATCTAGCTAATTTCAATTCCATCTGAATTTATCCAAAAAAATATTATTTACTGTACTTGAACAACGCTAGTAATTGAATCGTTACAAAAACGTCTTTCCCTTCCGTGAAGGAGGGCATTTTTAAACAAAATTACACCTAGCAGACGACATCGCCTTAACACTAAGCACTGATAATTTAAGTTGGTTTGGTATACCTTTGCAATGGTGAAGGGGAGACAAGGCAACTCAATAGGACATGCTGATTCTGGCGTACAATTTATATGAAAAAGAGAAACATAAAAATTATCATAAATGCGAAATTAATCAAACAGTGCAAACGAAAACTAAAAGCCAAAGATTGCATAATTTACCATCTTTGAACAACTCCCCCCATCGTCTAGAGTTAGAATTGGCTTGCAGTCTCCTTGAAGGAAGAGAACCAAATTTAGTGCACCCAAAACGGGCAGTGATTGGGAGAAGATTTAGTGGTGGAAAAAGTGGCGCTACCATATTTTTCTTCACTGTTGGAAGTGATGATATGGGTGTGAACTTCATAAATTTGAAGAAAGAAAGGTAGGGACTTGCATATGGAAAGTTGGCAGGCATTGGCAACGCCATTGCCACGGCCATCAAAATTTAGTCCTCTCAGACAATGCAAGGTAGGGACTTCATTCTATAAAATACATTCATTGAATCCATAAGCATTTTGGCTCTCACAAAACTAGTAAATTTAGATTTTATTTGTGATTGTCTAATTTTTAATCGTTGAAACTTCCATTACCAAAAAAATGTCACTAATATCAATATGTAGAATTGAATATGCTATTAAGTCATTTTCATTACTCTTCTATGTGGTGTTTGTCATTTTGATTCCAACATTTATCAATTATATTTAAAAATAATTTAAATGATCAAACATGACAAACAATTGCCTACTGTCAAGCCTCTTTGTATATTATTTTTTGCATTTTATTGATGTATTTTCAAGAAATTTAAAACTGACATCTAATTTTTTTTTAAAAGAATGGATACACAAAGCCCGGTGACAGACATTGAAAGACGGAGGCAAATAAAAAATGAAAGAAATAGATTATATTACAGCTAGCATAGGGACAAAATCTGTGCTCATCGCCGCTTGCAATACCTGCAAAACAAACCACCAACATTTATACCAACATTGTTAACACATACAGAAGTGTCGAAATTTTCAAAAACAAGTAGAGTGATTGTTATAGGTGCAAGCAATACAATAGAGCAAACATCCAACCCATCACAATCCATAGCATCCGGGGAAAGGGATAAACAAGTAGTAGGCAATCTCAACAATACAAATGAAATTATGATAGTTGAGATTTTGCAATCCATCCTTGGCCATGTTCCAACAAGGGGAGGACTTTTCCCTCCCAAATATGTTGAATCAATGAAATGTTTTAGGAAATGAATTGATGCATTATCGAAGTTAAGAATGTGCATTATATGTAACGAAGCTTATACTAGCATGTGCACTCGCATGCTTGGTGTACATGCAGTTTGTACTAGATGTCACACAAAGAAAGGGGTCCACCAGTTCTATGCGGAAAACAACTTAGATCCAGGCGAGCAACCAAATGTATTAAAAGTGTTTACATAGGTAGAGGAGATGCTTATACCCCGTGTCACACCAGTTTTACAAGTAACCCATGCCCGGGGAGGCCAATACAAATATAGTGGACACACCATAAGTTTCCCTCGAGATGTTACAATAATTGTAAAAGTCTTGCCATGAAGGTTAGATGACATTGAAGTTATCATAGTTAGACGAACCAACAATGAAGGGAAAAACTATGATTGTTACGTAAGTAGAACACATGTTTTGGATGCTCTTAGGTATAAAATAGAGAACGACCCATACTACAAAGATGTCCATATAGATATGGAATCACTATCCATGCTACCTAAAACTAGCACGAATGTTTCTCACATGATGCGTAACTTCAAACAGGATACTCAACAACCAACAATGGCATCTCCTGAAACTAACATTGATGATGACAATGTATATGATTTTGCACATTCATCTTCCTTTATTCCAAATTTGCCTAATCAAAAGCGAGAGTTGGATGCCATTAAACAAATTCTGCAGCTAAATAATATAGACTCAGACACTATTCCATGACCTACTATTGATTCCTTGCCAATTAATGAGTACAACACTGAGGGGTTGCTAGATATGGCTTTTTTGACGCTCTTCCCAAGAGGGAATGCATTTCCCCTCCAACTTAGGCCCAAACAGGTCCACATGCATGAATATGCTCTACATCTAATGAGATATCACGATAACAGATTCAGCCAACATGTTAGGTTTCACTGTTTCCTATACAATCTCATGATGCGCCATCACAGTCAACAAGCTGCCACAGTTTTCCTTAAAAAAACATAGAAGAAAACATACCAACCACGGTAGAAGGGCTTCGACATCATTTGCACAATTTATCAGATGATCAATTGGCTGAGCAGCGAATGCACTTTGGGACTTCTTTGTGCGGCACACGTTCTTACTAGAACAAATGTCGATATGATCTAACAACCATGATCAACCAATTGAGTTCTCCAACATTGTTCTTCACATTGAGCGCTGCTGTTATGAAATGGCTTGACCTTCATATACTATTTCCATGAAATGACCTTGTGCATTTGCAATATGAGAGAAGGCGGATTACAGAAAATGTCATTCAAAACCCACACACAACCTCCCTATACCTACACCAACGCTTCTCAATTTTCTGAGAAGAGGTTATTGAGAAATTGTTAGACACAAAAGACTATTGGTATAGATATGAATGGCAACATCGAGGTTCTGCTCATGTACACATATTCTTGTGGTTAGAAAATGCACCAAACATGGACACACTTGATTGGAACAATTATAATGATATCGAAAGAGCTAGACATTTCTTTGATAGGTATGTCTCTGCTTGGAACCCTCACACCCAAATCAAAGAACTAACATGGCCCACCAAAATCCCTAAAACGATCCATGTTTGCTAGATACTTCCAACATATTTTCTACAGATGCCTTGGTAGACTATGAAGAGTTGACAAATACTGTCCAAAGACACAAAATGTATAGAACAAACATGTTTAAGAACAAGGGGTCAAAACACTGAGTGTCGTTATAAAGCTCCATGGAAAGTACATATGAACTCAACCTTGAACTGTGACAACGAAGGTCACAAATCTTATGAGCCAGCAAGAAACGACGATAGATTGAATATCCATAGCCCTGATATGTTAGGAATATGGCGTGCTAACGTTGACTGCCAACCTGTCACTTCAAAAGAAGTAGTTCTCAAATACATAGCCAAGTATGCATCAAAAGCTGAGAAAAAATCTGAAAGTTGCTTAGAAATGTTGAAACGGATAGCACATGTTGTCAATTCTGAAGAAAAGGCTTTGCTTGCATATCAAAAATTCATGACGAAAATAATTGTAGATCATGACATCGGTGCACAAGAGACTTGCCATATGCTACAAAAATTGCCTCTTGTCTCTTATAGTTGAACCTTTATCTCTCTTAATGTAGGTCGAAAAGTACTGCAATGTATAACAAGAACAACTAATGAGTCTGAGTTGGCAACTACCTATATAAGATCCTACATGCAAAGACCTTCAAATTTGGAAACAACCTCTCATACAATTTGCACAGTTATACTCATTTCGTGCATGTCGCAAAGGAAACAAATGACAAAAGAGAAAAGACAAGGCAATTGTAAACATCTCACCTCGATTCTATAGTGTTCCAACAAAAGATGATGAACATTTTGAAACATTCTATTGGAGTGATCTACTACTGTACAAGCATTTTCACGACATCCCAATAGACATAGGTCTCACCAAACAAAAAAAATCACAAATTGGAAATCGATGAAAGCAAACAATTACTCCCCTTGGCATGTCGACCGAACAACACAAAACCATGAGTTGGATGAAGAAGACCAAGATGAAGATGACACGATACATATAGAAGATGGCCATGACCTATATGAGTGGGAGTTACTATCACAAATGGCCATCCCCACTAGCTTCATTGTGGATGAGTTAGAGGTTCTTGGAAGATGTGACTTTGACATCAACTACACATGGAATAGAAGTCATGTATTGCCACATTTGCATGAAAATGTTGTTGATTTCATTTCTAGGAGAAAACTATCAAATGAACATGTTTACTCTTCTACACCTTCAAATACAACAGCTTACCAGCTATCGCCTAGACAACAATTGGCTTTACACATCATTACTCAGCATCACATGCAACCATACCCAAAGGAGCCTTTACGCATTATCATTTAGGGAACAACGAGCACTAGCAAATCATATTTAATAAGTTGCATTAGAAACACACTAAATGGATCCAACACAAACAAAAAAAAAAACCTTGCTTGTACTCACACCTATAGGAGTGTCTGCCTACAACATTCGAGCCACTACAATCCACACATGCCTAAGGATCCCTATCAGAGAAATGCGACCTTTACAAGGCCAATCACTCACATTTTTCCAAAAAGACTTGAAAGACATCAAATATGTCTTGATAGATGAGATGAGATTCATAGGGCCAAAGTTGTTATTGAAAGTAGATACTCGCTTGCGTGAGGCATTTCCCGATCGACAACATCAGGGTTTTGGTGGTCTTTTAGTTATCCTTGTCGGTGACCTTGGCTAGCTACCACCTGTTATGGACAAGCCTCTATATGCATTGCATTCAACTGCGCTAATGTTATGGCACACTTTTAATGTAGTCGTCACATTAGAGACTATTTTCCGTCAACAAGTTGAAAGTCAATCTCAAAGACAATTCCGTGACATCCTGCAAAATATAAGAAATGCCCAACCGCTTCAACATGATTGGGAAATACTAATGAAACGCACAAATGACATGTTGACCACAACAGAAATAGACGAATTCAACACATCCATGCATTTATTCGCAACTAACAATCTCGCTTTGCTACATAATAGGAAAAGGCTAAAACTTTTGAATGTTCCTATAGCAGTTAGTGTTGCACAAAGAACTCGGCAAAACACAAGTGATTATAGTGATGATGAGCAACTACAACAAGAAGTGCTTCTCTGCATAGGCCAACGTGTAATGTTAACAACAAATCTGTGGACTGAGACAGGCATTGTAAATGGGTCATTAGGACAGATTAAATGTATTGTTTATAGTGATGATTGCAGACCCCCAGATTGGCCATTATATGTTGTCATCAAATTTGATAGCTACATCAGTCCTCCATGGGATAAAGACAATCCAAACAACATCCCCGTCCCACCAGTTACACGTGGGAACCATAGGCAACTTCCACTATCCATGGCTTGGGCCATAACAATCCATAAGTCTCAAGGATTGACATTAGATAGAGCTACATTAAACATAGGAGAAGTTGAGAGACAAGCACTTCTATTCACAATAATATCCAGAGTGAAGATCATAGAGAATCTTCGCATAGAACCTACATTCTCCTTTGCACGTTATTGTAAAATGCAAAACAGACGATATACAACAATCAAGAAGAAAGAAGAGGATCGTTTACAAATACTTTCCTGTAAAAACATCTAGGTACATCTGTATGCTTACATTTTTATTGACATTTCATGTTTCATCAATTGCTACAATCTTACCTCTTGTTTTCAATAATATGCAGATTAATGGAGAGAACAACACAGTCACAGAAAACAACAACCTTTTTGCCATCTAAGCCCATTGATACAATTGATAAAGGTAATATTTACACTATCTGTTTAAGTTACAACAATATTTAATACAATTAAATTCTATGTTTACATATACTTTTAGAATCATTTGCTAAATCTGTATCTTATAAAATGAATTTTTACTAGATAGAAGAGTTGCAACAATCAAACAACTTGACAGACATGGCAAGCAGGGGGAACATGAATTCAGACTAGGGGTAAAAATCTTTATTTTCCTTATATGGAACAAGGAATTACCAATGTACTACTGGTTTGTAGACCTAACTTTGTCACATATGGCTATATTATTTTGCAGGTAGACATCCTAAGTAGACTCCATTCTCCCTACCTACTTCAATTAATTGGTTACTATGTGCATCTAGACCAGCGTTTATTACTGTATGCATACATGCACCCAATGAAAGTTTGTAGGATCATCTTTACTCAGATCCATTATGTCAAACTTATATCTTTTAATCCTTCAATGGAAAACTCATAATCATCTTGCAACAAGGTTACTTGAGAGTTATCTTCCTCAAATAACCCAGCATGACCAACATATGTTTATTTGCTCACATTCAATCAATCTCTTTGTTGGCAGTCCTGAATATACCTATCCTAATAGATGCCAATTCTCTTGGCTACCTTCAACTCTCCCAGGCTAAGCAACAAGATATATTATTGTCTATTATATTTCATGCTATTGCAAATGTATTGATAAAATCTAATTGGTGAGATTCTGGGGCTAGCTTTCTTGACAAGCTTTTGTATGCTGATGCTACAAAATTGATTGATTTAGTACTGGATTTGTATAGTGAAATAACCAAAGTGCAGTGGAGACTTGTTACTTGCTGGTACAATAATGTGATCATAGGGAGCTTGTGGCCAAAATATTTACTAAGGCTATAAAAGCATTGAGCCTTCATGGGTTTTAATTAGTTTAGCATGCTACAAATTTTAAAGTTTTACAATCTATTTAATACGATCTCAAGTATATATTCAACATATTGTGATCTTGAAACCCATAGGAAGATACTCTACCTTTTTATGCTTACTTGTGGTTACTCTTGATGCACCGAACCGCAAGGAGTATAACTTTTATTAGCTTATTGTATTGTACTTTATAATGGAAGAAATAGGGTTCTGTATATGGAGCTAGAATATCATTTTGAATAGCTATTTTTATCTTCTAATATTGACAACTGTGCTCTCACACTGCAAATCAGCCCAAATAATCAACCTACAGCCATAAATCCCATCCCAGAACAATCACTAGGGCACAAAATTACATCTCTAATAAGACAGTAAGCACCTTTGCAACATAGAAGATTTGCAAATGATTTTTTATCTTCTTGAAAATAGTTTTTTTTCTTCTTGCCAAAACTTCCATCCCTTAATCTTCATGATGAGTTCAAATATATCAAAATTTAAAAACATTGCACAAAGACGAAAATAAGGAGGTTGTGTAAGTTAGGCTTGTATAATGTTTAAAAGCAAGGCGTGAGCTTGCATGATACACACAGGGTTTGGTTGCAACGCCTTTTAAATTTTTTTAACATTATTACTAATTAATACATTCTTTTAAAAAAATAAAAAAACAAAATTATTTATTTATTATTTTAAATTGTTTAATTTAGATCTTAAAATAATAATGTTTAATATATTTTAAAATATTTATTTATTTTTATAATTTTATGAATTTATTTGCTATTATAGTACATAACATATCAGATATTGATAACCTATGGGCTATTTCGTTGCGCATAAATTTTGTGCAAGTGCAAGTTATCGAGACTGACGCCCAACATATGACAAAACCTCCCCGAAGGTTTTGGTGATCAGGCAAGAAACAAACAGAGAGCTGGGAGGAGGCATTTAGGGTAAAAATCCAAAGCAGTGAAAGCACAGGCAACAAGTTGCTGAAATGCTAAGATTCAGAACGGTTGGGCTTGAAATTGCATCTTATGCATTAAAAGGCAGAGCCCTTTCCTCTGTGCCTCAGAAATTAGTTGACGAGAAAGAAGTGTTGGTGGAGGGCATTGGTTTCACACGCAAGGCCATTCTCAACAGACCTTATTCTCTCAATGCCTTCACAACTTCGATGGTAATATGAATAAATACTCATACACACTTCTGTGTGCTGATTCATTCACTTTGTTTTAGATTTGTTTGAATGCCACAGCTTCTTTTCACAGGTTTCTCAACTTCACAAGCTCTATCAAGCATGGGAAGATCATCCGGATGTAGGCCTCGTTATGCTCAAAGTAAGCAGTAAATTATAATTTGTGCTTTTTAGTCAGTAAATCTCAGGCGAGGCTATGGGCTGCCTTTCAATGCTATGTGGGGTCATCTTTAGACTGCATAAACTTGGGTCATGTCCTTTATACCTTGGATATGCTCCAACGAATTGGATTCATTAGACTACAATCTTGCCACCTTGGACACTCTGTTGCCAACCTGGAGCCCTTCATGGAAATTCTAGATGTTCCTTAGAGTTATGGGCCTTGTCATTGCAATGAGAGAGGGAGATTTGAACATGGGCCATGCTCTAAAGAGTTGTGGGCCTCCTCTTGCAATGAGGAAGGAAGATTTAAACATGTGTCATGCTCTAAGGAGTGCCCCCTGTACAATTACACAATGATCTTTTAAACAACTTATGGTATTCTGCGAAAGAATTCTGGAAAGTGAAGACTTATTTCAATCCACGTGTGGGATCTTGCCACTTGATCCATCATCAGGATAACATTTTAGCAACAAATGTCATTGTTTTTGTTATTTTTTAAAGGCTTAGAATTCACATTATGGGGCACATTTTGCTAGGGTGCCGGTGACAGGGCTTTCTGCAGTGGGGGAGACATTGTCAGGATTTATCGGTTGGGCCAAAAAGGTAAACTGCAATTTACCCTTTTTGCTAGAACAGGGCGTGGCCTTAGGAAGACTGATCAATTGAACTGACTGATCTTTTTATTTGCTCCTGTTAGGGAAAGTGGAGGAATGTAAAGACTTCTTCAACAAAGCTTATCGGTTTATGTACCTTGTTGGAACCTATGCGAAGCCACATGTAAGCCTTCTTCATTTGTTTCAAACATCTCCTTAATTCAGAAAATGTCAAGATGGAAAACGCATCTGTTTTTGTACATAATCAAAGTTTATACATTGCCATGTATCTATGCATCATACGTTGGTAGACTATAGCCTGGATATTTTCCACATTTCTGTAGCGCACTTGTATTGAGTCACCAATGTGAGATTGTTCTGTGGGTAAGTTTAGCAGGGCTTTTGTTAGAGTTTGAGCAATGAAATTTTATATGAGCAGCAACATATTACAAAGTTATATGTATCTCTTAATTAATACACACTAGTAGCCTTTACATTTTGTGGAAGTTTAACTTTCATTGACTTTTGTAAGCTATGACTAAACAATTGGATAGGGTACTAAGTACCTAAATAATTGCACTCATAGAATTAGCATGGTTCTCCTTGATTGAGTGATCTCAGGATATTGAATTTCGTTAAATACACATTAGTTGCTAAACCCTAGTTAATATTACACAGTGCTGATGTTGGGATCATGCTATAGTTGACACATTTTCCAAGAATACATGTCAGCCACTCTTTGGATCATAAATATTTGACACGTTTCCTAGGATACCACCAGTCTAAACTCATGGGTCCACAAATTGAAACTTATGGGATCACAAGTCAATGTTTACACACTAACATCCCATGGAGCTTGATTTGTGGATACAAGATATAAAGTTTGCTTACATGCTAACATCTCTCCCAAACTTGACTTGGGGACACAATATAGAAGGGTGTCACTGCATAACATCCCCCTCACAACAATTTTCTAGTAATAACATATCTCTCTGAAGATGATCGTGAAATACAAATATTGAAGCCAAAGTAGTACAACTATGATGCACTATGACCAAGAGCTGAAGAGCAACCAATAGTCAAAGCAAGGTGCATACATGCCATAGCAAGGTCCAAGCCAAGGACAGTCTTCCCACCATTACTAGCGTCTTCTTCCATAATCATGTGCAAACAAGAAGCAAACAGCCCAAGAAGATGAACCTAATCTGCATAGTTTGTTATATTTGTTATACTTGTATGTATGACTTGTTTTGTTTACTAATTGTTGGGCGAGGGTAGTACGTTTATAAATAGTTATATAACATTTACCCAATGGTTGTGGTCTAACTGACAACTGTTGGCTTCTTTAATTAGAATTACTGCAGTAAGGGAGGAGTGCTGATTTGTGGACGGTCCCAGTACTGAATTCATTGTAATCAAGCACTGCCCTCAATAAAGTATCAATTGTATTATTCTCACACAATCGAATATGGTATGAACTGTTCCTTTATTTGTATACCACTGCATTGATAGTCCTGCAAGTAAGTAGTTTACAATGTCCAACTCCAAAGATTATATTACACCCAATAATCATGACCAAAGATAAATAGTCTGCAACAATGTCAATGGTTCAACAAGCGTTCCAACCAGTTATATGTGAGAAGATGGTTTACACATCAATTCATGTATCTTCTATGATGCTCACATGTGATAAACATGAAAGAACAACCATAATATGCCATCAGTTTTGTCAAGAACAAATTGATGCACAATCATGTAGTTTGATGATGAATCATCTTCCATGGGAAGTTATTGGTTGCACTGTTATGGAGACTAAACAATATGATTTTTACTAATAGTAGCTCAAATGTCACCACGAACAATCATCAATTCATCCAGAATCCCTGGCGGCAAGTAGGGCTCCAAGATTTTGCCATCTACGCTTCTTTAGAGCAAGTAATGAATGTATCAGCTACCATACTAATAGTTTTGGAAAAAGGAATGCTGATACCTAAGTCAAGAGTGAGGATGTCCCCTTTGTCAAAATGAGGATGCCAATATGGCTTTGTTGTGGATGGTGCAGATTTGGATTTCAGTTGATCAGAAGAAAACGAAGAATTTATGATGATCCTATTCCTTTAGATGAGAAGAATCAATCGAAGGGTTAGGTTTTGCACGTATTCATTAGTAATAGAGCAATCGTGATGAGCTGTCACGTCCCCTTTTTCCTGCTAGTATTATTATTTAAAATAGTGTTTTTCAACACTAAAATAAAAATATAATAATATAATAATACTAATATTATTAATAATAAAATACAAATTCAAATTTCAATTGTGGCACTCTATTTTGGATCCTTGAGACGTATTTTGGAATGGTATATGTACAAACTTCTTGACTTCCTTTTGGCATCTAGTTTTGGAATGGAGAATTGCTGATTTGCATGTTGCAAAGTCATCTGGGATGAAAACCCCATGATGACTTGAAAGGTGGGACAAAAACCCTACCATTTTCCTTGTGAGCAAATTCTATTCTTCGAAGAATTTGCAGGTGCTTGAACAAGTTTATTTGTTTTCAGATTGGTGTCTCGACTGGGAGCAACTAAGGAGAATTTCAGACCAGTTGAATTCGCCATAACAACACTTATTTGTTCTACAAATCTGATTGCTTACCTACTTCTGGGTGCAATATTTGAGTAGAAGAAACCCTAGGTTAAGTGAGGCCGGTGTTTTCCAAGTTGCTGCTTACACCAGGTTTTATATAAATCCAATGCCAATCTGATCAGGTCACGTGAGTCAGTGAAGCCGTGGTTTATTTTGAGATTGTTTTAGCGGACACCCACATAGTTGCATCGCATGGAGTATTCAATACTCAGAATTGAGCTCGGCTTGGAAGAGTTAATATATTCTAAGCGCTGGGGTTTGGTGGATCTGAATTCAACTCTTGGGCAACGACCATACATCAGATCGCACCCCTGCCAAGTCATCAACAATCAGTTTCAACAAGAAGAATACATCATCCTACAGCGAAGGTATGAATTTACCAGTTTATATGCCTAGATCTGCATACTGAGCTATTCCATCATCATCGGAGGTATCTATAAACCAAGTCAGAATTCTTGGGCAGTGTGTGAGGTCTAGGAGTCAATCTGTACATGCATATTTTGGCAAACTGGTTCAGACTTTCCCAGTCTGCTGTTTGTGATTGAACTCTCTGAAAATATATCCTGCGTATTGAAGTTTACTATTATATATGTATCAAACACAGATTGGTTGATGATTCTAATGAATTGAAGTGGAGTTTATTGTTCATTGCAAACCCTATTTTGACTGAATCAATAATACTATTTGCTACTCAGATTTGTTGTAGACAGTCAATTGTTTGTTATATTCTGTGATTTATCTGTGATGAGCCTTAAATCATTTATGCCCTAAGGGCGTATGTGTTAACGAAACAATATCAGTGTTAGGGTTTTATACAGCAGTTTGAAACAATAAATAAACTTAACTAAATAGATTTATATAAGGGATAGCTCATGAGCCAAATATGTAGTCTTAGGATATGCAACACATGCTCTCTTCAAATTCATCACAAGTTCATAGAAGTGACAATGGCTTGTCCGTGTTTACTAAATTGACCACCTATATAATCCATATTTTGAAGTAACTTGGAACCAGTGCCTTCTGTATGCTCTTCAAAATCATCAATGCCAAGAAAAGACTGCTCATTAGTGACAACCAAAGCATGATCTTTGAGAGATACATCAAAAGAAGTGGAAGAAACATAATCATTAGATGAAGAGCTAGATTCTTCTGCAATGTTTCCATCACAATATGTAAAAGTATTACCATCATTTGGTTGATGAACTCTCTTTTGAAATATCTTCCTGCAATTGCTCAAGTATTTCTTCTCTCTCCACAATGATCCACAAGTATTACAATTAATTTTATGAATTCAATCATTGACGTGTCATGTCCCCTTTTTCAAACTAGAGCCATGGAGAAGACCTCTAGCCTATTTCCGTTTCCTAAGAAGAAAAGCAAGGGAAATGAATTATAATATTATTTTAAGTTGGGCCTGCCAATTTTTAATTTAAGGGGCAACTTGAATAATATTATTATTAAAATAAAAAGTGTTTTTAAACACTAATATTAAAATAAAGTGTTTTTAAACACTAATATTAAAATAAAAAGTGTTTTTGAACAATAATATTATTATATGCCTTTTTTCCATCACTATGTCTTTATAGCATACTTAATCCACACTATCTTCATTTTTTGCTCATGTTGGGCCTTTCCTTTTGTTTTGTTATATACTTAATGTATGTGACCATTTTTTCTTTTCTTTTCTTTTATCACACATAATATATTCGTTATTATATTATATTATACTTACTAGTTTTTCTTATTTAATGCTATATGTTGTTGGTTTTTTTTATTATGGGCACTTACATTATATTCCATATTATATTTTTAACTATTATGATATATATTATTTTCTTAATAATATAGATTGATCATATGTTTCTTTATATTATATTTATTGGATATAATATTATTACTACATATTATATTGTAATACTATGCTCCTTAATTATTATTTTTTGCCCTTTTGTTGTTTTTTAATGAATTTGTTGTTTTCCTTCAACCTCCACAACCCTAACCCTCCCTCTCATCCTTTTTATAAGACAACTCTGCAATCCTATTCATTATTATCCTCTTCCTGATGATGGATCACTGAGTGTGATCTGAAACGTTGAAACAAAGAAATACACACAGTGTAATCCAAAAGCATTATTCTTGATTCTATGGACTGTGGAAAGCTCATGCCCACTAATATTAAAATAAAAAGTATTTTTAAATACTAAAAATAAAATAAAAATTATTTTTAAATACTAATTGGAGGGAAATTTAATCAAGAGCCTGAATTGGAAAGGTTTAAAAGGAGGCGCTTGGCTTTTTTTTTTGCACGGAGATTTCATTTTGGCATTTTCATTGTGAACTTTTGCATTCGAATTTGGCATCCAAGGATGAAAACCCTTGGCTGTTTTTTGAGGTTTAGGAGGATGAAAACCCTCTTGGACTTCATCTTGGGGTTTGAGCGATTGGATTTGCAAGCAAAGTTGGTGGTTGGCACTTGGAGGGTTTCATTGTTAGTTTTTTAGACTTTATAGCTGTTGTTCATCACCATTTTTGGCTAGATTTGGGACGCCATATTGAGGAGGAGATTCATTGTCTACATCCACTATCACCTTCACACCCTAGCTCGCTGGATTACAAATAATTTCTGCATTTTTTGGTGACCGATTATCAACATTTTATGCTGGATCTGAGCACCATAGCGGGAGAAGATTGCTATCATCATTCATTATCAATTTTAGAGGACAAATCTCTTCATTTTGCTGCTGATTGCCTACTTTTTCTGCTGTTTGGAGATGTGCCGGCCGTACAAGGAGCCATACAACATTTATTGCTGCCATCTTTCACCTCTATTTGCTATGCAACATCATTCTAGGGAGCGCCATACCAGATTTGGGCGATATGGGGGCATTGTGCAGCATATATTGCATGTTTCCATCCATTTCCCGCTGCTGATTTGCAATATTCTAGCATCATTAATCATTTCCTAAGTTGCTGATCCCGGTACAGGTTCAGCTACACTGGTACAATGATTTTTACTTTTCTCTGGGTATGGGTATGGCTACACACACACACATATTATAGTTATATTGAGTAAATATATATATATTCAATAATATAGACATATTATAGTTACATTGAGTAATATTCAATATAATTTATAATTTTATATATATAATATACATATTATAGTTACATTGAGTAATATTCAATATAATTTATAATTTTTTATATATAAAATTATAAATATAAATATAACAACTTCTTTTTGATGTTTTTTTGGTACCTGGATATGCTTGGATCCTCCTAGGTCTGGCCCGGGTTCGCCCTGGGCACCTCGGGTTCTCGGGGCTGACCCTGGGCAAATCCCAAGGCATCCCGTTCTTGTACTCGGCCCTGTGCCAAACCCATATGGGCATGGGGGGCAATACTGCAAAACCTGGCAACTGAGATCATTTCCATCATTGGGTTTGTGGAGTGCCAACTTGGAAGGGAAGATTCAATCATTTAGGTGGCTGTTCATGCCATTTTCCCACTTGTTTCCAGCCTTTCAGTGGCTGTACAGCCTTGTATCAGCCAGCTGCCACTTATTACAGCAGCCGTACAAGTCTAAATTCATTCATCATTGGTTAGATCTGCATACTTGTCAATTTGTGAGTGGATTTGTCAATTGTTGAAATTCTGAAAATAATGTTTCTAGCTTTGTAATCATTTCTAGCAGTTGCAAATAAATAAAATCAGCTTTCTGAGGGTTTCTAAAATTGATATTTGATGTGGAAAGTTGTCACAACTTTTCCAATTCAAATATGAGTGTTTTTGGTAATCTAGGGTTTTTACTAGCAATTATAATTGATGAGATTTGGTTTAGATTTGTATATGAAGTTGTATATCGCATTTGAGGGTTTAACATTTAGTTTCCAGCCACTTGTTTCTATTTCCAGTTTGCTGTTTCAGTTTTTTGTTTGGTTTCAGAATTCAAAAATTACAAAAAAAATCAGAAAATTTGAAAATAATAAAAAGGGGACATTACAACATGTTCATTGTATTTAATAGAAAGAATAGTAAAAAGTTTAGAACTTTTATCAGCAACATTCCTTAACTAAACGCTTTTCTTTACAATTCCAATTGATTATGCAGTTTCAAAATTTGATATACCATTCCAAGTTCTTTACATTGAACAACTCACCCGAGACAAATAATAATATGCCCTTGAGCCATATCTACCTTATCGAGGCACTTTTCTCTCCTTTGCATTAACATGTATCTGCTCACACCCTTGATAATATCTGAAATGCTAAAGTTATGAAGTCCTTGATTTTCTGCCTCTAGAGGTATTAATTATGACCTGTAAAGTGTAAACTTAATTTTGGGTCAGAAGGATGGTATTGTTGTTGGCTAAAAAAAGCATGATCAGCTTGCAACAAGCTCCAAACTGAAGTGTGCTAACAAAATCCTATCAGAGAAGGTGGCGAAAATATAAAAAAGAATTGTTTGAAACTGTACCAAATACAAAAGCTACGTCCAAAGGATGATAGTACTCTAAGGAATGCAATTTACAGTACTCATTGATAGGGTTTTTTGGACCACTGAACAATTGAAGATCAAATTATATGTTCAATATAGGTTCTCTTTACATAATATCCCAAATTAGGTGTGTTCTAAATGGATTTTGAAATCCCAAATTGTCAGATTGTCAAATCAAGGAGTGTCATACTTATTTTGTAAGGTGCAATTTATTTGTTTACTTGGCAGGCACCCTATCTAAATCTCTTTCCTCTTTTGGTTGTGAACTTCTTTGTCCTATCCTTATAAAGGAATGTAAGTTCTTTCAGAGCACTAGAATGGCTCAAGCCCTGCCCTCCAGAGTGAAGATGTTTGTGAATGCGAAAACATGAGAATGCTAGGCAAAATTGTAGTAAAGCAGAGACCTGCCGATTGATGCAAACAAGTTGGAAGATTATCTCAAGTAGCTAAGAACATGTTTTGCAAAGTGAATAAAATAAATTTAGAAATCTTCTTTTGTGGTTTGTTCTCCACTGAAAGATTGGTGTAAACAAGTTAGTTAGATATTGTTCCCAGAAAACAAAATATATTAGTTTCAAATGTTTTAGGGCATCAAATTTCCTGATGAAGATTGCAAAAATTCTATAGAAGATTTTCCAAAATTGACTTCAGCATTGTGTAGCTCATCTTGAGATATTAGATAAGTATTTATTTGCAAGATTTTGAATCTGAATGACAATGTTATGAGTAAATAAAGGTTTCATTCACTTAAGACAACCCTAAATCAAGTAGTTTATAGTTTTCTCCATTTTTTGAAAAAAAAATACAAACAAAATTTGCAGTTTTGAGCCCTTTGAGAAAAGGGGTAAAGTTATACATTTGACATATTTACCAAGGATGCCACATGCTGGCAACTCATGGAATCATAAAAGATGGACACATTTTCCAAGGATGCCACAAGTTGGCAACTCGTGGGATTACACGTCAATGTTTACATACATGGACATTTGTCCTTAAACTGGACTTGGGGACAAAATATGGAATGTTCACAGTCACACACACACTTACAAGGAGGATGCAAGAAGTGGAAAAACAAATCTGTATTGCATTAAACAATAGAACATAATATTTTATTGCTTTCTTTCTGTAACTTGATCAATGTTGGTGATTGCACCCTATGAAACGGCCCTTTTTGTTGTGAATCATATTGACTTAAAAGCAAGTTTTTTGTTTCTTTTTCTTAATCATGTCCAATTGATTTCAAGTTCTTCCTAATGGTATCTTAGAACACACTCTTGTAATCATAGTCAATGTTATACAAGTATTTATTTGTATTCCAATGTTATAGGGCTCACAGAGACTTGCCAAGACTCAGCGAGTAGGTCAAAATGGGTCCTCGGGACTTGTGACCTGGGTACCTAGCAAGTCTAGTTAGACTCGTTGGACTTGGCGAGTCTCGTCGGGAAGACTCGGCCAAGTCAATAAAAGGGGGGGGGGAATGCTCAAACAGAAAAGCGTGAAAGTCAAGCTTTTTTTTGAAGGGTTTGGAGGACTTTTGAAGGTTGTTTAAAAGCAATAAAATTATGAAAAATGACATGCGCCATGAAGGTTTGTGTGGTCTCAAAGGCTTTAATTTGGGCATGGTGGCGGGGGCTCCACCCCTCAACCTTGCCTTCTATTGTGACACAAAATTGCATTCATGGCTTTTGCATTATTTTCACTGGCCTTCTTTTCATCCTTATTTGTTGGTGGGGTCGATGAAGCTTTATAACCATTCTCCACTGATCGCCAACTATCAAACCCTAGTGCCATTAAGTATGTGCGCATCCTTATGTGCCAAAAAACATATTTTGTTCCATCAAATAATGGAGCCCTGTTTGAGGAGAATCCAAATCTTTCTTTACTGGCCATGTGTGCTCTTGTGATCTACCTTCTAGTGGTTAAACTATCTCCAAAGGAACCCGCTTTGATACCAATTGAAGAACACATGCTTATATTGAGAGGGGGGGGGGGTGAATCAGTATAAGACAAACTTTTACTTTTTCAAAATTTAACAACCACAAAAGCAATGATATCCAAAATACTCAAGATCCACACAAACATGAAGAACACAAGATTTATGTGGAAACCCTTACGGGAGAAAACCATGGCAAAATCTTGCTTGATATTAAAATCTCTTACAATCTTTGTAGGCACCAACCTACAAGAGACACCAATCCCCTCTTATACACTTTGTGAGCACCAACCCACTGGAGACACCAATCCCCACTTGTAGATTTGTAGGCACCAACCCAATGGAGACACCAATCCTCACAACTGAGCACCAACACAGTAAGAGACACCAATCTCTTGTTAAGGCATCAACCTTCTATGCAACAGGATCACTATCTTTTTGTGAATGTCCTCTTCAATGAATGATGAACAGTCACACTCAAATCAGCAAGTTCCCTCTTCAAGTCTGCTTATCTTCTTGTCTATATATCTGCCATAAATTTCTCTTTTATAACTGCATAATCTTCTCCTCTATATCTGCATTAACACACTTCTAATAATCTTCTTCTAACTCCTCATATGCAGATCTGAATGTGTTTTTCTGATCTTCTTTTATTCCTCACGCTCACTCACTCCACCATACATCACAGATAGCTTTTTATATGAACTTGAACAGCAGCGAACCCATGAAGGAATATAACTCTTGGTTGAAGATGTAATGTCCCCTCTGTAGCGTGATCCTGTTTTATGATGGTTTAGCCTATCACTGGCCCTCGTAGGCTAACTCAAATGGTTAGAGGGTCCCTTTTGGCAAAGATCAACGTGTTTTCTCCATCAGAGCTCAATATGGGTTTAGTTTTGGCCTTCGTTGGACTCAGTTCTACACACTTACTATTTATAGTAAGTCATCTTTTCTGAGTTTCTATTTATAGCAAGGTATCTGGTCATGTGGTGATTTCAGTGTTGTTCCCCAGTTTCAGCTAGTGATGAGGTTGTTTAGAGGTCTCTGGTCCCATATTGGAGGCTCTTGCTATTTTTGGCCAACAGAGGTTAATAGAGATGGACCCCTGCTATTTTTGGTAAGATGGTTGCATGCACAGAGGGTACCATGGTGAAACCCCAGGTTCAGACGAAATTGGAAAATGATGTTTAATTAAGGAGATATTAATATTTTAAGTGGCATTAATGATATTGTATTTATTAATGATATATTATAAAGTTATCATTTAACTTTATAATTCAATGTTGAGTTTGGAGCCACTTAAATGATTAAAAGGTATATTATAAAGTTATGATTTAACTTTATAAGTGGGGCCATTTTGAGTCAATGAGTCATTAATGAATTTATGGAAACAGTACACCCATTTATGAGACTTATAATAAAGTTTTTATTAAAAACCTAAAGTGGATTTGAAAGTGGAATTAAAAGCTATTAAGGAGATTGAGGGTATATAAGACTCAAAAGGCAAATGAAAATTCATTCAGTCATTTTCAAAGTATAATTAAATGACACCATGCACTTTGTTGCCCCCTTCATTAGAGAATGACGAGTTATTAGAGATCTCCTTGGTGACTATGAGCAAGCTTCAGGTCAAAAGGTAAATAGAGAAAAATCTAAATCTTTTTATTTTAATAACAATAACTGGGAGCATGAATTTCTATGTAGATGTCTATCTTTTAGTAGAGGATGCCTTTCGGATTCTTATTGAGGTTTCCCTCTATTCTTGGGTGGAAAGAAGAAGCAACTTTGATCTCCAATGTTGAAAGAATTAGTCAAATCCTTGATGGTTGGAAGGGGAGATGGTTCTCTATTGCAAGTTGGGTTGTTCTTTTGAAAGTTGTTTTTCAAGCTATTACCATTTATAGGTTCTCCCTAATGCTTGCCCCCAAAAGCATTGTATCCAAAGTTACTTTTGCTATGTGGAATTTCCTTTGGAGAGGTGCTAGGGATTAGTTTAAGTATCCCATTGTTTCTTGAAACTTGATCTGTAAAAGGACACTAGCCTCTTTAATCAGGGTCTTCTAGCTAAGTTGGTTTGGAGATTTATCATTAGTAAGGATGCCTCTTGGGCTAAAATCCTTTAGGATACATATTTGCTTGGTCATAACCTAATAGGCTTTCTTTGAAGGGATGCTCTCCCAAAAGATTTTGTGATTTGGGAAGGAATGAAGAGAGTTAGAAAATTAATCAATCGGTCTGGCTTTGGATCAATCAAAATGACTTCTTTTTGGGAAGAGAATTGGATTATTGGCAATCCTCTCAAAGATGATCCAGATCTAGTCACTTTGGAGGTTTTTCTTAAGGCATCTTGGGACAGTAAGGTGAAAGACTAGTGGGAGGGAAAGGTGGACAAGTATGGTTTTTCTAGAAAGTGGAAATGAATCCCTCAATCTCTCGAGATTCTTGAGTATGCTAAGATTTGGCTCTCTACCCTTCTCCAAAGCTTCAGGGCTATTTGGAGTAGGAATGAAGATCTCTTTGGTTGGCACTAGGAAGGGACTAGTAAGTACTTCGCTACAAAAGGATATAGAAAGCTTCTTTCTCATGTTAATCCTTCTCCTTTTTGCTAGGAAAAAATTTAGCACTCTAAGGCTTGTCCCAAAGCTTCTTTTTACCTATGGCGAACTTGTCATTCTAAGATTCTCACATGGGATCAAGTCCAAAGGAGGGGTTTTGTGGGTCCTAGCCAGTATTCTCTTTGTTAGTCTCAAGAGGAAGATTGCTCTTATCTTATTCACCATTGTGCTTTTGTGAAAGGCATTTATAGTAGGTTCCTAGATAGCATTAATCTTAAATGGGTGTTTGGGAAGTCTTTCATTGACAACTTCGCAGCTTGGATTTGTTCGATGGCTCTTAATATTTGTTAAGAAATAGGAAGCCTTTCAATTTGAGAAAGCTAATTGATACATGCATAACCATGCTTTAAATAGAATAAAGTTGGATACTATGAATTGTTTATTTAACTTATCATCCAACCTTGCTTTATATTTATCTATCATACTTGATGCTCTTTTATATGGCAGTTAGTAGTATGATGAAAAGAAAATAAAAGAATATATAGATTGATATGTTACCATGAGTCAACAAATTGTTGGATTTTAAATTATTTTCCTCAAGGGCATTTGATTGGGAAATATATTAATAAGGATGGAATTGATAAATACTTCTAATGGATTCAATAACTTGAATAAGGCTTGATAACATGGGTTGGCAAAAAACTGGTTAAACAATATCATGGTTTTTTCAACTCACTTTGAATTTCATGACATATGATTGATTATATGCCAATGACTATTGACATACCTGGTGAAGTAGGTGGCTATACAATTTGATAGCCATTCTCTTCTCATTGCAAGTGCAATCCATGTTCAAATGAAATTCCATTAGTGTTTTAGTTCTGTATTTGATGGCTTATTCTATGTAGTAACATAACCAAATAATCATTAGTCCAAATTATATTAGATGAATTATAGTCCAAATATTTAAGCATTATTAGTCGTCACGTAAGTACTTTGGATTAACTTACATCAATTAATTTATTTTGAGAGACTCCTAGTCATACTCATAATATAAAGCAAATAAAAGGAGTTCTTGCAAGATTTGGCTATGGGGATAGCCACCCAAGATCTAGAGGCCTAATGGAAAACACAAAGAACTCAGAAGATCAATATGACAAGAAGAAATTGTATTCCTTTGAAAGAATGCAAATAGAGTGTAATACAATGAGAAACCCTTGGTTATATAGGCCAAGGTGAGGCATATGACAACATAAGATTATGACGTGTTTTAATCTTATGACTTGAGACATAAAATGAAAATTACCTAACAATGTCCTAAGTAAAAGTAAGTAATAATAAGGTGCAAAAAAGATCTAAGAGAGAAATTGGTTAGGTAATATACCCCATTCACACCAACACCCCCTTAAGTGCAACTTAGGGAGAATGTGAAAACATGCAAAGATGGGTCTCGACTACAAGGCTTGATGAGGTACCCATGTACAAATGAATCTCTCACAAATGGAGAAAAGGAGAAAAACCCGTAGGAAAAAACCTCCCTCCAAAAGAGAGAAAACACAAGATGCTCTCCCAAGTATGAGAAGGATAAAACCCCATGTGAGGAAAAAGCCCCTCCCCCCAATAAGAGAGAAGAAGAGAGACAATGCAATCCCCCCAATGAAGAATCTCCTGCATTGATGGTGGATGTGTGACAATGAATGTCGAAGGTGATCCAAAACCGCCGAACAACATTCCTCCCTTTAGGAAGAAACAAAACCAAAGATTCTTCCTGTTCCTGAAAGGAATATGAGGAAAGAAAACACAAGATATATGATGTCTTTGAACTCTGCACAAGTGCCCCCATGTCAATGCTGAAAGGTGCCTCAATTAGGAGTCCTAGACCTAACTGAAGAGTGTGACAATCCAAAACCTAGTGGAAATAGATGTAGAACAAGATTCAAAGACGAAGATGACTCCTCTGAATGCTACTCAAAGTTCTCCAAGCCAGTGCCAAACTATGACAAACACTGATAAGATGAATTAGGTGCCATGCAAGATTCGGGTGCAGTAACCATGGATGTATGGTTCTCACCATAGGTAAGACAGCTGGACCAATAAGAATCTTGAATGCCTGCAGGTGTCCTAAGTTAAAACTGTCAACTCATGAGTATCTGCAAAATCTATCATGGTGGAAGCATATATCGGTGGAGAAAGAATATGAGGGTTTGAATGGGCCCTCATAACATCCGAGGAAGGTGATGCAACTTCCTGTGAGATGTCATCAAAGAGGAGATGAATGTCCTCAAAACTGTCATCAAGATCCTCTATCTGGGATTCGACAAACAAATGATGTATGTCCTGTAAGTAGTCATCAAGAAGAGATGAATAATCCTATGATGTGGTCTCCACACAAGAAGCCTGAGCATGAAAAACTGTAGAATTTGCAAGTGCTAGAAGTGAAGAATCCTCAACGTTGGATGTTGACTCAAAGATGTAGGAGGTGAAGTCTCTGAAATAAGAGTCATAGAAGTTGAAGAATCAATTGGAGTTTTTGGAAGAGGAGAAGTAGGAGAAGTCTCTATGTCCTCATGAGGTTCCATACTTTTCCACAAATCTAGCAACTCTGTTGTATCATCATTATATGGAATATTATTACAGTCATCTAGGGGAACAACAATCCAACATAGGATCATCTGGGAATGGAGGATCAACTGGATCTCTGTACATCTCCCAAATTTTAGTCCAACAAGCATGAAGGGAATCAAATCTTGAGAGGACAAACATTGTGTTGGTGCTAACATTAAGATGAATAGTTTCAATGATATGATCAGTCTTGGAGTAGCATTGATGATTCTTCCAATCTAGAGGTGGTTTAAGAATAATTTCATAGAAATAGGGCAAGAGGTTAAGCTATTGAAAATGCTTCATCATACCATCTCACCAAGCCTTATAGTTCCCTCTTTTCAATTGAATAATTGAATAATTGAAGGATGAGTTGATAGACCCATGATATTCTCCTCAAAGCAGTCAAGCAATAAACTAGTCCAACAAAAGAAAATGCAGAACTACAGGAACACCCCCACCCAAATTATTCAATCAAAGAACTCCCCCAAGCAAATATGATTTGGCACTTTATAATTAGTGCAGTTACAATTGCCATTTGTTGAAAATGCAAAGTGGTCCTTGGTTTCAATGCTTTACAATTCCCAAAATAATGCTATTATGTTAGAAGTACAATTTCTAATCACAATGAGTGCAAACCAATAGCACCACTGTGAAGTACACAAAAAATTATGCATTTTCAAAAAAATTGCACCTGAAAAGGAGCCCAGGTATGAGTCCGAACAAGTCCTGGAAGTTCCCAAAATGAGAATTGTTTAGCAACACCTGTGACAAATTGCAAATTCTAGAAAATCTATGCTTCAAAATCAGAAACCATCTGCACCACCACAAAGAACGCGAAAAAATAGGCCAAACAAAAAAAATTGCCCTAAAAAAAGAGGTTGTGAGCCCAAGATATCAGCCTCTGTAGTTGAATTGCAAAATAAAAAACTAGAATGGTGAAGGGGCAGGAGTTGGGGTGAAAAATTGACGATGTCATATTGACGTAGCATGACGTTAGTAGATGCCAAGCAGACAAAATATGCCACTAGACAGAATATTCCGTCAGTAGCCCGAAACCATTATTAAATCTGTAAAACAACTTGTTTTAACTGAAACAACCTGTCAAATTGTCTAGAAGAGTTGGTCTCTTGTGGGAAATAGTTTAGTGGGTGAGGGAGGTGGTTTGGTGGTGGTCTTTGGGGTATACTGGTTGTCGTCATCGAAGGGATCTTGATAGGTGGCAGAGGCCCATGCCACATGGCGCACTCATAGTGATTGTGGGTACTTTGCACATGCAGGTTATGACTGTACTTGGGAGGATTTGCAGACTAGTGGATAATATTTGTAGTTTTTTTTTAAATTTTGAAAAAAAAACTTAATTTAGAAAAAAATAGAATTAAATTAATTTCACCTTTGTATGAATCGCTTGTGCATGCAACGATTCCGTAGAATACACCACTGTGCAGAGAATATTCTCTGCGATATGATTTGTACGGTCGGGAGGAGGAAATTTGATGAGCACATGATTATACTAAGGGGGGGGGGTGAATCAATATAATACAATCTTTTGCTTTTTCAAAACTTAACAACCATAACAATATCAATCACACAAGATCTACCAATTATGGAACACGAGAAGAACATAAGATTTACGTGGAAACCCATACGGGAGAAAACCACGACAAAATATTGTTTATATATAAATGTTTCTTACACACTTCATAGGCACCAACCTACAAGAGACACCAATCCCCTTCTGTAGAATATGTGAGCACCAACCCACTGGAGACACCAATCCCCACTTGTAGAATTTGTAGGCACCAACACACTGGAGACACCAATCCCCACAACTGAGCACCAACTCAGCAAGAGACACCGATCTCTTTGGTGTGAGGCACCAACCTTCAAATTCTTCAATGGATGATATTGTCTTCACAAAGATCTGATTGTTGATACACTTTCCTTAACAAATCTGCGTGTATTTCCTTCACAAATCTGCATATACTTCCATCACAAATCTGCATATATTTGATGTAACATTTCCACACAATATTTCTGCTCAAGGTTTGCTCCAAATCTGCTCTTAGGTCTGCTCCAAATTCACATGAATATTATTGCATCTTCCATTCTAAATCTGCTCCAACTTCCTTCAATATAAATCTTCAACACCCTTCATATTTTCTGTTCTAGGACTGCTCTAAATAGTCCATTTTATCATTGTATTTCTGCTCTTCTTCTTCTCCTTAGGTCTGCTCTAAATGGGAAATGATTTGCATTGGATTGCTTGCTTGAAAGACCTCCAAACACCACCTATTTATATGCCATCAAGTGCCTTTTCACAACCTAGGTCGGCCTCATAAAGATCTGATTTTAATTTAATGAAACTTAATAATTTTTCTTTACTCTCCCAAAGTGGCTCTTGCATAAGGATTGTCAACCACATTTAAGTTAATTTATTTATTTTAATATTCCCTAAAAGGTGCGACTCACTAAAAGGGGTCGGCTGCCCCAAAGGAGATGTCTTTTCCCTTTACTCTTGAGCGCTGCCCTTATGAGGTCAGCCTCATTTATTTATTATTTTCTCTAAAGCACTTAACCCTAGGGAGTCGGCCAACATGAGTGTAATGTAGTTGATTGCCTTCTTGATATCACTGACATTCTTGAACAACGGTTTCCTTCATTGACAAACTGCTCTCCACACCTTTGACATCAATGACAACAAATTTTTTTGAGAGCCTAGGGTAAAGAGCTCCAAAATCGATGATTTGACAATTGATCTATAGGTTTTGGGGGCTTCTGAACATGATGGCAGTGTTAGATTTGAATTAGAATGTTCTAGAAATATGGCTACCTTCTAGATCTGGCGACTATTTCCCAACTTCAAACCCTTACAGATTTGGCCTCCAATGTCCAATTGGGATGCATCAAAAGGCAAATCTGACTTCTCGAACACTCTGGATGCAATGGTGAGCTTAGATTTGCTCCACCAATCTCCCAAATGCACCTGCAATACAAAGTCACAATAGAAAGCTCCCTAGAATTTGGTATTTCTATCACACCTTTTCTAATTCTCTAGACCATTCGAGGATGTAACAGAAGAACATACTCAATGTTTCAAGAAAATACAAGATGCTGCAGTTCAAGATCTCTCAAGAGACTAACCAAAGACACTCAACTTGCTCTCATACCATGTAAGATTTGGCTATGGAGATAGCCACCCAAGATCTAGAGGCCTAATGGAAAGCACAAAGAACTCAAAAGATCAATATGACAAGAATAAACTGTATTCCTATAAAAGAATGCAAATAGAATGTGTATAATACAATGAGAAACCCTTGTTTATATAGGCCAAGGTGAGACATAGGACAACGCAAGGTTATATCTTATGACTTGAGACATAAAATGAAAACGCCATAAGAATGCCCGAAGTAAACGTAAGCAATAAGGTGTGAAAAGGACCTAAGAGGGAAACTGGTTAGGTAATATATTTCGTTCACACCAACACTTCTCCATACTAAGATGGATTTAGGTTCGTACTGAGGTATATGTATATACATTTCAAATAGTGCCCTATATGAGCAAATTCTCCATTTCTTTGATGCTCGTAGTTCAAGCATCTTTTTTGTGATTACTGTTAAGACACGTAGTTCTTTTGCTCTTTTTTACCTCAAGATGTTCTATTTGTATCTTGGACTCAAGATCCCCATAAGGATTATCTAATATGTTAAAGTAGATACTTTCCTCCAATGGATTTGAAATTCATATTTTTAAATTGATGATTTAATCTCGGTTTTCTCTTTTTAATAAGAAAACTACTAGTGGAAGAAAACACATTTTTAGATTTTTATAAATGTGAAATGACTACAAAAAGAAAATCTAAGGTATCATAATAAGTCATATAGATATAATGTCAGGAGATGCAGATAGATCTAATAAACGAAGTGTGATATATAGGGAAGAAAGACCTAGGTCAATATTTTCTAAAACCTGTGCATTGAAGGCCAATAACCATTCCCAATCCAAGATATCAACCATGAAAGTTAAGGTTACAGTTCTGAAAATAGATCAAGATAGAGTTACAAAGACAGATGGCCTGTCAAAAATAAGTTAAAAGTTTGTGTTCTTACACAAGGATAGAGAAGAGGAGGAGGTTTCTATAGATCAGCAGCAGGGCCAGCAATTGAACAACAAGTTTATCAACAAGACTTATCTCTCGCATCATTGCTTTCAATTCTTGCATAAATATCACATAGTGCACTGAATACCTTTGTATTTATTCTTGAACAATAGCGTAGACATAGTGTTCTAAGATATTTCAAGATATTTCTATCCATTATTTTCATCAATTAATTTCCTATGTTTGGGAAAAAGACAAGAAGTAGATGGAAGAACAATTTGATTTACCTTGATTTGTAAACTACCTAACCTGGGAACATGTTCCCCAGTTATGGGGAACACCAGAGAGAATGTAAATAGATAAAACACCAATGGATGTTTCCAAAACACATCTCCTGGGAAACATTTTTCTGTTAAAAGGCATCCTTGGAAGGTCTTGCTCAGTGTTCCAAGACAATCAAGATCCCATACAAGATCATAAATTGAAAAACATCTGGCCCTAATAGAACCCCTATTGATACTCCAATCTGCTCATTATAACACATTTTCCTGTAACAATGTCCAAAAAAGAGGAGGATATCAGCATAATTTCACATATAAGGAACAAGTTGAGAGTTTAGAACTATCTATCCAAATACACATTTACAAGTGTGTGTTGGAAGGAGTTCAGAACTATCTTTCAAAATGACTCAGCATACCCAACCATGTCTGCAAATACACATTTACATCCAATAAGCCTGAGTCTCAAGGGCATACAAAGTCATTTTTCAAATAAATTTCTCAAGACCACTAATAACCTGCTGTTACCAAGCAACCTAATAACCTGCTATCACCAATCTAATAACCTCCTATCACCATATGCAACAAAATGGATTTGTTACAAAGGCTTTTAAAAACTTTCAAGCAAATGCAATGGGCAGGCATAAAGCCAAATTCCATAACCTTAACCAATTTGTTTAAAATTAAAAACTGTATAGAACAGCCTTTCATAATTCCCAGCAACAAATGCATTTTCTTCAAGTTCTGTCATTGTCGAATACGTATAAATTAAATCTCCAATCTTACCTTACAGAGTGCAATCTTGTAAAATTATACTCATTTATACATCACAAGAGCCATTGACAAGTAATTATATTGACTCATAACTTTTTGGGTCCAGCGCTGTCCACTCAAGCATGTCTACGAGTAGTCTCTTGGACTGAATATCCTGGGAGGTCCCTACAGAAGATTACCAGGGGAGGTATACTAAAATTATAATAATCATGAACTTAATCATTACACATTATTTGTTCTTTAAGCCAGAATGACAATATTCGATGTATGATACTTATTGAGGGCCAACAACATGATGGGATAAGTATCATATATTGTAAGTATGATACAAGATTTGAAAAAAGATATATCACAAATTTGAAATGATAATCTTATCAAATTCACTCTTTTCTATAGACTGGAACAGTAGTTTGAATTATACAGATAGCCTCAGAAGACGCAACATTTGGCCAAAACAGGTGAGTTCATACCTTATGTTGCTATTATTTTGACATATGTTATGATATCAAGGAGCACTTGTCCTTTGATGGGATGAGTGTCAGAAGTAAATTGGCAATCTTCAGTTCTTTAGAGGTTGCCAGTGAATCAGTAATTCACCATGGATTTGAGTGGTAACTCTCCATGCAACAAGAGGTTACTTCCTTGTTTATATTGATAAAATCTGCTTGGGTTGAATATGAGAGCAAAATTGCAAAGTTCTTCAAGGTAAATGAAAGAAAAACCAGGAAGAATATGATTACGTATATATTTCTCAGATTTTTAGTGCAGCATAAGCAGGTGGTAGCCCTTTTTTAAGTATGAAAGACAGGAAAAGTTTAACCCAGAACAACGATATGTGATGGCACCACTGTGTAGTGCACAAGCCATTATTGAAGTAGCACACTATCTGGATCAACTACTGGTTCACAATTTCCCATTCTCTACCACAAGCATAACGCAAGTACGTGTTAAACAAAACACCAAGCCATCTGAAGCCCATCAAAAAGTATACAGTCTCCAACTTGTATATGACCTTCCAATTCATGTCGGCCTTTTCATTAGCATTGCTAATCCTTGCTCATAATATTATACCAATCTTTGCCGCTGATGATTATAATGACAGTAAGTTTCTTCAAGAGCCCACTGTACCGTTTCAAATTGCTGTGTTAGCCTCAATTTTAAGCCCTAAATCATGAGAGACACCACAGATATCCACATGCTTTCCTTAATTAGAATACCATATGATAGAGACAAAAAAATCCCATTCTGTAACTTGTTGTAAAAGAGTTGTGGACGAAAACTGTTTTTAACAGATTTAAAAAATTCACGTTCTTGAAGCTTTGTATAAATAAAAAGTCTTATATGTAATATCCCAAATGGGGATATTTTTGGCTATTTTGGATTTACGGGCTTTCCAAATGAACCTTACTTGAAATTTCTGCTCAAACCCTAGATACTGAATTCTGATTTCTAATTTTCAGATTGATAAACACTTATAGCAACCAATATATATCACATCAAAGCATCAAAGTAATACACCATATGATTCGCCCAATATCATTAACGAAGTTCACCATGAAATACACACTAAAACCACTCAATACATATCCACAATGAATATAGAAGTCTGTTGCTGTAACTCAGAATTAATGAAGTCTCCAAGTACATAAAATGACTAGGGCAAACAGCCATTATTCCCAGCTATATAGTAGAAACAAACCACAATGTTTTACATACCAAAATATGCATAAAATGACCTCAAATCATAGGCGAATGGGGCTGCAAGTCTGTTGTTACAGAAAATCTGCTCAAACCCTAACCCTAGCAGCCAAGAACTCCACCAAATTGCCTCAATAAGCAAGTCGTTCCTCCTCAAGGATGATTCGCTCCAACCCTAGGGTGAAGCCCTAGTCAATGCGCCATGGAGAAGCCTCAAAAATGATCTCAAATCTGATATGCAATCTGCCCTAGAAGAGATGAAGCACAAGTAGATCCCCATCACGGAATCCTCCAATGAAGAAGCTAGGTTTTCATCCAACTCCTAGGATGCTTGAGGTTTTCGTCCCAAGATCCCCTCCAAGAGATAACTCTCGAAGTGTGTATGAAATGAATGCTTGAATGATTCTTTGCAAATGCCAAAAGACCTTGTATTTATACACAACTTATCTCTCCTCCAATATGGCTGACCCAGGACAAGTATTATTAGTTTTTGAATGACATTTTCCCTCCAAGAGAGCCGACCAGCCTCCAACCTCATTAGCGCCTAGATCAAATCAAATTAAAGATATGATTTGATTATTATTTTATCTCTCCTTCAAGCGCTAGCATAGGTGCAAGGAATATTATATTTTATTTCTTCAATGGGCGCCAAAGTGAGGTGTTAGAGAATATTCGACCTATCACAAGTCGCCCAAGGTAACAATAATGACCTCCATAAAGATGTGTACAATGTGACTGTTGTGACCTCATCACACATCGCCCCATTGCAAATGGGGACCCCCCCCAATTTTTGCTTTCTCGCTTCGTTTCGCTTTAAAGTTTAGTTTTGGTCTGAGCTTCTAGGGTTTTGGTAGTGTTGTTTTGCCCATGTCTTCACAGTTTCTTGTCAAGAGGTCTGTATGCCTTCATCCTGATGCATCTCACTGAGACCCTGAAAATGACTAAGTCTGATATCTTGAAAATCCTGAAAAAATGACTAAGTCTGAAATCTGGTGGATCCTCAGAAATCTAGAATCTGCATGCTAAATCCTATGGATCCAGGACCTATCTCAAACATCCTGGAAGTATATTGATAAATATTTAAAGTATAAGAAATTCAATATCTGACTTATACTTAAACATATTTTCAATATACTTCCATTCAGGAAACCCAAAATTTGACTAAGGCAAGAAATCCAAGGGTACTGTCCAAACCTGCCCAGACTGGGCGGCCTCACAAGGTCCTCTTGGACAGTGTCTTCACCATCAGGAGAGCTTGTCCAGACAACACCTTCAAACTCGCCCAGGGAAAGTTAGGATGTTTTTACGAGTTTTTGCTGATTGAAGGAAGTTGGGGAGTGATGATGGAGTCTAAAACTAAGATTTTGATGAAACTTCCATGCCTCACCTCCAAACCCGCCCAGACTGGGCGGCCTTGGCATGAGGTCATGGACTCAGCCTCTTGCACATGCATTTGTCCAAACAGAACCATCAAATCCGCCCTAGGAGAGAAATGTGCAAATTTTGAAGTATGTCAACACAAAACATAAAGATGATAAAAGTTGATGGGAAACTTGAAGGATTTAAAGGCACCAAGTGTCTTTTCAATGCAAAATCCAAGGGGTACCCTCAAACCCGCCCTACCTGGGCGGCCTCAAGAGGGGGTCTTGGACTTTGTTCCTTGCCACATGAAACTCTCCACCTGCTGCCTCCAGAACCACTCAGGGGTGTAAATGGTTCAATTTGCAAAGTTGTTTGGTCAAGGATGAAGGAAGATACATTCAGAGAGTGAGATTATCAAAATGGATATGAATGAAATGTTTCAAGTATGGAAATCCAGAGGTCATGTCCTAACCCGCCCATTCTGGGCGGTTTCACAAGGTCATCATGGACGATGTCTCCCGCCACATAAAATTCTCCAGACAATGCTCCTAAAACCGCCCTAGAGAAAAATGGTTAAGTGTTGAGGTTGTCATGTCCAAAACACTAAGGTATGGTGAACTGCAAGTAAGGTTTATGAGTTTGAGTGAAGTCAAGTGAATGATGTTGCCTAACACATGACACTCTCCAGACAACAGTTCCAATCCCGCCCTAGGTGAGATTGTGTAAAATTCAAAGTGTTTCAATACAAAACATCAGAAGGTGATCATGATTGATGTAAATTTGAAGGTTTTAGAGTGCTTTAGGAGTCAAAATCCAAGGGCTACCCTCAACCCCGCCCTACTTGGGCGGCCTCCAGAGGGTCTTATGGACAAGTTTACCTCCTCTACATAAAACTCTCCAGACAGTGTTTCCTAACCCGCCCTTGGAGGAAGTATTGAGTTTTGAAGACTTTAACCACAAAGCATTGGAATATCATGAAGTTTGAATGAAATACTTGGAGGTTTGAATACATCAAGTTAGTTTTAAGGCAAAATCCAAAGGACACCCTTAAACCCGCCCTTCCTGGGCGGCCTCAAGGGGTCTTTGTGGATTCCATCACCAAACACATGAAATCCTCCATGCACTCTCTCTAGGACCGCTCAGGATGAAAGATAACACACTATTAGGTTTGTTTGATCAAGGTATGCCAAGGAGAGGTAAGTCGGAGTCAAGCTCAAGGGGTGAGAAGTTCTTAAGTGCCAAAATCCATGCTACATCCTCAAACCCGCCCTACCTGGGCGGCCTCAAGAGCCCCAGGTGGACAACTTCACCTCCTTTCACATGAAATTCTCCATGCACTACCTCCAAAGCCGCCCTAGGACAAAATAGATCAAATTGGTTGAATGTTTCAAAAGCCAAGCATAAACCATTAGAAGGTGATGGAATTTAAGAAAAACATGAAGGTTTGAATGCATCAAATGAGTTTCAAGCCAAAATCCACACTACACCTTCCAAACCCGCCCTACCTGGGCGGCCTCAAGGGGTGTCTGTGGATAATGTCACCTTTCACATGATTTTCTCCACCTAACATGCCTAAACCCGCCCAAGGTGAAGAATGACATAAGTTGCAAGGTTAAGACTATGATAAGTGGAAATCCTTAAGGGTGGATAAGGACAAGTTTGAAGGAGATCATCAAGGTTAGGAAAAGATGTTGTAAACAGTGAATCCACACCATGTGCCCAAACCCGCCCTTCCTAGGCGGATTTAGACACCACACATGGAGAATGTCATCTCATGTTTCCACATGAAATTATCCACATTCACCTTCCAAACCCGCCCATGCTGGGCGGTCTGAGCATGAAGACATGGAAAATGTCTCAAAAACATTAATTTTATCTCTTTCTAGGCCGACCTTATCACCCTAGGCCGACCTACCTCAGGTAAGGGTGAAGTTTAGTATTTAAGGAGGTTTAAAACTGCATTTTAAATCAAATTCAAATCCAATATTAATTCTGATTTTTACAGCAGAGCAGCAAGGAGCAGCAGCAGATTCCAAGGAAAAGGTTAAAGTTCACAAATTTTTTCAAGTCAAGTTTTCCAAATTTCTGATTTTTTAGAAAATCTGCTTTTTCTAAGGTATGTTTTTTTTGAAATTCATTGTTTTTTTTATCCCACATGCATAAGGAGATAGGGTAAATAGTAAAAAATTCATATTTCAAGAGGTCACATCAGCCTAGTGACATGTGTTGTCTTATCTTGTAGGAAGAGGAAGAGGATGAATGCGAAAGAAAGGCAAGCCTTGATTAAGAGCGACAAGCAAGGAGTCATGCCTGAGACGAAGATCATGTCCAAGTGGAGGAACGTGAGTGACACTAACTTGGGTCACATCGACATGGAGGAGATCAAGAGGGAGCTCTACAAACCAACTCACTCCAAGGTCATCCATGAGATGCTTCGCAATGGGATCGTCCAAGCCGCTTGTTTTCCGCCAGCCTTGCCAAGTGCCGAGCTTATGTGGGAGTGTGCTGATCACTACAACCAAGAGACTAGATGCATTGAGACATCCAATGGAGAAGTCTTAGCTCACTTGAGGAGGGAGGCCATCGCCGAAACATTCAACATCCCGAAGCATAGGAAGGTCACCGTCTACACTCGAGAGCAAACTCAAAGGGTGTTTGAAGGAGCGATAAGTAAGTGTAAGCATGAGATAAACGTCAATTGGGTAAAGCAACCAAGGAGCCATCATAGCAAATTGCCGAAGAAACTTCATAAATCAGATTTCATCACGGAGTATGGCTACATGGTGATCTTCTTGAACAGAATCATGGGTTGTCAACAATCGTCAACATTTGATGCGTGGATGTTCGTATTCATGCAAGAAATCGTCAAAGGTGAAGTGATGATTGATTGGGCCGGCATCATAAGCAACAATATTCATGAGCAGATGATCAAGCTGAAGGAGACTAAGTCCTTCTACATGAGCTCCTATGTCATCTATATCCTCGCAATGTGTGGAAAGTATGATGGATTGAATTGCAAAGGTGACATAGGTTATGGCCCCGAACAATTCAGTGTGTATGATTGCTACCCGCAGTTGCAGCTAAAGTCTATCGCCCATTACAGGCGTGTGAATGATGCATTCTTCATGTTCATCGTAAGGAAGCTTCAAGGAAACATGCATGAGAGGTTATCGAAGGATGCAAAGAGATTGATTGGCAAATATGGACGATGGTACATCCAATTTCCGAAGTTCACCTACTTGAGGATCCAAGGATTTTCATCTTATCCTTACCGCTTGCCGAGGTATCCTACCGACAAGATGGTACTACTAGAGGTGACGAGACAACTGTTGGCTTGGGACAAAATTCAGAAAGATAAGAAGAAAGCCGGAATCAATTTTCCGATAGCAGTTGGAAAGTTGGAAACTTGCCCAACACTGCAAGCTGCACAGCATTCAGAATATGAACTTCAAGCTTACAATCTTGTGCTTCATGACACGAATCGAGATCACTTTGATCCATTTAACACGATTCGGAAGGCATTTGGGAAGAGGTTTAGACACCGAGAGCACCAAGAAGATCATTGGGCAGATGCGGATGATGATGAGCATATCAGAGAGAAGAGGTGTTCCAGAATGGCTTGGGATTTGGTGAGGTCTTGTAATATAATGCCTATTCCTGATCAGTTAGAAGAAACTGAGAAGTTTTTTGTGCAAAAGATGTTTGACAAGGAAGGACCTATCATTATTAATTGGGCTGAGAGAGAAAATGGTCATGACGATTGGATACAACGAGTTATACAGATCACCAAGAAGTATGTAGATCGTCAAGTGAAGAAGCTCGAGAATGCAAACAAGGACTTGACCTATGACTTGATGGGAGGGACCGACTCGCAGCAATCACAAGAGGTGGATGATAGTGAATCTAGCAGCGAACATCACAGTGAGTCTAGTGGATATAGCATAAGCTCCAGAGAAGAAGCTCAACCTGGTAAGAGGAAGCGTCTGGATGACTCACATGGAGAAAGTAGTCGAAAGAAGACAAAGTTGAGTTCACAACACGAGGTTAGTACTTCTTCCAGGCAAGAAGGTGGTCCTTCTCAAGATATGAATGTAACATCAGCAGTGGAGAATGAAGTAAGAGAAAACCAAGGAGATCCACAGGCATTAGATCAAGAACACATGCATGAGGTTCTAGCTGAAGAAGTTCGATCGAGTCCCTCCAAAGATCAAGAAGCTGAAATGGATATACACATTGAACCGTCTGATGAGGAAGCATCGTCACCAGAATTAGAAGTTGAAGCTCAAGAACAAGATGTTCAGGAAGATTTGTCTGCCTTGCCAGAATGGTTGAGGAAGAGAGTACAGGAAACTTCGATCGTGGAAGTAGCGCCAGAAGTCAATATACAAGAGCTGTTAAGCAGAACCAGGCGAGACAAAGGAAAGGAGAAGGCGACTAGATTCTCCAAGATTACAAGAGACAGTTCTGGGTCCAGGAAAGTGCATATTGCAACGCCCAGGGTAGAGAAAACAATTGATGATATTGCTCCTGAAGATTATGACGTGACTACTATGGATTTGGGACCAACAACAGAAGAGCAAGAGTTTGAAGAGTTGGAGGAATCAGTTTCGGTGGTTAGAGAAAGATTGAAGCGTGAGAGGGAAAGAGGAGATCGATTGGAGAAAGAAAACCTCGCCTTCAAGCAGTATATCCAGCAATTGATGGATCCAATTCGACAACGTGAAGGGACGTCTACTCCACCTCCCATGCTTTCACAAGAATCTGTTGCTCAGTTGGAAGGTATGAAATCGCAGTCCCAAGAATTGAAAAGCTGGATAGGAAGAGTCAGAAATCAAATAGATACATTCATTGATAAACTCATCCAAAAGTATGAAACCGTTGCTCAGTTGTTGGAAAGACTTCAAGCAATTTCGGCCGCATGTTCCCAATTCGATGCTGTCAAAAGAGAATATATGCCACACTTGGAAGATTTGATGAACACTCCACTGTCAGCATTGATAGAGGAAGGAGTAGTTGAAGAGGGTTCATCGTATGATTTCTCTACTTGGTACTTCACTATGGACATAAGAGATCAGCTTTTTGACAAGGTTAAAATGGATTGTGTTCGAGTGGATAGTGTGCTCCAGAGAGCTCATAATAAGATAGTTGGTGTAATGGATGATATGTGTGTACTTTCAGGAGAGGTTGCGTTCCATGACGTGAAGAATTACCTACATTCTCATTACTTCAACTCTATTCACTTCATTTCTGGTGAACAGCTGAACAACATCTACTCCTTGATCTCACTTGTTGGTGGTAAGCAGGTTGGTCTAGCAGAGTGGGAGAGGACAATTGATGAGCATACACGAGATGTGAAGAAGGCAGAAGGAACCATTCGGAACGCGCCAAGTGTACCAGTTGCTGACATGGCGAGCGTTGTTCCAAAGTTCGTGGCATTGGTCGAAAAGAATAAACATAAGAAATAAATGCCACGATGGCAGTCCACATAGGAGCCAAGGTGTCACCTTGGAAAACGTGCCTTTATTGCTTCTTGTATATCTCTAATAATAGAAAGTTGTTATAACCACCTTTGATGTGGCATGATCTGGGCCATCGAATCCAAATTGATCCTGACCATTCATTGTATTTTGAAGGCTATATAAGCCTCATTCCTCTTCATTTTGTATAATGAGTTTTGAGCAAATTAGAGCTGTTGCTAAGACATTGCTGAGATTAATACAAGTTCATTGTTGAGCTATTCATGGTGATATTGTGTTCTCTTTGCAAGTTGCATGGTTGCTAAGTACTCACTCGCATTCAATGTTTTAACTTAGTTTATTTCTTTCAAAGTTTGTTTGCTTTAGTTTGTAGAAGTTATTGTCTTTCGATTACTTAGTGAAATCTCCATATGTTCATACCTTTTATGATTTGTCGCTGGCAAGTTGTAGTGTAAGGTTAGTCTGAACACATCACAAGCTTCACTTCGATTGTTTATTAAAACAATTTGAAAACCTTTAGCTTATCCTTAGAAGATTGCATCACCTTTGTGGAGTTGTTGCCTCATGGCGAAGCAAAGCGTGGTTGAGATTTCCAGGAATTGATGATAATAGCTTGCACTTAGATTAGATATTCTTTCTAAACCCAGTCTTTTGCTTTTTTTTTGAAAAAACATTGTTAAGAGTAGGACTAAGAGCTGAATTGCCATATCATAAGTTTATCATAGCGTGTAGCCTTGAAGCGATTGTTACAACCTGTGCGAGTGTAAACGGTATTTTCCTGCCGTTGAACACCAAAGTGTAAGTCCCTTTGTACGAAACAGCAAATCACATCTTTGCCAAACAAGCTATCCTAAGTCGAGAGTTGAAGATAAGGAACCTTGGAGTCTACTCAGTTGATCACAAAGTTTAGCATCTGGGTGATTTTGTTCAAGAGAGGATAAAATACGCGAGTATTTTATGCTGCGTTGTCTGTGCAAGGAAAACACATCAACAGTGACCATGAATGAAGGCGTAAACAAGACACCCTTATACTTCTCTTGGCATGAATAAAGGCATCCACACAACACAATATTATCCCTTTGCATGATTGTGACTTTCCCAAGTAGTTCGCTCCAAGGAAGACAAATTATCTTATCCAAGATAAATGCATCAAAGACATCAGAAAAATATGACAAGTCATCTCCAATACTCAAGATGTCTCCCAAAAATCCTGAATTGTGGGAATTAGCCCAATCTCTCTCCAATGGCGACCATTCCAAAAACGGGGACATTACATTATATTTGTGATTCAATTCAAATCATTAGTCTCGATAATGGGCCAGGAAATGCAACCAGAAAATTATATTTGTTAAGACATTTTTAATCCTTAAACGTTTATACCAACAATTGCATATTGGTAAAACACTAAATTCTTCTGTTACTCTCACATTGGATAAAATCATCCTGTAAGATGCTATTTTCTATCTCCCATGTTGCATATTTTACAGTAAATGATTATAGTTGATCAGGACATCGGTGATTACAAGTAGTGGGTTCAAGTCAAAAAAGGCTTACATGTATGGCTTCTCTAAGGCTGCCATCAAACTGCAGGCCGACTATACTGCAGGAGTCCTGTTGTGACGTTTTCACACATCGCCCCATTGCAAATGGGGACCCACTTTTTTCTCGCTTTCGCCGTCGTTTTTGCTTTGATCTTGCAGTTTCTTGCCTGAATCCATGAAGCTAGGAAAGAATGTCCAAGTAGCTAGCTCACAGGGAACATTAGGAATGCTTGAAATAGTGAATTTCCCCTGAGGATGAATAATGACCTACCTTTCATTCCTCGATTAAATCTGGATAGTCCATGGAAGGAATCCATCATCCCATAGAAGAAGTCCAAATCCTTCGCTCTCAGCATAAAATTCCTTGATGAACAGGAATCCTATTCCAAAGTTCCTATCCAGAATCCCGTTGCAAGGTCTATCCAGATTCTTGTTCCACAGTTCCAATCCATGTTTCAAACTTCAGAATCTGGAGGTCCTTGTTCGCAATTCCATTCCGGTGGTATTTGTCCTAAGTTCTTGTCTAGGGTCCTAGTCCAAAACCCACCATGATTTCTATTCCAGGGCTCTAAATCCAGAGTCCGGAGTGCATCGAGGGCTTGTCATTCCTTGTCGAAACTCATCGATCCCTGACTTGAAGTAATGGAAAATTCCAAAGATGACTACAGGGGTTCCATGATAAAAGAGGCAATTCCTCGTTCCAAGGTATAAATCCTCGTTCAAATGCCAAGAAGCTTCATCCAGAGTGAATAGAAATTCCACAGTTCAAGGCAGGAAAACCCAAGATCCTCAGGAAGGAATTCCTGAACTGGATATTCCTTGACAGAAAGGAATTCCTGAACTGGATTTTCCTTGACAGGAACATTCCTAAATTGAACATTCCTTCACCCACTCCAAAAGGGCGACCTTCTACCTTGCAAGAGTTCCGGACAAGAAAATTCCTTCACTTAGTGAAATTTGCAAAACAAGGAATTCAAGGATCATTCCATTCCAAGACCCACCCTGACTGAAGCTGCGACTTTTTACCTTGGAGGAATTCCTGACAGAGGAAATTCCCTGACCATCAGGAAAATGCGACAAGGTGGAAAATCCTGTTCCTACAGGAATTTGTGCCCTAGGACTATCCTCGGGGAAGGGGTTTTGTCTTTCCACCCCTAGGTAGTGAACCCACTCCAGTCCCGGCATAAAACTCAATTCCAGTCTTGTTCCTAGACTCCATGTCCCACTCCAGAAATCATTCCTGGACTCCAATCCAGGAATCCAACCCGGAGGTCCAAACCGGAGTCTTGTCCGGAAGTGCCTATCCTGGAGTCTTGTTCGAGGAATTCCTACCCAGAATCTCGTTTCAAGGTCTATCTAGATGCTTCTTCCAACCAAGGCGGAATTCAACAAGGACTGTCACTCCTTTGCATGATCATCCTTCAATCATGGAACCCAGTTCCTGGCCCGACAACTCCAGTCCGGAAGGTCAAATCCAGGAGATATCTCTTCAAATCCCGGTCTGGCACTCAACCTCATTCCATAACTCGGAGGATATTCGAAACGATGAAATCCTGTTTCAGGAGCCTATGATGGTTTCAGGGCGAAAGATGTTCCAGACACCAGAAGAAAAATGGAAAAGCAGACCTAGGAAAATTCCTGGTCGCATATTCAAGTACCAACTGGAATATGCGCCCAAGACAACCTTTTGTCCTGAGCGCATAATCCAGTAGGTATTGGATTATGCGCCCAGGACAACTTTTTGTCCTAAGCGCATAATCCAGTACCTACTGGATTTTGCGCCCTAGGACTGGAGGTGTCCAGTTCAACCTCCTGACCTGTCCAGTCAATCCTGGCTTGAAAATCTGTCCCTAACTCCTCTGTGGATGCCTGAATCTTGGAATTCACAGTCAGGATGGAAGGAACGAACTCTAAATCTCGCCATCGAAATCAGATATTCCTCGAGGGGATGGAAGAAACGAACATCCATCCTTCAGTCGTGGAGATAAGAGATTCCTTGAGGATGGAAGAAACGAAGGATGGAAGAAATGAACTCCTTATCTCGCCTCAAAAATGAGAGATTCCTCGAAGGGATGGAAGAAACGAACATCCATCCTTCAGTCGTGGAGATAAGAGATTCCTCGAGGATGGAAGAAACGAAGGATGGAAGAAACGAACTCCTTATCTCACCTCGGAAATGAGAGATTCCTCGAGGATGGAAGAAACGAACATCCATCCTTCAGTCGTGGAGATAAGAGATTCCTCGAGGATGGAAGAAACGAACTCCTTATCTCGCCTCGAAAATGAGAGATTCCTCGAGGATGGAAGAAACGAAGGATGGAAGAAACGAACTCCTTATCTCGCCTCGGAAATGAGAGATTCCTCGAAGGGATGGAAGAAACGAGGGATGGAAGAAACGAACATCCATCATTTAGTCGTGGACGTAAGAGATTCCTCGAGGATGGAAGAAACAAAGGATGGAAGAAACAAAGGCCCCGTGTTTTTGATCTCGTGTCGATGACTGAACCTCCGTAAAATACAGCTAAAGTATACCTACTGCCAAAACTGAAATCCCACTCAAAACTGACTTAAGGTAAGTCCTTGGCCAAAATCCATGAAACTGGAACAGGCAAGGTCAAAAGCGTAGAATCCTGCACATGATGAAATGTGCGCTCCAGGACAATTTGTCCTTGAGCGCAAAATCCCTGACCTACTGAAATGTGCGCTCCAGGACAATTTTTGTCCTTGAGCGCAAAATCCCTGACCTACTGAAATTTGCACTCAAGGACAATTTTTGTCCTTTGGGTGCAAAATCCTTGACTGCTAGGAATGTGCGCTCTAGGACAATTTTTGTCCTTGGGCGCAAAATCTTGCACCAGTGGAAAATTGCGCTCGTGGGGAACTCAGTTATTTTTTCAGTGTCTCTTAGGGTAAAGGTATATTAAAAAATGAATTTCTTATACTTTAAATATTTTTCAATATACCTTTCAGGATGTTTGAGATAGGTCTCGAATCTACCAGATTTAACATGCAAAATCTAGAATTTGGAGGATCCACCAGATTTCAGACTTAGTCAATTTTTCAGGATTTCAGGATTTCAGGCTACCAGACTTAGCCAATTTCAAATAGATAAGTTGCAAAATCATTCAAACAGAAGGAATCCTTGACTCAAGGAGAATTTGTCCAAGGGGCAATATTCCAAGACTTAGTTGGATTTTAACAAAAGTTCAAGGATCATTCTAAGGAAGAAAATCCAAAACCTCAGGAAATCCCCGATGTCGCAAAATCCAAAACCTCAGGAAATCCCCGACGTTGCAAAATCCCTAACATCAGGAATTCCTCGACATTGCAAAATCCCAGACAGACCAAATTCCTCGACAGACCAAATTCCCCGACAAACCAAATTCCCTGACAGACCAAAATCCCCGACCACCGACAAAGTAGAAAAAGACAAAAGATCTAAGTCGGTTGGGTCATAAAGTATGGCGGCTAGGGTTTTTCTAGGCTAACCTAGGTCGGCCAAGTGGCAAGGAAGGTTTAAATGCCTATATAAGGCAGCGCTCAAGTCACTTTCAATCATTCTAATTCAATTCCAAAGCAACAAGGGTAGAAATTCATCCTCCAGGACAAGTGGAATTCTAGGATGAGCAGGAATCCCTAACCACCTGGAAATTGCTTCCTGACCTGGAAATTCCTCCTGTCCACGCTTGGTAACCTTGGAATGAAGGAAAAGTCAGTCGAGTATGAAGAATGCCGGAGAATGAGGGAAATCCTTTGTTTGTTCAGGAATTTATAAGTGAAATTGATCAAAACTTGCAAAATCATTCATGTTTCATTTCATATTGCATTGCATTTATGGATTTTGTGCATCATGACTATTCGAGGTTTCCCTTGTTTCGCAGGAATCCAGGACGAGGATGGGCTTCCATGAAGACGGAGCTCAAGGATGATCAAAGGCTATCTCAGACATCATGGAGTTCCCATACTGGAGTGGAGGACTACTTCCAACACCAGACAAGGAGACTACATGTGAATTCTGCAAGAAGAAAAGAAAGATTCAAACATCTCAATGATACAAGGAAGGCAACATCAAAGTTTCCAGTTCAGCAACAGGGAGACTTCGCATAAAAGACCGGAACTCCTTTCAACACTCCAAGTCCAGTATCAGGGATTCCAGTTCCGGACAAGAGGATCAATCCTTGGAAAACCAAGAGGATACACTTCAAGTTCACATCCATCAGGAAGAACGGGAATCCACGCCAAGGATGAGGAATTCCAACCCTGGAATCCAGGACAGGGAATTCCAACTCAGGAAGGAATTCCATTCCAGGACCCTAAGGAAAGTGCGCCCCTGCTCAAGGAAGGATTCCTCCACATGAAAATCCTGTTCACCCTGGAATCTGCACTTAGGATAAAGGACTCCAGGACACCATGGAATTTGCGACCAAGGAGCAGGACAAACAGACAGTTGACTGGTCTCACCTACCTACCAAGCAGCTTAGTCAGCCTGGTGTCCAGGACAGGTGGCAACTTTTCATTTAGAGCAGGTGGCGTCCAGGACAGGTGGCAGCATCCCATGGAGCCTATGACATATTCATCCCTATCTCTTTAGGGTTTACACGGATTTTTAGGAGATCAGATCTCCTCACCTCCTCCTTTGGGTTATGTTTGCCTATAAATACGCTGAGGGGCCTCATTTTAGAGGGATCTTCTGCCTTCTTTCTTCTTTCATTTCTTAGGCTCTTAGAGCAAGTAGTTAGTTAGCTGTTCATTTTTGCTGCACTCCATTTCTGGAGCAAAGGAACTTTGAAGAATCAGCAAGATTGTTGTAAGACATTCCCAAATCAATACATGGACATTGAAGATTGGTGTTCTTGATATTCTTTGGATAGTGGCATGGTTTTCTGACTTCTTTGAAGCAAATCATAAGCTTCAAGATCTAAGTTGTTTCATTTCTATTTTCTTTCAAAGCTTTTCATTAGTTAGAATGATGGAGATTATTACTGTTGAATGGTTGAATCTGTTTGTTCATACCATTGGTGATCTGTGGCTTGCAAATCACCGTGCATGGTTAGCCTGAACTAATTCTAAGTCTAACTTCGACTGTTCTGCATGTTTCAGTTCCATGTCCCTTGCAGGAGCACTCTGAAAATCCTTACTCCCCCTCAGAAGATAGCACCATCCCTGCCTAGTTGTTGTCTATGACGAAGTAGAGGACTGGTTCCAGTTTCCATCCTCAGCAGTAGTCCTCTTCCATCGATTAGTTAGACTCCTGAACCCTTACCCCATCTTTTGCATTTTCTTTTAGATCTTCGTTAGGAATAGTTTGTAAGCAGTCTCACTGAGAAATCATTCCGTATCTGGAAGTGGAACTAAGAGCCTACGCCTTGTTTTCCGTGGAAGAAACAGTGAAATCCCAGTCTCTCTGTTGGAGGAAGCGGTAGGCTCCAAGTGGTCCACTTGCGAAGGAGTTTCATTCACCCACTAAGCCGAGTCCCAGGAGTGAATTCCATGTCCACGAAGGAGTAAGCCCACGTAAGTCCCCCTCGTGATTACCAGCAAATCACATCATTCCACTGAGTCTATCCCTGTGCACGTCAAGACCTGACATAAAAGGAACCTTGGAGCAGTCTCATTCGATCACGTAGTTCAGCGTCTGAGAAGCTTTATTCAAGAGAGGATAGAATACTCTGTGTTTTATTCTAATGTTGTTGTAGTCACAAAAACCTCATCAACAAGTCCTCAGTTCATTCTATGAATGCTTTGTTAAATTTATTCATGCCATTTTCTTACACTGTTAAATTGTGTTGATGTATAGTGCATTAATGAAGTTCGATGTATTGGATTGTAACTTAATTCTCAGCTGTCAAACAATCAAGTTTGTTTTTTAGAACAATACCAGGAGAGCTGTATACATTGCAGACCAAAATTTATGGAAATGGCACCAGAGATGTGCCTCATCTAATCGGTAGAGACCAGCAGTTTCATCTCTGGTTTAACTCAACTCGGGATTTCCATAATTATTAAATTCTGTAGACACTTAAAGAAATTCTGTAAGTTTCCTTGTATAAATGATTAGTACATCCTATTTGGCTGTGATACCATGTTAAAGAAATAAGATTGAGGTAACTAACCATTAAACATATAAATAGGAAATAGAAATGAGAAACAACCAGAGATTAACACAATACACTTTATTTACATGAGGAAAATCTTTTGCTAAAAAAACCCATAAAGCATCATTCAATATTGAGGAAACTTATAACAAGTCTCTATAAATACAGACATAACAAAAACCTGTATATTACATATCTTCTTCCTCTCATTCTTCCCTAATGGCCTCATATGCATATAAAATGCATTCACCTCATATGCACATAAAATGCATTCAAATATACGTCTTATGCTCTGCAAGTGCCTCCACATATACAACAATATATATGTAATGTATTCTTAATGTAATACATTCTTCCAATATGATTGCCTATACTAAAGTCAATACAAGGGATTGGTGTATTCACCTTATAACCTTTTGGTTATTAATTCAATCAATAAATTAATTATTTATAGATATAAATCACCCTTCACTTTATATTATAAGGATAAACCTTATGAGTTAGAGTCTTATAAATATTATTTAGGAGTACTTACATTAAATGCAATCCCCTAATAGACATTATGCCCTAACAATATTTTTCAGGAGATATGCAATGTGGCTCCAAGTTTCTTTGCTTGGAAGGTATGGTTGGAGAGAAACAGTAATAGTCAATGAAAAAAAATAAAAGAATTGAGATCAACTTTGGAAGGAGATCTTGAAGACCTAATCTTGTAGTTTCACTATGCTAAAAATTTTTAAGTCTAAAGAGGCCAATCCTTCTGTGGTTTCTATATTTAGAAATTGACCTGACATCATAATGTTTTATGATAGCTCTCTTCCCAAAGGTCAAAATGATAACAATGAGGATTATTGGGATCCACCTCTGGTTGAGTGGGTCAAATTGAAGTTTGATGGGGCTTCCAAGAACCCCGGGTATTCTGGGGTGAGAGCTCTCATCAGGGATCACGAGGGTAATACTGTTGTTTTCAGAAATCAGTTCACTGGTCTTAAACAACACTGCCGAAGTTGAACGTCTCATCTTGGGTCTGAAGTTGGGGATTTAGGTGGGAATGCATAATTTGATTGTTGAGGGAGATTCTAATTTGGTCATCAACAACTTGCTAGAAGGAAATATCTAGAACTGGTGGATCCACAACTTTATTGATGAAGCCAAGATGCTGATAGGTTGATTTAAAAGAATCTGCTTTATTCATGTTAAGAGGAAGCATAATAAATTGGCTGATTGGCTGGCAAATTTGAGTCTCCAACCCTACTTCCACTCTTATATGCATGTTGGCAAGAATTTGGATGCAGATGGAAGTTTCTATACTATTTTGCTTATTCTGGATGATGACAAATAGGCTAGGTAATCTTTTTGATACGACTTCTTCCTCAAAAGTCAGCCTGTTTAAAAGACTCAATAAGATTTATTGGAAAGACTACGACTTGATATACGTTGGCAATAAGCTTTTTTCTATTGTTATTTATCCCATGGTTGCTGCCAAGGCTGTATGTGGTTTTACTATGGTGGCTCGTGCTTTTTCTGTTCTTTCCTATTCATCCTTGCTCTTTCCCTTCTTGTCTCTTGCTTTCTCCTTTGCGCCCTTGCTGTTTTGTCCCCAGCTTTTGTCTTTTTCGTATGAGTGCTTATCTTATGCTGGTCTTATGTCCTTTGCGTTGTCTTTCCCGAGTGCTTTCTTGAGCTGTTTTGCTGTTTACTTTGCCAGGTGTTTAGATTGATGTTTACCTTTCTTTTGTGCCCCTGCTTGTTATATTTGTACTTGGGCTCTTTGCCTTTCTTATCCCATGTCCTTCTGCTCGCTTGTGTCAAAGAGCATTGCATATTTTCTATAAACAACATGGTACCAATTTGGTTTTTAAGTTGTCTTGTAGTTTGTTTTTGGTCAATGGTTTATTTTGCAGGAAGACATTGCTGGAATGTTTTCTGCTTTTTCATCGCCTGTGGGCTTCCTCCTCTTGGTGTAGCAGGCTCTTTATTTATTTGTGTCTATGTTGTCCTTGTCTAAAAACTTGCACAAAGGTATTGAAGTCCGATAGATCATGACTGGTGCTATTCTTTTGGCTGCCAAGTCTTCATTATACCTTGCTCATAAGGAATGTGGACATTCCTTCCAGTTCCACTCTTTGACATAATGAAGAAACCAACAATAACAGAATGCGACCTACTCAATGGATATCCTACGTTAGATGAGGAATTGAAATATTAAGGCTACCAAGGTTCCTTCTATCTCCAATTCGAAGGGGAAACATAAGGTGGTCTTGTGTGCTCCCAAGCCTTTTAAAAAGGCTCATTGTTCAAATGGTCCTACCTAGGTCAACTCTTTCAATTTGAATATGGCTTCAGATCCTGCATCCGATAGGACTGCTCATTATGAGTCTTAGATGGATACCTCTCCCATTCTTCAGAATCTTTTGACTATGGCCAATAACTACTACATCCAAGAAACTCGTGTATAATGAATAAATCTTCATGATCTCATGATTCTCATCTATCAAGATTCTACTGGATAATATGGACAATCATTTTCTTCAAATGAGGGTGGAAGCAGATAGAAGGAGAAGAACTCTTGATGATCAAGCTGAGACTCTAAATGTGATCAATGCCAATACGGGGCATCCGGAGGATATCTATAATAGTCTTTGTACATTGGTGCATGATATGACAGGCATTGCTCATCAAGTCCATTAGTGGCTCTACATGGTGGTCAGTGCCCTCGAGTTACAGACACCCTTCGGATGTCAAATCCTGAATGACCCTAAGAAAGATTCTTAGTTTGTCCTAGTTTGTTTCTGCTGCTTTCTTGGCTTGTGCCTTTTGTTTCATTATACTTTGGCCTTTGGCCCTTTTGATTGAATATAGTTTTTAAATTTATCATTTTTTTTAATATAATAAAATAATTAATAATTGTGTAAAAAATATATATATAAATGAATAATAAATAAATAATTATATAAGTAATAACTAAGTTATTATTTTAATTATATTATATTAATATCTTGGTGTCTTTTAGATATGTGTATTTAGAGCTCATATTTATGGCTTGACTATGATTGATCACTAATCTATTAGATTTTAACAGCAATGGACAATTGTTTGAGTTTACATCACGAGGTTTTATGAGACAGTATTGTGTTGGATTCAGTTTGCTCATAGATTCTCAATGGATTAACGATGAGACATTGCGCTTGAATGAAGCAAGGAAATGATGATGACAAAGCCGAAGATGATGATAGGAGACTTGGTGCCATCGCATTCCTGTAACAATGCTCGGGCTAAAACAATCAGTGACATCTTCATCTGTCAAGGTGAAAGGAATGCAGAATGCTTCCAGTGGAATCTAGGGTTGAGGGGGCTAAATTGGACAATCCAAAGAGAAAGCGAGGTATTCTGTAAGGAATATCTGAGAACGCTCACAATAAGGATGGTTGTAACATATTGTGTTGCTTTTTGCTGATGGTGTTGATCTGTAAACAGAGTGGTCATACCACACTGCTATAAGGAAACATATTTACTAGTTGCAAAGAACTCAAACAAACACAAACTTGCATCAACACCATTTAACAATGGTTATCTCAATAACATTAACATGTGCAAATGTAAGAAACAGAGTTCTTTACCACCATAAATGTGGAAATAAACACAACAAGCATGCTCAACTGAACAAACTCAGAATTTACCTGGAGAAAACCCAATTTGGGTGAAAAAACTTTAGCCTAAGGAGCAACCACTCCCTGTTCCACTATGTAAATGGTAAGTATAGATGTTTAGAATGCAAAACAAAGCATCAACAAACTCCAATACAGACTCTGGAGCTCTGAATACACCTGTCACACACTTCCAATTACATACACAGACTTGCATTTGCTTGCATATTCCTAAACAATGGCTTCCCACTACAAAATCATGAGAGCTGAGTCTCTCCCAAGCATTGAGAAGCAATATAACACCTTCCCACAGCTCCCAGAAGGTGAGAAGATGAAAGATCAAATGCCAAAACTGAAGATGAAATGCCAAACGTTTAAAATTCCAACTCATTGTCTGCAGAGAGATGTGTTTGCTGAATTACTAGTATTTTGTTAGCCACCTGCTGCAATTAGTGAACATGCGTTTGCCGCCTGCTGCAATTGGCGAATTCCTCAAATTAGGTTTTCTGAATAGATTTGGAGTCTGCAAATTTGATTGGAGACATTCAGAGCTGTCACTTTCTATCTCTGATCCTTCTCAGTCAACTTCACAGCCTGGCCTACTGCAAGTGGTGAACTCGTCAAATTGGGTTTTCCAACTAGATTTGGAGTCTGCAACTTTGATTGGAGACATTTCAGAGGCGTCCCATTACATCCCTGATCCTTCTCAGTCAACTTCACAGCTCTGTTACATTGGTTTGATGACAAATTCTTATTTTAGGCTTCTTGGTGACACTCTAACAAGCTAGGACAACTAAGAACCGATTGGTCTTGCACACTTGAGACCCGACTTTTCAGATCAAATGTGGTCCTCTTATCTCACTCTGGTGAGTGATTGGAAAGATAGTTAGATGCTCATGCTTGCCTAAGCAAGTTCTGCCAATTAGTTGTTAATAACTAAAAAATAAGAATTTATTTTTCAATACTTTTAGAGACACTCTAAACTTCAAATTTTCTACTAAGGAAAGTCAATGGAGACCATAGAAACTTGCACCTACTTGTAGGTTCAGTTGATAGGTTGAACCCTCAGCTCGAGGCCTTCCTTTCAGTCATGAGATTGAAAGGGATATTCTATGAAGAGGCGTCTTTCTAGCATAATTTAAAACTCAGTGTTTGGTATGGGTGAGAGATCTAGAGCCTTACTCTAAGGTTTGTTGAATGGGCATGTGTTGAGAGAGAGGAGACTATGTGCTCTAACATATGATTAGTTGTAAATGATTGATCTGCAGCTTACTGTCCAAGCTAAATTGCTTGCTCAATCTTTTTATCTTGAGAACATCTTCAAGTTATAATTTATCTTCACAGACTCAGGTTTCTTGATGCTTTAGCTTGTGGTGAAGAGAGATATTCATATTTGCAGTGTTTCTCCAAGTTTCAGGGATGAGGGAACGAGATTTTGGGGAAAGCAATTTTTTTTGTGGATTTTGGGGATGGTAGGGGGACGACTGTTAAAATGATATATAAAACATAATATTTGAATTTTTGATTAAATAAAATACTAATAACTTAATAAACTAAAAGAAGCTGAAATTTTAAAAAGTAAATACAATGTGCTGAATTTGCAATGACAATCCATTGATCTGATAACCCATCTGATGAGAATATGTTAATTGATTTTAATTTCATCAATCAAAGCTACAAATTTTAAGCAAAAGAGTTAGAAATTAGAGTTGAAAATCAAATGATAAACATGAATCTGTCAAAGCAAGGAATGTTGTTTAGATTTTGGTTTCAATTTTTTTTAAACTTAATTTTTTAGTCTTTATCACAATGATCTGAGAAATTATTCCCTACCTTCCATTGCAATTTGAAGGTTTATGTGGCACAGTGGATACTTATTATTTTCCTCATTGTGGGGATGGGCAAAAAAGCCTAGGGGACACTTTCCTAGGATGATGCTGGATATTTGCTCTACGTTCCTTGGAGTGGGTTGCTTGCTTGGTTAGCCTTGACAACCCCAGCCTTGGTATTTTGTGTCTGTTTTACCTCTTTAGTCTATTGATATTTATGTAGACTAGCTCCCTCCTTTAAGACGCTCCTTAGATGGCCTTTCTCTCTGCTTTCTTGTAGAGGGTAAAATTATTAGAATTGTTAGAGACTATATATATTGATAATATATTTCGGTCATTCATATTAACCTTCCATAACCTCTCAGCCTCAAATAGCTTTCTATACTTCGTGTCTTGCAAGTGGATTGTAGGACCATTTTATGCTCCAGCCATCTTCAATATCATGGGTCAAATGGCCTTAAGATCTCTCTTGTTGGATTGAGGGTATGCCATAACTTTCAACGAGTTTATACATGTCCACATAATTTGTGGCATGACAGGTTTTATCTTCTTTGCTTTTTGTTGGAGGTTGAGGAGGAGCACTTTACTTTTAGGTGTCTTTGTATCATGAAATTTGAGGGAGATATAATTGTTTCTGAGACTTAGGAGGGCCACTCACTACCATTTCCATTATTGAGACCTGAGGTGTTTGGCCTTTTATGTTATGTGCCTAGGGATATGATATTATAATGTCTAAAAGTGGATGGAGATGCCGACATGTGGCACACATCCCTTAAGTTTGTTATATTGGGTCATGTGGACAACTTGTGTAGTTAATTATATTAGGTGATGAGGAGGCCTTCATTGGGATTACCCCTCCATTATGTTACTAGGAGAAGGTCTATATAAAGAAGGTGAGTATCATTGTAAGGATATGTGAGTATGATATTGTATTTGGGATCTCTTGGAGATATAGTGTGGAGTGGCTTCTTCTATAAGGAGTATTGTGTTCTTATTGAATACTATTGGAGGTATCCCCCTCGAAGTGGTTTAGGAGGTTGCACCCTCGAAGTGGTATATTATTTTCAAGTATTTGCAGCATATTTTCTATTATATTCTTCTATTGTCAAATTGTTTCATTACAAGTGGTATCAGAATGTGATCTTGGCACTGTGAAGACAAGAGTCAAGGTGATTTTTTGTTTCTTCTGATTTTGGAGGTCATTTTGGGAAGTGCATCTCTCTCTCATTTTGCAAATTTTTTCTTGATTTATGGAGGGGTAATCCCAATGAAGGCCTACTCATCACCTAATATAATTAATTACACAAACTGTCCACATGACCCAATAAAACTAACTTCGGGGATGTGTGCCACATGCTGGCATCTTCATCCCACTTATACACATTATAATATCATATCCCTAGGCACATAACATTTTACCATCTAGAAATTATTACTTTCAAATTTTGGGTTTATTGGGGAACTTGTAGATATTTGTTTGTTTTATCCTATTTCAGTCATCGGAGGTTTTAAGCACCAGTTGGTCACTGTAGTCACTAGTGTAGATGGTGGTAGATCCACGTGACAACATCCCTTGTTGTCAATGACCACGAAGGCAACCCTAACTTCTTATTCCTGCACCTAACATAGGGTTTACTATATTTTGCCTTTAACAATCCAAGTTAAAAGGGTAGACACACGTTACCAAGTTTCTCTCTATGCTTGGAGGACTGTTGATTGTGGATGTTAGGAGAGGCATTAGGAAAGTACTCTAGTTCCTCTTAGGATTTTCTTGTATGACCCTCTTAGTCTAGGTTATTTGCTTGAGGACATTGCTGAAATTTTTATTGGGTCCTTGGTAATAGATGAGGATGCTGGCCCTTCTTTAGTTGAATTTGATGTAAACTAGAGCCTTTTTCTCGATTGGTGCCCTTTTCTTGGCTTTGCGGGCACCTGTTGACAAGAGGCTATATATGCAAAAAATACAATGACAATGAATGCCATTAATGATGACTGATTTGAAGATAATGGCAGTTGATATATCCAAGAACAACTATTCTTTTGTAATCTTGTAATTTAATGTTACATTTTGACTTCTGGAAAGGATTTCTTTACATAAGTGATTTTATTATCAATGCTAATTTGTGTTCGATAAGTATTGTCTTAACTAGAGTTGCATGGACATGGATACGGTATCGGATACGGATAAGGTATCGGATACGCATACGGTTATTTTTCAAGACCCCTAATATGGATACGGCTAGATACGACATATATATATGTATGTATGTATTTATAGATAGATAGATAGATAGATAAATTAGCAATAAATAATTTAAATTTAATATAAATAATATATATTTAACAAATATATTATATATTAATAAATTAAAAGTTAAATGTATTAAACATAATAAATAAATAAAAGTTTACAATGTAAAGTAAAACAAAAAAGCCAAAAATTAAAAAAAGTATCACCAATTAATAAAATTTGTCTGTTCCTCCATTGCTTGTTGACACTATATCTCCAACTTTAGAATGAATGCGATTATTTGAGTAAATACAATCACGTAGAAAGACATATTTCCGATTATGTGCATGTTGGTCCAAAGTAGTTCCGTGCAACAAGAAATCAACATGCTAGGTCATGGAACAGTTGCTTGCGGCAATTTTTAACATTCTAGGGTTAATATTTTTGGGATACGGCACAAATATCATGAGAATGCCGCATCTGCGCGTATCCGGCACGGGGAAAAAATAGGGTTTTTTTTGGGTACGACCGGATACGGTATCCAAGAAGTATCCGAGCCGTATCCTATAAGTATCTGTATCCGATACGGCGATACGCGTACCAAGGGAGAGGGGGTGGAGTATCCGGTAACTGTGGACTCGTAACACATGGAATAATTATTTACAACTTAATCTCCTTTATTCATTCTTGTGAGATGGAATCAAGATGTCAGATGGGATTATTAAGGATTACAGGAAATGAATTCTCAGTGACAGACTAGAATCATTTATCTTGGATATTTCAAACATGGAATTTAGTTACACACATTCTTGATACATGTAACAGGTTACTTTGGTTGTTTGACAGGAAATGTAGCTTTACTATTGCTGTTCATCCAGGATTTTGATGGTCATTTACAGAAGAAACTAAGATGTAAATAGAATTAGTATGCTTGTGACTATTCTTTCAATGCTTAGGTTAAATGTAAATGAGTTTCTCAAGCTATGCTAAATTCAATTTTGATGATATTGGTCTGTGTTTATACTGCATTGTTGTTTGCAGTATATTATTCCGAATTTGTCAAAAATTGACTATAGAATTTGTAGTCAACACAAAGTCAAAATTGATTTTTTTGGTCCAAAATGTAACATACACCCTTGTATATGTTATGTTCTGTCTGATTTTTTTTTTTTGTTTTTGCTGGTTTGAAGTTTAAGTTTATATTGCATGTGTTTGCGTGTGTGGTTTTTGCAATAATAACATAGAAAATGCAACATAAATGGAAAACCCAGAAAAAGTAGAATAGATAACAACAAACTAACACCAACCCAGATTGTATTTAACCAAAGTATGAATTATGAGTACATACCCATTTCACAGTTCATAACTTCGTCCGGATGCTGTAGTCGGATCAGCAACAATGGCCATAGAAATTTGTTCACAACCCACAGACATAAAGATTTGGTGTTACAAATCAGCAATAATAATATGCATACCCTTGGACGTTGAGAATGGTGTCAATAGTGTCTTCGAACAAGTGGAGATTCGTGCACAAAAACTCAGTACCCTCTCTAGGCTGTACGACCCAACTGGAACAGCAAATCAGCAATAAAACCCATGCAAATCTGTATCTTCTTCCTCTGTTTTGGACTGTATGAGTTTGCAGCCCCTAGTTGACCCTGCTATGAAGAAGAACAGCCACTAAAACCCACAAAAAGTATAGCAAACAAGAGGTACGGCCTCTATAGAAAGTACGGCCAGCAGCTATAGAGTACGGCCAGCAGAAATAAGGAACAATAAGCTCAAAACTACTCCGTAAATCATCAAATCTACTCAATACAATCTTATTCTCAGCTGCAAGTGCTTGTCTTCGAAAGATGTGGTCATTGCATGCTCAAAACTTCTTCAAAAGGTATCCTGTAAATGCACAAATGAAGCTCCTGAGTGAAGCCTCCAATAACCCCTTCCTGATGCACTCTTTCATACACGAGGAACGGCGAATCTGCAAAGGTTTCCGTCTCTGCAAATTGATGATTGAACCCAAAGAGCCAAAACTCAAAACCCCAATGCTAGAGCAACTCAATATCAAAGCACATATCCTAAGCAAGCATAATAAAAAATGAGCTTTCTTTTGCCCTTATAACTCCCTCAAACCCCAACGCCCAAATGAGAGGGAAATTCTTTTAATTTTTAATGTCTAATTGACCCCCTTGTTCCTCCATGAGGTGGGCGCTCTTCCCTAGGCAACACTTTTGTCTAACTTTAAGTTACAACTTAATATTATAAAGTCAAGTTATAACATAACTTAAAGTTACTCAAAAATACAATAAGTTAAATCTTTAATTTAACTTATATAAAATCGATATAACCCTAGAAGATTTGACTTCTCGAATCTCGTGCCCAGGCTCCTTCACTGCTATGCTAAATATGGAAACTGACTCTGTCACGACTTACTATAAATAGTAAGTCCACAACTGACTCCCTGCACACTACCGTTAGCCTACGGGAATCCTGTGATAGGCTAACCCTGATCTCCCGGAGGGATGAGCTAAGTGGGGGACATTACACAAAATCTGTTTTAACAGACTTGAAAGGATAGATTTTAGACCCAGCTTAAATGGTTTTAGTTTCTTGGTAGCAAGTACCAGATTTAAGATCCTTGCACTTAGTTGGGAATTTATAGTCCTACAAAAAGACATAATTTCTTGGACAATTCATATTAAGAAAATTCTGTTATCTTTTGTTTGTCATGTAATGGATGCTTAGCATTTAGACATTTTATTGAGTTCATGGTTTTTGGTTGCTTCACTTTAAGTGTCTAAGTCATTAGATCTTTGACGGTAAACAGTGATTGGTTTGTAGGTGGCATTATTGGATGGGTTAACAATGGGAGGAGGGGCTGGTATCTCTGTTCCTGGCACTTTTCGCGTGGTAACAGATAAGACTGTAGGTATTTTTCTCAATGTGAATTACTAAAACTTTCTAATACTCCTGCTGATGCATCAAGATTTTAACAGTATATTCATATCTCTAGTAGGGAGGGGAGATACTGTCTTTGTTTGGCCAGGCTCCATTTATTATTATTTTCCTCCATTAGTGGATTGTGATGAAATTACAATGCAGCAACCCTTCTTTGTTTTCTGAATGTTTATTTTGATTTGTTTTCCACAAGATGCGGAACTAACAAATATATTATATAAAATTTTCTGTAGGAAGCCCCATATCTAAGGATTTTTAATGTTATTCTGTGGATCATACTTGCTTCTTTAGGTATTTAGTGATCCACGCCTTATGTTGAAGCCTGTCATTTAGCGTACATCTTCCTAATGCCAATGTGTTCCTAAAGACCAATGACCAATATTTTGTATGGATAATTCTTATTATATTTAAAAACATCTTTCTGCTCATATGGCAATGTCAAAATTAGTCAAATAGCTCTGAGATCAAAATTCTAGTAATTTTTAGTGGCTAGATTTTCTTTTTTAAAAATGCTGATTACTTACACACTTAAAAATGTTGACTCACATAACTCTTTATGAAATTGAAGCCATTTTCCATGTAATACCATTTATAATGAGTAACATAAGTAATACTAACACAAATCAGAAGAGTTTATGATTATCTATCAGGAGTTTGACTTGTTTAGCTGTGATTCTTAACTTATTGGGCTATTAACGTTAATCTGAATTAGAATATTGACTATTTGGGCTATTGACTTTACCCTGAAGTACGGCAAATATGTATGATGCGGGCATTAAATGAGGTTTTGAAGACCTATTGCTCTCTGTGAGAGTGAAGACATTGTGAAAGTCCTGATTATGAATAGGTTCCTCCCTTTGATTTCTTCCTTCACCTGGTGTGGTGGTTTATGTTTTCTATTGTTGAGCTTATTTCCTCTCTACATTTTAAATTGAAATATCCAAAATTGTCATAGCAGTTACACTGGAATATACAAAGTAAGGTTATGGTCCTCTTATCATTGTCAATTTATTGGGCAACTCTTTCTTTCCATTAAAAAATTTTGAGAAAGTGATTTTCCAGTGGCCAACTCTCCTTACTGTGGTTTATATTATGCTATGTTAATCATGCCATATTGTATGAACTCCATTTGGGATTCACTTTCTCAAGAAATACTGTTTTGGAAGAAAATAGTTTAGCCATTTGTTAATATATCATTATGTGCTCACTAGCTGTTTATCCAGCCTGTGAATAAATTTGATCCTGCACGTCTATCAATGAGAATGCTCCTTTCGCTGTTTCCTTATGTGTCCACCTTCTTCAATTATCCTCCTTGATAATATATATTCAATCAGTATACATTAACATTTAGTGTGATGATTGTGTTAATAGATAAAGAACCATATTGCCACAATTGTTTTCAATATGTATCACATGATTTAAAAAGACAATAGCCATCTGCATGCTGACGCCCTTGCTTCCCAGCATCTCTGTGAAGCAAGCCACACCTACTATCTTGCTTGAAGGTATTGTCAGGTGCAAGTATGTCCAGATATATTGGTTTTGAAAAAATATTAATCAATAACAGTAGTGTGGTGATTTGGGCATAGATGTGTTTATATGCGAGGGCACGCTAATATATGGCTGGCATATGGTTTCAATTTTCCACGATACAATTCTTAATAGTAAATACATTAATGGTGGCATATGTTAATTGCATTTGTAAAACCGTTCTAGAGGGTACATGGACACTCTTATGCCAATAACTATCAATAGAAAATACTGGAACACATGAACAATGCTATAGAATAGGGAGATAGGACAATCTGTGAGAGCTGCCCTTACCTTGATCACATTTCTTATACATTATGGTGGTTTTGGTTGAGGTGTGTCTGTTGGACCACCCATCTCGTAGTGACAATTGCTCACAAAATTATAATTAAGTACACCACTCAGCTAACCATGTAGTAAGACAAAACCACAGTGAGTTCCAAGTATAAAATATAATTACAAAATACTAAAATAGTAATGAATTTGTTGTCTAACATCTGCATTTCCCACTATCTCTAGTTCAGTGTCCTTGTCGGCACAGAACATAAGACAGATCAAGCAGGATGAAGAGGAAATGGGGATGAAGAAGATGTCCCTGGATGGAGAGTTGCTAACACTTATGGTGTGCTTGCATTGTGCTGCATTTGACATTGCCCTGACCAACTTACACTTTGTAGAACCAGGTGCTCTCGCCTTGACTCACTTCACCTAAGCTCTGAGTGTATGTACCTCTTTCATTCACTTCTTCAAGTGCTCCTCCTCCTATGTCTCCTTTTTGTGTGTGTACTTGACCATATGCACTGCCTCCTTTATCTTTCTCTCAAGTTCTCTATGAGCAGTAGTAAGGTGATCTCTTATAGCTGTCACCTCATCGAGTTGAGTTTGCATAGCTGCAATATTTTCCTCTAATCCAGACACCTAACTCTCGTTGTCCTGTGTGAGTTGACCCTGAAGTTGGAGCTGCTTCTGGAACTAAGGGCACCGCTCCTTTTATTTTCTGTCAGTTCCTCTCTTTCTCTTACAACTTAACCTCTTTCCACTGCCATCTGTCTAGCGGCCATTCTCTCATTAATCAATACTTTTCTTGCTGAAAATTATCAAAGTCTGAATCACTGCCTTAAAGCATGCAACTCCTCCAACACTCTGCACACTGGTGGGTGGAATGGATGATAGGTCATGGGCAAACCTACTGCATGACTTCTCTAGGGTGTGATGTGTTGGCCATACCTGATTCTCATAGATGCGAGCAAATTCTTTGTGGTAGTCTTCATGTACAACTAATGAATTTGAGACATCTCTACTATTGCTTCAACCATTCTTGCATTCTCTGTTCTTGGGTCAGGATATTGTGCTTTCTTAGCTTTTGACTGTGTATTTGCCATTAATTTGTTCTTTGCTAAGTCAGTCTTGTTTTTTTTCTCTCTTGAAGCTGCTTTGGGCCATGGTAGCAAAAGTCTTTCTCGGGAATAACTTGACAAACCAAAAGATAAGAGTTTTTCAATTAGTTGTGAAAAACTTGGTAAAGAATTGGCAAATTATAAAACAGACAAAAAAGAGAAACAATTGTTATTTTTTGATTTCACACCTATAAAGACCATAGCGACAGAAAATGAAACAAAATGAGTGTACACCATGAATTATGGATTTTGTTCATTAATTGAGTTTGTTGTCTTGCTGATTACATTGCATAGTACATTACTACATAGTTCGACTTTAAACTTTGAAACTATAAATCAATTACAAAATACAAAGTACGTAGTCAACCTACAAGGTAAGAAAATAGGGAGGGAGCCTATGACGCTAGCTGCTACAATCTAGGGGCTGCAAATTGTGATGATGCTCTAGGGCTCATGCTCCCAATTTGATTGATCTCTCATTGATCATATACCTCCTTCAAGATAGCCAGGTCCTCATCATCAAAATGTGGCTGCTCATCATTTGCGATCCATTCTGGATTTGGATCGATCTCATCAAGGTTAATTGAGTGGTAGTCCTCAATTCCCCTAATATAATCAAAATCGATGCATGATTTCCATATGTATTTGGAATAAATATTAGAATTGCAAATTACAACAAAACAATAATTAGAATTTACAATTAAAATTGCAGTTTTTTCTAACCTTGAATTTTCTTGAGCCAAAGGTAGAGATTGTGGTGAACGAACATAAAATCATTCATATGTTGTTGAGTTGAACATTTGCGTTTCTTGGAGTGAATGTGTTCAAACACACTTAGAGAATGCTCACAAGTGGATGAACTAATGGCTGGCTCAAAATGCACATCATCATTTATCAAAGGTTTTTGACTTCCTTGCCAAATAAATTCCATCATTGCACTGACAAACCCCAAATTTTATCAAGATACTATCAGTTATGGTATAGTTAATACATATAATGTATTTCAAAATTCTACGTTAAGCTTTAAAGAGAAAAAACAAAATTTGATTGTAAATACCTAGTTTCAAGCTGTTCTTGCCTTATATGGCACAAACATTGGAGAAAATCCCTCTGCTTGCTTGCATGAGGGCAGCTCTGCCATAGCTGCCTATCAATCCTTTGAAAAAGGGAAAAATATCTCAACGCATTCGAAGAGGCCCTCTATCACCTCTGCTTTGTTTCAAATTGAGTCAGTATAAAACAACCTTCGATTGAGATATTATTTAGCAGCATTTAGGGAGCAACACGTCTGTCGAGCCCATGGTTTAATAACTCGGACTTGACAATTACTCGGCGGACCCAAAAATCTTAAAAACTCAGGACTCGACAAAAACTCGGCAATAACTCGACAAAGTTATTGAACATCAAAAATACTTAATTTTTAAAAATGTGCATATTATGGAATTTATGGACCATATTATTGATTTCCTTCAATACATTTCATCTAAGTTGCCTAGGATGGGCTCGGGTACTATATATGTATTGTATATTAATATTAGTATATAATAATAAATTATAATATAATATATAAATATTGTATTAATATTAATATTATAATAATATATAATACTATATTATAATATATTATATAATAATATTATTAATATAATAATATATTATATATTATAATATTATTACAATTAATACAATATAATCTTTTCTAATTTTATATAATTAATACAATTAATATTATAAATTAAATTAAATTTATATTTATACAATATAATATATAATCTATAAGTAATATATAATATAATATAATTTATTATCATGATTCATAATATATAAATTAAAAAGACTAACTATGAAAAAGACTCACGAGAACTAACAATGAAAGACTTCATCTTTGGGATATGCAACATCATATGGAGAATCTTCACAACAAAATGCCAAGCTTCAAAACCCCTAGTTGCGGATGAACGAACTCTAGAAAGGGGCGAAAGAAAACATGTAGAAGAAAACCTCGAAATCGTGCGGAAGAAGCTTTGGATAATCCTGCATGGAAGAACATTGAAAAACGCTTTGAAATCCAACAAAAACGTATAGAAAAATTAAAAAAACATGCAAAATGCCTTAAATCCGCAAATTTGGGCGAGTTTTTTCAGCGCCACACGATTTTTTGAAGAGTAATTGTGATTTTTTGTAGAACTTTTGCTGTGCTTTTTTATAAAAAACTCGTCCACGAGTTTTACCCACGAATACTCGCAGTCTGATTTTTTTGGCGAGTGCTCGCCGATTTTTTTGGCGAGTGCCTGCCGATTTTTTAAACACTGGTCGATCCCATCTATCATTGATGATCTCCCATATGGGCATGCACTTCTCCTTATCGTTATCCATCTTGCTCCTAATAGCCTCCTTGGTCTCTATCCGTGACTTCATACAAATAGCCCAAGGGTTGATTTATTGTAATGTCCCCTTTTAGGGTATCCTTGATTTCTTCACCTACACACAAGAATAACTCCTAGAAAGGGACATTAGTACTATTAAAGATCAATTTAGTGATGAAATCAATACATCATAATCATAATCAATGACAATGAACAAGAATATAATGTTACCTGTGCGTGCAAATATTCAATTCCTGCAACCACAGACATTAGCACATATACAAGTACATATATTCTTTCATAATCATTAGCAATATCATAATCATAATCAATAATGAATAAATACATAGATCTAACTATATTTTCTCATACTTATAATTTAACCATGTTTAGGCCTCATGATATACTTCGGGAATGGTGGTTGTCGTGCCCGGTTGCTAATCCAACCTAGTTGTTTATCCTAGTGGAGACGGGGAATGTATTTGTTAGGGCGCTGAATAGTAAGGCTCCACTGCCATAGGCCCAAGGGTTTCATTGCTACACCCGACAATTCCTCACCACTTGGCTCAAGGGTTTCATTGCTACACCCGGCAATTCTTCACCACTCGAGGATCACCTATCATGTGAGACCATGAATCGCCGTTCCTTAACGATCACTCATTAAGGCGCTGAATAATATTGCCGTTCCTTAACAATCACTTGTTAAGGCGCTGAAAAGAATCGCCGTTCCTTAACAATCACTTGTTAAGGCGCTGAAAAGAATCGCTGTTCCTTAACAATCACTTGTTAAGGCGCTGAAAAGAATTGCCATTCCCTAACAATTCACACGTTCCTATAGGATGCCAGAGAAGATTAATGACGCGGCATCGTGACACTCATCCCTTGTATATCATGAGTAGGGTTAGGAATCATACCATTAAGGGCTTTGCCTTCTCGTTTCTAGTGATCTCATGGATCTAGTGTAACGCTTTTCATGCATATATATTCTTTCTCATAGGATTGGACTTTGTCCATCATTTCATTATAGCTCATTACATGGCACTTATTGGCCATTCATATTATTTCACAATCAATTATATTGCTGAGATAGTATTTATTCAAAATGCATGAAATATACCTTATAGGTTGTTTGAGTATTGATAGGCTGTGCTAGATCGCTTTCCAGAAGTTATTATTCTTTGTTTGATGCTGCACTGATTTGTATGACAGGAATATGTATTATGATTGATTGATTGCTGCCTTTGTGTTTAACTTGTATTGGACTGATTAATGCGCTGCAGATGAGTAATTCCCTGATGTTCTGTACTGGATCGATGATGATGTGTTGAGTGATTGAAATCCGAGTGAATGAATTGTGTGTGGAATGTATAATTCGCTGATGTTGTGTATTGGATGATTGATTGTATTCTGAGTGCTTTATTTCTGCCTCTTTATATTCAGAGTATATTATTCTTCTTCTTGTAATCTGATATATATATCTGTCCTTTTCTTTCATTGATGTGTATATGATGAAGTGAATTGATGATGTGTGATATGATTTCATGATATTATTTAATTACTGCTGATATATATGTTTACTGCTCTGAGGTTATGATTCGATGAGATGGAGATGAGATGTGTATTGCTGCTTCTTCGTTGATGGATCCTTGCCCATGCTGTCCACCGATCCTTCCTTATACCTTGATTGCTTGCCTCTTTCATCAAATGGATGTCTCCCTTCATGGAGATCTTTGACCATCAAGGGATGTCACCTCTCACATCAGCGCTGCCTTCTATTATGTTTTTTGTCTTTCTTAATCGCTGCCTTAGGGATTCGTTTCCTTATTTTATATGAAATTGTTGTGACCTAATCACACATCGCCCCATTGCAAATGGGGACCCCCCTTTTTTTTAAGCTCTGATGCTTTGCTGAGTCTTGGATGATGTCTTAGATCTTCTTCATGATGAAGTTAGTTGTGTTTGAGTCCTATAGTCCTCTGATGATCTGATCCTGATGTTTTGAGATCCTGAAAATGACTAAGTTTGGTATCCTGATATCCTGAAAATCCTGAAATTTTTTTCTAAGTCTGAAATCTGGTGGATCCTCCAAATTCTGGATTCTACATGTTAAATTAGGTGGATTTGAGACCTATCTCAAACATCTTGAAAGGTATATTGAAAAATATTTAAAGTATACTTATACTTAAATATATTTTTCAATATACCTAACCTCGGGGGCTTTCAATTCTAGGCGCAAATTTGCTTTAAGACCTTAGGCGCATTTCTCCACTTGCACAACCTCAAAACTCCACCTAGAACTCCTGGTGCCTTTCATCATCCAAACCATAGAAGTAGAAATCGCCAAAAAATCACGATTTTTTGTAAAAATCGCAATTCGCCCAGTTAGGCGATTTTTACCCTCAAAAAATCAGATTTTTATATAAATCGCGCTCAACAGTCATCATTTCGTTTCTAGGCTTTTCATATTTCGTTTCTAGCGGGTGTTTAGGGCTTTCTGTGTTAATTTTCCCTGCGTGCGAACAACCGATGAGTTTATAAAATCTTCCGGCATGAATTTTTTTTGACGAGTTTAGAAAATCTTCCGGCGGGAAATTTTTTTACGAGTTTAGCATGGAAGAAATGGGATCCAACCATTTCGAGTATGTAATTTGAATTTTTTTACGGCATGAGACAATTTTACAAGCACTATAATTCAAACGAGTTCGGCACTACCAGGAATGACTCACATGAGCCAGAAGTTTGTCTTGAGGCGGCGGCTGCAAGTTTGAATAGTTGAGCGCGGCCCTTGGAAGTCTGCGACCTGACAACTGCGGGAGGCACGATTAGACTTTAGGTTTTCTTTTATTTATTTGCGTTCGGCGGTAGCTTTACTTTGTTACATTTCTTTTTTTTTTAAATGTCTTGTATTTACTATTATATTATAGTTGTTTTATGTTTGTGAGGGCTTTCAAGTCCCAATCGTTAATTCACATGCCGTAGGTGATTTTTATTATCATTTTTTCCCTTGTTCATTTTTAGCACTTCAATATATTTTTAAATTGACCACCGTGTCCTTTGTTTTTCATTTTAATATTAATATTTTTAATTTTAAATTTCAATTGTAATATTAAAGTTTAATGATTTAAAATGTTTAATTTAGATCTTTTAATTATTAATATATTTAATATCTATACAATGTTTAAATTTATTATAATATATTTAAATTTAATATAATATTATTTGTTTATTTTTTAATAATTATATATTAAATTTATTATAATATAATATATTTAAATTTATTATGATATTAGTTTATTTTTAATAATAATATTTAAATTTTTAATAATTTTAATTTAATATGTTTAAAATATTCAAATTAGATTTATATTAGTCGAATTTAATCACGATTTTTTTTCCTTGCCGAATTTAATTCGAATTTTATTGTTGCCGAATTCGAACTCGAACCTTGTGACTTAGATAATGCTCACATATAAAAGCCAACTAATTAATAATACCTTTATCTATTGCTTCCCCCATATGCCATTTAATTATTTAGATGCCTTTGTAATAGATTATGACTAATAATTTAGCATTTATTATTCTATTTATAATATTATATAATAATATTTATAGTATTATAATATAATATTTGTGTTATTAATCTATATATACATCAATATATTATAATAATATAATATTATATATTATATTATTAATATTTATTATAATATTTCTATATTATAATATTAATATTTTTAATATATAATATATTATTTGTATATAATATTAAAATATAATATTTATATCATTAATCTATATTTTTTTACATTAATATATTATAATAATATAATATTATATATTATATTATTAATATTTATTATAAATATAATAATATTATTAATAGTTATATATTATAATATTAAAATATAATATTTATATCATTAATCTATATTTTTCTACATTAATATATTATAATAATATAATATTTATAAATATTATAAATATTTATTATAAATATAATAATATATTATAAATATTTATTATAAATATAATAATATATTATAAATATTATTATATTTATATATTATATTATTAATAGTTATAAAATTTAAAAAACATCAGGGTTTCCTTTCCTTTTTTATATTTTTCTACGTTTTTGGGAGATCCAATTTTTTCCCCATTTTTTGAAAAAATCTTGTACTTTTGGTTTGCCGATTTTATCTCCAAGTGATTTTTGCTTCCTTGATCCAAACAACCTCAAAATTGCGCCTTGAACCAAGGATGCAAGTACTAGTGAAGAAAATTGGCACCTTGAAGGGCTAAACTCCCTGAGTCACCTTGCAATTGCTTAGAGTCTAATAAACCCTCATTTAAGCCTAGGCGCCTTTTCTTGTCTCCACCATCCATTTTGGCGCCTAGAGGAGAATGAACTTCAAATCACTTCCAACTGTAGCGCCTAGTGTTAGAACCTTCAAAATGACTAAATCTAACCAAAGGAAGTCCAGGCGCCTATTGTCACTTGGATCATCATGAATGAGTGCCTAAGTGGAAGGAGAATAATTATCTTGTATGAAGGCGCACTTTTGTGTCTAAATAACCTCATTTTGGCGCCTTGAAGGAAAATGTTCTAAATCCTAAGATCTAGCGCCTAAGTGTAGAATGATCTCCTATAGGTTTGAACAAGTGATTGAAGCCATCAAATTGCCAAGAAATGAGCTAAGTATACCAAGGTGCCATTTCCTACTCAAAACACTTAAATGTGCGCCTAGACAAAAGAAGCATAAAACCATAGAATTTGATATCATTTTGAAGTGAGAAGTCCTCCTAGCAACAATACACTTGCCGGAAACTATCTAAGTTGAAACATAAGTTCATCTTCAAGCCTAGGCGCAAATTTCCATTAGGATAATCACTTTCTAGCGCCTAGGAACTTATCCATATCAAGGCGCATTCTTTTGTCTCTATAACCTTGAATGGGCACCCTGGGAGAAAATGCCTGAAATGACCTTCTGTGAGTGGGCGCCTAGATAGGAGAGGTCACTTTAAGTCATCTTCTAATGATTGAAGGCATGAAAATGAGCAAGTGAAGTAAGGCGCACTTTCTATCAAAACCACTCCATTCTAGTGCCTTAGCATGAAAGGAGTCTCTAAATCAATAAAAGATGGCGCCTAGAATTGAAATGAATGATTAAGACCTTAGAAAGGTGGCGCCTTAAGAGGCCTAGCCTTCCATAAGTTTATGAGGTTGATTAAGCTCATAAAATGCTCATCTTGACCTTAGGCGCCACTTCACACTTGGAGGATCCTAATATTGCGCCTTGTAAGAGGACTTAAAAGTATGAAATTAGATGTCGTTTTAAAGTGGGAGTCCTCTAAGCACTTATTCACTAAGTTAAAATCATCAAAATGCAAGAAAATAAGCCAAAGAATCTAGGCGCTCATTGTCACTTGAGCAACCGTCAACTAGCGCCTAGTCTTGTGAAGACAAGAATCAAGGATAAAAGACCTCACCTTGTTAAAATGAAAAATTGTAATCATCGCCATGAGTTTGAAAGTGTTGAAAAGCTAAGAAATAGGCTAAGTTAATCTAGGGCGCACTTTTGCATTTCTACAACACTAGATGTGCGCCTAGATTGGAGAAAGGTTATTCACATGCTTAAAGTTATTTCTATGTGTTTATATGATTCAATATTTGTCAATAATTTAATATGAGGTTTCCTCTGTGTTGTAGGAGAAGGGATGGAGCTAGGAAGTCATTCAAGGAATGAAGCACATAGAACCACCAACAAGCGAGGAATGAGGTTACAAGGCCACTACTAAAGAAAAGGCATCTTGTTGCTGCTTTGCCAAAGGATTACATTAAGTTCAAGTATACTTCATCATCTAGAAGGCATCTATCCATTCAAGCCTTAAGTTCTCCGAAGAATATCTTGCAAGTACACTTCATCAATAGTTGCATCATGTTCAAAGACATCCATTATACTTCAAGTTCTCACCATCTTCAAGTATCAGAAGAGTCTCTTACTCAATGAAGCATCATCATCTACAAGCTGAGAAAGAAGCATCATCATCATCTACTCTACTTCATGTTATCATCGATATCTATTCTCCAGGAAGTATTACCACAGAAGATCATTCACATACCCTGCAAGAAGAATCACAGTGTTAAACAAATGAGCAACATACATCATACACATCCAATTTACAAGAAGATGAACAAGGCAAGATCATTGAAGATACATTCCAAATATACAAGTTCAAAAGCAATTACATTGAAGACTTCACACAAGATGATACAATTTGGGAATATGCCCACAGAGAAAAGTGAATAAATAGTTGAAATCCACGAGTTTGCTAAGGTGGCACCTATGTGGCATGTACCCATCATCATTCAATCATAATTAGCCACATCATATGACTACATTCAATGCATCTACAACAAGCAAGAAGCCAAAGAAGACGTACATGTGGAAGATGCTCTAAAGATTCCATCATATCCTTATCTTCTTGGAAAACATGCCTTCATTGCCTCTCTTATGTACTAAAAATAGCAAGTTGTTGTAACTACCTGCTGAGTTGGCATGATCTGGGCCCTTGGCTTCCGTGAATTGATCCTAGCCCTTCATTGTAAATCTGGATCTCTATATAAAGGCCTTGTTGCCTCATTTGTAAAATCAGTAGTCAATAGTTTTGTAAGAGTAGAATAGAAGAGACTCTCGAAATTCTCTGAGAGGACTTGGAGATTGTTGTAAATATTTCTCAAGATTAATGCAAAGGACATTGGAGTTCGCTTGGTGTTTAAGTGTTGTCTTGTGAAGTGACATGGTTTCTTGTATCTCGATGAAGTGGAGAGATGTTTCAAAGTAGATTAGAAGTTCATTGATGTTATGCATGTTGTATTGAATATTTGATCAACTCCTAGCTCATGCTTTTAACATTCATCGCCGGTGAAGTGTTGTGTAAAGCTAGTCTGAGCCTTATCATTTGCTTAAGTTCGATTGTAGATGCTTGTTTGAACTGCGCCATCCGATGGGTGCTTATATGAGCCTTCATGATTTGAAAACCTTTCGCTATCCTTAGGAGATTGCACCAACTTCATGTAGTTGTAGGCATCCTTGGCGAAGTGGAGTTAGGTAGATTAAGGAGTTTGTCTATTCTTGCATTATCATTGCTTCATTGACCTTAGATTAGCTCCCTAAACCCTATCTTTTTTCCCTTTTTTATTATTGATGCATTGTACATACTTCATCCACACTCAAGGGAGAAATAAACTAAATGAAAGCAGAAGAATCCAACGTAAGTCCCTTTGTGATTATTAGCAAGATCACATGTAATCATTGAGTTTATCCACCATAAGTTATAAGAAAGGAACCTTGGAGTTGTCTCGATTGATCACTTTATTTAGCATTCGAGAGGCTTTATTCAAGAGAGAGTTGGATACTCAGTATTTTACTCTATTGTTGACTTGTCTAAAAACAATTATCAACAGAAATGCCACTTCCTTATATCCTCTGTAATATGTATATTTGCTGCCTTTATTTATTAGCTGTTGGAATTAAATTAATCGTTGTTGCTTTATTAATTGCTGCCCTCCTTTGTGATATCTATTTTGAAATGTATCGATGCTAAAGTCTTTTGGTCATTATAATTATATTTACTATAATAATATTTAAATGAATTTGTATTTATTATTATTTATAATTTATGTTTATATTTATATAATATATAATATATAATTAATAATATATTATATTATAATTATTATATTTATAATAATATTTATATTTGTATTTATATTTATTGTTTATAAATACAATAAATATATTATATTTTTAAATAAATAATATTATTTAATATTATTATATACTAATAATTAAATATTATTATATACATGGCTATCATCCAATTTGACAATGACAAACACCATATTTGACGCAAGCAACTTCTCCGTCTTGTCATGATGTTTAAATCTTTAATTTAAACAATACCTTAATATCGGGACATGCCATTTATCCTCATCGACTAGTCTCAAAACTTTGACTAAAGGCTTTGAAAATTGCACAATCTGTTCTATATCTACCCAAAAACTTTTATAAAAAATATAACCTACAACAATCTGTCATCAAATCACTGACGAGGCTAGACTCGACCCACTCATTTGAAATGATCATTTCTTTCAAGTTCATCTTCTATGAACAAAGAGTTTGTATGAGAAGTGTGGTTAGCATAAAATGAATTTGTAATGTTTTGTTAAGTTGTTTGTATTTGACTATGTATTATTTACTTGTCGGCTTGTGGGTAGTTATTAGGTGGCAGTTGTTAGTAGTTGTTGATGGTTGTGTTTTGCTTGGCAACCGTTGAGTTCTTTAAATAGACTTTGTGTAGTTAGGGAAAGTAGTCTGATTCTTTGTTGATCATCCTTGGTCTACTTCTGTGTTAGGACTTCACGTGAATAAAGATATACTTTTGTTACTCTATTTGGTATGCATTGTTAATTATATTCTTTTATGCAAGTACCGGTCTTATTAGATAAAGGAGTAAACATTGGTGCCATTGCCTTAAAGAAGTGGGGTTCGATTTAAGACATTGATACCCTTAGACCCCAACCAAGGTGGGAAGAGACAACAACATGGTCAAGACCAAGAGATCAGACAATCTCTTAGGCTGGTGGAGCAAAGAGTGTGGAGAATATGACTACGGGAGGTAGCCGAAGAGATTCCATAAGTGTAAATTTAGAGCTGAAGCTTGACTTGAAGTAGAAGTCGGAGTTGGAGCCTAGTGGGGAGTGAAAACATCAAAACATTCAAGTTGCTATGAACAACCATATGCAGGAAGAATGGGTGGAGATAGCTAGATATCTTCCCTTATCTAAAGAACTGAGCATCCGTCTTACAAACCATGTTTGATTGGAGGAAATAATTGGATCTCCTAAGAGTGAAATGGAGTCAAAGGACTTTTTGGTAGATGAAGATTGGGAGCATATGAGAGCAATCCCGAGGCATTGAAGATGAAACCAAGCCTAAGTCACTCAGATTGAAGTTTGGAGTAGGAAGAAGAGAGTTTGAAGGTGGAATTAGTGGTGTCTGGACTACCGAGGTCTTTGGAAGGGTCAAGGATTGGGATGTGTCTGAAAGTGCCCAAGGAGTAAAGGAAATTCTTGACTAGAACTTCGAGGAGAGGTTTTCAAACACTACACTCACATCAAATGATGGTGTTTCCTCCAGCAAGTCCCAGTGTCGAGAGGTGGAGATAGACTGGAAGATCCTCTAAGACATTGTAGAACTTGTATTACTATATGGACGACAAATGGGCAAACAGACCAAAGGTATTGGTTAAGGTGTTTTCCAACCACACTATGGGGAGTGACGATAGATTGGTATATAGACGTTCTTAATATTGAGAAAGTAATGTGGGACAGACTAAAGAAAGCATTTGAACAAGAGTTCAAATTATTAAGGGATGATAATGAGATCCTCATGGAAATCTATAATACCCAACTGGGTAAGCACGAGTATGTTTGAGCCTGTAATAGGAGGCTCAAGGAGTTACTTAGTCAATCGGAAAGGGAAACAATTGATGGACTCAAGAAACAATGGTTTATTGAAGGGTTGATACCCTCACTTGGGAAGAAAGTGAAGATATGTAATGTCCCTTATAAGAAGATCCTTATTTTCCACCTTGCACACGAGAATTACTTCTTAAAGGAAACATTAGTAATAGATATTAAAATAATCAAATCAGGGTTAGTAACCACATAAACAGTATCGGCATAAATCAATAATTCAATTATTCAATCCTTAAGTTGATTCATACTTAGGGTTGTCTATTATATGTTAATCTTATTCATTTTCAAACCCTAGTGGAGATGGGGTACTATCTCTTGTTAGGTTGCATGAATCATCCTCTACGGGTAGTGTCTTTTGTATGATGTAACACATGCCCATTCCACCTTAGGTCGTACTAAGTGCCCTTGTACGAGGTAACACATGTCCATTCCACCACAGGTCTTACTAATTGCCTTTGTATGATGTAGCATATGTCCATTCCACCATAGGTCTTATCCATTGCCTAAGTATGATGCAACATGGTCCATTCCACCGCCGGTCTTATCTACCTTTCAAGGTATTAATGCTGCTTCTTCCTAACAAGTTTACTTACAATCTCTCAATGTTTTCTATGATCTTATATCATGGGTTTGTTTCTAAGGACCTTGCCTTCATTACATAAATCTAGTATGATTACTCTTTATTTGAGCTTAGTCCTAATGATAATGGATTCTTTTATATATATAGTTGCATTATCTTTACTATCTCGTGATCTTATGGATCACGAGATGGTATATTGATTCTATAGTTCCTCTATGAGAACTTGTCATCATACCATCTCATGGTAAAGCTCAATTCATTAAATATCATTTAAATAGAGATGAATCATTAAGACATTATTCATTGATTATTCTTTAAAGGACTATGTCCATTCTATTACCATAGATATTCTTCATTTCTTGTCTTGAACATTCCTTAATATCCTTGCAAGCATATGTTATTTTATTCTACCTTAATTATGTCATTATGTAAATTAGAGATAATGTTAGAATCATGGCAAGATTCATACCTTAAGAGTACGCTGGATCTGTGTATGACTGGATGATAGATTTATATACTTTCAGTGTTACCTTGTCTGCTGTGACTGAACCAAATCTGAGCTTGATATATCAGTTTCTTGATAATTTAGAATTGGTTCTGTGTTGATCGGCTGGACCAGATGAATAGAATTCCTGCTTCTGAATTGTGAATGAGGACCTTATGATTCTTCCTTTCAGGTCGATGATTGTATGATGTGCTGAATGAGGATTGTTTATTCCCTTAATTGCTTAATACTCGTAAAATATATTCTCCCTTCTTGAATCTGTATGTATCTTCTTATACATCTATTCCCTAATACTTCCTTTATCAGATGATCGCTGAATGAGATAGATTCGTTCCTGGATTGATAATCAAGATGCTTGCCTATGAATGGTTCGAAGATTAATGAATGTGCCATGCCCCAATGGAGTCCCATCGATCCTCTATTTATACCTCTGAAAGATCATCTTGTAAGAGACGTCACTTCTTGTAGTGATCGTGCCTCTTAGAACAACCTAATCGCACTTCTAATTAATCATTGGTTTGGATATTATGAAATCGGTTCGTTGTTTAGTGACTGCCTTAGTTATAAGGTAATCCTGCCTCATCAGCGATAACCATCTAGTCAGCACTAATAGTGCCTAATTCAAACGTTATTGACCCATATTTATTATTTTTGCTGTTTGGTAACAGTGCTTAAGATATTATCTTCTAGGCTTTGTCCACGATTCCTTTAGAATGGTCGGGTCCCTTTTATGGTTGTCCGATCCTCTATTCATTTTCATTTAGTAATATTTATTACAATAATAATTAATGTTTATATTTATATATATACATTTTGTAATAGTATTATATTTATATTCATTCATTTGTAATATAGTATAATATTTATTTATTTATATATTTATAACTATAATAATATTTATATCGATATTAATAATTTTATTATATTAAATCTATATTACTTAAATCAACTACAATATTCATATCTTCAATTTGAATACATAATCGATTCATGGGTAAAATATGGGGACATGACAAGATAGTTCTTGCATCATATGAGGAGGCATACAATCAGGCCATGGACATAGAGAGGGAAAGCAAGACATCCGGCTTTTCAAAGAAAAGCAAACTGGTTTTTGATTCAAGTGACAATGAATCTAGATCGCTACATGCTCCTTGGAGAGACATGCAGAGAATGATGAAAGAATTGAAGGACACAAAAGAAGAAGGTAAAGAACTTTGGTGTACTGATTGTAAACTAGATCACACCAAATCTAATTTTCCTAAAATGCTATCCTGTGATATATGCCAAGTTACGAGTCAGTCAATTAAAGATTGTCTATAATTTGAAGAGTAAAAGTACACAAATACTCTTTACACAAGGAGGGCAGTCCACACCACCAAGCACTCCACTGAAGCTGCAGAATAACAAGAATGCATCTTTGAGTGGCTATCAAAATCAAAGAGGGAGAGGGTGGAGCTAGATACAGTATAATAAGGTCATCCCATTATATAATGTCAATGATGTAGTGATTAGGGACACTTTGCAAGGGACTTCCATGAAACTAGAACGAAATGGGACTTCTTTGTAAATGGTGTGGGCCTAGAGATCATGATGATGCTAGCTGTTCGAAACAAAAGGAGAAGATCAATACAATTGATGTAGAGAGAAATAATGAAGTATTGGCTATTACTTGAGCCTAAGCAAAGAAGGTTGTGTACCTAGACCCCTGTACTGAAAAAGAAAGACTTCGTGAAGCAAGAGCTGAGGTGGAGCATGCTATGGATAATGAATGCTGCCACTCAATGCAAATGCAAGTATGGTAATAAATCAATTGCAATTCGTAAAATTATTGCAAGGGAAGTACTTGAAACCACCGTACCAATTAAAGTAGTGGGTTTATTACAAAGTACTCCCAAACTTAGAAATGCTATAACTTAAAGGAGTGAGATAGTGCCTGCCATTGCTCATTTAGAATCTAGAAACAATGAAGACCCCATAACCGAATCTCCATTTTTGGGAGACTAGGTGATCAATCCCATGTTACGAATGGTTAACATGGTGAAAAAACTAGCAAAGGTGCACATGGAAATCCTTGGAAGGAATCTCACTAACACAATTATTGATGGCTGGTTTGGTGTGAATGTCATTCTAGAAGACACTTGGCGAAGTTTGGGTAAGTTGACTATTTGGCCACCAACTTTCTAGTTGGTAGGAGGAGATCAACAGAATCAAACTGCTTGGAATCCTTATAGGACAAAAGGGAATTAGTGGAACTCAAGCATTTTTACTTAACTTCATTGTCATCTCATTATGGAAGAAAGCATACGATGCATTGTTGGGTCGCGGTTGGCTGATAGTAGCCAAAATTGACCACAATTGGAAGAAGAATACACTCCATTGAAAATAAGGGTAGAAAGTATATAATTGATTTGAAGAATCAAGCAGTAAACAAGGAAGCAACTTTCGTGGATTCATTAGGCTCATTAGATTTTGATTACAAAGAAGAGTGGGTAGAGAAGCCTGATCAAAATCCCATGGAGCCAAATGCCAAAGGAATCTTGGAATTGTAGTCATGTTTAGAAGATGAAACAAACTCCCTTCGTAGCCTGTTCCACTAGCAAATGGAGGACTATGAAGTATTTCTATCAAACTATGATTTTATTGAAGTTGCGGAGAATAATAAAGAGAAGAAAGGATTACAAGATGATAAGAAGCAACCATTTAATGTTGAGGAAACATGAGCGAATGTTTATGAAAAGTTGAATGGTTCTTGTGTGTTAGACAAAGTACATTGTTCATAGTTATCAATTTATTCTCAAAGTCCAAAAGCTATAAATATGATTGACTTGAATGTTCCAACAACGGCTTCAAACTCAACCAAAGATCATAAAATTAATGAAGGTATGACTCAAAGTAATAATATTAAAAAACTATTCGATTTGGAACCTACGAATACTTGTGCTAACGAATGTTACAAAGGATCCTATTCATATTGTATATTTTGACATGATATCAATATCGTAGGAAAATAATGAAAAAGCAAAGATTATTGTACAGTGGGTTGGAAAACAAAGTCATGAAGTTGGAGGGGAAAATAATAGATGGGCTCCACATTGGAAAAATGGAAAAAATAATAAGGGGAAAATAAAAACATTGCAATGGGTGGAAAAGGCAAAAATTAAAAAATTGAATAAAGTTCGTAATTTTTATACAATCGTATGGCCACCCATGCAAGGGGAAATTAAAAATTAAATTATAAAGTTCCTCCCACAAGGACCCCACTATATGACAGTCGAGGTAGAAGCAAATTAGAGTTTATAATAAAATTATTTCCTCTTCAACCATAGGACCTCCCTCTCCCACCATACGCTCAACCTTGTCTTGTATGGGATGACCAACAAAATTTTCCATCATATGCCTCTTGCAAGCACTTTCATCTTGGACTAAATGACCCTTGCTAGCAATTTACACAATATGGCTTCCTCAAGAATTTCTAATTGTACAATTGTTGCTTCTCTTATTGTACGGTCTGGGCATTTCTACCCTCCTGTTGATGTTGTACGACCCTCTAGCATTCATTCAACTATTGTACAATCTAATCAATCACCTAATGTTGCTGTACAGTTTGGTCTTCTCCATCATTATGCTACTATACGGTTTGATAATTCCAACCCTTCTGTTGCTGTTGTACGACCTAATCTTCATCACCTTCTCGTTGATAAAACCAGGGATTTATTTCAACAAGTTGGTGAGTTGGGAAGAGGCACATCCCTTGCTTTCTGAGAGAATTGAACAAGATTTTCTTGATGGGAATGATTCTGAATTGCATGAAGTATTGTCTAGGTACAATGATCAGCTTGGTGAAGCATTTTCAGAGTCAAGACCACCTTCCAACTTTGTTCCTTGTTTGTTTGATCCTCTGAGACAATTCATTAAATTATGCCTGTTGGCAACTACATTCTCTGTACAAGGCCTTGCCTTGTGGATATCACGATATATTTCATAAGTTTTCCTTTCTACTTCTAGCTAAAGCCATCACTGCCAATTTTCAGTTATCTATGTTAGAAGCTCGACATTTATAGGATCTTCATCCATTTTCCGTTGTGAAATGTTCACTTGTGGAAAGATCAGGTTATGATTAGGCTGTTTTGGCTACATAAGGAAATCATTAGCTTGAAGGTTCTTCTTCCTCTACAATGTTATCACGAGTTTGGAAAACTTTATGTAATGTCCCGTTTTCAAAATAAAGCCACTGCTAAAGGATTTAAGTCTGCCAAAGAGTGGACCAAGGATTATAGAGAGATCACATGAGATTAAAATCACCACCGCTCCCAAATACATAACGAAGCCACAAAGGTATTTATGCAGGCAATGAACTGTGAAGCTTTGCCTTGTCTTCTGCAACAGCTTAACATCCATCACAATTCTTTAGGTGATCAGTACTGCACGAACATGCAAATGCATTTTAATAGTACTTGATGCTATTAAGCCAATTACTCACAAACGCTTGATAGAAAAGGAGCTTGAAGGTTTTGGAATAAGGCTGAACAAGGAACCTCCTAATCTAACATTTAGGAAGAAGGACAAGGGTGGAATAAACTTCACATCTACTACGGCCAACACAAACTTGGACCTTGAAACTGTTAAGGCCATTTGTGGAGAATACAAGATTCATAATGCTGATATATCTCTTCGCTATGATGCCACTATCGATGATCTTATAGATGTGATTGAAGGTAGTTGTATGTATATGCCTTGCATTTATGTGATTAACAAAGTTGACCAAATTACCCTTGAGGAGTTGGAGATCTTGGACAAGCTTCCACACTACTGTCCAGTCAATGCTTGCTTGGAATGGAATTTGGATGGTCTGCTGGAGAAAGTGTGGGAATATTTGGATTTAACTTGAATATATACAAAGCCCAAAGGGCTTAATCCTGATTATGAAGATCCTGTCATTCTTTCATCAAAAAAAGCGGACTGTCGAAGATTTATGCATCCGCATTCATAAGGATATGTTAAAGCAGTTTAAGTATGCTTTGGTATGGGGTACCAGTACAAAGCACAAATCACAAAGAGTTGGATGAATCAAGCTTTTCACTAGTCTGCCATAACAACTTCTAATTGCCAAATCAGCCTTGCTTACTCCAATAGATCATACAAGAGCTTCTATCATGATTAATGTTATTATTGTCATAAAGGAAACATTTTAGATGAATTCAGAGGGGCACTATTAATTAAAGAACAGAACACATTAAGAATAGCCGCCATTTGCAGAATATTAAATGCCTAGCCAAAAACAATAGAATACTTATTCTATGACTGCCGCTGATAAGTGTTGGCGTAGCGACTATATCGACGAGGAGATCCCTCTCCACCACAAGTATGTGCTTTTGGTGTGACGGCAAATTCTACATGGTATCAGAGCGCAGGTCATCGGTTGGAGTCCCTCGAGCCCTCGACCCTTCGTCCGTGTATGCTCGGCTTATCGACGTGGTACGTAGTGGATAAGCAACCGCCAAATAGGATTAATACTATGCAATTTGTAAGAGGGTTTGAATAAGACAAATCCTAGTCAGCAATAATAACAAAGGCAAAAAGGTAATCGCAGTTCTTTGTCCTGAGCGCTAGAAGACAAAAATTAAAAAGACAGCCATTAGAAGACAAAAAGTAAAAGGCAGCACTTGGAGTAATACATATTATGAAATTATAATTAAAGTTATTTCCAAAAGGCATATGAATGGGTCATAACCATTGGAGATATTATTAAAATATTATTTCCTTAGTTATATTAATGGTCATCTGTAATAGTAGTTTCTATTTATGTTATTAGGATAAGTTTTTAGTTTCTTTAGAAACTTATGTATCTTATTCTTTAGAAACTTTCTTTTCTGTATTTTAGAAACATCTTTGTAAACTCTATAAGAGCTTTGCTCTTTTATTCATTAATTCAATTATTTTTACCATAATATGGTATCTGAGCTCAGGGTGAGTGGGAAAACGATTTTTAAATTTTTTTTTTTTCCTGTGCTCCATATGTGGCCGTACAATTCCGTACGGTGCTGTATCTTCCTTGGTTCCCTGTTAGCAATTAGTCTGTTTTGTTTTTTGAACTTAAGGCGGATTTGTTTTTCCCTAGCTTAGGGCTTGAAATTGCGTTGTTTCTGTGTGGCCACATTTTATGAAAAGTCGTGACTTTCGCTCGCGTTTTTCCTATGACCCGTCGGCATATTCAATATTTTCTTTCTGTGCACGCGATTTTGTTGAAAACTTCAGGGTTGTGATTCAATTTTTGGGTTGCTAGTTGGTTTGAACGACGTCCTTCAGAAATCGCGTTTTTTGTTTTTTTCGAAACTCCTGATTCTTTGTTTAGGCGATTCCTTGTTTGGCGCTGACTGTTCTTTCTCCAAGGTCGCGTTCTTTTCCTGTATCTGAGTCACCATTGCAGGATTTCGGTGTTTTTTGGTCGCGATCTGGAGATTTTCACCAGCGGTTTGTGGATTCGCGATTTAAATTCGCCATTTGCAGCCAACTAAGCTTCATGGCCACGAGTTTCTTTAATAGGCGCCCTTTTTGATTGGAGGTTATTTCCTTAGCGGTGGGTTTCTTGAAGCTTCGTGGGTTTTTTGATCGGCATTCCCAACATCTGTTCCCCGTTTCATGCATTGATTGCGGTTTTGGGCGTGTGAAGAAATCTCTTGGGTTTTGATTGCTGCCTGTGACTTCGTATCTGTTCTGAGTGGAGATCTTTTACATTTGCAAACCCCTTCTGATTGCTATTTTTGTGATCACCATTTGTGACTCATCCTTTGTCGCAATTTTTGTTCGACGGATTTGTGGCGCCTTCTTGATTGCAAGGGTTTTGTGGAATTTTTTAGATCGTGGTTTCAGATTTTTTGGCTGTCGTCGATCTTAAGAGTCGCTGATTGGAGGATTCTGGCTTGGTCGTCAATCTTTGTTAGAGTGGTCGTTGGGTGAAAAGGCTTTTTCAGCATTGGCGGGATTTATTTCTTTTTGGGTCGCGATTTCATGTGTGAAAGACGTTCTTGTCTCTTGATTGCGACTTTTAGTGTGGATGCTGTTTCATTTTTTTTGGCCAATGGGTATTGTGTTGAAGTGCTCAGCCCAGTCAACGCCTTCCTTTGACCAAGCACTTAGTATTAAAGTATTTACCAGATTAAAATACTTTGTTCCAGCTTGCGGTCATTTTGGTAACCACTGGCTAGTCCTTTCAATCCTCAGGTTTTGTGCAGACTGTATTAGAATTCTACAGGAACTTTTTCATCTGTCTCGAAATCTGTATTCGGGTTTTTTGAGATTGTTTTTTGTCTCGTGTTTTGTGTCGTCTTTTTTGTGCCTTGGAAAACGTGCACGATGGAGTCGCTGTTTAACATTATGTTGGAAGCCCATGTTGCGGAGCACACTGAGCAGAAGGAGTTTGCGTTCTATGCCCTTATGGCCAAGAGACCTACAGATCATGTCACATCCTCTGCTTGGTACATTGATTTAGGTGCTTCTCAACATTTTAGATGCAAAAAAGCTCTACACAGTTTTTCCCAGAAATAATCAGCGATCATTTCACACATCGTCGGGATTGGTTCACTCAGTACACGCCATTGAAGGATTCTGTTATCTTTGGAGGAGGCGAAGAGTATACTGTTGTCGAGAAGGGAAACGTGCAGATTCAGTCTGGTGGGAGAAATTTAATATTTCTCGATGTATACTTTGTACCTGGCATGGAGCTGAACCTTCTCTCAGTTAGTCAGATTATGTGAGACTCCTCATCTGGATGTTGTTTTCAGCATGCACAAATACAGCATAGTGGATCGTGAGACACGCACCACCGTTGCCCACGGACTTGAGGATCATGGTCTGTATAGACTCGTTGATTCTAGTGATTCTCAAGAGCACTCCATGGCAGCCAGGAGTACATCCATCAACAAACTTTGGCATCAGCGTTATGGGCACCTGAACATGCACTATCTCTCTCAGTTAGCTTGGGAGGGTCTGGTTGGTGGTCTTTCTGAGATTTAGACTCAGGTTCATGGTGTATGCGATGCATGTCAGGCTGACAAGCAGCATCGGACTCCATTTCCAGATGGTGACAAATGGAGAGCATCCAAGGTGTTGCAGTTGGTTCACGCTGATTTATGTCGACCAATGAACACTCCTTCAGTTACTGGGTGTAGATATTTCCTACTATTTGTTGATGATTTCAGTAGAAAGATGTGGGTGTATTTTTTGAAGAACAAATCAAATGTGTTTGGTATATTTCAGCAGTTCAAGGCCTTAGTCAAAAAAGAGTCAGGCTGCCCAATAGTCACTCTTAGGTCTGATAATGGGGGGGAGTTCTGTTCTTTTGACTTCTCTCGTTTCTGTGCTGCACATGGCATCAAACGCTAGCTTACCACACCTTACACCCCTCAGCAAAATGGTGTCATTGAGTGTCAGAATTGCACCATTACTGAGATGGCACGTTCTATGCTGGAGCATAAAAGTGTTCCTAAGAAGTTCTGGGCTGAAGCAGTCTACATTGTTGTCTATCTTCTGAACCGATCTCCTACCTATGCCGTCAAGAAGATGACTCCGGAAGAAGCCTGGTCTGGACGTAAGCCTCGGGTCAACCATCTGAAAGTTTTTGGCTCTACTGCTCATGTTTGGATTCCAGATGCCAAGCGCACCAAACTGGACTCTAAAAGCTGGAAACTCATGTTCATTGGTTACTATGAAAATCATAAGGCATACAGACTGATTGATGTAGACACAGATTGTCTCATATTCAGTCGTGATGTAGTGGTTGATGAGACTACTGGACCCTCTCTTCTGTCTACTCCTATTATCCCTGAGGATCAGCCTTTGAAGGCTTCAGATGTGGGTGTTCGCCTTCGCTTAGCTCCACCTGATGGGAGGATTTTACAGTTTTCCAAGCAACTCAGCCTATTGTTCCATCACCCGCCCCTCCTCAGGATATTTTGGGTCCTCCTGATCTTGTTTCAGCCACACCAGGTGATGTTTCAGATGTTGGTACATCTACTCTCCGGCCTAAATGGTAGGCCAAAACCATTGGTGATCTTCATGATAATGAATTGATTAAGGGTAGGTCAACTTGGAAAAAGAGCAAGCAACAGAATACTGTCAATTTTGCCCTTATGGCCAACCTTCACAGCATCTCGGAGCCTCTGTCATATTCAGAGGCCAAAGGTGTACCTAAGTGGGAATAGGCTATGGAAGCTGAGCACCATAGTCTTCTGAATAGTTTGCAAACTCTCCGAGTCACCGAGTACTCACGAGATTTTTTGCTTCGCAATTACTCACAAGGTTTACTCTCTGAGTTTTTTTTTCCGAGTATTTGGAAAAACTCGCCGAATTTTTGGCAAGTATTCACCGAGACTTACCAAAAACTCGGCAAGTTTTTCCAAATACTTGACTTGTTGCGTTAGCAATACATCAAAATCGTGGGAAAAAAACTCCAAAACTATGTTTTTTCGTTATAAGCATTGTTTTTTGCCTTTTTAAAAAATTATGAAAATGGTGTGTGCCATGAAGGTCTGTGTGGTTTTGAAGGTCTTCATTTGGGCACTGCCCTTCGACCCCACTGGGGGCATTGCCCTCAAACCCCCAACCAAACTCATTTGGTACATTTTCTAGCTGTATTTTGCATAAAATTTATTTATTTATTTTTTTTAAATTTAAAATTTAAAAAAAAATTAAGTGTTTTTTAAGTTACTGAGTTTTGCTAAGTACTCTCCGAGTTCGAGTTTTCAAATTGTGTTCTGAAGAACAACACTTGGGTCCTTGCTGATCTTCCACTTGGGAAGAAGCCCATTGGCTGCAAATGGGTGTACAAAGTTAAGTACAAGGCTGACGGAACCCTCGATAAGTATAAGGCTTGGTTGGTAGCCAAAGGGTTCTCATAGAAAGAGGACATTGACTGAGGAGACTTTTGCTCATATAGCTAAAATGAGTACCATTTGGCTTGTCCTCGCTATGGCAGCCCAGTTTGGATGGAAAGTCCATCAAATGGACCTCAAGAGTGCCTTCCTTAATGGAGATTTGCAAGAAGAAGTTTACATGACGCAACCTCCTGGCTTCAAGGTTGTTGGTAAAGAACACTAGGTGTGCAAACTGGTGAAAGCTCTCTATGGCCTTAAGCGGGCTCCACGGGCATGGTACATAAAAATTGATAGGTACCTTGTGGATCATGGATTTCAATGGAGTCCTTCTGATTCCAATTTGTATGTCAATCAGTATGCTGATGATAATCTTTTTATAGTTGTTTATGTTGATGATCTGATCATTACTGGCAGCTCGGAGTAGTTGATTGAGGGGATCAAACATGATCTCAGTCAATCATTTGACATGACAGATTTGGGACTCTTGCATTATTGCCTAGGTGTTGAGGTTTGGCCGACAACTGATAGTATTTTCATCTCTCAGTCCAAGTATGCTAGAAGTTTGCTGGATAAGTTCTAGATGACATATTGTAAACCTGCATCTACACCTATGGAGAAAGGGCTGAAGCTATCATCCAATTCAGACTCCCTTGTGGAGAATGAATCCGCATTTAGGCAACGAGTGGGCAACCTCATCTATCTCACTGCCACTAGGCCTAATCTTAGTTTTGCAGTGAGCTACATCTTTCGCTTCATGGCAACCCCTAAATTTGAACATTGGGTTGCAGCGAAGCGTGTGCTAAGATATGTGAAAGGCACTTCCGATTTTGGCATTCTGTATGGAAGGTGCAAAGATCCTAAGCTGATCGGTTTTATAGACTCAGATTGGGCAGGCTCTATTGATGACAGGAAGTCTACTTCTGGTATGTTTTCAATTTGGGCATAGGTGCAGTCACATGGACCAGCAAGAAGCAGTAGGCAGTGGCTCTCGCCTTGACTGAAGCTGAATATTGGGGAGTTGTTAAATCAACGTGTGAGTTAGTTTGGCTTCGAAGGATGCTTTCCGACATGCAAATGTCTCAAGCAGGGCCTTGACCCTTGTATTGTGACAATCAAGGGGTGCTGAAACTTGCCAAAAATCCAGTCTTCCATGAAAGGACAAAGCATGTTGACCTTCATTGTCGTTTCATCCGCCAGCTTGTCGAAGACGGATCAGTGGTGTTGCAGTATGTTCCAACTGAGGACCAGACTGTAGATATCCTCACCAAGTCTTTGAGCCCGGATAAGTTTGTCAAATTTAGTTGGCACCTTGGTGTAGTTGATACATTGACCATTAAGGGAGGGTATTAAAATATTATTTCCTTAGTTATATTAATGGTCATCTGTAATAGTAGTTTCTATATCTGTTTTTAGGATAAGTTTTTAGTTTCTTTAGAAACTTTTGTATCCTATTCTTTAGAAACTTTCTTTTCGATATTTTAGAAACATCTTTGTAAACTCTATAAGAGCTTTGCTCTTTTAATCATTAATTCAATTATTTTTACCATAATAGATATAAGGTATATAAAGAATATAAATCAAAGGGAAAGGATCATCAATTAGAGAAGAAATATTATATAACTTTCCATGTGAATTATTCAGCCAAAGAGGACGAAGCCCCTCAAAGGTGCAGAGATTTAAGGACGAAAGACGAAAACCCTTGACTTCTCTTATCAAGTTAGTGGATGAAAATCCCTAACTTGGGTAGAAATTAGAAACATTTCAAAGACATTCATACAAAGAAAATCTCTCCAAATTGGAGGAAAAATTACAGCAGAGACTAAGGATAAGTTTATATTTTCAGAAATACATCATAAGCTTTAAATCTGAATATTATAATCAAAATTACAAATTTTAGGATAAATTAATATTTATAATTAACTATACAACTATTACTGTGAGTTAGGGTTATTTATTTAAGGAAAAATAATGAAATTCTAGAACGCTCGGGACATTGCACTTTACCTAATATTACTTGATTTATTGTTTTCTGTTTGACGGCTGGGAATCCAATTTTTCTTTTTTGGGGAGGATGATGTAGTTAGCATAAAATGACTTCGTAATTTTTTTTAAGTTGTTTGTATCTGACTGTATTATTTATTTGTCAACTTATGGGTAGTTATTAGGTGGTAGTTGTTAGTAGTTGTCGATGGTTGTGTTTTTCTTAGCAACTATTAGGTCTTTAAATACACTTTGCGTGGTCAGGGAAAGTAGTTTGATCTTTGGCTAATCATCTCTGGTCTACTTTTGTGTAAGGACATTACATGAATAAAGATATACTTCTGTTACTCTAATTGGTATGCATTGTTATTTGAATTGTTTTATGCAAGTACTAATCTTATCAGATAAAGGAGTAAACACATAGAAGTGGGTAGAAAATCTCTTCACCCTAGCCGAAGAAGTTCCTTGTCATATGTGAAGGTGCACATCATACTTAACACCATCATTTGGTTGTAAATAAATTTGGTGATAGTGTGGGCCCTCTTGAATACAAATGTAACTCATTCAAGTTTGCCAATGTCTTCTAGGGTTAAATCGAGACAAAGTGTAGTGCATGGGCTTCAAAACATGGTGAAATACCTCTCTATCGGAAGTCTCCCAACAACACAAGTAACAACATTATGTATAATAAATTGGACCACATATTGTAGCTTTACCTTAACGACCACCTCATCAAATAGAGTGAAAAATGCTTGCGTTGATTTCACCCTATCTGATACATCCATAGATTTCAGCAATGCCATGCTAAGTTGGGAGGCCACAAGGAAATTTATGAGCGTATTGTTTCTACAATTTGTCCACCCATTTTACATGATAGTGCAACCTATCTTTGCCCACTCCTTGCAATGTTCAACAAGGACATTGCTCACATCTTGTACTACATCACTCAACATGTAAACCCTCAAAGTCTCATATGAGGGGGCTTTGAACCCTGAACCCGCAACTACAATGGCGTTCACTATAGTTTGCTAGTATGGAGACTCGACAACATTGAATGTCAGGCTAGAATAGTAACAAAAATTATTAATGATGTTTCATGAACAATCTTCTTCCATCGCATACTCTCTAAGGTTGGTTGTGTTTCTAGAGTAGTATGAGGGTCAAATAAGGCATTAATATTTCCACCCTTTGTGTTGGTCAATGTGATATACAAGTTGTAGATGAATTTGGCATAGGTTGTGTAATGTCCCTTACTTGACCCAGTCAGTTGTGGTTAGAAATTAGCCTATCACGAGACTCGTGTAGGCTAATGGTCGTGTTCAGGGAGTCAGATTGGGGACTTACTATTTATAGTAAGTCGTGACAAAGCCAGTTTCTATTTTTAGCAGGGCAGTGTAGGAGGTAAGGCACAAGATTCATAGGGTCGAATCTTCGAGAGCATTGTCGATTTAATATAAGTTAAATTAAAGATTTAACTTATTATGTTATAAGGGTGACTTTAAGTTATATTATAACTTAACTTTATAATATTAAGTTATAACTTAAAGTGCAATGTTGTGTGCGTAGGGATGGGCGCCCACCCTCATGGAGAGATAAGCGGTTAAATGATGAATTAAAAATTAAAAGAAATTCCTCTTCTTGGGCATTGAGGAGAGAGGGAAATAAAAAGGAAAGAAAACTCTCATTTTTACTATGCTTGGTTTATAATATTTTGCTCTCACATTGAGTTTGCCCGTGCGTAGGGTTTGAGCTTCGCTCTCTGGTTTCAATCATCGATTTGCAGAGACGAAAACCTTTGCAGATTTGCCGTTCCTCGTGTATGAAAGAGTGCATCAGGAAGGGGTTAGAGGAGCTTTATCCAGAGGTTCCACTTTGTGCTTTCATTGACGGAATTTGGATTGAGTTTGGAGTTGAATGATCATATTTCATGGAGTCTAGGAATGCAGATGCGAGAACAACTTTTGAAGAGCAGATTTGATAGTTATTGGCGTCATTTTGTGACTGAGATCTTTTCTTAGTGCTGGTCGTACCCTCTTCTCAACAGGCTGTACATTTGCTAGAGGTCGTACCATTTAGTGTGCATTGGTTGTTGTGCTTTGTGGAGGTATTTCCATCTGATTGTGGTCACCTTGGAGGAATAAGGAGTTGCTGTTAAAAACAGAGCTATTTCAGACTGTAGTTTGTGCATTTGGTGCTGATACACAGCCACAGAGGCTGTACCACCATAGGAGGACGTGGGTCTTTGAGCAATTGTTCCTTGTACCTTTTGGAGCTGCAAATCTTTGTAGTTTGGGATGCATCTATCAGTCTAGAACTTGTATTGCTGAGTCCTCCTTGAGATGTATGTGAAGATTGATGCATTTATATGGCCATGTATGCTGGTGCAGTTTCGGCAAAAAACCAAGTTGAAGTTTTCCAAGTGGGTATTGTCTTATAATTAGTTTTATTGCATTTTATGATCTAGGTTGTCTTTAGTTTATGCAAAATAGTTGTATATTTTCTGGATTTGTTATCTACTTCATATTTCATACATGCACTGCAAAATCCAACATGCAAACACAACCCATAAAACTCTAAACAACAAAAATCAGAAAACACAAAAAAATCAATCAGAAGCAAAAATATACAGAGGGGTGTATGTTATAGTGGTATTAGAGCAGAAAATCTTGCCATCCTGTGAGGTTAATGACATGCAGATGATAAAAATGAGACATGCGACCTACAGATAGATATCCCTTTAGAAATACCAGGGCAAGGCAGGGAACACAGTTTTCGCAGTTGATAGAACCAGAGAATCCTGTGCCACGAACAAATCCATTTGAGTCAGAGATAGAGGTTGCCGCTACTGAGGACGATTCGCTAGTTTCGCGAACAGACCCATTTTTAGGAGAGTTACCACCAGTTCTAGAACCCACAGAAGAAATGGGTGACAGGGAGGTTGAGGAGCCTAGCTTGCGAGAGATCCTGAATGTGCTCACCAAGAGCTCGATGGCCATAGAAAGGGAATTGAGGGATTCTCGACGGGAGATGATGGAAACACAGGCTGAGGTAGGACATACCCTCACATAGTTGCGAGATGGGTTGAATATTAGGGATAATCACCGTGACAGAAACAGGTATAATGGAGGAGACAGACATAGAAACAATGACGGTGATAGACATAGAAACAGTGACGGTGACAGGAACAGAAACAATGATGGAGATAGGAACCGACATAATGTGGGTGATTGACATAATGGTGACAGGAGCCAGGGAGACAGGAATAATGGGGACAAGAACCAGGGTGATAGATACAGGATCAGGGATGATGAGGATGAGGCCTCAGTGACTCATAGGAGGGCTTCACAGTTTATAGCAGGTGACAGACTTGGCATTCCGACCTTTGCTCCTAGGAACCAAGTTATTGAACAAGATCCCACACAGGCTGAGTTTTAGGAGGAGATTCTGAGGGATTGGAGAGCTTTTAGTGCAGATTCTCTTCATTGATGGATTATCAGACCCACTTCGTGGTTGGGTTAAGGGTTTTGACCCTACTACACTCCAGGAGGCCATGAAAAAGGCCCGAGACATGGAGTCATCAGTGTGGAGAAGCAAATTTCAGTCTAAGGGATTTCCACATAGGAGGGATAAAGAAAACGAGAAGAGACCCTTCCATAGAGATTCTGAGCAGCATAAGGACAGGTCAAACAGGTTGACTGAGGACCAGCGCAATGAGTACAGGAGGAAGAAACTTTGCTTTCATTGCAAAGAACCATGGGATCCCTTACATAAGTGTCGACACAATGCTAAGGCCAAATTGATCGAGTACTATTCAGCTGAAGGGACTCAATCAGAGTCATCCGATTCAGACACAGATCGACCTTCCGATCATGGAGATAGTGATGATGAGAGGGCTTCATAGCACAATGCTGGCAGTGGGAGCGTTATTGTCCAACTATCTAGTTTCTAGAAGGTTGGCTCTTTTAGGGTGCGTGGTGTACTCGGTGGACAGCGCATCATTACCCTCATTGATACAGGAGCTACTCACAATTTTATTGACGAGGGGTTGGTAGCTCACAGGGGGTTGAAGACAGAGGAATTCGAAGGCTTTAAGGTGATGGTGGCCAATGGATTCAAAATGTAGTGTAGTTGGAAGATAACAGGATTGAAGATCATCATGGGTGATTACGAGTTGGTCGATGACTTCTATGTGGTTGGCATTGGGGATATAGATGTGGTACTTGGCATGCATTGGATGAGCCAGTTAGAAGAATTCACCATGAATGTTAAGAAGATGGAAATGAGGTTTGAATGTAATGGAAAGAAAATTTGCCTTAGGGGTATTTCAGATGGTGGACCTCGAGTAGTATCACTGAAGTGAATGGAGAGGCTGTTGAGACATGATCAGGTAGAGCGGGCAGCAGAGTGCCTTATTATGCCAGAGTCCCCACCATGGCAGAAGGATAACTATCATCCTGATATTCAAAAGTTACTATCCAAGCACAGTAAAGTGTTTGGGGATATACCACCAGGAGTGCCTCTTGACAGAGGCATAGAGCACGTGATCGAGTTGGAGGATGGAACCAACCCCATCATGATCACTCCATACCGTCATCCGAAGAGGCTCAAGGATGAAATTGAAGAAACCATCAAAGAGCTACTGGAGATGGGATACATTCGGCCCAACAAGAGCCCATTTGCTTCTGCAGTTGTACTTGTAAAAAAGAAGGATGGGACAATCAGGATGTGTATAGATTACAGGGCCTTAAACAAGAAAACTATTAAGAACAGGTACCCCATTCCTAGGATAGATGAGTTACATGGTGCCTGTTACTTTTCTAAAATTGACTTGAGGTCTGGGTATCATCAAATCCGCATGAGGGCTGAGGACATAGAAAAAATGGCTTTCAGATGTCATTATGGTTACTTCGAGTTTCTAGTGATGCCCTTTGGTTTGACCAATGCACCTGCGACTTTCCAGAGTTGTATGAACCAGATTTTTAGATAGCAGCTGAGGAAGTTTGTTTTGATTTTCTTTGATGACATATTGATTTTCAGCAGGACTTGGGAGGACCACATGAGACACCTTGAGGAGGTGCTGAGCATTTTGGAGAGTAACTCGCTTTACGTGAAGGCATCAAAATGTAATTTTGGTATGATAGAATTACTCTACCTTAGCCATATTATCAGTGCTGATGGGGTTAGAATGGATCCATAGAAGATTAAGGTGATTGTTGATTGGCCTCCACCCACAAACCTCACACAACTTAAGGGATTTTTTGGGCTTTGTGGGTTCTACAGATGGTTCGTGAAAGGGTTCTCTCAGACAGCTGCACCATTAACAGATTTAACAAAGAAGGGAGCCTTTGAATGGAACGACAGGACTCCGAAGTGCTTTGATAACTTCATGCACTTGATGACTACATGCCCAGTGCTTGCTATCCCAGATTTCACCAAACCGTTTGAGTTACAATGTGATGCTTCTGGAGAGGGGATAGGAGCAGTTCTCATGCAGGAGAAGCACCCGATAGCTTTTGAGAGTAGAAAGCTTCGAGGTGTGGATAGGAGTTACTCGGTTTATAACTGAGAGATGCTGGCCATTATGCATTCATTGGCCAAATTCAAGCAATATCTGGTTGAGGGTAAGTTTATAATTAGGACTGATGATAACAACATTAAATATTTCATGAACCAGAAGGACCTGAATGACAGACAAAAAAAGTGGGTCAGCAGATTATAGGCATATGATTTTGACATTGAGTATGTCAAGGGGAAGAGAAACATAGTTGCAGATGCCTTGTCACGACGACCGCACTTGTGTTTAGTTGGGGAGATCTCTGCTGATTAGAGAGAGATGATTATAGCAGAGTATGTTAAGGACTCTTGGGCAGCAGGAGTCATTGAGGCAACAATCAGAGATGAGAGATATTCTGTGGTGAGTGATTTGATCATGTACAAAGACAGGATATTTTTGGTGCCCAACTCACAGTTTAAGCATAAGGTAATCAAACCTTTCCATGATACACCAATGGCTGGCCATCCTGGATTCTTTAAGACATACAAATAGATTCGGGAGAGGTTTACATGGAAAGGACTGAAGGATGAAGTGCAGAAGTATGTTCGTGAGTGTCCCATTTGCCAACAAAACAAGCATGAGCATACCTTTCTTGTAGGTTTACTACAGCCATTGCCTGTTCCCAATTAGAAGTGGGAATGTATCTCCATGGACTTTATTACGGGGTTGCCTAAGGTGCAGGGAAATGACTGTATTTATGTGGTGGTCGAGAGACTCACCAAATTTGCACACTTCTTCGCAATTTCAGCAACCTTTACAGTTGCTCAGGTGGCTGATTTGTTTTTCTGGGAGATATTCAGGTTGCATGGGATACCTAAGAGCATTGTATATTTTGGTAGGAGTTGTTCAGATTATGTGGCACAGAGTTAACTCCTAGCACTAGCTACCACCCGCAGACAGATGGGCAAATCGAGGTGGTGAACATATGGTTAGAAGGGTACCTGCATAATTATGTTTCGGGGCAGCAGAAGGCCTGGATCAGATGGTTGCAGCTAGGGGAGTACTGTTACAATACTACACATCACATGTCTATTCAGATGACTCCTTTCAGGGCAGTATATGGTTATGATGCCCCGTGCTTTACAGATCTCTTGCTTGGTGATAGTCGAGTGCCTAAGGCTAAGGATCTTTTGTAGGATAGCCAGGATATTCTTAGAAAGTTAAAGGAGAATATACAACAGGCATAGAATCAACAGAAGTTGTATGCTGATTAGCACCGAGTGGAGAGGAGTTTTGAGGTTGGAGACATGGTGTATTTGAGGCTTCAACCTTACAGGGAGTCCACTCTCAAGAAGAGTGGAGCAGAGAAGTTGAAACCCAGATTTTATGGTCCTTTCAGGATTATCAGATGAGTGGGTGAGGTGGCATATGAGCTTGAGTTACCTTCAGACAGCATGCTACATAATGTGTTCCATGTTTCCAGGTTGAAGAAAGCTCTTGGCCACAATATAGTGCCATCAGCAGATCTTCCACCATTGGATGAGGAGGGAAAGTTGATCCTAGTACCAGAGGCTATCATTGACACCCGGGAGAGACATTTGAGGAAACAGGTTATCAGAGAGTACTTGGTCAAATGGAAGAATTTGCCAGTGGAGGATGCTACTTGGGAGAGTGAGCAGATATTGCAGCACCCTGAGCTAAGATTGCTTGAGGACAAGCAATTTTGGGGAGGGCGGACTGTAATGTCCCCTACTTAGCCCAGTCAGTTGTGGTTAGAGATTAGTCTATCACGAGACTCCCGTAGGCTAATGGTCGTGTTCAGGGAGTCAGATTGGGGACTTACTATTTATAGTAAGTCGTGGCAGGGCAGTGCAGGAGGCAGGGCACGAGATTCGTAGGGTCGAATCTTCGAGAGCATTGTCGATTTAATATAAGTTAAAATAAAGATTTAACTTATTATGTTATAAGGGTGACTTTAAGTTATATTATAACTTAACTTTATAATATTAAGTTATAAATTAAAGTGCAATGTTGTGTGCCTAGGGATGGGCGCCCACCTTCATGGAGAGATAAGGGGTTAAATGATGAATTAAAAATTAAAAGAAATTCCTCTTCTTGGGCGTTGAGGAGAGGGAAATAAAAATGAAAGAAAAGCTCTCATTTTTACTATGCTTGGTTTACAATATTTTGCTCTCACATTGAGTTTGCCCGTGCGTAGGGTTTGAGCTTGGCTCTCTGGTTTCAATCATCGTTTTGCAGAGATGAAAACCTTTGCAGATTTGCCGTTCCTCATTTATGAAAGAGTGCATCAAGAAGGGGTTAGAGGAGCTTCATCCAGAGATTCCACTTTGTGCTTTCATTGATGGAATTTGGATTGAGTTTGGAGCTGAATGATCATATTTCATGGAGTCTAGGAATGCAGATGCAAGAACAGCTTTTGAAGAGCAGATTTGATAGTTATTGGTGTCATTTTGTGATTGAGATCTTTTCTTAGTGCTGGCTGTACCCTCTTCTCAGCAGGCCGTACATTTGCTAGAGGCCGTACCATTTAGTGTGCATTGGTTGGTGTGCTTTGTGGAGGTATTTCCATCTGATTGTGGTCGCCTTGGAGGAATAAGGAGTTGCTGGTAAAAACAGAGCTATTTCAGACTGTAGTTTGTGCATTTGGTGCTAATACACACAGCCACAAAGGCCGTACCACCATAGGAGGACGTGGGTCTTTGAGCAGCTGTTCCTTGTACCTTTTGGAGCTGCAAATCTTTGCATTTTGGGAGTTTGGGATGCGTCTATCAGTCTAGAACTTGTATTGCTGAGTCCTCCTTGAGATGTATGTGAAGATTGATGCATTTATATGGCCATGTATGCTGGTGCAGTTTCGGCAATAAAATCAAGTTGAAGTTTTCCAAGTGGGTATTGTCTTATAATTAGTTTTATTGCATTTTATGATCTGGGTTGTCTTTAGTTTATGCAAAATAGTTGTATATTTTTTGAATTTGTTATCTACTTCATATTTCATACATGCATTGCAAAATCCAACATGCAAACACAACCCATAAAACCCTAAACAGCAAAAATCAGAAAACACAAAAAAATCAATTAGAAGCAAAAATATACAGAGGGGTGTATGTTATAGGTTGAGATGGCTCAACCCTATCTAAAGAATTAACCCAATAGTTGTCCTTGCTTTGTTTTAGTTTCTGCATGGGACCCAAGAGCGACCAAAGCCTAATGTGTGACATCTATAGGTTGCTATTTACAGGGCTTACATCATTTCTTGACACCTTTGACCAAATGTCATTTGAAGTGATAAATGGCTTGATACTATTCAAAGCCACAAAAATTGCATTTGACCTCGTTTGAATTGGGGACAATGTTTCCACACATTATTGCAAAGTCTCTTCCTTGTGGCATGACTTGAAATCTGCAAAATAAAGGTAATAAACAACTATAAGGGTTAGGGTTAGAACATAGTACATAGTAACATACAATTATTTAAAAAAAGGTCCATAATGCTGAAGTTATATTTAGTATATACTAAAAATTGAACTTTTCTTAGAAATATTTCTTCCAACTTTGTAATTTACTGAAAACTAAAAATATTGCTATCATACCTGGTGTGTACATCATAGTCTGATTTACAAATTCAACCATTGCCAAGTTTTTGATATCCAGCAACACTTTGTTGATGTCATTCCTAGCATCCTCGTCCAACTTCTCGGCTTCCAACATCTTGGCTTCCAACTTGTCAGCATCTAACTTTTGGGCTTCCAACTTCCAACTTCCTATGTCTAGATGTGATGGGCCTTGCTACACCACTCACTATGTGGTGGTTTGTGCACAACCGGGCTTGATCCATCTCCACCCATAGCTTTGCAAGACGTGTGCCTTGCCACAAATTTCTTGTCTAACATGTACTAGCTAGAGCCGCACCCAACAAAGTGAATATGAAGAGACTAGTTGGGTTGACTCATACTCCCTCTTTGCTCCTTTTTGTCACTCAATGACAACTCACACTATTGCATAATGACTAAGAAGCATGTGGTCAGAGTGACCTTGACCTTTCATGCTAGGAGAGTGTCTAGAGCCCTTCATGTGCGCATAACTCTTAACTATAACTATCTTTGTGCACCTCCATTACTCTAACTACTAAGTAATCACATGCTACCCTTGTTTCCATCATGCAATCACACCCATAACCTGTTTAAGTATGCACAAAAGAACAAAGATGCTCGACTTTGGAATACTTTATTAATGGTTAACCCAAATTACATTATACATGGCTTCCTAACATGCATGGGTGGCGCCTCTCTTACACTTATATGTGGCTACCTCTTGTAGTTCAATTACAAGTTTCATTCTTGAGATCAATTACCTATCTCTAAGCATGGTTGTTATAGTAAACAATTTGTTAATGTCCTAGTAATATGATCTCTCTTGAAAGTTGGACCTACTATGTAGTTGGGTGTGTTCCTCAAATATTTGTCAAAGTGGTTTTGATGTATTTCTTTGTGTACCATGCAGTCTGAAATGTGCAATGAGATTCTGCCATGTATCCGTTCCTTCACACATCTTGTCATGGTATTTGTCAGGCATCACTTTGTGTCTCTGCCTTTCCACACAGAGACATAGTTTATTCTCAATCTTTTGTATAATCTTTGCCCTGGTCATAATCTTATGAAGCTGCATCTTTTGCTTTATTTTTCCGAATGCACTACTTGACCTTCCATTGTTTTTCTACACCAACATTCTGCCATGCTAACTTGCTTGTCTGTGCTCAGACAATTCACTTGAAAATTGGAGTTTCTCTTCTTGTGTATTGGTCATGCTTGGGAATCCTCAATAGATCATTCACCTTTCACACTCTGTGCATCCCTTGTGAACTTCTCTATTAGGTTGTGCATCCCCATGTGCTACTTAACCAATGTCCTGGTTGTGCATTCCCATTTTGTGCCTTCAACAAAATACTAGTGTGCTGGCCCTTTTCCATTTAGCTTTGCAACTTGAGTTTGATCTTCATTTCCGTCACATTGCGTTGCATGGTTTCAGACTATCTTGTGCACTCTTGCTCTCCCAATTTTTTGATAACTTTAGATCATATCACTAGTGAACACCCTCTTGGCATGGAATCTTTAGGCAACACATCCTACTTCCTTCCTATGGAGCACACTCCCTTGTTCGAGGCAACTAACCATGTGCCCTTCCTATTCTCTGCGGGTTCTTGTGGCATTCAGTTGGTCCAATCTCTCTCCCTCCTTAGGATCCATTTCAACCTGGTCATGTTGGCCATGCAGGACATGCAGTCCTGCACTGCCTCATTCCTCTCCATTCAGTGGTTTGCTTTGTTGCAGAATCAATCCTCATTGCAACCTTTAGCGTGAGTCTGAGTTCTACTTCAGTGCACTTGGGTGCTACATGTTTACTGCAATATGGTGTGTTTCACAGAATATGAATTAAACAGAAATACAGAAGTAGTAGTATAGTGCATTATACAAATTACTCAAAATGGACCATTGTATTCATTCATTGATTCACAGAAAACATTACAATGTTCATGACAGCCACATACATACTTCATTATGACTCCAATGTCTGCATATCAATTGTGGTCAAATCACACATATCTGAGTACAATGCATTGACGATTAAATACTCATGGCCAAGGTTGGTTGTGATGCCAATTGTTGGTACCAACTCCAAACTACCCGACCCGTCGGTTGGTACCGACAACTAATTACATCATTTGTTTACTTAAACTATTTTGCTGTCTACATCTATCCCCCCCTCAAAATTGGTCGTCTTCCAGACGACATTCACATCAAAATGACAAAATATGACAAAAAACATCCTACTAAGAGTGGGGAGGTTGGGAAGACGTCCCTGGGTGTACTGACGAGGTTGGGGTGGCTGATCGTTGTTGTGCTTGCAGCTTCCTTGCTTCCTCGGTCCTTTGTCGCAGTTGGTGTTGGGCTACTAGCTCCCGTTCTCTTGCTGCCTTCACCATATGACCTGCTTCCATTACTTGTGCTTTGGCCTTCACCACTTCTGCCTCCTCTGCCTCAAGCTATACCCCCATGTCCTTCATCTTAGCCTCCATCTCAATCAACTTGGCCTCTAAGCCTGATGCTCTGGCCTTCTCTACTTCAGTGGCCTCTGTCTGCTATGCTAACTGTTTGTGAGATCTTTGAATATGCTCAACCAATTCTTTCTTCGTCTGTAGGGCTGCTTCACTCTTCGTCTCCTTTTTCTCCAACATCACATCGTTTTTCTTCATCTCATAGAATACTTGCCTATATGCCTTCTCTATGGTAAACAGGGACTCTATGACCTCTGCGTCTCTTCCCCCTACCACTAGCCGTGACCCTCTCCATCGGTCATGCATGTCTCTAGTGTCTATCTCTGGCCATCCTCTCGCTGTGAAATGCCGAGCAAACTCCTCCTCACAGCCCAGTTGTACAAAGTTCCTGATTCTCCTTGCCTCTTGGGCCACTACCTGTGATCGTCCCAATCTCAGCTGTACGACCCCACACTACCTTGCAGTATAAAAACAAAACAAAAGAATAAAATTGGCCATTCATTTTTCTTTCTCTGCTCTGCTCACTCAAAAGGAAAAAAAAGAAAAACGTCATTTTTGCTGGCATCACAAAAGGCCATACATCGGCCGTACAAGGGAGGAGCCGTACACAGTAACTCAGGGATTGCATAAGGCCGTCAAGGAGGTTGTCATACATTGATTGTTGTGAAGATTGTCCAGCGAGGTGGACAGAAAAAAATGGACAAGGGAAAGAAGATTGCATCCTACAGGCCAAAGATTACATCGAAGGAGAAGAAAAAACCAAGTGCTGATACGGGAATGAAGGCCATCACTTGGGAAAGCCTGACGGGGAATGAGTGTAAGCAGTGGTGGAAAAATACACCTGAAAACAATGTGCTGAAGATGGCATTAAAACACGCCCAGGTCGACAAAGCAATACTGATGCCCTACTTCAATGCCAGGGAGTTCGAGCCGTACCTGAAGGCCATGGTCGACAACTTTTGCCAGCACTCCAATAGGTCCATTGTTGAGTATCGAGGCCATACAATCACAGTATCTTTCTGGCCGCAAGATTTCGCCAGAGTGATGGGAGTTCCAGCCATCGGCTCGAGCGTGGTGAAACCGGGCCGAATGACACAGCAGCACAAAGAGACCCTAATCCAGAGGGTATGTCGAAGTGACCTCATAGACAAAGAAAAAGATACTATCTGGAATTCAGGTAATTGGGGTTTGAGGAAAAATTTATTAGCAAATGAAGAATGGAAATGTATCATGGATGTAATGAAATGCAGATTGATGGGTTTCAGCAGGGCATCGGGCATCGCCCTGTGGATGGTCAACTATATGATTGGACTGAGTGTTGGCAAGGTCTACAATTGGGCGAGGTATTTGATGGAGAGGATCAGGGAATTTTTATCTCAGCGGCACAAGGTATTCTACATGACGCAGCACGCCATTGCCCTCTTTCTCGATGCTGTCTACACTACATACCCATATTTTCTCAAACTTCCTAGGATGTTTAGCTTCAAGGACAACCCTGGGTGAAAGAGAAGAAGAATTCCCTACTATTCTTTGCTGGTGTACGAAACCTATTGAGCGCTGGTACACCACTTAGTGTGCCAGACTGCACCCATGTCCATTTCCTCCTAGGTCTCTGCAAGATGCATGTACCCTGCCACAGGTTTGTTGTCTAACATGCACCAGCCTGAGTTGTGCCCAATTTGAATATGAATAGACTGTAGGGGTTGACTCACACCCCCTCACAACTTCTTTGTGCCACTTAACTAGAACCCCCATTTCTGCACAATGGCTCACAAGCTTGGGGTCTAAGCAACCTCTGCCTTTTATGATAAGAAGTGACTGGAGCTCTACATGTGGTTGAAACTCTAACTATCCTCATGCAGCTCTCTTACTCTAACTACTTAATATTCACGCAACACCCTTACTCCCATTATAGAATCACACCCATAACCTGTTTAAGCATGCACAAAACATCCAAGATTCTCAATTGTGGAATACTTTATCAATGATTAACCCTAATTACATTACATGTGGCTGCCTTATTGCATGCATACTATGCACACAAGTGGTGCATCTCTTATGCAGGTGCCTTGCACAAATCAATTACAAGTCTCACTTTTGAGATGGCTAACCTATCCCCAAGCATGATTGTTATAATAAACAATCCATTAATGTTCTAATAATATGCTCTACCTTGAAGGTTAGGCTTACCATTTATAGTAGGGCAGGTTTCTTGGATGTCTGCCAAGTGATTTGCTGGAGATTCTGCCAAGTGATTTGCTGGAGATCTGCTGTGTCTCGTGCAGTTTGGCATGTGTGTGAGATTCTGCCACGTGTTTTGTCCTTCACACATCTTGACATGGTATCTTCCATGCATCGGTATTTTATTCGACCCAGCGCTCACTTGCATATTTGTTCTTCTGTGCAGTGCAATGGTACTCTGCTTTTCACACACCATCATAGGTTCCATTTGCGACTTGCTTGAATCATGTTCGCTCTGGCTTGTGTGCCTTGTACAAATTCACCCTTTTGCACAATATTTGCCTTGGTTGCAATCGTCTAAACCCGCCTCATTTAAAATTTTTTTTTATGTGGCACACTACTTGGTCTTCGACTATTTTCTCTGCCAACAGGGCAGACATGTTCTCCTGGCCTCCAACTTGGTCTTGATCTCTCATTTCTTCTCCTGGCATCCAACTCAAAACTTGATGTTTATGAACACTTTGGATGTTCTATTTCATGTTCTTGGCATTGAGGTCTAATTTCAAGTTTAGACAACTTCCAACACTTGGGGACTGACAACTCCCAACTCTTGGGATCCATGAAATTTCAACTCCCACGCTTTGGAAAGTCTTGACTTATGCAAACTGACAATTTTCATTTTCTTGTACCATTCTTGGTGTCAATTTGGTACTATGGAATGTGATAACTATAGCTTCTGGAAATAAAATTTTAATCACTAGTCTACAAGTATCTGAACATCATCTCCCCATAGAATTGAAAATAAAATAGGTACTTGTTAAGATATAGATTTGTTCTCGTTTTACTATGATTTATGTGTTTAAAATTTCTCATTTTGTGAAACTGTAAATTGTATGATTATCACTGGGACAATCTCAAAGTTCACAATGGTTTGAAAATTGTACCACTTTTAATCACAGCTTCTGGATCAATTAAAAGTCTTTTTCTTCAAGATTTGCAGGGAAAAGAATAATATATATGTAGATGCTTATTGTAGGTACTGTGCCTCTATGGATGATTTTGATTTCTATCCACTGGTATTGATTTGAATTAATTTATTCATATTTGTCTCTGAATTTTTCTAGGTATTTGCTACACCAGAAGTACAAATAGGATTCCATCCCGATGCTGGAGCCTCTTTTTATCTATCACACTTACCTGGTTATCTAGGTAAAGTTTATTGTCAATCTCTTAGTCTAGAGAGCTTCTATAACAGGGCTCTGGCATTGCAATATTACTTGTTATATCCTGGATTAAACCATAAAAATGATTGTTCTTTGCCTAAACATTCCAAGTTTGTGTACTATTGCTTATCCCCTTTACAGGAAAAATGATCAATTCAATGATTTTGTTTATAGATGTTAATCAGTTTATGTTTTTCTTGAGCTTTGTTTCAGTCATTTAGAATAGTATTGAAAAATCATCTTCTAGTTTTCCACTTTGTTTAGGTGTATTGGTAGTGTGCAATGCTTCAACCTGCAGTAGTTTCCATATTAGATATTGTGATATGCAAGTTTGAGGTAACTAAATGTGGAGTGTGATCTTAAAAAGGAAAGGATGTTGTTTCTATGAGTCATCAGTCATTTCATTTTTGGATTTTAGGGAACATGAAATTCTTTTGATCTTTGTGATTAGAAATGCTTTTGGATTTGATAATTAATAATGTTATGCCATGTTTATTATGCTACGAGACTTGAGTTGCCACTGGAATCTAAAACCTAGACTTAAAATAGTAACTACATAGCATTTATTAATAAGCTGAATAATATTTCAACTTTTTCTAATTTGCAAACCTTGTCAAGACACCTGCAATATCTCAAATCCAGAACTTCCATTATGGACCATGTTTTCTGTACCTGCATACACACATGGCGAAGTGCATCTCTGTGTGTGAGAATGCATGTGCAATATTGTTACCATGATGATCCAACTTACTTACATCTAATACAGGTCAGTGTAAATGATAATTACTTTTTTAAGAGTGTTTTGTTCGCAGTGTATCAAATTACAATGTTCTTCTGGGATCAGCTGCGTGGTTTGATTAGGTTCCAATGTTTCAGATCCTTCAACTGGACCCATCATTGGGGAATGGATCAAAGCCAATGTTCAATTCCCTCATGATGGCTTCAGTAAGGAGCCTGAAATGTCAGAACCTAATCAAACCATGTAGCCTATCCCAGAAGAACATTGCAATATGAAAATTACTTTTAAACCTTTAGGGACAGGATGGGACTATGTTCATTACCAAGACTATGATATACAAATCATTTGATGGTATTGATGGCATCCTATTGGGAATTTGAATCACTAAGTTATGGATCCAACCATCTCTGTTTTGTAGGAGAAATTTGTTATGCTGACAAACTAGCACACCTTTTTCCTATCACTGAAGTTAAAGAAGTGATCTGATCTGTTTAATCATGAAAGGTTATAACCTGAGTCTAAAATTATGTCTGAATGACCATAAAGATAACCTCTTGAACAAATGGTGCAAGGCAAACATGAGGTTCAGATTCTATTCATAGTTTGGATACCCGTGACTCAGCAAAACTTGGGTGACCTAATTTTGAGTCAGACTCGACGACTTAGCAAATTAAAAAAAATACTTAAATTCTGTAAAAAACATAAATTTCATAAAAAAACACAGTTACGAAGCATATAAAACGAGTCTATAGAATGTAGGGGAAGTGTTTTCTATTAGATTCGAATAGAAAAAATATTACAATATTGCATCGACATGCAAATACAACAGCTAATAATATGATATGAATCTCTTGATGATTGGAAATCATCGTCAAAAATTATAATTTAATGAAGTTATAATAATTTATAATTTTTGCTTCCCACCAAGCAGCTCCAAAGAAGACATTCACAAGTTTGTAAGTAAGCAATAATTGCACATATCAAAGAATTGAAGTGAATTAAAGATTGAGATTTTTTGTTATCCAGTGCTTGGTTGGTTAGCTTTTGGATAGCTAGTGGCAAAGAGAAGAGCCTCCCTTGAACACATTTGTATTTCTGCAACTCTTCAATAATCATGTCCTTGACATCAACCTTGAGAGCCCCTCCATAACCTCCCCATCAACATCCTTGAAGTCATATGTGAAGAAAAAATTGGGGTTGAGTTAGTATGCCACTGCATGGTTGGGTTGGTGGAGTGAATGTGTACCTACTATAAATAATTTTCTAAATGGGTTCAATTTTTTTTTTTAATCTCCATTGTAATAGTTTCGGATGGCCCTTTGGCCCTGTCCATGGCCTCATATAGGTACCCTTATTGGGTTTTGCTCCCACCCACCAATTGCAAAACCTTGACTAAAGGCTCTAACACCTACAAACAAATTAAAAAAATAAAACTTCAAAAAATTTGAACAATAAATAGTAATTAGAATTTAAAAAAATGAACTTAAAAAGGATAAAATTTAAAATCTAAATAGAAGTTTGAAGTTACCATGATGATCCCATTAGCGCTCTTTGTAAAGACATCATAAAAAATTGTCTAACCCTCTCTTGATTCATTTTTTTTGAATAAGAAGAATCCACTCATTGTTAGCTCACAAACATTTGCTTCAAAGGTGTTAGCAAACCATAAATGATCTGCAAAGTGAGGAAATTAGTTGCAAATTATGTGGCACCTGCTAGCACAAGCTCCTTCCCTTTGGTGTTGTTAGCATCATTAATATTATATCATACTACAATAATAATATTTCTACTATTATTATTGTTATCAATAATAGCTATTGTCAGTTGATTGGTGGTTGTAAGTCAGATAATCATAACCGACATCGCTGATGTATATAATCTCCTTCAAGCGATTATACAATCTCTCCTTGGGATATGGTATCCTACCACCATTACAATCCTACCCTGTGATTTATGGAGAATAGAAGAAGCATGGGGCATTTCATATAATCAAAGAGGGTGTAGATTCATGCTAGAGAGTGTAAGGATTAAAAGTCACGCTGCTGTGAAGAAAAAATAATGCACAGGGTCTAAATGCTTCTAAAAGTAGAGTTTTGTTGTTGCCAAGTGCAGGGATATATTATCTGCCTGTAGCATTGTTAAATTCACTGCCAAACCAAAACTCCAACTGCTGCCAATACACTGCTGAAGCATTTACAAATTTGGGCTAGAAGAGGTGTGTGCCCAACATACTTTGCAGGTAAACATGTGCTTTTATTTGCAGCTGCAAGATCTCATCACCCAAAGTCTAATTCAAGGCTGTGACTTGGTTAAAGTGTGCCATAAAAAAAAGACGTGATTCACCCAATGAATATGTTGCCAAATTGAAGAGTCAGATATTTTGAAGAGTGGACATTTGATTTGAAGCAGGACTAATAACCATATACTGCTGCCAAGTGAGGGGTTGTTTGAAGGCCGCATATGAAAACAAAATTGCACAGAGATAAGATTTTTGCCTGGGAATACAAAAATATGCCCCCGTTTTTTCTGAGACTAAAGGTACATTTTAGTCTTTCTCCTAGTACATGACAAGTGGCAAATTCTCAAAACATTTTCCTGCATTTAATCTCACATCAGTAATTGGAAGGAGAAATAAGCATTTTAAATAACGGAAGCCACACATTATGATTTGAGGAAACATGAAGATATTTTAGTAAGTGTAGATTATGTAATTGCAAACTATAATGCTGCATAGTTGCAACTTATATTTTTGATTTAATCGCACTTTAATTTTGGAGTATTGTAAAAATCTTAAAATAAGCCAATTTTTTTGTTACATTGTAGCATTCAGTATAAACGATCCCTTTGATTCGTGTTTATAGGTAACATTTTCGTGTTGAATTACTGCATCTAACACGTAATATAGCTGCAATGGTGATGCTTGTGGCAAACTGTATGAGAGTATGTCATGTTCTCTTCTCAAGTGTAAGTTGCTGATGACCCTCGGCCAAAGTTGCATGGACATGGATACGGTATCTAAAACGGGTATGGCTATTTTTCAAGACCCAAAATATGGATACGGCTGGATACGGTATATATATATATTAAATAATAAATTATTTAGGCTATTTTTCAAGACCCCCTAATAATTAGGTATTAAAATAATAAATTATATTTTAATATAATAATATATTTTTAATAGGTATTAATATAATAATATATTTTTCAAGACCCCTAATATTTAGATATTAAAATAATAAAATATATTTTAAGATACGACAGTCCTACCTCCCCCAGTACATGTATTGGCGTACTAGGTACGTGTCATGTCCCATGAAATGTTCCATATTTTTTATGCTGGTCGACTTCCTTAAATGGTTGAACACACACACACACACACACACACACATATTTTAAGAAGCCCAAGTTTGAGCAACAATTAATTAATAACAATTCATCCTTTGTTAACATATAGGAAGAGCAGCGAATATAATTAATGTATATAAATTAAACTAAGGCTTGGATTTAATTTGAAATCTTACATACTAAAAAGGCAGCAATTCATTTAGAGATTAATATGACAGCGATTCCCTTTGTAATAAAACAATAAAAAAATAACAAACAAAAAAGGAAATCTGAAGGCAGCGATCAGGGTAAAGGGACGTGTCCCTTACCAAGGAAATAATACGGTGAACAGATATGACTTTTCCCCCACCATAGGGATATAAAAGGAGGTGCACATCCAAAGCAGGGGGATCATTGAAAGAATCAGAATTAATAATTTGCATTCGGAAAAGCAGCAGACATTAATAAGTGATTGATCATACAGCAATGATAGATATATGCAGAGAATTATTTATTGCAGCCATCCTATAAATCTATTGCCCCATCATTCTATTATTCAATTATTATATCATTCTTTCATTGTATTCTTCTATCGTTATTTTTATCATTCTATCATTCCATCATTCTATTATTATATCATTCTTTTATTCTATCCTACCACTCTTCTGTCATTCTATAATTTTATCATTCTATCGTTTGATTAGTCTATCCCTCTATTATTCAATCATTCTATTGTCCTATAATTCTATTATTGAATCAATCAAATCAGCAATTATCTGAGATATCAATTATCAAGGAATCAGATCACATTCAGAAGTATATCTGCACTCAGCAGACAAGGGCAGAAGTCAGCATTGGCTAATATATTTTCATCTTAGAATATAAGTCTTATATTTTGGCAAGTATTGTGGTCTTCATAATTACTCGCATATGAAGGATATGTATGCAACCTAATGATATTATATTATTAGATAATCTCACATATAGAATATAGATGATAATGTGGATTTTGTTGGCAACATATGCAGGATGATGAAAAGACTACTGAGTATAACTGAAAGTAGTGTTGTCATTGATGGCAACAAAGGGTAAAGGCATAGTGGTCCGGAAAGTAGTAACCGGGCATAAAGAGACAATTGTGTTGGTCTGGAGAGTGGAAAGAATGAGTAAAGACAAAGCTGAGTTGATCTGGGATGAGACAAAAAAGAGAATGGATACAGTTGACAGTATTGACAGTAGATAAGTTTGATATGAAAGGAAATACATCTATGTGTGGTTCCAGAGAGTCCACTAAATGCTAAATGAAGGAAAATATGTCTAAACATGTCTCTCCATTTTGGTGTCCTGTAGTCAAACACAACCTATTGAAGATTTTCCTAAGGCATTCACAGTATAGAACCTATGGTAGAGTCACTGTATTTCAGTCTGCACTTCTCCGCCATGAAGAATTTTGTTATGCGGTTGTAATGTAATGTTTATGTATATTAAAGAAGTGCAATTACAAAGTTTCAAGTCCTGAGAGCCTCCGGAATGAAAGTTAGAGTTGATAGAGTATCACACTTTGTATTGATAGTGTATTGACAGTACCAGTGACACATTGAGATACTCCGCATTTCACCGCAGATGAATGGTTTTCTGTGCGGATTTGAGGATAACATTATGGATGTCTGAAGTATGCATGATCCAAGTGATAGGCATTTTGGTGGTCCGCACGTCGATTTGTGAACTAACAGTTAGTTCATACTATTGTTACCTCACCTATGGAGCTGACCTGAAGGTGTTAATATTGTGCGTAGCTATGAAATGTATGAAGTGATGTCATGAGAGTTTTTATAGATTGTGCCGACCTATATAATTATGCTACATGCTTTGGTTCTCTCCGCAAAGCATATTGGATTGAGTTTTGGGCCGACAGGATAGAAAATCATATAGTACATGTATTGTGCCGACCTATTTGATGTTTCTCCTTAACGCGGTATATATACAAGATTGAATTCTTGTGCGGAGAAGTAGTAATGAAGGTTGTGAAGCGAAATAGAGTGTGGACGTAAGTGAAGTCTGATGTAGAGAGAGACAAGTTGAGTTTTTGGTAAGTTTCAATGGAATTGCATCCCTAGCATTAGTCAGATGCATTGCTAGCAGTTCATTTTGGTAGTGAGCCATGCCCTTCTTCTATCTCTTTCTTTTCAGGATAGTGAGTCTTTTGGCAGTGAGCCACTTGCAGTGAGCATTTCTGGACAGTGAGTCCACCAATTGTATCAACCTTAATTGGTTGCTTTATTAATATATATTGTGAGCTAATCCTCACCGTGGTTTTTCCCTTTTTGGGTTTTCCACGTAAAATCTGGTGTTCATGTGTGATATGCTTTAATGGTTGATTTCATGCTTTTCTTTCTTAATGCAAGTTAAACAAGTTTTGTGAAATGAATGTTTAAATTATTTAATTGGTTTCAAAGAATTCTGATTCACCCCCCCTCTCAGTATTCCGGGTGTTCAACAATTTGTATTAGAGCTTGGTTCCTTGGAAGAAGCTTAATCGCTTGAGGAAGATCTTGAGGTGTGAACACATGGCTCCTAGGAGATATCCTACTCCTTCAGAAGAAATCCCTGCTGTTGAATTTACTGAAGAAGACTACATAGTTGAGATGAATAGAGAACTTGAATCAGCTCTTGAAGACCTTGAGAAAATTCAATGTAAGAACAAAGATCTGGAAGAGAATGTTAAGGAAGCAGATGAATGCATCAAGAATTTGAGGGAACAAAACAAGAAATTCAAAGAAAGATACAAGGAAGTAAATGAACAGATCAATCAATTAAATGAGACACTCATCAATCTGAAAATACAAATTGAGGAAGGAAAAAGAATTGAAGAATGCCTAAATGAAAAACTGAAAGACAAAACTGAACAATGCTCAAAGCTTGAACAAGAAATAGTTGTCCTAAAGATAGAACTTGAAAAGGCAAAAATTCAAGAACAGTTCCATACTGCTTGAGGAAATTATTGCAAAACAAAAGGCTCCTAAGGACAAAGACGGATTAGGATTTGAAAAGGGTGAAAGTTCAAAGATGAATCAGAATCCAAACAATGCTGGAAAGAAGAACAGCTACCAAAAAAGGGCTACTGTCAAGAAAGGTAATAATAGACAGGTCCAGAACCAGAAGAAAAACTTCAAGAAGCCACCTATCAGACAACCAGTTGGACAAAGGTACTCTGGTTGTTGCTATTCTTGCAATAAATTTGGTCATAAGGTGGTGGAATGCAGAAGCAGGATGATTCAAAATGTTCAACCATTTTCTGGTAAGTGTTTTACATGTCAAAGAATTGGTCATAGAGCTAGTGAATGCATAAATCAGATGATGAATGGTTACAATAAGGGTATGATAGTTTCATCTTTCAATGGTCACTGTTATACATGCAACAAATTTGGGCATAAGTCTAATCAATGTAGATCTAGAATGAATGGAAGTAAGCTTGTTCAAAATGTCAGATGTTATGAATGCGACAAATTAGGTCATATTGCTAGATTTTGCAGAAGTAAGAATGTAAAGGTTGATCCAGTAAAGAAGAGCGATTCAATGAAGAATGTGGATCCGGTAGAGAGAAAGAAAGAGATGGACAAGGTTTGGAAAAAGAAAGAAAAAAATAAGGGGAATGATGGGGTTGTGCTAGTTTCTGGCGCAGAAACTTCCTCCGGGAACTAGGTTGAGAGCTTTGACTTAGGGGGAGCTTTAATGGAATCTTTCGTCCCCTGCTAGAGAAATGGTGTTGATGCTTCAGCACAAGGATATGAGATGAAGACTGATATTCTTGATCTTTTGAAGAAAACACTGGTGAAAAATGTCTTATTGCGAAAGATTGCGGAGCAATAGAAGATGACTGTAAATCGCAGTAGAAGCTTTGACAACTTTATAAAATAGAACATTAAATGCAAATTAGTTTAAGTGAAAAAGGGTATAAATGAATATCACTTGACAAAAGGATCATATGCAAACAATCAATCAAAGAGAGAAAAGCTGCGAAGGTGCAAGAAGAAGTGAATTCAAATCTCCTAAGCATGAAACCCTAACCGGAGGCGATTGAAAGGTATTTTACAAGCTCTCTATCTTGCTCTAAAAGGTTTTCAGTAGAACTTTAAAGATGTTTACTCCACAAGTGGTAGAAGTAGTGGACCGTCCCTGACCCAAATTCAAGAAACATCCCTTCTAGTCAATGGAGACGGATCTGAACCTGGATGGCGCTGTTTTAGATATACCATACGGTGTCCTGCACACAGAGGATGTGAGAATGTATATCCATACAAAGATGGAAGAATACAACCATGTAAAACTAGGAGAAATTTGGGTTAATGAGTTAACAGACGACAACTTTGATCTAAAGCATGAATACAATGCCCTAACTGAGAAAAAGTTGGATGATAGGAATGAATTTCCTATTTTGTGTTATGAAGATGCATGGGTGAGGTATGTACTGAGCCACATTCATGATAAATTCATGTGGCTGGACCTTCCATACATGATAAGCAAGGAAGCCATTAGGGCTGTAACAAGGTTGTGCTCCACCGGAGTTGTTTCTGGCACTTAAGTTTGGCAAAAATGATGTTGTGATGAAACTCACAGGAGCTAAATTTGATAAGAGAGCCTTGATTGTGAATGATATTGAAGATCCGACAGTGAAATATGCATGTATGATGATAGGATACAAGATCTATTTCACAAACAGGGAAAACTCTGTCTTAGCAACTGCAATATACACTACATATGAGATGGTAAAAAAGGGTATGGATTATGACCTATGTGAGTTAAGGCAACAATTGCTTGAGAACTTGCAGAAGGCAAAGGATTCAAAATATCCTTTCAAGTTTGGTACTTTGGTTATCTGTTTACTGTTTTATTTCCTCAAAGAAGTACCAGGTGCACAAAACATTGTGTGGTTTGGACACATTCCGGTAGCAACTTAAATCAGAGACAATTGGAAGAGAATTGGAAACATTGAAGCCCAAAATGCTGCACTCTGGGGTTACTTCAAGATATTCCAGGAGAAAATGCAAGCTAGGGAAAGGATCGCTAAGAAGGTAGTGGAAAAATACAAAGATGATATCCTCTTCATGGTAAGTAAAGATGAATGCTACATGGAGGCTGTGGAACTTAGAATAGTCTGGATTCTGGAGATGGGGTATGAAGTAGGAGAAGATATCATTGTAGATCTTGCAGACCTAATGCTCAGTAAACCAAGAGACACCTCTGTAGAAAGATTTGAAACTTATGAAGAAAGATTCACTGAAGTACATTTGAAGCACAAGGAGGGAGAAATAAGAGAAAGTTAAAGAGATGAGAACTAAGGTTGAAGACATGATGTCACCTATGAGCTCTGTAGAGAAATCTAAAAATGTATCTACTGCTCCAAAAGAATTACCAAGCACAAGAAGGTCAACCAGAACCTCTATCTCCTTTGTTGCTGCTCCTAAATTCTCCAGAGCCATGCCTGTAGCATCCCAAGAGAATAATGAAGCAGCTAGTGCTTCTATGCAACAACAGCCTGCAAAGAAAAGAAGGGTAAAGGGAAAAGCATCCAGAAAGAAGTATGTAAGTGATGATGACAGTGAAGAAGAAGAGGAAGAAGAAGGACCCAAACTGGTTTGGAAGAAAAGAGTCTCTTGTCTTTGGAGAGGAGACACAAGTTGAAAGAACAAAAAATGACATTGTAACAAAGGAAGAAGAAGATGTTGAGAAAGAAAAAGAAGGGTTTATTTTCAAGAAAAGAGAAGACTAATCAGGTGAAGAAGGCCAATCCTCAAAAGGAAAAGGAAAAGGAAAGGGAAAGAAAAGAAAGGAAAGTGAAATTGCAGTTAAGGGAAAGGACAAACAAAAGGAGTTAGAAAAATCCAGTCTTCCCCCTCTGCAACTTGAAGCTACAATCAATGCAATAACAGAGTATGATAATCTGAAAGAAGTAGCTGAGTTGTATGATGAAAGATCAGCAGAAGACAAAGCAATTATTGAGATAGCTATTATCAGGTACTTAGACGCATTCAATGTTGCTTTGATAGAAATAATTGTCAAATTGCCTAATAGTCTTGCTGATGTGTTAACCAAAAGAAGAGATGATGCCATGAATAAGGACATTGAAATGAAGAGTAGGGCTCTTAAGAAGATTTGTCCTACAATTTCTAGACAAGACAAGAATAAGGCTATACAAAGGTTAGCCAAGGAGTTCAGGACAAAGAGAAGGCTAAACACTTTAATGTCCAATGACAAAAATGAAATAAAGAGGTTGGAAAAGCGCACTCTGAGAATAACTGTAGATGTCCTTAAGGAACTAAAGATTGACACAATTGGAGAATGGTACTCTGAAGAAGATGAAAAGGATAAAGACCAGATTGAGAAGAATGAGGAAAAAGGTGCAACGAGTGCAGAACAGGATGTATTGACTGAGCCAAATATGCCATCTCCACCAATAGACACCGGTGTAGAAGATTTGAATGTGGTTAGCCCTCCGGAGAATATAGAGAATACTGAAGAGATGAGGGAGCCACCGGAAGAAAAGACAGATGAAGAAAAGGGAGAACAGAGTGAGGCCGTTGCAAACCAAGTTGGTAACACAGTGGATAATGCCTTTGTTCCGGGAAATAGTACACGATGGGAACTGTCCTACGAAAACCTCTGATTCTCATTTGATATCTATCTCAGAAGAGGACAAAAGGGATAATGTTGGTGAATGCACTGGAGTCTCTCCGATAGACTTTATCAAAGAGTTTCTAGCAAAGCAAAGACAAATCCAAACCATGTCTTCACCACAACTACTGCAAGTACAATCCTTGGATGGACAAATTAACTTGTCCAATATATCTCCATTGCAAAAACTTTAGTTGGGAACAATTTTTCAAGCAACTCCTCAGGAAGAAATTCTATAGTCACATGTAGAAGGTAATGAGCTTTTGGATGAGGCTATGAAAGTTTTTGAAAAGATGCTGCCTAAAATTAAGAGGGATGTCTCTCTGACTCCTGCATTGCAAATGAAGAAACTAATGGAGTCAATTAACAGCCATTTTGGATCTTTTGAAAAAGTAGCTGAGAAGAAGGTAAAGGAAGAACTAAACAATAAAAGGTTAGAGGATCTGATACACACACATTTTGTTAAACAATAGTGTAAAGAGTATTCAAAATGCTCTAAATGATGCCAATGTATTATACCAATTTTGTTTATCTTGGCTCATATCTACTAAGGAAATAAAAGATAAAATTGATAGCCTAGAGATGCAAATAGTAAAATTCTCCAGAACTTGTGATCCCTTAAAGGATAACAATGGAGATCTAAGTGCCGAAGTAGAAAAGACTCATGCTATAATAAAGAAATTGTAGAGCCAAAAAGAGTCAATAAAATATCAAATGGGTTAGCTGAGAGAGATAGTTAGCTTTAAGATAGCTGCATTGATTGGTTTGCTAAGGGAAGATGACAGCTGCTCCTGCAACAATAGAAAATGTAGAAGAATTGCTCTTGCAGATCAATGGACAGATACAAACATTAAACTCTGCCAAGATGCATTGGGATTCTGCAATAATTCAGTTGAAGAATATCTACAAAGATATCTTTCCCACAAATAAGTAAGTCTCTTATTTTTTGATCTCTTGTACATATGTGGAAGGTTAGAAGGAAACAAATTTTGATATTTTGGTGTATAGAAATAAGATAGTAAGGGGGAATATAAAGTAAGAGAAAGTTGGAGAAGTTTTTGACTTGTAAGTAGTTTCTTTGTCATTGATGACAAAGGGGGAGAAGTTTTGGCTATGTTGCCATTAATGACAAAGGGGGAGATTGTTGGTAACATATGCAGGATGATGAAACGACTAATGAGTATAACTGTAAGTAGTGTTGTCATTGATGGCAACAAAGGGTAAAGGTACAGTGGTCTGGAAAGTAGTAACCGGGCATAAAGAGAGTTGTGTCGGTGTGGAGAGTGGAAAGAATGACTAAAGACAAAGCTGAGTTGGTCCGGGATGAGACAGAAAAGAGAATGGATACAGTTGACAGTATTGATAGTAGATAAGTTTGATATGAAAGGAAATACATTTAAGTGTGGTTCCAGAGAGTCCACTAAATGCTAACTGAAGGAAAATATGTCTAAACATGTCTCTCCATTTTGGTGTCCCGCAGTCAAACACAACCTATTGAAGATTTTCCTAAGGCATTCACAGTATAGAACCTATGGCAGAGTCACTATATTTTAGTCCGCACTTCTCCGCCATGAAGAATTTTGTTATGCGGTTGTAATGTAATGTTTATGTATATTAAAGAAGTGCAATTACAAAGTTTCAAGTCCTGATACCCTCTGGAATGAAAGTTAGAGTTGACAGAGTATCGCACTTTGTATTGACAGTACCAGTGACACATTGAGACACTCCACATTTCACCACAGATGAATGGTTTGCTATGCGGATTTGAGGAATACATTTTGGATGTCTGAAGTATGCATGATCCAAGTGATAGGCATTTTGGTGGTCCGCACGTCGATTAGTGAACTGACAATTAGTTCATACTATTGTTACCTCACTTGTGGAGCCGACCTGAAGGTGCTAATGTTGTGTGGAGCTATGAAGTGTATGAAGTGTTGTCATGAGAGTTTTTATAGGTTGTGCCGACCTATATAATTTTGCTACATGCTTTGGTTCTCTCCGCAAAGCATATTGGATTGAGTTTTGGGCCGACAGGACATAAAGTCATATAGTACATGTATTGTGCCGACCTATTTGATGTTTCTCCTTAATGCAGTATATATACAAGATTGAATTCTTGTGCAGAGAAGTAGTAGTGAAGGTTGTGAAGCGAAATAGAGTGTGGACGCAAGCAAAGTCTGATGTAGAGAGAGACAAGTTGAGTTTTTGATAAAGATGAAGTGTATAAAGTCATTATTTTGAGTTTCAATGGAACTACATCCTCAACATTAGTCAGATGCATTGTTAGCAGTTCATTTTGGTAGTGAGCCACCTGCAGTGAGCATTTTTGGACAATGAGTCCACCAATTGTATCAACCTTAACCGATTGCTTTATTAATATATATTGTGAGCTAATCCTCACCGTGGTTTTTCCCTTTTTGGGTTTTTCACGTAAAATCTAGTATTCATGTGTGATATGCTTTAATGGTTGATTTCATGCTTTTCTTTCTTAATGCAAGTTAAACAAGTTTTCTGAAATGAATGTTTAAATGATTAAGTGGTTTCAAAGAATATTGATTCACCTCCCTCTCAGTATTCTGGGTGTTCAATAGATTCCTTGTATATTTGTTTAAATGTTGCAAACAACCATGATAGGAATAATGAGGGAATACAAAGAAGGGTTATGAGGTCCTCTTCTAAGCACACCACCTCATGGTGGATGACTGCCTCGTCCTTGGGCTTAAAAGGGAAGGATACTCTAGACACCCGATGGTAGTTTCCCCTCAAACCTCTACCATGGTTGGCTATTGGGTTAAGGAGTCCCAATCATAGGGAGGAGAGTAAGGGTGGCAAGAAGAGGGAGAACTGCTATAGGATTCCTCACTAGGTACACCCCCTCATATGGATGGCAGAAGGCCACATGAGGCCAAGAGGGATGGTATATCTGTTCTTGGACCTAGGGTAGAGGATTGCTTCAGGCACCCTATCATGCCCCTTATCCTAGACCTTTTTGGTTGGACTCCATTAATGAATTAGGTATATCATATGATTAAGATAATGTTCCTAACCCTAGTAGGAAAGATCTATTTTATGGATTATGCTTTCAATGATTATCTAACATGATTGCAGGGTCTCAACCATGATCTATCTTGTTCAACAATTTAAATTGGTAAATGATATCGCTAACTCTATTTCATTTCTTGCTTTGCTTGGAATTGTGATTTTATGGCAAAAACTAGGGCATTTACAAAGGGGACATTACAGTACAGGTACAGGTACAATACGACCCAGATATGGCCTGGGTACCATGCTCGCCCGTACCTAGAATGAGACCAAACTTGTTATTGGATACATGTAGATTTGGCAAGTTAGTGGACTGTACCATATCCAAGCCAACGTTTTTTAAAATTAAATTTTAAACCCTAAAACGTCAAAGAAAAACCCTAAAATGTAAAAAAGGTTAAGCCTTGATTTTTGTTTCCATTTATTTGGTAAGCTTTGATTCATTTTCCGTTTCCGTTTATTTTGATTTTCGTTTCTTGTAGCCTGCGAGTGTGAAAAATTCCAAGCAATGCCTTCCTGCGATTTGCTTGCTTTAAACTTCATGCCATCCTGTGATAACATTAAGTTTGGTTAACTTTATTAATATTATTAAAGACTAGCTTTAAACTTGATGCCATGTGCGATAACATTAAGTTTATTTAACTTTAATTTTAATATTATTATTAAGTATTTAAGTTTATTAGCGATACATTAAATTTGTTTAAAGTTATAAATATTAATATTATTAATTTTACTAATACATTTAAAATTATAAATATTAATATTATTAATTTTACTAATAAGTTTAAAATTATAAATATTAATATTATTAATTTTACTAATACGTTTAAAGTTATTAAGTTTGTTTAAAGTTATAAATATTAATATCATATGGTTAAAGTTAAAGTTTATTAAATGTTTACAACTTTATTAATATTTTTAAATTTACTAATACATAATTTATAATTTTATTACTATTAATATATCTAATAAGTTTGTTATTTATTAAGTTTATTATCAACTATCATTTATCATTAATATTGATTTTATTTGTATTTAAATTTAATAAGTTTAATATTTCATATTAATAAAATTATAATATTTAGGTATTAAAATAATAAATTATATTTTAATATAATGTATTTTTAGTTTGTAGTATATATAATTAAAAATATATTATTATATTAAAAAATAATTTTTATTATTATATTAAAGTATAATTTATTAATGATTTGTTATTATATTAAAATATATTTTATTATTTTAATATCTAATTTTTTTGTAGTCATGATATTTCCACAGTCCATGATATCAGTGTAAGTTTTTGGGAAAAACTGTGTATTGCTTTTTTGCATCGATGTTTCGGATCACACTTTGTGATCCATCATCAGGATGAGAAGAAGAGAATGAAAATCAATGATGGATCATTTTCATTCTCTTCTTCTCATCCTGATGATGGATCACGGAGTGTGATCCAAAACGTCGATGCAAAAAAAGCAATACACAATTTTTGCCAGAAACTTACATATTTTTTTTTTTTTTTTGGTGCTTGGTAAACTTTTTTTCACGTGACCGGTGACGCTGGCACGACACGCCCTCTGGTACCACGAGGACGGGGGGAGATTGGACCTCGTGACCATCTTTACCGCAATGGAATTACTTAGCCAATCAAGCCAGGGCCCCCGCCCCTTTTAATATCTAAATATTAGGGGGTCTTGAAAAATATATTAAAATATTAAAATATATTATTATATTAATACCTATTAAAAATATATTATTATATTAAAATAAAATTTATTATTGGAATATATGTATTTTTAATTTGTAATATATATAATTAAAATCAAAGTTGCATGGACACAGATATGGTATCCGATATGGCGTGTCCATGCAACTTTGATTTTAATTATATATATATTACAAATTAAAAATACATTATATTAAAATAATAAATTATATTTTAATATAATAATATATTTTTAATAGGTATTAATATAATAATATATTTTAATATATTTTTCAAGACCCCCTAATATTTAGATATTAAAATAATAAAATATACTTTAATATAATAACAAATGATTAATAAATTATATTTTTCCTTAATGAAGAGATAAGGCTTTGAATAAACGGTAAACCATCTATGAGTCCTTTTGCTAATTTTACAAGTAATTCCTTGAGCTTATGATTATAAGCTCTTACATTTTCATGCTTACCTTGCCTGGTGTTGTAGATTTCTGCTGTTTGAATTCCTCTTTATAAGTCCATAATTTCTCCCATGTGTTTTGAGAGGTTGGTTCAATCTTCGTGTACCAATGAATGGCCACACCTCTTAGGGTGGCTGGAAAAGATTGTAGCCATTATGCTTTGTCATCTTGGCCATTTGTTGCCCAAATAGTTTCACAGGTCTTATAGTGTCTTACTAGGTCCTTTGATCCATTTCCTATAAATTGAGGCAACTTCTACCTTTCTACTCTTGGGCTTGATTGTGGAGTCACCATGGTTTTACTTCGATACAAATTCAGTACCTAGAACCTATTCAGGGAGTTCTGATTCAGAGGTTTCAGTGCTCCTTTGGCACTCTTAGACAAGTGAGAACCCTTTACTCTTTTTGCAGCTTCAATGTTGTGCACACTTGTTTGCCTTTAGGTTCCCTTTTGTATGCTCCAACCCAAACCTTGGAGTTTTTGGCCTAGTTTCTTCTTCTATTAAGAACTCTTCGATGCTTTGAAGGTTTCTCTCATATACTTCCCTTTCTGTCTCTGTGGAGGAGTCTTTGCGCTCTGTCTCCCAACAAAGACTTTCCTTGCCTAGAGGAGGTTGTATTGATTCTTCGTACTGAACTTGGTCTGCAAGGTTGACCACACTTCATTCGGTAATGGAAGATGTCTTGCTAGTTGCACCAATCCTTTGTATGGTTATTCGTTGCGGGTTGAATGTTTTGATATCTTTTCTCCTGACTATAGCTTCGACTAACACTCCGACTTCAATTTTTGCTTTAGGATGTGTTGTTATATGGAGCCCAATCAGACTTGGAGGTTAAATTTTCCCCACTTTTGTCGGCGCGTTTTCCCCCCAAATTAATTAATGGGGGAATTGGAAAGGGGGCGGAGTCCCTCTTGTGGGGCTAAGGGGGATTACCCCCTCGGCAGGGGTCTGGGGGCAACACCCTATAAGCACAAATTGTCTATTGTTTAATAAAGGCGTCGGGAGTTATTTTTTCTATTGGCCGACTTATCCTAATTTTTGTAACCGCCATAAGTCTTGATATGAACGGCTGGAGAAGGGGAAAAGCTTAAGGGTTAGGGTATCCGTTGATATTGTATTGTAGCATATTGCAACGGTATTGAGTTGTAAGATTGTTGGTTGTAATCAGTTTGATTTGCTGGTTAATAATATTGGACTCTCTGTTGGTGGATGTAGCCCGAGTTTGGGTGAACCACATTAAAATTGTCTCTCACTGTTATTTATGTGTTTTTTAATTTCTCTGTTTAATCTTTGATTATTTGCATTTAATTGATATCTTCTGCATGCTATTCCTAATAGGATGGACTTTGGCTTTGAATTTGTACTATTGTAGTGTTTTCAGCTACCTCTTATAGTCGTCTTCTCCAGTCTCTTTGTGCTATCAATCTTAGAGATCACCTGATCTCTTGGTCTTGACCACATTGTGGTCTTTTCCCACCTTTATTGGAGTCTAAGGGCATGAATTTATTAAACCGGACTTGACTTCTTTAAGGCAACGGTGCCAATGTTTACTCTTCTTTTTGATAAAACTAGTACTTGAAATAATGAACAAAAATAACAATGCATGTCATATATAGTAATATAAATATATCCTTATTCACATGAAGTTCTTATAGAAGTAGACCAGAAATGATAAACCAAGGATCATACTGCTTTTCGTGACTATGCAAAGTCTATTTAAAGAATCTGACGGGTTCTAAGCAGAACACAACCATCTACCAACTAACTCCAAATAACTAACCGAAAGCCGACAAGCAATTAATACATAGTTGGATATAACCATATTAACAAAACATAACAAAGGCATTGTATGCCAACTACACTCCAAGCTTATAAAAGACGTGGAAAAGAAAGGTGGTCTTTTTGGAAGAGTCTCTTTCTTGGATAAGAGAAATTTTGTTTACTTTAAAGATTGGCATGCTACAGCTTTTGGATTCTTCACTTGCTGATTTGTTCATTGTTTCCCCAATAGCCCTCACCCCAACTTTATGTTGATTAGATTAAAGCTTGAGGACTGTGGATTTCCCTTCCTTTAGGAATATAAATATGGAATATTTTTGGTTAAAGCTGCCCATATTGTAAAATTGATGCCCTTCGAAGGCTTTATCGTATACAGAATTCCCTTGTCACAGATATTTGAAATTAATGAAGTATATTGTATCAGCTTTTGCAAGATCTTTTTTCAAGTCATTTTTCATCCTTGCTGCAATTTTTATTGTGTGAGTTCATTCTTCATAATGTTCTCAGAAGTCCAATTAAAATTTGCAGAACTTATGTTAATTTTTTGTTTTCCACTTATATTAAAATTTTCTGAAAAACAATCCAATAAGATTCCATTGCCAATTGTTAAATCTGCTAGGTCTAATTCTCAAAAGATGCCTTGAGGTATAACTTGCCCAAGGTGCTAACTCCGGGGACATAAGGATGATTACTTGGCATACATCCAACATGTCTACAATAGGGCTATTCACAGGCTATGGGTCACAGTCCATTCCAGACATGTTATAAGGAAAATTATCCCATGTTATCAACCAAGATGTGCACTTTTATATTTACCATTGAAATGAAATATCTAACTGCATTACTGGTTTTGATGATTCTTATTAGTATACATTTGACTAGCTTTGAATTTTTAAGCTATAATGTGAATTGTGCTAGGAGCTTGGTATTGATTGTTGAACTTTTTGTGCAGGGGAGTACTTGGCTCTAACTGGTGAGCGATTGAATGGAGCAGAAATGCTTGTGGCTGGTCTTGCAACACACTTTTCAGTTAGCACGGTGTGTCTTCGGTTTCATAAATGTTGATTTATTATAATATATTGTAATGTTTTTTGTTTTTAGATTAATTAGTTGGGGGAATCTATAGGGGCCTCCACCCGAGAAAATAAAACACCATTACATAAACTATATAAATGCCCATACACAAATGGTTGAGAAGCTGGAGAAACAAAACAAATACGTAAACAACTAATAGGACTATCGCCAAATGAAATGCCCTGTCACCTTGGAGGCAGAGCCAACACCCACAAGCCAAAAAACTCCCACGCACCATGCAGCTACCTTCCATTAGAAAGCATCGAATAGGAACCATGCAGCTCTTCAAAAATGCGAGACCAGCAATAGAGATACCCAAAGACCGATGGGTACAACACCAAAAGCCACCCACATAGTGCCAAAGACCAATGGGTACAACACCAAAAGCCACCCACATAGTGCCAAGTGGTCTAGGGCATTGATGTGCACACCGTATATGACCTTCTCCCATCTTTTTGCCCTATGCATCAAATGACCACAAAACACAGGCAGCGTATGGTCGCTCGTTATCTCCAACCTCCCTTTGCTATGCATAACCGAGAGACACACCATTAGAACATGCACCTCTTGCTCTAGGGAAATAATTTTATCTTCTAGGATCCCCACCTTCTTAGAACCCTTGTGTCTTGAAAACTCTTCATTCTTCACACCAGAGTGACCTAGGACAAGCTTTGCTATGAACAATGACATTCCCTCAAAATAATTTGGGAGAAGCATTTGAAGTAACGACATCCGAAGAGCGGCATCCAGAATGAAATTTGCTAGACGAGACACGAAGGCTTGACACACCATTGCCTTGGAACGAGGAGACCCGTGAGCTCCCATTCCTTCCTCTCCCAGAATTGCTTTCACAAAACTTAGGGCAGCGTTGGAATTGCAATTAAAAATTGAACCTGGGTGACTATCAGAGACAATCCCCTTACGCATTGGGTCTCAACCAGACTTTTTACTTGGCCTATGAGCCATCATCTGAGCAAGACACAAAGGAAAAAGAACACACAACTTGCACCTCCTAGACACCCTATTAAACACACCACAATTTTGCACCAATACTGAGCTCTGTTGAGGGCATCAAATAATGGCATCATATGCCAAATGAATTCCTTGCCAGTCTCACACGTACCAAGCTGCTTTAAATCTTTGGGCAATTCAACCAGTTCTAAAATGAATACAACTGTCGTTGAATGCAAAGGGGACCATAAGGTCCATATAAGCGAAACTTTAACCAACTTAAGGGGGTTTAAACCTAAGAAAATGTTCTATCCTTTCCCACGAAGTGGGAAGATGGCTATACAGTGTTGTAATTGGGACTTGATCAACCCCAACATTAGCGAGGAAATCTGCCATGGAATACATCTTCCTTCTACAATATTGAAATTTAACATTAGAGTTTTTTCAACAAGGCATTTATAGCTAACATAGAGTCACCTTCTGTGATGAATTTTTTTTACCCGTTTTGAAGAGGCCGCCATCATCCCTGTTACTAGAGCTTCCAACTTTGCCTCATTGTTGGTTTTGAGACCAAAGAAGAGGGATCCACCATATACAAAATCATTTTAAAGTTCTTTAGAACAAAGCCAGCCCCTGTATTCTCTGGGTTGCCATGGTATGCTCTATCAAAGTTTAATTTCACAAAATTCTCTTGAGGGGGCTCCCAACCCTTCTGCTCGCTCAGATTAGCTTCTTTCTGATTTCTTTTTTGACTTCCACTGTTAACTGCTCTTAACCCTTTAACAGGTGATAATATATTGTAATGTTAACTACATTTATGGGTCATCAATTTTTCCTTGTTATAAATTGGTTTTAATATCTAGTAGTTGTAAATCTTTAAACATAGAAAACCTAAATCATTTGAAATCAGCAGAGGATTAAATGGATTGAAGAGAGGATAGGATCACTGGTTACAGAAGATCCCTCAGTGGTCAAAACTGCTTTGGAAGAATATTCTGATGTAGCTGTCCCAGATACAAAAAGCTCTCTTCGAAGGTATGTAGTTTCATGGGCTTTTGTTTCTTTCTAGGTATCTATTATGCTAGTTTCATAGCCCTATGGAATTTTTTTTTTTTTGCCTTAAAATTATAAGAAAAATAACTTTAATTGATTGTCTGCATCTTCAATTCCTTAGCACTATGTAGGCATTCGATTAATGTACGATAGTGAGATTTTAATATGTTGGAAGTGGGTATTATGAATAGTTTATTCTTATTCAGAGGGAGTTGATACAAATTCATTCTCCAAGGGAAGGATACCATAGATAAACTGAAGCAAAAGATTAAAATCACCTTTCCAATGTAAGCATTCACACAAGCTTGAAAGGAAGCAAGGTATGTGGAAACACTTCCTACAGTAATATTCTAAGGAGAGTGTTGTGTAAATTTTTTTAAATCTTTACAATTACAAAATGTAGAAACACATATAAACATAAAAAAACAATATACCATAACACAAGGTGTATGTAGGGAAAAGCCTTTCGGAAGAGAAAACCCCACTTCAAAGCAACCCAATGTATTATTCAATAAACAACACGATTACAATACACTTATAGAGCAAGCCTTTAGAGGAGTATCACCAACATTCAAATATGGAGTGATTTCAACAACATTATGGTACTTGCAAATTAACTCATACAAACTACAACTCCATGCACTAATAAATAGACAAGGTTCAAACTAGAAACCATTCAATACCAAATTTGTCCTCATTCAACCCATTCAAAGATCCTCCATGACAAGTGTCCAATCGTGTCATAATGCTGGTCAAGATTCCAACGTAACGTCCCTCTTACATGTTCTTAGGTGTCATAAAAATTTGTCATATTTATAATGATCTTACAACTCCACAAGATGCTGACACATGGCCAAACTATGCCACCTCAATTTGGGACATCTACCTCTTCATGTGAGGACAAAATCCACTAAAGACAAATTCCATGTCACCTCCAATAGGATGCTGACTCTCACACAAGAAGACAAAACACATAAGAAGCTAATCTAGTAGTTGTAAATCTTTAAACATAGAAATCAATGTCAAGTGTTCATTCTTTCTACAACTCCATTTTGCTGAGGGGTGTACAAATTTGTTTTATGTCTTTGTATTCCATGATCTTTATAGAACATGTCGAACTCTGCAGAACAAAACTCACCGCCATTATTAGTCCTCAAAATCTTAATCTTTTTACCAATCTGATTTTCAACAAGATCCTTAAACTCTTTAAACTGACTAAAGAATTCAGATTTACTCCTAAGGAAATATAACCATGTCCTTTTATTGTAGTCATCAATGAAAGATATCTAATAAACATTTATTAAGTTCAAAGGAACATTAACAAGACCAAAAACATTAGAATGTATCAAGTCTAATACCCTAGAAGATTTATGAGAACTAAAATAAAATTGAACGCGATTTTGTTTTCCATATATGCAATGTTCTAAAAAATCGAACTCAAGGTTACAATCTCATACCCTTCTTACCTATGTGACCAAGCCTCTGATGCCACACCATTGTTTTCTCTATTGTTAGTTTTTCTCCAAAGCACGAGCACCCTTAGGTACCTAAAAAGCACGACCATTAGAAGTGGATGCAACACTCCTCTTTGCTGTTGGTTCCAATGGTGAAGATGAAGATTCTACAGATCTTTTCATTGGAATAACGAAAGAACTATTGCATTGAAATGTGTGTGCATCTAGTTAAAATAGAGTGCTAATACAAACACCCTTAGCAAGCACCATAGCTCTTCTGACCATCTTGCACCTTCCACTCAAGAAAACAACTTGCACACCTGCATCATTCAAGTTATAGAAAGTAGGTTCGATGCCAAACCAGGTATATGCAAAACACCATTGATCCCCTTGACTTGTCCATCAGGGAATCGTATCGGGACTCTTCCACGACCAACAATCTTCAAGTGACAATCATTTCCAAGGTACACTTTCCCACCATCAAATTCTTCGTATTATGTAAACCAACCCCAATGTGAATCATGTGAAAAGATGCATGGGAGTCAATCGACCATGCACCTTTCGATGCATGTGTAGCCAAGGCCGCAACAAAGGCATCACCATCATCTTGGGAGTATTTATTGGACTCATCATCAACATCATTCTTTTTCTTTTTCTTCTCCTCACAATCTTTTTAGAAATGGCCAAGCTTTCCACAGTTCCAACATTTAGCCTTGGACTTATCAGGAGATTTGGATCTCCCATAGGATTTAGATCTTGACTTATCTTGCTTCTTGTCCTTCTTGCCTTTTTCTTTCGATCTTTCATGAATAACTAGGGCTTTGTTGGCTGATGATTTATTAAGGTCTTTCTGGTTGAGGAAATACTTAAAGCTATTTTGATCAGTTTTGACCACAAATCGGCCACCCAACAAATATTGCCTGAACTTGGCCAATGCATGCATAATGGCCAACATTTCCTTATCGTAAATTGAGAATTGTCTTTCCACAAAGTTAATACTGGACACGAGCTCAATACCTCTTTCATTTTGTCAAAGGCTCGTTGTGCTGTCTCGTTCCATGTAAAAGCTCCTTTCTTTGTCAAATCTGTTAAGGGGGCAATCAGTTGAGAGGCCAAAGAATCCTTGTAGATGAGTCAAAGTCTTCGGGAGAGGCCAATCCTGAATAGCTTTGATTATCTCCATGTCTACTTGTACTCCCTTTGCATTGATGACATCATCCAAGTATAGAATCTCTGTCATAGCAAACTCACACTTAGACTTCTTTGCAAAGAGACTCTGTGCTTCCGGAATTCTCAAAACCACATCAATATCCTTTAGGTGCTCCTCCCAAGTTTTACTATAGATGAGAATGTCGTCAAAGAACACAAGAACAAACTTCCTCAACTGTTTGATGAACATTTGGTTCATACATGATTGGAAGGTCGTAGGAGCATTTGTCAAATCAAATGGCATGACTAGAAATTCATAGTGCCCATAGTGGCACCTAAAAGTTGTTTTATGGATATCCTCCTCTCGGACCCAAATATGATGGTAGCTCGATCTAAGGTCTATCTTTGAAAATAGACCGCTCCATGAAGCTTGTCTATCAATTCATCGATCCTGGGTATTGGGTATCGATTCTTGATAGTCTTCTTGTTTAATACTCTATAGTCAATGCACATTCTCATTGTGCCATCTTTCTTCTTCACAAGGACTATAGATGAAGCAAAGGGACTCGAACTGGGTTTGATGTGTCCCATGTCCAAGAGTTCTTTGATTGCTTTTCGATTTCCTCCTTATGCCTTTTGGGATGGTGATAAGGAGTTGTAATGATGGGATTAGCGCCCTCCTCCAACTCGATGACATGTTCAAAACCTTTGTCTGGTGGTCTCCCTGGATGAATGTCACCAAAAACCTTCTCATGCTTATCGAGAATTTTCTGCACCTCTAGATAATATTCCCTTTTGCCCTTTGGAGAATTGGTCATAGACACAAGACATTGTGTAGCCCAAGCCACTTGTCCATGACGAAAAGTTCTCTCCTTTGTTTTTGCAGATACAATCCTTGGTACTCCGTTTGTCATTCAACGAAGTACCACTGGTTTTCCATTAGATTGGAATTTCAGCTCCATGGTTTGGAAATTTTGGATGTTTCCCCCAATGAATGCAGCCACTGAATACCTAAAACCATATATGTGTCTCCTATGTTGACCACATAGAAGTCATCCTTCATGTCATATCCTCCCAAATTCAGGGTCAACTGGGAGATCTTCTTGGTGACTCTTAAGGTGAATCCATCAGCGACCATAACATTAAAACCTTCGAAGTCCTTTGTTCTTAGATCTCGCTTGGCCACCAATCCTTCGTTTATGAAGTTATGAGTGGCGTCGGTGTCAATGAACACGGTGACTCTTTGTCCCTGCAAAACTCCATGGATTCAAAAAGGATTGAACTTAGGAGTTCCTGTAAGCTTGGGAAGCGTGCTTTCCAAGACTTCTTCCTCTTGTGGCTTCTCTTCTTCTTCAACCTCGAAAATTGGTTCTTCTTCTTCACTTTGTGGTTTAGGTTCATCAGTTTCTGATTCCTTATCATCAACTACTTCGATGTAGTGCACTTGCCCTTTGACAAGACATTTATGTCCAGACGACCAAGGTTCTTTGCAACTGAAGCAAAGTTTCTTTCTTCTCAATTCATTCTTCGCCTCTAGGTCTTGTCTTGATGGCAGATTGTTGGGCTTTAGTACCTTCTTTTGAAAAGACTTTTTTGGAGAGAGATTTCTTCTAGAACTTGTTCTTTGGCATGGAAGTTTCCAATGTCAGTGGCCTCATAATGGCCTCTTGTAGAGACAATGGTTCAAAGGCCTCGACCATCCCTTTGAGAGATTCTGTTAATCCCTCGATGAAGAGCATCACCAATCTACTTTTTGAGATGTTAGGTACCATGACAGAGAGCTTTTGAAAATCAGCAATGTAACTTTCCACACTTCCATACTGCTTGAGTTGAGCAAGCTCCCGGAAATGTACTTCGGGATCCTTTTTGTCAAACCTTTCAATGAGTGCTCTACTGAACTCATCATAGGTGTCAATGAGGCTATGCCCTTGAGTGACCAACCCATGATACCACCATTAATGAGTGGTTCCTTCCAAGTGGAGAGTGGCAAAATTGATGGCTTCATCTTCAGCCATAGGTCTCAAAAACAGATAGGTGTCCAACTTTTGAATCTAGGCACGTGCTGTACACTTGTTGCTCCCATCAAATGGAGAAAGTTTTAACTTCCCCAAGGCATGTTGGTAATCTTTCTGTTGTGTTTGGGGTCTATTCTCCTGTCTAGATCCTTTTCTAGATTTCTTTTGACTCATGAACTGATTGAGAGACAACTCGTTTCGGATCTCCTTTGGAAGAGCCTGATACCCAGCATAACAAGATGTAATTTCATCAACCATGGGAACTTGAGCCTCTGGTTTAGGTGGTTCTTCGTCTCTATGAATGAATGTAGGTTGGAAAGGTCGGGCAATAGAACTAGTAACAGTTCTGGTGGAGTGGTTATTATGCACTGGTTGATTATTTGCCCTTGAGGTGCTTCCCTCACCATTCTGATTTCGGTGCATATTCTTATTTTGATCCATCTTATGGAGTAATTGAGCCATCATGTCCAACATAACGTCAAACTTTCTCTCAGTTCTATCATGCGAATTTTCTGGAACATTTGTGCCCTTATCTTTTTTTGCCATATTTTCTGAGACAACTTCTGGAACAACTGTAGGGGTCTGATGTGCAACCCTAGCTTCTAAAAATGTTTGCCCTTCTGGGTAACTTGGAAATTGAAATTGCTTTCTGTATTCTCTTTCCTTGTATCTTCTTTCTGTGTCATTGCCATGCATGGAGAAGAGACTGCATGAAAATATTAGCTTCTGAAATCATAGGCTGACAAGATCACTAGTTCTAATACCACTGTAATGTCCCTTGCGGAACTGTTAGCCAAAAATCTCCAGAAATTTTTTCAAACTTACAATCAACACAGATCCAAGCTTTTTGATCACCCAGTTCCCGATGTGGGCAAGACGAGAGCATACAACCGGATTGTGGACAGTGGAAGTAATCAATTGATTGGTTGCAATGACTAGTATATAGAGAAACAAATAACAGACTGATAACAATGACTAGTATACAGTTCAACACCAAATTGGTGGATGCAAAATATTTTTCTAGAGCAAGGACTAGTTGATTCATGCAAACAATGGCGGATAAATTAAAATAACAATTGGCGGCTATGCCATCCAACATTTTATAATGCAAATACAAAAATATTAAATGTTCCGGCGGATAACCTTCTGAAAATTACAAATGTAATTTTGCTTCAGATCTGAGATTGTTTTTGTCGGTAAATTGCACAAAAACTTACAATTTCATATAAGCTAGATCTTTCTAGATGAGTTCTAGATTTATATAAAATGCCCACTTACATCAACAATATCTAATAAGCAGATTTTACAAACATTATAAGCTATATTTTATAGCTCAAAATCTGCAAGCTTAAATAACATATTCCTAATTTATTCACTGCTGTTATACCAGAAATAATATCAGTAAATCAGAAAATTACAGCAAGTGAAATCTACACATTAAATGATGCAAACCCCAAAGAGGTATGTCACCCTCTTAGCAAGAATTGGCTTCATCAAAATACTTAATAAATTCTTTAAAATGCTCCCAATATCCCTTGCGCTTCCTTCTTGGACTTAATAAATCTGCATAAACTTAGAGCTTTCTCTTGTAGATTGGTACAACACTTTTGGTAAAGCAATTCCAAACCATAAAATATAGTAATGCTGAGCTAAGTTGGTACGGCAAGCTTGGGAAATATTATCCCTTCACAAAAACACTTAAAATCTCATTAGTAATAACAACATTAATAATATCAACAGCTGCAACTCTCACACAAGTCACACACACACAGAGAGAAATCTATATATATTTTTTGTGTTTTCTGGAAATCTCTCTCACACACAATATTTTGTATTTTCTGGACTGTAACAACACACCAACAAAATACTCGAAATACAAACAGATTCAACTCTATGGAAATCTCTGTATGAAATTTCACCAATAGGAATGGGGTTTTTTGTCCTCAATCCCATATGCCTTTAGGCTTTTCGTCCTTCGGGCAACCTTAGGGGTTTTTCGTCTTCAGACAAAGTTGGGGACAAAGCTCAAACTCAAATAACAAGTTATAGAAAGGATGGAATCCCTTCAAATGAGCCATCAACCTCTTTTTATAAGCTTAAGTGATGCAGGAGCATCCCTAGTTCAAGAGCAATCTTGCATCAACCAAAAACATTTGCATTTCAGTTTGTTTCTTTTCAATTTTCAGTTTAGTTCAGGCAGTTCAGTCAGTAGCAATTTCTATATTTTGTTCCGCATTCTACCGCAGTTACATTTCAGATCTTGCGAAGTTGGATTTAGCATCTAGATTCATTCATGTACATCATATCCAAAATTTAGAGCATTTGGATCAGGTACTGGTAAGATATCACTAGTAGAAGATCGACTGTTTTCTCAGAACAAAGCATCCTGACAGTCTCGAACAATCAGCTGAAGGAGAAGACTTGCGGAGCATTTCACAACTCGCGGAGCTAAATTACACATCATTCAATGTTGTTTAGTTCGTGGCCGACCTTCCCTGAGATCCGCACATCATTCTATGCATTTGGGATCGAGTTCTATTCATTTAGGTCCGACCTATCCGTGTACACACGTTATAGCTCTTAAACCGAGTTTGTAATGATCCTTTGCTGACACGGAGGAATCTTTTGTTCTAGAGATGATATATATTGATGTAATAGAATCCTAGGAAAGTAGTGATGGATAGTTAGCATAGTTTACATGTTCGATAGTTTGAATTCTTTACGAAGGAGCTTCAAAGCTTTATCTTGCGCATATTTTGTAATCAGGCCTGTGAGCCCTAATTGTAAGCCCGCATGTTGCCGGCCAATTTGTATTTGAATTCTATGATATACTGAATGATTGAATCTGCATTTGCTTCATATCTTTGAGTTGTTTCCATTGTGTTTACTCTAGCTGCACAACCTGGATAGTTCATTCTGTGAACCCTCCTGTTGTGACTGCACCATTAAGAGGGAAACAAAATATTACTTTTTACTTTTTTTTTTGGTCTGAAAACCTAATTTTAATTTACCTTTTGTAATTTTCTGCCCATTTAAAAAGAAATAATTAAATATTACGAAAGGCTTCATTCGCCCCATTTAGGCAACTTGAAAATAATAATAAAGTGACCCTTTTTACAAAGTTATGAAATTGAATATAAATGTCAACTCTAATTATTATTTTAAATCTACTTCCCGCTCCCGCACTAAACTACGGAAAAATACCAAAATGACTAATTAAATTATTTCCATGAAAACTGCTAGCTAAAAATGAGCAGGAAATATAAAACCTCTGAAAATGAAGCTCTCCAAGATTTGTGGACTTCTCCAAGAATCTTGGAATGCTCCAAACATGCTGGAATTGATGTGAATGAAAATGGGACATGACAAATTCAGTGATCAGTGTGGAGGTATTCATAATGGAACCAGTTATGTGCATGTATAAAACACAATAAAAAGGATGTTTAAGATGACTATGTAGAGGTGTGTGTTCAAGTGAAAAGGGCATGCCTGAAAGAAGATAATTCATTTTTGACTCAAAATCATAGGCATGTTCGAAGTTGTGTATGATAGGGGCAAGTGTGTGCTTCACACATGCAGATGTGTTTTTTAAAAAATAAAAATAAAAATCAAATGCATGTTTGTAGGTGTGTTCTATACAAAAGGAGAAATTCTGGTTTAGATCAAAGATTGAAAATACAATGTAAGGTGCGCGTGGCACTTCAAAGGGCATGTCTGGTAATATAGGAGGTGTGATTTTCATATCCAGCGGACTCATCAAAAGAAAAAGAAAAAGTTTATTAATAGATTCCTTTCAGCCAACCAGCTCCAAGAAAAGACAAATCTATTTATAGAGCTGTGCCACTTTCAAAAGGTCATGATTTTTCAATGTAGTACAAATTCCTCTATGAATGACAGACCACCTATAAATAAAAGGAGCAGAGCCAACTTTAAAGTTTTGTTTTTTATGAAAAAGCGAACATTGATATTTATAAAAGAGGAGTGCACCTAGTTTGGAAGAAGAGTTATCTTTAAATATTATCTTAAATCAATCATTATATACAGCAGCAGAACAGGTACAGGAGGTTAATCAGCAACAGGTATTGATTTTTGCAGAATTTCATACAGCAATAGGGGCATACAGCAGCAACATTGGTTGTTTTGGCAGCATTTTCAATGAGCTACAGCAGTCTTATGAGCAAAGAGCAGATTTCTCCTCTCAGATATTCTTTTCTTCTATCATTTATCCAGTCTTTTCAATATATTATGTACTATATGTACTGTCGGGGGACTTTGGTATTCATATTCTTGATAACTTAAAAGCTTGCTTTTTGTGTTTTGAGCTAGAGTTGTGGTTTAAATTATATTGCAAGTATATGTTGATTGTTTTGACACACAATCAATAAAGCACAATTGATTGGAGTATGTTTAATTAGATTTTTCAATTCTATAATAAGCAAGTTGAGAATAGTATGGATACCGAAGTTCTTAATTTGTTGAGAGCTTACCAACGTCAAATTACTGTGACAATCAAGACGTCAGCTGTTTATATCCTTCATCAGCCCCATTAGCTCTAGTGGATGTAGAATGTCAAAGTTTACAATCTTGTGTGCAACTTATTATCTTAGACTTTAAAGTCAAATATGACCTATGACATTAACTTTTATTTTACCATTATTTAATTTCCATTCATAATGCTGAAGTTTATGTTTGTAGTTTCGTGTGTAAGGCTTTTGGAGTATTCAATACTAAAACTAACTTACTAAGATATCAAATGCTGAAACCCATGACTGAAATGAACTTCATAAACAATGGAACAATGAAATTTCAAATGACAACTAATCTGATAAAGATTAATGCAATGAATAGAAAAATAGAGAATAGCATTACACATTAACAACAGCTTTATCTTGGGCAAAACCCTTTTGGGTAAAAAACCCAGCCACAGTCAGTGCTGCTCATTATATTAACACAGAAGACATTACAAATACAGTGAGATTTTCACATGTACCTTAAATGTTCTATGCCCAGATTTTGAAGGAATTCCAACAGCATTCCTGCAACAACTCCATACACAAAATTTTCTCCCATACTCAACCAACATTAAAACTCAATAAATAGGCAAAGAGCAACAAATCCACGTGCCCAAGTTTCTCTAGATGGACGCTCAAGTTGTGACTCTTCAACCTCCAAGAATCTTCCAACTTACATGTAACTTCCATTGTCATAGATGCTCTTGTAACTCCCTCCATCATGCTCTTACCACAGTTCGCAAACTCGGATTCGACTCGAACTCGGCAGACCAAGAATTTACGACTTGACAAAAACTCGACTACTTAAAAAATACTTAAATTTTTGAAAAAAACATAAATTTTATGCAAAATACAGCTACAAAATGTATCAAATGAGTTTAGCAGGGGTTTGGGGGTAGCGCCCCTAACGGGGTCAAGGGGTGGAGCCCCTACCACCAAGCCCAAATGAAGATTTCAAAACCACACAAACCTTCATGGTGCACGCCATTTTCATAATTTTTTTTAGAAGGCAAAAATTCATGTTTTTTCAGCATTTTTTCAACGTTTTCGGCATGTTTTTGTTATGTGGGCAAATCAAACCCTTAGACTCGCTGATTATTTGGCGAGTACTCGGCAAAAAACTTGGACAGACTTGGCAAAAACTTGGTGCCCAAGACTCGGCGAGTTTACTCTGGAAAAACTTGGAAGAAAAAAAAGGCGAGTACTCGGCGACTCGCCGAGTTGTTGAACTATGGCTCGCCAAGTTGTTGAACTATGGCTCTTACAATACAACCTCCATGTCATAACATACAATTCCAGTGGCGTTGTGTGTCATACAAGGAATCTCATGGATTCTTGGAAGGCTGGCCCTCATTTAATGAGGGGCCAAAATTATGACACATTATAAATATTAAAATATTACAAGGCTTGCAAGTTGCAAGGTGTATAACACACTTAACCTAGATATCCTAACATCTTGAGTCAGGGCTATCTTATTACTCAGCTAACCTATCTTTGCTTTGCATATATAAACTTCTCTGTCAATTTTATTTATTTTTCCTATTGGTAAATATTATTTTAACTTTATAAGATTTTGCTTCCTTACTGTGTGATATTTGCAGAATGGATGCTATTGATCGTTGTTTCTCGAAGGAGACTGTTGAGGAGATTTTATGTGCACTGGTAAGTTTCATTTCAAGTTGTATTCAGCTGTTAAATTATGACTTTTGTGGTAAGATTTTGACTAAATTTATTATTATTAGATTCTGTTCTGGGTATTTTTTGTGATCATGTGAATTCTACTTGACATATCATATACCCATCAGTCTGAGAAGATAATTGTGTAACTAGTAAATTTATCATCCAGAATACTAAATTTGTGGGATATAACTATTGATATTTACATATCCTACAGAAAAAGATTCCTTTTTTAACTGTTTGACTCTGAAGTATACTTGTGCAATTTCTCCAGGAAACAGAAGTAACTGGTAGAAATGATGAATGGTATGTCAATACTATTGGGAAACTGAAAGAAGCTTCTCCACTAAGTTTAAAAATTGCATTAAAATCTGTAAGTCCATGCCCCTCTTTTTTAATTTATTCTATGTTGTTTGCGTGAAAGCAAATTAAATAAGTGAAAAAGAACTTGTTGGACAGATACGTGAAGGCAGGTATCAATCGTTAGATCAATGTTTGGCTCGTGAATATAGAATATCATGTCACGCACTTTCAAAGAGAATTTCTGGTGACTTCTACGAGGTATACCCCATGCTGTTTTGATAAAAGTTGGCATTAGTATAAGAGCTATTTTCCTGCTACGTGGTGAATGTTTTTGAACGTGGCTGTGCAGGGTATTAGAGCACGTATGATAGATAAAGACTCTTCTCCTAAGGTGTGAAACATTGTTTATTTTTACTCATGCAATCTTGAAATGCGATTGAAATTATTTCTAAATAATCAAGTAAGATTATTTTTAGAGCAATTTAAAGTATTATTATTTCTTATTAGTAATGATTGACATAAAATTATCTTCCTCTAGTGCAATTTTTGAGCTTGATACAAGAGACCATTCATGGCGTTGTTTCTAGTGATACAATGGAAAACTAGTGGGAGTTACAGTGAAATGTCTGATATGAAAATTGCAGTGGGATCCACCATGTCTTGAGCGAGTGTCTAGAGAAATTGTGGACCAGTACTTTTTGCCACTGGGTTTGGATGGTCTGGAACTAGAACTACCGGTAAAGCAACGTGAAGCTTATATTTAGTGCAATCCTATGGGTGCAAGGTAAAGTCACATACCTTCAAAACAGTGACAAATGTTGCTAATTAGTTCATTGTTTCATTTGTTTTTGGAACATAATTTACAGATATTGCTATCTGTTTAGTATGGGTTGGTACTTAATGCCATATGGCATGCAAACCATGTCATTTCATGCTTCAAATGCTCTTATCAATAAGAACATAGATCACATACCCTTTTATCAAATATAAAGAGAACAAAACTTCTGATCTGCTACTGGAGATGGAATCAATTCCAAATGGGCAATTTCATTATGAGTGCATGGAATTTATTATAAAAGTAATTTAGATACACATATCTGAAATTGATGTACAGAACATGATTGATGCAAATAATTCTGAACAGCAAAATCTTTAGCAGCATTTATAACTGCTTTGAAAGTACACAGCTTTTCCCTCCACACAGACTGCGTTAAATATAACCATAAGTAAACTTCACTCTATATACAATTTAGTGCAATTCAAATAGTTGGTAAAGTATGGTTATATTGAGTACTGTATGTGTATGGAAGGTAAAGTCATGTACTTTCAAAGGCATTTACAAATGCTGCTTATGCTTGTATTGTTTCCAATTCTTTTGCATCTTATTTGTCATGTTCTCTACATAAATTTTAGGTCAATGCACCTAAAATTATTTTAAATGAATTCAATGCACTCCTATTTCCTATTTAAAATTTACTCCATTTCTAATGCATTACATATTTTGCTCTTTGTATATTTGATAGAAGGGGAGATGGTCAATACGCTTTTCAACATTAATATAGTTACAAATCCTTATATTAATTTTGGTCATATGAGCATACTATATCCTTCTTTTCCTTTGTGCAATCTATTAATCTTTATAATCATGATGAATGGGACATGGTTTACTGCAGAACAAATGTAAGAACCCTGCTAGTTCTAACTCTGACTACTGCTGAAATAGGAATATTTTTTTGTATTTTTGATTGTTTTATGATATTTTTTTTTATTATTTTGTGATCTTATAGATTGGACAGAAGATGCAGAAGGGGTTTTAGTTTTCTTGAGATGTGTAGTTTTGCCAAGGATGGCAAAAGATGTACATACAAATAAGATCCAATGACAAACAAGGAATTGAAAGCAAACTAATAATCAGCAAAACACCAACTATGAAATTTACTCACATACCCATCAGATTGGCACATTATATTCATTGTAGAAGCTGGATCTGCAAAGCTAAATGCATACATATGGTGGTATTGGCTTGGGAGAGGGTCTACATGCAACTGGGTGTGATGGATTTGAAAGATATTGCTGATATAACTCTGCTGCAATCTCAGATCTGCAATATTGTCACCTAAAACTTGTCTAATGATGCTCAAATGAAGACCTAGAGTAGGTCCTCCACAAAGATGAACTGGGTTGTTGTCCAATCCACAATAATCCTTGAGAGTTTTCGTTCCCAAAGGACTGAATGCTGCTACAACTCTTCCTCAGAGCTCAGATCTGTAAAGGTTTGTAATGTCCCCTTCTTGCAAGCTCAAACTGTTCACAACCTTGCACACAAATTCAACTTGCCAAAAGAGAACATTAGCATTCAATTCTTCATAATTCATCATATAAATCATAATTATAAGTCGATTCTTAAATCATAACTCATATACATTATCCTTTTCTCTATTTCATTATTAAAGATCATAGTTTTCTTTCCTTAGCTCACTATACAAAATCATAGTTTCTTTTCATTTGGACTCATCATGTTAATCCAATCATACACCCAACAAGAGAGGGTTCCTTGGGCACAATCTTGCCATAGGTTCAATATCTTTCCTTTGATCTAGAATGGCACTCTTCACCAACTAGAGTCAAAGGCCTATCGACTTGCTCCATACTAGGCACTCTACACCAATGGAAACAAGGGCCATTTTCTCTTGTCCATATTGGCACTCTACACCAATGGGAACAAGAGCCTTCATTCACTTGTCCATATTAGCACTCTACACTAAATGGAACAAGGGTCTTCATCCACTTGCCTCAAATTAGCACTCTACACTAATTGAGTCAAGGGCCTATCTCCACTTACCTCATATTAGCACTCTTCACTAATAGAGATAAGGGCCTTTCTTGGCTGAGTACTCTTTCCCTCTTAAGAACAAGCACTCTTCACTTGCCTTGGAGGATGAGAGCCTTATCAGCTCGAGCCTTCAATACCTTGGTCAATTGTCAAAACCCTTGGTCTCTCCTTCTTGGTGTGATGGATTAACAATGATGTCCTTATCTTATTCCGTTCTATCTTAGCTATACATTTCATTCTCTTATTTCATATCATTTCCATTGTTCTCATAATTCCATGTCCAATATCCATAGGTTTTCACAATAATCATCGTTTAAAACTTAATACTACTATTCATATTCTTTGTTCTATATTATAGGCTATAATGAAAACATTCTAGTAAAGCATTACTTTCATTCTTTGTAATGATTAAACAGATGTATATTCCATAATGATCATATATCATATAGCAATTTCATATTCTCATTCCTAATTCTTGACTAGATGTAAACTGCTTATATCTTTAAATATTAGACTTCTAACTATAATACCGTATGATTCCTATTTAATGCTTATGACCATTCACTTGCTGCATCTATATAAATGCTGATTTCTGAGTTTACAAAGGTTTTGCCATATCCATATAACTAATTCATTTTAATATACATATGTAATAAATACTAAATGTCATTAAAATAGACAATCATACCTTAGAGTTGATGCTTCTAAATGCTCCGCCAGTCTGGTATAAAAATCGATCTGATGTAATTGCAGAGTGTCTTAATCCTTTGTCAGTAATTAGACTTCGCTTGAGGAGGCTGTGATATCTTCTATTTTTGCTGACTGTAGATGATATCTTCTTTATCCTTTATGCAGAGATTTTTACTTATTATTTGACCGGTGGTGAAGGCTTCTATGGAGTTCCTTGTATGCTGCGAATTGGAGACGACTTGATTGTTCGATGATGTCTTAGTAAATACCAAACTGACCGATGATGCTTCTCCAAATGCTGATCTGCCCCTCTATCATCCATTCATCCTTGCTTTTATACTTAGTATTATGTGAATAGACATGTTTCTTCATAATGGTTGCTGCCCTTTGTTATTTGCTAACCGATCATTTGTTAACCTAATCATGATATGGTCAATCTTCTTAGTCATCGCTGGATTATGACTTGTTATCTATTGTTAACCATTATATTATTTAGGCCCTTACGGATGTCAATATCGGCCTTGTTGATGCCGATAACTTGTATCTAAATGCCTTGCACTTATTGGATTTTCCTTTATCTTCATCGTTCTTACATAATGGGATATTAAATGTCTTTATTCATGGAAAGCAAATCGGGCTATGACAAGGTTGAATGTCAAAATGCCAAAGATAACCAAAAAAATAGAAGCCAAACTCACTTTATGAGTTTCCCCAAGGGTGGCGTCCACTTTAGGGCAAAAATGGATCTCAAAAAGCATCTTTTAAAGCATCTTCATTCCTCCAAGTTGGGCGCCCAAGTTGAGGGTCCAATTTGCATTGTGAAAAAGGCCACCTTTTTAAAACAACATTATGTCAACTAGGTGGGGGTCCTTTTAACTTTATTATTATAAAGTGGCATTATTAATCACTTTATTTTATTCTCATTAAATATTAAAGTCAATACTTTAATATTTAACATTTATTCTATTTCTGTCACCTGGCCATTTGGAATTGAAAACTGATGATGCATGTGCCATATAGGTGAGGTCGCCATGTGGCAGGCTAATTGACAGTCCCCTCCTAAAAAATAGGGATACCTCCTAAAAAATAGGAACTGTGACCAAATCTCCCAAAATGCTCCTAAAGGTCCCCTGATGCCTCTTGGTCAACTCCTAGTCAAACCCTAAAAAATAGGGACCCTTCCTAAAAAATAGGAGACTACCGCAAACTATCTGGAATGGCCTGTAAAGCTTCTTGCCAAGCTCCACTGCCTCTGGATAGGTCCCCTAACCACTCTGCTGACTTATGGGAACCCAGATAATAGGCCAACCACTGCACATCCATATGTCGCCTAGGAAGGGGACATTACAACAAACTTTTCCCGGATTACCATGGTTTGGTGCTCTTATCACATGCAATACTTTTTATTTCATGCTTCATATGTTCTTATGGTTTGATTTCAACTACATTTTATAAACCTTTTTTACCAAAACATATAGGTTCTTATGTTTTACATGGGGTTGAAATCACTCTCATGAGTCTAGTCTTTGTTTCTATTTCAAATATATAGAAATATCAATTACCAAAGGAGAACACACTATAAGTGTTGCATTGCTTGCAGCAAAGACATTGTAGTTGTGACCTGCAAAGCCATAAAATTTGATAGCCTGGTCTCATTAATTTTGATCCAAGGTGGATTGTCAAACTGCACTGTAAATCCTTAGAAGTTAATGCCAACCTTTCTAAAACTAAAGTTCAAGCCTTTGATTCACACTTCACAAACTCATGTGAAGAAATTGTTGCAGGTGTCAAATAAAGCAGAGGTGAAAAAAATAAATCTTTCTGTTGAATTTACGTCTTTTCATGAGTATGTAATGTATTCATATCTTAATAGACAGTTGAGTAAACATAATTGGTAAGCAACCTAAAATCCAACAATGTAGCCATTCAAAGCTGCAAAGGAGGATTTAGCCATTTGAGTCAAAATGGTAAAGGAGAAACAACTTTCATAAAGCCTGAGAGATCTTCGCAAGCAGTCAATCTAGCTACAAGTAACTTAGCTCGCGTCCTTAAAATTAGCAAAAAAATCAATCTTACCATTGAGTGATGATGTAATGACCCACACTAAATTTTTTGAGATTTTTATAATATAGAAAGATACAAATTCAAGTCCTTGCACTTTTTGATCACCCAGATCCTGAGGAGGGCAAGGTGAGAGCATACAGTGTTTGGATGACACACTCTAATTAATGAATGCACTGCTGAAATGTAAAGGTGGTAAGCCGACTGGAAGCATATAGGTGTTAGAGACGACCCAAATCGACACCTCTTCAGCGGACAGGTATGCTTGAATGCAGAGCCATTGGCAGATTCCTTCTAGTCTGATCAAGCCAAATTGGCTGATTGCTAGCAGACTTGATCCATGCCAAAATGGGCAATGAAGATGCAACTAGCTGGTGGTAAACCACCTAGTTTTACAATATAGTAAACATGCATGCATCACTTTCTGGTGGTACTACCATCCAGAATTACAAAGATATGAAGTATGAACTATTGGCAAAATTATTGAAATAAAACTAATTGCAACACATTGACATATTAGTCAAATCAGAAACCTACACTGCTGCAACACAGATATTAGTGTATAATATTTAGAAAATCAAGTGAAATCATCTCACATGAGCTGAGCAAGCTGGAGCACTCCGAATCACAACCCAATTTGCTGATGAAGGCTGCCCAAAAGGATTGAAAACTGAGCTAATCAATATAACACTGCTCTAAAACTCCCAAACTACACTGTATGCCCCTGCAAGCTGCTGACAACATTGATATCTGACTGTACGGTCTGCAAATCAGTCAACTAAACAGTGCTGTATTTACCTTCAGACCTGTAGGGCTTGCCAGGACAATGGTATAGCACCCATAATTATTAAAAAAACTGCAACAGTGTTTCAAAATGGTACGGTCCAGATAGAGGAAGGTAGAGCTCACAAAAGACATGATTTAAGGCTCAAAAACAAGGGCGACTCCTCTCTAGTTGCAAACGCCCTTCTACACTTGCTGTAGGGCTTGGTCAAGGCACTAAATCAGCAGTACATAACAGTACGACTGGAATAATGGAATAATAATCAGCCAATAAGAGCTGCAACCCTAACTAGGTCAAAACGTCTCCTTTCCCATGAGTTTGGCCTGCAACCAAGGCAAAATAAACATAGACAGCAGTACGGCCCTTTTGGAGAATGGTACGACTTGGTTAAGAATGGTACGACCATTAGTACAACATAAAATCCAACAAACACAACGGCTGGAACTAGTAAAAGGAAATATAAATCTCAACTTCACTAACTACATAGAAAACATCAAAATCCTTTGTGGTTTATATTGAAAGTGGAAATACTACATCTATTCAGCACACGTGATTTTTGGGTGAAATCACACAAACCAGCTAGGAGGGTTTTCGTCCCTGAAATTGGATTCACCAAGAGATTTTCGCCTTCAAGAAAATAGAAGAACTCATGTTCATTCTCAGAGCAAATAGAAATGAATTAGTTAGTAAGAAGTTCTTCTGTGCACAAGTTCCCTTTTTATAGTCTTTTGAGAGAAAATAATTTATTTTTTAATTATTCATCCATTTTCCCCTCAACTTTAAGTGTCTAAAAGTGTCATCACCTTTTTGTACCCCATTCCTAACGATGCTTTATAAACTTATCTTTAAAACAACCTTTTTAATAATAAAACAATTTTTTTTTTTAAAATAAAGTTTTTTTTTTGATTCGTAAGCTGTGGGTGAGGGCCCACTCCTTTTATTAAATAAAAAAAATGAATGGAACAAAAGGCTAGCCAAGCCGAGTAAAGAGAAGAATAAAATACCAGAAGACAACTAGGAGAAGAATAAAATAAGCCTAGACATAACTAAGGAGAGAAATAAAGGCTTAGTCTTCCACAAAAAGATAGAAGACAAACGGGGGCAAAACACTCGAGCTTCAAGCCCAAACCATTACAAAACTCACCTTTTTTTCCATGACGTGAAAGGAAAGCATCCATAGTCCAATGGGAACCCTCCTCCACATCCACCATTCCTTCAACGCGGAGTTTTGCGGAGTTTTTCAGCCTTGGACTTTCGTCCCTTCTTTTGTGACCCACAATCTGGTTTAAGTTTACTGCTTTCCCTCTGAGCAATCCCAAGTTTCCTGGGAGGATCCACAACAAAATCGTGGTCAAAATAAACAAGGTTCTCATCCAGATTCTCCATAAAGGGGAAAGTGCCATCCGACTCATTGCCATCATCCTCCGAATCAGGAAAGAAGTCATCCTCCAAGTTGTTTACCGGATCAATGGGGAGAGCAACAGAAGGCGCCAATGGATGCATAGGAACAGGCCCAGGGTCAGATTGAGAGGTATTGAATTTCCCATGATTCCGCCAGATGAAATCAACATTAGGGGTACTAGACTTGTTTTACCCATTTTTTCAGACTGATGTCTCGCAACAACCAAACGCTAAGCAGTACAAATCTCAATTTAGTGACCCATTTTGTTGCAGTGGAAACACCGAAAAGGAAGCCCTTCGAAATTTAAAAATTGAGTCCAAGTGCCCAAGGAGGAATGAATCCGAATGGAATGAGGAAGTGGTTTGGAAATGTCAACCAGAGCGCAAGCCTGAATGAACCTGTGGGAGGGCACCACCTCATCAGAATCGAGCTTAACAAAAGTACCCACCTGATTGATCAGATTTCTGATGAGATCCGAATTCCGCATAACAAGGGGTAGATTGTAAAGTCTGTTCCACATGGGAATGTCTGTAATCTTCGCATAGGCTGGATCGAAGAAAGGGGTCCAAGGAGTGATAAAAAGACTAGAGTTTCCGAAGAACCATGGGCCATTCTGAACCACATAGTTACAATCAACAATCGAGCTGAAAGAAAACATAAAGAATCCAAATTCTAAAGATTCAAGGATAGGGGGGTTATATCCTTCCAAGTAGATTTAGTCCAGTCTAAAACCGATTCGTAAGAAGGGTGCCTACACATGAATCGCAGGATCCAAGATCGATCTCCAACATCAGCAGAGACAACATTGATGCAATCATCTGAAACAAAAAGATCCACAGGCTCTTTAGTAAAAGACACCTCTGAGTCGCCAATAGAAAAAGAGAGAGCGGTAAGAAGAATGGACAGGTTCCACATTGGGAGCGGAGGGGGGAATAGAAGACGATACAGGCGTCGCCACAGGATGAGTAGGCCTAGGGTTAGCCTTTCGAATCTGATCCACGGAAAAAGCACTGCATTCGTGAAATAGGTTCACCCTATTCTTGCATTTTGAAAGGGTATCCAGATCAATACAAGGAGATGTTGCCGCAACCGGAGGAGCCACACCCAGCCCAACACCCAGAGGATTGAAAGTAGGAACAGGCGATGGGGAGGGCGGCTCAGATTGAGGCTCTGTCAAGAGGAAATCCGCTATAGAATAGAGGGCATAACGGCGTCTTCCATCCCCCATCCCCGCACGACCAGCTGACTTCCTGGAATCCGCATACTTCTTTCCCTTAGATGCTCCCTTCCCTCTCGCGCCAAGCAAATCATTCTTCCTGCCATTGCTCGCAGTAGCTGTGCGGCCAGACCTGCGAAATTTCTCCGCTCGCGAACTACCTTAGCTCATGTTCGTGAAGTTTTTTTAAATACATAAAATATAACTTAAAGTTACTTTTCAGACAACTAATTTATTTATTAAAAATATTTCCATGATTCCGCCTCTTTTAGCCTATGGGAAAAATTAAAGAGATAGGCTAAGGGTCTTCGTTAGACTTACGCTTGAGAAGGGGACATGACATATGACAGTGATATCCAAGAATTGGCAATTGACAACTTGCTAGATGCTACCTCTTGGCTACTTTCCAACCCAGGGAAGCCTGCAAAATAAACCAGTGTTGAAATGTTTAGAACAAGTAGATGTAGAATGTAGTCCTGAAAATGTGAAGAGTCCATGAGTTGTGCATTCTTGTTGTAATTTGTTGTGTGAACTCTTCTCTTCTCCATAGGTTGTCTATGCAATTCCGCTCTGCAATGACCTTGTAAAACTTACCTCCATCAATGACTTTCTTATTGCCATCATTCAATTTCCATACGCTGTTCTGACACTAGACCTCTTTATATCATCCAAGTCACTCACATGAAATACATAATGACAAACATTTCAGATTTATGCAATCACTAGTTTTGAGGAATTGTTGGACCCCCCAATTTTTCAAGTTATGATATTGTGGTTTACAATGGCATTAACAATCACTTGCAATTTTTTGCTTTGAAACATGGTTCTTACACTCAATATTGACACTTTTGCATCACTTTCCGACTTAGCCAAATTTGGTGGGGTCCATAATTAAAAAGTTCATTGTCAAGTCTTGAGTCAACCGAGATTTGGAATATAATCCTATGGATGATTTCAAGACCTGTATTTAAGCCTTTGTGCATGCTATTCTCTTTATGCTTGACACCTTGGTTGATCCCTTCATCAACCTTGAGTCCCATCAGATCATGTGAATTAATTGAATGGTCTTTGAAGGCATCAATGCTTATCTTTGTCCCAATAGGCATGTTGTCTTCATTGTTCAACTGTAATGTCCCTTACCCGGTTTGCTTTAGAATTCGCTTGTGGATTAGGTTTAGGGTTTCTTCTCTTTAAATCTTTTCTTGAATTAGTACCTGAATCACCATATATATACAAGTCCATATTGCTATATGTCAGTTTTAATATCTATTATCCAACAATCCAACATAATCATACTTACAGATGGAAATAAATAAGTAAAAGAATCACTCAGCATGCTAGGGGAGGGGAATCATAAAAGCTTAAGTAGCCTAAGGTCTGTTAGGTCTCAAAAATGCAAGTTGCTAATCCTAAGAGGATGCCAGGCTCTATATTTGGATTTGCAACGTTTTTGAACTAACTTGACGAAATCAACCTTCAAGGTTTGATGATTTCCTACACTTTAGGTCCTGCTACACCTAGGTGGGTGAACCTTGAAATATTAAGGCAGTCTGAGTGTGGATGAATGGACTAACTAGGTCTATCTACAATGGCATAGGATGTAGGATAGATGACAAAGCTGACTGATTAATTCTATGTGTAATGTTTAATAAGTGATTGGCAGAAATTGTATAAGCAATATCAAAAAGGTTTTAATTAATGAGTTGAATGAGACTAGTGCCTTGTTGGGTAACAGAGTCAATTTGAAGGACTAAAAACAGTAATTTCTCAATGGTAATAATTCTAGATATTTGGCACAGTTCTGGTTTATAGCTTGTATAAACGTGCAAGTAAGTGACTGACAGACTCTTCTTGATAATCCAACCAAATAAAATCAGATATCCTATAATTCACCAGAAGGTATTTTAATCCTTACTTGAAGGAACCAAATGAAATGAATAGACAAGATTAACAGATAATATTTTACTGGAGACAGTGTATCAATCCTAACTATATGGCTCTACTTAGTAATCCCAACTTACTACTTCCAGGTTACTGTGAATAAACCAGAAGGGTTTAATTCCTTAGGATGGACACCAACCGAATTAATCACACAGATACAGCGAATGTGTATTGACAGATTAAATATATACTTGATAGTTTAATCTGAATAACAGGGAAATGCAGAAATGGAGACAGCCACACAATTGAATAATTTCAACAAATAACTGATACCAAAATAGAAATACTGAATCAGAGAACTTCAAATTTCTTCTTCAAAATAAAATATGCAACATGGTCATTCTGGAATATTATGTATATGTATATCTGAATATCTTCTACTGCTGATGATTTTTCAGCATAGATTGTTTGAACTTATATAGATATTTTCATGAAGAGATACAACTCTTCAATAAGTCTCTTGGGGTTTTAACCAATACAAACAATAATTACATAAGCTTAGTTAGGCTCTGTTTAGCCATAAATAGACTTTGTCAGATGATCTAAGTACTCCTGCGCACGGTGAGAATCAGTAAGCTCGACTGCACTCCTGGTGATTATATCAAGGGTGACCATTTCCTCCAGTTGTTTGCAAACTTCTGTAGATACAGAGGCTTTATCTTTTAGAGCTCCTGTGGCTTTGTGCAATATAACTTGACAATCAACAGTCCACTCTTCTTTGCTCTTTACCTCTCCATTATCCTTGAATATCCTGGGCACCCCTGCGTCTGATGCATCAGTCCCTTCCTTAGCATCAGCTTTGAGTTTATCATAATAATTCTGGTGCCATTTGAGCAATGCTCTTGCATTAGAGATATCTGTGCTATCAGTGGCACCTCTGTTTTGCAACTCGATCACCTTTTCTTGTATCCTCTGATCAAGCCTTTCATGTTCTTTGACTGCTTTATGATTTTCCGAGTAGTTATCCCAAAACTGGTTTAACCACCGTACCATGTTTGCATACCTGCTCTGCAGTATTGTAACAAATGCATCTATTTGAATTTGTTTGGCTTGATCATGGGATATCTCTTGACTACTTTGTGAGCTCTCACCTTGAGTTATTCTCTTCATAGATTGGCCAAAGGTGCTTTTAACAGCGTCCTTCAAGTAGTCATTCTCTTTTGTTAATCTTTCACAATTCAGCTTATAAGCATCTCTTTCCTTGATTAACATCTGAGCTTGTGCTTTATTCAACTTTGCAACATTGATACCAATGTCTGCAGTAATTATGGGGTCAGTTTCACCTGCTCTGAAAGTCATAACATGGCCAAAAGTTTTTTCATTGTCTATGATGGCCGTCTTCTTATGGGGAGGATACAATGCCCATATCATTAAAGAATTTTCATCATTATTGTATCTCGTTCCCATATAGACTTCATTAACTCCTTCTGGAGTAAGCTTATACTTATCATCAGCATTATTCAAAAAACTATCAAAAACCAGAGCAGAATTTAAATCCAAGCCGGGAAAAATCATAACCCCTGCATCTTTAAGCAGCTGTCTGCCTCTGCTTGGTGTCATGTCCTGCATTTCCTTGTCCACTGTCTCCTTTAACATCTCTAATAACTGTTTTTCATTGTCAGCAGAAACATTATCTACTGACTCTCTAATTTCTTTTCCCTTGTATTTATACAGGAATGATTTAAATTCCTTCGAATGAATGAATGTATCATCTGACACAAAAGAATCATAAGCCTTTTGGCGTGGATCTTCATCAGCAGACCCCTCCTCATCATGTATCACAACTGGAGTCTGATATTGTTGCATTTTTCTTTTAGACATTTCTATTGTCTTATCTTTGTAGGAGTTAAGGACAACACTGAGAGGGGGGGTGAATCAGTGTTGTGTAAATTCTTTAATCTTTTTACAACATTAACTTTCTGAGCACAAGGAATGAATGATTCCTTTGATTTGTCAGATACATATGCACATAACTATGAATGCAGAAAGAGAATAAAACTTCATAAGTAATTTGAACACACACAAGGAAGATCAATAAGAATCATAACACAAGATATGCACGAGTGGAAAACCCATCAGGGTAGAAAAACCACTCCAGAATTGCCTCACTGGCTTAGCTGAAAAACATGCCTCACTGGCAATACAAATTGTCTCACTGACAAATATTAAGGTCACACTGACCTATAAGCCTCACTGGCTAATACAATGCCTCACTGGCAAACCAAATCACCAATAGAAGTTATAAACCAAATCAGAGGGATACTCTGTTTCCATTCAATACAAATATATGTCTGTCAAATATCCATTCTATTCAATCTGACATCTTAACAATCCTTTATCCTGATCCAATCAACACTGCATTCTAACAACACTGCATATCAAATGTGTATTCTAATCCAACACTTCACAACACTGTATGTTTCATTTCTATACTTCTTGACTCATCCATCAATACACCTGGAAAAACAACTTATTACAGATTTAATGTTCTTCCTCCTATATAAATTTTTTCATATTCCTTTCCTCTGCAAAAATTCATTGATCTTTCATGAATATTTTGTCTTCAATGTCTTTTCATTTTCTTATTCCCTGCAAACATCTCAAAAAATAATATCTGCATAAATCCATTTTCAAGAAGAAAATCTAATTTACAATGACTTATACTTCTCTTTCAAAAATTGATCCTTTTTATTTTAAGAAAAACATTCTGTATCTCTTCATAAAACATATTTCTAAAAACTTGATCTATTCTTCCAATGCCCTGTCTGATCGACTTCATCTTCCATCTGAAAAACCATTCATATTCCCTTTCATCTCCTGTGCAAAAATAATCCTTCAAAATCTCTTTCATCTTTCCAAGCCCTTCACAACAAGACTCTTCATTTCCTGTGAGCTAAAAAATAACTTTTTATATTTCCTTGCATCTGAGCAACTTCATCTTCCATCTCTGCAAAAGTAATTTTACTAATCTCCAATAAAATCATCTGAAAAAAATAAATCTCCTTCCAAGCTTTTACATACAAAATTGTTAAGCTTCTTCTTCTTCACAATCAACTCAAAAAATATCTCCTCATAAAGATTTTTCTCATTTAGAAAAAAAGCAATAAAAATCTCCTTATTAAAACTCTTTATCTTCTCCATAGGAATTAGAAAATTTCTAATTATAAAGCATTTTATGCTCTATACAAAACATGCTCCTTAACATAGTCTCCAATTTAATATTCAATAGTGTTTTTTATTTATTACCCATGAATCATACCTTGCATTCCATGCTTTATAAAAACTTTCCACCGAATGGATGCTTTTTCCTTATAAGAAAACTAAAAAAATATAATATATACATTCTAAAGTCGTGCTCCTACATATTTGTTGCCCCTTTAAAAAATCATCATGTGAAGCTTTTAAACTATTTAAAAAGGCATCGGGCTCTTTGAAAGATTCAAACCTTCCATATACCGCGGGCAATTTCATTTGTTTCTTTCCCGCCGCTCATGGTAAGTGGAGACCGGTATCTCATGTCAAGGGGGCCGGTTGCATATGGTGTAAGAACCCTCCTGCAGGTCATGTTTAATGAAATGACCTTCTATCACAGGTCAGTGTGAGTTTAGAACATAAAGTATAACTATCATTGCAAGGGCAGAATATGTAGAGTGAAAGTCTTTAGAGACTTAGGAAAACAACTTAGAAAGCACTCAAATTGACATATAAACAAGCACTCCAATTGAAAACAACATGTACCAGCTTGTCATCCACTTATGACAAATAAACAAGCACCTACTGAAGCAAATGAATCACATCTGACCATAATTAGCATTCAACTCCGAACTTGAACCTTGTGAAAACTTGAGAGATTTATTGTTTTGAATAACCATATGAAGTGCGCTGCCATCTGCCGTTTATAATACAAAACTTAACACATCTGCCATATGTAATACACAACATCTATCCTCTTGTGAAGATCACTAATGATGATGACAACTTTAAGCAAGATCATTAGAGCTTCAATGTAATATGAGACATTGGATTCTTGTATGATCAACATTTGAAGCACAAGACTATCCTCAACACATCACTGATAATTATGACATCAAATAACATCAAGTATTGTTCAACTGAGATCCAATTGAGATTCTCTTATCTAACCTTTGATTTTTTTTTTTTTTTACATCATAACTTATATCAGAGCACATAGTACCTAACGACATCACCTTGAAGAAACTTGCATCACCTTGAAGAAACTTGCATGAAATCCAACTGATATTTGCATCTGTAGACTCAGTGGTATGATAACTCTTATGATCACTTCTATCAATCCTTATTGTAGAGAAAGTCAGACAACATGATGAAGGCTACTGAGATCAAATTACCAGGTCACAACCACTACAAGTCATCTGTAAAGATCATGACAAAAACAACACACAAGATGATGTGATGATATAAACTCTACACAGGATGATGTGAACTCTTTGCTCCTCCTGATCCTTTAACAAATATGTATCTCTACACAAAGAACATAAGGCCAAACCTGATCAACCAAGTCCTGATGACATCAAACTAACTGAGGACACCTTTTTGACATCAATGACAACCTGACTCCATCAATCTCCCCCTTTGTCATTGATGGCAAAACCATCTGATGCTTATTTTTCTTTCTCCCCCTTTTTGACATCGGATGACAAAGACTATTATCTCCCCCTGAGAACAACTCCACTGAAAAAATGTTATAGCTTGATAATTGCAATCACCCTGCAATATGAGGACTTGAAAACATAAACTTTTTGTTATCTTTGAACCACTTACCAAAATCTTTGAAGCCATATGACAATACCACTGTGAGGATGAAGACTGACACATTCCTTCCTGATAACATTACAAACTTTCAAAACAAACAGTTCTTCTTCAATCAACAACCCTTTTGACCTGAAATAACAAATCTCCAAGATCTTCCATGTATAAAAGATCACAAACAAATTACTACTCAGAAATACCATTGGTAAACACTGACAAGACTAACCAACATAACTCAACTCAACTCAACACTTATCCACTTCCTGAATTAGTCCTGAAACAATATATCAACCTGAAGTATACCATCCATTTACTGACAGTCAACCTTCTGAACAATCAATACTCGTTGATGAACAATTTTGCAGGCACAAAACATGTAGACCCCTCATCACACAATTTGAACAAACCTTTCTGAAAGCTCCAAGGTACATGTCATAAACATAACTCAACAAAGCAATAGATATAATCATCAAACTAATTTCCTGATATGAACTATCATCCTGCATATTCTGACACCTTTTCTTGATAGACCATCTTGCTCTTGACTTTATCATTCAAATCAGCCCATCAAGATTGCACAACCTTCAACATCAAGCTCTTCCTGTAACACCACTTTGCAAAATCAAATGCAGGTGAGAGTTCCTTGAGAACACTTTTATTGAAGCAACATGACAACTCAACCATCAATACACAAAATAGGATCAACTCACAACATCACCAAACTCTTTGAGCATTAAATCCTTTAACAACTTATCAATACCTTGCATTCACTGAACATGTCATTGATCATGAACCCTGATACCACTAGAATCATACAATTTGTACATACTACCCTGAAACATATTAATGATGAGAACTGTCAAAGAACCATGTCAGATTATCACATTAAGAACACTTCCATATAAGCATGACTTGACATCCCTGAGCACACTCAAACTAATTTACATCAACAGGTTCTTCCTAACCAAATTATTCAATATCTACAAACTCTTTGTAAACTGAACTTCTAACATCCTTTCAACATCTTGTATGCTCCAAGAACCACTAAACATGTCACATGAACACCTGTATTATTGACATACACTGGAAACCAATATCATCAGAAACTTCATATCAATCATTATCAAACAAGCATGATAAACAAAACAAGATAAACAACAACTGATCTCCTCTATAACTTCTTGGGGATAATTAATAGATCATGAACAACTCCCCCTTACTTCATGCTCTCAGTTATCCAACTAATGATGTAACTTGTGCAAGATGCACAAGTATAGGATCCTTCTTGTCCTGACTTTGTTTTCTTCTCCAAACCTGTATAAACCTTTTCTTTTCTTTGCTCAAGGTGTCTGCTCTAGATTTATTCCTGCAAAACTGTGCCTTATGCCCAAAAGAATTACAATTATAACAAACTATGTTATAACCAAATGACTGATACCTTTTTGACATCTCCTGAGCAATTATGTTATGCTTCCATGTAGGATCAAACATTCTATTCATTTTACAGTTTCTTTGAATGTGTCCAATATTATTGCAAACAATATCAGTATTCCTTCTGCAATTAACTGATTTATGTCCAAATTGATTACAAGCATAACAATGACCATTAAAAGAATAATTATACCTATACATGTATGCTTGTCTAACAGGAGCATTTTTTCTTCTTCTTTGATTATGCTTTTCATCTTTGACATTTATTTCAGTTTCTGTCTTCTCTTTATCTTCAAGAGCACTAGCATGAAGATCAATTTTCTTTCTGAGAGTTTGCCTGGCTTTTGAACACTCCCCTTTTTCAATATTGTTTTCAAACAATAGATTCTTGTGTAATTTAGAGGAAGCCTTTTCTAACTCCTTTCTTAAAAAGATTATTTCAGATTCATACTTTTCACAATCAACTTCTTTGGCCTTTAGTTGATTATTGACATCTTCTTTTATTTTCTTAACTTCTGCAATTTGAGTCTTCAAATCTATTATCTGTTTTTCTACATCTTGAAGATTTGAAAGAATTTTTATCTTGGATTCCTTTTCCTCTTGAAGTTGCAACTTTAACCTTTTATTCTCCATTCTGAGTTCTTTGATCTCACCAAGAGCACAAATGAGCTCACCTTCCATATCAATCTCATAATCCTGATCATCATCACTTGTGATGCTAGCTTCTTCTGAATCTGATTGAGTTTGAACTTCAACTCCTTCATTGCCACTTTCCTCACACACCAGAGTGTCCTCTTCTTTATCATTATCTTGATAAATTCTTATTAGTTCTTTCCAGATATCTTGAGCTGTTTCACACTGCACAACCTTACAAGAAATATCATTAGATAAACTAGATAGAATAACCTTCTTGGCTATATGATTCCATTTAAGAGCCTCTTTGTTATTTGAAGAATTACCATTCTCAACTGACATTAGAACATCATATCCTAAGGAGGATAAATACACTTGCATTCTAACATACCAAACTGGAAAATTTGAACCATCAAACTGAGGAATATCTAAAAAATTTTCTTCTAACACAATATCAGATTCAACTTGGAGAACATTTTTATCAACTGTCTTTATATCAACATCTGGATTTGATATGAATGATTTCTTTTGTGTCTTCTGACTAGAAAGAATCTTACCATTTCTCATGTTCTTATTTCTCCTGCACTTACCCATTGAACTCCACACACAGGACCTACCCAAGCTGATTAAGCTGCAAGAGGGAAATTGGCTCTGATACCAATTGTAGGAGTTAAGGACAACACTGAGAGGGGGGGTGAATCAGTGTTGTGTAAATTCTTTAATCTTTTTACAACATTAACTTTCTGAGCACAAGGAATGAATGATTCCTTTGATTTGTCAGATACATATGCACATAACTATGAATGCAGAAAGAGAATAAAACTTCATAAGTAATTTGAACACACACAAGGAAGATCAATAAGAATCATAACACAAGATATGCACGAGTGGAAAACCCATCAGGGTAGAAAAACCACTCCAGAATTGCCTCACTGGCTTAGCTGAAAAACATGCCTCACTGGCAATACAAATTGTCTCACTGACAAATATTAAGGTCACACTGACCTATAAGCCTCACTGGCTAATACAATGCCTCACTGGCAAACCAAATCACCAATAGAAGTTATAAACCAAATCAGAGGGATACTCTGTTTCCATTCAATACAAATATATGTCTGTCAAATATCCATTCTATTCAATCTGACATCTTAACAATCCTTTATCCTGATCCAATCAACACTGCATTCTAACAACACTGCATATCAAATGTGTATTCTAATCCAACACTTCACAACACTGTATGTTTCATTTCTATACTTCTTGACTCATCCATCAATACACCTGGAAAAACAACTTATTACAGATTTAATGTTCTTCCTCCTATATAAATTTTTTCATATTCCTTTCCTCTGCAAAAATTCATTGATCTTTCATGAATATTTTGTCTTCAATGTCTTTTCATTTTCTTATTCCCTGCAAACATCTCAAAAAATAATATCTGCATAAATCCATTTTCAAGAAGAAAATCTAATTTACAATGACTTATACTTCTCTTTCAAAAATTGATCCTTTTTATTTTAAGAAAAACATTCTGTATCTCTTCATAAAACATATTTCTAAAAACTTGATCTATTCTTCCAATGCCCTGTCTGATCGACTTCATCTTCCATCTGAAAAACCATTCATATTCCCTTTCATCTCCTGTGCAAAAATAATCCTTCAAAATCTCTTTCATCTTTCCAAGCCCTTCACAACAAGACTCTTCATTTCCTGTGAGCTAAAAAATAACTTTTTATATTTCCTTGCATCTGAGCAACTTCATCTTCCATCTCTGCAAAAGTAATTTTACTAATCTCCAATAAAATCATCTGAAAAAAATAAATCTCCTTCCAAGCTTTTACATACAAAATTGTTAAGCTTCTTCTTCTTCACAATCAACTCAAAAAATATCTCCTCATAAAGATTTTTCTCATTTAGAAAAAAAGCAATAAAAATCTCCTTATTAAAACTCTTTATCTTCTCCATAGGAATTAGAAAATTTCTAATTATAAAGCATTTTATGCTCTATACAAAACATGCTCCTTAACATAGTCTCCAATTTAATATTCAATAGTGTTTTTTATTTATTACCCATGAATCATACCTTGCATTCCATGCTTTATAAAAACTTTCCACCGAATGGATGCTTTTTCCTTATAAGAAAACTAAAAAAATATAATATATACATTCTAAAGTCGTGCTCCTACATATTTGTTGCCCCTTTAAAAAATCATCATGTGAAGCTTTTAAACTATTTAAAAAGGCATCGGGCTCTTTGAAAGATTCAAACCTTCCATATACCGCGGGCAATTTCATTTGTTTCTTTCCCGCCGCTCATGGTAAGTGGAGACCGGTATCTCATGTCAAGGGGGCCGGTTGCATATGGTGTAAGAACCCTCCTGCAGGTCATGTTTAATGAAATGACCTTCTATCACAGGTCAGTGTGAGTTTAGAACATAAAGTATAACTATCATTGCAAGGGCAGAATATGTAGAGTGAAAGTCTTTAGAGACTTAGGAAAACAACTTAGAAAGCACTCAAATTGACATATAAACAAGCACTCCAATTGAAAACAACATGTACCAGCTTGTCATCCACTTATGACAAATAAACAAGCACCTACTGAAGCAAATGAATCACATCTGACCATAATTAGCATTCAACTCCGAACTTGAACCTTGTGAAAACTTGAGAGATTTATTGTTTTGAATAACCATATGAAGTGCGCTGCCATCTGCCGTTTATAATACAAAACTTAACACATCTGCCATATGTAATACACAACATCTATCCTCTTGTGAAGATCACTAATGATGATGACAACTTTAAGCAAGATCATTAGAGCTTCAATGTAATATGAGACATTGGATTCTTGTATGATCAACATTTGAAGCACAAGACTATCCTCAACACATCACTGATAATTATGACATCAAATAACATCAAGTATTGTTCAACTGAGATCCAATTGAGATTCTCTTATCTAACCTTTGATTTTTTTTTTTTTTTACATCATAACTTATATCAGAGCACATAGTACCTGACGACATCACCTTGAAGAAACTTGCATCACCTTGAAGAAACTTGCATGAAATCCAACTGATATTTGCATCTGTAGACTCAGTGGTATGATAACTCTTATGATCACTTCTATCAATCCTTATTGTAGAGAAAGTCAGACAACATGATGAAGGCTACTGAGATCAAATTACCAGGTCACAACCACTACAAGTCATCTGTAAAGATCATGACAAAAACAACACACAAGATGATGTGATGATATAAACTCTACACAGGATGATGTGAACTCTTTGCTCCTCCTGATCCTTTAACAAATATGTATCTCTACACAAAGAACATAAGGCCAAACCTGATCAACCAAGTCCTGATGACATCAAACTAACTGAGGACACCTTTTTGACATCAATGACAACCTGACTCCATCAATCTCCCCCTTTGTCATTGATGGCAAAACCATCTGATGCTTATTTTTCTTTCTCCCCCTTTTTGACATCGGATGACAAAGACTATTATCTCCCCCTGAGAACAACTCCACTGAAAAAATGTTATAGCTTGATAATTGCAATCACCCTGCAATATGAGGACTTGAAAACATAAACTTTTTGTTATCTTTGAACCACTTACCAAAATCTTTGAAGCCATATGACAATACCACTGTGAGGATGAAGACTGACACATTCCTTCCTGATAACATTACAAACTTTCAAAACAAACAGTTCTTCTTCAATCAACAACCCTTTTGACCTGAAATAACAAATCTCCAAGATCTTCCATGTATAAAAGATCACAAACAAATTACTACTCAGAAATACCATTGGTAAACACTGACAAGACTAACCAACATAACTCAACTCAACTCAACACTTATCCACTTCCTGAATTAGTCCTGAAACAATATATCAACCTGAAGTATACCATCCATTTACTGACAGTCAACCTTCTGAACAATCAATACTCGTTGATGAACAATTTTGCAGGCACAAAACATGTAGACCCCTCATCACACAATTTGAACAAACCTTTCTGAAAGCTCCAAGGTACATGTCATAAACATAACTCAACAAAGCAATAGATATAATCATCAAACTAATTTCCTGATATGAACTATCATCCTGCATATTCTGACACCTTTTCTTGATAGACCATCTTGCTCTTGACTTTATCATTCAAATCAGCCCATCAAGATTGCACAACCTTCAACATCAAGCTCTTCCTGTAACACCACTTTGCAAAATCAAATGCAGGTGAGAGTTCCTTGAGAACACTTTTATTGAAGCAACATGACAACTCAACCATCAATACACAAAATAGGATCAACTCACAACATCACCAAACTCTTTGAGCATTAAATCCTTTAACAACTTATCAATACCTTGCATTCACTGAACATGTCATTGATCATGAACCCTGATACCACTAGAATCATACAATTTGTACATACTACCCTGAAACATATTAATGATGAGAACTGTCAAAGAACCATGTCAGATTATCACATTAAGAACACTTCCATATAAGCATGACTTGACATCCCTGAGCACACTCAAACTAATTTACATCAACAGGTTCTTCCTAACCAAATTATTCAATATCTACAAACTCTTTGTAAACTGAACTTCTAACATCCTTTCAACATCTTGTATGCTCCAAGAACCACTAAACATGTCACATGAACACCTGTATTATTGACATACACTGGAAACCAATATCATCAGAAACTTCATATCAATCATTATCAAACAAGCATGATAAACAAAACAAGATAAACAACAACTGATCTCCTCTATAACTTCTTGGGGATAATTAATAGATCATGAACAACTCCCCCTTACTTCATGCTCTCAGTTATCCAACTAATGATGTAACTTGTGCAAGATGCACAAGTATAGGATCCTTCTTGTCCTGACTTTGTTTTCTTCTCCAAACCTGTATAAACCTTTTCTTTTCTTTGCTCAAGGTGTCTGCTCTAGATTTATTCCTGCAAAACTGTGCCTTATGCCCAAAAGAATTACAATTATAACAAACTATGTTATAACCAAATGACTGATACCTTTTTGACATCTCCTGAGCAATTATGTTATGCTTCCATGTAGGATCAAACATTCTATTCATTTTACAGTTTCTTTGAATGTGTCCAATATTATTGCAAACAATATCAGTATTCCTTCTGCAATTAACTGATTTATGTCCAAATTGATTACAAGCATAACAATGACCATTAAAAGAATAATTATACCTATACATGTATGCTTGTCTAACAGGAGCATTTTTTCTTCTTCTTTGATTATGCTTTTCATCTTTGACATTTATTTCAGTTTCTGTCTTCTCTTTATCTTCAAGAGCACTAGCATGAAGATCAATTTTCTTTCTGAGAGTTTGCCTGGCTTTTGAACACTCCCCTTTTTCAATATTGTTTTCAAACAATAGATTCTTGTGTAATTTAGAGGAAGCCTTTTCTAACTCCTTTCTTAAAAAGATTATTTCAGATTCATACTTTTCACAATCAACTTCTTTGGCCTTTAGTTGATTATTGACATCTTCTTTTATTTTCTTAACTTCTGCAATTTGAGTCTTCAAATCTATTATCTGTTTTTCTACATCTTGAAGATTTGAAAGAATTTTTATCTTGGATTCCTTTTCCTCTTGAAGTTGCAACTTTAACCTTTTATTCTCCATTCTGAGTTCTTTGATCTCACCAAGAGCACAAATGAGCTCACCTTCCATATCAATCTCATAATCCTGATCATCATCACTTGTGATGCTAGCTTCTTCTGAATCTGATTGAGTTTGAACTTCAACTCCTTCATTGCCACTTTCCTCACACACCAGAGTGTCCTCTTCTTTATCATTATCTTGATAAATTCTTATTAGTTCTTTCCAGATATCTTGAGCTGTTTCACACTGCACAACCTTACAAGAAATATCATTAGATAAACTAGATAGAATAACCTTCTTGGCTATATGATTCCATTTAAGAGCCTCTTTGTTATTTGAAGAATTACCATTCTCAACTGACATTAGAACATCATATCCTAAGGAGGATAAATACACTTGCATTCTAACATACCAAACTGGAAAATTTGAACCATCAAACTGAGGAATATCTAAAAAATTTTCTTCTAACACAATATCAGATTCAACTTGGAGAACATTTTTATCAACTGTCTTTATATCAACATCTGGATTTGATATGAATGATTTCTTTTGTGTCTTCTGACTAGAAAGAATCTTACCATTTCTCATGTTCTTATTTCTCCTGCACTTACCCATTGAACTCCACACACAGGACCTACCCAAGCTGATTAAGCTGCAAGAGGGAAATTGGCTCTGATACCAATTGTAGGAGTTAAGGACAACACTGAGAGGGGGGGTGAATCAGTGTTGTGTAAATTCTTTAATCTTTTTACAACATTAACTTTCTGAGCACAAGGAATGAATGATTCCTTTGATTTGTCAGATACATATGCACATAACTATGAATGCAGAAAGAGAATAAAACTTCATAAGTAATTTGAACACACACAAGGAAGATCAATAAGAATCATAACACAAGATATGCACGAGTGGAAAACCCATCAGGGTAGAAAAACCACTCCAGAATTGCCTCACTGGCTTAGCTGAAAAACATGCCTCACTGGCAATACAAATTGTCTCACTGACAAATATTAAGGTCACACTGACCTATAAGCCTCACTGGCTAATACAATGCCTCACTGGCAAACCAAATCACCAATAGAAGTTATAAACCAAATCAGAGGGATACTCTGTTTCCATTCAATACAAATATATGTCTGTCAAATATCCATTCTATTCAATCTGACATCTTAACAATCCTTTATCCTGATCCAATCAACACTGCATTCTAACAACACTGCATATCAAATGTGTATTCTAATCCAACACTTCACAACACTGTATGTTTCATTTCTATACTTCTTGACTCATCCATCAATACACCTGGAAAAACAACTTATTACAGATTTAATGTTCTTCCTCCTATATAAATTTTTTCATATTCCTTTCCTCTGCAAAAATTCATTGATCTTTCATGAATATTTTGTCTTCAATGTCTTTTCATTTTCTTATTCCCTGCAAACATCTCAAAAAATAATATCTGCATAAATCCATTTTCAAGAAGAAAATCTAATTTACAATGACTTATACTTCTCTTTCAAAAATTGATCCTTTTTATTTTAAGAAAAACATTCTGTATCTCTTCATAAAACATATTTCTAAAAACTTGATCTATTCTTCCAATGCCCTGTCTGATCGACTTCATCTTCCATCTGAAAAACCATTCATATTCCCTTTCATCTCCTGTGCAAAAATAATCCTTCAAAATCTCTTTCATCTTTCCAAGCCCTTCACAACAAGACTCTTCATTTCCTGTGAGCTAAAAAATAACTTTTTATATTTCCTTGCATCTGAGCAACTTCATCTTCCATCTCTGCAAAAGTAATTTTACTAATCTCCAATAAAATCATCTGAAAAAAATAAATCTCCTTCCAAGCTTTTACATACAAAATTGTTAAGCTTCTTCTTCTTCACAATCAACTCAAAAAATATCTCCTCATAAAGATTTTTCTCATTTAGAAAAAAAGCAATAAAAATCTCCTTATTAAAACTCTTTATCTTCTCCATAGGAATTAGAAAATTTCTAATTATAAAGCATTTTATGCTCTATACAAAACATGCTCCTTAACATAGTCTCCAATTTAATATTCAATAGTGTTTTTTATTTATTACCCATGAATCATACCTTGCATTCCATGCTTTATAAAAACTTTCCACCGAATGGATGCTTTTTCCTTATAAGAAAACTAAAAAAATATAATATCTACATTCTAAAGTCGTGCTCCTACATATTTGTTGCCCCTTTAAAAAATCATCATGTGAAGCTTTTAAACTATTTAAAAAGGCATCGGGCTCTTTGAAAGATTCAAACCTTCCATATACCGCGGGCAATTTCATTTGTTTCTTTCCCGCCGCTCATGGTAAGTGGAGACCGGTATCTCATGTCAAGGGGGCCGGTTGCATATGGTGTAAGAACCCTCCTGCAGGTCATGTTTAATGAAATGACCTTCTATCACAGGTCAGTGTGAGTTTAGAACATAAAGTATAACTATCATTGCAAGGGCAGAATATGTAGAGTGAAAGTCTTTAGAGACTTAGGAAAACAACTTAGAAAGCACTCAAATTGACATATAAACAAGCACTCCAATTGAAAACAACATGTACCAGCTTGTCATCCACTTATGACAAATAAACAAGCACCTACTGAAGCAAATGAATCACATCTGACCATAATTAGCATTCAACTCCGAACTTGAACCTTGTGAAAACTTGAGAGATTTATTGTTTTGAATAACCATATGAAGTGCGCTGCCATCTGCCGTTTATAATACAAAACTTAACACATCTGCCATATGTAATACACAACATCTATCCTCTTGTGAAGATCACTAATGATGATGACAACTTTAAGCAAGATCATTAGAGCTTCAATGTAATATGAGACATTGGATTCTTGTATGATCAACATTTGAAGCACAAGACTATCCTCAACACATCACTGATAATTATGACATCAAATAACATCAAGTATTGTTCAACTGAGATCCAATTGAGATTCTCTTATCTAACCTTTGATTTTTTTTTTTTTTTACATCATAACTTATATCAGAGCACATAGTACCTGACGACATCACCTTGAAGAAACTTGCATCACCTTGAAGAAACTTGCATGAAATCCAACTGATATTTGCATCTGTAGACTCAGTGGTATGATAACTCTTATGATCACTTCTATCAATCCTTATTGTAGAGAAAGTCAGACAACATGATGAAGGCTACTGAGATCAAATTACCAGGTCACAACCACTACAAGTCATCTGTAAAGATCATGACAAAAACAACACACAAGATGATGTGATGATATAAACTCTACACAGGATGATGTGAACTCTTTGCTCCTCCTGATCCTTTAACAAATATGTATCTCTACACAAAGAACATAAGGCCAAACCTGATCAACCAAGTCCTGATGACATCAAACTAACTGAGGACACCTTTTTGACATCAATGACAACCTGACTCCATCAATCTCCCCCTTTGTCATTGATGGCAAAACCATCTGATGCTTATTTTTCTTTCTCCCCCTTTTTGACATCGGATGACAAAGACTATTATCTCCCCCTGAGAACAACTCCACTGAAAAAATGTTATAGCTTGATAATTGCAATCACCCTGCAATATGAGGACTTGAAAACATAAACTTTTTGTTATCTTTGAACCACTTACCAAAATCTTTGAAGCCATATGACAATACCACTGTGAGGATGAAGACTGACACATTCCTTCCTGATAACATTACAAACTTTCAAAACAAACAGTTCTTCTTCAATCAACAACCCTTTTGACCTGAAATAACAAATCTCCAAGATCTTCCATGTATAAAAGATCACAAACAAATTACTACTCAGAAATACCATTGGTAAACACTGACAAGACTAACCAACATAACTCAACTCAACTCAACACTTATCCACTTCCTGAATTAGTCCTGAAACAATATATCAACCTGAAGTATACCATCCATTTACTGACAGTCAACCTTCTGAACAATCAATACTCGTTGATGAACAATTTTGCAGGCACAAAACATGTAGACCCCTCATCACACAATTTGAACAAACCTTTCTGAAAGCTCCAAGGTACATGTCATAAACATAACTCAACAAAGCAATAGATATAATCATCAAACTAATTTCCTGATATGAACTATCATCCTGCATATTCTGACACCTTTTCTTGATAGACCATCTTGCTCTTGACTTTATCATTCAAATCAGCCCATCAAGATTGCACAACCTTCAACATCAAGCTCTTCCTGTAACACCACTTTGCAAAATCAAATGCAGGTGAGAGTTCCTTGAGAACACTTTTATTGAAGCAACATGACAACTCAACCATCAATACACAAAATAGGATCAACTCACAACATCACCAAACTCTTTGAGCATTAAATCCTTTAACAACTTATCAATACCTTGCATTCACTGAACATGTCATTGATCATGAACCCTGATACCACTAGAATCATACAATTTGTACATACTACCCTGAAACATATTAATGATGAGAACTGTCAAAGAACCATGTCAGATTATCACATTAAGAACACTTCCATATAAGCATGACTTGACATCCCTGAGCACACTCAAACTAATTTACATCAACAGGTTCTTCCTAACCAAATTATTCAATATCTACAAACTCTTTGTAAACTGAACTTCTAACATCCTTTCAACATCTTGTATGCTCCAAGAACCACTAAACATGTCACATGAACACCTGTATTATTGACATACACTGGAAACCAATATCATCAGAAACTTCATATCAATCATTATCAAACAAGCATGATAAACAAAACAAGATAAACAACAACTGATCTCCTCTATAACTTCTTGGGGATAATTAATAGATCATGAACAACTCCCCCTTACTTCATGCTCTCAGTTATCCAACTAATGATGTAACTTGTGCAAGATGCACAAGTATAGGATCCTTCTTGTCCTGACTTTGTTTTCTTCTCCAAACCTGTATAAACCTTTTCTTTTCTTTGCTCAAGGTGTCTGCTCTAGATTTATTCCTGCAAAACTGTGCCTTATGCCCAAAAGAATTACAATTATAACAAACTATGTTATAACCAAATGACTGATACCTTTTTGACATCTCCTGAGCAATTATGTTATGCTTCCATGTAGGATCAAACATTCTATTCATTTTACAGTTTCTTTGAATGTGTCCAATATTATTGCAAACAATATCAGTATTCCTTCTGCAATTAACTGATTTATGTCCAAATTGATTACAAGCATAACAATGACCATTAAAAGAATAATTATACCTATACATGTATGCTTGTCTAACAGGAGCATTTTTTCTTCTTCTTTGATTATGCTTTTCATCTTTGACATTTATTTCAGTTTCTGTCTTCTCTTTATCTTCAAGAGCACTAGCATGAAGATCAATTTTCTTTCTGAGAGTTTGCCTGGCTTTTGAACACTCCCCTTTTTCAATATTGTTTTCAAACAATAGATTCTTGTGTAATTTAGAGGAAGCCTTTTCTAACTCCTTTCTTAAAAAGATTATTTCAGATTCATACTTTTCACAATCAACTTCTTTGGCCTTTAGTTGATTATTGACATCTTCTTTTATTTTCTTAACTTCTGCAATTTGAGTCTTCAAATCTATTATCTGTTTTTCTACATCTTGAAGATTTGAAAGAATTTTTATCTTGGATTCCTTTTCCTCTTGAAGTTGCAACTTTAACCTTTTATTCTCCATTCTGAGTTCTTTGATCTCACCAAGAGCACAAATGAGCTCACCTTCCATATCAATCTCATAATCCTGATCATCATCACTTGTGATGCTAGCTTCTTCTGAATCTGATTGAGTTTGAACTTCAACTCCTTCATTGCCACTTTCCTCACACACCAGAGTGTCCTCTTCTTTATCATTATCTTGATAAATTCTTATTAGTTCTTTCCAGATATCTTGAGCTGTTTCACACTGCACAACCTTACAAGAAATATCATTAGATAAACTAGATAGAATAACCTTCTTGGCTATATGATTCCATTTAAGAGCCTCTTTGTTATTTGAAGAATTACCATTCTCAACTGACATTAGAACATCATATCCTAAGGAGGATAAATACACTTGCATTCTAACATACCAAACTGGAAAATTTGAACCATCAAACTGAGGAATATCTAAAAAATTTTCTTCTAACACAATATCAGATTCAACTTGGAGAACATTTTTATCAACTGTCTTTATATCAACATCTGGATTTGATATGAATGATTTCTTTTGTGTCTTCTGACTAGAAAGAATCTTACCATTTCTCATGTTCTTATTTCTCCTGCACTTACCCATTGAACTCCACACACAGGACCTACCCAAGCTGATTAAGCTGCAAGAGGGAAATTGGCTCTGATACCAATTGTAGGAGTTAAGGACAACACTGAGAGGGGGGGTGAATCAGTGTTGTGTAAATTCTTTAATCTTTTTACAACATTAACTTTCTGAGCACAAGGAATGAATGATTCCTTTGATTTGTCAGATACATATGCACATAACTATGAATGCAGAAAGAGAATAAAACTTCATAAGTAATTTGAACACACACAAGGAAGATCAATAAGAATCATAACACAAGATATGCACGAGTGGAAAACCCATCAGGGTAGAAAAACCACTCCAGAATTGCCTCACTGGCTTAGCTGAAAAACATGCCTCACTGGCAATACAAATTGTCTCACTGACAAATATTAAGGTCACACTGACCTATAAGCCTCACTGGCTAATACAATGCCTCACTGGCAAACCAAATCACCAATAGAAGTTATAAACCAAATCAGAGGGATACTCTGTTTCCATTCAATACAAATATATGTCTGTCAAATATCCATTCTATTCAATCTGACATCTTAACAATCCTTTATCCTGATCCAATCAACACTGCATTCTAACAACACTGCATATCAAATGTGTATTCTAATCCAACACTTCACAACACTGTATGTTTCATTTCTATACTTCTTGACTCATCCATCAATACACCTGGAAAAACAACTTATTACAGATTTAATGTTCTTCCTCCTATATAAATTTTTTCATATTCCTTTCCTCTGCAAAAATTCATTGATCTTTCATGAATATTTTGTCTTCAATGTCTTTTCATTTTCTTATTCCCTGCAAACATCTCAAAAAATAATATCTGCATAAATCCATTTTCAAGAAGAAAATCTAATTTACAATGACTTATACTTCTCTTTCAAAAATTGATCCTTTTTATTTTAAGAAAAACATTCTGTATCTCTTCATAAAACATATTTCTAAAAACTTGATCTATTCTTCCAATGCCCTGTCTGATCGACTTCATCTTCCATCTGAAAAACCATTCATATTCCCTTTCATCTCCTGTGCAAAAATAATCCTTCAAAATCTCTTTCATCTTTCCAAGCCCTTCACAACAAGACTCTTCATTTCCTGTGAGCTAAAAAATAACTTTTTATATTTCCTTGCATCTGAGCAACTTCATCTTCCATCTCTGCAAAAGTAATTTTACTAATCTCCAATAAAATCATCTGAAAAAAATAAATCTCCTTCCAAGCTTTTACATACAAAATTGTTAAGCTTCTTCTTCTTCACAATCAACTCAAAAAATATCTCCTCATAAAGATTTTTCTCATTTAGAAAAAAAGCAATAAAAATCTCCTTATTAAAACTCTTTATCTTCTCCATAGGAATTAGAAAATTTCTAATTATAAAGCATTTTATGCTCTATACAAAACATGCTCCTTAACATAGTCTCCAATTTAATATTCAATAGTGTTTTTTATTTATTACCCATGAATCATACCTTGCATTCCATGCTTTATAAAAACTTTCCACCGAATGGATGCTTTTTCCTTATAAGAAAACTAAAAAAATATAATATCTACATTCTAAAGTCGTGCTCCTACATATTTGTTGCCCCTTTAAAAAATCATCATGTGAAGCTTTTAAACTATTTAAAAAGGCATCGGGCTCTTTGAAAGATTCAAACCTTCCATATACCGCGGGCAATTTCATTTGTTTCTTTCCCGCCGCTCATGGTAAGTGGAGACCGGTATCTCATGTCAAGGGGGCCGGTTGCATATGGTGTAAGAACCCTCCTGCAGGTCATGTTTAATGAAATGACCTTCTATCACAGGTCAGTGTGAGTTTAGAACATAAAGTATAACTATCATTGCAAGGGCAGAATATGTAGAGTGAAAGTCTTTAGAGACTTAGGAAAACAACTTAGAAAGCACTCAAATTGACATATAAACAAGCACTCCAATTGAAAACAACATGTACCAGCTTGTCATCCACTTATGACAAATAAACAAGCACCTACTGAAGCAAATGAATCACATCTGACCATAATTAGCATTCAACTCCGAACTTGAACCTTGTGAAAACTTGAGAGATTTATTGTTTTGAATAACCATATGAAGTGCGCTGCCATCTGCCGTTTATAATACAAAACTTAACACATCTGCCATATGTAATACACAACATCTATCCTCTTGTGAAGATCACTAATGATGATGACAACTTTAAGCAAGATCATTAGAGCTTCAATGTAATATGAGACATTGGATTCTTGTATGATCAACATTTGAAGCACAAGACTATCCTCAACACATCACTGATAATTATGACATCAAATAACATCAAGTATTGTTCAACTGAGATCCAATTGAGATTCTCTTATCTAACCTTTGATTTTTTTTTTTTTTTACATCATAACTTATATCAGAGCACATAGTACCTGACGACATCACCTTGAAGAAACTTGCATCACCTTGAAGAAACTTGCATGAAATCCAACTGATATTTGCATCTGTAGACTCAGTGGTATGATAACTCTTATGATCACTTCTATCAATCCTTATTGTAGAGAAAGTCAGACAACATGATGAAGGCTACTGAGATCAAATTACCAGGTCACAACCACTACAAGTCATCTGTAAAGATCATGACAAAAACAACACACAAGATGATGTGATGATATAAACTCTACACAGGATGATGTGAACTCTTTGCTCCTCCTGATCCTTTAACAAATATGTATCTCTACACAAAGAACATAAGGCCAAACCTGATCAACCAAGTCCTGATGACATCAAACTAACTGAGGACACCTTTTTGACATCAATGACAACCTGACTCCATCAATCTCCCCCTTTGTCATTGATGGCAAAACCATCTGATGCTTATTTTTCTTTCTCCCCCTTTTTGACATCGGATGACAAAGACTATTATCTCCCCCTGAGAACAACTCCACTGAAAAAATGTTATAGCTTGATAATTGCAATCACCCTGCAATATGAGGACTTGAAAACATAAACTTTTTGTTATCTTTGAACCACTTACCAAAATCTTTGAAGCCATATGACAATACCACTGTGAGGATGAAGACTGACACATTCCTTCCTGATAACATTACAAACTTTCAAAACAAACAGTTCTTCTTCAATCAACAACCCTTTTGACCTGAAATAACAAATCTCCAAGATCTTCCATGTATAAAAGATCACAAACAAATTACTACTCAGAAATACCATTGGTAAACACTGACAAGACTAACCAACATAACTCAACTCAACTCAACACTTATCCACTTCCTGAATTAGTCCTGAAACAATATATCAACCTGAAGTATACCATCCATTTACTGACAGTCAACCTTCTGAACAATCAATACTCGTTGATGAACAATTTTGCAGGCACAAAACATGTAGACCCCTCATCACACAATTTGAACAAACCTTTCTGAAAGCTCCAAGGTACATGTCATAAACATAACTCAACAAAGCAATAGATATAATCATCAAACTAATTTCCTGATATGAACTATCATCCTGCATATTCTGACACCTTTTCTTGATAGACCATCTTGCTCTTGACTTTATCATTCAAATCAGCCCATCAAGATTGCACAACCTTCAACATCAAGCTCTTCCTGTAACACCACTTTGCAAAATCAAATGCAGGTGAGAGTTCCTTGAGAACACTTTTATTGAAGCAACATGACAACTCAACCATCAATACACAAAATAGGATCAACTCACAACATCACCAAACTCTTTGAGCATTAAATCCTTTAACAACTTATCAATACCTTGCATTCACTGAACATGTCATTGATCATGAACCCTGATACCACTAGAATCATACAATTTGTACATACTACCCTGAAACATATTAATGATGAGAACTGTCAAAGAACCATGTCAGATTATCACATTAAGAACACTTCCATATAAGCATGACTTGACATCCCTGAGCACACTCAAACTAATTTACATCAACAGGTTCTTCCTAACCAAATTATTCAATATCTACAAACTCTTTGTAAACTGAACTTCTAACATCCTTTCAACATCTTGTATGCTCCAAGAACCACTAAACATGTCACATGAACACCTGTATTATTGACATACACTGGAAACCAATATCATCAGAAACTTCATATCAATCATTATCAAACAAGCATGATAAACAAAACAAGATAAACAACAACTGATCTCCTCTATAACTTCTTGGGGATAATTAATAGATCATGAACAACTCCCCCTTACTTCATGCTCTCAGTTATCCAACTAATGATGTAACTTGTGCAAGATGCACAAGTATAGGATCCTTCTTGTCCTGACTTTGTTTTCTTCTCCAAACCTGTATAAACCTTTTCTTTTCTTTGCTCAAGGTGTCTGCTCTAGATTTATTCCTGCAAAACTGTGCCTTATGCCCAAAAGAATTACAATTATAACAAACTATGTTATAACCAAATGACTGATACCTTTTTGACATCTCCTGAGCAATTATGTTATGCTTCCATGTAGGATCAAACATTCTATTCATTTTACAGTTTCTTTGAATGTGTCCAATATTATTGCAAACAATATCAGTATTCCTTCTGCAATTAACTGATTTATGTCCAAATTGATTACAAGCATAACAATGACCATTAAAAGAATAATTATACCTATACATGTATGCTTGTCTAACAGGAGCATTTTTTCTTCTTCTTTGATTATGCTTTTCATCTTTGACATTTATTTCAGTTTCTGTCTTCTCTTTATCTTCAAGAGCACTAGCATGAAGATCAATTTTCTTTCTGAGAGTTTGCCTGGCTTTTGAACACTCCCCTTTTTCAATATTGTTTTCAAACAATAGATTCTTGTGTAATTTAGAGGAAGCCTTTTCTAACTCCTTTCTTAAAAAGATTATTTCAGATTCATACTTTTCACAATCAACTTCTTTGGCCTTTAGTTGATTATTGACATCTTCTTTTATTTTCTTAACTTCTGCAATTTGAGTCTTCAAATCTATTATCTGTTTTTCTACATCTTGAAGATTTGAAAGAATTTTTATCTTGGATTCCTTTTCCTCTTGAAGTTGCAACTTTAACCTTTTATTCTCCATTCTGAGTTCTTTGATCTCACCAAGAGCACAAATGAGCTCACCTTCCATATCAATCTCATAATCCTGATCATCATCACTTGTGATGCTAGCTTCTTCTGAATCTGATTGAGTTTGAACTTCAACTCCTTCATTGCCACTTTCCTCACACACCAGAGTGTCCTCTTCTTTATCATTATCTTGATAAATTCTTATTAGTTCTTTCCAGATATCTTGAGCTGTTTCACACTGCACAACCTTACAAGAAATATCATTAGATAAACTAGATAGAATAACCTTCTTGGCTATATGATTCCATTTAAGAGCCTCTTTGTTATTTGAAGAATTACCATTCTCAACTGACATTAGAACATCATATCCTAAGGAGGATAAATACACTTGCATTCTAACATACCAAACTGGAAAATTTGAACCATCAAACTGAGGAATATCTAAAAAATTTTCTTCTAACACAATATCAGATTCAACTTGGAGAACATTTTTATCAACTGTCTTTATATCAACATCTGGATTTGATATGAATGATTTCTTTTGTGTCTTCTGACTAGAAAGAATCTTACCATTTCTCATGTTCTTATTTCTCCTGCACTTACCCATTGAACTCCACACACAGGACCTACCCAAGCTGATTAAGCTGCAAGAGGGAAATTGGCTCTGATACCAATTGTAGGAGTTAAGGACAACACTGAGAGGGGGGGTGAATCAGTGTTGTGTAAATTCTTTAATCTTTTTACAACATTAACTTTCTGAGCACAAGGAATGAATGATTCCTTTGATTTGTCAGATACATATGCACATAACTATGAATGCAGAAAGAGAATAAAACTTCATAAGTAATTTGAACACACACAAGGAAGATCAATAAGAATCATAACACAAGATATGCACGAGTGGAAAACCCATCAGGGTAGAAAAACCACTCCAGAATTGCCTCACTGGCTTAGCTGAAAAACATGCCTCACTGGCAATACAAATTGTCTCACTGACAAATATTAAGGTCACACTGACCTATAAGCCTCACTGGCTAATACAATGCCTCACTGGCAAACCAAATCACCAATAGAAGTTATAAACCAAATCAGAGGGATACTCTGTTTCCATTCAATACAAATATATGTCTGTCAAATATCCATTCTATTCAATCTGACATCTTAACAATCCTTTATCCTGATCCAATCAACACTGCATTCTAACAACACTGCATATCAAATGTGTATTCTAATCCAACACTTCACAACACTGTATGTTTCATTTCTATACTTCTTGACTCATCCATCAATACACCTGGAAAAACAACTTATTACAGATTTAATGTTCTTCCTCCTATATAAATTTTTTCATATTCCTTTCCTCTGCAAAAATTCATTGATCTTTCATGAATATTTTGTCTTCAATGTCTTTTCATTTTCTTATTCCCTGCAAACATCTCAAAAAATAATATCTGCATAAATCCATTTTCAAGAAGAAAATCTAATTTACAATGACTTATACTTCTCTTTCAAAAATTGATCCTTTTTATTTTAAGAAAAACATTCTGTATCTCTTCATAAAACATATTTCTAAAAACTTGATCTATTCTTCCAATGCCCTGTCTGATCGACTTCATCTTCCATCTGAAAAACCATTCATATTCCCTTTCATCTCCTGTGCAAAAATAATCCTTCAAAATCTCTTTCATCTTTCCAAGCCCTTCACAACAAGACTCTTCATTTCCTGTGAGCTAAAAAATAACTTTTTATATTTCCTTGCATCTGAGCAACTTCATCTTCCATCTCTGCAAAAGTAATTTTACTAATCTCCAATAAAATCATCTGAAAAAAATAAATCTCCTTCCAAGCTTTTACATACAAAATTGTTAAGCTTCTTCTTCTTCACAATCAACTCAAAAAATATCTCCTCATAAAGATTTTTCTCATTTAGAAAAAAAGCAATAAAAATCTCCTTATTAAAACTCTTTATCTTCTCCATAGGAATTAGAAAATTTCTAATTATAAAGCATTTTATGCTCTATACAAAACATGCTCCTTAACATAGTCTCCAATTTAATATTCAATAGTGTTTTTTATTTATTACCCATGAATCATACCTTGCATTCCATGCTTTATAAAAACTTTCCACCGAATGGATGCTTTTTCCTTATAAGAAAACTAAAAAAATATAATATCTACATTCTAAAGTCGTGCTCCTACATATTTGTTGCCCCTTTAAAAAATCATCATGTGAAGCTTTTAAACTATTTAAAAAGGCATCGGGCTCTTTGAAAGATTCAAACCTTCCATATACCGCGGGCAATTTCATTTGTTTCTTTCCCGCCGCTCATGGTAAGTGGAGACCGGTATCTCATGTCAAGGGGGCCGGTTGCATATGGTGTAAGAACCCTCCTGCAGGTCATGTTTAATGAAATGACCTTCTATCACAGGTCAGTGTGAGTTTAGAACATAAAGTATAACTATCATTGCAAGGGCAGAATATGTAGAGTGAAAGTCTTTAGAGACTTAGGAAAACAACTTAGAAAGCACTCAAATTGACATATAAACAAGCACTCCAATTGAAAACAACATGTACCAGCTTGTCATCCACTTATGACAAATAAACAAGCACCTACTGAAGCAAATGAATCACATCTGACCATAATTAGCATTCAACTCCGAACTTGAACCTTGTGAAAACTTGAGAGATTTATTGTTTTGAATAACCATATGAAGTGCGCTGCCATCTGCCGTTTATAATACAAAACTTAACACATCTGCCATATGTAATACACAACATCTATCCTCTTGTGAAGATCACTAATGATGATGACAACTTTAAGCAAGATCATTAGAGCTTCAATGTAATATGAGACATTGGATTCTTGTATGATCAACATTTGAAGCACAAGACTATCCTCAACACATCACTGATAATTATGACATCAAATAACATCAAGTATTGTTCAACTGAGATCCAATTGAGATTCTCTTATCTAACCTTTGATTTTTTTTTTTTTTTACATCATAACTTATATCAGAGCACATAGTACCTGACGACATCACCTTGAAGAAACTTGCATCACCTTGAAGAAACTTGCATGAAATCCAACTGATATTTGCATCTGTAGACTCAGTGGTATGATAACTCTTATGATCACTTCTATCAATCCTTATTGTAGAGAAAGTCAGACAACATGATGAAGGCTACTGAGATCAAATTACCAGGTCACAACCACTACAAGTCATCTGTAAAGATCATGACAAAAACAACACACAAGATGATGTGATGATATAAACTCTACACAGGATGATGTGAACTCTTTGCTCCTCCTGATCCTTTAACAAATATGTATCTCTACACAAAGAACATAAGGCCAAACCTGATCAACCAAGTCCTGATGACATCAAACTAACTGAGGACACCTTTTTGACATCAATGACAACTTGACTCCATCAATCTTGTGGCTGTTCAGTCAATTCTTCCTCTTCAGAGGATACCACTTCAACTTCTGCCAACTGCTTTTTCTTTTCATTCAAATCTCTGTTATATTTCTCCACCACCAAGTCGACTTCAGCCTCTTCCAAATTTCTAATGACATCATCATGTGGATAATGTATGTGCATGTATCCACTGAGATTTTGTTTTCTTCTTGCATAGTCAATGAAACCCTCAGGATCAAACCCTTTCCTCACCTCAGCAGTCACCATGTTATAATGCATTAGTTTATCCAAAATGAGATTGTATCCTTCTTTTGAAACCACAGTAAAATCTCCAAAACATAAAATACTGGGCATGAATGATTGCTTATCATGCGAACTTAGATGCATGACATTTGAACAATGCATTTGCCTAATTATTTCCAAATATGCAATTCTGTCAGGGACAGTTTTAGGCAATATAAACGGGGCATCCTCAAAACCATACACTCTGATCATAGTAGCATCTTCAAAACAATACCAATCTCCCCAATTATGAGTGACAGTAGGGGGGCCACCAAAATCTTTGGGTCTGAGGAATCTTTTTATTTCATCTGAAATTGAATATTCACAGGGGTGGTTGAAATACCTATATAGCACTTTAACACAATGCTCTTCAAATTGAGCATAGCTGGAGTTAGCATACCTGCTATCCCAGATTCTGGTCCACATTTGCACAGGTATCTTCTCCCCTTTCTTATCCGCAGCAACAATTTGAAACTCATTTGGCCACAATCCTACTTCTTGGCTATAGTATAAGACCATATGCATAAGCATCGAGTAATGCTCAAAAGAGCATGCTGGAGCATTGTTTCTTATTGCAGATAGACCTGAGTCTATTCTAGTAGCAACATAGGAGGCATAATCAAATTGTCTGGCATTGTGACATTGAATATCAGAGGTTATGACCATTAGAGGAATAGTCATGAACTCAGGGACCTCTGAGCCAAGGACTTGGCCTACAGAATAGTAAGTATATTGAATGTATGGTTCAAAAATGGACACATGAAAGGGAGGGCCATCATTCTCAGTCAAGGGTATCACTTCTCCTTCAATCCTGGGTCTATGAATGGGTAACCTCCATCCATTGTAGGTTGTATCCATTCTCCAGTATTCTTTATCCAAATCTTCATAAACAATAGGGACAGTGCACAAATCATCCAAATCATACACCTCACAAATAGCATTTTTTGATAGGTGCACAATTGGTTCTCCTTGAGGGTTGCATATAGCTTTCAGGCCTGAATTGTAATGCCTGGCTAACAGTTGCAGGAGTTCTACATTCAAGAATACATTAGGCACAACCAGTTTGCCTAAATTCATGTGCCATGGGTTTGACACAGGAGCATTTCTAAATCTTCTGTTGTAGTGGAATCTGAAGAGTTCATATCCCCTGATTGGGGTCCAAATATCTCCTAGGCGCTTATGTTTGTCTTCCAATTTCTCTACTTCTGCCCTGAGTTGGGCAGACCTCCTGGCCTTGGGAGTTGACCCAGGCAACTGATCAATCAAGTCCTGATTTAGTTTTCTGTCTTTGACTTTTTCTTCAGGGGTTTGATCAGTTTTTTGCTTCTTTGGTTTACTGGTTTCCCCTTGTGATTTTCTTCCTTTTCCTTTCCCCGGAGTTTCCATTTTTGAAAAAATTTGGCAGGAAATTCAAATACAGGCAATATAGTGGTTTGTGTATGTGTACCTGTCGTTCGACGGTTGGAATTGGAAGCCTTTGTTTTTGCCCTGAGAATTCTCCTGTATTCTGCTCTCGGACGGTTTTTTGCAATTACAATGATCGTATGAACTTCGTAGCCGTTTTGTATTAATTATCTGATCAATTCAATGTTCATCGCTGTGAAGTGTCACATCGCCATAACTCTTCTTATCGGCGGGATTTTTGAAATGTCTGGGCGACCTCAACGTTTTTTTTTTATGGCGCGGACAGTCAATCGGCGTGACCCCTCAACTGTATCCCCGACGCCATGTGGTATCATATTTCAAGTGGGTGCGACCATCGGCATGACTTCCTTCATCGCCAAGGGTTTTAGATCTCTCCGCGATATGGCAAGTCCCACCGATATGCTTTGCTTATCGGGAAGATTGAGACCATCGGGATACTAAAATTATGTTTCCCCGATCTTTATTGTCTTACCGATAGTCTCTTCATGTATGAACTTTTATCTTTATCGGAATGACATTCACTATCGGGATAACTTTCTCAATATATCCCGATCCATGTCATCTCCCCGATGTCCTTTGTTATATCCTTCATCGGGCAAAGTTTAGTAAAGTGTCACCGACACCTTTTGATCGTCGTGACTTATGAATCGGCAAGACTTGTTTCTTTTGTTCCGATATGTCAAGTTATACCGATAGAGGTGCATCGCCGTGAGTCTTGCCGATGGCTTTCTTATCGCCAGGACTCTTGATCGTCGGAGACTTACTTGTTTTCTATTCCGATGGTTCATTTCTCACCGATGACTATTGCTTTGTTACCCTCGCATGCTGTTCGGTGAAACTCCTGCCGAAAGTGCTTCATCGGTATGATATATACCGTCGGGGCAACTTCTAAAAGATCATCCGATAGATATTTGTCATACCGATCGGCATGACCACTTGCCTTTCTTGCCGATGTAAAGTCATCGGTGTTGCTTACTCCATCGGTGAGCTCCATAATTCTTCTTCCGATCTCTATTTTCACGCCGATGGTTGTTTTCAAACAATTCCTTGTGTATCGGTGTAAGCCACACGACCTCTTGCCGATAGATTGATTTTGATGAAATTTGACACTGCTCATCCCTAGACATTTTATGAGATACAAAAATTTTATATTATGGTCCTTTTGGGATATTCCTTAGGGTTTATTCAAATATGATGGAGTAAGGAAATAGTAAAATTTTGAAAATTTTACTGTGCTAACAAGGTCTGCCATTGTCCTATTGCCCAAACCCTTGCTTTGGGCCTATAGGGCATAATCCTATGTGGAAACCCTCACCCCTCCTTGACCCAACCCTTGCCTTGGGCCTGTGGGGCAGAATGCCCAACCCTTGGTTTGGGCCTGTGGGGTAGAAACCTGGGTGGGGTTATCAGACAATGTACTTAAGTTATGATCCACCCCTCCTGACAGGATCACGATCAGAATGCAAGTAGTCCTAAACAATTTCCAAATATGCAGTCATTATTTATCTATTTATATTTTGCTTCCATTATTCTATAAAAGATTCAAACAGGAATATATAACAATGCAGAAGCAAATAACTTAGAATATATGTTTGTAGTTCAATCATCATATCTTACAGATTTTTGCAGTCTATGATTCAGTTTTAACACTTACTTATATACAGTTCCAAATGAGGGTTTAGCAGACATCAATTACACATACATGCAGATTGGTATTAGTTCAAAGATAAGCCATTACAGTCGTTGCCACATCTAATGTCCAATAACCATGTCAAAATTCCATTTATTCCAGATCTGATTCTTTCACAGCGGAATGGCTTCAAACACGTCAGGGATAATTTATGCATTTCAATGAATAAAGATAAGGTATATGCAACAACATTATGTTTGACTGAGGGAAACTAAATATTAGAATTGGGTGAGGGATCTCACCTGTGCCTCGAATCTCCCAATCTATTCCCTCATCCTGCCTGCTCTCTAAACCATCGTTTGTCTTGCCTTTTTCTATGCATCTAGACGCAACTTTTGTGACTCGTACCCCTTTCCTAATCCATTGGTTAAGGCATACTTAGGATGGTTAAGTTGATTAGTTGATGGGAATTAAGACCCCATGATTTATTATTAGATCGATCAAATCATTTTTTAAACTTTAATCAAAACTAATTGGTTGTCCATCAAAAGATTTCATAATGTTTACAATAATAAATAAAAATGTATTTTTGAGAAATCAATTATGGAATTCTCCTTCGGGGTTATGACAATATATATATATATATATATATATATATATATTCAGATATTCAGATATATACTCCTTTCTTTTCATCTGTTCTATTCTAAGTAATTATCCTTGTATATATTGCAGATCCAATGTTTATGACTGACGGAATCCATAAAAACTGCCTTATATTCTTATGACCATCGTTGCCTATGTATTTATAGGAATCGCTGCATCTTATATGTATTAGCTGACTTCTATATTTCTTTATCCCTATCATTGTTGACTCATATTTGCTGACTTCATCTGCTGACCACTATATTCCTGTCTTTGATTGATCGATGATGATAACCTTCATCTGCCCATCAATCCCTTTTTTTAATACTTCTCTATTCAACGGTTGCAACTTGTAATAGTTGCTGTCCCAAAAGGGACGTATCTGTTAGTTAGTACCATTTATAGCAATTCTTAATCTATTTGTAGTTTTCTAACAATTGCATGCTTTTTGTAATATGTATTGCAGCTTTGTCCTATATTATAGCAGCATCACTTAGAGGTATCGGGGTTAGAGATATTGCTCCCCTTTTATTCAATCTTAATATAGGTTATTTAATATTTATTTTATCTAATATAATATTTAAATTTATATTTATATTAACATCTTATTTATATATATATATATATATTTTATAATTGCTTCTATATTATTATTATATAATAATAATATTTAGTATTATTATATATTGATAATCATAACTCATTATGATAATAATATATTATATTTATATTTGTTATTTATAAATATAATATGGATATATTATATTTTAATTATATTAAAATATTCATATAATTATTTATTAAATAATATATAATGTATGTAATTATTTCTATCATCCGAAATGATATTTTTCGAAACCATCTTTATCATGATGTTTAAATCTTTAATTTAAACAATGCCTTAATATCGGGACATGACATCAACATGTTACATATTTTGCTTCCCATAATCTTTGCGTGTTTCTTGGGTTCTTGATGGCTTGGGCTCACAAGCGTTAATGCTTGCCCCTTTGTGTCAGAGATTGCAACTCAACCCTTACAGGGAATTGTTTTATTGAACGTGAGGACTCTTTGCAAAACCTGATATTGATTGACATGATGTCATTGTATAGCATTAGTAGTTTGAAGGATAAGTTGTTTCCATGTGTGCAAAGAATACTAGGCACTTTTGTATATGGTGCCTGTAACCAAAAATTGAAGTTGCACCTTTTCTTGAACGTATTTGAAGCCTAGTATGAGATAGCCTAAATGAGTGCAAAAATAAATAGCGTGAACCAAAAAATAAACAAGTACAATTTGTTTATGATGATAAAATAGTTGGGTTTAAAGAAGTGAGGTGTTATTAGCAGCCATAGTAAAATAAATTGTATGATGTAGTTAAGGATATGGATTGGAGTGACGTCTAATGCGAACCATTAGACATAGCAATAATTTCTCGCACTAAGAAGTAGAAGATGATAATGTAGATGAAAACCGCACTTGAAGATTGATTTGAAGGGAGGAAGAAATTATGCAATAACTTGGTGGTTACAGAAAGGTGCTTGGTCAAATTCCACTCCACCTAAATGCTATCATTAAGTTAATTGGAGATGACTAAGCATAGAAGAGGTCAGCAAACATTGGCGAATAAGACAATTAGTGGCAATCAAAGAGAAGTTACTACACTATGCCAACTACATTCTATTGCACCCAACTTTTTATGTGATGTAAGGGCACAAGTGAATGTTGTTAATACCCATCTATGATTGAGCATGGGATGCTATGAATTTGTAGTTAATGTCTCATTGTCTCAACTTTGATTGGTGAGGATAGTATGATTGGTTTTTGGAGAGCAAGAGTAATAAATTGATCTAAACTCTAATTGCTCATTGAACAAAATAATTCCTAGGGACACCCAAGAACATGAAATGTGAAGTGATTAAAAGGCAAGCACCAGTTTGGTGTAATATGGTGATTTCAAGTTTCATCTTTTAAAGCCAAGTTGTCGGTCTTGGTACGGGGACAGTACAGGTTCGGGTAATGTTGGTACGACAATTTTTTCCTTGGGTACAGATATGGGTTCGTATATATATATATATATTTATTTATTTATATAGATATAAAATTCTAAAAACAGTAATACTCATAATTGCTAACAAACAAAATATTTATATACCTCATAACTTGCAATAAATGACCTGCAGCCTTGAATTTTTATAGTTTATTATGATATAAATGCAATATGAACAAAATGTCAAAAATTCATATAATTTCCACATCCAACATTCTATTGATCTCTGAATCAACACTTTTAGCATAAAAAGGATTTATCCATTATGGTTTCTTGACTCTCTTCCTAACTGGTCATGCTCCCTCAATCAATTTATCAGGAAAGGCAAAAATTAGAAGGATATAAAAACATATGACACTTCTATTTTAGTTTGAAATGAAGCATACTGACATTAATTCATTGAAGGAATATAGAGTAAAGATGAGATCAAAAAAATGAAAACATTAGTGATCTTGTAATGCAATGTTCTGCATATTTCCAAATAAATGTTGTAATGTGCCATACCTGTTTGTATTTTTTAAAAGATCTTTTTATGTGTTATTTTATTATTTTTTGTGATCTTTCAGACTAGATAGAAGAATGCAGAAGGGGTTTTCAGTTTTCCTACAGATGTGTTGCCGGAGCATACAATATATTGCATATAGCAGAAACCCAGAAAATATACAACAGATATGAGGAAACTATCAACTACCCAGATAGTAAAATGGCCAATAATGAATTACTATGACATACCCATGTTGAAATTTGCAACTTCATACAACAGCTGTAGCCGGACCAACAATGGGTATGGCTGGAAATCACTCCAATCTCCCAATAAATGCAAAGTATCGAGCATACAAATGATTGTCAGCAAATAAGGGCCCTAAACGGCTCATACAATGCAAATAGAAAATGCCCACAAAGAAGAATGAAGCCCAAAACCCCCAATGTCATGCCTGGACATGTACGACCATCGCTGGAAGGTATTATCAGCAGCAAGGACAGCAAATAATCTTTGAAATGCTTCTGCAATAGACCGAATCCTGTCAATAAGATGGGGCGATCATATTAGGAAGAGAAATATGCAAAGAATCCTCACAAATCTGCCCATAAATATGGTACGACCTTCATGAGGGGTGTACGGCCAGCCAAGGAAAAACACAGCAGATAATAACAGCTCCAACCCCAAATAAATCTGCCCTCAATCAGCCATAAACCAGTCTTTCCATTCTACAAATGCAAACTCTCAATAAACTGTGAAAGATATATCAAGAAATGCATCAACTCCACAATCCGTTAACTCCATTGAAGCACAATAGTGAACACTAGATGTATCCACCTCTAATGGCACTTTTGGGTGATCTTCCACACCTGTAGAATGACGTTACTCAGGGAGGTTTTTGTCTACAAGAGCCTCTGGTTCGAATCTCCAAACCCTCACAATGAACAAACCCTAGCAAAGCTCACAAAGAGAAAATATCATATCATAGCATAAACCAAATGAGCTTCCCTTTCATCTTTTATTCCTCCTCCAAGATGGGCGTTGGGTTTTAGGAGGGAAGTTTGTCATTTAAAAACATCTTTTATTAACTAAGGATGGGCGCCCAAGGTCATGACTTGCTTTATGTTTTCATTTTACATAGTCATCTTTCCCTCAATATATTATAAAGTCCATATTAAATATAACATTAATAATCTTTGGACTTCAAAATAAATATGAAAGACGGTGTCGGAAAGCAATGATCTATAGCTCGTCGGAAAGCCCTTGACGAGACGAATCTGACCCCACTCTAAAAATTCCGAACCGACATTGAACCCGAACTTACTAAAAATAGTAAGTAACGACCAAGAGCAAACTAGGCCAATCTTGAGGGTGCCAACTGGATCCACCGAATGCGAACCACCTCTCTATCACTGACAAATACCTCCAAGGCCAAACTAACTCTAGTTCCCTAACCAAACTGCTAGTCCACAAGAACTCAATGATGGACTAACCATGTATCACGAAGGGGACATTACAGTCTACCCTTCCTAAGATTGGTTGCCTCAAGCAATCTCAGATCAGGATGCTCCAATATCTGCTTGTTCTCCCACGTAGCACCCTCAACTGACAGGTTCTTCCATTTGACCAGGTATTCTCTGATAATCCTCCTCAAATTATGTTCCCTGGTGTCAATTATTGCTTCGGGTACTAATATCAACTTCCCTTCTTCATCAAGAGGAGGCAACTCAACTGATGGTGTCACATTATGCCCCAACGCCTTCTTGAGGCGAGACACATGAAACACATTGTGTACCCTGCTACCTGCTAGAAGTTCTAACTCATAAGCCCCCTCTCCAATCCTCTTGGAGATCCTGAAAGGTCCATAATAATGCAGCTTAAGCTTTTCTGCCCCACTCTTCTTGAGAGTGGACTGCCTATAGGGCTGCAGCATGAGGTATACCATGTCACCAACCTCAAAGGATCGCTCATTTCTCTGCTGATCTACATACTGCTTCTGTTGATTCTGAGCCTTCTGTATATTCTCCTTCAATGACCTCATGATATCTTGACTCTCCTGAAGAAAGTCTTTGGCTTTAGGCACCTTGCTATCACCAAACAACAAATCAACAAAGCTCGGTGCCTCATATCCATACAATGCCATGAAGGGTGACATCTGAATTGACATTTGATAAGTGGAGTTATAACAATACTCGCCCATGTGGAGCCGCTTCATCCATGCCCTTTGCTGCCTTGCAGCATAATTTCGGAGGTATCCTTCCACCCATTTATTGACAATCTCTATCTGGCCATCTGTCTGGGGGTGGTAGCTCGTGCTGGGGGTGAGCTCTGTCCCTGTCAACCGGAAGAGCTCCTGCCAAAAATTGCTAAGGAACCTGCTGTCCCTATCACTGACAATGTTTCGAGGCAACCCATGCAGCCAAAATACCTCTCTAAAAAACAACTTTGCAACCTGAGCTGCAGTGTAGGTGGTAGGAATGGCAAGGAAGTGTGTATACTTCGTCAATCTGTCCACTACCACATAGATACAATCCTTGCCTTGGACTTTTGGTAGACCTGTGATAAAGTCTATGGAAATGCTATCCCACTTCCTCTTAGGAATGGGCAGGGGCTACAATAAACCGCCTGGGAAAGAGTGCTCCTCTTTGTTCTGCAGACATATTGGACACTCTCTCACATACTGCATAACTTCTGTCTTGAGGCCCTTCCAAGTGAACCTCTCTCTGATCTGTCTGTATGTTTTGAAGTACCCCGGGTGCCCTGCCATAGGCAAGTCATGGAATGCCCTCAAAACCTTTTGCTTCATCTCCGATCCTGGCACTAAGAAGATCATGTCCTTGTAAATAATTAGATCATTCACAACTATGTACCTGTCATTTCTAGTAGTGCCATCAATTACCCCAGTAGCCCATTTATCCTTAGCATATTCTGCTGAAATCATCTCTCCAATCATCTGAAATAGTACCTAATGCACACAAATGGCGCCTCCTGGACAATGCATCGGCAACAACATTCTTTTTACCTTTGACATAAACAATGTCAAAGTCGTAGGCCTGAAGCTTGCTGACCCACTTCTGCTGCCTCATTTAAATCCTTCTGTCCAAGGAAATGTTTCAGACTGTTGTGATCCGTCTTCACTACAAACTTGCTTCCCACAAGATACTGTTTGAATTTAGCCAATGCATGCATGATGGCTAACTTCTCCTTGTCATATATGCTGTAACTCCGTTCCACACCCCTCAACTTCTTGCTCTCAAATGCTATGGGGTGTTTATCCTGCATGATGACCGCACCAATGCCTTCTCCCGAGGCATCACACTGTAACTCGAAGGGTTTGCTGAAATCTGGTATAGCTAACACAAGACATGTACTCATAATCTGCTTAAACTTGTCAAAGCACTCCTATGCACTTTCCGACCAACTGAACGCATCCTTACGAGTCAAATCTGTGAGGGGGACATCAGACTGAGAAAACCCCTTCACGAAGCATCGATAATACCCACAAAGACCAAGGAATCCCTTAAGAAGTGAGGTTCTTTGGTGGTGGCCAGTCCACAATTGCCCGAATCTTTTCCAGGTCTACCTTCACACTACCAGCATTGATGATATGACCCAAGTATAGCAACTCGGTCATCCCAAACTCACACTTTGACATTTTTGCGTACAATGACTCCCTCTCTAATATGCTCAGAACAATGCCAATGTGTTTTAGATGCTCTTCCCAAGTCCTGCTGTAAATCAATATGTCATCAAAAAATATCAGCACGAATCTCCTCAGCTGCTCTCTAAACACCCTATTCATACAGGACTGGAAGGTGGCTGGTGCATTGGTCAGGCCAAATGGCATGACTAGGAACTCAAAGTGTCCATAGTGACACTTGAAAGCTGTCTTCTCCACATCCTCATCTCTGACCCGAATCTGGTGGTACCCGGATCTCAAATCTATCTTGGAGAAGTAGCAGGCCCCGTGCAACTCATCAATCAACTCATCTATCCTGGGTATAGGGTACCTATTTTTAATGGTCATCTTGTTGAGCTCCATGTAGTCAATACACGTTCTAAGAGTCCCATCTTTTTTCATCACTAGAACCATTGATGATGCAAATGGACTCTTACTAGGTCTGATGTGACCCATCTCGAGAAGCTCTTTGATAGCTTTCTCAATCTCATCCTTATACCTCTTCGGGTGCCTATATGGTGTAGTTATTACTGGCTTATCACCCTCCTCTAACTCAATCACGTGCTCAAAACCTCTATTAGGAGGTTTACCGGGTGGTATGTCACTAAACACCTTCGTGTGTTTAGTCAAGAGAGCTTGTATGTTAGGTGGATACTCTTGCTTATGCTGTTCTGAAACAGTAGGCATCACCATTATCTTTGCTGCCCACTGTACCTGATCATGACGAATCAATCTCTCCATCTGCTTGAGTGAGACCACTGTCAACCCACCATCTGAAATACCCTTGAGCACATGTCGAACACCATTCACCTCAAACTTCATCTCCGTTGTCCTCAAGTTGAGTGTGAACTCTCTGATCTCATGTAACCATTTCATTCCCAACACCACATCTATATCACCCATGCTGACTACATAAAATTTCGACTGGCAAGTGTAGTTCGACTGGATGGTCAAATTGGGAATCCGCCTAGTGCAGGTGAGTACAAATCCATCTGCTACTTTCACCTTGAACCCTTCAAACTCTTCGGTCTTTAGCCCTCTCTTTGCAACCAAGCCCTCGTCTATGAAGTTATGAGTGGCACTCGTGTCAAGAAGTGTAATACATCGCTGTCCCCCCAGTACTCCCCTTATCTTGGACGACCCATCTCTGTGAATACTCGAGATATGAGCTGTAGGTAGGGATGTATCTTCCTCCTTATCTGATACTTCCTCTAGGCCCTCTGATTCTGCATCATCGTCCTCTGAATGATGATCTAAATGCTACTCCGATTCAACACTCATCGGCTGAAAAATACTCCAACTGTTTGGCCTTTCCTTGGGCAGCGCACTTGTGCTTAGGATCCCAAGGCTTACGACAATGAAAAGAGAGCTTCTTCCTCCTCAGGTCATTCAACTGATCACTGTCTAACTTGGAAGAACTTTTATGTTGCTGTTCTGCATCTCTTTGCAAAGGTCCAATGAAAAGAGAGCTTCTTCCTCCTCAGGTCATTCAACTGATCACTGTCTAACCTGGAAGAACTTTTATGTTGCTGTCCTGCATCTCTTTGGAAAGGTCTCCTGTCTCTCTCCTTGTCTCTCCTTTGCGAAAATCCCTTGGATTGAAACTTGTTTCTCCAAACAAAAGATTCCATATAGTGGGCCTTCTTCGTGGCCTCTTGTAATGATGCAGGGTCAAAGCCCTTAACCCAACCACGAAGTGGGTCTGACAATCCATCAATGAAAAGAATAACCAATCTGCGCTCAGAAATATTTGGGACTATAACAGATAGGTCCTGGAACTCAGAAATGTAGGAGTCAACTGAACCACTCTGCCTCAGCTGTGCCAACTCCTTAAATTGTAACTTTGGGTCCTTTTATCAAACTTGTCGATCAGTCTAGCTATAAACTCCACATATGAAGTAATCTGATCGTGACCCAGTGTGACCTTCCCATTGCTCCACCATTTATGTGCTACTCCCTCCAAGTGCAAAGCTGCATAAGTAATGGTGTCCTTAGGCATGGGACTAATCTATAAGTAGCTGTTCAAGTTCTGGACCCAGGCTCTCGCTGTGGTTTTACCTGATCCATCAAAGTAGGGAAGTGTCATTTTGCTCACTTTCGTTTGCAACTCCTAGTTCTGAGGTCTACCACCCCTGCGTGGTCTATTCTTTATCCTAATGTCAAAGTACTCTGCAAAAGTCATCTCTGCCCTAAACTCTGCACTAGAAGCTCTCCAATCCCTCAGAATCTCCTCCTGAAAGTCAGCCTGTGTGGGATCCTGTTCAGGAACTTGGTTCCTGGGAGCAAAGGTCGGAATGCCAGGTCTGTCACCTGCTGTAAACTGTGAAGCCCTCCTGTGAGTCACCGAGGTCTCACCCTCATCATCTCTGAACCTGTGTCTATCATCCTGGTTCCTGTCCCCGTTTTTCCTGTCTCCCTGGTTCCGGTCACCATTGTGTCTATCACCCACATTATTCCTATTTCTATCTCTGTCATTGTTTCTGTTTCTATCACCGTCATTGTTTCTGTTCCTGTTACCTCATTGTACCTGTTCCTGTCACCTCCATTGTACCTGTTATTTCTTCCACCCTGCAACTACTCGAGGGTATGTGTTATCTCCGCCTGTGACTATCAACTCCCGTTGAGACTCCGTCAATTCTCTTTCTAAAGCCACCGAGCTCTTGGTGAGCACATTCAGGATCTCACGCATGCTAGGCTCCTCAACTTACTTGTCACCCATTTCTCCTGTAGGTTCTATCACTGGTGGTTATTCACCTGAAAAAGGGTCTGTTCGCGAAACTTGGGAATCTTTCTCGGTAGCGGCAACCTCTATCTCTGACTCAAATGGATCTATTATGGGTACTAGATGCTTAGGTTCTTCTATCTGTGGTACCTCTCTTCACTGTATCCTCTGTGAATTCCGTGTTCCCAGTCTTGATCTAAAATTATATCTATCTGTAGGCCACATGTCTCATTTTTATCGTCTGCATGTCATATTTAACCTCACAGGATGGCAAAAACTTTAGCTCTAATACCACTGTAATGTGCCGTACCTGTTTGTATTTTTTAAAAAATCTTTTTATGTGTTATTTTATTATTTTTTGTGATCTTTTAGACTAGATAGAAGAATGCAGAAGGGGTTTTCAGTTTTCCTGCAGATGTGTTGCCGGAGCATACAATATATTGCATATAACAAAAACCCAGAAAATATACAACAGATATGAGGAAACTATCAACGACCCAGATAGTAAAATGGCCAATAATGAATTACTATGACATACCCATGTTGAAATTTGCAACTCCATACAACAACTGTAGCCGGACCAGCAATGGGTATGGCTGGAAATCACTCCAATCTCCCAAGAAATGCAAAGTATCGAGCATACAAATGATTGTCAGCAAATAAGGGCCCTAGACAGCTCATACAATGCAAATAGAAAATGCCCACAAGGAAGAATGAAGCCCAAAACCCCCAACGTCATGCCTGAACATGTACGGCCATGGCTGGAAGGTATTATCAGCAACAAGGACAGCAAACAATCTTTGAAATGCTTCTGCAATAGACTGAATCTTGTCAATAAGGTGGGGTGATCAGATTAGGAAGAGAAATATGCAAAGAAACCTCACAAATCTGCCCATAAATATGGTATGGCCTCCATGAGGGGTGTATGGCCAGCCAAGGAAAAACACAGCAATAATAACAGCGCCAACCCCAAATAAATCTGCCCTCAATCAGCCATAAATCAGTCTTCCCAATCTGCAAATGCAAACTCTCAATAAATTGTGAAAGATATATCAAGAAATGCATCAACTCCACAATCCGTCAACTCCATTGAAGCACAATAGTGAACACTGGCTGTATCCGCCTCTAATGGCACCTTTGGGTGATCTTCCACACCTATAGAATGCTGTTACTCAGGAAGGTTTTCGTCTCCAAGAGCCTTTGGTTCGAATCTCCAAACCCTCACAATGAACAAACCCTAGCAGAGCTCACAAAGAGAAAATATCATATCATAGCATAAACCAAATGAGCTTCCCTTTCATCTTTTATTCCTCCTCCAAGATGGGCATTGGGTTTTAGGAGGGAAGTTTGTCATTTAAAAACATCTTTTATTTCCTTGGGATGGGTGCCCAAGGTCATGACTGCTTTATGTCTTCATTTTACATAAAGTTACCTTTCCCTCAATATATTATAAAGTCCATATTAAATATAACATTAATAATTTTCGGATTTTAAAATAAGTATGAAGACGGTGTTGGAAAGCAATGATCTATAGCTCGTCGGAAAGCCCTTGATGAGACGAATCTGACTCCACTCTGAAAATCCCGAACCGACATTGAACCCGAACTTACTAAAAATAGTAAATAACGACCAAGAGCAAACTGGGCGAATCTTGAGGGTGCCAACTGGATCCAGTGAATGCGAACCACCTCTCCATCATCGACAAATACTTTCAAGGCCAAACTAACTCCACTTCCCTAACCAAACTGCTAGTCCACAGGAACTCAATGATGGACTAACCATGTATCACGAAGGGGACATTACAAATGTAGATTGGAGTAAGGAAATCTCCTACAAAGATTAGATGGGTTACTCTTTCAGGAAGTAATACAGAAAGAAACAAAAAGAATATTTCACCTTCAAATATTACCCAGAATCACAACTCATATGGAATAATAGAGAATGGTTCAATAAATATTAGCAAAACATGGATAAATAATGATATCTTAAGATCAATGCACCAAAATAATTAATTATGCATGAACCTTCATTTGGGTTCGCCTAGGGTTTGGCCTAGGCACCTCGAGTAACCTATGGGCTCTTCTTGTGAAGGACCCATAGGGTACTTGGGGTGCTTGGGCTGAATCCTGGGTAAGCCCCAAAGCGTACCAGACTTGAACCGGGACCAAAATTGATAAGGGGGGTAATATTGTAGAACCCAGTAACATAGTTTAAAGCATGCAATGGACTTTGTATAATGTGTGTTAGGAAGGTCAATAGGTTAACTTTCGTTATTTGGATTTGTTAGTGTAAATACAGACTCCAAGATTTAAAAGATGAAAGTTGACATCAATTTAGCTTCAATATCCTTAGCTCTCCTCACTTCTAGTCCCATGCAATTCCAAATCTCATCAACATTTTGGTGTAATATAAAAAAATGTTTAATTTTCATCTCTTCCATGCTCATGTTTTAAAGCATACATGTACTCTGTGTAAGGAAGGTAAATAGGTTAAATTAAGTTATATTCTTTAAGTTTGGTAAGTGTAAATTGAGACCTTAGAAGTTTTAAAAGATGTTGAGATTGATTTAGCTTTTATATTCTTAGCTCTCCCCACTTTCGTCCTATTCATTTCCATTCATTATCAACTTTAGCATGACCACTTACCCAACTTTGCATTAAGTTATTTCTCGATTCAATTCTTCATTGCCCTTTGACCATCCTCCCATCCTCATCTCAGCTCAACTTGTTTAATACTAAGTCTCTAATGACAACCTCAATCCATGTTCCATGGTGTTTCTAGGACAGGGATGCTAGGAAACGAAGGGACACATTTTGGGAATGACAAGGAATGCGGGGATGTGTTTTGGTGATGATAGGGGATAGGAGGTCTTTTCTGGGGGATGGTGATTAAAAAATATAAGAAATTCTAATTATTCATATGGTAAGGCATTGACCATATCCATTATATAATATTGTATAACCATATTACATAACATATGAGCTAAATTGAGAATTCACATGAGTCAACATACAAACTAACAAAATTTCATTGTCTTCAATTTGCATGTACAAAAAAAGGCTGAAAGGCTACAACTACAAGATGACAAAATGTAGGAAATTTGAGGAACAATATAGTAACTAGATCTACTGCTGCTACATCTCATTTTTCCTTGCATCAAAATTGGAGTCTGAATCTGATTCACTCCCAAATGAGGGATTGTCTCATCCAATGGCACCCAAACCAATTCGTTGTTGCCGCTTAATCAATCTGTCATTGGCCTGATTTATATTGAATTAGTTACAGAGTTCCTGTTGTATTCTCATGTTTTGTTACAAATATCCTTCCATTTCATCAGGTTCTTGTGTTTGTTTCTTATTGGCGGATTGGCCCAAAAGTATAATGCATGTATACGGGCATTGTGACGTACAGATACAAGGATGTTTGTAAAGATGATAATGATTTTGAGAATCGACTTATTCTTAGTATTGTGACATTAAGATGAGAGGCTTGTAAGTTTATGCATATATATTGTGGGTTTTTATAATATGCTTTCATAAAAGGTGTATTTTATCTCCAATCAATTATTGACAAAGATCTTAGAGATAGAATTGTTTCCTACACTCATGAATGGCCACATTGATCTGGCCTATCTAAAAGGTTTCCATGAACTCAGGACCACTGTATAGCTTACTGATGATTTAGAATTTTAGAGCATTGAAAAAAGAATGCAAGATACAAACATTGAATATGCTTTGCTTGATTCTTGTTTATGTTTTGTTAAGGATGAAAATTAAATTTAAGTATTGACTGACAAAATTCTTCTTTATCAGGTTAGCAATTTTGACCCAAGATGCTAGAAAATGATAAATAAAATTTTTCTTAATTGCTATGAAGCCAAAGAAAGTCCCAAATGCAGGAAAAATAGTGATGAAGTGGACCTGTGTTTTTTTTAGATGTTCTTTCCGTGCAGTGAAGGCCGATCATCCCCTAGATGGTCAAGAGACGTCATTGACACCCTTGGCCATTACCAGATGTTTCCTGATGGTTGAGTGCCATTTCTTGGACATTTCCAAATCAGCAAGGGCAATCGGGGGTGCCCTGGGGATGTTTCTGTCACGTCCCTGCATCCCTGAAACGTGATGGGTATGGGGACAACCGGACGCACCCTTGTGTATCCCTACAATCCATTCTTTAGCATGTACTGTAACCAGATGGCATGTTTTTAATAAACCAAAGAAGGTTTGGAACCCTGTGAATTGCATATTATTTGTAAACAAGCCTCACTAATATTTTCTCCCAATATGCCACTTGTGAAATTAGGATTTCAAACATGTGGGCATATAAAGTTTCTCTACTTTTAAAGCCTTAGTTTCTTTGCATTTCATGCATGCTTGCCTCTAGTTGGTACTTTCTGTGTGCCTTGCTGCCTACCCATTTGCACCGTTTTCCATGAACGTAATGTTGTTTCTTTAAAATAAAATAAACCTTTATGGAGCTCGTTGGCCAATGAAATAAAAGTCGGTCCACCATGTATAAAACAAAGAAATTCAAAGGTCCCTCTCCACTTTAAATCTGTGTTCCATGGGGATGCGTCCCGGCCCTCAAACCCCTGTCCTCGTCCTTATCCCCAATGCTGTTTCGGGTATGGTGGGACGACAAGGGACATCCCCCAGCCGTCCCCAAAATTTATGAAAATGGCAAAACATTTCGGAAATACAGTATATGACAGGAAACACCGCGGGGACATTGGGCCATACCCGAAGCGGTTGGGGACGTCTGAGATGTCCCTTGACCATCCCAATGATGGCCAGCCATCCCTGATGACAGTCATACTTTTTATAATGTTTAAAAAAAAATCCACCATGATATTCACTACAGTGAAGATAGGCAAGACATAAAATATGGATGTTCTTATATGAGCTTGCTATCCTTTCCAATTTTAAAATGTAGAAGATCTTTGTGTGTGTGTTTGGAATCTTGCCGTACATAATTACCATCTGTTGCAGTTCATGAGATCCCAGATATCTGAAATTAGACTTGACGCTAGAGCAAATGAAATGTAGAAGTGCATAATGTCAAGATCTTGGCATCTTGCAAGTTACAAAGCACTTACAGGAGTACTCAAAGCATATGTTACACTTCTGGGAATTGTTTATAATACAACCATACACCTTGAATATATTCAGCAAACAAATTAATCTATTACATTACTCATCTGTCCACCTGCCAAAGACCATGGGGTATGTATACTTCTCGCATATAGTAAGTCATATAAGTCACCCTGCTAATATGACAGTGGCACACAATTTCCATAATTATATACCGATGCTGAACAATATCGCATTAAAAAGTAATAGGTACTGACACATTTTTGCCCCCAAATGTTTCAATATGCAAATGTGCATCTTCTTTTGCAACTGAATTTCATAATTCTGCAGCGGCATCTAATGCAGGTTCAATGAATCAGCTGCCAAAAAATTAGCGTCAACTGGGACTGATTAAAACTTTGATTTTGTCTATAGCTCAATCAATAATGAGTTTCAAATTACACTTCTGCAATTAAGCATGGAGGCTGGTAAACCCTATTGTGACATTCTTGAGATCCATGGTACCTTTCATTGCAAGATAATAATGCACCTAAGTGAACTGCATCAAATATGGCAAAAACATCCAAAACAAAGTCCCTATTGTTTCAAAGTAGGTTGGTTTGGTTGAGGAGCCACTAAGAACCCTGATCAAGTTCTCAACCACCAGGACACTGAACTTTGGAGGTGAATTTAGCACTACATTGTCCACCTTGTGTTCATAGATTTAATATTTATTGCTATTATACTACTGTGATGATTAATTTTATTTCTGTTACACTGCTGTTATACTGCTGTCATGATATATAATATATTTATTGCTGCTATACTGCTGTCACTGTTTTAATTTTGATGTCATGTTACTCAATATTAGTCGAACTTGTAGAAATTTGACTCTCTCTCTCTCTCTCTCTCTCTCCTGCCGTCCCCCTGCCGTCCCCAAAAATGGCCCTTGGACTGCCGTCCCTGAAACACTCCCCCTGCCATCCCTGTCTCTGTCCCTAAATGCCGTGGAATATAGCTTTAAATGAATACTCGAGAATTTGTTTAACATGCAAAGCTATAAAGATAAATTTAAAAAAGGGTCAAGCTTTAAACACTAGGGGAGAGGGCACACATGGCCCAATATTGTGTGGGTTCTAAGATTTGTGATAGTATTTAGAAATTTAAGGATTTATTTTTGTTTGAAAAATGTTATTGGATGTAACATTTGAAACTAGTATTTAAATAAAACAAATCATATTAAAAAGATCACAAATTATGTGATGATATATTGGTGCAATGAAAATATATGATTAAGGTATAAATTATGGATTGATTTTTTTTTCTTTATATTTAAAATCTCTTCTGCTGAATGCTTTAAAAAACAGCCTCCACTTATATCATAGAAGCAGAAATCTAAAAAAACTGGCCATAAACTGCAATTTATCTTTTCTTGTCCCCCACATAAATTTTTAAAATATTCTTCAAGAACACACACATTTCTGAATTTGTAAAATGTATTACTAGTTTCCTTCATATATAAATCAAAATTAGAGTTTAATACATATCATAGACTAAAAAACCAGTTCAACCTTCATATGAACTTGAAGTTTTGTTATCAATAAAAATAGTAAAATTCTGATATTTTTATTTGCTGAATTACTATAATTTTGATATTTTGAATTTTGATTTTATGTTTCAAAAATTAATTAAATGATCATAGAAATGGTAATGTACTCAGATCCCTTTGCATTTTTTGGATTAATTTTATTGAATAATAATAAAAAATATAAATATAAACAAATTAAAGAAAATTAACAATAATTAACAATATCAACGGTAGTTTAATGGTAATAGATCCAAAAATATCAGTGTTAGTTTAGGTTTAGTTAGTAATTTGAGTTTTTTATGTTTATAATAAAACTATCTAACATAAACACCAATTTATAAAATTTAAATACTTTAAAGGACATAATATATATCTACTTATATCAGCGGCTTTGTGCATCATATGGGTTGCTAACAACACTTCTGTGTTATCAAAAAATAAAGCTAAAAAAAATCATTGAAAAGATTAGAGAGCAAAAATAAAAACAAACCCGTGTATTTCCAATTCGGACCCGTGCCGTGCCCTAAATCGTGAAAAAATATTTAGACTTGTGGCCTAAATTGTGAAAAAATATTTTCGTCGCTGTTTTCTCTAAATGTCATGTCCCCATAATGATAATAATGTAAATAGTAATATTAATATAACAATACATGTTTATAAATATAAATATAAATAAATATATATATATAAAAGGATAAACATAAATACAATATTATAAGTTAATTACTATAAATATTTTAAAGTCTATCATGTCCCCATATTAAGACATTGTTTAAATTAAAGATTTAAACAATATGATAAAAGTCGTGAAATTGCTTTGGTAAAATATATGGTATTTAATCAATTTAAAAGATAGAGATAACTACCTAAATATATATTATTATTAATACTTATTATCTAATAAATAATATTAAATAATATTACTATATTAATATTTTTTCTATAATTAAAATATAATATATCTATTTTAATTGACAAGAGGATAAATATAAATATTAATAATTGATATATTATTAAATTATATATATAATGTAAATAATAAATATAATTTTTTTTAATTTTATAATGCGCCTGGTAAACTTTTTAACGTGACCGGTGATGTTGGTGCGACACGCCCTTCGGTTCCACGCGAATGCTTTTGCCTAGAGCAATGAACCGGTGAGGCCACAACACGGGGGACCTCATTCCCTAGCAAGAACACTTCAAACCCGCGAGCTCGTTGGCCCAGTGAAGGCATAAACCCTGCGAGTTCGTTGGCCGAGCGGGGGTTTGAACTCTGGTGGCCGCCACTACAACAAAGCGACTTAATCACCGAACCATGCCCTTATCGGCATAATAAATATAAATATTAATAACATATAATATTATATTATACATGGGAATAAATATAAATAACATAAATATTGATATAAATATCAATATTGTTAATATAAATAATATTATTATTATCCTATACGATAATTATATAAGCTAATAGAAAGTGAGAGAAGCAGTTCCCATGAGTTAAAGTCAGTGATCGTCAATCAAATATAAATAAAATATGTATGCGGCGATTATAATTACAACCATTATAAGACAAGTTTATTAATATGCAGCAAAATCACTAAAAGACACGATCTTTGGTAAAAAAACCCTTGGAAATATATAAAAGGGCATAAGGGGTATGATGGGAAATAGTGTGTGAAAAGTATATATTATATATATACAGCAGCAACAATATAATAAAAACAATATCAGTCATTCCATCGAGCAAGGAAAACATTGGAAAGTAGAAAGAAGACTGTAGTGATATGTAAGAAATACGAGGTAAAGCTCCAACAAGGAAGTAAATATTTATATTTAAATTGTTCAATCTATAGTTGGTAAATATAAATGGTAATATATATATATATATATATATATATATATATATATATATATATATATATATATATATATATATATATAACTTAAGGGATCTTGTTAATATTAAATAATGGAATTAATCCATTAACTCCATATGAGAGGTGTGATGCATGGGAATGAACAATTAGCCAACATGGGTATATAGTGTAAACATCTAGTTTCATAGCCATGAAGACATAAGCATTCAAAGCGAAATGACAATAGTGGATATAGTGAATATCCAAGATTGTGATTTTAAATTGAAGGCATGTTGATGCCTAGAATAATAAGTATATCTCTACAAAGGGTTTGATTATGAGATCACCTTTAATAAGTAATCAACATAATCATGGAGTATCGGGCTAGGATTAGTAGCCTTCCTCTTAATCCACCTACATCCTGGTGCAGGAGCAACCCTTCAACAAGATAAAATATGCATACGAGGGAGAAGAATAAGGTTTTAATATGTTTGATACATTTCAAGTTATCATGTAGCATTTTGTGTTAACATTTCAGGTTTGTAAGAACTGACCCCACCATCCACCATGTGAATAGAGGTCTCAAATTGGGCATTCCAATAAGCCAATTTGGACATTATTAGATATTGGGATATGTGGATGATTAAATCAATGTGTCGAACTGTTTGGAGTTTTGTTGTCTAAAGCCAAACAGGGGTCATGAGACTAGTTAGGGTTTTTGTTTATAATCTTGTTTTAAGCAAAACGAGGGAGAGTGTTAGAGAGGGTTGTTGGTTTTTTTTCTCATGCTTTTGAAATTATCAAATGTATGAATCCCTGTAAGAATGAAGAAATAGAACTTCTGTCAGTTGTGTTTTACAAATTCTGGATTCTTTGTAAATTTCCTGTGTATTGAATCGTCCTGTGTATATTATCTGTATAGAATCGTTTTGAATTTAATTTAGTCTTTCTGTTGTCGAGATGTATGATTAAAGCCATTCCACTAGTGGATTTCTGTGAAATCAGTGGAATGGACTTGTAAGATAGTTTTCTGTTTTGTTTTCCTTTTGTTTGTGGTTATGATAGATTAGAAATTGCAAGATTTGCTACAGAGGAGGTTATCGGCATGTGATTCAGATACACAGTTATGTATATATGTCAATTTCATATCAAGAATAGTTTGTGAAGTATATCGCATTTGTATGCGAGTACCATCCTGTGTAAATTCTGTGAAGAAAGGTATGTATAAAAGTCCTTTTGAGTTAAGTTAGTGTTGATGGCAGAGTATACAATTCCTGTATATACATCGCAATTGTATGAAGGTCCATTTCCTATGTATGTCGAAATTGTCTGAGGAAATACATTTCCTGTGTATCCATCAATTGCATATCACAGACAGTGTAGAGGTATACTGCTATTGTATGTCAGGTCTGTATGTTGCAAAAGTATATCGGGTTATACAATGTATGAGTATATGTCTTTTGTATGTCGAACAGAGTTTGGGAATATACTGCATATGTATGCATAGACATTTCATGTGTATCCTACATTTGGATGTTAAAGGTTGTATGTTGAAAATGTATATTTCAAATATACAGTGGGTTGATACATGGGAAGTCAGCGGTCCACTTTCATCGAGGGCATATTCCGAAAGCATATTCAGTGAATGCATGTTTCAAGTTGTATATGTTTGAATGTATATTAAAATATACATTCCACAGATACAAACATTAGATGCAAAGATGATCGGCAATGTGGGTGGAAGTAATCGGCGATCGCAGGTCATGTGTTGTATGTTCAGTGTAGAAGAAGCGGCAGATGCAAACGGTTGCGTGCGCAGCAGGTAAAGGTTTGCATATATAGGGGAGAATGTATCTCGCGATAGATACAAGCATTTTGAAGGTCAAAATCAGGTACTTTGGTAAGCTGGTGGCATTAGGTGCTACGATAGGCGAGAGAAGGGAAATGGAAATCATATACAATGAAGTTTGTATGCATATTTAGAAATGCATAGACATACATTTTGAGTGGATGCTTTGCATCACACACCTTATAAGTATGAGATTGGTGGTTAGAGGGAGTCTAGTGTCTAGCACTCAAGTTGGCAAGTCATTGCCCCTTCGAGCTAAGAGCGAAGTATTGCCGGGTGTAGCATGAAGCTCTTAGACCTAGGGTAAGAACGAAATATCGCCGGTTGTAGCATGAAGTTCTTGACCCTATGGTTGCGAAGGACCTAGATAGTGTTAATGGCCTAACGGTAGGTGAACCTCGAGCTGGCTTTAAGCCCTTTCGAGCCAAGTGTGAAGTACCTCCGGATATTGAGGCGAAGCCTTGGGCCTACGGTCGTGGGTCTTGGAAACCTTAACACACCCTCTCATATTAGGTGAGTGGTCTGATTAATGGGTAGGATTACGAATGCCCTCCCCGAGGTATGTCCATGACTCGTGTGATTAATGATATAAGATAGATCATGAACATGGATATATGACTAGAAAGGATATGAAATAGATAGAATTTATTATTGTTAAGCACTTTATGTGAACATGATGAAATGATTTGTATACTAATGTGCTCTTTTACAAGTTGAAATTGTTTGCAAGGTTGCGAAAATTTTGGCTTGCTAGAAGGGGACATTACAATGAAATCGTTTAACTCGAAACTTTAAGGTAAGAAATGTTGTATTAATACTAGATTGGGCGAGTTTTACCCTGCTGACATGAGTTTGGACTAGTTTCTGACAAATTTTAGGCGATTTTTGTGATAAAAATTGCAATGAGTTTATGAAATAATGGGCCACGACTCGTACCCAGTTTTTGGCTTGCGTGTAGTCTTGAGTTTTGGGAGTTTTTGGCAGTTTTTTCATCTATGATTTAATTGCAGATAAATTGTGATTTTTTGCACTTAAATCTCATTTTTTGGTAAAAAATCTACAATTATTTTTTTTTTGTTCGTCTGATTTTTCCCTACGTTAATCCTAACCCAATTTTTCCCCTAAAGCTAAACCTAACAATAACCTATTTTTTCTCAATTTAATCCCAATGAATTGAAAAAATCTTTATATTTTGGTTTGGGCTACTAGGCTTAATATAAATGGCCTTAAATGAGAAATGTAGCTTTAACACCTTATTAATCATGCCATAAAAATTTGGTTAGTTAACGTGATTCTAAATGGACCCAACACACCCACTAACATAGGGTGCCCAATTGCTGGGTCCTCTCCATAATTACTTCTTCAAACGTTGTCCCTATTGTTTTCTTGTTTTATCGTTCTAGCCAAGGATGATGCTTATAATTAACAAAAGAGTTGATATATTTAAAAGGGACATTATTATCCATTTTATGAAGAATTAATGCTCGTTAATTTTGACAGCTTTAAAGCGTTTTCTTTGTTGAGGGCATAAATGTTTTAAAAAAAGAAAGATCCAGACATTGACGGCCTCTTCTACACCATTTGGTATTTTCTTTCTTCTATATTATCATTGAAAACTCTTTGGAGAGTTTGATCCACAAGTTCAATTTTCAAAGTATTCATTTCATTTTCCATTGATCATATTCTTCAATGTTTGTCCAGGTTTTTCGGGGGATATGGGGAAGTGGCGGGAGGACAACTATTAAAATAACTTAAACAAATTAAAGGCATGCGAATATTTAAAAAGTAAATACAATGTATTGAATTTGCCCTAACAATCTTAAAATTGTGTTTATAAAGTTACAAAACTTTATAAAACAAGTAATGAAATTTTTTTGTTGTGATTATTAAGCTGTAGAACTTTATAAATAATCAAGGAGAGTTTTTTTTGTGCTTACTAGTCTTTAAGCCCCTCTATTAGGGTATGCACCTTAAACCTCTTGTAACTAGTCACAAGTGATTTGAAAATGTTTTTTTAATTTTCTTCTAAAGTAACTTTCAATGTATTGTGGGGGCTTTTCAATCAACTCGATAATGTAATTGTTACAAATTGATTAAGTAGCTGTATCAACAACATGTTGATTCACATAATACTTTTAAAAAATGTTAAATAATGGAAATAAAACCACAACATTGTTTATAAATACAATAACATTGTAGTACAATTAACATGGAGATTGGAGATTTGAGAAGCACTAGGTTTTTGAGTTTTCATTCAAATGGTAGGCCACGCGAAAGTTAAAAATACAAATGCGAGAACTCACAAATTTTGAAATGATTAGTTTGCTCGAATTTGACCAATTCTTCCTTACATGCTTAGCTACATTTTTGAACAATACGGATGGGATCCTCATTTGTTACTTTCCCCATAGACTAAGAACAATACTAGAGAGACTCAATGGCTAAGCAATATTGGTGAATTTTGAAACCTAAGCTTGCTTCTACTTACCTTGACCTTTAATTCAATAAATATATTTATTAGAATGGTGTTGGAGAACACAAGTGTGGATCACTAGCAAGAGTGATTGTGTAACATATTCCTTTACTTGCGTATGAAAGGGACTGAGATTTGACACTTTATTATGCTTATCTATATCTATAGCCTCTATGTGCACCATAGGTAGTTTCACAATGGTCTTTATTTTACAAATAGATTGATATTCAGAATTTAAAGGGATAACCTTTAGGTTCCATGAGACAAAGTAAGTTATAATAATTAGGGCTACAAAATGAATATAAATCCCATACAAATGCTTTTAAAAAAGAGGTAGCAACCTAATTAACTTTGTGAAAAAAACTTAATTGTTAAGGGCACTTACTAGATTTAGTTTTACCTTTTCAAGGTTGTAAGCATCAATTGGTATATTCTGTGTAGTATTCAAGCTTTACAGTAGATGTGTTATTGTAATGTAATCATGATTCACCACTCATTAGAGATCAACCATTATTGATGTATTGAATGCCTTGAGTGAACTCTTCAAGCCCATCAAGTATATTTTATTGTTAATCGTAAGTATTGTAATGCCATAATCTTCCTGATGATTGGTGTGGCTTTGCACAAAGAACAACTATCTCCTTAGAGGTCACAAACCCAAGAGTGACCCCTTTTGAGATCTTGTGGGCCCACATGTAGTCTCAATGCAGGTTTTGAGAAAATCTATGGCATCACCACCCAATGTTGTGATTGCTGAAACAACCATTTGGATTTTCAACCACCCTAAATGGCTAGGTCAAGCCTATTGTTGCTTTAAGTAGAATCCACTCCTATTTTCTAGAACATTGATTTATCGCGCCCTTATATTGTCAGATTTTCTAGGCACAATGCTATATTATATTCTTTGTGTTATCATTTGTATCATAGTCATTCATTAGAGATTTAGCTAATTGCAGTTACATCTCCACGCCAGTGTGTTTTATTCATCTTAAGGGCATTTTGTAGGTTGGATAGGAAAGAGACAAGGAGCCACATCAAGTTTGATTGAGATTGTGGGGCCTTCATTTTTCAATGCTATCACAATCACAAGTGCTTGGATTGAAGTAGGGTCTTTGTAGACCTAGCTACAGATGCTCCTTGTTTGGTTGGGATAAAGTATCATTTTTGTTGAATAGCTTGAGATTTGTTTGCTTTTAGTATATTTACTTGCAATACTCATATGCTAGATTGTTTAGCGTTTAAATATTGTTATTGATTTTCTCTAGCTAGAGCTCTCTACATGGCTTTGTATCTTATAGATTAAGTGCAATTTCTTTGCTAAAGTAACATAGGCTAGGTCTTCATTTTGGATCACTATTATCACAACCCAACGAATCAATCTAGTTGTTAGTGGTTGGGGTGAATCCCCCTGTGCATGTTGTTTCTTTGATTCTCCTTTGCTAATCACTTAAACACAATATTTGAGATTTTCCACTTATGATTACTACCCTTGAGGGTTAGTATGAATGATTGAAAATCCTTTGTCTAGTTAATTAGCTAAAAGATGAAAATAATAAAGCTATAATTGAATTTACACAAGATGTTTTCTTTATGTCATCATGTCTTTCTAATTTACAACTTATCTACCTACACCAAATCTATTTGTATGGCATTATCCATGTATCTTTTAAGCTCCAAAACATTGACTTCCACATGGTACATAAACTAGTTGCATATTTGAGTTAAATTCTTCTAAATTTAGAGTCTTAGAGCAACTTTTTTTTTTAAATTATAATATTTGGGTTCAATTATGAGGCTTCATTCCAACACAATAATAGCATAACAACTAGATAACAAACAAAACACTTGTGTAAACTAGCCACTCACGGGTGTTAGGTACGAAGTAAGACTACATAGAGCACCATAAATACCCAATGCAAGATACCTACCTAAGACTATAAAAACATGCATAAATAGCCATACTAGGGGTGGCAAGGAACAAAAGAGAACCCATTTTACAACCATGACACAAACCCATCCACACACCATTTTGTAGCTTTGAGACCTCACATTGGGACACACTCGAACCGCCTAGCATTGATTTCCATCGATCATAATCCTTATTCAGGATTCCATTACCAGATATAGGAACAACCTTGACCATAGTTGGCCTTGCCATTGTTGATCCTCCAAACTAGCTGTATGGATTCCCTTTATGAGTTCGACACACTTCCGTAGATAGACAAATAATCATTCTCGAAAGTTGGCAAAATGTAACCATTGACAATTTCTAGAACACAATTGTGGTGAGACAACCATATGCTTAATAACCATTCTCAGATCTTGATACAAATTGATTAAAATATCCACATCCTAGGTTGAAATTTGAATTTCCTCCTAAGAAGCCAAGCCCGAAGAAAACTCTTGTATACCCTTGCCCTACACCGAGCCTTGCAACTTGCCAGCAATAAGCTCTATATCCTCATCCTCCTTGAAAGTTAAAATCTTGGCAACACATTGCCCCACCTTTGCATTAACAATCACAATCCTAAATTTCTCTTTGTAATATGCTAATATGGAAGCACAAGAATGAATGACCCTTGTATTAGCAAGACCATCCGGATCAAGAACAACTTTAACCAACCTAAGCAAGGGCACATTTGGGCAATGGGATATTTTCTTCAAATGATATTATAAACCTCCATGCTTAAATAACAAGGCAATGAGGGGCTAACACCTTGATATCACCAAAGCACACCTTACTTTGCATTGATTGCACAAAAGTATGACTATTAATGCCATCAATCCTTACACGTGACATAGCACTTCCATGGTCATAGCTATTGTAGGCAAAGGTGTAGAGTGCATCCTTATTGCCCATGAGATTTTATCAATTAATACCCACTAATCTTGATGGACTTTCCTTTTCAATGATGTTTGAAAGCCCTTCCTAATCATAAATGTCTTTACTTTCTAATGTCTAGAAGTTAAAAAGAGCTAAGCCATGGTTGGCTAACAAATTCGCTGCCATGGTTCTACCCTTGTTTTCTCTGTTTTGTGCCGATGTGGCTGATGTGTAATGGGATCGACACCCTTTTTTGCTGCTTACTTTATCAAAAACAAATTCGTTGCCTTATGTTTTTCAAGATGAGAATGTTGAAGGAGCATTGAATTAAATTTTGTAAGCCATATAGGAGGTTCTTCGCCAATTTGGGTAATATTCTTTTTTTTAAAGCATTAATTATTATTTGGGAACTCCCTTCCACTAAAATAGTACTAAAACCAACATTATAGGCAAGAGAAAGACTTGCAAGGAGCCCTTCTCACTTTGTTTGGTTTGATCTCTACATAACATGATCTACCTATCAAAAAAATACTAAAAACATCTCTAATTACATAACTTGCTCCTAGCACTCCTATGTTAACACAAGGAGCACCATCAAAATTCAGCTTTACACCCTTATTCGGGTTTTCCAGCTATCTTGTCTTTCGACATTTCAATGAGCTACTAACCCTTTAATAGGTGGTCCTATACCAATTTTCAAGTCATATTGAACCAATAAAATGATCTACCAAAATTTCAAATCTTTAATTATTCATTTTATCTTTATTATGTTCTTTCATCTTACTTGTCTTATTTAGGTAATTTCAAAATCTTGAAATATTATTGTCTAATAAAATTTAACAATGTTACAAACAATAAACAAACAATAAACAATCCTCTTTTAGATAGGTTTTGTGGATGAATTTGACCTTGAGACAATCATTATAGACCTTAAGATCTGTTCTGAATTTAAATTTTCATCATACAAACAATATATACAATATATTGTTATAGAAATTTGTGGACAATCTACAAAATCCATAGAAAGGCCAGAACAAAATTTTATATTGACTATCGAACTAGAAAATACTTGTGGTTGACATGTAGACCATAGAGATTGTTTAAGGGAAATACAATATTATTTTTTATTAAAGTCCTACTATAGATCATTTGTAAGCACCCATTTGAGGGTGGCATATGATGTCTCCTTTCTAACTACGAGGTGACTATTTTCATGTCTTCACGGTGGATTGTTTTTCTTTTGTATGTCATAGGTTTGGTAGACATGAAAATTGCCTATGAGGGTCAATGTGAATGAAAATTCTCCAACTAGTTAATTAGCTACCAAAAAAAATAGAAAAGATGTTTGCTTTATTGTCCTATACCAACTTTTCAAGCCATACATAGTCTTTTTTACGTGCTTTCATCTTTATTGTCTTATTCGAGTGAGTTTACAATCTTGTAACATTATTGTCTAATAATGTTTAAACAATGCTAAAACAGTCCTCTGTTTAAATAGGTTTTATGGATGAATTTGGCTTTCTCAATTTAAAATTCCGTTCTACAGACTATATTTTGTAATAAAAATTTGTAGATGATTTTACAATCTTGTAACATTATTGTCTAATAATGCTCAAACAACGCTAAAACAGTCCTCTGTTTAAATAGGTTTTATGGATGAATTTGGCTTTCTCAATTTAAAATTCCGTTCTACAGACTATATTTTGTAATAAAAATTTGTAGATGATTTTACAATCTTGTAACATTATTGTCTAATAATGCTTAAACAATGCTAAAACAGTCCTCTGTTTAAATAGGTTTTATGGATGAATTTGGCTTTCTCAATTTAAAATTCCGTTCTACAGACAATATTTTGTAATAAAAATTTGTAGATGAAATTACAATCTTGTAACATTATTGTCTAATAATGCTTAAACAATGCTAAAACAGTCCTCTGTTTAAATAGGTTTTATGGATGAATTTGGCTTTCTCAATTTAAAATTCCGTTCTACAGACTATATTTTGTAATAAAAATTTGTAGATGATTTTACAATCTTGTAACATTATTGTCTAATAATGCTTAAACAATGCTAAAACAGTCCTCTGTTTAAATAGGTTTTATGGATGAATTTGGCTTTCTCAATTTAAAATTCCATTCTACAGACTATATTTTGTAATAAAGGAAAGAACAAATTATTTTTTCATCTTAACCATTGAAGTAGAAAATGCTTGTGTTTGACAATTAGACCATAAAGATTGCTTAGGGAAGACACTACTTGTTATTGAAGCCTACTATTGATAAGATGTAAGCACCCACTTGAGGGTAGCATAGTATGGCTCCTTTTTTAATTGAGGTGGTTACTATTTTCTTTTACTTGCTTTAGAGATATGTTTTTTTGGGTGGATTGTTGTTCGTGTTTGCGATAGGTTTGGTAGACAAGAAAATTGCATGTGGTTACTAGTCATTAATATATATATATATATATATATATATATATATATATATATATATATATATATATATATATATATATATATATATATATATATATATATATTTTGAAATAAATGATTAATTTAGTTGGTTATTTTTATGGAATGATATGTCATGGTAAAACGATGATATAACATCGTTAAAGTAATAAAAAATGTTTATTATTGAAATGAATATTGGGTTATATTTTTTTGGGATTTGACTATGGTCAATTATCATGTCTACTTATTCTGCAACGTTGTTCTTTTGGATTGATAAAAATGATAAGAAAAGAGATCAACAAAGTACACAAATTTTTCTATTGAAAAGAAAGAAGATGCCAACACATAAATCCAAAGGTTTTCATCATAAGTTTGCTATCAGATTGGAAATATTTTGTATTGGAAAGAAGATATTTCTATTGAAAAGAAAGAAGATGCCGACACATAAATCCAAAGGCTTTCATCCCAAAGTTTGCTTTCAGATTGGAATTATTTTGCATTGGAGAGAAGATATTTCTATTGAAAAGAAAGAAGATGCCAACACAAATCCAAAGACTTTCATCCCAAAGTTACCTTTCAGATTATAAATATTTTGTCTTGGAAAGAAGATAGTTGCATGTGGAAAAACTATTTCAATATTAGAAAAATTTGTGGTGCATAAAAATGTCTTAAAATATAATAATTAATTAATTGTTTTATACTAGTGTTTCAGTAAGTTATATGGCTATTTTAATTATTTTATATGATTTTTACATAAAAATAACAGACCACTATTTTGTGGTCTACTTTTAAAAAATGTTAATTTTTAAAATTAAAGATTATTTTGTTTTTCATTAGTTATAATTTAATTTAATATGCTTCTCATTTAACTCAATTTAATGAAATATATTCTATAAAGAGATTTATCTACCACAATTTTTATTTGATAGAAGTAATGGTGGGTTAGCTTCTGATTTATTTTGTTAAAACATGTTTCATTCTGTAAATGCTATAATTATATTATTATGCATGTTTCTAACTTCTAAATTCTATCTTTTTTTTTAATTTTTTCCGATAAGTGGGAATTTTTAGACTTGCCCACTCCAGCGGAAATCACAAGGGGGACCTCCTCCCCATTGAACTTCCACCACCACCGTATTGCAGATCGCCAACTGTGCGGCCCTGCTAAGTCTACCACCACTATAATCATGCCGCTTGTGGCGTGAATCGCCACCGGTGAATCCATCACTGTACACCACTACTGCCACGATCTACTTCTAAATTCTATCTTAAAAATATATTCTTTTATTATTATTTTTTGAATGAATATCCTATTTAACTTATATTAAAGAAATAAATAGTACATATTCTAAAAAAAAGACAGATAGTCAAAATATTATTTTATTATTTAACAATTACACATAATCTAATAGATTGCCCGTGATATAAATTTATACTTTTTAATTTCTCAGCTAAAATTAATTGCTACTGATATAAATTTATACTTTTTAAATAGAATAATAAATTTATACTTTTTAAATAGAATAATAAGTATACAATAATTGTAAGGTTTATTCATAGTCTTTTTTTTTTTTTAAACCAGAGAGATCAGAAGTCCAGGGAGCCAGCCTATACCAAGCGGTGAACCTCCTATAACTTCTAAGCTGTACATATTGGCCCTAACAAATACAGCGGACAAATTGGATTTTGAATCTACAACGTAATTTTTAATTTTTTTTGGTTGCTAAACATGAAAAATAGATTTGTAGGATGGTAATTATTTTATTTGCATTTTCTGCTATATCAGTCAGTTCTAAATCTCTGTATTGTTTGGAAAAAAAAAGTGAAGTTTGCATTTTTGCAATCATTTATACATGTCAGAAACCCATATGACAAAATCGATCATCTTAAATATTACAATAACAGTATCTGTCACATTGGTCAGAGTTCGATGCTTGTTCCTATCATATGTTCGGTAGCCTTCATCATTGCAAAAAAAACACAATCATTAGAGGTAGACTTGTGAATGTTTACATAATCTGTCATTATTTAAGGATTTGTAGTATATTGTGTACAGATATAATAAGCCTTTGAGTATACAACAGTTAATCTTTTTTAAGACTAAATTCATCTATCACGGGATATGAAAACCATTTTCTACAATTTCCACAGTCAAGTCTATGAGGTAGAAACAATTTTTTTTTAAATACGATAACACTCTTGTTTTGTTTGCTCAAGTGCATTCTCCTAGAATAATTACTCCTATTTGGGAAAAAAGCTTAAGCATGTGGGGCCTCTCCCAGTTTGGACAAAACTAAACATTAAGGGTAGTCATAATTGTTGTCATGGGTACAACTGCACTTGACAAGAATTAAGTGGAAGACAACGATGGCATTTAGATCTCATTCTCAACAAAGTTCTTAAAAGGATCAACCATAAACTTGCTGGATTTCTCCTCCAACAAATTGAGGGGCGTCTATCAACTAATAATTCAGTTTAGTTAATGAACATATGAAAGGCTTAATGAAAAAGGATATGTTGCTCACTAATTTACAAGGGACTTTGAATGCCTATAAGCTTGAGATTGTAGGTCTTAGGAAAGGATTGCATCTTGAATGTAATCAAATCATTTAATGTGGTATTTGTTTTAATTACCAAGTGAATGGATCAAATGTTATTGTTAAAAATAATGGTAAATGTTTATAACATTGATTTAATGATGTGGATGGAAATGTTACAAAAGATATATTAAATGAAAAAAATCAAAAAATAAGAATACAAAAGTATCTTTGAATTCATATGATGCAATACAAATGTAAGATTCAAATGCATAATAAAACAATGAAAATCTTCATACAAGTACACCACATGCACTTGATAATCAATAAAATACTACTATTCATGATTTAGTGGGCATTTGAAGCAACTTATAATTATGGGAATACTCCACTTGTTTGAGATTTATTATTATTTCAACCCATCTTAGGAGATACCACTTCAACTTGTTTGAGAGTATTATTTGAATGTAAACATTGATTTAGTGACATGGATGGAAGTGCCACACAAGATATGTTGGATTAAAAAAATATACAAAATAAGAATACAAAAGTACCTTTGAATTCATATAGTGCAATAAAAATGTAAGCTTCAAATACACAATGAAAACCTTTGTTCTATGGGGGTTTGTCCCACCAGCCCCCTTTCCGCTCACCACCAACCCTTCTACCACCTTAAAAAAAGGGCCATTTTAGGGAGGGGGATGTCTTTGGAACATGATGGAAAAAACAACTCTAGCTATCCCCAATTATTACTTGTAGGTGGAGATGTCCTTGAAAAAATAGGGGAATATGTTGGGGGACACCCCAATGCCCTTGAGATGGCAAGGGACTCGGGCTATAATAAAACCCCAATTTTTAAAAAAATTGCTCCCTATATTGCTTTTGGAAGTTGAGGTATATGATGTCAAAAGCAAATATCAAAACAAGGAAGCAACAAAATCCTAAAGTTTTGCTTGCTATTATACCTAAAAAATCATGATGGAAACCAAAGAAAACTTAGATGTAATCCTTGATGAGTTTAGTTTGCTCGTTATCTAGACCCATCACTTAATCAAATGTCTCTAAACTGTGATGTAACCAATCGATAGAGGGTCCACGACATTAGTTATGCCTAGTAATACCATTTCCGCCACACAAGAATTCTTTGCAACAAGAGTATTATTTATGTTTTGTGTATTCTGACAACAAAGTTGTGTTTGGGGGTCAAGGCCATTGCCATCATCTTGTACCTAAGTGGTGCCTCAACTTTGATATGATTTGTTTTTAAATATATTGTATGAATTAAAACTTGTTTTTAAAATATATTATTAGATTATATAAATATTAACATTTATTATTATAATTCCTCATTCAAGGTTTAATGAATTATAATATTGGACAAAATAATGGGAATCAAAATGATCCAAATTTGAATGGGAAAGGAAGGATTGGGAACCCCCTACAAAGAGTTTTGTAAAATTGAAATTTGATGGGGCTTTTAAGGGAAATTCAGGCAATGTTGGTGTAGGTTTTTTGCTTAGAAGCTTAAATGGAAGCTTTTTGTATGCGGTGTCTCTCTTCTTTGGGAGCTAGAACAACTAATAACACTAAATGGGGCGCACTAGTACCATGGATTGATATGACTTCTTAAGGAATTGATAATCTTATTGTTGAGGGGGCCACTTTATTTGTGATTAATGCACTTTTAAAGGGATCTTATTTGAATTGGAGGTTAAGGTGCTATGCAGATGAGGCTTTGTCAATTAGCACCAAATTTGTGACTGTAAGATATAATCATTGCAAGCGTAAACTGAACCTAATTGCAAATCGTATGGCAAATTTTGGGGTGGAGGAAGAGCCTCTTACAACACTATAGTCACCAATGCAATTCCTAGTTTGGCATTGAATGTCACCTAAGATATATGCGACCCTAATTATTTTTAGCAACTTAGGAGACCCTATTGTCTCGCTCGCCTTGTCGTTAAAGCACATTTATAACATTTATGATGGCTTCCTTTGTAGTGTTGCAATGGCTTTGATATCTGTAGTGCCATAAATTACCATGTGAAGAGCATCAATTTGATGCCCTTTTGGTGATCCTACAAATAGGGATTAGGGGCCCCATGAGAGTACTTACATGTGGTAAGTTGGAATTGTAGAGGTTAGCCATGGAGAAGAGGACTTGGGTCAGGGTCCATAGTAGGGGGAATGACATTATCATCCTTACAGAAATTCATGAACATGATGGCTGCAAAGTCTTAGATTTTGAAGTATAAGAAAATCTCAATTTGGAGCTAGAGGGGTCACAGTGCTAATTGAAGAAAGGTGGTATGGAATCGTAGAAGTCAAGAAAGAAGACCCAAATAAACAATACATATGGCTGAAAATAACACATAATGAGGCAACTCTTAGATTGGCTGCTTGCTACTTTGCACCGAAAAGTTCAAAGATACATAAGATGAGAAATTTAGATGGGGAAGACTCATATGCTTCACTAAAAAAATACATTTCTATGTTCAACACCTCAGGGGAAATAGTTCTAATGGGTGACTTTAATGCAAGGACAACTAACAATCAATCTCTCAAGTTGAGCAGTGAAGAAAGAGAGGACAACAATCCTTTATGGCTAGCAAAAGGAGAAAGTGGTGCAGTCACGACCAGGGGTTTTTATCAAACTACCCAGTCATGCAACCAAAATACACAATGGAAGTACAAATACACTCACAAATCTAAAATTATGTTTTTGTTTAAAAAAATTAACATTTACAAATTTATTGGCCTTTCACAGCCTCAACATTACACTGCAGTATTCAATTGACTATGTGCTTACAACACCAAAACACCTTCCAACAGGTACAAAGATCGCCCCCAATCTATTGTTGCCCCACTTTTGTTCTATGATCACTAACACCCTTTGAGTTGACCGGAATCAACCCCACATTCCTTAAACAACCCCCCCAATATGCAAGGGTTTCCTATTTATACGAGGAATTGCATGTCGACAGTTGCATAACAATTGCCAAGTAGTTGAACCATTGCCAAGTAGTTGAATAGTCGCCATATAGTTAATCCTCTATAGAATGAAATCACCACCAAAACTTGACATGTGTTGGGTCCAGGACAAGATCCCTTTATCGACAAAAGGTTTATATTACAAATCATAGGTCTCTTTGCTTTTATCACCTCTATCGGTGAAAACAAACTTTTCAAAACCTTATAAATGTTATCGGCAAATATTCCTTTTCCGAATTGAGTCAATCCAATAAAAAATGCCTATCGGCAAAAGTGCAGTTTCTCTAACCTTAGTGATAATTGCTTATCGACAAATGTTCATGTTTTCGAACCTTAGTTATAAATGCTTATCGACGAAAACTTACTTTTTGAAACTTGCACTTTATCTCTTATGCCTTCTCTTCTATTGGCGATTTGGTCATTTTCAAACTTTTTCTTTATCCACTCTATCGGCAAAATGTGATTATTCTGAACCTCGACTTTGGTTTTCTATCGGTGAATTCTCCTAATTGCGAACTGATGGAGACTTAACATTTTCCTCTTATTGACAAAATTGGCCTTTCCCAAACCTTGTCGGCATATCGACAATTTTCTGAATCCGCGAACTAGTTCGTAGGCAAAAAGATTTGCTGATATAAGCTATCAACTCCTCATCGGCATGTTGACAACTTTTAAAAATCACGAACTAGCCGAAGACTTATCAATTTCCTTTTATTGGCAAAATTTCCCATCTATGAACTAAGGCACTTGTGTTCACCTTGAAAGCCTTATCAGTGAAATGTTGTAATCGGCGAACCTATGGGTTCGCGAACTAGTCATTTTGCCGACTAAGTTCAAAATTCTGCAACTTTGCTGACAACGAAGAAACTTCATCCAAATTCCAAATAGCTAATTGAAGAAAGAAGACTTAGAAAATCAAACTTCCCTCGGAGCCTTTGGTTGGGGAAATTGTGCATTGACGATCTGAGAAATCAACAAACTGCTGAACCGGCGAACTGAAAAGTTCACGAAATGGAGATTTTTTCGACTGATCATAACTTTGTCATTTTTCATCCAAATTTCACCAAATTGGAACTGAGGATACCCATTAGGCTCTTCTACAAGATGCTCTTATCTTGGCCAAATAAATATGCTTTTGCTCCGAAAAGGGTGATCCCACAATAGTGGGTTACAATTGCATTGAGGAAGAAAAAATAGCCGTGCATGGAATTTTTTTTTTGGAGGGGTTCACTCAAATGGGGGTGTTCATTAGAACCCATAAATGGGTTCGCTTGAACACCCTCGTTCGAGTGAACCCACTTTTCGTCGGCCAATTTTTTTAATAAAATAATGGGTTCGAGTGAACACCCCTTAATATTATTTGATTTTTTAATGTTATATTTATAGGGTTCGAATGAACCCCCGTTCATTAGAAGGTGTCTCAAGGGGTTCACTAGAACCCCCTTATTTTGCTCTTGCCCCCCTCCAATTGCAATTTTATGCAGATTTTTGGGTTTTGAGGTTCAGGTTGAGGATCAAAATGGAATCAACTTGACAAACCCAACTGCAGGATTATAGTCCTCGAAATGAGCTCTCCATCAAGTATAATTTAATATATTTTGGTATTATTATACATTTTATTTTTTAGTTTAATTAAACATAGGTTTTTCATCAAAAATAAGCTCTCTGTTCTGCACATGTGGAAAAATAGTATATGACCAAAAAAAATTCTGAAAAATATCTATCCTCTTGGTATTCATGTCTTTGATCCAACAAAAAAAAATTGAATTCTGATACATACAAAAAAAGTTATGCGCTTTATAGTACATCTATGTCTAAATTGTAATTGGTTTGACTTCAAAACTTAATTAAAAAAAAAATTCAATAAAACATTATAAAACCAAATGCATTCTCTAGATATCATAGTTACAAATCTAAATTCGAAAAAATTAGAATTTTATCTTTCATAGAAAAAAAGTTATGTGCTTTATAGTATACATCACTCTTTAAAATGGTGTTTACTATTAAAAACTAGTTATCGAAGGAGTTGGAAAAAAAAATGCAATTTGATTCCAAAAAAATTTTAAAAAATATATTTAGAATTTACAGACAAAATGTCACAAATCACTAGTTTGCATCATCTTCAAATTTCTCACGGATTAGCAGCTATAGGTGTCCGAAAGTGAAGATTTTTTTCAAAATATTTATTTCAATGTCAAGTTTGGCCAAAAAGTGTAACCCACTATTGCGGGATCACTCAAAACACAACTAAAACTGTAAAGAAAACAAAGACAAACACCAACTTAGAAAATAAAATATATTTTTGGTGACATAGGATTGCCAGTGAACCTGAATGCTCCTGCATCAGTTAGCCTTGGGAAAAAGAATCACAAGATGGGAATGGGGGTGTGATGCACTTTGGGGTAGAATTATTATGACTTTGCAGCTTGTATGGCATGGTTATTTGTAATGGCATGAGAGCTTGGCCAAGTTTAGGCGGTATCACCTACAAAACTTATAATGGTCAAAGTGTGGTGGACTACATAATTTGCTCCAAGAGTTCTATTTCTAGGTTGTTGGAGTTTCATATCAAGGATTGCCCTATCGAGTTGAAATTTGATCATAAACCTCTCCTTGTTAAGCTTGGCATCCTCTCAAACAACCAACATGGTAAGCAGGTCCGCCACATGTAAAAGAAAACACATTTCAAGAGTAATATCCTCTTGAATGAGGAAAATTAGGAGCTCTTCAGTGTTGCCCTTTAGCAACATCTTCATGAAATAAAGAATAACATAGGGAGCAAGGCAACCAATGAGACAAGTAGTAGTGTTTGCAGTAAGTTGCTGATTCCTATAATTGACAAGGCCTTGAATGCTTGCAAAAGATCTTGGCACAAGAAATGTGTTGCAAACACTTTTTTGATGAACCCATGGTATGATGAAGAGTGTAAGGTTGCCAAAAGATCCTTGAAAGAGAGCGGGATGAACAAATAAAACAAGAAGAAATATGAGAAGTTGGTGCAACAAAAAAGAAATGTATGTTAACGCAAGGAGGAAATAATTAATTTCTCTTGGAAAACACAATCCTAAAGGTTTTTGGAGGGAACTACAACAAAGGAGAAAACAAATAGAAAGTAATATCACGGATGCCCAGTGGTTAGAGTTGCGAGGCTCCTCTATGAGAGGGTCCAAGAGAAAGACTCTCTTCCCATAATTGACACACCAACCAAGCTCTTCTCGGTGGAAGATATCAAACAAGGAATACAGAACTTAGCAAGTGGTAAAGCACAAGACATAGATGGGCTGCAAGTTGAATTTTGAATTTGCTCCACACATCAAAATAATGTTCAATGACGTCACTCGACAATTTTCCGGCGGAGTGGATGACCAATGTCGTCATCCTTATCTATAAAAGCGAAGATATCAATAATCCATCTAACTACCACACTATTATGGTATATCCTCTTCTTGGCAAACTTTTTGGGAGCATTATAGAACATAGAATCAATAGTTGGATGGAAAAAGAGGGGAAAAGAGCAAAAGGGCATGTACGGTTTAGACCTAGACACTCTACTGTTGATCATAGAATCACACTTAGACACTTGATTGAAAAATATGAGATACCCAAGGAGAGGAAGCTTTTTGTTTCTTTGTTCATTTTAAAAAATCCTTCAACATGGTCCCTAGAGACAAACTTTGGAACAAAATGGAGGAGTTGGGTGGCTTGGATGAGTACAGAGCAATAGTGGATAGACTTTATGAACATGTTAGAGCTAAAATTAGAACAAGGAAGGGTATGTCTGAATGTTTTGGTAGCGACATTAGCGTTAAATAGGGATGCCCCTTATCCCCCACTTTGTTTGGTCTATACATTGATAGACTTGAAGAATGGTTAAGAAAAACTGATGGAGGGGGTATCCAGTTGGTAGGTTACGTGGTGAAGTTACTCTTATATGGTGACGATCTTATCTTAATTTCAAAAACAACCCATGGATTGAGAGAACATTTGAAGGCCTTGGAACTCTTTTTCCAAGAGGTTGAGATGCAAGTGAACACCAACAAGACCAAGGTCATGATTTTTCATGAAAAAAGAAAGAGAAACAAATTAATGTTCTTCTTGAAGGAAGCTTGCTGGAAATAGAGAAGGAATACAAATATCTTGGGATTGATCTTCACAACAAGCTCAGTTGGGAGATTTGTAGAGTGAAAATGATACAGGGAGGATGGAAAGCTTCCTACCTACTTCAAAACAGGTGTAGGAAAGCTAAACTTTAGGATTGGAAAACCAAGAAAAATCTTTTTGGTTTGTTGGTCACACTGGTTGTGCTCTATGTTTGCGAAGTTTGGGGAAGTAGCATGTCACATTGCAGTTAGAAAGAATTCAAAAGCATCTAATCACGACCACCCTCAAAGTCAAAACCACGATCCCTTATGAGATTCTTCTAGTTGAAGCAAGAAATTTCTTGATGGAAGTGTCATCGATAACTTGACTGCTAAGTTATCTAAAGAAGGTTGAAAACATGGATAACCATCACTAGCCCAAAATGGTGGAGGAATTAGGTCGTAGGAAGAAAACATGGATGAAACAGAACAAAAAATGGTTGAATAAGTGGGACATTGATTCGCACGAGTGTCCTAACAATGAGGAAATAAAAAAATGTGACAGAAAAATTCAAGACTGCCATGTGGACAAAGCAGATTGGATGGAAGAAAGTACACTACGTCAAAGAGTTCACCCCCACCTGGGAACATGGTGAAAAAACGTATGTAGGAGGGGCTATTAAGGGAAAAACAAGGTTGTTAATTGCGCAGTTGAGAATCCGATCACATTATCTTAGGTGTGAGACTGGTAGATGGACCACACCTAAGGAAGGTTGGGAAGAGAGAATTTGCATATTCTATAGTACGGGGGTGGTGGAGATAGAATGACACTTTATCATTGAGTGCACAACATATGAGGATATCTGTATTTAGTACAAAAACAATCTAAAAGTTGGCAGTTTAAAAGAGCTATTTGAGGAAACAAGGATTAGCAAGACTGCTGGTTCCTTGGTCAAGATCTATGGCAGGAGATCCCACATCGAAAGGAGTTTGAAAATAACTTAAGGCTGCAGCTCTTGATCCCTTAGACTGCTTAGTCTTGTGGATGTCATTAAAAATCTTTCATTTCAATAGGGATGATGTTTTCGAGAATTCTGTTTAGCTGTGTGGAAGGCTACATTAAGTATATGCTGTAAACAAACATTGAAGAATGGCCAGGACCCTTATCGTAAAAGAATTGTTTCTGATAGAAGGCTGTCGTCCATTTTCTCATACGACTCAGCTGTGGTGATGGATTTTATGAAATTGGTGCTCAGGAATGATGGTCTTGGCGTCTCTTGTCTGTTGCGCTCAAAGGAGATGATTCGCCAAAACCACATAGCAAAATTGGCTGTGGGGATACTGGATGTGGTGCTACGGATGGGACTCCTACAAATGTTTCTTCTGAAGCAGTTTGTTGGGGGGCTCTTTCCTTAAAAATTTAAGGAGCTGGAGGGTGATGAGCTGGGAGCAAGTAATTCGGTGGCTCTGGAAGGCAGGGTTTCGGTTTTGGAGCAATAGTCGCTTGCTGCAATTTTTCTGTCAGGAGTTGAAGGTGCTGCACAAGCTAGAAGTAACCCATTGTAATGTAAGACTAGTGGCCTTGAGTGGCCAAACTCTCCCTTGAGGGGTCATGGATTAGGGTGGTGCTTCTCCTTCTTTGGCGATTGGTATGTAAATTTTAAATTATGTATAAAAAATAATTTAGAATCTTTTTTTTTATAATAGAATAGTTACATTTGAGAGATTGAAAATATGTTCTGAAGAAAAGGGGGCTGAAATTATGCAGCAATTGCATAATGAAAAATATGCCACGTGGTTGCATATATTTCTTTCCCCCCCTCTTTTTTCCATTTTACTTCAAATCTTATCTCTTATTATTATTTTTATTTAATAATTGTTCTTTATTGATAATTTATTTTAAAAAAAAGTTATATAGTAAAAAAACTACAATATAAGATAATTGTTTAGAAAAATAAAATATTCATGGAATCACTAGCTCCACAAATAACTCAAAACTCAAAAAATTGAGTAGTGGCTACTAGACAAAATAAGTTAAGTAGCTACATGAGACCTTGCCCTTAGAGTTGTATTGTTTTGGTGGAGCTATGTTTTAAGAATCCAATTTTTGGGCATGAAGGTGGTTTTTGGCCGTGTTTTTGTCTCTCTAGCCTCCACCTCATAGTTGCTAAACTCCAAAAAACATAGGTTTATATAAGTGAAACACATGCACTTGATAATCAACAAAATACTTCTATTCATGATTTAGTACCATTGGGAGCAACTTATAATTATGAGAATACTCCACTTGTTTAAGATTTAGTATTATTCCAACCCATCTAAGAAGATATCACTTCAACTCGTTTGAGATACTTAATATCATATGAATGTAAAAGGAGATATTTCTATAACATTAGAAATGCTTCTATCTGATATCACATTATAATGATAGGGGCAACATATCATTTAGTAGAGATGGTTATATGGGACATTAAGAGTAACATTAATGTAGGGTTCGAGCATTACATTAATAATAATGGTGATGCCTCAAAAATCGATGATAGAACTGAACATTTCGATAGAGTTTTTGAAAACATAAAATTAAATTATTGTTGAAGAGATATATAAGGGTTTTTTATATGTAAATATGACCCAAGGGGGGCCATGCCCATTGTATTAAATATAAAGTCAAATTACATTTAATATCCAAAAGACCAAAAGATAGGATACTAGTGATCCATACATCAACACACCAACCCAATATAAAAAGTGCTATTCCAAAAGGGGAATAGGCCAAGCATAACATACCTTCTTAAACCCCTCCATATATCAACCAGTGAAAAAAGGAAGGGAACAACCATTACAAAAAGACATTGCCAACTCAAACATGTAACTAGATACCATATACAACAACTAGAGAGCAATAAGAGACAAACCAACTAGGAAGAATCAACATACAGAAAACCACCCACAAGGAGATTAATTACTATCACTTGAACTATTGCTATCAACATCTTGTTGGTTTCTTCCCTTGAGAAGGGCCTCAATGATTAGAAACGAGAGAGCATGAACAACTAGTCTTAATTTACTCAGTAGAAAGCCACAAATTTTATTTTCATGTACGTGGAGAGCCCAGTTGAAGTTGACTAGAGACCCCTAAACTATCACATCTCATTTTTGGACTTTAATTATAATTCAGATAATTGGACATTTAACTATGATTGTTTTACTATTGAGCGATTTCATGTGCGTAAAGGTAAAATTGTTGTTATTTAAAATGCATAAAATTTGCAAGTCAATTTAATGATCAATTATTAATGGTATGATTATGGATGTATATCTTATTCTTGCTTCGGCTAAGATTATAAGGACTACCCTATTGACAAAAATCTAAGTGTGACTAAGTGCAAGAAAAATGTCGAAGACAAGAACATGGTTGAGGTAGAAGTGTTCTAGCTGCCGGAAAGAGTTGGCATGATGGATAAATCTTATGCATGCACACACTCACTTAGTTTCATGTCAAATTACATTATTGAGTGGCTTTATTACGTATTGTTATATGGTTACTAGTCATGTTGAGCATTCATATGGTTAACAAATGTGATTGATGTATGATGATTATATAGTATGTGATTTCCTTGCTTCAAAACGTCCATTCAAATTACATAAGTTAGCCATGTAATTTTTATGTTCTTTCGACTTATATTTAAGAGAATTGTATAATATGATTTATTTAATTATAATTAATAAAAGTGTTTTTCCATATATATATTATGAATTCTTGCTTGAAAATAATATCTTTGATTGATTTAAAATTAAATATATATTATTAAGGACATAAATAAATAAATTCAAAGATATATTAAACTTAAATTTAAATTTAATAATAATATGTATACAAAGAAAAAATAAGATAGTCATGTATAATTAACTTTTTTCGGCGATGTACGAAGGGAGCCTAGGGGTGCGCTGTAGCGGCAACATAGGTTATACGACTACGGATGCTGGTGGGAGCGTGCAGAAGAATGCCGCCAAGGTCTAGGTTTTGACCAAAAGGCCGGGCGTGAAGAACAAGAAACCCATAGACGTGAAGAAGGGTGGAGTTAGTATGGTGATTGGAGACGGGAGAAAATTCTATTTGCTCAGGTTTGGCTCAGTGTTGGAGCAACAGGATATGTCGCTCGTCTCTCCTTTGCCTCTTACTTTCGATCCTTTGGGCTTGGCTCAGGTTAAGTCGAATGCAACTAGTGAGGAGCTTCCTGGTTTGGACCAAGAAACCCTAGGGGCATCCAGAAAGAGGGCTAACCCTTTCCATGAGTGCAATGCTTACTATTTGGAGCAGATTCATCAGGCTAATCCTAGTCCCACTTAGCAGCCTCAGTCAGACTCGCCTTCCTCTCCTGCTGTGGTGTCTGCTCATCCAAATGGTGGATCTACTTTTTCAATAGGGGATGCAGAGGTGGTTTTTTCAGAGAAACCACAAGATTTTTTCCTTTCTGATGACCGTATTAAAGTGATCTCCACGGATATCGGTGAGCGGTCCTTGATTTTGAGATTTTTGTAGAGGCATTTGTCTTTTGACTTGGTCCTCGAATGGGCCAAGTCAACCTGGAGCAATCTGTCCCCCCTGTGATTGATTCCTTAGATTTTTGGTTTTTTCTGCTAACTTTCAACTCAGTTGTTGATTGTAGTTTCGTGTTTCAAAATGGTTCTTGGTTTTATGGTCATTCAGGCCTCTTCATCACTCCTTGGACTCCTTTCTTCGACCCAACCATAGCCAAGAGTTTAAGTGTTCGTATCTAGATCGAGCTCTACAATATGCCCTTGGTTATGAGGAACATTGATCTTATCAACAACATGATTGATCAAGTGGGTTCTTTTGTTAAGATAGATATGGAAGAGTCGGTCTTTGGGCACAGGGACATCAGGGTTTGTGCTATGGTGGATATATCTAAACATCTTTCTCATTCTCTCTAGGTTCACTCTTCTTTTGGTTCCTAGACTCAATTTTTAAATTATGAAGGGCTACCTTTTAGATGTTTCCGGTGCAATCTTTTAGGTCATAAAATTGAGGCTTGGTCTCTCAAGCGTTTGCCTGGCTCTAGACTTGTTAACCTAAAAAAGTGAGTTAAGAAGTCTAGTTTTCCAGATGCTGACTTTGTTTGGAGAAATCACGACAAGTGTTTGGAGCCCCTTTCAACCCAGGGAGCTGAACTAGTGTAGCCTCCAGATTCTTTTGTTCCTGTGCTGCCCCACGGAGGGTTCCCTTCCTATGCAGCATCTGGGGTCTTCTCCTCCTCCTGTTCTACCTTTTCATGATAACACGACGGATTTCCCTTCTGTGGCAGAGGAGGGTTTTGAGTTAGAAGGCACCTTTCCTTTCATGGAAGATTTGGATGATTTGTAGCCAGATTTTTTTGATCATGACTTTGTGCTGGCTCCTTCAAGGAAGTGTGGGATTTCTTAGACTGTGAGCAACAAAACAAAACCTAATTTTGGATCTTCAAAGAAGAAGAAAGGGAGGAAATTAGAGGCTGAAAAACTTCACTTAGAAAGCAAGGAAGCCATTGAGGAGGGTTCCCAGTGGACTGTGGATGCTCTTCTGTCTTGAAAAAATAAAAGAGTCTAATATGCTATGGCTATTGGCCTTTGAGGTTTTGTTTTTTGTTTTGACTCCTCTTGTGGACCTGCATCCTTCTCTTCATTCCCCTTAGTTCTTTTTAGGTTTTCTCTCTCTCTCTCTCTCTCTCTCTCTCTCTCTCTCTCTCTCTCTCTTCATTCTTTTCTTTTTCTCCTATCTTTTGTTTCCTTGCTTCCTGCGTGACAGGCTTCGTTGTAATCTATTTCTTTTTATGTTTTAATAAAGGGTGTGGGCTCGATTCCTACATTTTATGGATTAAAAAAATCTAAATTTAATAATAAATATTATTCCATGCAATAGAGCGACAATAATAAGAGAGAGAGTTTAAAGTTACAAAAGAGAAATCTGTGGTATTGGATGCCAAGGGCATGCAAAACGAAAGCTAATTGAAGTCAAAAATATAAAAAAAGTTGATCTTAAAATACAATGCCAATTTGGGTGAAGAGTGATTTTATTCATTAAAAGGGGAGGCAAAAAAAGTAAGAAAAACAACACAAGAGCAATGAAAAATACCACCAGCGATAGAAAGGGAGAGGAGCAACGACATAAAGAATATCACTGGCAACAGAAGGGAGGAATTCATAGTTTTTTTGGGTATGCTTTCAAACTATTGCAATCAAGTGTGATGCCCGTTAAAAGCTTTGGATCTGTATAATGGTTTTATACCAGTGGTAGATGATTGAGAATATTTTCTTGTGGATCCCATGTTCTTTTCAACACTTGCATCTTGCATGTTTTTCATCTTTTAAACCGCTAGAAAATTACATGTCGCCTATTATTATGATAATTTTTGCTTTGAGCTTTCTTCCTCTATGCCTGATGAATGACTGATCACCTCTAAGCCTTGTTTGATTTGGTTTTAAATCAACCCTTTTAATATGTTGTTGGCTTGAACCTCCTTTTGTTAGCCTCTATTTATGGTGTAGTTCAGCCTGCTTTTGTATATTAATCTCATCACCACAACAACCTATCGTCTATATTTCCTAAACGACCTGAGTTATTTTCTTTTACTATTGACAATTATTTTGGATTCCTTACCTCAAAAGTTGCTGTCAGCCTGAACTATTTTCCAAATGACCTGTTTAATGTATTGGTTTTTTAAATTCTTGTGTTCTTTGTAATATTGATCATTTTGTATTAATTTTCTAACGGCCTCTTAAACTATAAGCCGACCTATTTGATCTTTTACCAACTTCTATGCTCTAGAAATGACATGCATGGCATCGACCTGTGTAAGGAACTAGTCAGCCAATTTTATTCCTGTCGCCATTATTCATTACTGTCACAATTATGTAATCATGTAGCAAACTTAACATTACTCCTGTAGCAAACCTTTCTTCTTTCTTGTAGCAATTTACTTTTAATCCTGTAGAAGTAATAATTTCTGTAGTAGATCAACACTTATTTTCCTATAGCAAACTTGACTATTTTCCTGTAGCAGACAACATAATTCTTGTAGCAGATTTAGGATATACTTAAACGATCTTTCTTCTTTTGCCTTCTCTATAAATGATGTTTTATTGGTATTTATGAAGATGTTAAATAGTATTTATCTTTTTAAATCCCTGTCACAAATACAATTGAGAGGAATTATAAACATGCTTGCTGTCATAAGTGTTAGATCTAGAATGAAATATGGGTCAAAAGATATAACTAGTTTTATAGCTTTCAATGTGTATCTTGAACGAATAAATGAAGCTCTTATTTAGAATTATTTTCTTGAAAGTGTATTCCCGTGGATTGAGCAAAGTAAAGAATTAGTATCTGTATCTAGGCAAAAGCATGTGATATCGATTTGTTTTGAAAGAAAGTAGTTTATTTTTTTATAAGTGATTCAGTTACTTTCGGGCTAGGATGCCGAATGTGGGTAAACAGAGAAGGCTTTTCCTCTTTTTCAGGAATTGACCGTTACTTTTGTAAGTGCTTGGGCCAAGCCATGTTCATTGAAATAAATGAAAAAATTGTCTAGAAAAATTTTATTAATATGTTTCTCTGCCACATTCTGATTGTGAGATATTGCACATCATTGCTAGATTTGCATTTAGACATTAGGTTGCATCAGGTGTTCCCTCCTGCTAGTTGTTTCCAGGTTGCTAGGTGTTTCATGTAGGGTCGGGTATCCTTCTTGTCATGAAGGATTTCGGGGAAGTGTAATTGATTCATGGTTGGGTGGAAAAGCGCCTGGGCCATGTTCCTGTCTCTCAGCTTGCGGATGACCATGTGGGTTAGTGGTAGCTGCTGAAAGTGACTTGATTTATTATTCATTACTTGTACTTGATTATTGTAACTTATTATTCGTTGAAATGACTTATGACATGAGAGCCTAAGATGTATATTGTATATTCTTTATAGTGCTAACACCTGGTTATGGCACATGGATTTGTAAGATGTAATGGCATTATTGTTAATATTTAGAAGATCTATCTTTATTTTGAGATAATGTAAATAAGTGGATTATTTACTTTGGTTATTATTGTTTTGGAATGCGTACTTTACATTTGGTATTAGAGCTCTAGGTTTGACACTAGGGCCTTTGTCTATTATGCTAAAATGCAAATTTGATGTAGAACAATCATCATGGATACAAGAAACACCAACTATAGTGGATCAAACAATGAACAAAATCAATGGTTGGGTCAAATCCTCACTCTTCTGACCCAGCAGGGAATTAGGATGGATAATCTTGAACAAAAGATAAGAGGAAACTAAGGAGAGTAAAATCAAAATGAAAATCAGAACCAAGGAAATGAGAACTAGAGGGATGAGGTGTGGAACCTAGAGAATGAAGGGAATGCAAACAATTATAGTAGGATTATGGAGGAGTTGGGCAAAGATCTCAAGAAGGTGTCCTCACCTAAATTTTATGGTAGAACCATTGACGATGGAGCAGAAGCCTGGATTATCAAGATGGAAAAGTATTTCAAACTTCATAACCTTTCGAATGAGACTAAGGTAATGTGGGGTTCCTATCAGCTTATTGGAGAAGCAACTACATGGTGGGATAATGAGAAGGCAGATAAAAGATTATTTCCAAGAGAAATAATATGGGAGCTCTTTCTACAACTTTTCAGGAAAAGGTGGTTACCACAACTCTTCTTTGACAAGAAGATGACAGAGTTCCAAAATTTGGCACAAAAAGGTATGTCGGTAACATAGTATCAAGAAAGGTTCTCTCATTTACTCAAGTATGCACCGAAATATCAAATGGATGAGAGATTTAGGATTAGGAAGTTCATCATGGGTTTAAGGCCTCAGATTGGAGTGGATGTGGACATTCATAATCCATTGACTATGTATGCAGTCTTTGAAAAGGCTATTAAGCACAAACAAAACATGCAACAAGCAACCACTTATCGCAAGTTTAGAGATGTAAAGTTTGGGAATAATAAATCCTAGAACAATACTAACAACAATTAGAATAACAACAATCAGGGCAAAAACAACTGATAGATTCAAAACTTGAAGAGAGGTAACAAATCTCAGGACATAAATGATGGAAATCAGAACGAAGGTAACAAAAGCGGTCACTTGAACAATAATAGAAACAACAACAATAACTGAAGGGATAGGTCAGAAGGACCAAGAGCACCTTGTGGAAGATGCTATGTATATAGAGAAGAACACTACGCCAACACTTGTTCTCAGAGATCAGTAGGGCGAAGAGATAGGAATCAGTGGGGAGCACCATAATACTAGATTCATGTAGCCATGGACAATCGACAAGCTGACTTCCTGGCAACACCTATTCAGTTTACAGGTAAGATCTATGGACAACCTATTTCTATATTGTTGGGAATTAAGGTGTCTCAACCTTCCAATTCCTAGCATTTAATATTTGATTGTATATTTATTTATTTTCCTATGTTGTATTTAAGTTTGCACATCCTATTTTGTCATTTAGTGTGAGATGGCATAGTGAGATGTCATTCCACTTGTAATGTGACTTGGATGGACAAGTTAACTCATAAGAATGTAGGTGTCCCATTTGAGGTGGCACTAATATGCCATGTGTCGGCATCTTGTGGCTTGTGTAAGAGGTTATGACGTATGCAAAATCTATGACATGTAAGAGCTAGAAATAGTGATTCCTATGATAGGTGAAGACAAGTGTCATAAAGCATCTTTGCATGTGAGGAAGGCATCTTTGGGCGCCCAAGTTTGACTATGACATGTTGTAAGAGGAATATGCTATTATTCATCAGTTATGACAGATTCTCTTACAACTATAAGTACTATCATCTATGACAGATTCTATGACAGCTGTAAGATGTGTAAGAGCATCTGCAATAGTCTATTCTTGGTTGGAGCACTCCATCTTGGGAAAGTCAAACTTACAGGTTATGATGGATGTAAGGAGGCTGAATTCATGTTGAACATGTGTCCTAAGGCATTGGAAATTGATCATGAGGCCAATTTGGACGCATACCTCTAGAAGTTTCCCATGTTGTCCTTGAAACTCAATAAATACAGGTGCTTGGAGTATTGGAGGTATGGTTCATTTGTAGGTATGGAAATGTTGCCAAAATTACTCTAGAATTGACATCTTGGGAACTCCTAAAAGAACTTGCATTGCAAGTATATTGTAATCAACATTTTATTTGTTAATACATTGTGCAGGTTTTGGAGTGTGGGGTTTTTCACCCAAAATGGTTTTCCCCATGTATATCTTGTGTCTTTGACATTGTTCTTGCATTTGATGTTTAATTAATCTCTCTGTTAATGTATAACACATATTTGTAACTGTAAAGGATTAAAAATTTGCATAACTCTTCCCTCATTAGTTCAGTGTAGGAATCTATTCCGCGTACCTTGCTTCCTTTTAGTTGGTATCAGAGCCTGATCACCTTTGGTTCTAGTTGTTGGGTAGAGGGTTTTTTGTAGCGATCTTCGATTGAGTGGGAATTTGTGTAAAGTATTTTGTGATCTTGTTGTAGGAAGAAAATGACAAGCACATCTGGGAGATTTGAAATAGAGAAATTCAATGAGGCAACTTTGAGTTGTGGAAAATCAAGATGGAAGACATGTTGGTGGATAGAGATCTATGACTTGTAGTATCCGACACCAAGCCATCGAGCATGAAATAAGAAGATTGGGATATGATGAATCAGAAGGCTAAGGGTATGATAAGGCTTTGTTTGGCTGATTCAATGTTCCTAAATATCCATGAAGAGAAGACTACAAAAGACCTTTGGTAGAAACTTGGAGATATTTATTAGGCTAAATCCCTAGTGAATAAGCTATTCCTGCAAAAGAAACTATATTCTCTGAGGATAGAAGATGGAGGATCTGTCATAGATCATCTTAATGCATTCAATATTCTTATTGCTCAATTGACCTTTGTTGGTGTAAAGATAGAGGAGGAGGATAGTTGCATGACATTACTATGTTCCTTACTAGATTTGTGGGACCAACTTGTTATGGCCATTGGGAATACCACTACTACTTTCAAGATGGATGAATTGGTTTCTTCGCTGTTGTCTAAAGAGATGCAGAGAAAGTCTTCCGAGAAGGCTAAGGAGGCTCTTGCGGTTCGTGGTAGACTTAAAGAGAAAGGAAAGAAAAAGGACAAGAACAAAGAAGACAAAGGAAGATCCAAATCCCATGGGAGATCTAAGTCTCCTGGAAAGTCCAAGGCTTTATGTTGGAACTGTGGAAAATCTAGTCATTTCTGCAAGGAGTGCAAGGAGGAGAAGAAGAAAAAGAAGAACTATGATTTAGATTCTGACAAGTCCTCTCAAGAAGATGGAGAAGCATTTGTTGCTGCCTTAGCAACACATGCATCTGAGGATGTGTGGATAATTGACTCCCGTGCATCTTTTCACATGACCTCATGCATAGAGATTGGTTTTCAATGTATGAAGAGTTCGATAGTGGGAAGGCGTACTTGGGTGATGACTCTCACCTAAAGATTGTTGGCCGTGGAAGAGTCTTGATTCGATTCCCTAATGGACGAGTGAAGGGGATCAATGGTGTTCTGAATATCCCTAGTTTGGGACAAAACCTTCTTTCTGTAAGTTGAATGATGTGGGTGTGCATGTTGTTTTCTTGAATGGAGGATACAAGATGACTAGAGGAGCTATGGTGCTAGCTAAGGGTGTTCAGATTGGTACTCTAGTTCAGCTTGATGCATGCATGGTACAATGCAATGGTGCCTCTGTTTCGAAAAAGAAAGCTTCAGAGTCTTCATCCTCACCATTGGAACCAGTAGCCAAGAAGATTGTTGTATCTACTTCCGATGGTCATGCTTTTTGGGTACCCAAGGGTGCTCATTCTATGGAGATAAAACTTCTGGTAGAGAAGACAATGTTATGGCACCAAAGGCTTGGCCACATTGGTGAAAAGGGTTTGAGGACCTTGAAAAATAAAAACCTTATTGAGGATATGAATGATTGTAATCTTGAGTTTGATTTTTGCGAACATTGCATATATGGAAAACAAAACCGTGTTCATTTTTATTCTAGTTCTCACAAATCTTCTGAGGTGTTGGATTTGATTCATTTTGATGTATTTGGTCCTGTTAATGTTCCTTTGATTTTGAAATATGTATATTTTGTTTAATTTATTGATGACTATAGTAGGACATGGGTGTATTTCCTTAGAAGTAAACATGAAGTCTATGCAAGATTCAAAGAGTTCAAATCTCTTGTAGAGAATCAAAATGATAGAAAGATTAAGTGTTTGAGAATTGACAATGGTGGTGAGTTCTATTTAGTAGATTTTGATAAGTTCTGCAAAGAACAAGGCATTGAGAGGCACAAGACAACTCCGTATACCCCTCGGCAGAATGGAATTGCAAAGAGGATGAATAGAACATTGATGGAGAGGGCTAGGAGTATGCTAAGTGGAGCTGGCCTTGAACAAAAGTTTTCGGCTGAAGTGATTGCTACTACTTGTTACCTGGTTAATAGGTCTCCTACATCAACACTCATTAATAAGACACCTATGGAGGTGTGGTCTAGTAAGAAGCTTTCATTAAGACACATTTGAGTGTTTGGTTGTGAGGCATATGCACATGTTCCTAAGGAGAAGATGTCTAAGTTGGAAATAAGGCAGTAAAATGTATCTTCATCAGTTATGGCATCGGTGTGAAAGGGTACAAGCTTTGGGATCCAATGGCCGAGAGAGTTCTGTATAGCAGAAGTGTTATCTTCAGAGAGCTCAAGCCTTCTTCTATTATTTTATAGCCAGAGAAAGAAGAGAAGAAAGAGGATATGGTTCAGCTTCCTTCCACCCTTGAGAAAGTTGAACCGAAGACATATTTTGGAATTGATGATGAGTAGATCTCTAGCAGCTCTAAAAGTTTAGAAGAAGAAGAAGAACCTCCACCTCAACTTGTGTGGAGGTTGACATGGATTAGGAGGCAACCTGAGAGGTTTTCTTATTCATTTCTTGATTCTAGTTGTATGTTTTCCTTGATTTCTAACACTAATGAGCCTAGAACTATGAAAGAGGCTATGGGTATGAAAGATGCAGGTTCCTGGAAGGAGGCCATGGAAGAGGAGATGGCTTCTTTGAAAAAGATCAATACTTGGGACTTGGTGCATTTTTTTGAAGGACAGAAACCTGTTAGATGCAAATGGGTGTTCAAAAAGAAATTTGGTGCAGATGGCAGCATTGAGAAATACAAGGGTAGATTGGTTGTGAAGGGGTATTCTTAAGTGGAGGGAATTGACTATGGTGAAATTTTCTCTCTCGTTGCAAAGTTGACATCTATTCGGTTCATGTTATCTCTTGCAACAACGTATGATTTAGAAGTGAAGCAGATGGATGTGAAGACAACATTCCTTCATGGTGACTTGGAGGAGATTTACATGTCACAGCCAGAGTACTACATTGTTGAAGGTAAAGAAAATCTAGTTTGCAAGTTTAAAAAGTCTTTGTATGGTTTTAAACAGTCTCCTAGAATGTGGTACCAGAAGTTTGATGCCTTTGTGTTAAGTATTAGATTTTTGAGGTCGAAATTAGATCATTGTGTTTATTACAAGTTTGACAATGATCACATTCTCATTATTTCTTTGTATGCCGATGATATGTTGCTAATTGGGAATGGTAAAAGTTTGATTTCTGATTTGAAGTCTCAGTTCTTAGCACAATTTGAAATGAAGAATCTGGGGGCAACTAGGTACATTCAGGGGATGGAGATTAGAAGAGACAGAGCAAACATAAAACTTTGGTTAGGCCAGAGTAAGCATGTTAACACTGTGTTGGAGAGATTCATCATGGTAGATTACAGACCTTTGATTGTTCCTATTATGATGGGAACAAAGTTATCTGTTGCAGATTATCCAAAGTCTTCTTTTGAGATGGAGGATATGAGTAGAATTCCTTATGCTAGTGCAGTTGGCAACTTGATGCATGCTATTGTCTGTACAAGACCAGACATTTCCCAAGCAGTGGGAGTCCTTAGTTGATTTATGGCTAATCCTGGATGGGTACATTGGGATGCAGTGGAGATAGTGTTCATATATTTGTGGAGTACTTTTGAGTATTCCCTATGTTATCATGGTTATCCTATAGGACCTTAGCATTCTGTGAGTATTCACGGATATGTGGATGTTGATTGAGCAGGTGACATTAACAATGGGTGATACACCAGTGCTTATGTGTTCACTATGTTCGGTGGTGTTATTAGTTGGATGAATAAGCAGCAACCTGTGGTCACTTTGTTCACGAATGAAGCAAAGTACATGGTAGCTACTCATGCTTGTAAGGAAGCCATTTGGGTTAAGATATTTTGTTCTGACATTGGGTTTGATGTAGGGAAGATTACCATTTCTTGTGACAGCCAGAGTGCCATATGTTTGGCAAAGAATCCTACTTTCCACATGAGGACCAAGCATATTGATGTCTAGTACCATTTTGTTCGTGATACGGTAGAGGATGAGAAGGTAAATTTGGAGAAAGTTGACACTTTGGTGAATGTTGCGTATTCCTTGACAAAACTTGTGAGTATAGAGAAGTTCAAATGGTGTTCGGAGTCTATGGGCCTCTTGGCCCCTAGCAGTTAAATCCTGTCATTCTATTGGCTCTTGCAAGGTGTTTGACAAGTGGGAAAATGTTGGGAATTAAGGTGTCTCAACCTTGCAATTCCTAGCATTTAATATTTGATTGTATATTTGTTTATTTGCCTATGTTGTATTTAAGTTTGCACATCCTATTTTGTCATTTAGTGTGAGATGGCATAGTGAGATGTCATTCCACTTGTAATGTGGCTTGGATGGACAAGTCAACTCATGAGAATGTAGGCATCCCATTTGAGGTGGCATTAATATGCCATGTTTCGGCATCTTGTGGCTTGTGTAAGAGGTTATGACATATGTAGAATCTATGACATTTAAGATCTGGAAATAGTGATTCCTATGACAGGTGAAGACAAGTGTCATAAAGCATCTTTGCATGTGAGGAAGGCATCTTTGGGCCCCCAGGTTTGACTATGACATGTTGTAAGAGTAATATGCTATTATTCATTAGTTATGACAGATTCTCTTATAGCTGTAAGTGCTATCATGTATGACATATTCTATGACAACTGTAAGATGTGTAAGAGCATCTGTCATAGTCTATTCTTGGTTGGAGCACTCTGTCTTAGGAAAATCAAACTTATAGGTTATGAAGGATGTAAGGAGGTTGAATTCATGTTGAACAAGTGTCCTAAGACATTGGAAATTGACCATGAGGCCAAATTGGACGCATAACTCTAGAAGCTTCCCATGTTGGCCTTGAAACTCAATAAATACAGGTGCTTGGAGTATTGGAGGTATGGTTCATTTGTAGGTATGGAAATGCTACCAGAATTACTCCAGAATTGACATCTTGGGAACTCCTGAAAGAACTTACATTGCAAGTGTATTGTAATCAACATTTGATTTGCTAATACATTGTGTAGGTTTTGGAGTGTGGGGTTTTTCACTCGAAAGGGTTTTACCCACGTGTATCTTGTGTCTTTGACATTGTTCATGCATTTGATGTTTAATTAATCTCTCTATTAATGTATAACACATATCTGTAACTATAAAGGATTAAAAATTTGCATAACTCTCCCCTCATTATTTCAGTGTAGGAAGCTATTCCATGTAGCTTGCTTCCTTTCATATGTCAATTGATACTAGAGCAATTGAATGCTTTGTAGATTTGAGTAGTTTCAAAGTTATTTGTTAGACCTAGATACATGGAAAACTCATAGATGGTTCAGTATGGCAATAGGGTAGATTCTTGTCTTGCTTGTAGTGAGTTAGACCTTCCAAGTTTTCAAACTCAAGTCAATCTCTATGTAGCTCCTTTAGCATCTTATGATGCAATTTTTGGAATCAATTGGTTAGTTAAACATAAGTCAATTGTCAATTGTGAGGATAAGGTTGTTAGATGTTTGGATGACCTAGGGAATCATGTGGAGATTCATGGTTCTAAGAGACCCCTGGAACTTAGGCAAATTTTGAAAATGTAGTTAAAGAAATCCAAAAGGAAAGGGTGCTCTATTTATGCAGTCCAAGTAAAAGATCTTGATATTATGGAATCGGTACTTAATGATTACCCTATCCTAAAGGAATTCCAAGATGTGTTTCCTATGGAGTTAACAAAGTTGCCACCAAAAAGGCAATTTGAATTTTCAATTGATTTGCTACCAGGGATTGAGCCTCAATTTAAGGCACTCTATAGGATGAACACTATAGAGTTATATGAGCTAAAAGCACAATTGTAGGAGGTGTTGAACCAAGGGTTCATAAGACCTAGTGTGTTGTCATGGGGTGCACTGGTCATCTTTATGAAGAAGAAGGATGGGACTTTGCATTTATGCATTTATTATAGAATGCTTAATAAGGAAACTATAAAGAACAAGTACCCACTTTTGAGAATAGATGAGCTCTTTGATCAGATGAAGGGAGCTACTGTGTTCTCTAAGATAGACCTTAGATCTAGCTATCACCAGTTATGGATTAGGGATGAGGACATATCAAAGATAGCTTTTAGGACTCGTTATAGTCACTACGAGCTCACAGTGGTGCCATTCGGGTTGACTAATGCTCCCACAACTTTCTTGAATGTAATGAAGAACATATTTAGTGATTTCTTGGATGACTTTGTACTGATCTTTCTTGATGATATCTTGATTTATTCTAAATCACTTGAGAAGCATGAAAAGCATTTAAGGATAGTATTACAATGCTTAAGAGAGCGAAAACTCTTTGGTAAGCTATCCAAGTGTACATTCTATCAAGACAAGGTTCACTATCTAGGTCATGTAATTTCAGTAGAAGGGATCACAGTAGATCCAGAAAAGATTAAGGCAATAATGGATTGGCCTGCACCTCAAAATGTGATGGAAATCTGAAGTTTCATGGGACTTGCAGGATATGACAAGAAATTTGTGGAAGGATTCTCTACAATAGCAACACCAATTACCTCATTGCAGAAGAAAGGTAAAAGGTTTGAATGGACAGAAGGGTGTGAGCAAGATTTCTAGGCTTTGAAGGAAAAGCTCACTATAGCTCCTATTTTGACCATACCTAATCATAATGGGCATTTCATAGTTATAACTAATGCATCAGGAGAAGGTGTAGGAGTGTTAATGCGAAATGGGAAAGTGGTCACCTATGAGTCGAGAAAGTCGAAGCAATATGAGTTAAACTATGCATCACATGACTTAGAGTTAGCAACCATAGTTCATGTACTTTAGATGTGGAGGCATTATCTCTTGGGAAAGCCCTTTGAGTTGAAGACAGATCATTTAGGGCTCAAGTACATTTTTACTCAACCTAATCTTAATGTAGTTAGAGGAGGTGGCTAGAGTTTCTTAGTGTATGATTTTGGGATTGAGTACATTAAAGGGAAAGAGAATAGAGTGGCATATGCTCTTAGTAGAAGAAGACATCTGGAAACAATGGTTACTACAAGATCAAATTTGAGACAAGTAATTTAGAATCTACAAGGGGATGAACACTATTCCAAAGTAAAACAAGCTTTAGAAAAAGATCCCTTAGATAATAGATTTGATGGATATGTGATTGTGTCGGATGGAATTTTGTGATATCAAGGTAGGATGTATATTCGAGACTCAGGGGATTTGAGAAAGTTAGTTCTTGAGGAGATCCACAATGTACTGTATTTGGGGCACCTTAGAGTGACTAAGATGGTAGAAGGATTGAGACCTTTGTATTTTTGGCCTAGACTTAAGAAAGATGTAACAAAATTTGTGGCTCGATGCTTGGAATGCCAATGAGTCAAGGTTGAGTATGTGCATCCTGTAGGGCTTTTGTACTTGCTTAGTGTTCTAGAACATAAGTGGAAAGTGATATGTATGGATTTCATTTAGGGATTACCAATAACCAAGAATTAGCATGATGTCATCTTGGTAGTTGTGGACAAGTTGACGAAGGTAGCACATTTCATCCCAGGGAATTTGACAGATGGTTCGTTGAACTTAGCTAAGAAGTTTGTCTAGGAAATCTTTTAATTGGATGGATTGCCAGAGAGGATCATTTCGGATCGAGACACTCACATGACTTCTAGGTTTTGGACAATGTTGAATGCAGGTTTGGGAACTAAATTAAATTTTAGTTCGGTATATCATCCTCATAATGATGGTCAGACAGAAAAAGTTAATCAAGTAGTAGAAGACCTCCTTAGGATGTATTGTATGGATCAATAGTATAAATGGGAGAAGTACCTTCCATTGGTGGAGTCTTCTTACAACAATTCATACCATGCATCTTTCGAGATGACACCTTTCGAAGCTCTTTATGGGCGTAAGTGTCGAACACCCATCAGTTGGGACAAGGTAGAGGATATGATAGCAATTGGACTTAATATGATTAGGGAAATAGATGATCAGATGAGGTTGATCAAAGATAAATTAAAGCAAGATTCAAATAGAGAAGAGTTATGCATACAAGAATAGGACATTCAGATAGTTTTCATTAAGGGACAAAGTCTTTTTGAGGGTCAAGCCCCAGAATAGTTCAGTTTTGTTTGGCAGATCATCTAAACTTGCTCCTAGATTAGTAGGACCATTTGATGTGCTAGAAGTGATTAATCTTGTTGCTTATAGACTTGCTCTATCACTTTCTCTTTCCATAATCCATAATGTTTTTCATGTGTCTTTACTTAAGCCATATCATCCTGATGCTTCGTACATACTTGATTGGCATGCTTTACCCAACTCTAGCGACATCTACTTATCTCCTAGCTAATTTCTTCCATGTTTGAGACCTACATAGCATTGTTCGAGAGATTCCCACATGGATTTAAAAGGGTTCAAATCATGCTTCTCAACTTAAACCAGGTTGACATTTACCCTTCTTTCCTTTGGTTACATTTGAATTGCTATTTATACCTTCAACATTGTGTGAATTATGTTGAATGAGTGTGTGGGATCTAAAGAAATGGATGATATGTGTGAGAAAGCCCTAAGTTGTTTTCTGTTTTCCATTTTTGTTTGGTTTGGGTTTACTTTGATTATGTGGTATCTTTTGAAAGAGTTTACATGTCAGGTGTGGATCCTAGGTTAAGTCCTCATGATTTCATTTTGCCTAGGGTGTCAGTTAAATTTGGTAGTGAAGTCTAGTTTTACGAGAAAATGTGATAAACAAGATATATCTATTAGGGTAAGAAACCTCCGCTCTGTTCAACCTTTGATAATCATTGTAGAAATTTTCCATAAGGTGGGAGAACTACGTGTGGGTGGGACTTTTCAGCCCTAATGGATATTATCCATTAGGTGCCCAATTCCTTGCTTTATCCCATAGACTCCTTTTGACCTGCCAAACCATTAAGACTCATAACCGCTGTCGTTTGAGGTATTTTCATGAGTGATGGATATATCCATTAGAGGACCTTTTCCATGCTTATTTGGTAAGAACCCTTTCACCCACTTTATTGCTTTAGACTATCAAGAGGCCTTCCATGAAGATTCTATTGGATGAGGGATATGTTCGATACAGGTCGCTTTATCCGCTTTTGACCATAAAACTCCCTTGTGCTAAAACTACTACATGCAGGATATTTCTAGTAGAGACCCAAATCTCCACATCTCCTGTTGACCCCGAAAGTATCTCTTATCCTGTAGAAGGCTTCTGACCTGCTTTTGAGAGTAAGTGATTATTTCATCTTGTATAAGTCCAATTGCCCACTTAAGATAACTGCTTTGAATTGTCTAGTTAATTCAAAATAGATTTTTTCTTGTGATTAATGCAAATATTATTTTGAATGGTGTGATATGCTCATATCCTGTAGGAGGGGGAAAATCCACTTTTTGTGGGAACTGATCAAATTTCATGCCTAGATGGCTGCTACATGTTAGGAATTCATCCAAAATGTCATGTTTTAATGATTCAAGTGGATTTCTAACCAAAAAAATAGATTAAGAATATTAAATGGTATTCAAAAAGTATTCATTAAGGTAATATGTGTAGGATAGATGTCTACTAGGGCTACCACAATGAAGTACTAATTCAAGGGTGTTCCTCCTATTTGCAAGATCACTTCAAATTGGAGTAATATAGTGGATACAGACCTGGGTCATGTGGACGTAGATGACTTCAAGCTAAGGGTCTTTGGAGACAATCCTACCAACTAGGCAAGAATAATAAGGGATAATGGTATTGCTCAAGATGCAACATTTCCTACAACAGTTCAATGTTCAGAATTGATTGTAGCATGTGCAGAGAGATATGACCCACCTACTAGGTTAGTGATAACCCAAGATGGAAGGATAATTGCAAACTTCACTATGGAGGCCATTTCAGAGGCTTTTGATATCCCTGGGTATCCTACCATGACCATGATCACCAAGGATTAGAACCAAAGGATGTATGACCAAGGTCTGGAGGTATGTAGGAGAGTCATCAATGATACTTGGATGAAGAAAAAGAGGATTTCTATCTCCAAAGTACCTCAAGTGCTCTACAAGAGTGATTTCAAGGCAGAAGTAGAAGATTTGGTAACACTCCTAAGCAGAATCATGGGTTTGGCTATTGCATCAAATTTTGAGCCATGGATGTTTGACTATGTGGAGGAAGTCTTGAAGGGTGATAAGAAAATATACTAGGCCCAAATCATCAGTGATAACATCCATGAGGGTTTCTTGGCCTTGAGTGAGACCATAATCTTCCATTGGTCTTCCTATGTGTATATATGTTAGCTAGGAACTTTGCCTACCCTAGGTTGATCCAATTGGGAGAAGTTGGGAATGCAGATGGAGAATTGAAGGTCTATGACTGTTACTCATAATTGTAGCTTGTTCAATCACTGGTGCATTACAAGAGGGTGAATGGTGCATTCATAATGCACATCACCAGGATGCTGCAAGGGGACATGTCAAGGAGAATATCCTTGGAGGCAACCAATGTAATTCAAAATTATGGGCATTGGTATATCCAATTCCCAAAATTCACATACCTTAGAGTGCACCTGGATTCAAGGGGGCACCTTACAGGTTGCCAAAGTATCCTACTGACAAGGTAGTCCTATTAGAGATGAAAAGACAACTATGCACATGCCGCAACATGGTCAAGGATTTACATAGAGCTTCTATTAAGTTCCCCATCATTTTGGGCAGGGGATTATTCACTTGCATTACCATTGGGGCAATAGAGTATTCAGATGTGGAATTGCAACAATTACATTTAATTTTTTATAAGGACGTAAGCATTTTGATCCATTTGGCACATTGGAACTACCTGTTAGTAGAAAATTCTTCCACATAGAGCAACTAGAAGATTTCTAAGCTAATTGCAAGGATGAGCACAAGAGGTAAAGAGAAGAGGATGCTCAAGCTATCTTTGGATTTCATCAAGAAATTCCATATCACCCCTGCACTAGACCATTTAGTAGATGATGGGGTTGTAATTCAGGAGCCTGAATGAAGAAGAATTTTTGACAAACCAATTCCTCCTCCCAATTGGGCAGAAGCAGAAGATAGTTCCCTTAAGAATATCATGAGGAACCCATTCAACACAAGTAGCTCAACTCATTGTTACTGGTGTGGCCTTAACATATGCAGATTCCCAAGAGGAGAGGGACAATGATGATGAGAAGGATGAGTCCATAGAAGTTCAAGAACTAGAGCCTGCAACACAAGAAGGGAAGGTTGACAGTGAAGAGACAGAGGATGAAGTGCCTCTGGCTAATCAGAAAGGTAAGGGTAAAGTTGTTAAAGAGCCCAAGAAGAAGGCAATGAGGGGCAGTGTATCTCTAATCTAGACAATGACTTCCAAGAGGAAACTTGCACAAAGTGTTTCTAAGAAGGAACCAAGCCTAAAAATCACGCAAGACCCTCCGACTGTCACTGCAACTACCTTAATCCCTCTACCTACTATTGCTCCTCCTCCTACAACATCCAGTGTACCAACTGCTTCTGTGTCACTTTCTCCACCTACCTCTAGTGTGCTATCTTCTTCAACTGCCCCTATAGTTTCTTCCATGCCAACCTCTCCTACCACTGTTCTTGTTGCACCTTCTTCCTCCCCTCCATCTTCTCCTCCATTATCCTCCGTTGATGTTTCTGTTTCTTCACCACCTCCACTCTCCCTTTCCACTCTACTTTCAATATCCTCTGTTCCATCCCTTTGATGAGGGGGTAAATTACAAAACACACAATAACACCAATTGCACACAGAAAATAGGAATGTTCCTTTATTGATTTGTGTTAGGGTTAGCCGACATAAGATATCAATTAAATGCAAATGAAGATTAAACAGAGGAATGAAAATACATAGAAATAATAACAGCGAGAGACAAGTTTTAACGTGGTTCACCCAAACTTGGGCTACATCCACCAAATAGAGTCCAATATTATTATCTAGTAAATCAAACCGATTCCAACCAACAATCCCTGCAACACAATACTGTTGCAAAATGCTACAATACATCATCGAAAAACCCTAACCCTTAGCTACTTTTATCAAGCCTTATGTCAGTTACAAAATAAGGTTTTTTATGTTGGTCAATGAAAAAATAACTCCCGGTACCTTTATAAAATAATAAAAAAACCTTGTGAGGTTTCGGGGGAGATGCCCCTTGACCCTGTAGGAATTTGGGGGGAAACTGCGCTGATAAAAGTGGGGTAAATTTAACCTCTGTGTCTGATTAGGCTCCATATAACAACAATTTGGACAACACATTACATTATAGAAGCTAAAATCCAATTAGAGGATGAAAACTCCACACGCTGCAACACATTACAACTTCCTATCTCTAGATTCTGGAACCTTCTTCCTTTTGTAGCCTCAAATCAGCTAGCAATTTTATTTTCCTACCTTTTCTTGACTCTACACTTTCCCCCTTTTCTCTACTACTCCAAAGGGTTCCAAAAAATGGTCATAAATAGCCCTTTTTAGCGGCCTCCAATCAAAATTTCAAAACTTGCAACTCCCTCCAAAAATAGGTCAACTTCCAGGAGCCATAACTTTTGATCTGAGTGTCTGATTGATGAACCGTTTGAAGAATTGGAAAGATCTCAAAGTGCTCTATGCATTAAAAATATGCTCTATTGATTCCACCCATTTTTGGGGCCCTACGGGGCCTCTAATGGCCTCAAATCTGACTTTGAATCTTTTTCAAGGTTTTTTCAGGAAATAGAAACTTTAATATCTTTCAGGACACAAATGATTTTTGACTGATTCCTTCACCAAAGGTATTATTTTTCAATTTCAAAGCCTCCTATAAATTTTTATGTGCCTACATGCAAACTTCCCAAAAATAGCAGTTTGCTATTTTAAGCAGCTTAGAAAAACTGAAGGTTCTACACCATTATTTAAGTGATTATGGAACTAGAAATACAAATTTTGAAAATAAATAAAACTAAAATCATCATTTTTTGGGTGATGCAAGATCACCTTTACCCCATTGGATGCTTCTGCATCAGACACCTAGGGTAACTTAAGAAGTGACCTTGTCACATCTCAGGTGTTTGAAGAAAACCCAAATGGTCAACCTTTGCCTTAGACAACCAGGAAGAATCTTCAATAGGCCTTCCTTTCCACTTCACTAGATATTCTTCATATTTCCTATTATGAGTACTTCTTCCCACATGGCTATCCAATATCGCTTCTATCTCCTCCTTTGAAGTAGATGCCAGAATACTCCACTATTCTTTTGTTGGTCCATACTCTATTCCACCTTCATGATATTCTATTAAAGCAACAATGTTGAACAAAGGGGAAATGTTGATCTCACTCAGCAACTCTATGTCATATGCATTTCCTGAATCATGCTTCTTTAGAATCTGACATGGTCCAAATTTCTTCATTTTCAACTTATTATATGTTCTAATTGGAAATCTCTCTTTTCTCAAGTGAACCATGACTTCATCTCCTACCTGAAATTCCTTATATCTCCTCTTCTGATCTTCCTTAGCCTTGTACTGAATATTCATCTTAGTACTGTTCTTTCTCACCTCTTCATGCAAATTCTTCAGGTGTTCTGCAAAGTCTTCAGCTTCAACACTTTTTTTTCTCCCTTGTCCATCTTCCTTAACTATGAAGCATTTCTTGGACTACTCCCATATATAATAAGGAATAATGATTTACCTGTACTCGTATTGACAAAATTGTTGTAAGCGAATTCTACCTTTGGTAAAATCAAATCCCATCCCTTGGGCTTATCTCCTACTAAGCATCGTAGCAGGTTACCCAAACTCCTATTCACCTCTTCTATCTGTCCATCGGTCTGTGGATGGTGTGTAGAACTGAACTTCAAATCTATCTTCAACTTCTTCCATAATGTCCTCCAGAAATAACCAACAAAGTTGGTATCTCGATCTGAAACTATGCTCTTAGGTAGACCATGTAGTCTCACCACCTCTTTGAAAAATAACTTTGCAATATGAACATCATTAGTCTTCTTAGAAGGAATAAAACGTGCCATCATCAAGAATCTATCCACCACCACAAAAATAGAATCATGTCCTCTCTGTGTCCTTGGTAAACCAAGAACAAAGTCCATGTTGATATTGTCCCACAGCTTCTCTGGTACAAGTAATGGCTGATATAGCCCTGTATTCTAACTTGTTCCTTTAGCCATCTGACACACTTTGCAACTCTATACACATTTCCTCACATCCTGTTGTGACTATGGCCAATAATAATGCTCACCAACAATAGAAATGGTTTTATCTTGACCAAAGTGTCTAGCTAATCCCCACTATGCTTCTCCTTAATTAGGTTATCTCTCATGGAACTTCGTAGAATACACAACTGGCTTCCCCTAAACAACATGCCATCTTGGATTATGAAATCCAACCATCTTGTCCTGTCTAAAGTAACAAGTTCAAAACAAGCTTTCCAAGCCTCTGCAAAATCTAGATCTTGAGGATACAAAATTTTGAGCTCATCAAACCCAACAACCTATATCTTCATTTTTGTCAACAAATTTTGCCTTCTGCTTAAGGCATCTGCAACTTTGTTTGATCTTCCACTCCTATGTTTCAAAACAAAAGTATAACTCTACAAAAACTCAACCCATTTTAAGTGCCTCTGGTTCAACTTCCCTTGACTATTAAGATATTATAAAGCCTGATAATTAGTATATAAAACAAACTATTTTGGCAACAAATAATGTCGCCATTTCTTCAATGCTTGAACTATAGCATAAAACTCCTTATCATAAACAAAATATTTTTTCTTGGCATCATTAAACTTCTCATTAAAATAGGCAATGGGCTTATCTTCTTGACTCAAAATAGCTCCTATAGCATTGCCACTAGCATCGCAATCTACCTGAAATACCTTATTGAAATTTGGAAGTGCCAAAACAAGTTGATCTATGACTTTCTGCTTCAATGAATCAAAACTCTTGGCTGCTCCTATAGTCCATTTAAACTATTTTCTATCCCCTCTCATTGTCTCAGTTAGGGGTGCACAAATGCTACTAAAATTCCTGATAAATTTTCTATAAAAACTTGCCAAAACATGAAAAGATCATACCTCTGTAGCACTCCTTGGCGTGGGCCATTCTCCAATAGCCCTTACTTTTTCTGGGTCCATCTTAACATCTTCATTTGAGACAACAAATCCTAGGTATACCAAATCTGTCTTCGCAAAATTACATTTCTTCAGATTAATCAACAACTTCTCCTCCCTCAGCTCGTTCCTGAGCCACATGAATGTGCTTGGTGCATTGGTTAGCACAAATGGCATGACTAACCACTCATACAAACCTTCCTTTGTCTTGAAGGCTGTCTTCCATTCATCTCCTTCTTTGATTCAGATCTGGTGATACCCACTCTTCATATCAATCTTGGTAAAGTACTTAGCTCCACTCAAACAATCCATTGTGTCATCCATTCTTGGCAATGGAAATTTGTACTTGATCACGATCTTATTGATGGCTCGGGGATTTGTACACATTCTTCACTCTCCGTCTTTCTTTGGTGTTAGTACTGCAGGTACCACACATGGACTTAGGCTCTCCCTTATTAGTTGCTTAACAACTCTTGAACTTGTTTGATTAGCTCTTCATTCTCTACATAAGTCATTCTATGGGCTGCCTTATTCAACAAACTGGCTCTTGGTATCAAATCCATTTGGTGACATATTTTCCTCACCGGTGGTAAACCTTCTAGTACATTATCAGAGACAATGTCTTGAAATTTTTCCAACAGATCTGAGACTTCTACTGGTACATCTTCACATTTCTCCTGGCTGATCTTAGGAATCAATGCAAAGTAGTGACGCTCATGCCTCACACCCTCCAAAAATTTCCTACCATCTACCAAACAAATTTTGGCAATACTACATACCTTTTCTTCCAATTCCTTCAAGGGCTTCAACTTATGACAAACTCTATCCTTTGTTAGGGAATATGTGTTTGCATGGCCATCATGGACAACGCACCTATCATACTACCACAACCTTCCCAATAGCATATGACATGCATCCATTGGTATGATTGCACACAACACCTTATCATGGTAGTCTCCAATCTTGAACTTGTCTAAACACTGCTCATTGACCAAAGCTCTATGGTCTTTTTGCAACCATGCAATCTGATATGGATGCAGATTCCTTCTTCTTATCAACTTCAACTTGTTAACCATCTCCTCTGAAACAAGATTGTCAATGCTTCTACTGTTAATAATAATATCACAACACTTACCTTCACACTTGCACCTTGTGCTGAATAAACCCATCCTCTGATCTGGTTCTTTCTCCTCAATCAACAAGGTTCTTCTAAGAACTAGGGTTTCTCCCCTTTCAACATCTTCATAATGCTCAGACTACACATTTTCATCTACATGTGTAACTCGTGCATTACCTTCAAGTCTTCTATTTGTCCTTCCTTGATGTTGTGGACACTTGTATGCTTGATCTTCTTCTTCTCCACATTGGAAACATGTTCCTCTGAAACCTCCTCTTCCAGGTCCTTGCCCAGGTCAGCCTCTTCCTCTTCCTCTTTTCTCACCATTATTTTGGTCACGAGGGTGGTAGGCATTATCTCGTCTCTTATTTCGACTGGTGCCAGCGTCTTCACTTTTCTTTTGATCTTCATTTCAACCTCCATAGGACCTTCCACCTTGACCTCTTCCTCTTTGCTTGTTTTCGAATCTTTTATTCAACTTCTTCTCCACCTTCAGGGAAAACTGGTACGCATCTTCTATGGTGGTCATTTTAACTAGGCTCATATCCTCTTGAATAGTTGGCCTCAACCCATTAATGTAACATGCTACCTTCTCCTTGTTGGCCTTTGCATGACCTGCCCTGATAGTAATCTACTCAGTCCACAGGAATGAACCGCTTCTTTAGTTTGTCCACCATCCGATCCCATCTGGTAATCTTTCCTTTTCCTCTTCTATTCCTCTCTAACTGGACCTCCTTCCACCAAATATTGGCATGGCCCTTCAACTTTGTTTTTGCAAACTTGATCCGTTCTGGATCCTCCACATCTTCATACTTGAAATATTCTTCCAATCATTGATCCAATCAATAATCTCTTCAGGATTCAATTTTTCTAGAATAGGTAGAAACTTCAATCCTAGGCCTCTTTCTGATATTCAAAATATCCATCAACAACCTAACTTCCGCAGGATCTCCTGCACCATCTTGTTCTTCCTCAGATAACTTTTCTTCTACTTCATCTTCACTTTCTTCTCTTGTTCTTGGCTCAAAACCTCTTCACAGCTCTTGCAATGCATCAATTTTCATTTGTAGGTTTCTAAAACCCTCTTTTGTCAAAGAATTTCTACCACCATGGTTTCTTTGTGGAGGCATTTTGATCTCTGCAACAAATCCACAACCTCAGGTCCTATTGCAAACTACCTCACGGTCGGTGATTTGTCTACACACTCAGGAACTCTTGCTTTAATACCACTTGATGATAGGGTAAATTAAAAAACACACAATAACACCAATTGTACATAGAAAATAGGAATATTCCTTTATTGATTTGGACAACACATTACATTATAAAAGCTAAAATCCTATTAGAGGATGAATCCTCCACAGGTTGCAACACATTACAACTTCCTATCTCTAGATTCTAGAACCTTCTGCCTTCTGTAGCTTTAAATCAGCTAGGGCTTTTGTTTTCCCACCTTTTCTTGACTCTACACTTTCCCCCTTTTCTCTACTACTCCAAAGGGTTTCCAAAAATGGTCATAAATAGCCCTTTTTGGCAGCCTCCAGCCAAAATTTCAAAATTTGCAACTCCCTCCAAAAATAGGTTAACTTCTAGGAGCCATAACTTTTTATTTGGGTGTCCAATTGAAGAACCATTTGAAGCATTGGAAATCTCACAAATTTCTCTACACGCTAAAAATCCCCTCTATTGATTTCGCCCATTTTTAGGGTTGTACGGGGCCTCTTAGTGCCTCAAATATGACTATGAAACTTTTTCAGAGGTTTTTCAAGAAATAGAAACTTTAATATATTTCAACCCACAAATGATCTTTGACTGATTCCTTTGCCAAAGGTCTTATTTTTCAATTTTGAAGCCTCTTGTGAATTTTTTCTTCCATATTTGCCCAAATACAAACTTCCCAAAAATAGCAGTTTGCTATTTTTACCATCTTAGAAAAATTGAAGGTTGTACATCATTATTTAAGTGATTATGGAACCATAAATATAACTTGTGAAAAGAAATGAAAACAAAATCAACATTTTTGAATCATCTTTTTTTTGGGTGATGCAAGATTGCCCTTACACCACTGGATGCTCTTGCATCACCCTTTCATCTCTCACAATTCCTTCTTCGCCACCCATTTCAACTATCCTTACACCTCCATCTTTCTTCTTTCCACCTCTTAATCTTTCCACTCCTATTGTTATTCCTTCCATTCTTCCTTGTCCTTCCATTCCACGTTCTCTTAGATTTGTAGCATTTGCAAATCTTTACAGGGTACAACTGCTAGAAGCATCAGTGGGTTCATTTATTTCAATAAACAACAATTTATCTTGGCCATTTCATACTGCTGGTGCTGCTCCACATCCTTCATCCCCAAGGTGCCCCTGCTAGAAGGTGTTTAGTGGAAAATATGGGATAATGATAGTTTAACCAACTAAATCAAGTCCCACACTTTCTCTTACTAAACGTTAGGGAAATAAGAAATAAGCTTAGGATAAGCCAATGATATCCTAGGTTCCCTTTTTTTGCTAATTGTAACTGAGTAAATCTATAAATTAGATTTTTACAAGCTTATTGTGTTCACTAAGCATAAGAGCCTAATTCAACAAATATACTATAATAGATAGTTTCCAGACATAGATACAAGAAAATAAATTTCATAAATATAGAGTAAAAAGTATAGAGAATGTGTACCCAGAAAACGGAGCCCTGTTAGACTAGGACGCTAGTCCCTTTTGCTCCGAAGGTTTCTGACTGTCAGAATCTTCTACACCAAGTTTCAAACAATCTTCGAAGGTCTCCAGATCCTAAAGAAAATTGTCAGGATGGCTTGGGCACGAGTCTCTTTGCCCCGAAAGTTTTGCAATCCTAAAATTCAAAATTCGGTGACGACTGTACTTGCAATATCTATCTTCCTGTCACTCCTTTCTGCCAGATCTCACCGAATGTAACCTACACATGCAAAAGGAGGAGAAAGGTGGTTGTGGATAAATAGGAACTTGCCTCAGTTAAGCCCTGCCTTCGGTATTCCTACCTCAACAATAGCCAATAATAAAGATTTGCAGATGTGTGTGCTCATCTAACAAATGTGTATTTAGAAAATGTAAAACCCTAGATGACTCAAGCATCAAGGAAAGAGCAACACCTTGCTTCACTTAATTAAACAACAATAACATTGCCTCAAGGAGATGAGAGCAATGAAGAGTTGTAGAACAAGAAGGCGAGGTAGTTGTATCCACGAAGGATTTCCAAGGTTGATGTTGGAGGCTTCAACCCTTCTCCTGATCATACAAAAGGTTTTACAAAACCTTAGGAAGAGAAAGATAGTCTCAAGATCTTGATTCCTAATCTCCATAGAATATCTCCATGATAGAAACTTCAAATAAATCCAAGAGCTTCAACAAAGTGCTATTCTTCAATGGAAAATTTGGTAGAGTTTTGGCATAGAAAGCTTGCATATAGATTGTGTGTGATAAAATGATTTTCAAATGTCTTTAAATATCTAACCTTAGGAATTTTAAATTTCAAAATAACATGTCAACATTTGGCAAAAATGAAAATTTGAAAACGGAATCCCGAGGTGTACGGCAGGAGCTGACACCCTGCCAAAATTCAAAACCTTGGAAAATGGGGCAGGGCTAGGGTGTGAGTGCCCAAGCCCAAGCCTGATTTTTGGATCAAGTTTGCATTAAGGGGGTCCAGGGAATCCTAAATCCAAATTTCTTTCCACCTTCAATCATCAGTTATCTCAGAATACAACATTTCTTCAGTTAGACATAGGTCAATCAGGGTTTAGGAATGTTAGAAAGGAATAGGTTAAGAGGACACCAAAGGAGAGGAGCTAATCTATGAGAAATTGTACCATTCCATACATGCGGACAATTTTTGACATAACATTTAGCCCCCACTTTAGTGGCCATATGACACTATGTATATATGCAACTAAAGGAAAGCAAATACATCAATCATGAAAATAATACCCAAAAGGATACTATAGAGGAAGCTGAAGTGTTGTCGTGCAAGAGGAAGAAGGCCCCAAGTCTGTAATCCTGCAAGACCACAAAGTTAGGAACCACAACCTACAAGGAACACTTGTTAGAGAATCCAAAATCAAATCAACCTGCAACCAACACACCAATATGTTAGTTAAAACACTAAGGGGTTGAGTGATGAGACATGATGAGGGAGGAAATCAAGGGAGATATATGTCTCCCTTATTTTTGGTTGCTTAGTCTGAAAAGGAGAAACAAGGAAAATATCTACATGTGTCAATTTCAGGGAATATTGATGAGAAATGCATTGTGAGGGTTGATTTTACAAACAACACCCAAGTACAACACATTGGGAAAGATGGAGGGTGGAACCAGGATTCCAACACAACAAACGGTGTAAAAATCCAAGTTCAACAGCGCAAGATAGAGGCTTTTGATGAAAACTGTTTACTTTTGTAGATAGATAGTGATAGGAATTCTCATCCATTTACTATATGTAAAGGGAGTTTTCAATTTTCATAACTCATTCTTACTTGTCATTGTGTAGAGGAGAGAAGGAGAAGGAGATAGAGACTAGCCTTTTGAAATGCACAAGACAACTAAGAGTGGGGGGGGCGTGAATCGGTTGTCACAAAACTTTAACCACTTATCAACACATCAAATATTCAACCATACTATTATTAAGGGTTAACCATGAAAGCATGAAACATGAAGCTCAACACAATACCATATTCAACACATGAGACACCAGATTTTTATGTGGAAAACCCTATAAGGGAAAAGCCATGGTGGGTGTTAGCCCACAGAAATATATATGTTATAGGCTCACTACCCAAAATGCTCACTGCAAATATTGAGGCTCACTACCAAGATCAGCTCACTGCCAAGGGGTGGCTCATTGCCAAGGATTGGTGAACTAATTTGATAGCATCTACTCCATGCCTGAGTTTAGTTCCATTGAAGCGCAATATAACTTCTCTAGTATGCTCTTTTACACCTCTTCACTTATCTTCACATTTTCGCACAAGGACATCATTTTTGCAACTACATTACATGTACTTTTATACAATTCATCAACCTTGGAATGTACATCAAGTTCGGCATTACATTCATCAACCATTGGAACAATCTCCAAGATCGACATTACAAACATACATAGAAATAAGTCTAGATCTAAACAAAACTAGCTAAGGAAAAGATGTATGCAGTTCATGTATGCCTTAGCTGGGACTCAAATACAATCTTCCATGCCATGACATGCTTTCACAATCTTTGATACATCTCCATAAGTAGTGAAAATAACCAAGTTAGCCAAGATTGGTGTTAACATTAAGTCTTCTAAGAACAGTCTTCATCAACGATCTAACTTTCTCTTTGTAGACCAATCCAAAGGTAGGAACATGATCAATAGACATCTACAAGCACATTGTAATCACCAAGAACAACTGCACAATCCCTAACCATTCTGCCAAGAAGATTCTTCAAATCAGAGCACATAAACAACACTGTTAGCCACTATCATAGAGAAAAGATAGCTTACAGATCACCAAACCATGAACCATTAGAGTTGAAGGCATTTATCATCATTTCACACTTAATTCTAGAACTGCAGACCATAATACTTCAACGTAGAGGAATACGAACCAAAATACTTTCTCCTTGTCACCAGTGAATACTTAGAAAAAATAGTTTTTACTCTGGTGTACATAACTCACTCAAATCTTCATACTAGAGGCTCAAACTTGGAACACAACATCTTCAGACATGCCTCTAAACAACTTCCAATGCATAGACAAAGATATTCATTCTACAAGAAATGCGGAGTAATCCACTGGACTATTCTGCTATGAACAAAGATACTCTTCTGTACACTGTTTCCACCAAAGGAGAAAATTTTCTCAAAAGCACTTGGAAACTCAGTATCAGATCACTTACTCATTGTCTTCAACACTTATACATGCCAATACAGAGCATCTAACTCATTACAAGTAAACATCAAAACAAGAGCACAATTGATACCAATGACAACACAGATATGTTGACATCAATGACAACACCAGTTAGGCCCATACTTGCCACAATCTCTCCCTTTGTCATTGATGGCAACATATGATGTAAAAAACTATAATGACCATCAAGAAAAGATACTCCCCTTTCTTTTTACACATCTGCACTCTTTCTCCCCCTAAGTTTTTCACATGATTTCTCTCCCCCTTTGACATCAATGGAAAATGGCACATACTTGCATTCGGCTGCTATGATCAAACAATATTGTGACACTTATTGCTCTTGGTCAGGAACACATATTAGAAACACTTGCTACTCCCCCTTAGAGGTAGCCCTCAAAACATCAATCCAGATGAAAGAATAAGGCTCTAGACTCCACTGGATTGATGCATTCATATGCATCTTAGTTCAGAGCAGGAGGGGTAATAATCCCTAATTTTTCTCTGAAATACTCAAAGGTATCCTTAGACAGAGGCTTAGTGAAAATATCTGCAATCTGATCCTTTGTAGACACATACTCCAAATTGACTTCATTCTCTATCACCTTTTCTCTCAAAAAGTGATACCTTGTAAATATATGCTTTTTTCTTGAGTGCATCACTGGGTTCTTTGAAATGTTTATGGTACTTGTATTGTGACAAATGATTGTAATTGGATCTTCATACACAACTCTTATGTCCTTCAAAGTCCGCTTCATCCATAACACTTGAATGCAATAACATGCTATTGTAATATACCCTACTTCTGTAGTATACAAGGAGATTGAATCTTGCTTCTTGCTTAGCCATGAAACTAATCTATTTCCCCAGAAGAAAGCACCTCCACTTGTACATTTTTTGTCATCAACATCTCCGGACCAATCTGCACTTGTATAAGCACTGAGAGTGAAATCATTATCCTTTGGATACCATAAGCCATGATCTAATGTGCCTTTCAAATATCTCAAGATTCTCTTGACTACCATCACATGTGACTCTCTAGGATCTTCTTGAAATCTTGCCACCAAACATAATGCATGCATTATATCAGGTCTGGTTTGAGTGAGATAAAGTAATCCTCCAATCATAGATCTGTACCTTTTCTGATCAGTCTTAGGTGATTCATCAATTTTGCTCAACTTGCATCCAGTCACCATGGGAGTGCATACAGGTTTAGAGTCCTCCATCCCAAACTTCTTCAAAAACTCTTTCATATATTTAGACTGAGAAATAAAGATTCCTTTATCTGATTGATTAATTTGTAGACCTAAAAAGAAATTCATTTCACCAAACATAGACATCTCAAATTCATTTTACATTTCTCCTGCAAACTTCATGCACATACCTTCATTGCCTCCAAAGATAATGTCATCAACAAAGACTTCAACAATCAAGATTTAATTATCATTGATTTTGAAATAGAGATTGCTGTCAGCAGTGCCTTTATTGAACCCTAATTGCAGCAAATACTTGTCTAACCTTACATACTAGACTCTGGGGGCTTGCTTCAGTCCATACAAGGCCTTCTTCAATCTACACACCATGTCATCTTGGTCTAATAACTTGAATCCTTCTAGTTTTTCAATGTAGACTTCTTGTTCTAACTCACCATTCAAGAATGTAGACTTAACATCCATCTGATATACTTTGAAATCTTTGAATACTGCAAATGCCAAAAACATTCTGATTGCTTCAATTCTTGCCACAAGAGCATAGGTCTCCTCAAAATCTATCCCTTCAACCTGAGAATATCCTTTGCATACTAGCCTTGCTTTGTTTCTAACTACTCCATTCTTATTTATCTTATTTCTGAAAACCCATTTAGTTCCAATCACATTCTTATTAGCAGGTCTAGGGACCAATTCCCAAGTTTGATTCTTTTCTATCTGCATTAGTTCTTCTTCCATAGCTTTTACCCAATTTTCCTCATTGCAAGCTTCATTCATAGTTTTAGGTTCAACTTTAGAAATTAAACATTAGTTTATCTGTTCTTCTGCAACTCTTTTTCTTGTCAATACCCCTTTGTTTTTGTCACCTATAATCTGATCTTCAGAATGATTGATCCTTACATACCTGGGAGTTTTAACAACACTTTCTAGAGCCTCTTCTTCTTCATGTTGATTGTCTTATTGTTCAACTTTTTCTTCATTTACCATAGCAGCAAGATCATCTAATTCATAGCAGCTCAGATATGATATTCTTTCCTTGTCCTCATCCACTTTCACATTTGCACTCTCAACAATCTTTTTCAGTCTCTTATTGTAGCATCGATAGGCCTTACTCTTGGTAGAGTAACCAAGAAAAATTCCTTCATCACTTTTAGCATCAAACTTTCCTAGCTCTTCTTCTCTTCTAATATAGCATTTGCTACCAAAAACTTTGAAATATTTCACTTTAGGAACTCTTCCATACCATAATTCAAAATTAGTTTTAGAGTTGTTACTTTTGACTTGAACTCTATTTTGGATGTACACAATGGTATGTATGGATTCTCTCTAGTATACTTCTAGTAGGTCAACTTCCTTTAGCATAGTCCTAGTAGCCTCTTGAACTGTCCTGTTCTTTCTTTTAACAACTCCATTCTGCTGAGGAGTCCTAGGTGCAGACAACTGTCTCTTTATCCCTTGCTCCTCATAGAAAATATTGAATTAATTTGATGTGAACTCACCTCCTCTATCAGACCTTAAGCATTTGATCCTCATTTCTAACTCCTTTTCAACCATTGCCTTGAAAACTTTGAACTTGTTTAGGGCTTTAGATTTTTCTTTTAGAAAAGTGACCCAAGTCATTATAGAATAGTCATCAATAAGCAACATAAAATACTTGTCACCTTGCAGACTTCTTGTTCTTGTGGGACCACACAAGTCTGTGTGCACTAGATCCAATAAACTAGCAGAGAATTGCTCTTTTCTCTTGAAGCTTGTTCTTGTCTTCTTCCCCAATTGACATTCCTTACACATGGTATTGGCAGGTTTCACAAGCTTTGGCAAATCTCTCATAACCTGAGCTTATCTTCACCAAATTATGAAAGTTGATATGACACATCCTTCTATGCCATAGCCAACTCTCATCTGTTTGAGCCAATAAACAATAATCATTAGTTCCTCTTAATTGGTAAATGTTACCTCTGGTCTTCTTACTGGTAGCAATCACTATTCTAGAGCCTTCCATGATCTTACACCCATTATCTTTGAATCTCAGATCATAACCTTTGTCACACATTTGACCAACACTCAAAAGATTATGATTTACACCCTTCACATATAGGACATTATCACTATTGTTCTTTCCATCAAAAGAAATAGATCATTTTCCACAAATCTTACTAGCTACATTATCTCCAAACCTAACCAGTCCTCCATCATACTTTTCCAAACTCACAAACTTGCTTTTGTCACCGGTCATGTGATGTGAGCATCCACTATCAATAATCCATTCATCCTTATCTTTCTCAACCTGAACAGCCAAGGCGCTTTCTTCCACTGGTTTTTCTTCCATCATACAACTAGCAGGATTAGTAGACACAGGTTCTTTGATTGCAATAAAAAAATATTCATTTGCACTAGTACTAGCATCATCAGATTTATCTTCTGTCACACCTTCATCATCAAGATTTGTAACATAGTAGCATTTCTTTGGAACCCTAGGTCTATTCTCAAATCTTTTTCTATTCCTTTCAATTCTCTTAAGACATCTAGAAGCATAGTGACCAACCTTACCACATGTAAACCATTTGAAAGGTAATTTGCCTTTGAACTTACCATAACCTCTTTGTAGTCTGTCAACAAAGTTTGTTTCAATTTCATCAAGCTCATTAACAGGTTCCACCTTGTACTTTTCAGCTTTGGAGATCTTCTCTAAAGTACTAGCTTTCAAAGTAGTCTCAATCTTCGGTAGAGCATCACCAAGTTCTCTCATCTCAAAAGCTGTAAGCTTTCCTAGTAACTGATCCTTGGTGACTTCTTTCATAGTCATTACTTCTTCAATTATAGCTACCTTGTGACTGTAGGACTTAGGTAATGACCTAAGAATTTTCATCACAACTTCCTTCTCCTCAATAGTTCCTCCCATACCTTTTATTCCATTCACAAGTTCATCAACCTTGTTCATGAAGGCTATTATGTTTTCATCTTCTCTCATCTTTAAACCCTCATATTTTGCCTTCAGGCCCTGTAATTTGGTGCTCTTTACAAACTCATCTCCTTCATATAGATTTTTCAACTTGTCCTAGACTTCATAAACTGCTTCCAAATTTATGACCTTTACCAACTCGGTGTTAGATAAAGTACTTAACAAAGAATCTCTCGCTCTTATATTTAACTCATATTCTTTGATTTCATCTTCGGTTGTTAGACCATTCTGAGGCATGGTATGTGTCATTTCTGTCACTTTCTAGACTTTGTAACAAATACAAAGGAGATGCATTTTCATTCGCACCTTCCAGAGAGCATAATTCATTCCATCAAACTGCGACGCTTCCTTCTTGTAGTAAGACATCTTAGATCTTCCTCAAGCTGTTAGGCTTTCTTCTGAGGAACCTTGCTTTGACACCAATTGTTGAAATGTACAAGACAACTGAGGGGGGGGGGTGAATCAGTTGTCACAAAACTTTAACCACTTATCAACACATCAAATATTCAACTAATGTTATTAAGAGTTAACCATGAAAGCATGAAACTTGAAGCTCAACACAATAACATATTCAACACATGAGACACCATATTTTTATGTGGAAAACCCTATAAGGGAAAAACCATGGTGGGTGTTAGCCCATAGAAATATATATGTTATAATAATACCAAAAAATAGAGGCTCATTGACCAAAATTCTCACTACAAATATTGAGGTTCATTGCCAAGATCAGCTCACTGCTAAGGATTGGTGAACTAATTTGATAACATCTACTCCATACCTGAGTTTAGTTCCATTGAAGTACAATATAACTTCTCTGCTCTGCTTTTTTTACACCTCTTCACTTATCTTTGCATTTTTGCACAAGGACATCTTTTTCACAACTACATTACATGCTTTTATATAATTCATCAACCTTATAATGTACATCAAGGTCAGCATTACATTCATCAACCATTAGAACTATCTCCAAGGCTGACATTACAAACATACATAGAAATAGGTTTGGACCTAAACAAAACTAGCTAAGGAAAATATATATGTGGATCATGTTATGCCTTAGGTGGGACTCAAATGCAATCTTCCATGCCACGACATGCTTTCACAATCTTTGATGCATCTCCGCAAGTCCTAAAAATAACCAAGTCGACCAAGACTTGGGTTAACACTAAGTCTTCTAAGAATAGTCTTCATCCACGATCCAAATTTCTCTTTGCAGACCAATCCAAAGGTAAGAACATTACCAGGAGACATCCACAAGCACATTGTAATCACTAGGAACAACCACACAATCCATAACCATTCTGCGAAGAAGATTCTTCAAATCAAAACACATAAACAACACTGTCAACCACTGTCATAGAGAAAAGATAGCTTGCAGATCACCAAACCATGAACCATTAGAGTTGAAGGCACTTATTATCATTTCAGACTTAACTCTAGAATTGTAGACCATAATACTTCAATGTGGAGGAATACAGAGCAAAATACTTTCTCCCTGTCACTAGTGAATACTTAGAAAAAGTAGTTTTTACTCTGGTGAACATAACTCACTCAGATCTTCATACTGAAGGCTCAAACTTGGAACACAACATCTTCAGACATGCCTCTAAACAACTTCCAATGTGCAGACAAAGATATTCATTCTACAAGAAATGCAGAGCAATCTATTGGACTATTCTATTGTGAACAAAGATACTCTTCTGTATACTGTTTCAACCAGAGGAGCAAATTTTCTCAAAAGCACTTGGAAACTCAGTATCAAGATCACTTACTCATTGTCTTCAACACTTATATATGCCAATGAAAAGCATCTAACTCATTACAAGTAAACATCAAAACAAGAGCACAGTTGACACTAATGACAACACAGATATGTTGACATCAATGACAACATCGATTAGTCACATACTTGCAAATAGCCATGTTGATTTGACGTCCATACCAACTTCTGAGACTGGAGATGCTTCAAGCCTGAGTGGTAGAGAGATGATTTGAGCCTGAGGTAGGGTCTAAACCTCACTTTTGTCATTCACGCTTTCCTGTTGTTTTGATTTTTCTTGTTTTTCATGCTGAAGAGATCTGTTTAGACAAGGGTCCCCTATAAGGGCACCCAAGTCCACACAGGGCACTAGTGTCTCATTTAGGCACCCTAGTCTATGTTGGTGACATAGTCAAGAGACACTGCTAATTGGGTAATGTTGTCATTGATAGAAACAAGGAAAATAGAGCTGAGGATGATTGGGAACTCAACTTGGAACAACCTACATACAAGGTTTTGGTCCGGACACAAAAGACTAAGGCATAATGGTTAAGTACTGACAACATAGAGTTAGTAGTAGAGACTCAAGTGGTATTCCTCTGCAGTTGATAGTCAAGGTATGCAGTTTAAGTATGTTATTTAGGATTGTTTGGAGGTACTATGTTCAAGAATACAAGTCCTGATGACTTCCAGAAGTTAAGTAGTGATTGGTCTAAGTCCGCGTGAACAAAACTAAGACATGAGCAGTACACAATGTCTGAGAAAAAGGGTCCACATTTCTCTGCAGTTGCATAATTTGTCTTATAGTTCTGGAGGTATGATCTATGATGAGTGAAGAGCCTCTGATATGGATTTGAGCAGGTCTAATGGTCTACAATGGAAGATGTTGTTTGATAGTTGAACTGAACTAGTAAACAATCTGTGAATAAGACCAACCTAATAGTATGATGTGTGTGGTAAAGTTTTGGTGTTTGAAACTTAATCCTAAGTGGTAAATAGTTAAGGCCGACATGTGTGATGGTGTTTCAAACATTGTTGGGGTCCGCCATAGATTTTGGGAAATAAATTTGGCCCATAGAGCACATAATGCATGACTACATGGTAAATTTTATTAGGCTGACCTGATTATGAAATGAATCTTGTTGAGGATATAAATACTCAATGGATTGTGATGTAAAAGTGTGTGTAGTACGAATTCAAAGTGTGAAGGATTATGAGTAGAATGCAAAGTAGAAAAAGTTGAACAAGGATAGAAAATAGAGTATATGTAGTAAAGTTGAGAAGCATGGCAAAATAAATGAAGACCTTTGAATCTATATATTGAACCTTCAATGGAATTGGGATCCAACATGTGGTAGATGCATTTATAACAGTTCATCTTCTGGCAGTGAGCCAATCCTTCTTCTTTTTCATTTTCTCTTGGCAGTGAGCCTTTGTGCAGTGAGAACTTCTTCATAGGGCAGTGAGCCCTAAGGCAGTGAGCCTTCTTGTAATTCGATATTGAGCTATCATAATATATTGTGAGCTAACACTCACCGTGGTTTTTCCCTCTTTAAGTTTTGCACGTAAAAATCTTGGTGTCTATGTGCTATGTCTTTATGGTTGCTGTTCTTATGTTTGTTCTACTTTCATGTTATTAATTTTGGAAATTGGATTAATAAACAAGTTAACAAGTGGTTTTGTGGAATACTGATTCACCCCCCCTCTTAGTATTCCTTACTTTCAACAATCTACCTAGGGCACCCAAGTCTTCCCAGGGTGCCTAGGTCCACCTGGGGTGCCCAAGTGTAGGAGGGACAAGGGCCTCAAGTGAAGGGCACAAATTGATGTTGTAGATACTTAATGATTTTTTTATGATGTGCACTGCTTCAACCTCTCAATATCTATCCTACAGGTTGTTCTCGAGATGTGAGAGCATACAGGTGGTTGCCTGATATTGCTTCTTCAAGATCACATCGGTACTATGACCTGTTGGTTTATAGATTTGCCACCTAACTCTATATTCTCATGCCCATACAAGTGACAAATGTAACAACAGTTGAATAGATTGCAATGGTATTTTACAATGACTCTCTGCTTATTTACCAACGTGTAGCTACCTTCTTATAATATTCAATGAATGAAAACTCAAATTTCTTTTAACCAGAAAGCAAAGGAAAATGTGGTGCTTTTAACCAGAAAGCAATAAAGGCAATATTTCCCAAAATCAACTGAAATGAATGAAGCACAAAGACTTCCACAACAAAGACTATAATGAATCAATAAACAAGAATTACACCATCTATCATACATTCACTACCATAAACCATTCACCAAAAGATAAAGGCTTCACAACAATGAGTAGAAATTGAAATAACCAACTGCTCCAATACATAAAGATAACCAATCCACAACAATATATTCAACATAGGAAGAATATGAATTCAAAAAACCATAACACAAAGTTTACAATCATCCAAACTCCACTGCATTGATTTCTATTTCATATATTAAAGCAATTGAAAAGGAAAGAAAAATTGATCTATCACTAACACAAAGTTTGCCAAAAGATTCATACATCGACCTGCTAATTAAATTTATAGCCAAGTCACCCAATAACTATCTTTAAAACCTAATGGATTCTTGAAGACAACCGATTAAAAGAAGTCATAAATTAAACACCGTTTAAAATAAGGACCCTCTAGAGCCAATAGTTTTTGAGAAAATATGAAAATACTTTAAAGCATAAGAAAAGAGAATTAATTAATAATTTCCATGTCCTCCTCTTCAACATTGTCTCTTTGTATTGCTTCCTTCTCCTTCACCTGTTTGTCTTCATTACATGAGTCACCTTGTGTCGCTTGAGCTGCCTGCACCCTTAACTTTGCCTTGTAAGCCTTGTACTTGTTGATGATTGATGATAGCACCATACTACTGGGACATCCTTTCATGCTGATTTAGAGCTTCTTCTTGCTTACTGCCCTGTCAGCATTAGTCACCTTTTTATGTGTGTCATCCAGCCCACATTTGAGTGTTTTAACATATGTCCATATTCTTGCAACCTTGCCACTTATCTCTGCTGTGATGACATCATAACTCACCATTTCCTCAGTCACCATCTTTTTGAAGTTTTGCTAAATTTCCTTAACATCAAGCGATTTGTCATCATCATCACTAACAACCTCTATTTCAAAGACAACATAATTACCTTTAATGTCTTTGAGTTCTGTGTACTAAAGGGCGAAAGTGCTTCTCATTTCATCCTCAAGTGCACCCACAATAGATAACTTCCACTCTATCACATTAGCCCAAGCAATAGAGTTCATTTCCCTAGGATCATGCAACACTTCCTTGGCCACTAGAATGTTAACATCCATTTCAACCATATCTTGTATTTCCTTTGAGACTAGGGATAGGCTATTGTGGTCATTTCTGATAGTTTGGAAATCATCTATCATGGTCTCTCTCTTACTAGAAATGGAGTTAAATAGATTATAGGCTTCCTTAATACATATCAGGCCATTTCTCTATCCACTACTCAACAACACTACTCAGGGCTTGTGATCTTTTTATTTGTTGCAATAAATTAGGGTCAGGGGAACTAATTCTCATATTAGGCAAGGCATTCACTGATGGTGTTGTATTCTTCAAAAATGACTAAATGAAAAGGGGCAGGGAACTTACTTGTGCACACAACTTAGTATTCTCTTCTTGTTCCTTTTGACTCTTTTTGATAAATTGCTAACTGAATATTTTGCATGATAAATATCTCCCTCAATAGTTAAGGGTCCCATGTCTACTCTGCTCAGATTAAAATCTACCTCAGTCACTTCATCCTCATTCTTATTTCCCACTAGATCTACAATCTCCAAAATCTAGTTTCTTGTGGTAGAATCAATTACGATTCTTGATTGATGTCCTTTTATCTTGTTTACACTTAAGAGGAAGAGGGAATATTGGCATTACTAGCCACACTCACTACACCATCTGAATGCACACATGGAGAATTGTGCTTTAGAGGATTACTTAAATTGGGTGAATTTGGTGTACTTAACAAGAACTACAACACATTATCCTCTCCTAACTGAGTAAAAATTAAGGAATCACTATCACTTACAAGATTGTTGAAAGGGGGCACATGGTCTGCTCTTGGTGGAGAAGCAACCAATCTAGTGTTACTCTTCACTAGTTGACCATCTTGTTCACACACCATTTTCAGCTTACTGACATCTTCATAGGGCTTCTCACCATCTCCACTCTATTGTGAGCCAACTCTTTGAAGAGTTGGGTCCAAACTAGATGACCTTTTCTGGGAGTGAGTGGTTTGAGATCTATTCTGCCCTTGAGCAGATGAGTCCCTTGGCGCTGCTAAACCAACTTGTTCTTTTATCTTTCCTTTCAGCCATTTCTCTATTCTTCTTATCACATGGAAGGAGCGAAACTTAACATCAGTGATCTCCTTTCCTGACCACTTTATAGGAGGTAGGGGTTGTAACGAGGCATCATGATAACCCTAATCTAGAATATTAGAATTATCATCAACCATATCAGGAACTCGCATAGGCAATTCAAAAGTACAGATCTGATCAATGGTTAATCGCATCCAATTCCTCCTTTGCACTTCCCTCTCATCTAAACAGTCCTCCCAAAAATCTTTGAGTTGGGGCTTTTGCTAGTATGAACCTCCACCATGCATGTTTCCTTTCACAAAATTCTTACTATCAAAGGCCACCCAGGCAAACAAACTATGAAGATTGAACTTAGCCAACAATTTATCCACACTTCTAGCACTTTCATTGATTTTACAGGAATAGCAAGAAATTGTCACAAGGAAAGAATACCCTTTCTTTTAGATTGTGTGATACTTTACATTCCCGACCACCATTTGACGACATAGCTCCAGAAATATGAGGTAATCTGATGGATATCATGACAATTTCAATGGGGCATTTTCAAAACCCCCAATCCTCAAATAGGAGAAGCAATCAAACTGCACATAAAAACTTCCAAAATTTATCACTAAGGCAGCAACCTCTGCAAAGAACCTTCTCTCTAGTGAACCCTCAATTCTTTTTGTAAGCCACATAGAAAATGCATCATTAATTCACTGAAAATCTTTCATGCCTTCACTCTTCTACAATTGTGGTAAAGTTTGGTACACAGGTTTGCCGAGGGTGTTGGTTCCTAAATCAACAGATTTGTAAAACCCTAAAAGGATGCCAAGCTTTATGATTAGATCTTATAAGTGAGTTGGCCAACGAACAGAATCAATCAAAATGATTGGAATTCCCTGCACTTTAGGCTCTACTATGCCTAGGTGGGTATTAACTTATTTTCACCACTGAATTATTGAATCTTCAAAACCTATTGGTGAATCATGAGCAAATTATGGATTTTATAAAATTTTATCAATTAAATGATCCAAATCAAATCTACTTCAAGTTGGCATATGATTTTGAAATAGATTCAATTAGCTTACCAACCACTACTCGTACTCCTATAATAGAAAATCAAGATTGGATTTTAGAATATTATACAAGGAATGATTTTGGAAAAGAATTGATCAGTGCCTTTCCTAGGTAGTGGAGTCTAGATACAAATAGATGGCACAATATTTGTTTATGGCTGGCATAAACAGACAAGATTATCTTTTATCAGGTTCTTCTTATTTATCCAATTGAGTCCCCCAGAATACTGTGACCTATTCAGAGGAATTTAATTCTTTCTTGAAGAAACCCTATTAAATAAATCACACAAAACATAAATTGTCTTTTGATAAATTAGACATATACTTGATATGCTAATCTAAATAATAAGGAAGAAACAAAATGGAGACGACCAGATAAAAATCTATGAATAATACTCAACAAGTAATTGACAACCAGAATTTAGGCACCAGAGAAATGCAACTTTTTCATTGATTTGCTTCAAAAAATATGCCTTTACAATGTCTCTTTCAAAAATCAAATTCCCATAGAGCTTTTCCCAAGGTCTTGGTTTCCTTCTTATAGGGACGAAGGAAGCAACAAGCTTCAGACCTTTCACATTAAAAAATGACTCTTCATATTCCCACCCTTTGGTGTAACATATTACAATATTCACTTTTAGCAAGTCTTAATAAGACCGCCAAATATTGAAATACATTTGAAAAAGCATAAGAAACAAGAAAGAGACAAAAGTTGGATGTCTAAAGTTTGCTGATGAAGACTTGATGACTGATGACACTGGCCTAATGTTAAATTGCTCCTCTACATCTTTGACTTGATCAATCTTCTTTAGTCAGATATTTCTGCTCCCATTGGTACATTGTGTATTCACTAGGCCATTTGTGTTCTTGAATCTGAAGCACATTGGTCTAATGATCCTTCCATATTTTATTTAAAAGTCCTCTGCTATCTTAGATGAACTTGGCATATCCTGTCTAATTTAATTATTCTGTCCAGTATCAAATTAAAACTTTAAACATTCATTTCTTCATCCTGTTGATGATTGTTTTTTACACACTCATAACAAAAGTTAAAATTCATAAATGAACCTAACTATCTTGAAAGATATGAAGAAATTGACTAAGATTACTTGATCCCAAGTTTCCTTATTGGTCAGGTCTTGACCTGTTGGACCATTCAGTAGGTTATTATGAAGCTGTAATATGCAAGGGGCCTTATGTGATTTAAAGTGGGTTTGTGACTTACTGGACTCTTATTATGCAAACTAATACAAATATCAACTTTCTAATCATTCATTTGCATAAAATCGTTACTGTACCTCAAAGCTTTATATGATTTATATTCAAACATTCTTTGCTTTTCAACTATTTATGAAGATTATCAAATATCCACTTATTGCTCTTAAACTCTTCAAATGTTGGATAATCTCCTTTAGATTTCAACGTTTAAGTCAAGTATTTCAAAGTTGTTGGGAAAAGTTAGAGAAATTAAAATTCACCATCATTCACTATAGGATCTAAACATTCTGTTATGCACACAATAAGAAATACAACAGATTCAATTAAACCAGTAGACTAAATCATTAAATACAAATATCCTAAGTATTTTCATGAATACTGCATTCAAGATTGCGAGCTTTAAGAGAAATTATTTTAAATGCAAGGAAGAGCTAGAAGACAATTAGAAAATAGACGCAGACCTCTAGATTCACTTATATTCAAAATACAGTCATACAAGATTTATAATGTAGGAATGAATCTTAGCTTTATTAATCGAATATACAAAAACTTACAGTGCTTTACAGATACATTAAGAAAGCTGGACATTCCATGCATTCCTTAATGCAGACAACATGTGACCTCCTCTAAACTAAAATATTCTACTCCAAAATTCTCAAAAAGAATTTACAATTACTAGCTAAATGCTAAAAATCCCTGTGTAACTAATATACAAGTAGCTCGTCTCTTACATAGAATTTGAATTCCCTCCCATGCTATGGTTACAACCTTCCACAAAATGGTTACAACCACAATTCTACGGTTATAACCATGACTATACGGTTAAGGTCCTTTCATTACTGACCAATGGTGTGCTCTCATTTCATAACCGTGTGCCAATCCACTACTTGGCAATTTCTCCTCTTAAAGGATGCTCTTGGAATCTTTCACAATTAAGATTCCCATTTCATGTGACCTTTTCCCGCCAAGGCTCTTCATTTGATTTCCTCTCAAAATTCTTTGCTCTTGACTCCCTTTTCACCTTTTCAAATATTTCTTGAAGTTGCCAATCACACCCTCCACAAAGGTGCGGTCCCCTCCTGGACTTTATGCTAAAATGAACTCTTGCATCACCACCTTTTCTTTCAACTCTTTTTCTTCATTCTCTAAGTTTTCTCTTCTTTTCTAGTACTTCTTCATTTTGGCTCTTTCTTCCATCAATGTATCCATCATTTGCTTGCTAAGGATTGCATCAGGATTTTTTGTACAGGGTGTGAATATGGCCCTGAACTCTATCAATGCTCTCTTTAAGTCGTAGGTTGGCATCTCTGCACATTCATACTGTAAAAGTCTTTCCATGATTTTCTTATGCACTTTGATCATCCCTTCTGCCCTTTTCTCCAGCTCCTACATGACTACCATATTTATTTTGAGGTTATCTTCCTCAAATCTAAGTTCCAAAATCATCTGCGGCACTTGATTTGACAATGTGATATTGAGTGCTCCCTCATTTATCAATTCTTCAGCTCTTGTCTCAATTTCAGTCAATTGTTCAATTTTAGATCTGTACTCCCATACCCTTATTGACAATTATTTATTAATACCATACATTGATTCTTCTCTTCTATGGCCACTTTCTAGCTCTTCACAGCTTGCCCTATTGTTTGTTTGTCTCCTTGCAAAAAAACATGAAACCATTCATCAAAAATGTTGCCCTTGAACCTTTTATTTTCCATGTCATGTACTTCCTCCTTAGATACTATTGCTATGTCAGAAGGTAAGTCAGGCACTGTGGCACTGGGGTCAAATATCCCTTGAATGAATTGCTGGAGTTGGACAATGTGTCCTTTCAATACCTCCTATTTATTTTTGTCTTTCCTCAGCATTTCTGCTGCACCTGGTTCATATCTTTCTACTTAGTGATGTGTTGTTCCCTCATGGAATGCCCGAGGTCTAGATTAAGTATCTTGTATTCCTCCAGGGTGATCTCACCTTTTTCTTTCTCCCTCTATGGTATGGCTAGGTTTAGGGTTCTGGATCCATCTGGATCCCTCTGTATTGCAGACATTAGCCTAGCCTTTCTCTTTTCTCTTCTTGGAGTAGTTCTCTCCCCCAATAAGCTTTTGATGTCAATAGGAGCTAGATGTATTTATTTCTTCTCCTTTCTTATCTCTCCTTCCAGCCAGGTAGGCACCTCTTTTATGCCTTCTGTAACTTTCTCTGCATCAATCACCTCCTCATGAGGTTTATCTATTCCAATTTCCTCCTGTTGCTACTGTTCATGTTGTTGCTCTTGCTGTTGTTCTTATTGTTGAAGTGTTTCCTCTTGTTGTTGTTCTTGTTGTTCCTACTGAAGTGGGAGCTCTTATTGTTCTTCTTGTTGTTCCTACTAAAGTGGGAGCTCTTGATATATGGGATTATTTGATTGCTCTTTTGATCCAACCTCATTTTCTTCCTCCATATTTCCTCCTCGATCCTTTTCTTTAGTTGTTTTTTCCACTGATGACTTCTCTCTTTGATCATCTCCTGCATGTATCTATTCACTACTCGGCTTATTCACATCTTCTTCTTGTTCATCATCTAACGGTTGGTCATCAGGCTCATTCTCATCTATTTTATCTTCTACCTCTGTATTTCCTGTCTGTGGTTGCTGTGGATGTATCGGTGAATTGGCCTTTACCTCATCTTCTTTTACTTCCTCTTCTTGGGTTTGCAAGTTTTATGTATTTTCCTCTTCTTCACCTTGCTCCCCATACATGTTTAGCATGTCTAAAGCATCGCTCTCTGAGGTGTCCTCTTGTGCTCCATGTCTTTCTCTGTTTACCTCTTCGGATGATTTTTCTTTTTTAGTTTCTTCAATCTTATGTGCTTCCTCTTGCACATCTCTAATGATTTCTGGTGGCACTAGAGTACCAAATGGATCAACAGATCCTGTGTTTGCCTGCACCTCCTCTTTTTCAAATTCTATATTTTGTTCTGTTTTCATTTCATCTTGTAGGTTTGATTCTTCTTCTTCACTGAGGAAATCACTTGATTCTTCCTCCATGTCAATCACTTTCCCTTTATACATTTTCCTTTCTTCACTGTCACTGCTTTCAATCTGCACAGTCTCTACAACAATGGGTTTGGCTTTACTAACTTCTGACTCGTGCAGCCTCTCTCCAGCCAACTCTACTTTTACTCTGATAAAGGTTTGTCCTGGTTCTATTGATGTGGAGGCACTGGCTATATTATTTAGCTTTTGTCTTACTTCCTACGCTCCAATCACATCAATCGGCTTAGAAGTTTCCCCTTTTGACAAACCTATGGGAATTGCCCTCATGATTGATGGTCATGCTGCCTCTTTTGTAGCCTGTGCTTCTTCTACACTGATCTCATGGCTCATGGATTTTGCATCAACAAAAGTTTGAGATGCCACTACTACTGTTATGCCTAAAGCATATGGATCCATCAATGTAGCATTTTTATTCTTTTCCATAATTCTTGCCTCTACAACTTTTCTCTACTTGTCATAGAAACATTGCAAGTCTTCACTGGGCTCTGCCTTTCTCTTCCTTCCCTTCTTTGGGAATGTAACTTCTTTTCCTTCAGCTTTGAGCTCTTCTATCCTGTTCTTAAGCCATGTTTTTGAAAATAATATCACAGGTTTTGTCAAAATATCCAATGATGTGTTCCAAGGCTTCGACCAATCAGGCTCTGTAATGGGAGCCAGCCTAGCTTGTGCATAACCTTGGTGCAACAATTTGTCATCCTCACGAACCTCTGGAGGAACATAGATATCACCAATAGACTTCATTTGTTCAATAGTCAATCTCTTATGAGCTCTCTTTCTCACTTCCAAGTCACTCTTACAGTTAGCCCAGAAATCTTCAATATGCACCTGATGCTTGTAATTCTTGTCAACAAAGGTTTGAATTCTGTGAAATGGATCAAACCTTCTAGCCAAATCAAATTCCTGGAACCCATAATACCTTAGTTCTTGTTCTGAACAGGCTGCAGCATCCTCACTGATACAAGAATACCTTCCAATGGCCCAAGGTAGCCTCACATTTCCCCTGCCATTAAATTTCCTCTTGTACATCCTGAAAGCATTCAAATTTTGTCTTGAAAACTCCAAGACAATCAGTTTGTCAGAAGGGTATCTTGGGAGCATAAATGGCCTCCCCTCAAATCCTTCAGTTCTTATGTATGAAAATTGTTCAAATTGTATGAACCATGAACAATGCAATCCAATTATATGTTCAGCCTCTTTAAACAATCTTTTGCTTGGTTCATTATTTAGTACTCTCACCATGTAGGTATAGAAAACATCATTAACTAAAGCAAATTTCTTCACGGTATTCTCCTCTTGTAATTCTGGGTAATGTTCATACACCAACCTCTATTCAGGGCGATTCCCTAAAACACCAACTCTTTCTAGTCCATGTATGTGCGGTCTAATCTCTGCAGCACAGGAGTATAATATATAGGAAGACATAAAAAAGGGCAAGCCTTTCTGCTGTCTCATCATAGCCTGCCTCCATATGGCTGTGCTAATGGCTTTGGCCCAATGAATTGGTCCTTGTTTCTTTTCCCCTATTCTTAGGTATTCTATGACAGTGAACATCCAGGGCTCACATTTGGTGCCATCCCTCAACCCAACTAGTCTGCTCAGCATAGTGATCATCAAATATATCTCCTCTCTAAAATGTATCCTCAGTAGATTTTTAGGAATTCTGGCCACTGCCTTTGTTTTGTTCTCTGGACTGTACCAGTGGCAAAATATTTTACCCTTACAGTCTCCATCATTTGTGTAGAAACTCTCACTATACTGATCAATATCAGTATCTGCTATCTTATCAGTGATCTCCAATCCAAAAGTTTTTGGAATCCCCTCAAGAGTCAGATCAGCAATTAATCTGTCATGTAGGATTACTTTTCTTGTATTAGGGTCATACAAGATTACACAGTCTAGACATAGATCTTTTGCCTCCATAGCCAGAGGAAACCCTGCAGCTCTATATAGTCTACTATCCCAAATACATTTCATATCTGGGGAGGCATCTACAGTAGTGATTTTCTTCAACACATCCTCTGCATCATAAGTTCCTATGTTTGTATCAGTACCCATTCTGCTTGTACCAATCAGGGTTGGACAGGCTCTGTATATCGACAATTCTTCTTTTTCTACTTCCTTCCTTGGTTTTCTCTCTTTCTTTACTTCATCCCCAGAGTCTTTCTTTTGTTTAGGGGCCATCCTGTAGAAGTATACATGTCTCAATTTTCGTTTCCACTTCATATCTAGGGTTTTACTGTGAATATCTATTTTCTACCATTAACCCTAACCTATTTGCTTTTCCTGTTATTTTACCCTTAAAGGGACTAAGCTCTGTTTAGCTAATTAACAGTTAAAACGGTAATTTTAAGAAATGCATGCATTTTGAAAGCGAAATTACTGTAACTAACAGTTACGTTTTACCATTCAAAAATCAAATGGGGTCCAGAGATAAATACCTATTTCTGTGACTGTTCAACCTTTGACGTTGACTTACTTTTACCTTTCACCTTCACCCAGCAACTGTAACTTCATTAATCCGGTAAATTCCCTTCAATTTTATTGTGACAGCGCCTTCTCTACAAATTTCAACGTTAACAATATATCTCGGAAGCAAAATAACAATAATTCTGCCCTAACCCTCATTAAATTCCCTTTGTTTGAGCATTAAACTCTCATTAATTATAGTAATTAATGCGTTGCGACCTTCGGCTTTCCTTTTTCAGTGTTTGAGTTTTTTTAAACTTTTGACCGTTAGCTTAATTAAACATGCATTTTCTTTTGTATATCTCATTGTATGTTTTTCTTGTATCTTTTCATTGTATCTTTGAACATACAATCACTTTATGCACAAAATTGAACTAAAGCCCTTTTCCCCTTTACCTTTTCCATACACCCTTTGTACTCCCTGCTTGTATACCTCACTTGTATATTCTATTGTATAATCGCATATACAAACACATTATACAAGTATTCTTTCCCTTTATTCTTTCGCAATGCCTTTTGATTCTTTGTAAATCGGGATTCTACATTATAAACATACAAACACCCAATATACAAGGACTTCTCCATTTTTAACTCTTTTCTGACATTCGGCTTGTATTTCAATTTTGTATCTCTGAATGCGCATCTGCTTGTACATCATAAAACATACATTCTCATTATACAAACATTCAAATGTACAAACGCTGGGACCCACCTTACCTTTCCTTTGTATCTCCGCGATGTTCAAAACTCAACGTATCTCTTAATATACAATTCGGATGTGATACATTGATTTAACTGTACTTTAATCTTCTTGAGTTCTGGCTTGTATGTGAAAAGTGATGTATATTTTGAACATACATACAAGCGAAAATATGCAACAGTTTAACTTCATTTTATAATCCCTTCGGTTCCGGTTCTTATAAAGTGCAATGTATATCAGAGTTGTATATAAGAAATGTACAATGCACAATATACATTAACTTTATTGTCTTTGATAACTTTTCAGTTTTGCGCTTTGTATAAATCAATTCATCACGAAATATACTTTAAGTCCGAATGCATCATTTATACCGAGTTTGAATTTACTTTCAATTCCGCGTCGTATAAAACACAATGTATATTTTACCTTGTATATCCCGAAACATACATAAGGCAAAAAATATACAACAGCTTAACCTTATTCCATAATTGCCTCGATTTTGCCCTGTATAAAGTGTTTGTATATTTCGTTGTATATTTCATTTCATCCAAATATACAAACCCCGATATACAAGCAACGGACTTAACTATTTATTCACTTGAACTTTGAACCTTTCTTAATTCCACCTTGCATAAAACACAATGTATACCTAATATTCATTAAGTCCCAATACATTATATTTACCAAAATTTGCTTTACCCTCGAACTTGCATTGTATAAAGTGGAATGCACGTGTCCCGATACCTTGCATACAAAACCCAACATATACAAGCATTATACATTATTTAATAACATTTGAATTCCACGATGTATATTATTCTTTGTATCTCATGATTGTATATTTCACATCCGCCAAATATACAAGTGTCAAACATACATCGATTATACCAACTTTTAATATCTCTTCAATTTTGCGCTATGTATAAAGTGTTGTATATTTACCTGTATGTTTTCCATTTGCCAAATATACAAACCCTGATATACATAGCGGATTTCAACATGTATACACTCCAACCTAACTCCCTTCGGGTCCACCCTGTATGTATGTATAAAACATTCCCCAAATGCATACAAGGAAAAAAGCAACAAAATAAGAAAACTCGACGACTTCCCCTTTTGTGACCAACACAAAAGCATGATACACAAATGTATTTGTATATGAGATGACCTTGCATATACAAAGAACTTTGTATATACAAGGCACAAACCCTCTAATTGTACATTTACCAAAAACAACAATAACTTGCAAAATACGGCGAATTTAAGAAAAATTCAAAAAGCAACCCCTGTTTATTTTCAACAAGGAATTCACCTATACTTTGACCTGGTACCCAAATGCAATTTTTCCACTATTTCTAACAAAGTTTGAATTTTCAGCTCCTTTTTCCCTTTCACCACCAAGCAAACCACACGAACAAGCAAAGCAAACCAACTTCAACAGGGGGTCCTCATTTTGCTAAGGAGTAAAATGGGGCATGTTGTGAGCATCACAACTAGCAACCAAATAAAACAATTAAATTAAAATCATTAAAGAAAACTGAAATGAAATAAATTCATAATTTTTGACTATCTTTTATGTAACTCATCATTTAACTTGAGACCTAAGGTATTCAATAAGGTGCATGAATTTTCCTTTTCAGTTTAAGTGGGTGCGCGTGATTAATTATCCTCATCTTGAAAATCAGTTGAACAAACTAGTGACTGATATTAGATTACCTAGTTGATGTCATTCCCCCATAGCCAACCGGATAGGGCCTTGTTGTCAGCAGGCGTCCATAGCCCTGGCAAGGTTATCGTTATAATTCTCCTAAGTAGAGCCCCACTGCCAGTGAGCTCTATAGCCCCAGTAGAGTTACTTAGATGGCTTAACCTGGATTTTAAATAAAATCTAGTTTATTTATTTATTTATTTTATATTTTGATAAAGATTGAGATTTCATAAGATATAACAGTTGCAACTTTATGATGCAAGGAATGGTCACTTGCAGAAATTAAGCTGAGAATTGTAATGGTAGTAAGGGTGACCTCTGATTTTTCACCTAATATCTACACTGGTAAGTTCAACAAACCCAAGGATTTTAGGTGTGTCATTGTTAGAAACTTCTCTTGAATACTCAACCCATTCTTATTGAATACAAAATTTCACAAGTCAACTAACCTTCTATATTCATGACAGTCACAACAAGTTATGTATAAATTTCAAATGATTAACTTGAATGTTCCAAATTTTATGTTGTTTTCAATGGTTGCTAATCTACTCTTGCATACTCTAGAACAAAACAAACATCTTTTCCGAAGCAACACACAACAAACACACAACAGAAGCCAACAGAAAACAACAAAACAAGACAAAGCAAAACACAACCAAAACAAAAACAAAAAAGACAAACCTATACAATTATCCACATTATGATACAACAGACCAACAACCTTCACCTCAGGCCTGGAAGTAGTGTTTCAAATGCTGGCCATTAACTGGTAATGACACATCTTCTCCAGTCAAGGTTTTGAGCCTAAAAGTGTTATCTCCTATTATTTCTGACACCTGTAATGGACCTAACCATAACTTGTCAAATTTTCCATAGCTACCTTTCTTCTCATGTGCTTTATCCCAACACAACACTAAGTCTAAAATCCTAAATGTTTTGACTCTTGCTTGTTTATCAAACCATCTTTTAACCATTGCTTGGTGTTTGGCAAATTTTTCAATAGCTTGGTCTCTTTTCTCATCTAATTTCATCATTTGAACAATTCTGGCTTCCCTATGATCATTGAAGCCTAAGTATTCATTTGCGAACTTCTAGATTGGTATTCTTAGATTTATTGGAAGTATGGTATCAGTCCCATAAACTAAATGGTAAGGTGTATTACCTAGAGCTGCCTTAACTTTGGTCCTATCTACCCACAATGCATATTTTAGCAATGTGTTCCACTCCCTTGGGTTCTTTTCAATTAGCTTTTTAATTATGTCTAGCAAGATTTTATTCATAGATTCAGCTAACCCATTCCCCTGAGGATAATAATTTGAAGAGAACTTTAAAACAATTCCATGTTCAAACGCCCATTTAGAAAATTTTAAAGAAGAAAATGCAGGACCATTGTCACATACCAGCGAATAAGGAATTCCAAACCTGGTGATGATGTTCTCTTCAAGAAACTTGATGACTACATCAGTAGTGGAGAATTTGCAACATGTGGCCTTAGTCCACCTTGTATAGTAATTAGTCATTATCAATATGAATTTGTGTCCTACAGATGATGGAGGATTGATGACTCCAATGAAATCCAAGCCCCATTATGCAAATGGCCTAGACTTAATGACTGGCTGTAATGGATTGGCTTGGTTTCTTCCCTTATCTGCTGTAACTTGACAAATGTGACAGTTTCTGACATGATGCTCCATGTCTTTAAACATAGTAGGCCAATAGCAACCCACTCTCAGTATCTTATGTGTTGTAGCTAGATGGGAACAATGAGCAGTTCCATATTTATCATGCAGTTCCAACAACACCTTATCTGCTTCATCTTTATTTAAACATCTTAAATAAATTCCCTCGTGGTTCTTCCTGAATAGAAGACCTCCTTGCACCATATACTTTTGTGCTTTGATCTTCAAAGCTCTCCTCTGCGAGGATTTCATCTTGTTTGGGTATTTCCCTGATATTAGAAAAGTGTTGAGATTGTCGTACTACCTTGATGCATCACTTGCATTTAGCACATACTGTTGTTTTACTAGATTTGGGTCTATATTGGCTATGGTCTGTATTAAAGCCTATCCCCTGACTAGCTTCATCGATATGATCTCCATGTCAAACTCTTGCAAAGTGGTGATCCACTTAGCTCTTTTCTCTCCACGCTCATTTTGCATCAGCAACATCTTAACTGCCGCATCAGGTACTACGACTTTAACCTGACTGCGTAGAATGTAGTGCCTAAACTTTTTTACTACCCTCACCAGTGCAAATGCCTGTCTTTCTGTATCCAGGTACTTCAGCTGTGCATCCTTCAGAGGTGCACTCATAAAAGTGATAGGCTTTTCTTTATTATCTTTTCCTTTCTGGGTCAGTGCAGCTGCAACCAAATGTGAGGATGCAAATGAATAAATGTAGAATGGCTTGGTATAGTCTGGACTTGTCAACACAAGAGCATCAGAAATGGCCTCTTTGATATCTTCAAATGCGGCCTTGGCTACTGGTGTCCACTCTATCACTGCATCTTTTTTCAACATGGCGTTTAGCGGTTGCACGATCTTTGCAAATCCTAGAATGAACTTCCCGACAAAGTTAATTTTACCAAAAAATGATTTTAATTCTTTTCTAGTGTTTGGTAACTGTAATTTATTTATCCCTTCTATTCTATCAGGATCAATGGATATACCATTCTTAGAAATGACATGCCCTAGCAATTTACCCTCTGTTACGCCAAATACACATTTTTTAGGGTTGAGAGAAATTCCATACCTCTCACATCTCTTGAGTATTCTTCTTAAATCCTTAGCATGAGTAGACGCATCCTTAGAATACACAATTAGATCATCCATGTAAATCACAATACACTTACCTGTCAGTCCACAGAACGCAATGTCCATGGCCCGCTAAAATGTGGCACCTGCATTGATTAGACCAAATGGCATTCTTCTGTATGCAAAATTACCCCATTTACTAGTAAAAGTGGTCTTTAGTTTATCTTCCTCATCGATTAGGACCTAGTTATAACCTAAAAAACCATCTAAAAAGGACATCATCTGGGCTCCATTTACCGCTTGTAATACTTCATCCATGGGAGGCAGAGGATAATTGTCTTTCTCAGATGCCTTATTTAGATTCCTAAAATCTACGCATAATCGGATGTCCCCATTTTTCTTCCTAATAGGCACTAAGTTAGCTACCCAAGTCGAATGTCTAACAGGGAAAATTATTTTGGCAGATAGTAGCCTTTTTACTTCCTCAAATATCAATGGCTCCAAAATTGCATTTACAGGCCTTTGCTTTTGCCTAAATGGTTTGACATCTGGGTTTTATGGTATCACATGTGTTATAATGGACATGTCATATGTCTTTAAATCTTTGTATGTCCATGCTCTAACATGTTTGTACTCCTTCAGTACACCTATGACTTCTTTTCTAATCTTCTTAGGACAAACCTTTCCAATTTGCACATTCTGAGGGTTTTGTTCTGTTCCTAAGTTATATGGCTCACACTTACCTCCCTCAGTCCTGGGTAAGTCCTTCTGTCTCACTACTCTGTCAAAGTCAAAGATTTGTTCTAACTCTATTACCCCCTTAGGCAAGAAATTACTCTTTAAGTTGATGATGTCTTCATCATCCCAAGACACATCAGGCCTCTCTTGTTCATCAATAATTTGGGCTTCAAATACTTCGTTGCAAGTTAGGAAATCTACAATTTGCTGGTCTCCCTCAAATACCTGAAAATGAGTTACATTGTCTGGCACATTGGGCACATTTACTAGTTCTACAGCAAATCTTTTTAAACTTGACAGCGTTAAAGGCTCTAAAGTGCTAGCAGCGACAGCTAGCGCATTAGGCCTATGGTTCTGCTATTTGGGGATATGCTCTAAGTTGAAAGCATCAAATGACTCTATTAAATCCTAGACTCTATGTCTATAGAAAACCATTTTCTTATAATTACAAGCGTACAGCTTCCTGACCTGTCTGACTACTAACTCAGAGTCTGAAAATACTCTGATCATTCTTACCCCTTTTTTTATAGCAAAGACTAGTCCATAAATTAAAGCTTCATATTCAACAACATTATTAGTGCAAGCAAATTGTAACCTATATGCTGCTAGATATGATTTACCCTGAGGATCTATGAGCTCTACACTTGCACCTGCACCTTGTTTAGGCTTAGACCCATCACATTTTAATGTCCACATGCTGTTTTTATTCTTTTGACCTTTTCCTTTGACATGTTTTTCTCTGTCTACCACATGTGCGGTGTTATCTTGCTTATCCATATGCAGTTCATTCTGACTTGTTTATTTATCTTCTTAGTGTGCAAATCTGAATGACAAACATCTTTGCCTGAACTTTCTCCTAACTCTGGAATTTCTACATCTATGGGGCTCTGAAAGTACCTCTCAGGTCAACTAGAACTCACCCTTTCTTCATGAAATTCCCACTCCTTTGTGCATTTTAAGTATTGATACTCAATAATGTCTCTGCACATTCCACACTTCTCCTCAGAATGTGGTCTATCGTGAACTCTACACATATCTTTGTATAACTTGCATTGGACTAAAATATTTAGTTCCATGCACTTTTCTATTTCTTGTCTAATGATCTGACTAAAATTATTCAATGTATTACCTTCTTCATTAGAAGAATTTCCATCAGATTCAATGAATAGTTTTGTCTCCCTACTAACAGGTCTTTGTCCAAAATTTAGCATTAAGATTTCTTCAATCTGTACCCCTTTGTTAGTGACCCTATAAACACTAGGTTCAACAAAAGCATACAATATTTTATTTATCCTATTGTATTCTGTGATCATATGCCTCATCCTAGGTTCAACCTCTATTCTAATTTGATTAGGCACACCTCTCCAAGGTAACCACATATGTGAAAAGTTAGTGGCCATGTATCCGTTCAGTGTTTTCAACCAATCTCTGCATAATAACATCCCATAATTTGTAGGTATATCAATTACTTGGATGTCAATGAACTAACTTACCCTGGGGTCAGAAGCTAACTGCATCTGAATATGCATTAGTTCTCCTACCACATTAACTTTAGTCTTATCTAACTATGTGACAACTTTGGCAGACTTGGTGGGAGTCAGACCTAAGGTTTTATATATACCTAGAGGCATCACATTAGCTGAGGCACTCGAATCCATCATACAATTGTGTATGTTCTTTCCACACAATCTAACAGTTAACAAGAAGGAAGGAGTATCCCTCTTATCAGCATACATTACTACATTTGTGTTAGAAGGCTGCTCAACTTTCTTACTTTTTTCTTTTGGCTATATCTCTCTATTAGGCACGAGTACTTCAGTAGAAGTCTCTACTGTTACAGATGTATCCAAAGATTTTATAAAGGCCTTTCTAACTTTTGGATTTTTTAACAATTCACACAAAGGTACACTAACCTTGATTTTATTTATTTCTTATGATAGATAACCCATCAGTCCCAATGTTTCTATTGTCTCAGTTTTATTTGTCTAGACCCTCTAAATACTGTTCCATTATTTGCATTATGATTGGCTTTCAATATAGCAGGGTTGTTTCTAGCATTCTGGTCTGGTGGAGTAGTGTAATTGTTAGGAGGAGTGGAAGTGGTGAAAGGTCCTCCTGACCTCAGATTATTTCTCAAGTTGTAAGTATGATTCTTACTTGACTGTTGGAAGACTTGCACCTCCTCTATCTCATGCAACACCTCATTTTCAGTTTCAAATGGAAATTGAAAAGCGTTTAATACTAAGGCTGTCTCAGGATATAGGTTTTCACAATAATAGGGTTCATCATCTAACAATTGGTCATCTTCCTCTTCTCTAAAAGTAAAAGTCTCTAAAACTAGAGCAATATCATATCCTGAGGGTACTATCTCATTACCTTTGGGAACTAAGAACTCAAAAGTAGGAGCCTGTACATCCACATTAAAAATACTTGCTCCCAGATGAAACTGAGGACAATCTATTTCAACATGGGCACTAGTATTATGGATTCTACACTAGTTCTTTAGTGCTACATTTGCCATTTGAATCCCTGCTATTTGTTTTGTGTCCCGGTTGTCCAAATTCTCCAATGGAGAAGCTAGGGTACCATTATTAGGCCTTGTGTTCCAAGTTTTGGGTGGCCTAGGCTGATTTTGATTCCTGTTATTGTTATTCTAGGCTCTGTTATCTATAGCTGGTCCTCTATTTTGCATTTGTTGTCCCTGATTATGATTCTAATGTTGACTATGATTTTGACCCTGATTAGAATGCTAACCTTGGTTATAACCCTGACTCTGATTCTAATTTTGGTTATAACTGGGGTTGCAGTTCTGGTTTTGACTCTGATTATAGTTCTGGTTATACCCCGGGTTATTTCTACTACAGAAATTCTCATTTCTCAACTGTGTCATCTCAGTGGTCATTCTTCTCAGGTGTGCAATGATTTCTTTGATATCTTCCCTTTCCTCTTGTGCTTTTGCTATAAATGCATCTTGAGGTGGTTGGAAAAATGATTAGCCATTGTTCTGATTAAGATTGGCAGTATTACCAGTGTATGGTACTATAGCCTGAATTGGAGCAGGGTTGTACACAGGTGTGTATGTAGGGACTGGATTGAGCATTGGAGCATTTTGTGTAGGAGCTCCATTCTAAGGTTGCACTTGATTTTGCATTCCAGGATTTCCTCCATTGAGGAATGGATTATAGGTTGTCTGCCTCATTTCCTAGTTTACAGATGCTGCCTCCTTATAGGCTTTGGATACTGTGTCTATGTTAGGCTTTCTCTTGACAAACATGGTAGTTAGTGGATCTAAAGCAACATAATACATAGCCAATAGTGTGTCTGGAACCATTGTGTATGGTGCTAGCAACCTAGAAGATGCCTTTTGGAACCTATCATTAAAGTTATCAATTAGTTCACCTTCACCTCTTTTGATTGTGGCCAATTTATGATATAAGATAGAAGGATCGATTGGTCCCCTAAATCTAGACAGAAATGCTTCTTCCATAAGTGTCTAGGAAGAAACGCAGCCATTAGGTAAATTGACATACCAATTGGATGCTTTCTCATTGAAAGTATAAGGGAATAACCTACAAACTACATCTTCATGTTCTAACTGGGCTGTAAAGCAGGCTTCCTTAAATATCCTTATATGATCCTCTAGATCCTGGTGTAACTGGTATTTAGGGCATATTTTCTTAGGGCTCTTCGGCATCTCATGATAATCCACAAAATATATGGGCGAGTTGACATTAAAATACACCATTGTCAGTATTTGTGCCTGACCTGGACCTGTGTGAGTACCTAAATTTCTAGGTGTACTTGGGCTTCTAGGAGGACTAGGACCTTTGGGAGAACCTGAACCAAGACTTAAGGACCTGGATGAAGAACTGTCAGGACTGCCAATACTATGGGTGTAAAAAGGTGATCCAGGAGGCATTCCAGATGAACTTCCTGTATTTGATGTTTGAGGACTCCAAATAAAAGGGTTCCTACTCTGTCTTCTATCAGGTAGCTGCACAAATATGTCGTCAGGATTAACCCTAGACCTAGTCACCCTGTTACTGTTATGAGCCAGTTTTACTCAAACTCAACCTTAACTCCTATCATCCCTCCTTCTAGCACCAAAAACTGTTGATGATTGTTTTTTACACACTCATAACAAAAGTTAAAATTCATAAATAAACCTAATTATCTTGAAAGATATGAAGAAATCGACTAAGATTACTTGATCCCAAGTTTCCTTATTGGTCAGGTCTTGACCTATTGGACCGTTTAGTAGGTTATTATGAAGTTGTAATATGCAAGGGGCCTTATGTGATTTAAAGTGGGTTTGTGACTTACTGGACTCTTATTATGCAAACTAATACAAATATCAACTTTCTAATCATTCATTTGCATAAAATCGTTACTGTACCTCAAAGCTTTATATGATTTATATTCAAACATGCTTTGCTTTTCAACTATTTATGAAGATTATCAAATATCCACTTATTGCTCTTAAACTCTTCAAATGTTGGATAATCTCCTTTAGATTTCAACGTTTAAGCTAAGTATTTCAAAGTTGTTGGGAAAAGTTAGAAAAATTAAAATTCACCATCATTCACTACAGGACCTAAACGTTCTATTATGCACATAGTAAGAAATATAGTAGATTCAATTAAACCAGCAGACTAAATCATTAAATACAAATATCCTAAGTATTTTCATGAATACTGCATTCAAGATTGCGAGCTTTAAGATAAATTATTTTAAATGCAAGGAAGAGCTAGAAGACACTCAGAAAATAGACGCAGACCTCCAGATTCACTTATATTCAAAACACAATCATATAAGATTTATAATGTAGGAATGACTCTTAGCTTTATTAATCGAATATACCAAACTTACAGTGCTTTACAGATACATTAAGAAAGCTGACATTCCACACGTTTCTTAATGCAGACAATAGGCGACCTCCTCTAAACTAAAATATTCTACTCCAAAATTCTTAGAAAGAATTTACAATTACTGGCTAAATACTAAAAATCCCTGTGTAACTAATATAAAAGTAGCTCGTCTCTTATATAGAGTTTGAATTCCCTCCCATGCTATGGTAACAACCTTCCACAAAATGGTTACAACCACAATTCTACGGTTACAACCATGACTATACGGTTAAGGTCCTTTCATTACCGACCAATGGTGTGCCCTCATTTCACAACCGTGTGCCAATCCACTACTTGGCAATTTCTCCTCTCAAAGCATGCTCTTGGAATCTTTCACAAATAAGATTCCCATTTCATGTGACCTTTTCCTGCCAAGGCTCTTCATTTGATTTCCTCTCAAAATTCTTTGCTCCTGACTACCTTTTCACCTTTTCAAATATTTCTTGAAGTTGCCAATCACACCCTCCATAAAGGTGCAGTCCCCTCCTAGACTTTTTGCTAAAATGAACTCTTGCATCACCACCTTTTCTTTCAACTCTTTTTCTTCATTCTCTAAGTTTTCTCTTCTTTTTTGGTACTTCTTCATTATGGCTCTTTCTTCCATCAATGTATCCATCATTTTCTTGCTAAGGATTGCATCAAGATTTTTTGTACAGGGTGTGAATATGGCCTTGAACTCTGTTAATGCTCTCTTTAAGTCATAGGCTGGCATCTCTGTACATTCATGTTGTAAAAGTCTTTCCATGATTTTCTTATGCACTTTGATCATCCCTTCTGCCCTTTTCTCCAGCTCCTGCATGACTACCATATTTCTTTTGAGGTTATCTTCCTCAAATCTGAGTTCCAAAATCATTTGCAGCACTTGATTTGCCAATGTGATATTGAGTGCTCCCTCATTTATCAATTCTTCAGCTCTTCTCTCAATTTCAGTCAATTATTCAATTTCAGATCTGCACTCCCCTACCCTTACTTGACAATTATTTATTAATACCATACATTTATTCTTCTCTTTTATGGCCACTTTCCAACTCTTCACAGCTTGCCCTATCATTTGTTTGCCTCCTTACAAAAAATCATGAAACCATTCATCAAAAATGTTGGCCTTGAACCTTTTATTTTCCATGTCATGTACTTCCTCCTTAGATACTATTGCTATGTTAGTAGGTAAGTCAGGCACTGTGGCACTGGGATCAAATATCCCCTGAATGAATTGCTGGAGTTGGACAATGTGTCCTTTCAATAAGTCCTATTTATTTTTGTCTTTCCTCAGCATTTCTGCTGTCACCTGGTTCATATCTTTCCACTTAGCGATGTGCTGTTCCCTCATGGAATGCCCGAGGTCTAGATTAAGTATCTTGTATTCCTCCAGGGTGATCTCACCTTTTTCTTTCTCCCTCTATGGTATGGCTAGGTTTAGGGTTCTGGATCCATCTGGATCCCTCTGTATTGCAGACATCATCCTAGCCTTTCTCTTTTCTCTTCTTGGAGTAGTTTTCTCCCCCAATAAGCTTTTGATGTCAATAGGAGCTAGATGTATTTCTTTCTTATCCTTTCTTATCTCTCCTTCCAGCTAGGTAGGCACCTCTTTTATGCCTTCTGTAACTTTCTCTGCATCAATCACCTCCTCATGAGGTTTATCTATTCCAATTTCCTCCTGTTGCTGCTGTTCATGTTGTTGCTCTTGCTGTTGTTCTTGTTGTTGAAGTGTTTGCTCTTATTGTTCTTCTTGTTGTTCCTGCTAAAGTGGGAGCTCTTGTTCTTCTTCTTGTTGTTCCTGTTGAAGTGGGAGCTCTTGATCTATGGGATTATTTGATTGCTCTTTTGATCCAACCTCATTTTCTTCCTCCATATTTCCTCCTTCTTGATCCTTTTCTTCAGGTGTTTTTTCCACTGATGACTTCTCTTTCTGATCATCTCCTGCATGTATCTATTCACTACCCGGCTTGTTCACATCTTCTTCTTGTTCATCATCTAATGATTGGTCATTAGGCTCATTCTCATCTATTTTATCTTCTGCCTTTGTATTTCCTACCTGTGGTTGCTCTGGATGTACCGGTGAGCTGGCCTTTACCTCATCTTCTTTTACTTCCTCTTCTTGGGTTTGCAAGTTTTATGTATTTTCCTCTTCTTCACCTTGCTCCCCATACATGTTTAGCATGTCTAAAGCATCACCCTCTAAGGTGTCCTCTTGTGCTCCATGTCTTTCTTTGTTTACCTCTTTGGATGATTTTTCTTTTTCAGTTTCTTCAATCTTATGTGCTTCCTCTTGCACATCTCTAATGATTTCCTGTGGCACTAGAGTACCAAATGGATCAACAGATCCTGTGTCTACCTACACCTCCTCTTTTTCAAATTCTATATTTTGTTCTGTTTCCATTTCATCTTGTAGGTTTGATTCTTCTTCTTCACTGAGGAAATCTACACAATCTCTACAGCAATGGGTTTGGCTTTACTAACTTTTGACTCGTGCAGCCTCTCTCCAGCCAACTCTGCTTTTACTTTGATAAAGGTTTGTCCTGGTTCTACTGATGTGGAGGCACAGGCTATATTCTTTATCTTTTCTCTTACTTCCTACGCTTCAATCACATCAACCAGCTTAGAAGTTTACTCTTTTGACAAACCTATGGCAATTGCCCTCATGATTGATGGTCCTGCTGCCTCTTTTGTAGCCTATACTTCTTCTGCACTGATCTCATGGCTCATAGATTTTGTATCAATAAAAGTTTGAGATGCCACTGCTACTGTTATGCCTAAAGCATATGGATCCATCAATGTAGCATTTTTATTCTTTTCCATAATTCTTGCCTCTACAACTTTTCTCTTCTTCTCATAGAAAGATTGCAAGTCTTCACTGGGCTTTGCCTTTCTCTTCCTTCCCTTCTTTGGGAATGTAACTTCTTTTCCTTCAGCTTTGAGCTCTTCTATCCTATTCTTAAGCCATGTTTTTGAAAAGAATATCACAGGTTTTGTCAAAATATCCAATGATGTGTTCCAAGGCTTCGACCAATCAGGCTCTATAATGGGAGCCAGCCTAGCCTATGCATAACTTTGGTGCAACAATTTGTCATCCTCACGAACCTCTGGAGGAATATAGATATCACCAATAGACTTCATTTGTTCAATAGTCAATCTCTTATGAGCTCTCTTTCTCACTTTCAAGTCACTCTTGCAGTCAGCCCAGAAATCTTCAATATGCACTTGATGCTTGTACTTCTTGTCAACAAAGTTTTGAATTCTATGAAATGGATCAAACCTTCTAGCCAAATCAAATTCTTGGAACCCATAATACCTTAGTTCTTGTTCTGAATAGGCTGCAGCATCGTCACTAATACAAGAATACCTGCCAATGGCCCAAGGTAACCTCACTTTTCCCCTGCCATTAAATTTACTCTTGTACATCCTGAAAGCATTCAAATTCTGTCTTGAAAACTCCAAGACAATCAGTTTGTCAGAAGGGTATCTTAGGAGCATAAATGGCCTCCCCTCAAATCCTTCAGTTCTTATGTATGAAAATTGTTCAAACTGTATGAACCACGAACAATGCAATCCAATTATATGTTCAGCGTCTTTAGACAACCTTTTGTCTGGTTCCTCATTTAGTACTCTCACCATGTAGGTATAGAAAACATCATTAACTAAAGCAAATTTCTTCACGACATTCTCCTCTTGTAATTTTGGGTAATGTTCATACACCAACCTCTGCTCAAGGCCATTCCCTAAAACACCAACTCTTTCTAGTCCATGTATGTGCGGTCTAATCTCTGCAGCATAGGAGTATAATATATAGGAAGACATAAAAAAGGGCAAGCCTTTCTGCTGTCTCATCATAGCCTGCCTCCATATGGCTGTACTAATGGCCTTGGCCCAATGAATTGGTCCTTGTTTCTTTTCCACTGTTCTTAGCTATTTTATGACAGTGAACATCTAGGGCTCACATTTGGTGCCATCCCTCAACCCAACCAGTCTGCTCAGCATAGTGATCATCAAATATATCTCCTCTCTGAAATGTATCCTCAGTAGATTTTTAGGAATTTTGGCCACTGCCTTTGGTTTGTTCTCTAGACTGTACCAGTGGCAAAATATTTTACCCTTACAATCTCCATCATTTGTGTAGAAACTCTCACTATACTGATCAATATCAATATCTGTCATCTTATCAGTGATCTCCAATCCAAAAGTTTTTGCAATCCCCCCAGGAGTTAGATCAATAATTAATCTGTCATGTAGCATTACCTTTCTTGTATTAGGGTCATACAAGATTACACAGTCTAGACATAGATCTTTTGCCTCCATAGCCAGAGGAAACCCTACAACCCTATATAGTCCACTATCCCAAATACATTTCATATCTGGGGAGGCATCTGCAGTATTGATTTTCTTCAACACATCTTTTGCATCATAAGTTCCTATGTTTGTATCAGTACCCATTCCGCTTGTACCAATCAGGGTTGGACAGGCTCTGTATATCGGCAATTCTTCTTTTTCTACTTCCTTCCTTGGTTTTCTCTCTTTCTTTACTTCATCCCCAGAGTCTTTCTTTTGTTTAAGGGCCATCCTGTAGAAGTATACATGTCTCAATTTTCGTTTCCACTTCATATCTAGGGGTTTACTATGAATATCTATTTTCTACCATTAACCCTAACCTTAAAGGGACTAAGCTCTGTTTAGCTAATTAATAGGTAAAACAATATTTTTAACAAATGCATGCATTTTGAAAGCGAAATTACTGTAACTAATAGTTACGTTTTACCATTCAAAAATTAAACGGGGTCCCAAGATAAATACCTGTTTCTGTGACTGTTTAACCTTTGACGTTGACTTACTTTTACCTTTCACCTTCACCCAGCAACTGTAACTTCGTTAATCCGGTAAATTCCATTCAATTTTATTGTGACAGCACCTTCTCTACAAATTTCAACGTTAACAATATATCTCGCAAGCAAAATAACAATAATTCTGCCCTAACCCTTGTTAAATTCCCTTTGCTTGAGCATTAAACTCGTATTAATTACAGTAATTAATGTGCTGTGACCTTTGGCTTTCCTTTTTCAGTGTTTGAGTTTTTTTAAACTTTTGACCGTTAGCTTAATTAGACATGCATTTTCTTTTGTATATCTCATTGTATGTTTTTCTTGTATCTTTTCATTGTATCTTTGAATATACAATCACTTTATGCACATAATTGAACTAAAGCCCTTTTCCCCTTTACCTTTTCCGTACACCCTTTCTACTGCCTGCTTGTATACCTCACTTGTATATTCTATTGTATAATCGCATATACAAACACATTATACAAGTATTCTTTACCTTTTATTCTTTCGCAATGCCTTTTGATTCTTTGTAAATCAGGATTCTACATTATAAACATACAAACACCCAATATACAAGGACTTCTTCGTTTTTAACTCTTTTTTGGCATCTGGCTTGTATTTCAATTTTGTATCTCCGAATGCGCATCTGCTTGTACATCATAAAACATACATTCTCATTATGCAAACATTCAAATGTACAAACACTGGGACCCACCTTACCTTTCCTTTGTATCTCCGCGATGTTCAAAACTCAACGTATCTCTTAATATACAATTCGAATGTGATACATTGATTTAACTGTACTTTAATCTTCTTGAGTTCTGGCTTGTATGTGAAAAGTGATGTACATTTCAAACATACATACAAGCGAAAATATGCGATAGTTTAACTTCATTTTATAATCCCTTCGGTTCCAGTTTGTATAAAGTGCAATGTATATCAGACTATAAGAAATGTACAATGCACAATATACATTAACTTTATTGTCTTTGATAACTTTTTAGTTCCGTGCTTTGTATAAATCGATGCATCATGAAATATACTTTAAGTCTGAATGCATCATTTATACTAAGTTTCAATTTACTTTCAATTCCGCGTTGTATAAAACACAATGTATATTTTACCTTGTATATCCCGAAACATACATAAGGCAAAAAACATACAACAACTTAACGTTATTCCATAATTGCCTTGATTCCGCCCTGTATAAAGTGTTTGTATATTTTGTTGTATATTTCATTTCATCCAAATATACAAACCTCGATATACAAGCGACGGACTTAACTATTTATTCACTTGAACTTTGAACCTTTCTTAATTCCACCTTGCATAAAACACAATGTATACCTGATATTCATTAAGTCCCGATACATTATATTTACCAAAATTTGCTTTACCCTCGAACTTGCGTTGTATAAAGTGGAATGCACGTGTCTCGATACCTTGCATACAAAACCCAATGTATACATGCATTATACATTATTTAATAACATTTGAATTCCGTGATGTATATTATTCTTTGTATCTCATGATTGTATATTTCGCATCCACCAAATATACAAGTGCCGAACATACATCAATTATACCAACTTTTAATATCTCTTCAATTCCGTGCTATGTATAAAGTGTTGTATATTTACCTATATGTCTTCTATTTGCCAAATATACAAACCCCGATATACATAGCATATTTCAATGTGTATACACTCCAACGTAACTCCCTTTGGGTCCACCCTGTATGTATGTATAAAACATTCCCCAAATGCATAAAAGGAAAAAAGCAACAAAATAAGAAGACCTGACGACTTCCCCTTTTGCGACCAACACAAAAGCACGATACACAAACGTATTTGTATATGAGATGACCTTGCATATACAAAGAACTTTGTATATACAAGGCACAAACCCTCTAATTGTACATTTACCAAAAACAACAATAACTTGTAAAATACAGCGAATTTAAGAAAAATTCAAAAAGCAACCCCTGTTTATTTTCAACAAGGAATTCACCTATACTTTGACTTGGTACCCAAATGCAAATTTTCCACTATTTCTAACAAAGTTTGAATTTTCAGCTCCTTTTTCCCTTTCACCACCAAGCAAACCACACGAACAAGAAAAGCAAACCAGCTTTAGCAGGGGGGTCCTCATTTTGCTAAGGATTAAAATGGGGCATGTATTGAGCATCACAACACATCCTTTTGCAAGTGTTCAACAATTAGAGAGACCATTTGATCACATTCCTCCTTCCATTTCTCAAGGCTTTTGAGCTTCTTATCTTCTTGAAGAATTCCTAGAATGAATTGATGTTTGAAAGTGCCAAGGAATCCAACCTTGTAGTTATCTTTTGACTCTCTCCAGAGGCATATTGAAATTCCTCAATAATCATCTTGAGCATTTTTTATGTTGCTTCAAGGTAGTAGGGGGATCTAGATTTCTGTGCAATACTTTGCATAAAGTGATCAGAGTGTGGTCGACTAGCTACCATTTCTTTAGCAAAGGATCAAGTATGGGAACATTGGTATTCATTTTCTCTAGTGCTTGAGGCAAAGAAGAATAGAAACTGAGTAATCCTCAATCTTGTCTAACACCAATTTAATCCTATATTCCAAAATATTTTCAATTATATTAAAAATATTTGACTTTGTCTCCTGCTTGGTGGCCTCATTTGTTTCTTTCAACTTTTGAATCCCCTTCTCAAAACTTTGCCTCATGGTGTTCGGTTGCTCAATAGGAACAATATTATCACTAGCTTCTTGTGACACAGGGGGTTGATAGGGCACAATTGCTTTAATCTGAGAAGAATCGATACCTTTCAATTGTTGCTTAAGTCTCACATTTTCTAAATATAGTTTATTTACCTCATCATTCATTTCATTTTGATTCTTCTCATACTCAATCATTTTGAGTTGCATGTTTCTCATAGCAGCTTGGGTGAACATAGCAGAATGCATAGTCAATGTAGATGCCTCGAAAGCTGATGTATCCTTTAATGTCTTCACCATTGCTATTCCTCTCAGCTCTTGGCTCACATCTAGCAGCCTTGGCTTGTTTGCGCTCTTTTGAGTGGCCCATAGTGCCAATGTCTCAGGTTTTGGGTTATACCCAACACCATTCACACCATCCTCAAAATTAAATTTAGAAACCATCATTGGATCATCCTAACTTCTTACTTGATCCAACAAAAACATTTTCTTGAATTCCATGCCAGGGATGATCAACATGTTGCTTTTCAGGACCATTTGTTGAGCCTCTTCAGGATTGACATTTATTTCATCAATTTTCATATCTTTGAATGTTTGAGTCACAATTTGGCCATACTGAGACTCATCTACACCCATTTTATTTATTTCAACTTTCTCTTCAAATTCTTTCATTTTCATCTTTAGCCAAAATCTTTGAATTCTGGAGTGTTGATGAAATCATCATCATCCATGAATCTCAAAGAAGCCACAATTCTATCATCTTCATGCATCTTAGGTTGTGCCTGTGCATCCATCCTTGCCTCAGGTTTGTGTGCTTCTGTCTCTTGACCAACAAGGGATTGTTCAACCTCTTCATCAACTCCCATGTGCCTCAAAATATTTGCTACTTCATTTGTATCACCTATTCCTTCAATTATTTCATATGGCACTAAGGGAGGCATATCATCAACCTTTTGTCTCTTGGCTCCAAGTTGTTTAGGAGATAATGGCTCTTGTACTAACAAAGCATCAGAAGAAGGTTCTGTAATCACAACTCTTGTTGATTTCTTTACTGGAAGCTTAGTAGCCTTTGTAGGCTAGCCCTTTGCTTTGTCATACATTCTTTCAATTTTGTCAATAATTAAATTTATTCTTTTCAATGGGTCATTTTCTTCAATAAAAAATCCCAAAAAGCTAGGGTTGTTTCTTCTTCTTATAATCTTCAATTCCTTTCAAAATCTCCCACTTCCTTTTTCTATCATATACCTGCTCTAGAGTGAGGCAATTTATGATCACATCCTCATCAAAATTGATTTGATAGAATATCTCAGCCCTAGTGAGAATGACTTGTCTAACAAAATTCATATGTCCTTCTGGGTCACAGACCCTTTCTATTTTTGGCTTCAAAGAATACTTTGCTTTCAAATATGTTTGTAATTCCTCCAAGGTGTCTGAACCAACTGAAAACTCACCAAACATAGTCGAATTTGGAAGGAGTGTTCCCTTCTTCTACTTTTTCATAACATCCTTTTCCATCCAAAGCATATGCCACACAAACTCTAGGAATGCTAATGTATCAGGCACAAATTTGGGAAAAGCATGAGGTGGTTGGGTACACCAAACTCTAAGTACAGTATGATCAGGAAGAAAGAAGCAATCAACAAAATTGTGCATATGGCCTTGTTCTAGCCTCAAAGCAAGAGGCCTCAATACTTCCCTAATATATCTAGATAATCTAGGTGAAAGGTAACCCAATGAAGCCATTATTTTGACTGCAAAATCATCATGAAACACTATGTAATTGCAGTTCTTGCAATTGCTGTCCTAGGTATAGCACCAACACTACTTAGGGAATCTATGTCCCCTTTGGTCAACCATGCTCAAGCCCATTCTTGGGGTCCACCTTATCCTATTTTGATACAAAATCATATGACACAACAAAGAATAGTGTTCAAAAGTTATGGGTGGTCTATTTTCCCTGGCATGAAGGAATCGATCATGCAATTCTTTCTCAATGAAAGAGGCAAAGTCATATTCAACGTTGACTTCCAGGTTTTGTATTTTCATAGCCATCATCATTATGCCAACTGGCATTCTATCCTCGGCATCTACTCCCAATACTTGGCAAAGAGCAAAATAGGTCCTCTTGAAGTATACTACAAAGTCATCCACTGAGAATGGCTCCACAACTATAAATAGAACATGAATCCTCCTATTGTTTACTCCTTTCCTCATATATACTAGAAGCTCATCACTCCTATGAGTCTTCCTCAATTTGGTGTAATCTTCTTCACTCTTTTGAGTGTCTACCTTTGTTAGGGATTATTTGTTCATCATAAAACAATCAATGATTACAGCTTTGTTTACAACCACCAAGGGTGACCCATCTGGAAATCTCACTGTCCTTGTTGCTGCATGGTAATGCTGTGACAGTACTCAGATTAGTTCAACATCCACAAACATGTTAGGTACAATAAGCTTGGCCAAATCAAGTTTCCATGGATTGGCAATGGGACCTTGTGCGTCCTTCTCACAAAAATACAAAAATAGGTTCCAACCTGAAATGGGGACTAGGGCATCTCGATAAACTTGTGCCTCATCTTTAAATATCCTCTTATAGCCCTTGTCAACTGAATTGGGCAAGACATCCAACAGAAATTGTTGGAGAGGTCATTTTTTACTCTTTTGGAATAGAGGACTCCTTTTTTTCTTACAGACTCAGCTTTCTTGTGTGCCATTATGTGAACTATAGCGAACTAGGGTTTTGAGTGACTTCTTGATATACTGAGCTACTTGAAAACCAAATTACATGCACACTATATCAACTCTGACAGAGGAATGAGAAAAAATGCAGTTACCCGGTCACGAGGACTTGCAAATCGCACTCCAAAGTTTGAATTTCTTGTTTCTAAATGCTCCTAAACTCGTCTTAATGAAATAAATGAAATGGACTTTCAAGTTTTATCAATGCTAGCACTGGTCACCTCTCCATTACTTTGTTCATGCTGAGAGATTGACAAATCTTAGTATTCATATCATTTCAAATGTAGGGCGTTGATTCAAACAGATCCAAGAGTTGGGAGAACTTGACAAGATGTGCTTAAATATGCACTCATTTCCATCAATTACCGCATTCTCACCGACATAAATAATGACCTCCACGTGATGATGGGGTACTTATTTCAACATTCAATGTTTACCGCAACACTGCAAACCTTGTTGATTTTCATCGTGGGACCACAGTTACATCTACCATTTACCACCATCTCGCAAACCTTGCGAGGTTACTACTGCGAGATAATGGGATATGTTTTGATCCCTTTTAGCTCTTACCACTTTACCGTAGACCACTCATTTCATCGTTGCAAGGTCACGGTGACCTTTTTACCACTAACTTAACATCTACCACAATATCGCAAGTCAATATCATAACTACTATGGGGCTACGGTATATATTACATGTTACTTAGAACCTTTTACCGCGAGCCTGCAAATCAATTCTGAAACCGCTGCAGGACTACGGTGAAACTTGAAGTTGTTTATATTTTCACCACTATCTCACAAATATGCTTATCCCTTATTGCGGTAATGAGGTAATCAAATATTTGCTTTCTTTGGCTCCCGCACACCCACAAAGGGCTATTAGGGTATGTTGCAGGATTGCAGTAATGCACAAAAAAACTTATGTGGACAAAAATACAGAGATTTATCACATACATGTGACATGAAACACTTATGAAGGATTATCAAAAGACTTTTGGTATGACTACAAAAAGAATATAGACCCTCTAGGATGGATATGTGGAAATGAAACCATGAAACTAGATGGGACCAAGTGAATTTTGAACAATCCTAATAGGGGTGGGAGCTCCTTGAGCTCTTAAACCAGGCCAAGCAATCTCTCTATGAGCTAACACATATATCAGCTTAGAACACGTGAAATTTTATGCTCCACGGGGAATTCACCAATTGTTCATGCATACATTCACTGATTACCCTCACCCAGTCTATATGGTGATCTCTGCAAATGAGTAGGATAAATCTACACATCTAGTACTCGAAAGAATCAAATTCAAAGCTCCCAACTACGTGATTTAGTAGAGTAATCATGTCTAAAATTTCTTCCTTGAAATGACTTATCTTTAAATTAGCAGGGAGCCTCAACTTCCCCTTTTTCTTAGCTTCTAACTAGGTTTTAGCAATGCAATTCTGGCACCAATCCTTTCTCTCATTATAATATCCCCAAGCAGAAGACACAAAAAAATCAACATTCTCCTCATACTCATCCAAATTCAAAGCAAGGGCAATGGATTCTGAGTCAATTTTAGCAACAAAAGAGTCATCTGAAGCTCTTATTTCTTGAGACTATGGGAAATAATTATTGGCACAAGAAACCACCAAGTCAAGACAATGCACAACAAGTGGAACCCCTAGCTCGGTCTAAGCTATTGCTCACAATTTTATTAGCTAGGGAAGTTCAACCCTTGGGTTGCATTCCTTTCCAAAAATCTTCAAAGTCAATATGACCCAGTTCTGTATCTCTCACACCAGACAACCCATTTTCCACCACGGGAACCATAGGGGCCCCTTGAAATTTGAATTTAATTTTTACCAATTTGAAACCCAACTAGCTAGAAACTCTAAAACATTCACAGACACAGTAGGAAAATGTAATACACTCATAGGAGAATCGCTATATAGATACATGAAAATAAAATATTTCCACCACCCAAATGAATTATTGTGTTCTTATAGAAAGAGAGGGGAAAATGGAATGAAGAAGGCCAATCGTGCTAACTTGTAAATCTAGAATTCCGTGGACTCCTCGTGCGTAGTGGATTAGCTGTTCTCTTCTCTGTAACATATTTCCTTTGTAGAATTATGAAAACTTCTTGTAGGGTGGTTAACTCATTCAGATTTCATGTCACTTATCATAAATCCATTCATAAATTTCATTAATTTCTGGAGGCATATCAAGCTTTGAAATTCGTAAAATCTCCTTGGGTTTCCCTCTGAAAAGTGTGCCAATGTACTTACACACATTCCAAATTAAATGCAAGGTGACAGGTGTCATTCCATCATATTACATGACAACCCAGAGAAAGGTGCCACGGGAGCAACGAGCATATTCAGTCAGCATGTCAGAGATTTGAGGAACTTTTGAACCATAATTTTGAGAGTTCGGAGGTTCAAAGAACTTCTGACCTCTCGACAACAAAGACTCAACTTGATGCAAAGTGACCAAGATTGACGAAGGAAGAACCTTTAGACACTAGACCTGGTGACTAGTCGAGAAGTCAGGTGGTTCATGAACTCTTGAACTTGCCGAATTTGGTTCAAAAACTTAAAGAATGTCTGACAATACAAGAAAATGGCTAAGTAAAACACTTGAAAAAGGAAACAAATAGTGGCAAGTAAAGAATGGAAAATTTTCTAAGGCATGGATGCTTTAGTAAAATTTCAAACATGGGGTAACAACAAGCTCTAATTGGGGACAAGGAATAAAGAGGATGCAGAGAATCTAGACAAACTTTGGAAAGAAAGCCTTATTCCAAAAGGGCGATAGAGTCATACCAAAAACATAATAGTTCAGAACTAGGAAAGACAAGGAAAGAAACTAAAATATAAGGTAGGACTTAGGAGTGTTACCAATTATACAACTTCAGATCTTGCCCAATATAGGCAAGAGGTAACAACATCACATCAGGATATGCCAGTAAAAATGCATTCTCCTCAATGACTTGTCTGATCTGGAAAGGCCCCTTCCACAGAGAATCAAACTTCTTATGAGCCCCCTTCAGCTCTCTTCTCATGTCTCATAAAAGCACAGAGTCTCCCACAACAAAACTTCTTTGCTTAGCTTTCTTATGAAAAATCTTCTTAACAACATGCTGGTGACTAGTAATCCTATCCACAAAAACCTCTCTTTGTTCCTCCAACTTGTTCAAATACATTATCCTCTTTTCCAGAGCTAATTGAAATTGTTCACCTTCAATTGCCTTATGTAAATTTAGTGTAGATAATTCCAAAGGGATGGGAATTGCATTGTCAATCCCATAAACTAGATGGAAAGGGGCATACCAATGGCTTTTTTGTAAGTTATCCTATCTGCCCAAAGAGAATCATATAAACTGTTATACCATCCTCTTTGATTTTCATCTACTAACTTATTGACAATTGAAATGAGGTTTTTATTGCTTGATTCATCTTGCCCATTACCTTGTGGATAATAGTCAGATGAGTGAGCAAGTCTGATACCATAATCATAATAGAAAAGAGTAAAATTAGAAGAGAAGAAATTGGTGGCATTATCGGCTACAATCTTTTTAGGTACACCAAACCTAACCAAGAAGTTCTCTTTAAGGAAAATACAAACTACCTTAGAGGTGTTGTGTTTTACAGGGATTGCTTCCGCCCATTTGGTAAAGTAATCTCTAGATGTCAGGATGTGAGTATGTCCAACACTGGAATTGGGGTTAATAGGTCCAATGAAGTCTAATCCCCACTACTGAAATGGTTCATCGATCACTACTGGTTTTAGAGGCAATGCTGCTAACTGAGGTCTACTGACAAACCTTAAGCACTTATCACATTTAGATACCCAGTTATAGGCATCCTTGAACATGCCTAGCCAATAAAAATATTGTCTTAAGATTTTGAAATCAGTCATAGATGTTGAGAAATGTCCTCCGCAGGCTTCATTATGAAAGGTCTCCAATAGTTTCTTCTATTGTTCCTTATCTACACACCTTAAAAATGTTTTGTCCACTCCCTTTTTGTATAAGTCCCCTTCCCAGAGAACATACTTGTTACCTTTAAGCTTCAAATTTATTTTCTCCTTTGCAGACAGGTGGGGTGGGAAATCACCATATGTCATAAAATAAGAAACATAAGAAAACCAATCATCAATAGTGCTTGTGAAAAGTGTGATAGGTAAAAATCAGGTTAATAAGATCAAGCATAGCCATGAAAACCTAACCCTACCATCATCAAATAATCTAATCCAAATGAAATTAAAAGCATGCAATTCCAAGAACAATATCACCTAGATTATATGATTCCTTGTTTATGATGTGGATTGCTTCTTCAACAATGAACAATTATGAAGATAAACGATGCCATGATGGATGGATGATAAAGATAATATGCTCAAATGGATGCTCAAATACTCAATATGCTTAAGATGATAATGTAGATGCTATATGAATGCTAGATAGATGTCATATGAAATGAAAGGGTGTTTATATAGAACTCAACCAAAATCAATCAACAATGGAGATTTGGTGGCTATGCGAATGGCTAAGATTAAAAGATGATCATAGATGAATGTGAAGATGACAAGTGGAGGGAAGATAAGGCTCGTACATAAAAAGTACTACATGTGAAAGATATTAAATAAAAGATGTAGTACCACTTATCTTTTTTTTTTTAAATGAAAGAGGCACACATGTCGGCTTATTAAATAAATGATAAGAGGACTTAATTAAATAAATAAAATCTATTTAATTAATTAGAAAGTGGGTTTATAAATGGAATTTTAATTAAATAAATAAGATTTATTTAATTAAAATAGATAGAAAAAAGATAATTAAATAATTAAAGATTGTTTAATTATAGCTTAGAGGAAATAGCTAATGAATTAATTAAATAAATATAAGTTTATTTAATTAACAGAAGAAATAGATGTGTTAGGGATATTGCTCAAGTGTGTAAGACAAATGCAGATGGTAACTAATGTAATATTTGAATGCTAATGATAATTAGGTCAATTTTGGGTGTCTACAAAAAGAACCAGAGGCAACTCCTCATCCTCACAAATTTTATTCTCAGCAATCATTCTGCATAATCCTTTGCCTCTTACCAAGTTGGTAGGTTTGATTTCGACATCATATTCATGGACTTTTTGTAAGCGCTTGGAAAATTTGATCTTCACAAAAACAACTTCAAATAACAAAGTTAATCAAGGACGTTAGTCCCACCGGGCGTGCCAAAAATGTGATAGGTAAAAATTAGGTTAATAAGATCAAGCATAATCATGAAAACCTAACCCTACCATCATCAAAGAATCTAATCCAAATGAAATCAAAAGCATGCAATTCCAAGAACAATATCACCTAGATTGATGATTCCTTGTTTATGATGTGGATTTCTTCTTCAACAATGAACAGTTATGAAGATAAAAGTTGCCATGATGAATGAATGATAAAGATAATATGCTCAAATGGATGCTCAAATACTCAATATGCTTAAGATGATAATGTAGACGCTATATGAATGTTGGATAGATGTAGTATGAAATGAAAGGGTGTTTATATAGAACTTAACCAAAATCAATCAACAGTGGAGATTCGGAGGCTATGTGAATGGCTAAGATTAAAGGATGATCATAGATGAATGTGAAGATGACAAGTGGAGGGAAGATAAGGCTCATGTGTGACCGTGTACATAAAAAGTACTACATGTGAAAGATATTAAATAAAAGATGTAGTACGACTTATCTTGTTTTTTAAATGAAAGAGGCACACATGTTGGCTTATTAAATAAATGATAAGAAGAATTAATTAAATAAATAAAATCTATTTAATTAATTGGAAAGTGGGTTTATAAATGGAATTTTAATTAAATAAATAAGATTTATTTAATTAAAATAGATAGAAAGAAGATAATTAAATAATTAAATATTGTTTAATTATAGCTTAGAGGAAATAACTAATGAATTAATTAAATAAATATAAGTTTATTGAATTAATAGAAGAAATAGATGTGTTAGGGATATTTCTCAAGTGTCTTAGACAAATGTAGATGGTAACTAATGCAATATTTGAATGCTAATGATAATTAGGTCAATTTCAGGTGTCTATATTTTGCCCCTTTGATACAATGTTAGTTAGAGCATTGTGTCAAAGAAGATATGATAATTCACTTGACAAACAAAGTTATGCCCCAGTGTAATTGGTAAATGATGCCCCCTTGAGAGGTAAGCCAGGCTAACTAGGAAGGGTTGGGCTAGCTCTCGATAAGATAAAAGGCTAGAAACAAGGTTAACACAAAGAAAATGAGGGTTGGGTGGGACAAGAATGGGATGATGTAGAAGAAAATAGGCTTTGGCATAGAAGGATTAGGGTTTGGATAGGGGCTATAAGTAGGGCCTTCAAGGGAAAATAGGCTCATTTGTGTTCAAAAATCTAGAGAGATCCAAAGCTCCTTAGAGTTGTGCGATGAGAGTTAGAGAGCTATCAGGATGGTGATTCCACGCAGAGATCATCGTGCCGAACAAGTGAGGACATATGGACGACTAGAGGGAGTAGTCACACCAAAATGTATCGAAACTTTTGCTAAAAGTGTGATTTTGCTAGGCTAGAAGTGTCATAAATGTACACACATCACCATAAGTGACTAGGTTTTAGGATAGGTAGTTCAGGTCGCTTAGGAAGAAAAATGAGTCGCTTAAGGTAATTGAGGTTGCTTATAGGGGTGGCTTAGTCATGTATGGAAAAATAGGTCGCTTCCAGTCAGCTAGACAAATATAGGCAAAATGCACATATGGATAAAAGCAAGTCACTTATGGAGGACAAGTGGACACATATATAGGTTTAGCTTGCTTGGAAAGAAAAGATGCTTGCTTATAGAATAGAGATCACTTAGGGGAAAAAAGTATGCACATAGAGAAATGTAGTTCGCACTTGGTCAATAAGCAATTGCATAGGAACATTAGGTTGCATGTAGGCAAGAAATAAGCGTATGTAGGAAAATAGGTTGCTTGCGATCAACATATAGACGCATATAGAAAACGGAGTCACTTGCAGTAGATAGAAGTAGGTATAGCAGGAAATAGTCTAGTTTTGTATCAGTTGTATGTAGAGACTGACATGATGAGTGAAATGATGTAGGATGTACTATCACCTTTTTTATCATGAGATCTACATCCTAGGGATTTGCAGTTGGTGAGATTGCTGTATGCAGAGGAGTGGCTAGTGTTAGAGATCCTCAGATTAGAGAATGTGTCTAGATTGGAGCCGGTGAAGGTGCATCAAGGATTGATGATGGAAATGGTGGAGTAATGGATGAGCGCGCATAGTTATTTCTTGTTGCCAATAGGATAGATGATGATCACACTAGAGGATGTGTTCCAAATTCTGTGTGTTCCTATTGATGGGGACCGAGTAGATTATGATTTGGATATGGGTCTAGCTGTATTCACAAGATTGTTTGGGACACCAGACATTGGAGTGGAGGGCTCAGAGATTCCTATGGCGAGGATGGAGGAGCTATGTGATAGGTTGCATTGAGTGGTAGTAGCTATTATCAGATGGGTAGTTGGAGACAGGTGAGTGAGAGGGTTTCCAATAGGATGGGGGACAGTGATGGAGGGGATGTTCTCCTATGGGATGAGATATGCATGGGCGGAGTGTGTGCTTGGACAACTCTATCATTTCTTGCATAATTGTGCATATATGTTCAGGGCTAGTATGTCTGCAGGAGTTATAGTTTTGCATGTGTGGGTAAATGAGCATATTCCAATGACAAGGCCAGATGGATGGGTGGCTAGAGCAGCAGGAGAGCCTTATGCTAGGATGTATAGAGGAGATTTGACATACCAATAGTGCAGATGACTAGTGTACTAGTGGAGGATGTTGGATGAGATAGATAGATTTATATGGAGGCCATGACTAGGATGCAAGAGATGGGATAAGGAGGATACTGAGGTTGTCTATACTAGGTAGGTGAGATATATTTTTGGATGCGGGATATACATTATAGAGCGCTATTTGCCCGAGAGGGTTTTGAGACAGTTTAGGTTACCACAAGCAGTACTAGTTGGTGATACCATTTTTGGGAGGACTCGACAAGAGGTGTTTGATTAGGGGCCAGAGGTAGTGGTTGACATAGCTTTGGTGGAGAGAGAGGGGATACAACTAGTTGTGTGGCAGTGGGGACAGGGTCTTGTAGATCTAGGCACACTACTAGATTATGATGCATACTGGGTGACAGCAAGACCGACGTGGATAATACAGGTTGGAGAGATAGGAGAGATAGGAATGGAGAGACTAGTCAGGAGGAGGTGACGATGAGCTTCACTAGCATAGGCTGTTGTGCCAGCAGCTCTAGGGACACATGTACAGGGACAGCCTCAGATACTTGCATAGCCTCAGGGATAGATATTAGGAGGTGATGATGTTGGGATTTAGTAGCTGCAGAGGAGGATTAGAGAGGAGAGGAGATGGAGGTAGCAGGCTTAGATGAGGTTGAGGAGAGTGGAGTTAGATATACACTGGTAGTGATTGGCTTACAACATGCTAAAGCTCAGGCTCAGACATACCAGGCTTAGTTATAGGCTAGAGTATAGGTTGGGGATGGGCAAGATGACAGTGCACTTGCTAGGGTGACATGAGATAGAGAGGCAGCTAGGAAGAGAGAAAATGATGAGATTAGAGTGAGATACTACTATACAAAAGATGCAGGCAATGAGCGTTGAGAGAGATAGTTTATGGACAGAGAGGGATACAACTGTGCAGTAGCTATAGGGGATGGCTGGCAAGTGGGACAGAGTAGTGGCTGCATTGGGTACAGATGGGGCTATGATGTATTTGACCACATAGTTGACACAGGTATAGGGAGAGTTGTGAAGAGTACAGGGTGAGGTGGAGTATTGTAGAGGCTTGTACTATGGGGCTGTGCCAGTAGAGCAGAGGTAGCCTAGCTTCAGAAGCCGATCAGGAGCTTCAAGTTCATGGAGGACAGGCATATCTTGATTTGTAACATCAGTGATGGGGCCATAGAGAGATAGGGGGATAGGTGCAGGACCTAGTGGTGGCAATCAAGGCGAGGGAGTTGCTAGTAGTCACTAGGGCTACCTTGTTTATTTATATTATGTTGTATCATGATGAGGCCTAGAGCCGATTGTACATACATTTTTGATGGCTTAGCTTGTATATGTAGACACTTGTATATTGACACATGTATATATATGCTGGAATGTTGGTTATCTACATGATGTTGTAATGAGGATGGATGCATTTATGGTATTATGATGGTTATACATGTTGTATTTGTATTTTCATGGATTATGTATGAATGTTTATGCAAATGATATGAATGGAAATGTATTTATGTTAATGATAATGCAAATATGATATGGACTCATGCGTATAGATAAATGGTAATGATATGATATGTGATGGACCTATATATGCCTAACACACGTGTTTTGCAGGATAAGAGATGTGGAAAAAGATGATGGAGGGAGATGATTGATCTGGGTTGAGGACTATATAGGCGATTAAATGAGATGAATAGATGGTGTGATGGGAAGCTTTAAAAGTAATTTCTCAAGAATAAAAATAAATGCAATCCATATGTTTGATATAGCATGTGGATGTTATGCACCAGGGTATAGAAGACCAAGGTGTCAAGATATCCAATGCAAAACTAGCATACTACAATCTTGTCTAAACACATGAGGTCAGGATGTTGAACCACCATACACAAGATATGAATAGCAGCTAATGTTTTGAGATGGACTTTGACGCTACAAGCAATGGTTTGAGCTTACCTCCACTACACATGGTGACACCTTGTTAGTTATTGTATGGAGCCAGTCTTGACCTAGAATAGTCTCATGTGCATAAGAGACTATTTAGCTTCTTAGATCCTAGAGATATTGATATGTAAGATGCTAATCCCAACTTGTACAAGATACCAATATGCATAGGAAGAGAATAAGATCATCCCGCAGACATGGCATATGAAAGCAGTATGACCATGCCCCATTCCTTACTTCATCACAACGTACCAAGATATGGTAGATCAAGACAATCTTGATTAGGCATAGAAAAGGGACAAAAGATAAAAACAAAAGATACTATCATCATGTTCTCTTGCCAAATTTAGGTGCTCTTAGATGGATTTAAGTTGGGGCCTTGTTAAGAGGAAAGATGCATCCTGTTGAAGGCTAAAGATGTTGATAAAATGCTATAGCAAATGTTGGCTTAAGGCATGCAGACAAATAGCTTCTAGCTTATCCTTGATTGGTTAAAGTGTTTGAGCTTTCAGCATACACATAGTCTGCTTCTTGCTTGACCTAATCAAAGAGAAGAAGATGGAAGATGAAAGAAGAGGAAGAAGATGGGGTGGATCATCTGTGCTTGAGTACTGGATATTTCCTTCGTATTCCAGACTACCTAAATACCCTATATCCATGGGATCAAAGCACATTTATAATGATGATGAGACATGATGAATATATAGTTCTGGGTTTATTGATGATGTAAGTGATGAAGAAGAAAGTGAGATGAAAGATTGGGGGATGATTAAAAGAAAGATGAAAGATGGATGATGAAAAGAGAGGCTATCATCTTTGCCTAAATTAGAGTGCTTCCTTCATATCTCAGATTGCCTACATACCCTATATCCACGGGATCAAGGCTTTAATGATAGAGCTGGTGATGTAGTTCTTGCTTAATATGCTAGTGGTTGATGTTGAAAGAATCAACTTTATTGCTTGGATTTTGGCTTTGGCGATGTTTTGATGTTTTTTGATGTTGTTTGAGCTTGAATTGATTGTGAAGATATGAATCCTAGTTGCAAATGTTTTCCATGTTTGATGTTGGATAAACGCTACGTTTGAAGTTGAAAGTTTGCTATGTTGTGAGCTAAGGTGTTCGCTGTATTATGAGCTAGAGCTGGCAGTATCCACTTCCAAATAAAAGCTTAACAAGTGCCCCCAGTGTGGGATGAGGTTTATTGTGGAGAAGCGGTAATGGATAGCGTGTGCAAACAAGATGCTAAGGTTCCAAAATGATATAGTTATCGCAACAATGTCTAAAGTATGATAGCTAGCATTGATAGAGGCGAAGATAGAAAGGCTTTTTATTATGGGGAAATGGGTTATGATATTTATACAAGATAAAATGTGGATTATGATATGGATTATGGAGGATAAGATGGCGAAGTATGCCAGGAAGAGTGGTGATCAAACAAACTAAGTAGATAATGGGAGTTGGTCACTACACATAGTGCCTATTTGCCAGGTTTTCACTATGGTACTTAGCCAAGGCACCTGTTTACTAGGTTTTCACTAGAGGACAGATTATTTATCTTATACTATTATTTTTTTTGTTATCCAAAGTGCCAAAAAGTGGTTTTCACTATTGGATGGATTTTTTTAGGAATATGCTGAGAATTACACATGGCACCTATTTGCCAAGTTTTCACCAAGGTAATGGATAGGAGGGACTCAAGTGTCTAGTGCTATGAATGTTGGTAGTCCTGTTAGAGATGGATGTCATCATACGGACCATGTTGAATGATTATGCTCATAGATGTTGATAATGGATTGCATGAGAGAGATGGATTAGGTAGATAGTGGATGATGAAATGGATTATGAAAGGTTCATACAAGCATAGATGGAAGGCTTATGCAAAAACATGGACCATAAGAATAGGATGATGGGGGAGATATGTAGGATAATGGATGAAAGGTGGGGATATGGATATGTGGAAATGTTTTGGAATGGAAGGGAACCATGATCAATGATTGTACACACCATGATAAACATTGAAGCTATGGATGGGATGGAATAGGGAGCAATGGGGATTTTGGCTTAGAAGATAGGTGATGAAGTTATTTAGGAACCCACATAGATTTAGTATTTTTATGATTTTTACTTTGCTTGTGGGATTTTTAGAGGGGATGGGATGTTTAGATGGAAGGGAATTTTTGGATGGAAGAGGGAATTTTCATTTAGGATAAGGATGCCTCATTAGGTTTGCTTGCTTGTTTGCTTAGGAACCCAAACCATTTTGGGCGGGGGCTCTTCTTGTGGAGTTATGGGCTCAGCTAGATTTTTAGATGTACTAGGCTGTGATTCTTTGCTATGATGCCCTAAGGCATGATAATCTTTAGGATTCTTGGTAGGATTTTTAGCTTTAGAGGTAGAGGCATCCAAATTTTTATTTTTGAATCCCATGGATTTGATGGAAGCGGGGTTGGCAGAATGAATGGAAGCTTTAAGCTTCAACGGTATGTGCATTTATTGGTCATGATTAGGAATGTAATGGTGCTAATGGTTAATGGGATAATTAGGTGTTGGTAACAATGGAGGCAAGGAAAATGGAGGGATATTAGGAGTTGGAAGTAATGAAGGTAGATCGGATGGTGTAAGATGTACGGTCACATGCTTTTGCAAGTTATAGAATGGTGGAAGTGGAAGATATGGAGGTAGAGTTGATGGTGGGAATTTAGGAGTTGGAAGAAGTGAAGGTAAATTGGATGGTGGAAGATGGACGGTCACATGCTTTGGAGGTTTAGGATGAGAGTTTTTACGGGAAATGGTGGACTTAGGATGGATGGAAGAATTACCAACATCTTGAGCTTGGGGAGGCCTGCATTTAACACTGGGACTAGGAGTGTTTTGAGAACTAGACTTGAGTTCATCATTAGATGGAGATGAAGGGGTGGCAGAAACCATGAAGATAGAGCATCCTAGAAAAAGATTGGTGATATTAAAGGAGGATTCATTGATGGTATCAGAGTTAGAAGTCTCTCTTACCAAAGAGGATCCAACTTCTGTATCAGAAATGGATGTGGATGAAGATTCTTGCAATGTGTACTCATCTGGACCATGTTCAGTGTACTTGATATGGATATTGGAAGTGGCTTTGCTAGATGATGGCTTGAGTAGGTCGGATGGATCAACATATGATGAAAATGGGTATGCTTTGGTGTTGATAGGAATGCAGTTTGGACTCTGATTTTTAGCTTGAAAGGCATGACAAAATTTAAATGGATTGGGATTGGCTTGGATAGTAATCTCAACACCGTTATGTGGAAATTTAAGACATTGATGGTATGTAGAAGGAACTGCTTTGAGGGAATGTATCCATGGATAGCCAAGGATTATGTTGTAAGGAAGCTCAATATTAAGGACTTGACAAAGGGTTTCAGTAGTTACCAGCCCAACTTGAACAGGAAAGTAAATAATCCCTTCAGTATCTCTCTCGGCATCATCATATGCTTTTATAGTAATGACCTTGGAGGTGTCAACATCTTTCTTAGAATATCCCAATTGTTTTATTAATTTTAAGGAACATATATTAAGACCAACTCCACCATCCACTAAGATTCATTTGATACAAAATTGTTTGACAAACACTTCAATGTGGAGGGCTTCGTTATGTGAAGTATGAATGGAGGGCTGAAGATCTTTGTCAGAAAAGGTTAAATGACAAGGGGCTGCAATGCTAGCGACCATAGATTGGAATTGTGTGATATCAATATTGTTAGGCATTGAAGATTCTTGTAAGGATTTGTCAAGGATAACTTTGTGAGCAGGGGATATGCGAAGCAACTCAAGAATGGAAATATGCATAGGTGTTTTGCCAAGGTGATCAAGGATATTATAGCTAGAGGATGGTCAAGGAGGATGGACAGGTGCTCCTTGAATGGTAATGCAACCTCTTCGAATAGTTACATCGCAGTTAGGTGCTTTGCCTTGAATGGTAATGGTAGAAATGCGAGCATGGTCAATACAACCAATAGTAGATGATTCAAAGTTGCACTGAATGGCATTCCCAACATGAGGGTTACTTGGTTTGTCATGAACTAGAAGTAGATTCTTGAAATTATCTAGATCATAATTCAATGTTGGTTTCTGTGCAAGTTGAGTTGTTGAAGGGGTAATTTTGATTAAACCTTGATCGGTGCAATCTTGGATAACATGCTTTAAGCACATACAACCATTTGTTTTGTCCTTTAACTCTATGGTAATCACAATACTCATTTTCTTTATACCAAGGAGCTTTGAAGAGTGGTTCACTATTGGGTGGTGCATTCGGTAACATAATATCGCCCGCTTGAAGAAGCTTTCGAAAGACAACTTCCATAGGTTTTGCTAATGGTGTAAATTGTTGGCGAGGATTTGAAGTTTGTCATTGTCGAGTGCATTGAACAGGTTGTGTTGTTGTAGAAGCAACTTGAATGTTAATGGGAGATTTCATATTTTGTATGTTCTTTGCATGCACAACACCATCGTTGACAACATTCTTGTTTTTGTTCCAAAAGTGAGACTTATCATTGGAGCTTTGAGGATAGTCTTTGTTATCACAAATTTTTTTGATAGTACCTTTAGCTATTAAAGCTCGCTCAATGATGGTTCCTTTGGAAACAAGTTCATCAAAGGTGCTAGCACTTTGCAATTGTAGTTGGAATGATAGCTTGGGATGAAGATTTTGAACAAAGATATCGAGCTATTATTTTTCAGGTATTTCCCATGATAGTTTGCTAGCTATATTATGCCATCGTTAAGTAAATGAAGAGAAGGCTTCACCATTGTGTTGTTTATTGCTGACAAGGTCATTCATGTTTACCTCATGTTCAATGTTGAAAGCAAAGTGTGATCAAAACTTATTTGCTAACTCCACAAAAGACTTAATTCCTAGAGGTAAATGAGAGAACCATTCAGGAGCTTGTCCTGCTAAGCTTCAAGGAAATAGTCTCAGAAGATATGTATTGTCATGAGAAACATCGAGGAATGCCACAAAGAATGCTCTAAGATGCTCTTCTGGACTTCCTTTTCCTTTGTACTTGTCAAATTGTGGAATTTCAAAGTGTGGCAGAAAAGGTGTCATATGAAGTGACTTGTCAAACAGATAAGTGCATATGTTTTCTAAAGAAAATGTCTTCTTGCTTTGTTCTACTGCTTGGTTAATCATTTATTGCACATCCGTTGGAGATAATTGCTATTGTTACAAAGGGGGTGGTTGGTTGGGAAGTGAAGCATGGTATGATGTATATTGAGGTTGCCATTGTGGAATATATGAAGCCATGACCGTTTGTTGAGGTTGCATACTCACAATGTATGTCAATGGATTAGTATGAGACACATATGTGGTTGAAGATTACTGTCCTTGAGACACAAGCGGTGGTTGGGTATATTGTGATGAATTAGCACCAAGATTTTGTATCACATGGGAAGTGGAAGATGGATTGGCGTTAGTTAATGGTTGTGAATTTGGAGTTAGATTTGTGACATGGTAAGTGATGGAAGGATTGGTGGATGCACAAGAAGGATGGACATTTGGGTTTGTATTTTGGACAACATGGGGATTGGTATATGTCATGTGTTGGGTGACGATAGGCAAACCTTGGGTAGTATAAGATGGATTGATGGTTTGTGAAGGATTATAAGGAGATGGCAGAATGGATGTAAGTTGATCAACATAAGAGACTGTAGTGCTAGGATTAGCTTGAGAAACAATAGGTGGGTCACTCATGTCAATAAGACTAAGATTGGGATTGTATGATGTATTGGATGAATTAGTGGAGATAGTGGAGATCATATTAGTAGCAGTAAGAATATGAGATGTGGTGTCCACATGTGATATAATGGGGGTAACGGATTGCAACAGTTGTGAAGCTTAGACAGTTGGTGTTGTTTGGATAGCTTGGGAAGCTTGCAAAATATGGGATATGGGGATAGCTTGTGATGTTTGAGGAGTTTGCACTTGGTCAACATGGACAGCTTGTGTTACTTGAGGCATAGAAATGGTCATGGTGGGAGAAGTATGTTGGGAAACATGGAAAGGTGGAATGTTCAGATTTTGCAAAATGAAAGGGAGTACATTGGTTAGAGTTATCAAAGGTTCTAAAGTGTACTCTGAGCATGGTGGATCCAATGACGTAACAATAGGCAATGAAAGAGATGGGTTGGAAGATGGATTTTGTAATATGGTATGGGATGGTGTGACTATAGTGGATGGTCCCTTTGCAACAACAATGAGAATGTTTGGATCGTGCTCTCTAATAGTGGCTATGTCAAAATCTCTTGTTAATTTAGCTCCCATGCGGGAAAGTTGCAATAAGTAGCAATTAGGATTAGATAAAACAAGTCTCTCAAATTGATCCCATACATGTGTATCTCAAAATTCTGATAATTCTTCTTGGGATTGTTCTTCATAAGTCTCTGAAAATGTTTGAGGTTGCACTTGTTGTGAAGATGACTCTCTAATGATGTACCCATGGGGCAAAAATATATGAGGAGGCATACCAGTCATAAATTGAGTCGTGTCTCTAAGAGGTGTTGATCTAGATTGTTACATCTTGGCTTCCATCTCAGCTTGCAATTTGGCTTCCATTTCAACTCTATATTGACTCCTAGTTTGAGGCATGATGGTTGATGTTGAAAATTGAACTTTAGCTTATCAAGGTTTTGAGACCCAAAAGATGATGGTTTGTTGATTGTTTGGTTGTTGGTTGTTGGTTGTTGTTCACTTTTGTTGTTAGGTTGCTTGGTTGCTTTGTTGTTTGTTAGACTTCCCTAGAGAATAGCTCACACACTCAAGGGACAAGTTGTTTGCTAAGATTGCTATTTTGCTGATGTTGCTAAAGCTAAAGCCAAAAGATGATGTTTTGCTAATTGATCAGGTTGATTGATTTGATGTTTGGTTTGTTGGTTTGGGATCTCAAAAAGATGAAAAGCTCACAAAGTCCAATTGTTTGGTAAGCTCAAATCAGGTGACAAAGTCTAGGTATCTGCTAATGATTAGAGATAGGTCTGAAAGCTAATGCTGAGGCTAAGCAAGCTAGAAGTGTAGCTAATTTGGCTAAGTCATGAAGGTTTACTAGTAATTGACCATAGGCAATAGGTAATAGCTCAGATGCGACTCAGAAAAAATCAAAAGCAATTGGTAACAACTTAAATGCAATCTGGTTTTGGTTTAGGTAATAGGCTACACCGTTAACTAGAGGTGAGACAATTTTCTATAGGCAATCAGTAATGACTCAAAAGCAATTAATTGTTGATCAAAGGTGATGCAGTTTAGACCAGAGGTGACTGACTTTTGTTTAAAAGTGATCTAATTTAGGCAAAAGGTGATTGACTATTGTTTAAAAGTGATTCAGCTATCTGTATGTAGGTAGTTTAAGCTCAAAGGAGACTGTGTTTGTCAAGAAATATGTCTGAATTGCATTTTTGACAAGAAAATAGTAATTGCAGTCACTCACACTCACAACAATCACAAACTTGTACAATCTAGGCTAGGAAAGGACTGTGTTTGTTGAGTCCCTTGGCCGTGCTTATTCAAAGAGGATAGCTTCAGGTTCTTGGTAGCACCTACTCCTCTTCATGGCACACACTTCTCACACATACTAAGATCTAGGTTTCCCAAGGCTTGTCCCCCCACCAAACCTTAGGATTGTCCCTACTATCTCTTCTAAGAACCACGTGAATCAGGGTGGCTTCAAAGGTCCCACCTTTTGCATCAACAAATAAAAAGTTTTTGGCTACTACACAAAGTTGCTAATAAGGGCATCCGTTCGGGTGGCTATACGTGCGATAGTGCTACTCTTCATTATGGAGTCTCCTAGCCTTCAAGGGTTACACCTTGAAGGGTTTTAGGGGAGGTTGGCTATCGGTATAACACAACACCCATTGTTTGTGGCTTTCAACACAAACATTTTTCTGATATAGTGGTTCAGAAGGACTTGGATTTAGCCTGTTACCACTTGGGTCATACCTCTTCTCACACCAGGAAGGTAGACCCTCTAAAGATAATAACAAGTTCTCATACACCCAAGATCCATTTGATAGGATAGGGGAGAGGATACTTTTCCTATTAAATTTAGGTTACAATCAAGCACATGCAGGAAATCAAGAAAGATAAATCAAGCACAAAGCAAGAAATGATTCTTTTTAAGCACCAAGCCCAAATGTTCCTAAATTAGTGAAAAACCACAAGTCTTGGACCAATCGAAGCTAAAACAGATATGTTAATAGTTTGATAACCTTCTTTTCTTAGAAAACTGATAAGATGCTGCACAAATACCCAATTAGTAGCCAAGACAACCAAACTGTAAATGATAAAGACTGAAAATGACATAGTTTACAAGGCGATCAACTGTTGATTGAAAGTGAACCATACTTTGCTGCAAGAAAAATATTATAGATTAGAAGCGATGCTAGTAATGCCAGATGTGGAATGATGAAGCTCATAAGTAATGCAAAATAGGCAACATGCGACTGGTTACAGGTCATAACTGACTCAGATCTACGAAAAAAAAATATAACAAAAACCCTAGTTTTGTAGAAAGCAATCCAGATAGCTAAAGGCAATCACTATTAGGTTAAAAATGATTCAAATAAAGGCATAAGCGACCACTGCTAGCTTGTAAGTGGTACAAAATAGGCAATAAGAGACTATTGTTTTCTCAGAAGCAATCCCAGGAATGCTAAAAGTGGCAGGTTTTAGCTCAGAAGTGATGCATATATTCAAACAACAACTAGTTTTTGCTCAAAAGCAACTGGAACTTACCCTAAGTGCTAAAAAAATTTGATCTTCACAAAAACAACTTCAAATAGCAAAGTTAATCAAGGACGTGAGTCCCACTGGGCATGCCAAAAATGTGATAGGTAAAAATTAGATTAATAAGATCAAGCATAGCCATGAAAACCTAACCCTACCATCATCAAAGAATCTAATCCAAATGAAATCAAAAGCATGCCATTCCAAGAACAATATCACCTAGATTGTATGATTCCTTGTTTATGATGTGGATTGCTTCTTCAACAATGAACAATTATGAAGATAAAAATTGCCATGATGGATGGATGATAAAGATAATATGCTCAAATGGATTCTCAAATACTCAATATGCTTAAGATGATAATGTAGACGCTATATGAATGCTGGATAGATGTCGTATGAAATGAAAGGGTGTTTATATAGAACTCAACCAAAATCAATCAATGGTGGAGATTTGGTGGCTATGTGAATGGCTAAGATTAAAGGATGATCATAGATGAATGTGAAGATGAAAAGTGGAGGGAAGATAAGGCTCATGTGTGACCATGTACATAAAAAGTACATGTGAAAGATATTAAATAAAAGTAGTACCACTTATCTTTTTTTTTTAAATGAAAGAGGCACACATGTCGGCTTATTAAATAAATGATAAGAGGACTTAATTAAATAAATATAATCTATTTAATTAATTGGAAAGTGGGTTTATAAATGGAATTTTAATTAAATAAATAAGATTTATTTAATTAAAATAGATAGAAAGATGATAATTAAATAATTAAAGATTGTTTAATTATAGCTTAGAGGAAATAGCTAATGAATTAATTAAATAAATATAAGTTTATTTAATTAATAGAAGAAATAGATGTGTTAGGAATACTGCTCAAGTGTGTTAGACAAACTCAGATGGTAACTAATGCAATATTTTAATGCTAATGATAATAGGTTAATTTTGGGTGTCTACAAAAAGACCCAGAGGCAACTCCTCATCCTCACAAATTTTATTCTCAGCAATCATTCTGTATAATCCTTTGCCTCTTACCAAGTTGGTAGGTTTGATTTTGACATCATATTCATGAACTTTAGCTATTCAGGATCCTCTGTTATTACAACTAATTTCTTGTTGTGTAAGGATACTTTTTACAACAGACTCCGGAACATAGACAACCACATGAGAGTTTAGAGTATAAAACCTGAATATTTTTAAATCTTTCACTACTACATATGCATGTTTCTCCAGTGCAGAATATTTCAATTCATGTTTCTTTAACATCACACTCATGAAAGCAATTGTAGCTTCAATCCCCTACTTGTTCTTTTGTAGAAAAATAGCTAATAGAGTGTGTTATGATGCATAGCAATAGATAATACAATCTTTTTCAAAATTGGGATGCACTAATGTAGGTGTATTGGCAATGGCTATCTTAATATCTTCAAATGCCTGTTTACTTTCATCACTCCATTTGAAAAAAGGATGGTTTTCATCATCTCAATAATATGTCAACTCAACAAAATTAGGAACAAATCTTCTCAAAAAATTTAATTGACCAAAGAAGGATCTTGTATTACTTTTGGTTGCAGGTAGGCTTAGTCACTAAATTGCTCTGACCCTCTCAGGATCAATTTTAATACCATCCTTGGAGACAATGTGACCTAACAGTTTCCCTTCGGTCACAGTGAAATTGACTTTTTAGGATTTAAAGAAATACCATGTTCTCTATAGTGTTGTAACACCACCTCCAGATCATGCAAGTGGTTGGCTCTCTTCTTAGAGAAAATTGTTAAATCATCCAAATAAATGACAATGATTTTATTTTTCAAATCTCCAAATGTTAAATCCATTTCCCTTTAGAAGGCGGCCCCTGCATTAATAACGCCACTAAAAACACCAATAGGGGTAGTGAATGCTATTTTGTGTTGATCCTCTGGGGCTACCTCAATCTGATTATACCTTGAAAACCCATCTAGCATAGACATCATCTCTGAACTAGATACTGTTTGCAATATATGATCCATCACAGGTAAGGGATAGTTATCTTTCAGAGAAGCTTGGTTTAGATTTCATAAATCAACACAAATTCTTATTTCCCCATTCTTCTTTCTGACAAGAACAATGTTAGCCACCCATGTAGAGTAGTGAATGGGGTAAATAATCGTCGCCTTCAACATCTTGTCTATCTCACTGAAAATAGCCTTAGATATTTAGGGTTTTAAGTCCTTTGTTTCTACCTAAAGGGCAAAGTATTGGACTTTAATGGAATGTGGTGCTACATTTTTCCAACTCTAAATTTCTTTAGGTTTGCATAGCACGATGCAAAAACATCTCTGTAGAGAATAAGCAAAGAAATTAAATGCTCTCTATCTTTCAGAGAGAAACACTTTCCAATACAAATAATCTTTGGATCCTCCTCAATACCAATATTAAATTGATCATAATCAATTGATGATCTGATTGAAACTTTGCTTTTCTATTTCAGATATTGATCATGTTGGTTGAAAAGGTCCTCAAGTGAGACCAAACCCCTGGGAATTTTATTTCCTTTCAATTGGATCACTTCAAATCCCTGGACGTCGTGAGAATCTGCGACTCCTTCTAGCACATCATTGCCTTCATTAAGACTCCCTTGAAAGAACACATTTACAAATGACTCAACTTTTTCTAAGAAAGATATAATTTTTTGGTCATTATTAAATACTTGCCAGTGATTAACGTTGTCAGGTACGATGGGCTGATAGACTACTTCAACTCTATAGGGTTTGTCTTTAAAATATGGGTGTGTTAAAAAGAGAGATGTGGACACAGCCAATGAATCAACTTGAGTGTTCTAATCCTTGGGTACAACTTCTATTGAGAAAGCATCAAAATCTTCTATGTAATCCCACACCCTATTTCTGTAGTGTCTCAACCTCGCATTTTTAATCGTATATATCCTTACTTGCTTAACAATCAATTCGGCATCACCTCTGGCTCTCAGCTACTTAATACCTTTCTCCTTGGCCAATTCCAGCCATAGTAACAAAGCCTCATATTCTGAAGTGTTATTGGTATTGTCAAATTCCAACTTGTAAGCGAACAAGAACTTGTAGTCATTAGGGGAAACCAAAACTACTCCAACACCAGAACTAATAGTTGAACAACTGCCATCAAATTCTAATGTCCATACCTCATTTGCCAGATCAGGGCTTATCAGGTTTTCACCATCTTCTACTGCAGAGGTGCACATGTATGTGCTAGGCCCAATTTCTACATATAAAATGTTTGCCCTCAGGTCCCCTGACTTTAGTACAGTGAACTTGGCCTTAGGTTTAGGGTTTAGGAAAATTCTCTTCCCATCCATTGGTATTAGGGCATGCGACTAGTCTATCTGAATCTCCCCTCCCAAGTCTCTATAGAAGCTGTGGCTCAAAAGCATCCCATAGCTTATAGGCATATCTTCCACTAAAATGGTTAACTTCAATCTCTTCTTAGGATAAGTGGCAAGGGCAACCTGTGCATCTTTAATTTGACCTAAGATAGGTACTGGAGAGCCATCCATGGAAAAGCATCTACCATGTGAGGAGGTATAGGATAAGCCTAGGGCTTTAGCAACTTGGGTGGGTATCACATTATCTGAAGCTCCAGAATCAATGACAGAATTGCTTAATTTATAACCAACAATGCATAATGATACATAGAAAGGTTTTGGTTTTTCAAAGGGGTTTTGAGGACGGGTTCTTGAGAATAGGAATTTGAGCAATTTTGTTTTCCAACATGGACCTCACTATCATTTGACACCTGAGCATTGCAATGAGAGGGAGATGTCTCTTGCTTGACCTATCTAACTAGTCTATCTAGTTCAGAGGGGTTGAGCCTAAGGTATTCAACTTGTTAAATTTGGATTTTAGTATTTTTACAAGACTCAATGATGTCAAAAGAACTAGAAACAAGAGTTTTAGAAGAAGAAGTAGAGGGTACCTCAACAAATCCAACTTTGGGTGTAGTACTCTTTGACTTCTTAGAATTAGCATTGTTCTGTCTTGATAAAATGTATTTTGGAGTAGAATAGGAACTACTAGGTTGGCCTTGAGGATGTTTCCCTTTCTACACTTGTCCTCTAGTGAACACTGCACAATTGGGACTATAAATATCTATATACACATCCTCCCCACCTTTAGGGTCTGACTCGTATTCAAAGAAATTAACACTTGCATAATCGTATGGAGAAGATTCTTCTACATAGGGTTCTTATATATGCTCATTCATTGAGAGGATATGCATGAATCTAACCATCTCTAGATAGGATGCCCCATCATGATCAAAAGTTAGATGAAAGTTTCACATCATATGATTATTCTTGCTAGTAGAAGGACCAACTTCAATTTCTAACCTCTGAGTTGGACTAGGTAAGGGCAGCATTCTGTTATATTTCCCTTCGGAACCATGATCTTTCCTTGTTACACCTTGGTAGAAAGGCTGCTGGGAACCTTTAGGCATCTACCTCTTCAAGGTAATTATGTCATTAGCTAGTCTTTGTATGACAAGGTCAGTAGAATTAACAGCTGAAGGTTTTTCTGTTTGTAATTCCTTCTTCCATTTTCTAGCAGTTATGAGATCATCTTCAATTGCCAGATTTTGGGCCCCTACTAGGTTAGCAACACCTTCCCTCTTTATAGCATAACTGACATTAGGAGGTAGAGAATTGATAAAGAAGCATTTCAACAGTCCATCACTAGACATCACACTGTTAGCGATTATGTTTGCAAGTTTTTTGAATTTAGCTACAAATTCTCTCATTTGTTCATGGACTTCTTTCTTCATTGAAGAGAGTTGAGCTACCAATGTGTGCTCATTGTCAATGGTTTTGAACCTATCTTCAAACTACTACCTCATGGTGGCCCAGTCTCTGATGGATGCATTTGGTAAATAGTAAAATCACTTAGCTGTGACATCAGTGAGAGACTCAACAAATAATCTTGTATATCAGAAAATTTGGATTTATAAATGGAAATGATCAAATAATGAAATGCATAACCTGAACCCAAATAATTCAATACCTCGAAGATGCAAGATGAGCTTGATGATTGATCGCTTTGTTGTGTTGATTGCTCGATTCCGCAGCATAACATTGATAAGGAGATAGATGATGGATGGTTGATGGTTGATAGATGCAAGCTAGATGGATTGAAAGATGATGGATAATGGCTTGAGATGAAAATTCAGCAGAGTGAGGTTGCATGAAGAAGAATCATCCCTTTTTCTCCTCTAATGGCTCAAGAGAGGCTTGTTTTATAGGAAAGGCTTGGTTCAAATGGATGGCTAGGATCAATTAGGGCTTTAGGTGAAATGGATGGATAGGATTAAGTTAGGTTTCCTTGCACATTAAGAAATTGTAGTCAATTGACATGTGGCAAGGGAAGATAAGGCTTAGGTGTGCTTGTGTAGATAAGTACTAAAATTAGGTCCCATTAGTTGTGCATGTGAAAGATAAAAGTTGTAACACATGATTGACTAGACAAGTGTTGGAATGTGATAAAAGATGAGGACTTAATTCAAATAAAATATTTGAATTAGTTGTGATATGAGTTGGATATTAATTAAATAAGTAAGATTTATTTAATTAATAGGATAGATAAATAGGATGGGATAAGATATGATGTGGAAATTAATTAAATAAATAAAATTTATTTAATTAATTGGGATGAGGATAAGATAAATGAAATTATGCATGTGAAATTAATTAAATAAATAAATTTATTTAATTAATTGGCTAAGTGGGATAAGGATGGGATTGAATGGGATTTTAATTAAATAAATAAAATTTATTTAATTAATTGACTTAATGGATTAGGGAAATTAGGACAAAATGCTACATGATGTCTAGGATAATGTTTTTAATTAGGTGTTGCTACACATGGACAAAGTTGGGACAATTTTGGGTGTCTACAAATCTAATAGATACATCTTTGTGTTGCACCCCCAAGATAGAACATGTCAAGAAAAAGACATTTATGTGCTCATCTGGGGTGACCTTTTCATCAACTCTAAATTTTGGTACAATTTTACTAGACCCTCTAGGTAAATCTCGTAGGTTTGCTCCTAATCTCAAAGGACCTATAGCATCACTCCATGGAACATGTGGTGGTTGAGCCATATTAAAGGGATTATGAAGTGAGAAGTTAACTTGTAGGGGTAAAATAGTACAGTCAAGGGTTAAGACTTGACAAGAGGAACTTGTAGACTCTCTTACAGGTGGAGGAGACAATGGATTACTTAAAGACTTAACTTTACATGTAGGAGGAAAATGAGAAAAATTTAAAGACTGAAGCAAGTCAAAGTCAACATCAAAGATACCCCTCTTTCTATTTCCTTGAGTATATCTTTTCATAGCCAACTTTCACATATATATGCACATATGAAAACAAAAGTGTAGAATTGCCAAAAAACTTATTGGTTGATATGATGGGGAACTTGCTAAGAATGCACTTGGTTCCTCAGTCTATTAGCAAGGTTTCTCTATCTATTATTAGGAATCACCTAAATTTGGAGGGGTCTATTTCTCCTAGGCACAGGGACTACGCCTTCCACAAAAATAATCTCTTGAGCTTCACCAAAATGACGTGCATTTTCTCTTATGATATCACCAAGTTCTTCCTCTTCTTCAAGTACTTTGTCAACCTGGTGATATTGTTGTTTTGTTCTCCTAGTTTGCCAGGCTACAACTCGTAGACCAGTAATAATGTCTTCTTGGTCACCAACAAGCCAATCTACGCTAGGTTGCAGAACTTGTGCACATTTTCCATGGAGAACAATGAAATCTAATGATAAAGCAACTCATAAAATATATATAGTTATTGTCATATAATTTCCTTAGTAGAGTGTTAGGAATTACATGTAGAAGATATCAATTAAAAGAAAATAAAGATTAAACAGAGGAATGAAAATACACATAAATAATAACAGTGAGAGACAAGTTTTAATATGGTTGACCCAAACTTGGGCTACATCCACCAATAGAGAGTCCAATATTATTATCTAGTAAATCAAACCAATTACAACCAGCTATCCTTGCAACTCAATACCACTGCAAATTGCTACAATACATCTCAACGAAAACCCTAACTCTTAGCCACTTTTATTAAGCTTATGTCAGTTACAAAAATAGCATTTTTTTAATGTTGGCCAATGGAAAAATAACTCCCGACACTTACATAAAATAATAAGAAATTGTTGGAGGTTTTGGGGGCACTGCTCCTGAGCCCCTATGGGGGCACTTCCCCTCGATCCCACCCTGTATCCCGATAGGGAGCGCGCCAGGGGCATTGCCCCTAGACCCTGCAAGGGGTGCTTCCCCTTGACCCCATTAAATAATTTGGGGGGAAACCACACTGATAAAAGTGGGGTAAATTTAACCTCTGAGTCTGATTAGGCTCCATATAACAACATAGAGTCACCAAAAATCCTATTGGTTTACATATTTACCACCTAACTCTATATTCTCACGTCCATACAAGTGACAAATGTAACAACAGTTGAATCAGTTGCAATGGTATTTTACGACTCTTTACTTATTTACCAAGGCACATCTACCTTCTTATAATATTCAATGAATGAAAACTCAAATTTCTTTTAACCAGAAAGCAAAGGAAAAGGTGGTGCTTTTAACCAGAAAGAAATAAAGGCAATATTTCCCAAAATCAACTGAAATGAATGAAGCACAAATAATTCCACAACAAAGACTATAATGAATCAATAAACAAGAATTACACCATATATATTACATTCACTACCATAAACCATTCACCAAAAGATAAAGGATTCATAGCAGTGGGCATGAATCAAAATATCCAACTACTCCATTACAGAAAGATAACCAATCCACAACAATATATTCAACGTAGGAAGAATATGAATTCAAATAACCATAACACAAAGTTTACGATCATCCAAACTCCATTGCATTGATTTCTATTTCATATATTAAAGAAATTGAACAGGAAAGCAAAATTGATCTATCACCAAGACAATGTTTGCCAAAAGATCCATACATTGACTAGCTAATTAAATTTATAGCCAAGTCACCCAATAATTGTCTTTAAAACCTAACAGCTTCTTGAAGACAACCGATTAAAAGAAGTCATAAATTAAACATCATTTCACTAGTAGAAAAACATAAATAAATGACTAAAAAACTATGAAAAATTGGTCATGTGACCAACAGTTTGGTCATGTGACCATTGGTCTAGTTTATTGTTGGTCATTTATCTCGTGACCAAATTTATGTCTAAATAAATTTTAGTCATTAATTAGGTAGTTTTTTTAGTCATTAATTTGGTAGTATATTTAGTCATCAATTTGGTAGTATATTTGGTAATTTGGTAGTATATTTAGTCATTAATTTAGTCATTGATTGTTGTTAATGATGGAAACAAGGTAGATAATTGAGAGGGGGGTGAATCAGTTATCTTAAATATTTTAACTTTCTTTTCTTCTTTAATATTAGTACAACATCAAAACATAAGAGCATACATAATCATGAGAGTAGAAATAAAATCAACACACATAACACAAGGATTTTTACGTGGAAAACCTTGTTAAGGGAAAAACCACAGGGTGACTAACCCAAGATTGTATTATCTGTTAAAAGAATAAGAAGTACAAAATGGCACTTGCCAATTAGGGTTCACTGCCTGAGCACACTGCTCACAAGAGGCACACTGCCTATAAGAGACTCACTGTCTACAAAGTTATGGAAAGTAACTAGATGTTTGAATTGAAGAGAGACATCCACATATGCTGAGGTTTAGTTCCGGTTAGGCTCAATATACTGATCTACTGCACTTCATTTTTCTTCTGCTTTAGTGTTGTTGTTTTGTCACATACTAGACTTGTATTGCTACTTCCACATTTCTTTTTGCCCTTTTTTTTGCACACTATGTCACACAACCTAGCTTCATATTGAAATCAATCTGGTATATATATATATCTACATCAAGGATTTCAACGTCTTTGTAGTCGGCAACCGGAATATTCAAGATTTTTACTAAGCACTGATATGTCAGCTGAATCCATGCTTAATATGTGATGCGTATCAAAGACATAGACCTAGAAGTCATCAATCATATCAGCCTACCACGAATGATCCCTCAAAAAGCTTAATCACCATTAGTTTCTCATTCAGATTAAAGTCTGATGTTCTACCTGTTAGTTCTTCCTCAGTCTACTTTGTATGTTAGGAACCTAACACTTAGATGCTCATATCTTTTCACTCATTCATCACTGGAGGCTCAGTCTCTAGAATGTAGTAGTCATGGTACTCCTCTTGACTTGTCCAAGTCCGTAACTTGCTTAGTTACACCATCTGAGAGATCCATAACTGATTGTCAGACCTTAGTGCATGCTCTGTTCTTGCTCACCGGACCAAAACACTCATCAGTTTGTCTTCTGGTATAGACATACTGTGTTGCGGATGTGTGGGATGGACTTTGTTGCCATCAATGACAACACTCATGAAGCCACACAGTGTCTCTTGCCAACAATCTCCCCCTTTGGCATTGATGGCAACATTTAATGAAAAATGACTAAGTGTCGTAACAAACTCCCCCTTTGCTGATGCTCTATCTTATGTACACTTTTACTGGAGCTCCCCCTTAGCTGGATTCCACATTTTTCACTACTCCTCACTCCTCCTTTGACATCAATGGTAAAGGGTGAAATCCGTACACCAAAATTTGCAAAAATCATTCTATACATGTTATACTTACATATACTTAAGTATATTTGCAAAGGTAGTCTTCAAATGTACAACTTCTATTGTCCAACTCTGCTTCATCCTATCCAAAATTGAAATGTGGCCACTCAACAAAAATGCAAAAGCTTCTTCCCTTCTTAAGTCTGTCAGATCATTGGTCTGGGCTGTGGTATGAGCATCAGTTAAGGCCTCGTGCATGGCCTCTAAATTGGGGATAATTATCCCTCTTAGTTCGCTCATCCTACTTATTATATTTTTCCTCTCTTTTTCAAGCCTCTTTATTTCATTTATAATGGCGATGGCCTAGCACTCTTGATTCATTAAAGATGTGGTGAGGGGATCAAAATTCTAAGATAAACTTGATAGTTTGTCGTCTTGTTCTTTTACCTTCTTTTCAATATCCTCTGTCACTTTAGACCAGGATAGACAAAATTTATATATTTCTCCACCATCTTTAAGATCATTTTCTAGGCTCTTTATGCTAATATCCAAGGTCCTCCTATCATTAGTTATGAGTCCCTACACTTCAGTGAATCTTTTTCCCAAAAATTCTTTTAGAACTTTCTCTTCTGCTGATTTCTCCAAAGAATTAAAATGGGTGCTAACAGAGTTAACTAGAGATTTCAAGTTACCAGATGAAGAGGCCAAAAGATCCTTTTGGAAGGATGGCATGATCTTCTCTAGCACACCAGATGTAATCTCTATCAGCTCATAGTCTTCCATGTGAGACTTCAGAAGATTTTCTTAGCTTGAGCAAAAGATGTTACCTTCATTGTCTGGACTGGAGAGAGGGAGTCAAAATTGAGTGGTCCTTGAAATAGTTCCAGTTCATCTATTTCCATCATGTCTTTGGTTAAGAAGTTTTTCACTGCTTCTACAGTGTCTCTTGCTGGAGACAGAGTCTTCTTTCCTTTTGCATCCTCAGAACTGCCATCAGAGATCTTCTCTGTGTGTTCTTCTTCTCTTCCCTTTTCCTCCTCTACTTGACTCAATTTCTCCTCTTTTCTTCCTTCTCCTTCAGTTCCAGAGTCTACAGGGGGATCCAAAAGAGAGATGTTTACATCTTCATGGATTTCCTCTTCTGGAACAGAGGAATCCAAGTCCTTAGTCCTCTCCTCACCTATCTCCTTTGACTCTTCTGCAATTTTCTTAGTAGATTCTTCTTTTGATGGACTTAATCCTTCGACATCCATGACAGAAGATTCTTTATCTATTTCCTCTATGATAGGAAGATTGAAGCTTTTGAAGGCATTTTGGAGGATGTCTTCTGTTTCTTTTGCCACCTGATCAGTCTCTCCAAGCATAAGTTTATTCATTCTGGCTTTGCTTCAAAACTCATCCTTACAGTCCTTAAAGATCATGGTTATTTGTTTTGGAGTAATGGAAGGATAGAGATGTATTGCAATCTATTCATAGATCTCTAAATCCTTTGCCTTTGCATTCTCCTTTTTGAGTTCAAGTACCTTCTCTAGACTTTTGGGAATTAAGGAAATGATTTCAATGAATGCTTTATTACAAATGTTTAGGTACTTAATTGTGGCTTCCTCCAAAATTCTTTTGTTAGTATCAATGTAATCATCATAAAATTCAGTGAATGGTTGCAGGTTCCCATCCACTGTGACTGCCTTGATGATATCATCAATAGAAAGAGTGGGCCTTTCTACAAATTCTTCTGCCTCTTCTTTGTTTTTGCTAGCAGAGGATTCCCCAGAAGTTTTCTTTTTCTTCTTCATTTTCTTAACCTCTTCATCAGTATCAGTTTCTTCATCCTTTTGTCTTAGGTATGACCTTGTGGCCTTTGTCTTCGTTCTCTTCTCTCCCTTTCTGGATGTCTTGGCTTCCAGTTTTGAGGCTTTTGGGCTCATAGAGGTGACAAGTGCAGAGCTCTTAGAGGATCTAGTCCGGGAGGAGGCTTGTACCGAAACACTTTCCTTTTTTGCTTCTTGTTTCTCTTTCTTAGCTCTTTCTATTTTTTCTCTATTTGCATCAACTGCCTCTTTTGAAATGCCACATCTTTTGGCAACTTCCTCTACTTCCCTTCTCACTTTTCTTTTCATCTCTAGTTGTCTTAGTTCAACATGTATTTTTACACTCATTTCTTGAAAGGTTCCAAACCTTTCTGCCTCAGGGTTCTTAGGATGACTTAGCAAGTGTTGGACATGCAGCTCTAGGATTTTCTCATCTACCTCATAGCCCATTGGCATAATCCAGACTGTTCTGGGCTCAACTGCCTCCATTAGGCATTGATCAGTGTCTACCATGAAACACACTGTATCTTTGTATTTTTCAACTATTGTTTGTGGAATTCTTTCTTTGGCCTGCATCAAACTTTGGAAGTTTTTGAAGTATCCCTAGAGTGCCATATTTTGAGCCTTGGCATCACCAAGCCCATACATATAATCTCTTATTTGTATGGCAACTGGTCTGTCATTTTTCCATACCCAACCACTTGATATGGGTAGCTCATTCATATAGTAAAAAAATAAACATAATATTAAACCACCATACTTGAATGAGTTCTTCTTGTCCTTCTTGATCTTTTGTAAGTTTTCTAATAGTTGGCTCAGGAGAAGCTCACATAGATCATAGTCTGCATTTTCCCTTAGCATCTGATATGCAGTATAAATTGTGGTTTTGGACACAGAGTTCTCCTTGCTGGAATGATATATTTTATAGCCAATTATCATAGAGGCAAATTTGATATCCAGATCTGTGATATCTTCTATTGTCATTTCTCTTTTGTCAAACTTTGATCTGGTAGCCTCACTCATTGTTTGATTCTTGACCGATTTGAGAGCAGGCAACCCACTGGATGAGTGCAAACTGATTACTTCCCTAATGGCATCTTTTGTTATCTTGAATGACCTCATCAACCACATGAAGTTGTCATGTATTCTGCTAAGAACATACCTGACCTATTCATCTTCAGCAAAACAAGGAAAGTGGATGCAATATCCAAAATGCTTATCTCGAATGGCCTTGTATTGAGGTTTGAGTTCAAAGGTTTCATCTATTAGTTGTTTATGGTAGATATCCATCAAATTTGATTCTCCAAATTCCTCAATATTTGCATGGATGTATACCCTAACATCTTCTACATGCAGAACCCCATGTAGAATGCTAGAAAAGGCACCTAAGGGATCAACTCTTAGGGATTTGTAGGGGCATTTCTTAAGAGTAGCCATCTTGCAAAAGATTTAGAGAGAGCTTCTAGGGTTCACAAAATGAGCCAGAAAAGATTGTTGGTTGAATCAGATTTTGTGGTTGATCTTTGAGAGAGTTGAAACAATCTTGTTGCAAAGCTCTTCCTTTCTTCTTTTCGAAATGTAAATGTGTAAATGATGAATAAAAGAACCCTTATATTTCTGCACAAACCCTAATTTCATATTGCAATAACTGCACGCCTTAAGTTAATCCAGTTCCCTTGTTCTTCCTTGTTCTGTGAGAGATCTTTCTGAATCACTGAGATGCACTTGGAATCTATTTAGTGATAATTGACAATGTATCTCCTTTCCTCTAATCATGCCATTTGTCTGCAGGTCAAGATATTTCAATTTGAATCATACAGGATCTAACTGTGAGAATCCTACTTTTACTGGATGGCTATCAAACTAGATCAATCTTGGATGATTTAAACTCTTCAAAACTTCTTGCGGATCTTTCATATTTTTATAGAGGGTTATTTAGATATTTCTCTGAGAACCCTTTAATCTGTAACATTTCATGTGCCAAATTTAGGCACCAATTGACTGGTTGGGGGAATTTATTTTTCCTTTGTGAGTCCCCCTGAGCTAGAGCTCATCTGTTTAGTTTCTGGAAGAAATATCAGCACTAGATTCTGGTGTAGATCCATCCCCAATATTTTATGTATTCCACTTCACCCAAATCTTGTTCATCTCCCTTTAAACTTCATCCACATTCACTTTGCCTTTTCCTTTATCTTGATTTTGAGATCTTTCTGAATCACTAAGATGCACTTGGAATCTATTTAGTGATAATTGACAATGTATCTCCTTTCCTCCAATCATGCCATTTGTCTGCAGGTCAAGATATTTCAATTTGAATCATACCAGATCTAACTGTGAGAATCCTACTTTTATCGGATGGCTATCAAACTGGATCAATCTTGGATGATTAAACTCTTCAAAAATTCTTGCAGATCTTTCATATTTTTATAGAGGGTTATTTAGATATTTCTCTGAGAACCCTTTAATCTGCAACATTTCATGTGCCAAATTTAGGCACCAATTGACTGGTTGGGGGAATTTATTTTTCCTTTGTGAGTCCTGCTGAGCCAGAGCTCATCTATTTAGTTTCTGGAAGAAATATTAGCACTAGATTCTGGTATGGATCCATCCTAATATTTATGTATTCCTCTTCACCCAAATCTTGTTCATCTCCCTTTGAACTTCATCCACATTCACTTTGCCTTTTCCTTTATCTTGATTTTGATTATGATGCACCTGACCCTTTTTATCCTAATTCTTACTTCTACAGAATTTGGTAATATGACTGAATCTATTGCAATTGTAGCAAACAACATTCCTTTGCATATTTGACTGATATCCTCTTGATCTGCACTGATTAGCCATATGTCCCATTCTATTGCATGCAAAACATCTACCATTGAATGAATTGTTTATTTGCATATTTCTACATTCATTAGATTTGTGACCATACCTTTTGCATTTGAAACATTGTTTGGAGAAGGATGAATTAGTCTGATTCATTCATCTTCTACACTGAGTTGCTTTATGACTGAAATTGTTGCAATTGTAGCAGTATCCATTGAAGGATGGATATCTTTGAGCATTTGGTTGCCTTATCGGAGGTCTTCTAGGCCTGTTCCTTGGATTTCTTGATCCAGAGTTCTTCTGACTGGATTCAAAGCTTTCACCTTTCTCATATCCCAATCCATGCTTGTCATCTACCCTTTTTTGGCTTTCAAGAAGAACTTCAAGTTGAGCAAAGCTTATCTTGAATTTCTATTTGTATTCATTTGCTGTTTGAAGATCCCTTTTAAGAGTGTCTATCTAATTCTCAAGAGCTTCTCCAAGATTAGATTCCAGATGCTTGATTATTCTATCCATTTTGTGGCAGTCTTCTAACTTTTCCTTGAGACATTGTTTTAGATTATCTTCAATTTTTCTTTTCTCTTCAATTTCTTGGGTGAATCTCATAACCCTTGATTCCATTTCATGTCTTACCATAATGACCTCTTTGAATAGCTTCTCACATAGCTTGTTTTTCTCATTCAGATCTTCATTAGTAGCATTGGCTTCACTTTGGCTTGCTAATTGTTGAAGTAGTTCCTTTCTCTTTTTCATAGAGATACTCAGTTTTTCTTTTAGTTCATTTATGAAATCATCAGCTTGTTTGAGTCTTTCCTTCAAGTTATTAACTTTAGAGTGAGATTTCTCAAGATCATCTAGGGCAGATTGAAGTTGTTCCCTCATACCATACATATCCATTGAGATTCCCAGATCTTCCTCAAGCTGTTAGGCTCTGTTTGGAGGAACTTAGCTCTGATACCAATTGATGGAAACATGGTAGATAATTGAGAGGGGTGGTGAATCAGTTATCTTAAATATTTTGACTTTCTTTTCTTCTTTAATATTAGTACAACATCAAAACATAAGAGCATACATAATCATGAGAGTAGAAATAAAATCAACACACATAACACAAGGATTTTTATGTGGAAAGCCCTGTTAAGGGAAAAACCACAGGGTGACTAACCCAAGATTGTACTCTCTATTAAAAGAATAAGAAGTACAAAATGGCACTTGCCAATTAGGGCTCACTGTCCAAGCACACTGCTCACAAGAGGTACACTTCCTACAAGAGACTCACTGTCTACAAAATTATGGAAAGTAACTAGATGTTTGAACTGAAGAGAGACATCCACTATGCTGAGGTTCAGTTCCGGTTAGGCTCAATATATTGATCTACTGCACTTCATTTTTCTTCTGCTTTAGTGCTACTATTCTGTCACATACCAGACTTGTATTGCTGCTTCCACACTTCTTTTTGCCCTTTTTTTTGTACACTATGTCACACAACCCAGCTTCATACCGAAATCAATCTGGTATATATATATCTGCATCAAGGATTTCAACATCTTTGTAGTCGGCAACTAGAATCTTCAATAATTTTACTAAACACTAATCTGTCAGCTGAATCTATGCTTAATATGTGATGCGTATCAAATACATAGATATGGAAGTCATCAATCATGTCAACCTACCATGAATGATCCCTCAAAAAGCTTGATCACCATTAGTTTCTCATCCGGATTAAAGTCTGATGTTCCTCCAGTTAGTTCTTCCTTAGTCTACTTTGCCTGTTAGGAACCCAACACTTAGATGCTCATATTGTTTCACTCATTCATCACCAGAGGCTTAATCTCTGGAATGTAGTAGTCATGGTACTCCTCTTAACTTGTCAAAGACTGCAACTTGCTTAGTTATAGCATCTGAGAGATCTGGACCTCATTGTCGAACCTTGCTGCATGCTTTGTTCTTGCTCATCAGACCAAAACACTTTTCAGTCTGTCTTCCAGTATAGACATACTATGTGCTGCAGATGTGTGGGATGGACTTTGTTGCCATCAATGACAACATTCATGAAGCCACACAGTGTCTCTTGCCAACAATTAACTGGTCATTTATTTAGTCATTGTAATCATTAATTTGGTAGTATATTTAGTCATTAATTTGGTAGTATATTTAGTCATCAATTTGGTAGTATATTTAGTCATCAATTTGGTAGTATATTTGGTAATTTGGTAGTATATTTAGTCATCAATTTGGTAATATATTTAGTAATTAATTTAGTCATTGATTGTTGTTAATTGGTCATTTATTTAGTCATGGTAGTCATTTTTATTGACTGGTTTCCATTAATTGGTAGTAAATTTAGTCATGATATGAATAATTTATCAAATACCATAAATTTTATAATGCAGAAAAAAACATATTATTAAATTTGAATTAAAACATAAAAGCAAATAAATTTGGAAAACCATATATTTTATGATGCTGCCAAGTAAAGATTAATAAATATGAGCCAACACTTTCTATTTGAGAATCAACCAATAAGAAAATGAAACAATGCAAAGAAAAGTGGCAATAAATATTGAACCATTTGGTATGGCATCTCATCAAAATAGATCATTACACAAAATCTCTACTCTTGGAATCAATCTCTTCTCTTTCTCACATGGAAATACTGCACTTGCCCATTCAAACATCTTTTTTATGCACATGCCCAATACCAATTGCACTAACTAGGATGCTTACAATTGGGGTCTTCAAGAACTCAAGTAAAGCTTTCAAAGATCCAAGAGTTGAAGCTTGAACATAAACTCCTTCCCCACTCTTGTCAATTTGAGACATTACATTATTGATATCTTGCATTACTTCTTCCTCAATATCCTGTAAATCATCATCAGGTCCAACAACATATAATTGAGTTCCTGCTATGGCATGCTCAAGACTCTGAAATCAAGAAATTGCAACTAAATTTCATTGTCCACATATATTTGATAAATTTATGCTCATATACATAAAATTATTAGCTTGAAATTTGATACCTGAGAGGTTATCTTGATTCCCTATGCAACCTTCAACTCCTTATGATGTTGATAAGATCCTTGGAACCAAAAAACATCTTAAGTTATGGAATATATTATATTATTTTAACAATATGATCAATGTGCCAAGGTTTGAGTAATCTAAATTTGAGGTGTAGATTATTGTATTCTAGCATAGTAGATCACAAATATCACCCATTCTCCTTTACTATAAAAGAGTATTTCAATTTTTTTAACACCACATATACTACATTAAATAATATGGCACCATAAGGCTTCCAAGAATACATACCACTATGTAGGTTACCACAATGGACCACTCGTAAGGAACATTTTAAATCAGGATCAAAGTCACCTAGATCTTGAAATCAAAAGGCAATCCCTTGGCTTTTAAATCATATATATCAATTTTATCCACCCTCTGTCCTAATGTTTCAAAAGGTAACTCCTAGTGTCTGTAATTTCTCATACTATTTGACCATTCAACATTTACAAACTATTTTCTATTTTGAACAACAGCCCCTCAAAGTTTAATTGTCAATTCTCTACTTAACCATTACAAATATTTAAAGTCTGATTCATGAAAATTATGATGTCATATGCCCTAAGTTACGTAGTACGATCAAAAAATAAAATCCTTCTTTCTTTAAATGTAGTCTAAGTCTCTAACATCTAGTTATACATGAATTGTTCAACACATTAGGTGAAATAAATAATTTAATAAGCATTGATATAAGAAAACGACAATGAGAAGTGATGAGAAGGCTAATTATCACCTGCCCTTCATTATTAGCCCTTGTTGCAATAAGAGGCAACTCTGCAATCTGTTGTCCAAATACATGGAAAACAATAGCTGAACCAACTTTTGAGCTGTTTAAATAAATTAATTTAGTAAGAAACTACCAAATTTTAAAATTATTTGTAGCTTAAGTATAAGAAACTTGTGATAGTGATTCATAGATTATATTGGATAATAAAATGTTACTTCCATTACTGTTACAGATTAGTCAATTTTGGTTCTTACTTTACTATCAAAACTACATAATACATTCCTCCAAAATCTTGATCTCTCATAGTTTTGCTGCATATTAAAAGATAGGGCAAGAAAGTCCTCAGATCATCAAGGTAATATAATTAAGTGAACAAATTTCAAAGTTCAGAAACAACTGCTCTTCATTAGGAGATTAAAAAAATGTAAAATAACATAGAAGTCACCTATAAAGCATCAAAGGGATTTAATCTCGACCTGTACTAGGGTCAACTATAGACTCAAAGCAGTCTTGCAATTTTCACACATTCAATTATTGATATTTCCAAGACAATAGTTAACCGAAAAGCACACTATGGATATCAAGGGTTTAAGAAACATACATGGAATATAGCTTTAGCTTCTAAGAGCAAGTCTTTGCCATCAAGATCTATTGTCTTCCCATGTAAAATTTGACATTTTATTTCATCCTGCAAACCTTGATTGACATCATTTCTAACCTTCTTTATTAATGATTCAGATACCAATCTTGGTAAGCATTGTGATCCAATAGCTACATGTTTTTGCAGTTCTTTGTGAATTTCACTACAATCATTGGAATAGAACCAATTGTCTTTTGGCAACTCCTGTAATAATTTCTTTTGTATCAGACCATCTCCTACTAATCAACATACCCTAACAACGCCAATAAAAAATCCTTATGGTAGAAATAAAGTATTGAGGGAAATGTCCTCAACATCTGTCTTCTCTGAAATCCACTACAAGTGAAAGTTACCTTTAAGTCAGCAATACATGATCGCATAAACAACCAACATGGAACTCCTCACACTGTTCATACACAAAGGAAATGAATTAAAAAATTCGCTTCAAAATGAAGGAAAGATTTAATGAGATGAGAACTGAATAATTGTTTATAAATGATTTGTAATAAAATCCAGTCTATTTAGCTTGTCATACTTGGTCACAAAATAAGATGGTCTGATCATCAAACCCATACTTGGTAAATTCTTCATACCTGATTTAACATTATAGAGAAATTAGTGTTGTGTAAATAAAAAAAATAGAAGAATTTGTGGAATCAAAATAAGATTCTTGTAGGATTAGTTAGTACTTACTACTAGTCAAAATGAGAAAGCCATATCACAACATTCAAATTCAACATTTGTGTGAAATATATAGGATAAATATTATTGAAGAATATGAAAGTACTCACCTACATAGAACACATCCACTATAATTGCTATCTTCTGCTTTGTTAACCACACGTGTCACACGTTTGGATGGTCTTCCCTTAAATGCAGATTGTCCAACCTTTCTAGAAACTTTGCATCTACCTTTCTTTGATATGTTCCCTACAATTAAAGAACAACCTTGATGAGAAAGGAAAAACTAATATCTACTAACAAGTTCATAGCGGATCCCTAAAAACTCTAACATGCATTAAAAAGAATGTTAGTATTAGACATGTAAATAATGCCAGCACAAGCAAGAAGGTCAACCATGCACACATAATGATCAACTGTAGGTGTAATGCAATAAGGGTTACTCATGCGATTGAATTATGTACAACCCTCATCCACTAAACCTACATGGTTGCATGCACATAGAACACAAGCAAAGCTTACAATGTCAGGATATGTTCCAGAGTGCTTCATTAGTTCAAAGATTTTAAGAGCATCCTTACAAAATCTATTTTGTGCATATCCTGCAATCATGGCATTCCATGAGACCACATTTCTTTGAGGCATTCTATCAAACAGTTCACGTGCTTTGTCTATGCTTCCACATTTTGCATACATGTCTACTAGGGTAGTTGCAACTACAACATCTGATAGAATTTCTCTATCCTTTATGCTTTGATGGATGTCCATACCCTATTCAAAAGCACACATTTTGGCACAAATAGGAAGAATGCTAGCAAAGGTTGTGGAATCCAACTTTACTTTTGCTAATTGCATTTGTTTGAAAGTTTCTAAAGCCTTTTCAACAAATCCATTTTGTACATATCCTGCAATCATTGCATTCCATGAGATGACATCTCTTTTAGGCATTCTGTCAAACAGTTCACATGCCTTGTCTATGCTTCCACATTTTGCATACATGTCTATTAGAGCATTTCCAACTATAATATCTGATAAAATGCCCCCTTCCATTATGCTTTGATGGATGTCTATACCCTGTTCCAAAGGTCCCATTTTGGCATAGGTAGGGAGGATGCTGGAAAAAGTTGTGGAATTTGGCTTAACACCTGCTAATTGCATTTGCTTGAAAGTTTCTAAAGCCTTTTCAATAAATCCATTTTGTGTATATCCTGTAATCATTGCAGTCCATGAGACCACATCTCTTTGAGACATTCTATCAAACACTTCACGTGTCTTGTCTATGCTTCCACATTTTGCATACATGTCTACCATGGCAGTTGCAACTACAACATCTGACATAATTCCTCTATCTTTTATGCTTTGATGGATGCCAACACCTTGTTCCAAAGCTCCCATTTTGGCATAGGCAGGGAGGATGTTGGAAAAGGTTGTGGAATTTGGCTATACACTTGCCAATTACATTTTCTTGAAAGTTTCTAAAGCCTTTTCAACAAATCTATTTTGTGCATATCCTACAATCATGGCATTCCATGAGACACATTTCTTTGAGGCATTCTGTCAAATAGTTCATGTACCCTATCTATGCTTCAACATTTTGCATACATGTCTACTAGAGTAGTTGCAACTACAACATCTGTCAAAATTCCTCTATCCTTTATGCTTTGATGGATGTCCATACCCAGTTCCAAAGGTCCCATTTTGGCACATGCAGGGAGGATGCTAGCAAAGGTTGTGCAATTTGGAATGGAGTGACTCCTAAGCAACCATGATGGGAATTGGAAAGGATGCTTTGATGGATGTCCATACCTAGTTCCAAAGCTTGTGTGGGCTGATTCCTAAGCAACCATGATGGGAATTTGACACCAATAATGAAGCACTAATTAGACTTGCATGCACCCTATGAGATGATCCCAATCTTGAAGTGTTGGAATGGAGTGTGCAGATCCATTAGAAATTAATTGAAAATTGATTTTTGTTTGATGAGATTGTAATAGTCATAAAAGATGTGTATGCAAAATGAAGTAGCAATCAGAATGTATGAGAATTAATAGAAAAAATGGCTCTTTGATTGGAAATTGAACCATGATTTTCAGAATGTTGATTCAAAGGAAGAGGGACCTATAGACCATCTAGCTCAACTCCTAGACCTCGAATGGTAATGCTCTTTGCACATTTCTTTTGTATTCAAGGAAATAAAAAAAGAAGGTTTTGTGACAGAAGGAGATTGTGGGTTTCATGTACTTAAACAAGGCAATGGAAAATTGTGCTAGACATCTACAGGCGTGTGCCAGTCTTAAAGTTTTAGATTTGCATACTAAAGACAATCAAATATTTTGTCTGACAATGTGACTTAAGAATGACTACATTATTTGCTAGAATAAACAATGTGAAGCTTTAATTGTATTACCACAGTAGAAGAAAGAAATAAAGACCCAAAATTCATCAAACCTCACAGATGCAATTGTCTCATGTACAATGTTAGCTATTATAGGTAGGTAGCTGAAATTGATCAATATGTAATCCTTATGGCATCAATTGCTTTTCTTGTAGTATTACTCAACATATAGAGGTCTAGCACTAGCAAGGTGGAAGTTGTACAACTTTATTCATATTGTTTTTTATCTTAAGTGATTACATTAAATAAGTTTCTTATATATGACAACGACATTGTATCTCGCTTAGGAGTTCAAGTGGACTTAAAGAAGGGTGAATACTGCACATAACAGGAGTTGAAGCAATGTTCGTTGACTTGGGGATCTTCATGTAGGATCCATCTCAATTGCCTTTCCTCTTTTTTAGAGTTTAAGCTTTAAAAGCATACTACCAGAAACATGGGTCAAGTTGTATTTCTCATTAAAAACCTATGTAAGGTAGAACATGACTTCTATGCTTTAATCTTGCCGTGCATAACACAATGTGGTTTGGTGGATTGCAATCTTTGCTGGAAGACACAAAATGATATTATTGATACAACCTTATAAGTATTTGCAAAGTGAAGGTGTAAAGTTAAACTAGCTGACCTTGATGAAGCGGGTAATTAATTTCTGATAGATTGTAGAATGCAACAATTTGTTTGACTTAGGTGTATTGATGAAGGGTATACAAAATGGTACATTTGAGTTTCAAGTGATTCATCAAAATGTAGTTCCACTACCTAAAATCTTTGCCTGATTGGCACAAATTTGGCTAAACCCCTAAAAGGACACCGAATAGAATCGTGGAGGAAGCTAGAACATTAGATCTGCAACTCAACTCAATTTACACCTCTCGTATGACCAAGAAGATTTCTTGGCTAAAGTGACATTAGATAAACATTTACATGTGAAATTATACAAGGAAGAAATAAACCCACATCCATCCAACATAAAGTCATGCAGAGAAACTACTGCAAACATCTAAGGCCACAAACAATCAAATGCTAGTAATACATTAGCTATACTTCCAACGGTACTGTTGACAATGAATAAACTAATGCATTCATCTTAGCAAAGTCTCAAGACGTTATAATTAGAATGCACCTTACCTGAACTTCGTTGATGTACATAATATTTTCCTCCGTCATTGTTTGTGTTAATTGCACAAGTAACATAAGAAGATCTGGCACACCTTCTCCACTGTAAACCACAATCAATAAATGTTAAATACAACTGAACAACCAAAAACCTAAAAAATAATTTTATCCAGTATATTGTAACCTCAACTGAACATGGACTTGAACATAGAAAAAAAGAGATTATAAGAAGCTACAATGATTATGTGACAGAAATCTTAGTTCCCTATTGTCTGGATCATGATCATCCTACCCAGTCCTTGAAGCCTATGTAGTACTGTGCACACACACTTGAAAAATAACCATTAAAATTAACATTGAACTTTTCTTCATTGCTAAACTGGGTAAATTTTGATAAAGTGGAAAAGCTCAAGTCATACCTGATTGCACTAGTTGGCACAATACTAACATATTTCTTCACTTCTTTATTTCTAAAATACGGCTTAGAATTCAGTCCTTGTTCTTTAAGCTCTATAATAACCTGCATTCATTGCAAAAAAATGTTTAGAGTGAAGAACAATTTGAAACCCTGATAAAATATTTCCAATCTTTGAACCCTACTTTGAGAGATAGAATTTTTCATTCTATGATTGTATGTTCTAGATCCCATTAGAAAAATGACGCTTGTACAAAGCTAAACCTAAGTGAGTTGGTGTTCAAACTCATTTTGTACATCTTTTGATTTTTGATTAAAGGTCATTCTTATAGGAGCATTTGGACGAGCCTTCCAACCATAGAGCCTATCCACCTTAATAAGTCAAGCACACAGTGAAAGCCTTTTATGTCAGTGATTTTCAAGGTAGGAAATTTTTCATGAAAATTAATGGTAGATAGATATTGAATACACATTGAAACTACCATACAGACTTACCTTATTCAGGGCAACTACATGATGGAGGTTGATTCACTTGGATATGGTGTCCAACTATAAAATATGTGGTATGAAGGAGTATGCCTTGAAAAATAAATCAGAGAACAATGTAGTGCAATTTCATCCTACCAAGGAAACAAGAAACTTGTTTGACAAGTGATTTATATGTACAATCTCCAGAGCTAGAGAATTTAAAAGTATGAGAACTCTAATATTAAACATTTCAGTGTAGAAGGTTCTAGTTCAAAATCACTGGAATCAGAGAATCAATAATATAACAAACTTAATTAAAAATGGTTTGACAATTTATCAAAATCATAGCCTAATTTAAGTGTTTTTCCAACATCTTCATATATTGGAGGTTTTATCACTTCAAACCATCATTTGTAGAATCATTAAAATGCATTCTCTAATCAATTGCTTCTTAGAGTCTCAACTTCTCACCATCCTCAGCAGTTTCTCATACCTTGAGGAAAAGGTAAAGTCAAACTTCTTCCTTTGGGTTAATATTTACTTGCAGAGTCAAAGTTATGTATAGCTAAATGAAATGTAGCGCAGGAGTTAAGCCAAATTCAATATCCTGTTTCGGCATCCTCCCTGCTTATGCTAACTAGGCAACACTTTGGGACAAGTTATGGAGATCCATCAAAGCATAATGGAATGGGAAATTTTGTCAGATAATAGTTGGAAAATAAATCTCTGGTAGACATGTATGTAAAATGTGAGCGTATAGACAAGGCATGATAACTATTTAACAGGCTGCCTCAAAGAGACATCCTCGTGGACTACAACGATTGCAATACATGCAAAAAATGGAGATGCTTTAGAAATTCATAAGAAAATGCAATAATTTCCTGATCCACACAAAATGGATTTGTTAAAAGGCTTTAGAAAATTTTAAGCAAATGCCCTTTGGCAGGTGTAAAGACAAATTCCTAAACCTTTTCCAGTAACCTCATTGCCTGCGCTAGAATGGGAGCTTTGAAACAGTGGAATTTTTGTCAGATATTTCAATTGGAAATGCTTTGGTAGACATTTTCACAACTGTGGAGCATAGACAAGGCACATGAACTATTCTACAAAATGCCTAAAAGAAAAGTGGACTCTTGGACTGCAATGGTCGCAAGATAGGCACACATTGGATTAGTTATAAAGGCTTTAGAACTTTTAAGCAAATGCAATTGGTGGGTGTAAAACTGTTGTGATGTTCACAACATGCCCCATTTTACTCCTAGGCAAAATGAGGACCCATGCTATGGATGTTGCTTTTGCTTGTGTGTGTGTTGTTCTTGTTATTATATGGAGCCTAATCAGACTCGGAGGTTAAATTTTCCCCACTTTTGTCGGCATGGTTTCCCCCCAAATTCCTACGAGGTCAAGGGGCAGTGCCCCTGGCGCGTTCCCTATCGTGATATAAGGCGGGGTCAAGGGACAGCGCCCTCATGGGGGCTCAGGGGCAGCGCCCCTGAACCTCACATGGTTTTTTATTATTTTATAAAGGCACCGGGAGTTATTTTTCATTGACAGACATAAGAAAACCCTATTTTTGTAACCGACAAAAAGCTTGATAAAAGCGGCTTAGGGTTAGGGTTTTAATATTGTATTGTAGTATTTTGTAGTGGTATTGAGTTGCAGGGATTGCTGATTGTAATCAGTTTGATTTACTGGATAATAATATTAGACTCTCTGTTTGGTGGATGTAGCCTGAGTTTGGGTGAACCACGTTAAAACTTGTCTCTTGCTATTATTAATTCTATGTATTTCCATTGCTCTGTTTAATCTTTATTTGCATTTAATTGATATCTTCTGCCAGCTAACCCTAACAGTTCTACTTGGTGGTAAAGGGAAAAAGATGTGAAAAGTTGCAAGCCTTGTTGAAAACAATGAAAAAAATTGTATTAAGTACCAGACCATAGTACAGGTGAATTCTTTGTCAAAAATGAATAGGGGTTGCTTTTTGAACCATCTTCAAATTCCTTTTATTTTGCAAGTTATGAGTATTTTGGTAAAATGTACAATCGGGTTTGTATGTTGCATATACAAGGTCCTTTGTATGTCGAGTTGCATATACAAGGTTAAAACATACAAGGTCACCCATATACAAAGTCCTTTGTATATTGAGTCCTTATGTTAGTCACAAAATGGGTTGTCGAGTTTTCTAAGTCATCGGGTTGCATATACAAAGTTGTTTGTATGCTTTTATACTTGTGTGCATTTGCTAATGTTTTATTTGTACATGCAAGCACCAAAACCCAAAATAGATTAAAATCAAGATAGTACGATGTATCTTAACTTAATGTATATCTGATATACATTGCATTATATGCAAGGTGGACTAGACGCAGTTAAAAGTTAGAGTGAATGTTTGGTTAAATCCACCGGTTGTATATTTGATGTTTGTATGTTTATACATACAAGTGAAACATACATTGCAAGATGCAAGGCTCGCATGCAAGTCGCGGAGCCGAGAAGAAAGTAAAATATGGTGAGGTCGTTGTATGTTTACACTTTGTATGTATCTTACATACAAAGCCGCGGATTTGAAATCATTATGAAAAGGAGTTAAATGCTTGTACATTCTGTACTTTGTATGTATGTTTTGAAACATAGATTGCTTGATACATACAAGCCGGAATTCAAAGGGAATTAAGATTCGGTATAAAGCATGCCTCACGCCAGAATGAATATTAGAAGATACATTGCACTTTATACATTGCGGATCTGGCAGGTAAGTAAACTACGGTTAATGAGGGGGTTGGAGTCTGAAAGTGACATGCAAAGGCACTTGTATGTATAAACTCGATATATAAAGAAGAGATACAAGCGATACATACAAGTGATAGATGCAAAAAGAAAAGTACAAGTTAATGGTGCAACTCAGACCTGAATGGAAAGTTAAACACAGAAAACTTTTTGTATGTTTTGGCACTTGTATGTCTACGATGTATAAGCCAATATACAAAGGAAAAATATGCAAGCTGGATGTCAAAGGGAGAATTAAAAATAGAAAATACTTTGCATATTATAATGCTTGTTTGTTTATTGCAGCGGTTAGATCAAGATTGAAGTTTGACTAAATGTGAATTTTAAAGTGCATTTTATTGACTAATGTATGTTGACCACAGGTGCGCAGATAAAGTGAATAAGGGAAGTGCATCAGCCAGAAAGATGAGGTCGATGGGAAATTTTTGGCTCTCTCTGACTGAGTATGCTTACATCGATGATCAGAACGATATGCATTCACAAAATACAAAGAAAAAAGGCAGGAAAGCAAAGTGAGAGGCTTTTGAATCCATTTTAGAGCTCGATGGCGTGTAGGTAGAAATGAAGACGGGGCTTTAATGGCGAGGACATCCCAGGTGGCGAATCGGATCATGAGAGATCGCAAATGAGGCAGAAGGATTTAAAGCTTTCAATGCGGAGTATTTTGCAGGTGGAAGGAAATATTATTAAACGAAGCAATAGTTATTTTGGTGACTATTAGGTTTTTCAAAGGACACCCTTACACTCAGTATGGGTATGCTGCTCAGAGGTTTTTGGCGGCTTTTGTTTTCCACTGTTTGATGCTGCACTGGATGGATGCAGACCATTGATTAACTAGGGTTTTGGAACTGTATTGGGGATACTCAGAGATATATATTGAGCCCCTTTACTCTGTAAAAGAAGGGAGGTCAATCATAAAAAAATGGACCAAGCCAATTTCATATAGGAGATCGGATTACTGAGACTAATGGGGACTAAATTATTAAAATGTCAAGGTTCTTTCCTCAGATCATTGTAAATGTACTTGTTCTAAAGCATACTAAATGGAGATAAAGCTTCAGTTTACATCTTGATTGTAAACTTTACGTAATCTTCAAGTTGATTTCTGGATATGTAATGGTGAATCCTGTGTTCAAATGGAAGTGCTTTCATTTTATTACATGTTGTTGTCAACTTTTCCTTTGAAGATTTGCACTGGATCATGCGGATTTATGGAATGTCCTAGTGAAGTATGATTTTAGTTTTCTTCTCTTCATTGCTGTATCAGAATATGTATGTGGATCAATGATCTCAATCAAGTAATTTTAGGAATCTCATTCTCTAACCCTTTTTCTCATTTTAATTTCAGTGAATCACTTCCATAACTACAAATCATGATAAATATTAAGCAGAATAGAGAAATATGCTGACATCCCATAGATAACTGAATATCACTAGCATATTTGAGCTAAATGCATGTAGTGTTGAAAATACCATGCAAAGAATTACAAATAATGGTAGAAATCGTGCACATATCAACCTGCAGACACATTGTTTGAAGAAATATATTGTGAAGAGTAACCTTTCTGTGTAGCATAGTTGCAGAAAATAGAATCTACTGATCAACGTAAGGCCCCTGAATGATTAATAACAACACACATCAACCACTGAGTAACATCAGTAGATTATGAACTAATCAACAGAGACTTGGGGTCATGAATTCTTTGAATTCATTGTATCTTTCAAGATAAATAAAGGTTGTTGTGTAACTTTTATTTGTGTGTTTGTGTGTGACGAACATCACCATCAACACATAAACTAGTGCTAGAAGGAGGGCCTCTCAACATCAGTAAGTTTTTGTCTGATTTGATGATGCAGATAGAAAGGTAACACTCAAGCATCTTTGCATTTCAAGTTATATGCAAAAATTTGCTATTTGTGCACGCTAATCATTTGTGAAGTTTTCAAAATTAAGCATAAATATTGCAAGATTTGGCTAGGGAGTTTCAACTGATCTTTACAGTAAACTAGCCAATTTTCCTTAAATTTAAAAAATCCCGGCTTTCAGGCCAAATACCAGGTCCAGATCTAGTGGACTCTTTGAAGAAATACCTATCAAGGGATTTAGACCTAGAACTGTAGACATTCATCAGTCTCCTGATTCTAGTGTGTCAGGAGCTTCACCAGAATGTGCTCCTGTAACTCCTCTCGGGTTACAAACACCTATATGACCACCTGTCACAGCTTAGGTCCAACCTCCACTGGTTGTAATGTCATTTTTCACACCAGAGTTGCCTCTGACTTTCAATGCATATCATGCTTTGCCTAAGAATCCTGATAAAATTTGTCCTAGGTATCATCCATATCAGGATGCTGATGATCACATCAGAACTTTTGAGGAAGCTTGTTGTAGGGCTAGATATGAGCATGAGGATGTGATATGTAGGTTATTTCCATTTTCCTTAGGGGAAGAGGCATATAACTAGTAGATCAGTTTTGGTCAAGGTTCAATCGGTTCATGGGATACCTTAAAAAAAGATTTCAAGGATAGGTTCAAGGTACCTATAGATCCTTTAATGAATTATCATTTGTTTGCCACAATCAAGAGATTTGAAGGAGAACCTATTGCCAATTTCAATGCAAGGTTCCAGAAGATACTATCTAAGCTAGTTGCTCCCTATGTTGTAATAGATGAAGCTGCTAGGAGCATTTATTACTCAGCCTTGGATCCCTTGACTTCCATGTTTATCAGGAGAGCACATCCTTGTGTAACAACTTTGGCAAAAGCTTTTGAAGAAGCCATCAAAGTCAGTCAGTAGTTAGCTCTTGCTCCCACACCAAATATTGCCTTCCCTACGCTTCTTGGTTATCCTACATATCCTGTTCACCAACAGACCAATGGAGCCATGATACCTCCAGTAGTGATGCTAGCCCCTTTGCAGATACTTCCACTCAGTATCATGCCACCTCCATATGGGAATGGCTAGATGTTACAATATCTAGGACAAACACAAGTACCTCAGGTTGTGGAACAATCCAACAATAACAATGGATCTTCCTTTTTCAAACCTCAGACAGAGAGTGTAGTGGCCAAGGTTTAGGAAGAGAAAGAAGAAATCAAAGAAATATCAGCACAGTTAAGGAAACTTACTACTGAGATCACTCGTCTGAGGAGCCAAAAATTTTATTCTCAACCAAATCAGAATAGAGGTTATGCTAATGACAGACCTAACTATCTAGATAGAGGGTACAACAATAATTACAATAACAATAATGGTAACAATAATCCTCCTAGACAGCCTAGAGTGTGGAACACTAGGCCAAATAATGGTTCTCTGCCATCACCTCTAGATAACTAGCCTCCTAGTGAACCTAAGAAAACCACTAGAGTAAACCTTATAGAGGTAGCACTTACAAACTGGTGCAAGATGCATAACACCAATGCCCATGCAGAGCTAGATTGTCCTCAATTTAGGATTGCTGCCAGTATTTTCCAAGCTGAAGTGTCAAATACTTCAGGAAATCCACCTTATGCAGAGGGAAATGAAATTGTCCCCTATGAATATGATTCTGCCTTAGTGCTAGAAAGCTTCATATAGGATTACACCTCAACATGTGAGGAGTCAGCTATGGATTTTGAATCTAACTATGTTTTTCCATTTGAGGATGAGAATGAGCCATCAATTGAACATGAGGAGGTAAATGCTTATCAATAGCAACTTCAGGGTAGGCATAATTACAACTTGAGGAATAACTCAAATAGATTTGCTGATCCTCTGACCACATCCTTGCCTCCAAACAATTTCAACACTCCACATGATCCTAAGGCAAGTAATAACCCTAGATTTCCCAAAGTCAATGCTCAGTACTTAGCACCACATAATACATCACCAAAGGCTAGTAATCTACCTCCTGAATCTGACAAATTGGTTACATATCTAGCAAATGAAATGAAAAAGGTAAAAATCAGCCTATCATTGTTAGAACTGCTTAAAACCCCTGCTATCAAGAATGCTTTCATGAAATCATTAGATGATCCTGCTCAAAAAGAGGATAGCCATACATTAGGCCAGTTTGGAAATAAAGATCATGCTACTAGGGATATTAATGTTAAACATAAAGTGCCAGCTACTGTTCAAGCTATAGAGACTTCCCACATGACCCTATACAAAGACAAGAGTGAGTCACCTCCTTTCCTCCTTACCATAAGGATGTTTGGTAAAAATTGCACAACTGCTTAGTAGACTTAGGAGCATCTACCAATGTAATGCCCCTATCCATATGCAATGCTTTAGGATTACATCTTGCTAAATCATTAAAGAAAGTAACACAATTGGACAAGACAGAGGTGAGTGTGGTAGGAGAACTGACTCACATTCACATGTAGTTAGCATTAGATCCCAGAAATTAGTACTATATTGATATCCAGGTAGTTGATATTCTTGATACATATGGGATGTTACTCAGCAGGGACTGGTCAAAAACCCTTAATGGATACATGTCAACTGATTTCAGTCATATGTGGTTGCCCTAGAGAGGAATACAAAATCAAATAAGGATAGATGCCGAACCTCGCATGAAACACATGATCACTGAATATAACAAAACTAATGAAATCATGTATCTGGATGTAGAACCCAGATTTTATTCCATCAGACCCTAGACTATCAGCATAGAGGAGATCCTGATGTTTGATGTTCATAATCATGATGATGACCCTTAAGATGATAAAATAACTTTAGAATCTAATTGTAACCTTGAGAATGAAATAGAGACAGATCACTTCAAGAATTTTGAGATGCACTTGGTTAAGGGGGTGCAACGATGTTAGTTGTTAAAAATACCTGTTCATGATATTCTAATTTAGGTATGGTGCAGGTTGCATGAGGAGGCACATTCTGAAAGGACTTGTGATGCCTGTTTAGACATGTTGGAGCTGGAAAAAGCATATAGCGAAGCATCTTCATCATCGTCCGTGATGAGTTCTGCAGATAGTGATAGCGAAACTGATTTTTGCTTATCTTCTGCAGGAACAGGAGAGTCCACATATCATATGAAGATCATATCCAAATAGAAGAGATACTGGTATGCAACGAGAGCAATGCTAAAGGCAAGAAGAAAATCACCCCAAGGAGTGATTGTTTAGTAGAATCAGATTATGAGTTATCTGATGAAGATAGGGGCAGCAATCTATCCAAGTTTGAAGAGTTTTTATCAAAAGAGATTCAAAAGATGACACAACAGCAAAGATCCCCAAAGGATGTTTTGATTGAAGATTGGTGCAGGTTACATACAACACCACATTCAGAAACTACTTGTTCATTGTGTTTACATATTCTAAAAAGGCAAACATTACCTAGTCCAGAAGAATTTTCTTCTGGGGATAAAAAGAAAGAAGAAATATCAGCTTCACATAAGGCTAATAAAGTGAAGTCTGAGAAAGCTGAGATACCAAAATTAAAATGGATATCAAATGGTGCAACTGCTTGAGCTAAAAGAAAGAAAGAAGGCCTAGACAAGCCTTTAGCTAAAGATAAGCCATGGATCCTTAGGTTTGATGGATCCAAGTCAAAACAAGGTGCTGGAGTAGGAGTAGATCTTGTCGATCCATCTGGAAAGTCCTACTTAGCAGCATACAGATTGGTACAAACAATGTGACGGAGTATGAAGCTCTAATTCATGGGATATTGTTCGCACTTAGAAAGAAGGTGAAGATTATGTATGTCTATGGAGACTCAGAATTGGTTGTGAGATAGGTAAGAGGTATATACTCTTGCAATTACAAAAGGTTGTCCAATTACAGACACAGAGTGTGGGACTTGATAGAAGATTTTGATGCATTCAACATCACACATGTACCTAGAAAACAAAATCACTGGGCAGATGCCTTAGCCCAAGCTACAAGTACCCTGGAACCTCTGTCCATAGCTGGTTTAAAAAGATTCTCAGTTGAATTAGTATCAATACCTTCTGTACCAGATAATGAAACTAATCTTCAAGTATTTGATGATGATCAACATATATTGGATTTTATTTCTAATAGAGATGTTTTTGAAGCACAGATCATAGATGAAAGGAATATAGAAGATCATATCTGGGAAGAAGAATAAATCCTAGAGTTGCCTAGTAATAGGATTCCTAAGGGAATGATAGAGCTAGAAAGAGCATTTGATCTAGACAACATGCTGAAATAACATGATCTCCCAAAGGCTGATGAAGGACAGTACTCACATGTCAGTATTGGACAGGATGATAAAAAAAGAAACGTCCTAATTGGGAAAGTCTATACAAAAGAGGAGTTGGAGGGAATACCTCAAGCCCTTAAAGACTATATCCATGTCATTGCCTGGACGTATGATGAGCTAAAAACTTACGACACATCAGTCATCACTCATACAATACCTTTGAAGCCAGATGCCAAGCCCTTTAGGTAGAAACAAAGACCTATCAACGCTTTACTGGAACCTATCATTTTTGAGGAAGTTAAGAAACTGCTTGATGCCAAGATCATATTTCCTATAAGACATTCTGCATGGGTGGCAAACCTGGTCCCAGTGAGGAAGAAAAATGGTGACATCAGATTGTGTGTAGACTTCAGAAACTTAAATAGAGCTTCTGAAAAGGATAACTATCCTTTGCCTTCTCTGGATGAAGTCCTCCAAATTGTGAATGGTGCCAAGATGATGTCATTCTTGGACAGTTTCTCTGGTTATAACCAAGTAATGGTGGACAAAATTGACAGACTAAAGACCGCATTCACCACAAAGTGAGGAATCTTTGCCTACAGGCGCATGCCGTTTGGGTTAATAAATGATGGGGGAACATTTTAGCGAGCGATGGACATAGCCTTTAGAGACTTGATTGGTAAATGCATAGTCATATACATGGATGACTTAACAGTTTTCTCCAAAGATAGAGGGAACCATGTAGAAGACCTGAGAAAGGTGCTGAAGAAGTGTGAATAATATGGGATATCCCTAAACCCTAAGAAGTGCATATTCGGGGTAGCCACATGGAAATTACTAGGCCACCTAATAACAGAAAACGGGGTCATCATTGACCCTAATAGAGTGGAGTCCATCATGAAGATACAACTTCCTGGAAGTAAGAAGGAGCTCAAATCTTACTTTGGTAAGATTAATTTTGTTAGAAAATTTATCACTGGCTTTGCAGAGATCATCAGACCCTTGAATGTCATGCTCAAGAAGGATGCTAAAATTGAGTGGACACCTGAAGCTGGAGCATGTTTTGAAGATATTAAGAAAGCCATATCTAATGCTCTAGTTCTGATCAGTCCAGATTATAGCAAGGATTTTTACATTTACTCCTTTGCTTTAGAGCATACATCTATAGTAGTGTTGACATAGAGAAATGAGGAAAAAAAAGAAAAGCCTATAGCCTTCATGAGCTACCCTTTTAGAGATGTAGAGCTCAGATACATGGATGTTGAAAGATAGGCACTTGCTCTAGTTCAAGTAGTTAAGAAGTTCAGGCATTATATTCTAAGAAGTAAAGTGATTGTTGTAGTACCTGATGCAGCAGTAAAAATGCTTTTAATGAAAAGTGAAATAGGTGAGAAAAGAGCTAAATGGATCATTGTCCTACAAGAGTATGATATGGACATTACACCCATGAAGTTAGTAAGAGGATAGGCATTGAGCCAAATGGTATCAGAGATTGATCCTAATATCACAAGCCAGCAGTATGTTGTAAATGCACAGGATGATGGAGAATGGTACTCAGACATCAGACACATCCTGATTACTGGAAGATGTCCCTCAAGACTGCAGGCCTCACAAAGGAGAGCCATAAAGATAAGGTCACAAAAGTACATGATAAAAGGAGGAGTCCTTTTCAAGAAAAACTATGAGGGGATATACCTAAGGTGCCTAGAGAGATCAGAAGCAGATAAGGTGCTAGTAGAGTTACATGATAAGTTTGGGACCGCACATGGATCATCTTTAGCCACCACTCATGCTATCCTCAGGGCAAGGTATTATTGGCCCACAATTTTTAAAGATACTGCTGAACACATTAAATGTTATCATATGTGTCAGGTTGCTGCAAACAGAGAAAGATATGCTGCTCAACCTTTGCAGCCAGTGATGGAGATGCGCCCATTTGCTCAATGGGGAATTTACTTCATAGGACCCATCAATCCTCCATCATCTTCAGGCCATAGGTATGTGTTAACTATTACTAATTACTGTACCAGGTGGACTAAAACTGTCTATAGTAAGATATGTAATGCTAAGGATGTCATTAGCTTTTTGGAAAGCAATATAGTGACTAGGAATGGAGTTCCATATGCTTTAGAATGTGATAATGGGTCTGCTTTTTCTTTAATTAAACTATCAAGTTGGGCTTTTGATTATGGGATTGTCTTGAAATTCTCCTCAAATTACTATCCCCAAGGGAATGGATTAGCAGACTCCACAAACAAGGACCTATTGAACATCATAAAAAAATTGATAGAAAATAATCCAAGGGAGTGGAACACTTTTTTGAAATATGCCTTGGGGGTAGATAGAACCAGGAATAAGGCTGCATTAGGAAATTCTCCTTTTCACTTAGTATATGGGGTGGATCCTATCCTCCCTATTAATTTAAAGATTCCTACACTATAGTTTGCACAAGAATACCTAGGCATAGATAATAAACAAGAAGTTAGGTTGTTGCAATTGATGTACCTAGAAGAAAAAAGAAGTGAAGTAATCGACCAATTTGCTAAACATCAGGCTGTTGTCAAGCGCTGGTTTGACAAAAGAGCTAGAATTAAGGCTTTTAGAATCTTAGATCTAGTCCTGATGTGGGACAAAGCGCATGAAAGGAAGGGTGATAATGGTAAGTTTGATGAACTCTGGTTAGGTCCCTTTCAAATTTCTAAAATTTTAGGAGACAACACCTACAGGCTTAATACCTTAACTGGTGAGGATGTTCCATTACTAGTTAATGGACAGATTCTCAAACACTATTTTCAAGCCTAAAGTAGTGCCATGACACTCATGTGTATCTTAGTGTACATTTTTGTATAGTTGTTTGTACAGTCTGCTTGTTTTGCTTGCTTTGTTGTTTCCTCAGCAGGGATGTTTATTTTGATTTAGAGTATGAAGGAGCAAACTAACAACCACTGAAAATAATTGAAAATTCGGACCATTCAGGTTAATTATTTGAAATTTATGCATAACTTGTTGTGACTGTCATGAATGTAGAAAGTTGTTTGACTTGTGAAATTTTGTATTCAATAAGAATGGGTTGAGTATTCAAGGAATGTTTCTCACAATGACACACCTAAAATCCTTGGGTTTGTTGAACTTACCAGTGTAGATATTAGGTGAAAAATTAGAGGTCACCCTTGCTACCATTACAATTCTTAGCTTAATTTCAGCAAGTAACCATTTCTTGCATCATGAAGTTACAACTGCAATATCTTATGAAATCTCCATCAAACTATAAAATAAAAAATAATAAAATGGATTTTACTAAAAATCTATATTAAGCCATCTAAGTAACTTTACCAGGGCTATAGATGCTTGTTGGCAGTGGGGCTCTACTTAGGAGAATTGTAATGATAACCTTGTCGGGGCTATGGACGCCTGCTGGTAGCAAGGCTCTATTCAGTTGGCTATGAGGGAATGTCCTCACCTACGTAGGCTAATATCAATCACTAGTTTGTTTAACTAATTTTCAAGATGAGGATTATTAATCATGTGCACCCACTTAAATTGAAAGGAAAATTCATGCACCTTATTGAATACATTGAGTCTCAAGTTAAATGATGATTTGTAGAAAAGATAGTTAGAATTTATGAATTTATTTCATTCAGTTTTCTTTAATGGTTTTAATTTGATTGTTTTGTTTGGTTGCTAGTTATTGTGATGTTCACAACATGCCCCATTTTACTCCTAGGCAAAATGAGGACCCCTACTGTAACTGTTGCTTTTGCTTGTGTGTGTGTTGTTCTGCTTGGTGGTAAAGGGAAAAAGAAGTGAAAAGTTGCAAGCCTTGTTAAAAAAAATAAAAAATTGTATTAAGTACCAGACCAAAGTATAGGTGAATTCCTTATCAAAAATGAATAGGGCTTGCTTTTTGAACCATCTTAAAATTCCTTGTATTTTACAAGTTATGAGTATTTTGGTAAAATGTACAATCGGGTTTGTATGTTGCGTATACAAGGTCCTTTGTATGTCAGGTTGCATATACAAGGTTAATGTTGGCAAGAGACACTATATGGATTCATGGTTGTTGTCATTGATGGCAACAAAGGTCATCCCACATATCCGCAAGTCATGGTGTGTCCCTACCGGAAGTCAGAATAAAGATTGTTGTGGTCCGGTGAACAAGAACAGAGCATGTGGCAAGGTCCGACAGATTGGTCCGGATCTCTCAGAGGAAGTTTCTTGGTGCAGTGCGGATTTGGGGAAGTTAAGAGGACTACCTTGAGTGGTATATTCCAAGGATTTAGCCTCCGGTGATGGACAAGGAAAAAGATATGAATAGTTGAGTACCGGATTCCTGAGAGACAGTGAAAACAGAGGAAGAACTGACTGACATAGTATCAGACTACTTTCCGGATGTGTTACTGTTGATGATAAAGGTTGTGAAGGCATGAATCATGTTTGGCCGACATGATTAATGATATCTACAAGTATATGCTTGATCCGCATTGCTTGGTGAGCAAGGATTCAGCCGACAGAACAGAGTTTGTAAGAAACTAGACTGTTCCGGATGCCGACTAGAAAGGTGATGAAATTACTTGTGTGGATATATATAGGGGATGGATTTAGTTGTGAAGTGTGTGAATGTATCAAGATATATGCGAATAAGTGCAGAACAGAGCAGAAGTAGCAAGAAAGATCCGGTATGTGAAAGGATAGCAGAATAAAGAACAGAGGAAAGATGAAGTGCAGCAGATCAGTGTACTGAGCTTAACCGGAACTGAACTCCAGCATATGCAGATGCTTCCAATCAGTTCAAGACTGTGATTCTTATCACTTTGTAGACAGTGTGTCTCCTTGTAGGCAGTGGGCCTCTTTGTGAGCAGTGTGCTCGGGCAGTGAGCCCTAATTGGCAAGTGCCATTTTGTAATTTCCTATTCTTCTAACAGAGAATAATTTTTGGGTTAATCACCCCGTGGTTTTCTCCCTTAACAGGGTTTCCACGTCAAAAATACTATGTCATATGTTTCTTATTTCATGGTAATGTTTTGTGTTTGATTCAATGCTACATTAATTAATAAGAAAGTTCAAAAAGGGAATTAATTAGGATAACTGATTCACCCCCCCCCTCAGTTATCAACAATTGGTATCAGAGCTAAGTTCCTCCTAATAGAGCCTAACAGCTTGAGGAAGATCTGGGAGTTCAAATGGATGTATATGGTTTAAGGGAGCAACTCAAGACTGCCCTTGAGGATCTTGAACAGTCAAATTCTGAAGTCAATGAATTAAAGGAAAGACTCAAACAGGCTGATGAATTCATGAGAGAATTAAAAGACAAATTAAGTCTCTCTATGAAAAAGAGAAAGGAGCTGCTCCAACAATTGGCAAGACAAAGTGATGAAAGCAATACAAATGAAGAATTGACTGAGCAAACCAAGTTATGTGAAAAGTTATCAAAAGAAGTCATTATGTTAAGACATGAAATGGAATCAGGAACTATAAAGTTTACTCAAGAGATTGAAGAAAAAAGAAAGGCTGAAGACAATCTAAGACAATCTCTTAAAGAAAAATCAGAAGAATGCCACCAGATGGACAGGATTATCAGACATCTTGAATCTGATCTTGAAGATGCCAAAGATAAGGAAGAAAAACTTGAGGATCAAATTGCCTCTCTCAAAAGAGACCTTCAAACAGCAAATGAATATAAAGAGAAATTCAAGATAAGTTCTGCTCAACTTGAAGTTCTTCTTGGAAGTCAAAAGAGGACAGATGACAAGTATGGTTTGGGATATGAGAAAGGAGAAAGCTCCGGATCCGGTCAAAAGAATTTTGGATCAGAAAATCCAAGGAGCAGGCCTAGAAGACCTCCGGTAAGACAGCCCAATGCTCAAAGATATCCATCTTTCAATGGATACTGCCACAGCTGCAACCACTTTGGTCACAAAGCTAATCAGTGCAGAAAGAGAATGAATCAGATTAATTCATCCTTCTCCAGACAGTGCTTCAACTGCAAAAGGTATGGACACAAATCCCATGAATGCAGAAATATGCAAGTAAACAAATCATTCAAAGGTAGATGCTTTACATGCAATAGAGTAGGTCATATGGCTAATCAATGCAGATCAAGAGGATATCAGTCAAATATGCAAAGAAATGTTATTTGCCAAATCTGTAATAGGTCCGGTCATAATGCTAAAGTCTGCAGAAGCAAGAATCAGGACAAAAGAGGTCCGGTGTATAATCAGAATCAAGACAAGGGTAAACAAAAGATGAATGTGGATGAAGTTAGGAATCAGATGAGCAAGATTTGGGTGAAGAAAAGTTCAGAGAATGTAGAGGTTGGATCCGCACCAGACTCTGGTGCTGATATTTCTTCCAGAAATTAAAAAGTGAGCTCTGGCTCAGGGGGAGACTCAAAGAAAATCCTGTTCCCCCAGCCAATCAAGTGGTGCTGGATGTGGCACAAGATGCGGAGTAAAGGGTTTAAAGATATAAGTCTTGAGATGATCCAGATAAGATTTCAGAGGTCCGCATGGAGTTATGAAGAAGCTGTGATCGATCAAGTAAGACCTGTTCCGGGAGATGCTCCGGTATGACAGAGGATTACAAAAAGGTCCGGAGAGATCCGGAAGTGCACTATCTTATTCTGCGGATTGGACAGAGTGTTTGGGATGTTCTTGTAATGTGTCATCTCGATTTATTCATGATTTAAAGATCCGCATGATGTTCATAGATCAGGACTGATCCGGGATACTCCAAGCTATCCGGACAAGACAAACCGGAATAATATAGGTGAAGCATTTATTGCAAATAGATATTAGGGTTTGCGGAGCAATATAAGGGATTTCTCAAAAATCATTTGCTCATTCTGCACTCAAGAAGAAGCGAAAAGTGGAGCTCTGCAACAAGATTCTTCAAGCACACCAAAGATCTCCTGCCGAAGTCATTGCATAAAGAAATCAATCCAACCACTCCGTGCTAACCGAAGGCGCATAAGGTATTCTCCGTTTTCATTATCTCACTGCAAATCTTTGAAGAATGGCTACTCCAAATATAGTTAAGATCTCTGATAGACCTCGCCCCACATTCAAGAAACATCCTTACAAATCATTAGAGGTAGATCCACTAGGAGCCTTCTCTAGTGTTCCTCATGGTGTATTGCATACGGAAGATATTAGGGTTTACATCCATGCGAATCTTGAAGACTTTGGAGAATCAAAACTGATGGATATCTATCACAAACAATTGATAGATGACTCCTTTGAGATCAAACCTCAGTACAAAGCCATCCGGGACAAACACTTTGCACAGTGCATTCATTTCCCCTGTTTTGAAGAAGATGAATGGGTCCGGTATGTACTAAGTAGAGTACATGACAACTTCCTATGGTTGAACAAGCCCTTCAAGATCACCAAAGATGCAATTAGGGCTGTAACCAGTCTGCACTCATCCGGTGGATTACCTGTTCTCAAATCTGTCAAAAATCAGACAGTTAGTGATGCAACCGGATCCAAGTTTGACAAGAGAGCTATGACAGTTGATGACATCACTGAACCGGATGTCAAATTTGCATCTATGATAATTGGTTACAAAATCTATCACTCCAGTAGGGAAAATTCAGTACCGGGAACTGCAATCTACATAGCCTATCAAATGTTAAAGGAGAATGCAGACTATGACTTGTGTGAGCTTCTTGTAAACCAACTCTTTGAAAATCTGCAGAAGATTAAGAAGGACAAGAAAAACTCTTTCAAGTATGGCAATCTGATCCTTTGTCTCTTCTTTTACTACATGAATGAGCTTCCCGGATCTAGTGGATGGATATGGTAGAATGACAGACCGGTTGCCATCCAAATCAGAGACTATTTGCATGGACTTGGGGATGCTAAAGCAAGAAACACAGCTCTATGGGGATACTTCAAGAACTTCCAAAGCATGATGCATGCAAGAGAAAGAATACCCCTATCCCTCGTTGAAAAGTACAAAGACACAGTATGCTTCATGGTAGAAACAGATCAGTGTCTAATGGAGGCAGTAGAACCAAGAACTGTATGGATCATGCCCATGGGGTATGAAGTGGATGAACAAATAGTGGAGCTGCATGTTCAACACATGCTAAGTCAGCCCAAAGATCCAAAGGCAGAAAGGTTTGGAACTTTTGAGGAACTGAGTGTAAAGATACATGTAGAACTCAGGGAACCGGAGATAAAGAGGAAGGTAAGAAAAGAAGTTGAGCATATTGCTCAAGGCCTAGGCATCTCAAAAGAGGCACTTGATGCCAGCCGGGAAAAGAGGAGGAAGACTGAGGAAGAAGAGAAAAGTAAAGAAAGTGTTCCGGTTGAAACTCCCACCCGGACCAGATCATCAAAAAGATCTGCACCTCCCACAACCAAAAGTTCAAAACCGGAAGTCCAGGCATCCGGTAAAAGATCCAAGACAAAAGCCACAAGGGCTTATGAAAGCCAAAAGGATGAAGAGGAAATAGAGTCAGATGAGGGAGTAAAAGAAATAAAGAAGCAGAAGAAGAAAGGATCCGGTAAACCCTCCACAGGCCAAGATAAGGATGAAATGGCAGAGGTATCTGTTGAAAAGCCCACTCTGTCTCTAGAGAGTGTAATCAAGTCGGTCACGGTGGATGGAAACCTTCAACCAATGACTGAATTTTATGATGACTACAGTGAGGCTGACCAAAAGATTCTGCAGGAAGCCACAGTCAAATATCTGAACATATACAATAAGGCTTTCATTGAGATCATATCTCTTATTCCTAAAAGCCTAGAAAAGGAATTAGAAATAAGAAAGAATAATGCTCATGCAAAAGATCTTGAGATCCGGGAGCAGATAGCTATTCAGCTATATCCTCAAATTGATCCCAAGACAATGAACATAATCTTCAAAGATTGCAAAGATGAGTTCAGAAGTAAAGCCAGGATGAATCAACTCATGCTTGGTGAGACTGACAAAGTGGCCCAAGAAACAGAAGAGATCCTCCGGAAGGCCTTCAAAAGGTTCAATCTTCCTGTTGTAGAGGACTTAGGTGCAGAAATAGCTGCGGATTTGGAATCATCTGTTCTGGAAGAAGTGGGCCCTGAACAGACAAACATCTCTCCTCCGGTTTCCCCTACAGTCTCCGAATCCCAAGAAGAAGAGAAACTACAGGAGAAAGAAGCAGCAGCTAAAGAAAAAGAGGTTGATAGCACCCCAACAGAGAAAACCACGACTGAAAGTGGTAAGAGTAAGGAAGGAGAAAAGATTCAAAAGGACAAAACTGCAGAAGAGAAGAAACATCTGTCTCCGGCAAGAGACACTGCACAAATTGTTCAAGAATTCCTGACAAAGGCCACTATAGAAATTGATGAACCGGACTTGCTAAAAGGACCATTAGATTTTGACTCTTTGTCACCGGTGCAAACAATGAAAATAGCCTCATTTGCAAATGAGAAAGTCAAAGAGAAGCTGCTGAAATCTCACATGGAAGACTGTGAGCTTATGGAGGTAGCATCTGGAGTGCTAGAAAAGATCATGCCATCCTTTCAAAAGGATCCCACAGCCTCCTCTTCCGGTAATCTCAAAACCTTAGTCAGCAGTGTTAGTACACATTTTGAATCTCTAGAAAAATCTGCTGAAGAAAAGGTCCGGAAGGAATTTTTGGATAAAAGACTTTCAGAAGTATTAGAATTAATCTCTAAAGATAGGAGAATTGTGAGTATTGGAATAAAGAGCTTAGAAAATGCTCTTAAGGATGGCGGTGATATTTACAAATTTTGTATATCCTGGTCAAAGGCAACAGCAGCAATTGATAAGAAAATAAAAGAGGAACAGGACAAGCTACAAAGTTTATCTCAAAGTTTTGATCCTCTCTCTTCCTCCATAATAAATCAAGAATGTCAGACTATTGCAGTCTTGAATGAAATAAAGAATCTTGAGAAGGAAAGGAAGAATATCACTAACCGGATGGGAGAACTTAGAAGGATTATAATCCCTAAGTTGGAAACTATGCATGAGGCCATCAGTGATGCTCAGACCACCGCCCAAACAAATGATCCGACAGATCTCAAGCGGGCAGAAGCTTTTGCATTTTTGTTGAGTGGTCACATTTCAATTTTGGATAGAATGAAGCAAAGTTGGGCTACAGAAATGATCCAATTGCAGACATCCTTTACAGACATTCTTCAGTATATGTGAGTATGTAAATATGTGGCTATGTATAGAAAATTTTTGAAAATTTTGGTGTACGGACCCTACCCTTTGCCATTGATGTCAAAGGGGGAGTGAGGAGCAGTGAAAAATGAGGAATCCAACTAAGGGGGAGTTTCGGAAATTGTATATAAAGATAGAGCATCAGCCAAGGGGGAGCATAGTGTAAACACTTAGTCATTTTTCACTAAGTGTTGCCATCAATGCCAAAGGGGGAGATTGTTGGCAAGAGACACTATATGGATTCATGGTTGTTGTCATTGATGGCAACAAAGGTCATCCCACATATCCGCAAGTCATGGTGTGTCCCTACCGAAAGTCAGAATAAAGATTGTTGTGGTCCGGTGAACAAGAACAGAGCATGTGGCAAGGTCCGACAGATTGGTCCAGATCTCTCAGAGGAAGTATCTTGGTGCAGTGCGGATTTGGGGAAGTCAAGAGGACTACCTTGAGTGGTATATTCCAAGGATTTAGCCTCCGGTGATGGACAAGGAAAAAGATATGAATAGTTGAGTACCGGATTCCTGAGAGACAGTGAAAACAGAGGAAGAACTGACTGACATAGTATCAGACTACTTTCCGGATGTGTTACTGTTGATGATAAAGGTTGTGAAGGCATGAATCATGTTTGGCCGACATGATTAATGATATCTACAAGTATATGCTTGATCCGCATTGCTTGGTGAGCAAGGATTCAGCCGACAGGACATAGTTTGTAAGAAACTAGACTGTTCCGGATGCCGACTAGAAAGGTGATGAAATTACTTGTGCGGATATATATAGGGGATGGATTTAGTTGTGAAGTGTGTGAATGTATCAAGATATATGCGAATAAGTGCAGAACAGAGCAGAAGTAGCAAGAAAGATCCGTTATGTGAAAGGATAGCAGAATAAAGAACAGAGGAAAGATGAAGTGCAGCAGATCAGTGTACTGAGCTTAACCGGAACTGAACTCCAGCATATGCAGATGCTTCCAATCAGTTCAAGACTGTGATTCTTATCACTTTGTAGATAGTGTGTCTCCTTGTAGGCAGTGGGCCTCTTTGTGAGCAGTGTGCTCAGGCAGTGAGCCCTAATTGGCAAGTGCCATTTTGTAATTTCCTATTCTTCTAACAGAGAATAATTTTTGGGTTAATCACCCCGTGGTTTTCTCCCTTAACAGGGTTTCCACGTCAAAAATACTATGTCATATGTTTCTTATTTCATGGTAATGTTTTGTGTTTGATTCAATGTTGCATTAATTAATAAGAAAGTTCAAAAAGGGAATTAATTAGGATAACTGATTCACCCCCCCCTCAGTTATCAACAGTTAAAACATACAAGGTTTTTCTAAGTCATCAGGTTGCATATACAAATCAGGTTGCATATACAAAGTTGTTTGTATGCTTTTATACCTGTGTGCATTTGCTAATGTTTTATTTTTACATGCAAGTGTCAGAACCCAAAATAGATTAAAATTGGGATAGTGCGATGTATCTTAACTTAATGTGTATCTGATATACATTGCATTATATGCAAGGTGGACCCGACGCAGTTAAAAGTTGGAGTGAATGTTTGGTTAAATCCGCTGGTTGTATATTTGATGTTTGTATGTTTATACATACAAGTGAAACATACATTGCAAGATGCAAGGCCCGCATGCAAGTCGCGGACCCGAGAAGAAAGTTAAATACAGTGAGGTTGTTGTATGTTTATGCTTTGTATGTATCTTACATACAAAGCTAAGATGCATTGGTTATATAGAAAGCCGTGGATCTAAAATCATTATGAAAAGGAGTTAAATGCTTGTACATTCCACGCTTTGTATGTATTTTTCAAAACATACATTGCTTGATACATACAAGCCAGAATTCAAAGGGAATTAAGATTCGGTATAAAGCATGCATCACACGCGAATGAATATTGGAAGATACATTGCACTTTATACATTGCAGATCTGGCAGGTAAGTAAACTACGGTTAATGAGGGGGTTGGAGTCTGAAAGTGACATACAAAGGCACTTGTATGTATCAAGCTGATATACAAAGAAGAGATACAAGCGATACATACAAGCGATAGATGCAAAAAGAAAAGTACAAGTTAAGGGTGCAACTCGAACCTGAATGGAAAGTTAAACATAGAAAACTCTTTGTATGTTTTGGCGCTTGTATGTCTACGATGTATAAGCTGATATATAAAGGCAAAATATGCATTCCGGATGTCAAAGGGAGAATTAAAAATAGAAAATTCTTTGCATATTATAATGCTTGTCTATTTATTGCAGCGGTTAGATCAAGATTGAAGTTTGACTAAATGTGAATTTTAAAGTGCATTTTATTAACTAATGTATGTTGACCACAGGTGTATAGATAAAGTGAACAAGGGAAGTGCATCGGCCAAAAAGATGAGGTCGATAGGAAATTTTTGGTTCGCTTCGACTGAGGATGCTTATGCCGATGATCAGAACGATATGCATTCACGAGAAACAAAGAAAAAAGGCAAGAAAGTAAAGCGAGAGGCTTTTGAATCCATTTTAGAGCCCAATGGTGTGTAGGTAGAAATAAAGATGGGGCTTTAATGGAGAGGACATCCCAGGTGGCGGATCGGATCATGAGAGATTGCAAATGAGGCAGGAGGATTTAAAGCTTTCAATGCAAAGGATTTTGTAGGTGGAAGGAAATATTATTAAATTAAGCAACAATTATTTTGGTGACTGTTAGGTTTTTCAAAGGACACCCTTATGCTCAGTATGGGTATGTTGCTTGGAGGTTTTTGGCAAATTTTGTTTTCCACCGTTTGATGCTGCATTGGATGGATGCAGACCGTTGATTAACTAGGGCTTTGGAACTGTATTGGGGATACTCGGTGATATATATTGAGCCCCTTTACTCATAAAAGAAGGGAGGTCAATCATAAAAAAATGGACCAAGCCAATTTCATATAGGAGATCAGATTACTGAGACTAATGGGGACCGAATTGTTGAAATGTCAAGGTTCTTTCCTCAGATCATTGTAAATATACTTGTTCTAAAGTATATTGAATGGAGATGAAGCTTCAGATTACATCCTGATTGTAAACTTTACATAATCTTCAAGTTGATTTCTAGATATGTAATGGTGAATCCTGTGTTCAAATAGAAGCACTTTCATTTTATTACATGTTGTTTTCAACTTTTCCTTTGAAGATTTGCACTAGATCATGTGGATTTGTGGAATGTCCTGGTGAAGTATGATTTTAGTTTTCTTCTCTTCATTGATGTATCAGAATATGTATGTGGATCAATGATCTCAGTCAAGTAATTTTAGGAATCTCATTCTCTAACTCTTTTTCTCATTTTAATTTTAGTGAATCACTTCCATAACTGCAAATCATGATAAATATTAAGTAGAACAGAGAAATATGCTGACATCCTATAGATAATTGAATATCACTGCCATATTTGAGCTAAATGCATGTAGTGTTGAAAATATCATGCAAAGAATTACAAATGATGGTAGAAATCATGCAAATATCAACCTACAGACACATTATTTGAAGAAATATACTGTGAAGAGTAACCTTTCTGTGTAGCATAGTTGTAGAAAATAGAATCTACAGATCAATGTAAGGCCCCTGAATGATTAACAACAACACACATCAACCACTGAGTAACGTCAGTAGATTATGAACTAATCAATGGAGACCTGGTATCATGAATTCTTTGAATTCATCGTATCTTTCAAGATAAATAAAGGTTGTTGTGTAACTTTTATTTGTGTGTTTGTGTGTGACTAACATCACCATCAACAAAACCCTGACTCTCAAAACCTTTAACAACATCCTCCCTACCCATGCCAAAAGGAAACACAGAGAAGGCATGCACCCTATTTGATAGAATGCCTCAAAGAGATGTTTCTCATAGACTACAACGATTGCAAGTTATTCACAAAAATGAATTTGATGAAACATATTTAGAAAATTTTAAACAAATGCCATGTTGGCAAGCATAAAACCAAATTCCTAGACCTTTGCCAGCATCCTCTCTGTCTGAGAAACGATGGAAGCATAGACAAGGCATGTAACTGTTTGGCCGAATGCCTCAGAGCGACATCCTCTCATGGAATGTAATGATTGCAAGATATTTACAAAATGAATCTTTCGAAAAGGCTTTAAAACCTTTCTAGCAAATGTAATTAGCAAGTATAATGCCAAGCTTCACAATTGCTACCGCATTCTCACGACCTGTGCCAAAATGGGCATCCCTTGTACAGGGTATGGACATGCATTGAAACATTAAGGATAGAGGAATTTTATTCAAGGATGAAAGCTTACACTTGTGCTTTTGTCAATAGTCCCACTACTTCTTATGGCTGGTGGTTTAATGAGTGTTGTGACCTCAAAATTTTCACGCACAGGGCAATTAGCTTATACATAAGTAGGCAATATTGTGGAGTAGACAACCAGTGCAATCAAAACAATAAGTATAAATGGGCATTCTTTTATATTTAGTTTTGTAGTATTTATGAAAATCCTTGTACATGAATGCATATAGCAAGGTGGCAAGTGCTTAAGTTTACTTAACCACAAAATGAGAAGTGCTCTTGAATCTCCTTAATGTAAAAAGTATTTGGTTAAACACTCACATACTACTTAAGAAACATGATCCATAGTCTGTAATTTATTTAGGTGACATCTTTTACTGGGGAAATAAAATTTGTAGCAGAATATGAAAAGTCACTCAAGAGTTCTTACAGGGTTGTTGTTCAACAAGGCATAGCCACTGGTGCTACACTAGGTTTTACTCTTCTGGTCTCATTATGTAGCCATGAAATTTTCGTTTGGTATGGAGCATAGTTGATTGTGAATGAAGGATATTCTGGGGGCAATGTGATCACTATCATTTTTGCAACTTTTGTTGGAAGTAGGTATATGCCAACCAGATGTATGAACTTGTTTCCATTGCTTTATATTCAAAATATTTCTAAAGTTGAGATATTTGGTGCTATTGCAATACATAAAAAATGAGAACAAGCAAGATTTCTAGATAAAAGCCCGATGATTGCATTCTTCTATACACATTTTTTACCCAGAAATCTTGTTCTCATTTCTTATATTGAACTCAAGAAACTTCAAGTAATGATTTTTAATAGGCATATAATAGTTGGTAAGTCTTTCCATTGTATACAACAACTAGATGAACACCTTTTTCTATACATGGTTTTTACCCAGAAGTCTTGTTCTCATTTCTTATATCAAACTTAGGAAAGTTCAAGTAATGATTTTTAATAGGCATGGAATAGTTGGTAAATATTTCCATTGCATGCAATAAGATGTATAAATGTAAATGTAGAGAAGTTACTCAGGAAAATTTGGAAACTAATTGCTAAAGAATAGCCCATAAAGTTTTATTTAATTGGTTTATATATCCCCAAAATCTGGAAGCAAAGAGAGGGCACGTGAACTGTTTGCTAGAATGCCTCAAAGAGAAGTCATCTCATGGAATGTAATAATTCCATGATATGCGCACAATGGGTTAGATTAAAAATTTTAGAATCCTTCAAGCAAATGTGAAAATGTGTAACATAGACAAGGTAACTAACTATTTGGTAGGATGCTTGAAAGCGATGTCATCTAATGGGCAAAAATGATTACAGGATATGCACAAAAGAGATTTGTTGAGAAGGCATTAGAACTTACATGCAGTTTAATATGCAACAGATGGAAAAATCCATTCCATAGCTACACCTCTACCCTTTTCAGCTCCCTGTGTGCCCTCCTTTCTCCTTGCCAAAAACCCTCTCTCTCCTCCCTTCTACCCAAATCCATAGCGTGAGACTTTTTCCCTCCCTCCTGTCAGAATGAGAATCCCACCATAAAATATTTTCTTTTTTTCCCTTAAGTCCAAAAAAAAGACTATCCCTATATTATTTTTGGTTTATAACTAATAGATGACCAAGGCTTAAGAAATACCCCATCTCATGAATGCCATATAGAAAGTATGTACAAGGTCCTTTCACTAACACAATGGCACAACAAGAAAAATAAATAGATGAACACACACCATATTTATCTTAGTGTCTGCAATGGAGTCTCTGATAAATCTCAAAACATTGTGAACAAAAGGGTCAAATAGGCAGGAATTATGCTCTATAGTTTGGTAGTTAAACAAAGCTAATATTGGCCCAATTTCTCTTGAAGTTTAAATTAGAATGTTATGCTCCAATATTTCATATTTTATTGCTTTTGTTTATATGTATGGTTAATAATGGAGTATGTGAATAATAGATCTATTATTAAAGAAATGGATGTTTTGTTAAAGTGACTCAAAGAGAAAAAGAAAAATCATTATAATTGTTGTTAATGTTGAGGAACAATTCTATCAAGGGACTCCAATTATTCTTTTAAAAAATCAATTCTCCTTAATGAAATCAATATCCCTAGCTTAACATTCAAGTTTAAATGTCAATTATCAAATTGATTGTAGACACATGCTACACCATGTTTGCAGGGAACCAATAAGTTAGACTTGTAAACAAAGTCAACCTCTCAAAGTATGGTTGATGTACCAGTCATGAAATAAAATTATAAACCCTACACAAGAAGAAACTTTTATAACAATGTCATAGCTACATTTACCTATGAAATTGACCTTACACAAGAAGAAAGTTTTACAACAATACCATGGCACTATTTAGCCAATTACCTATAAAATTTATTTGAATACAAGAAATGTGTCCCCAAAGAAACCTATCATTGTTAACAAAAAAATCCCACCTATGTGGACATATCTAGCCAATCATAGTTTAACATTGGACTTAATTTGTCATTGTACTTAATTATTTCTTAAACCAAAGCAAGCTGCAAACACAATCTTCTAAAATTATAGAGAGAAGAACTCTAGAGGTGTACTAACCATGCAAGATGAGAATAACTAAAAGAATAACTAATACTGGACTTGCAAAATTAAATAATTTATCAATATTATAGTATATTTAAAAGTTTTATAATTAATAATTTTGTCTTTATTTTATTTGTTATCTATCCAGTTTGTCTATTTTCTTGTCTTATTTTTAATTTTTTTTGTATATTTCCTATTGTATGATTTGTCATTTTTCTTCTTAACCCTTTGTTCAATCCTTCCTCTCCCTTTATTCCTTTGGTCTAAGCAGACATTTATTGCCTTGCTTTGTATTGTCTTTGAATTCATGGATTATGATCAAATTGGAAAGAAAAAAGAATAGAGGAGTAATAGTCATTTATTTAGTCATTTTTATTTGTCTGACCAATTATTTAGTTGTGCTTTTTGCCTGATGACCAAATTAGTCATTTATTTAGTCATTTGAACCAATGACCAAATTAGTCATTTATAGCTGTGTTGTAAAATTTTTTGGTTAGGTGACTAAAAGTTTGTCATGTGACTAAAAGTTTTAGTCACCTGGTCATTTATTTGCCATATTTCTACTAGTGTTTAAAATAAGAGCCCTCCAGAGCCAATAGTTTTTGAGAAAATATGAAAATATTAAAGCATAAGAAAAGAGAATTAATTGATATTTGCCATGTCCTCCTCTTCAACATTGTCTTTTTGTGTCGCTTCCTTCTCCTTCACCTATTTGTCTTCATTACATGAGTCACCTTGTGTCACTTGAGCTGCCTGCGCCCTTAACTTCACCTTGTAAGCCCTATACTTGTTGATGATTGATGATAGTGCCATACCGCTGGGACTTCCTGTCATGCTAATTCGGAGCTTCTTTTTGCTTACTGTCCTGTCAACATTAGTTGCCTTTTTATGTGTGTCATCTATCCCACATTTGAGTGTTCTAACATATGTGGATATTCTTGCAACCTTGCTAATTGTCTCTGTTGTGATGACATCATAACTCACCATTTCCTTAGTCACCATCTCTTTGAAATTTTTCTTAATTTCCTTAACATCAAGCAATTTATCATCATCATCACCAACAACCTCTATTTCAAAGACAATAAAATTACCTTTAATGTCTTTGAGTTCTGTGTAGTAAAGGGCTAGAGCGCTTCTCATTTCATCTTAAAGTGCGCCCACAACAGACAACTTCCACTCAATCACATCAACCCAAATAACAAAATTCATTTCCCTAGGATCACTCAACACTTCCTTGGCCACTAGAATGTTAACATTCATTTCAGCCATATCTTGTATTTCCTTTAATACTAGGGATAGGCTATTGTGGTCATTTTTGATAGTTTGGAAATTAGCTATCATGGTCTCTCTCTTACTAGAAATGGAGTTAAATAGCTTATAGGCTTGCTTAATAAATATCAGACCATCTAGGGTCACCTTCTCTATCCACTACTCAACAACACTACTCAGGGCTTGTGATCTTTTTATTTGTTGCAATAAATTAGGGTCGGGGGCACTAACACTCATATCAGGAAAGGCATCAGTTGATGGTGTTGTTATCTTCAAAATTGATTGAATGAAAAGGGACATGGAACTTACTTGTGCTCACAACTTAGTATTCTCTTCTTGTTCCTTTTTTACTCTTTTTGATAAATTACTGACTGAATATTTTGCATGATAAATATCTCCCTCAATAGTTGAGGGTGCCATGTCTACTCTACTCAGATTAAAATCTACCTCAGTCAGTTCATCCTCCTTATTTCCCACTGGATCTGCAATCTCCAAAATCTAGTTTCCTATGGTAGAATCAGTTACCATTCTTGACATCCTTTTAGCTCATTTGGGCTTAGGAGTCTGTTGCAGTAACTTGGCCATAGTATCTCCACTGGTATCCACCATTAGAGTATACCTTTTCTTCTTCTCAACTACTTTTCTTAGCCAGGTAGGGGAGGAAGAAGGAATATTGGCATTACCAAACACACTCACTACACCATTTGAACGCATAGGTGGAGAATTGTGGTCTGGAGGATTACTTAAATTGGGTGAATTTGGTGTACTTAACAAGGACTACAACACATTATCCTCTCCTAACTAAGTAAAAATTAAGGAATCACTATGACTTACAAGATTGTTGACAAGGGGAACATGGTCTACTCTTGGTGGAGAAGCAACCAATCTGGTGTTACTCTTCTCTAGTTGACCATCTTGTTCACATGCCATTTTTATCTCACTGACATCTTGAGGGGGCTGCTCACCATCTCCACTCAATTGCGAGCCAACTCTTTGAAGAGTTGGGTCCAAACTGGATGACCTCTTCTAGGAGTGAGTGGTTTGAGATTTGTTCTACCCTTGAGCAAATGAGTCCCTTGGAACTACTAAACCAACTTGTTCTTTTATCTTTCCTTTCAACCATTTCTCTATTCTTCTTATCATATCAGTGATCTCCTTTCCTAACCACTTTATAGGAGGAAAGGGCTGTAATGAGACATCATGATAACCCTCATCTAGAAGATCAGAATTATCATCAACCATATCAAGAACTCACATTGGTAATTCAAAAGTACAGATACGATCAATGGTTAATCTCATCCAATTCCTCCTTTGCACTTCCCTCTCATCTAAATAGTCCTCCCAGAAATCTTTGAGTTGGGGCTTGTGTTGGTATGAACCTCCACCATGCATGTTTCCTTTCACAAAATTCTTGCTATCAAAGTCCACCCGGGTAGAAAAACTATGAAGATTGAACTCAGCCAACAATTTATCCACACTTCGAGCACTGTCATTACTTATACAAGAATAGAAAGAAATTGTCACTGGGAAAGAATACCCTTTCTTTTTCATTGTGTGATACTTTGCACTCATGGCTACCATTTGATGACACACCTCCAGAGATATGAGGTAATCCAATGGATACCACCATGGCAATTTCAATGGGGCATTTTCAAAACCCCCAATCCTCAAATAGGAGAAGCAATCAAGATGCACATAAAAACTTCCAAAATTCATCATTAAGGAAACAACCTCTATAGAGAACCTTCACTCTAGTGAACCCTCAATTATTTTTGTAAGCCACATAGAAAAGGCATCATTTATTCATTGAATAATATTTCATACCTTCACTCTTCTGCAATTGTGGGAGAGTTTGGTACACAGGTGGGTTGGGGGTGGGAGCTCCTTGAGCTCTTAAACCGGGCTAGGCAACCTCTTTATGAACTAACATGTATATCAACTAAGAACACATGAAATTTTATGCTCTGTGGGAAATTCACCAATTGTTCATGCATAAATTCACTAATTACCCTCACCTAGTCTATATGGTGATCTCCACAAATGAGCAGGATAAATCTACACATCTAGTACTCAAAAGAATTAGATTCAAAGCTCCCAACTATGTGATTTAGTAGAGAAATCATGTCTAAAATTTCTTCCTTGAAATGACTTATCTTTAAATTGGCAGGGAGCCTTGACTTCCCCTTTTTCTTAGGTTCTAACCAGGTTTTAGCAATGCAATTTTGGCACCAATCCTTTCTCTCATTATAATATCCCCAATTAGAAGACATAGAAACATTAGCATTCTCCTCATACTCATCCAAATTCAAAGCAAGGGTAATGAATTTCGAGTCAATTTTAGCAACAAAAGATCCATCTAAAGATCTTATTTCTTGAGACTCTAGAAAATAATTATTAGCATAAGCAACCACCAAGTTAGGACAATGCACAGCGAGTGGAAAAACCCTAGCTCGGTCTAAGTTGTTGTTCACAATTTTTTCAGCTAGGGAAGTTTGACCCTTAGGTTGTATTCTTTTCCAAGAATCTTCGAAGTCAATATGACATAGTTCTGTATCTCTCACCAGACAACCCATTTTCCACCACGAGAACCATAGGGGCCCCTTGAAATTTGAATTTCATTTTCACCAATTTGAAAACCCAACCAGCCAAAAACTCTAAAACATTCACAGACACAATAGGAAAATGCAATACACTCATAGGAGAATCTCTATATAGATACATGAAAATAAAATATTTCCACCACCCAAATGAAATACTATGTTCTTATAGCAAGAGAGGGGAAAATGGAATAACGAAGGCCAATCGTGCTAACCTATAAATCTAGAATTTTGTGGACTCCTCATGCATAGTGGATTAGCTGTTCTCTACTCTGCAATGTATTTTCTTCATGGAATTATGAAAACTTCTAGTAGGGTGGTTAACTCATTCAAATTTCACGTCACTTCTCATAAATCTATTCATAAATTTCATTAATTTCTAGTGGTGTATCAAGCTTTGAAATTCATAAAATCTCCTTGGGTTTCCCTCTGAAAAGTGTGCCAATGTACTTACACACATTCCAAATTAAATGCAAGGTGACATGTGTCATTCCATCATACTACATGACAACTTAGTAAAAGACACCATGAGAGTAGCGAGCACATTCAGTCGGCAAGTTAGAGATTTGAGGAAATTTTGAACCACAATTTTGAGAGTTCAGAAGTTCAAAGAACTTCTAACCTCTCGACAACAAAGACTCTACTTGACGCAAAGTGATGAAGATCGACGAAGGAAGAACCTTTAGACACTAGACTTGGTGACTAGTTGGGAATTCAGGCAGTTCATGAACTCTTGAACCCACTAAATTTGGTTCAAAAACTTAAAGAATGTCTGACAATATGTGAAAACAACTAAGTAAAACACTCGAAATAGGAAACAAATAGTAGCAAGTAAAGAATAGAAAATTTTCTAAGAAATGGATGCTTTAGTAAAATTTCAAACATGGGGTAACATGACCAACATGGAGAGAGGTCACCTATAGGCAGTAGGACTTTGGTGGGTGTTCTTCATGTCCACAATGAGGTTCCATTACAACATGCTTATGGCATTGATGGAGAGGTGGAATGCAGACACGTCTACATTCCATCTACCCATCGGCGAGATGATTGTCACACTAGAGGATATCTGTCGGATCCTGCAATTGCCTATCCGAGGAGAGACAATGAGGGTCATAGAGCATCACTCAACATAGTACACCAGAGAGAGCTAGCTATGATGCTTAGGTTGCACTGTCGCTAAGGTAGAGTGATGACATATTCAGCTCTGACGACTAGAGCAGGGATGTGGTGACATCCCTTTGGTTCAGAGGATCATGATATCTACTATCAAACTAGTAGTCACACAAGATGGATGAGGCACTCACCTTCAAGGGGGCCTAGTTCATACTATCTAAGTGATGGAGGTGTAGAGGATAGTATACATGTGGTGGTGCAGTATGCTTGCACACGTCTATCGTGGCTTGGGATGCTATGTCCATTATGAGTCACAGAGCTTGCTAGTTTACACTTTACTAGAGGTTTGGGTGCTTGAGCATATCAGATGTACATGGCCTATAGGTTTCCCCATAGAGCCAGCGCTTACTTATCCATGTGTTCATGCTTATCCACTTGTCAGATGTTGGTGACATGGTGATATTCTATATTGGAGAGTTATATTTGACAAAATACAACCCAGCAAGATCATGTGAGACCATATCATGGCTACATAGCATGGTCAAGCTAGCACAAATAGTTAGCTAGGATGCAGAGGGATCAGTTGATGGCCAGTTGCCATAATCACATAGTCATTTGGTTCTACTTTGACAGAGTGGCACGATAGTTCAGATGTAGACAAGATGTCCCTATGATACATCTGAGCTATGCATGCTCACTACATAGTGCAGTCAGGGTGAATAGAACTCGACGACTGACATTAGTAGATATAACAGTGAGTGATGATGATGGTACAGAGGATGCAAAGCTAGTATTTGATGCAGATGATGTCGGTACTACCCAAGCATATTACACTTGGTGGCAGATAGCATGGCCCACTCCTATTTATCCTCCTAGTCACCCTACAAGCGATTGCCAACCTTGGGCCAGTCACGTGAGTGACACAAGGGTAGAGGATGACGTTAGTGTTTTTCTGGTTACTACGATCTAGATGAGGATGAGGATGATGACGACAACAATGATGATGATGATGATGAGGTCCCGTCGCAGTACATATTTAGAGCAAGACCATGGTGAGATCAGTAGGAGGTAGACAATGACAAGGAGACTGAGTCGAGGCCATGATCAAGAGCTTGTGGTCTAGCCCCTACAGGTACTAGGAGATCAAGCTAGCACAAGTGAGGGGAGACTAGTGATCAAATGCCCCCAGCTGTAAAGTTGGTTGTAGAGCTTTTTTCACCATCAATGATTCAAGATCCATCTTGGTGAGATGGAGATCTAGGTGAGATGTTATTATATTGTTGTATTTATTTTGATCATTATTTATGATGCTTATATGAGATATTGATATCTATTTTGTTTTCTTTTTGTAGTTGGGATAGACACATGGCGTGATTTTGTGAGTCATGTCATAGCAGAGATAGTTCTTATCAATGTGGCTGAGTGATGAGTGTGGATGGGGTATTCGCCATAACCATCTGTAGGGAAGCATGTAAAGATATTCGTACCATTTGTGAGATACAGATTAGCTGTAGAGTCTACTCTAGATCAGGCTATCTAGAGAGCTAACCATGTGGAGGCAGAGCTCTAGACACTACGAGATCAAGCTGCAGTAGTACCCTCACCTGAGAGAGATTCTGTCGTGAGTGAGATCTTACTTCCTGAGTTACGCCAGGTGAGAGATGACAGAGATAGGGTCCAAACAGAGTGAGATAGAGCCATATCTGAGAGAAACTAGTATCAGTGGATGTACCAGGAGTCACAATGAGGCGCTAGGACTAAGAGGAGAGATTAGGAGGTTATGGTCGTGGAGTGTCTCTAGGAGTCATTCGTGGTTCGTAGCCACACATGGGCAACCCTCCATCACATGCACACTACTAGGTCCTGAGGGGACTAGTGACCAAGGTTCATCTATGATGTATCTTTATATACTATGACATCCCATTTTGATGTATGGGATAGTCAACTGTGACGTATATTCAAACTAATGTTTATATATATGATGTTTTCCTATTATTGCTTCTAATGTTGTTTAAATCTATCACATGTGATTTATATAAAATGCAACTAGTGATAAATGTTAATGCTCAAGTGGAAATGTGATTAATGATAATGTGATATTTACTAAACAATTCTTTGCTATAGAACATATAGTAAAAAGCACAATGATTAATGAATTTCACACATAACCAACATTCTATGCTATATTTAGTTAATACATTTAGATGATCTCTAATAACACATGTTTAAGTAAGATACAACAATGATTAATCGAAAAAGATGCTATGTTAAATTAATTAAGAAAAAATAATCATATCTTGTCAAAATTGAAGCTAACTACCTACTATGTTTGCTTTTTTAAAGTAATATCTAACATATAATCTTAAGCATAGAATCTCTTGAGGTGCACAACATCAATAGGTTCTTTAAGCGGTGTACCTTTTTCATTAGCTAGTTTATACACTCTTGATCCAAAGGCTTCAGTAATGACATACAGGCCAAGCCAGTTAGGGCTAAACTTTCCTTTTTCTCTAGGAGGTGCATTTACATTGCGTTGATTTCATATAGTACCAAATCTCCAACATCGAATGAATGATGTATGACATGCTCATTGTACGATCATTGGATACTCTTCTGATGGTCTCTAAGATGCTCAAGAGCATTGATACAATGTTTATCAAGCATCTCAAGTTCTTGTAATTGCTTTTCTCATTCCATATCATCATCAATAATGTCTCTTAGGGAAATTCATAGTGAAGGAATTTCTAACTCTAAAGGCATTATCAGATCAGCACCATAAACCGGGTTATACGGTGTAGTTCCAGTAGATGTTTGAATTCTTGTTCTATAAGCCCATAATGCATAAGTTAACTGAGTATGCCAATCTTTCTAACGTTTGTTAATAATTTTTCATAAAATTTGTCTAATAACCTTGTTTGAAGCTTCTGCTTGGCTATTCTATTGAGGATAGTAAGGTATAGAGAAGTGATGTTGAATGTGATATTTTTTGAGAAATTTCTTCACATCCTTGTTCTTGAATGGTGTGTCATTGTCAAAAACTAAGGAGGAAGGTATACCGAATCAGGAAAGGATGTTATCTTGTATAAAACAACAAATTAGCTTAGCAGTCGTGGATCATAGAGGAACAACTTCAACCCACTTCATTAAGTAATTGGTAGCGATGATGATAAAAGTATGTCCTTGAGAAGAAGGTGGAGAAATTTTACCAATTAGGTCCAAGCTCCAAACAGAAAATGGCTAAGGTGAAACTTGGGCATGAAGTTCCTAGGCAAGTGCTTAGATTAAATGATTATGTTGTTGATATTGCAGACATTTCTTGACATACGTGAAGGAATTTTGTTCCATAGCTTCCAATAATATCTCATTTGTATTAACTTTTGTACCAATGTTTTTCCTCTAAAATGCCCTCCACAGGCACCAGAGTGAACCTCTTCTAAAGCTATCAGGATCTCCAAATTATTTAGACATTGGAGAAGAACACCACTAGAGCTACGTCTATACAAGACATTAGATAGGATGATATAGCGTGCCCCAAGTTTGCGTAGATGAACTCAGGCATTTTTAGATGTTGAATTAGGGATGGTTCCATCATGCAAATAATTGAATATATGGGAGAACCATTCATCAGAGTTCACATTACAACAGAGGTCAGGGCTTGAAGGTACTACCTCTTCTAATGTCGATGTCTTAAGATTATGTATGATTAAAGTATATTCATTAGGTGAATCAACCAGGGATATAAGGGAAGCTGCACTTGCCATTGCATCTGCGTGTTGATTGTCTTTTCTTGGAATAGTATCAATTGAGAATGATGTGAATTGTTTTAATAGAGATAAAGCTAAGTCGTGATACTAAAATAAATTGTCTTGTTTAGCTTGATATGATCTAGTTATTTGTCACACAATTAATTGTGAATCACCATATATAGTGATGTTTTTAATGTTAAGAGCCAAAGTGGCACGAAGCCCTGCGATAAGAGCTTCATACTCAACAATGTTATTTGTGCATGAGAAGTTGAGATGGTAAGACATAGGGATCGACTTACAAGAGAGAGGTACTAGTATAACAACAGCACTAGTGCCAGTCTGACATCTTGATCCATCAAAATACAATTCCCATTTGTCATCATTATCTATATTTATAATTTGATCATTAGGTAATATCTCCTAGTTTTGTATAGCAAAGTGTGAAGGTGCTTCGAATAAATGGTTGGTTAACGCTTGTCCTTTAATTACTTTTTGGGAAATAAATTTAAGGTCAAATTTAGTTAACAACATAACCCATTTAGCAAGACAACCAGACATGTCAAATTTAGCGAAAATATGCTTCAATGGGTTTAATTTCACCATCACATGTATTTAAGCATTTATTAGATACTGTCTAAGCTTCTGTGTCACAAACACTAGAGCTAAGAAATGCTTCTCTATAATAGGATATTGCACTTCATAATCGAGCAAGGTTCGAATTATGTAATATACAACACGTTCCTTGCCTTCAGTATCATGTTGTGCTAATAAAGTTGTGAGAGCATTATTAGATGCCAAAGTATAAAGAATAAAAGTTTTATTAGTAGTAGCAAGCTGTAAAATAGGGGGATTAGCTAAATAACCCTTTAAATCTTCGAAAGCCTTTAGACAATTAGTATTCCATTGAAATTTTGAATCCTTCTTTAGTAGTTGTGTAAAAGGGCGAGTCCTATCCGTGAGTTGTAAAATAAATCAGCAAATGGCCTATATCTTCCCTTGCAAACTACAAAAATGAGATAGGTTCTTAGGTACTAGCATATTAACAATAGCATTAATTTTATTTGTGTCTACTTCAATACCATGATGCAATACTATAAATCCCAACAATTTCCCACTGTCTACACCAAAAATGCATTTTTGGGGATTTAAACACATGTATTTTTTAATTCACTCAAAGATTTGACGAAGGATTGTAACATGATCCTAACAACATATAGACTTCGCAAGGATATCATCAACATAATCCTCAAGAATGTTATGCATATAATCATGAAAGATAAGGGTTATAGCCCATTGGTAAGTTTCTCTGGCATTCTTTAATCTAAATGACATGACCACCCAATAGAATGTACCCCAAGGCGTTATAAAAGTTGTTTTATATTGATCTTGAGGGTTTATAAAAAAATGATTATATCTCGAAAAACCATCCATGAAGGGAAGTAATTCATGGATAGTTATTGAATCAACAATCATGTCAATGTTTGGAAGGGGGAAATAATATTTCAAAGAAGTGAGATTCAAATCCCTAAAATTGGGACACATCCGAATACAACCATCAAGTTTAGCAACGACGACAATATTCGAAATCCAAGGTGAATAATCGATCGGGTGGATAAAACCAGCTTCTAAGAGCTTTTCTATCTTAGCCTTTATGAGTAATGCCACCTTAGGATTCATCTTATAGATCTTTTCTTTAAACAGCTTAGCATCTGGTTTTAATACAATATTATGTGTTATAGTTTGAGGATCAATACCAGGCATATCTGAATAATTCCAAGCAAATAACTCTAAGAATTCATGTAAAAGCTTGGTCATATCTTCTTTTTCTTCTATTTTTAAGCAATCACCTATAAGGATAACCTTTCAGTGTTATCTTTCTCCATGAAAACATCAACAGTCTTTCCATTAAGAAGAGTACTATGGTCTAAGGAACTAGGTGATTTCATCAGTTCTTTGTCTTCTTCCTTAGATTTTAGAGTAGTATTTATTAAACTAGTGGACTTTCCAAAATATACATCTTGATTTAATTGATAAGATAATCCACATTTATGATGATAACGAGGAAGATCTTAATGAGCTACCAAGAATTCCATTATTGCTTCATCTGTTGAGAATATATCCAAAGGAATATCTTTAGGAGAACAAATCATGTCTATCATCTCATGATACATCAAGTTAAGTGTTGATATTGTATGCACATTAAGATTAGGATGTCTACAGGTTTGGTTTCCTTGAAAGGATTATACCCAATGCCACTTAAGTAATGTTGCGAAGCAAATTCTATAGGTACTCGAATTCCTTATTGATTAATACCACAACCATGACCTACATAGTCAAAATTCTTATCAAGGATCTGAAATCCTCGACCATAGAGAGAAGCCATTTCCTTAGAAGAAGGTGGGGCATCATAAGTCTAATCTATAGTGTAAGTAAGAGTATTATTTGTATTTGTTCCCAAAGAGACTTTAGGATTTGTACTTGAATTTTTAGATAAGATCGATGCAACATTTGATGTTTTAGGAGCAAGCTTGTTAATTTTATATTCACCTGTAGAGGGGCATGTAAAATCTAATGAACCCCAAAATGCAGTCAATTGCTTGGACTCTTGCACAACATTATTTGTGGCAAGAGGAGTTGACAGATCGACTTTCAAGTTATTTAAGATCTTATGATGAATGACTTGCTTTTGTAATTCAATTTGTAAACAATTATTTAGTTTAGGATCAGCATCAATAGTATGAAGTTTATCCTTATAAATAAACTTGATCAAATGATGAAGGGTAGAAGGAACTGCCCCCAATGCATGAATCCAAGGCCTACTATGATCTATGAATCAAAATGAAAGTTGAAATACAAATCAAATGCAAACACAAATGCTTATTCCTTCACTTGACCCACAAATCCAAGATAGCGGGAAGGAGTTGCACCCAATAGCTCCTTAGATTTAACCCAATTTGATTGAAATGTGGATTACTCAATGCTTGCTCAACACAATGTAGATAAGGGATTTTGATTTGGATAGAGATGAGAGATAAGGCTAGAGTGATTTTGGCATTATGATGGTATGATGAAGAGATTTGAGAGAAATTTTGGCAGAGTTTGGATGCAAGAAGAAGTCCCTTTTTCTAATGGCTTGGGGAAGGGTCTCATTTATAGATTTTTGGAAAAGAGGATGGAGGGTGAGGATCAAGAGTTGAGATCAAGGACTAGAAATGAATGAGAGTTAGGGTTAGGATTGAAGCCATAGCCTTGTGACAAGTGTCACAAGGGGAGTGTATGAGAGAGATCAAGGGTTGAAGCTTGGTCAATGAGATTAGAGGGCTCTCAATATTTGTGAATTTTAAATTCACATGAGGAAAGGTGTGGAGGACAAAATTGAATTAAAGATTTATTTTTGGAGTGGATATGACAAGTGAATTTTTAATTCAACTCATGGGGGAGTGTGAATTAAAAATTTAGTTTTATGTGGAGATGTGAAGATGTACTCTTACATGTGTAAGAGGGTGATAAATGAGGGGTAAGGAGGATTTGACCCTTTGAATAAAAGCTTGATTTTTATTCAAAGGTGTGTGGGAGGATGGGCTAAGCAAGGTTAATTAAGTGTTTATCTTAATTAACCTAGGTCTAGGGGATAGGTAGGCTAGGGTAGATTGATTAGTAGGATAGATTAATTAGATAAGAATGATTTATCTAATTAATAGGGATTAGGGAGATGGACAAATCAGCTAAATAAATATTAGAAATATTTATTTAATTGATGAGGATAGTGTTGTAATGTATAGTGACAAATTAAATGAATTAATTGATCACAAGGGATAGATAGATGGTTAGGGATAATTAATTAAATAAGATGAATTTATTTAATTAATAGGGGGGATGAATTGGTGTAGAGGTATGGGAAATTGGTTTGTAGAGCAAGCCAATTTTAGGTGTCTACACCTACCAAGAATCATGTTGTATGACAAGGAACCAGCCATGACATGAATCAGGGTAGATAAAGCTACATACCCAACTTGTATAGGTAAAGTTATAGTGCCTACGAATTGTTCTCCAACATTATCAAAGCCACAGATACTTATTCTATCTGGCTTAATCAAAGATGTATCAACTTTAATCTTATGTAATAAATTAATGCCACAAATGTTAAGAGCTGATCCATTATCAATCATAACTCGTTTAATCAATTTCTTGTTTATTGTAATGAATATAATCAAAGGATCATACTAATTTTGAACTTCAATAGAAGGCAACTCATGTTGTTGAAACATAATATCTATTTTTGTCACATGCATATAATCTAATAGAGATGCTACATCATTCTTCTTGACAGCAGGTGGTACAATCACCTTTTGTAAAGCTTCTTGGAGAATTCCATTGTATGTAGGTGAAGTTTGTATAAGTTCCCAAAGAGAAATACTAGGAGTAGCTCGAACCTGATCAACAAGATCATAGTCTTGACCAACTTTATGTGATAAATGAGGTGCTTAAGGAAACATCAGTTGAGAAGCTGGTGAGAGCAAGAGAAATCTTAAAGGTTACAAACACAACTAAAATGCATAAAACATAAAAGCTATACCTTGAGATCTTCCTTCTCCTTTGATAAGGTTGAGGAGCTTGCACCCAAAGAGCTCCTAGCTTTACCCAATGTTGAGATAGAGAATGTGGATTACTCTAACTTTCAACACAATGTGAGGATGAGGACTTGAGGATAGATTGGATAGAGATCAATATGAGATAATATGGATATAGGATGAGGAATGATTTTGGCATGGTAAGGGTATTGTGAGAGGAGATGAGACAACTTTTGGCATAGTGATCATAGGATGAAGAAGTGATCAAAATGGCTTGGGTGAGGGCTCTATTTATAGATTTTTGGTAAAAGGATGGAGGGTGAGGATTGAAAGTTTAAATCAATGGTTAAGAATGCTTGAGGATTAGGGTTTTGATTGGAGTTGTAGTCTTGTGACAAGTGTCATAAGAGGGTTGGGTAAGAGAGATCAAGGGTTAAGATTAGGTCAACGAGATTGGATGACTCTCATTATTTGTAAATTTTAAATTCACATGGGGAAGGGCGATGAGAATTAAAATGAATTAAAAATTCATTTTGGGGGAAGAGTTGGATATGACAAGTTAGATGTGAATTTTTAATTCACACATGGAGAAGAGTTCCATTCATGGGGAAGAGTTTCCATTAATGGAGACTAAGACAAGTGAGAAGGTCAAGGACACATGTACACTTACATGTGTAAGAGGAAGATGTGATCCTTTGAATAAAAAATTAATTTTTATTTAATGTGTGTGGGAGAATGGGTTAAGAAAGGTTTAATTAAGTGTTTAGCTTAATTAATTTAGGTCTAGGGGATAGGTAGGCTAGGGTAGCTAATTAAATAATTGCTATTTAATCAACTAGGCTAGGTTTAGGTTGATTAGTCGGGTAGATTAATCAAATATGCATGATTTATCCAATTAATAAGGATTAGGGGGATGGACAAATTAACTAAATAAATATTGAGAATATTTATTTAATCAATGAGGATAGTGTTGTAAGGTATAGTGATAAATTAAATGAATTAACTGATCACAAAGGATGGATAAATAGTTAAGGGTAGATTATTAGAGATAAATTAATTAAATAAAATAAATTTATTTAATTAATAGGAGAGATAATTGGTGGTGTAGAGATACAGGAAATTGGTTTGCAGAGCAAGTCAATTTTAGGTGTCTACATTTGCCCCTCTTTGAAATGGTGTTGCGGCTAAGTAACATTATTTCAAAGAAGTTAAAATATAGATTTGGGTTGGATAGAAAAAGGTTTTGGCTTGGAAGAATAGGGTAGGGTTTAGGGATGATTGGTAAGAGTGATGCCCCCTCAAGATGATAGGCGGGTTGCGAGAATACAGGTATGCTCTTGAAATGGATGAAATGAATTGGTTAAAGTGGTTTGGAGGATAAGGGATGAGATGAAAGATTGGTGATTTTAGGTAGATTGGTTGATGGATGATTATTGTGTTGAAAATGATTTAGAGCAATCCTAGGTTTGATATAGCAAAGTGGATACTTTCACCAAGGTATAGAAAACCAGGGTGATGATTTTTATCCAACATTTGCATGGACTAGACATGCAAACAAGAGGGTGATCCCACACATGGCAAAGATAGTACAAACCTATCTAGATGAGGGAAGGGGATTCATATCATATTATCCATTAATACATAAAAGGTACAAAAAATCTTAGATGCAAAAGGAGATCAATATGCTAGAACTGACCCTACGATCCACAAGATATGAATACTAGCTTGGAGTAATGAGACCAACCCACAAGCACAACATACAAAAGAAATGACTTTGCCCCATTTTAGATTTTTTCACCACATACCATGATATAGTTGGATCAAGGTAGTTTTGATGTGATCTAGAACATGACGAGAAGATAAAAAATCAATAATCAAAAGACCAACCGAAAAAGCATAAATAGCCATTGTATCTCTTGCCAAGATGGATGATGATTTGATGATTGAATCATGCCCATTGTAGGAATGATATATCCTAGGGCATGGTTTTGATGGTTGATGTTGTTGGATTGGTGCGAGATATGATGGTTACAAGTTGTGATTACTGTTGATTTGATAGTTGATGATTTTTGTTAGGGGATGACTGCTTTGATAGGTGATGCATTGCTTGGATGTTGCATTTGGATTCTAGTATAAGCTCAGGGGATAGGGACCATCCAAGTGGGTTGGATGGGTGCATATTATGTACCTGAGTACTAGAAACTTCATTCATGTTCTAGATTACCTACATACCCTGTATCCATGGGATCAAGGCACATTAAGATGCAGGTGGTGATGATATGTAGTTCTAATTTGTGATGATGATGTGGGATGATTGAGGATAGATGTGATGATGTTGGAAGATGATGTGTTGGATGATTTGGGTGATTGTGATGATAATTGGGATTATTTTTGGGATTTTTGTAATTTTTTTATTATTTTGGTGTTTTTAGATTTTCTAATGTTTTTGGGATTTTGGGGATATTTTGATATTTTGGATTTTTGTGATTTTGGATAGGGAATGGTTTATTATGAGATGGTTGTATTGGATTGCATTTGGATAGCCTTTGTGCTAGATACCCATGACAAGGGAACACCAAGTCTAGAGGTGAAGGTGATGGGGTTGGATAGGGGGATTGCTGATGAAAGGATAATGGATAGAACATTTTGATAGATAGATAGATAGATACATGCAGATAAGGGATAGCCTGATAGATTGATGGGGGGTTTTAGGATTTTCTCCAAGGGCTAGGTTGCAAGGAATCATATGCCCCAATGCTTAGAAGTTTGCATGATGTGTTCATGTTTGAATGGATGGACTTTGTAGTAGATGAATAGAGGGTATGCTTGGAAAGGGAGTATGTCGAGAGGTGTCCAAAGCATGTTTTTGATATTTTTCCCCTTGTCTTTATCAAGATCTAAGTAGGAAGATATAGTGGATAGAATGGATGGGAAATGATAGGATAAATAGGGGTTGGTGGATAGGAATATGATTGGATAGGTATATGGATAGGATATGCAAGAGGATTATATGGATGTGGGTGAAGGATATGATTTTACCCCCAAGTGTATGGATACAAAATGGATGGAGAAGGGATTACGCATGATGCCCAAAAGGGGTTTTCATCATGGTACTTTCCCAAGGTGGCACGAGGAGTGGTTTTCACCATTGGACGGATTTTTCTCTTTACTATTTTCTTGATTTTTTTATTTTTTTTTCTTTTTTGATGGAATGGGGACTCTAGTGTCTGTTTCCATAGCAAGGAGAAGATGGTCCCATGTTGGATAGTATTATGGATGATAATTGTATGGATGTTGGTAGATAGGAAAAGGTGGAATGGATGGTGGATAGTCGATTATGATGTGAATTATGTAAGGTTTATGCAAAAGCATGAACCATAGGAATGTGATGAGGGAGATATGTAGGATAGTGGATGAAAGATGGAGAGATGGAGGTATGTGGGAATGTCATGTGGTGGAGGGGAACAAAAACCAATAGTTACACACACCATGATGTATTTTGAAGCTTATATTTTGGATGGGGGGTGGGTAGTAATGGGGATCGGGATACGAGATTTTTGGATTGCCAATTTGGGGTTTTAGGCACCCACATGGACTTAGGCATTAAGGGATTTTTAGATGGGGAGAAGGATATTTGGGATTTTGGGGTGGATTGGGAGGTGGATGCCTCATTTTATTTGTTTTCTCTTTTATTGGAGACCCACACCATTTTTGTTTTTTTCTTTTTCTTTTGATGGTGTGAGCTTTGATAGCGTTTTGGATTTTTGGTTTTGCTTGGAATGGACAACATCTTTAGGCTTTTGTGCTTTATGAGTTGAGGCATTCAAATTATTACTTTTGAATCTGATGGATTTACTGGAAGCTTCATGTTTGGATGACGTGTTCTTTCGTTGGTCTTGATTGGGGATTTTAGAGGATTTATGGGTGAAGGAGTTAAAAGTGGATTTATGGATAAATGGATGAGGGGATTTGAGGATAGGAATATTAGGAGTTGGGAGGATGGGAGGATAAGGGGATTTAATTTTAGGAGTTGGAAGGATGGGAGGATAAGGAGATTTGAGGATGGGAATGTTAGGAGTTGGTAGAAGTGGAGGTAAATTTTATGGAGGGAGATGGATGGTCACATGCTTTTGCAAATGATATGATGATGATGGAGGAGGGATGGGGACATATGATTTGGAGGTGCGATGAGATGCATCGGATTTGGAATTGGATGAATGGATTTTGGAGGATGCGTGGATGTTACCAACATGTTTAGATTGTTTGCCTTGGTATGTATAGCCAAGGCCATGCAAGGATGGATGGAATGTGGTGTGGATGGGCTCCAAGATACCTTGTTCATGAAGGCCTAAGCCTTTGCCTTGATAGTTCATGTGTTGGAGTATGTGACATGCAATGGGATGTTTGGTGCTTTGGAAACAAGATGTGAGTCCATTATTTGTTGGAGAAGGATAGGTGGTGGACGGAAGTTGTTCACCTCCAACAATGGAGTCACCGTAGATGAAGGTTCTTTTTTCAAGTAGATAAGGGGATGGATTTGGGGTGGGATTGGTAGAGGGAGGTAAAGGATTAATGGGGGATGATAAAGGGGTGACAGAAGATGGTGTGGGATTAATGAGTTGATCACTAGATGGGAGGGGATCAGGGATGGGATTAGATGGGATGGTTAGATCTTAATTAGGATAGGGGGTTGATGTTTCAACATGTTTTGGATTTGACTCTTGACATAGCTCATGTGTTTGCATGGAAGTGGAAGTGATTTGGATAGATGTGGTGGGTGCTTGGATGGATGTGTTAGGTACTTGACTTATGGGTTCTTAAATTATGATGGGAGATTGTTCAAGAGGTTTGGTGGGTGTTGGATTGCATGAGGGTGTTTGATTTCTTGCTAATAGCCAATGGATGGCATCCTTCATGAGTGTATGGGTTGAAGAAAAATATAAATGATGGATAGTAAGGGTGGATGGTGTAGGATTAGGATTGGGATTGGATAGGTGGGTGATGGGATTAGGTAGTGCTGTTTCTTGGATGGGTTCAAGGATAGGTGTTGGATTAGATGGTGGTGTTGGAGGTGTGGGGGATTTGGAGGACTCCATAGCTTCTCTTTTTCTTCAGAGAAAATCCCTCAAGGATTCATTGGGTGCTCTTGGCTTAAAAAAAGGGAGGTGTGATGGTGGATTATATGGTGGATGGGTGATAGGGATTGATGGATTGGGAGATACATAGGATGATGAATTAAGGTTGATAGGGTTGGGGGGATGTTGTGATGGAGGGATTGGATGATGGGGATTAGAGGATGGGGGATTCACATAGGAGAATGGTCGTTGATGTAAGCTTTGAATTTCGGCCATGAGGTGTGCTAGATTGGTGTTCCCTTGATCAAAGTTAGCATGACAAAGGTTTGGGGATGGATAAGTTGGAGGTATTGATTGGCTGGATAGGTATGATGGAATGGATGCATAAGGGGATGAAGATTGATATAAAGGTAAAGATTGATATGAAGGTAAATGTTGATATGATGAAGGTTGATATGGGGTTGAAGGTTGATATGAGGTTGAAAGTTGGTATGATGAATATGAGGTAGGGACTTGGGGTTCTCCAATGGTGAGGTATGCTAAGGGGATATATTTAATGATGTTTTTGCATTTTCCCTTAGTGATAGGATCAAAATCCTCATAGGCATATTTAATTCTTTGTAAATGTTGCATTGCCACATAAGGATCCATTTTGTTGGAGAGATATGGGATGATGGAGGATAATGGATGATTGTGATGTTTGGGGATCAAATTTCAAGACCTTAGGCTGATTTGTTTTTCTTCAAAAGATGGATGATTTTCTATACTTAAGGTAGACTAGTGACACTTGAGTAATAGAGTTGATTGGTTTTGATTTGATTGGATGAGTTAGTTGAGATAGACTAATGATCTAGAGAAAATTTTTATAAAGGTTGATAGTGATCAATTAAGGTCTTGATTTTTGATTGGGTTGATTTGGATTTGGATTTTAATAATGTTGTGGATGATTGTGGTTGGGCTTTTGGATGAGGGGATTGATGGAGGATGAAGGAGACTAGGTCCTTAACCAAGGTTTGATTTGCAAAGGATGATTTGTTAATTACGGATTAGGAATTGGAATGTTTGATTGGAGTGGATAATGGATGAGGGATGATTGATGTTGGATTTGATTTTGGATTTGGATTGATGTTATGATTTTGACTTGGGGTTGATTTTGGATTTAGATTGATGTTATGATTTTGACTTGGGGTTAGTTTTGGATGAGGATTTTGATAATATTGATCAAATGGATGAAGGAATGGGATTAAGATGAAGATAACAGATTGGATTAAGGATGATCAGGATGATTATGACTAGGGATGAAGTGGATTATGATGAATTTGATTAAGCTCAAATAAAGGGATTTGATAAGCTCAATTGATGGGATTTGATAAATGGAGGGGGTGGTGTAGCAGTGTTGGGTGGAAAACATGGCCCAACATGAGGGTGGGTGTGGGGGGTTGAATGCAACCCCCCACTGACAAGGGTTTAGGGGCGTAGCCCCTGACTGACTTTTTTTTAAAATGGGCTTATAAAATTGATGTTTTTGATGGGAAAATTTGATTTTTGGACATGGATGAAGAAGGTGCTAAAACAAATGAAAATGACGCTGAAACAAAGGGAAATGGCACTAAGAGATAGATAGATGGCACTATAGGATGAAAAGATGGCACTAAACAGAGGAAAGAAGGTGCTAAATGGGTGGTCTGATGTTGAATGTTGTTGGATTTGATTGGGAATTTAGATTTTTTGATGGTTTGAGCTCTTGGCAAGAGATAAATCAAACAAGAAAGCACAATGGCCAAAGGATTTATTATGAAAATGTGGAAATTTATCAAACACTTGTACAACCTAGGGTGAGGAAAGGGCAATATTTGTTGGATTCCCAATTGGATTGCTCCAACTGCACTTACTCAAAGTAGATAACTTAGAATCTTGGTGGCACTAGCTCCCCCTTACACAACACTTACTTCTCGGGCACACCAAGATTTGAATTCCTAAAGACCCGAAGATCCCAAGAAATTTGTTATCTCTACTTTGAACTATGAGAGTGTGGGACAACTTTAGAGGTCTATCTTTTGACCCCCTACGGCAACAAATAGAAGGTTTTTGGCTACTAAAACAAATGGTGTTTAGTGGGGGAACATTCAGGGACTTGACACTCATTCATGCGTCAATGACCCACTTAAGAGCCTATCCCAGCCAATTAAATCAATCCTTTTGCAAGGAGAGAACGGGGTTGACATATCACACACACCAGTGTGTTGATATTGGGGAACTATCAGAATGAGAATACGTTGCCAAGAAGCTTCAGATTTTGCCTAGGCCTTTTATATAGCAGACCGAATGGAAAGCACCACTTGGGGCCACCAATGAGTTCTCCCTGCGGATGTGTCTCAAGAGCAGGCCCACTCCTAAAAAGAAAAAGAGAGTAGAACCATTTCTCTTCACCCAAGATCCTTTTGAAGGTGAGGGGAGAGGATACTTTGATTCTATCCCTTGGGTTTAACACAATCGTGCAAGCACACAAGACACATTAAACAAAGCTATGTTCTTTTTAAGCACCAAGATCAAATGTTCCTAGATTTGTACAAACAAAGTTTATTTTAATGCACCAAAAGAAGACATGTCTAAGCTATCAAAACCCTGCAAAAATTGTTAATAGTTTTGATTTTGGTCTTGGACAAATATTTTTGATACCTGCAAAGATGAATTAGATTCATGTACATATCCCAAGAAGATGATATAGAAAAAGGTGCCAAAATAGAGATAAATGGTGTTACAATTCAGTTAGATGGTGCCAAAATAGAAGATATTATTAAAAATTTGGAAGATGATGCCAGAGGCTTGGCAAATAGCATCAAAACAGAGAATGGCACCAAACCAAAAGATGGCACCAAAATAGAGGATGGTGCCAAACTATGTAAATATGGTGCTAAAATGTCACAGTGCTTCAAAACATGCATCACTATATAAATTTTGACATTATAACCCCTTGTTTCTATGTTAATCTGATAAAAATAGAGAGGAGAAAAGCTAAAAATCCACCAAAAACTCTAAAAAGCTATTAGGAACAACTTTCAAGCACAAAGATTTAGTATGATGTCACATAGAGATGGCACAAAACAAATCCAAATAGCACCACAAGATGATGAAATGGCACCACATAAACTAAAAATAGTACCAAATAGTGAGCTTTTGCTGCCAGAACCTGTGAAACATGTCTTTTTCACAAGAAAACTCTCACAAAATTAGTTGTTAAGGACCATGGAGTCCCACTGGGCGTGCCAAATGAGAGCAAGAGAAATCTTAGAGGTTAGCAACACAACTAAAATGTATAAAACATAAAAGTTATACCTCAAGATCTTCCTTCTCCTTCGATAAGGTTGAGAAGCTTGCACCCAAAGAGCTCCTAGATTTACCCAATGTTGAGATAGAGAATGTGGGTTACTCTAACTTTCATCAAAAATATGAGGATGAGGATTTGAGGATAGATTGGATAGAGATCAAGATGAGATAATATGGCTATAGGATGAGAAATGATTTTGGCATAGTAAGTGTATGATGAGAGGAGATGAGAGAAATTTTGGCATAGTGATGATAGGATGAAGAAGTGATCAAAATGGCTTGGGTGAGGGCTCTATTTATAGATTTTTGGTAAAAGGATGGAGCGTGAGGATTAAAATTTTAGATGAATGGTTAGGAATGCTTGAGGATTAGGGTTTGGATTGGAGTTGTAGTCTTGTGACAAGTGTCACAAGAGGGTTGGGTAAGAGGGATCAAGGGTTGAGATTAGGTCAATGAGATTGGATGGCTCTTATTATTCATGAATTTTAAATTCACATGGGGAAGGGTGATGAGAATTAAAATGAATTAAAAATTTATTTTGGGGGAAGAGTTGGATACGACTAGTTAGATGTGAATTTTTAATTCACACACAGGGAAGAGTTCCCTTCATGGGTAAGAGCTCCATTCATGGGGAAGAGTTTCCATTAATGGAGACTAAGACAAGTTGGAAGGTCAAGGACACATGTACACTTACATGTGTAAGAGGAAGATGTGACCCTTTGAATAAAAAATTAATTTTTATTCAAAGTGTGTGGGAGAATGGGTTAAGCAAGGTTTAATTAAGTGTTTATCTTAATTAATTTAGGTCTAGGGGATAGGTAGGCTAGGGTAGCTAATTAAATAATTTCTATTTAATCAATTAGGCTAGGTTTAGGTTGATTAGTAGGGTAGATTAATCAAATAAGCATGATTTATCTAATTAATAAGGATTAGGGGGATGGAGAAATTAACTAAATAAGTATTGAGAATATTTATTTAATTAATGAGGATAGTGTTGTAAGGTATAGCGATAAATTAAATGAATTAATTGATCACAAAGGATGGATAAACAATTAAGGGTAGATGATTAGGGATAAATTAATTAAATAAAATAAATTTATTAAAATAATAGGAGAGATAATTGGTGGTGTAGAGATATGGGAAATTAGTTTGCGGAGCAAGTCAATTTTAGGTGTCTACAGCTGGTAAAGATATCAGAATACTCGATTGTTATTTGCTTTGCTTGTTATTCTATGTGTTATATGTATGAGAAACCACAATATGACTAGGTTGTGAATTTCATTGTGTTATTTGTTTAGCATTGTTATAGATGTAATCAGGAGGTTGAGAAGAAGGTGAAAGACCTCTCACAGTGAGCACTAGTTTAGAGTGTGGTTGACCTACATTCGTACACAAGTTGACCACTATTTTTGCCTTCATAAGTTCTTCTTGAGGTTTAGGAACATAGATTGCATTTACTAATCTTTGAAACAATGACAATTTAAGAGTCGTAGTGAAATGTTCAATCAAGATAAAGTCCTCGAGGGCTTCATCTATCATATTGAAGTCATCACAACTAAATGACTCATCATACACATGAAATTTTTGTAAAAAATAATCTAACATTATAGCATGTTCTAATTAACCCACGACTTAAATGTAAAATGATATAACATAAACTTTGTGAAAATGAAAGACAATAGCACTATGCAAAACATAAAGTTTTAATTTCAAACTCTTTTAATTAAAGAATAAAGAAATCACTCAAGATTCAATGTATGTGCGTTCACAAAAGAGGGTTTCCAATATAAATGTGATTTAGGATAGCAAACTAATTTAGATCTGATGTTAAAAAAGGATGCAAATTCGTTTAGATCATGGGTTCACCAAAATGTTTAGTGGAAAATGTGGGATAATGATAGATCAACCAACCAAATCAAGTCCCATCCTTTCTCTTGCTAAACATTAGGGAAGTAAGAAACAAGATTAGGATAAGCCACTGATTTCCTAGGTTCCCTTTTTCTGCTAATTGTAACTAAGTAAATCTCTAAATTAGGTTTTTACAAGCTTATTGTGTTCACTAAGCATAAAACCCTAATTCAACAAATATACTATAATAGACAGTTTCCAGACATAGATAAAGGAAAACAAATTACAAAAATGCAGAGTAAAAGGTACAGAGAATGTGCACCTAGAAAATGGAGCGCTATTAGACTAGGGTGCTAGTCCCTTTCGCCTCGAAGGTTTCTGGCTATAGGAATCTTCTGCACTAGGTGTCAGACAATCTTCAGTGATCTCTAATTCCTGAAGAAAATGCTTAGGAGGGATTGGGCATGAGTCCCTTTGCCTCAAAAATTCTGCAATCCTGAAATTCAAAATCTTGTGACCATTGTACCTGCAATATCCATCTTCCTATCACTCCTTTCCGCCATATCTCACTGAATGTAACCTACACATGCAAAAGGAGGAGAAAGGTGGTTGTGGCTATATAGGAGCTTGCCTCAGTCAAGCCCTATCTTTGGTATTCCTACCTCAACAATAGCCAATAATAAAGATTTACAAATGTGTGTGCTCATCTAACAAATGTGTATGCAGAAAATGTAAAACCCTAGATGACTCAAGCATGAAGGAAAGAGAAGCACCTTGCTTCACTCAATGAAAAAACAATAACATCACCTCAAGGAGATGAGAACAATGAAGACTTGTAGAACAAGAAGGCGAAGCATCCGTATCCATGGAGGATTTCCAAGCTTGATGTTGGAGGCTTCAACCCTTCTCCTGATCATACACAAGGTTGTACAAAACCTTAGGAATTTCAAAATTTGAAATAACATGTCAACATTGTGCAAAAATGAAAATTTGAAAACAAAATCCTTAGGTGCACGGTGGGAGCTGACACCCTGCCAAAATTAAAAACCTCAGAAAATGGGGCAGGGCTATGGTGTGAGCACCCAAGCCCTAATTTTTTGATCAGGTCTACATTAAGGGGGTCTAGGGAATCCCAAATCTAAAATTTCTTTCCACCTTCAGTTATTAGTTATCTCAGAATATGATATTTCTTCAGTTAGACATAGGTCAATTAGGGTTTAGGAAGGTCATAAAGGAATATGTTAAGAGGACACCAAAGGAGAGGAACTAAACCATGAGAAATTGTATCGTTCCATACAAGAGGACAATTTCTGATGTAACAAAAGGTATCAAAAAGGTTTGTACTGAAATGGACATAACTAGTGAGGAGGTTGATATACACAATGCTCCTGATAGCCCTCTTGGGGACATGAGTACCATAAAGATTGTATATCTCGATGATAGTCCCCCATAGGATGAATAAGACCAAACTATACTTGATAATGCTGAACAACATGTGGGAGAGTAGCTGAAATAGATGGAATGTCCTACAAAGGCTAACAGAGATATTCATGGAGAGGATGATATAGATAAGGGAATGACATCAACTGATAATATTGATTCTTCAAATAAGAGGGTGATCAATTAAAATCCCCTGCACATTCTTTGACAACTCTTGATTGGCTGCAACAGAGATTGCAAGGTAAGCGACCTCAAATTGAATTTATTGACGTAGACTTAGATAGATTTCTAGCCTGAATTGAGAAGCCAAAGAAGCTGAAACAAGAAAAGATTCATTCAAGGATTTATAAAGATGCTTCTAGGTTGAGAGTTGCCGAAGTGGCAGTACCACCAACGTAGACGAATAAAGAAGAGGTCAGGCCAGGAGATTATAATATCTCAACAATAAATGTTGAAAATACTTCTAGGATACAAGAATGAGGAGTTCAAAAATGCTTTTTCTACCATTATGAGTTGGATGGATAAAGATGAGTTGACAAAGAATAAACTAGAGTAGAAAAATGAAGAGATTCGTGTCTCCATAAGGTACTTAATCAAGCCTATGCACACTAAAGACGACATTGCTATTGTCCCTTCCATTCTTTCAAAGGAAGAATTGGAAGATTTTGATAAAATCAAAAAGCTTGCCTGAGTCACTAGAGAGTGGTTGACTGAGATTTACATAGAGGGCTATGAAGTAATAGATGAACTTGGTGAAATGCAAAAGGATTTTTGTTCTTTGAAAGAAGACTGGGAAGCAATAATGGAAGAAGGTGAGGACTATGATGAGTATTCCTCACATATACACCCTGGGGTCTTAGCAATGGCTAAATTGCTCAAGGAAGTTCTTGTTGAACACACCAGGATATTAAGAGGGGGGTAAATCATTATCTAAACAAACTTCAACTTTAGAGAAGATTAACACTTAAGCATTACAACATTAACATAAGCATGAAATATTAACACAATGCACATCAACACATGACACTAGATATATGTGGAAAACCCAAGAAGGAAAAAACCATGGTGAGGATTAACTCACAATATATGAAGCTCAAAATTACAACTTTGTTTTAGGGCTACAACCCAAGGAAGCTATTACTCCCTAAAATTTATTTCTTTAGGGTCACTCCCAAGGAAGCTACAACTCCCTGTAGACTTTGTTTTAAGACTACAATCCAAGGAAGCAACTACTCCCTGATCTGAGAACAGCCTCAGAAAAGATTATAGTATGACAATCCTTCTATTGCCTGAAAAACTGACATTGAAGTTCACACCTTTGATGATTGCAATTATTCTTCCTCTGATGATTGGATTAATTAGGAACACTCTTCATTTCCTTCCTGTCATACATATATCTTCAAGATGAATCAAGACATCATCTACAAGTTATGCTCTTTCTCCTTCAGTTGCAAATCATAATGCAATCATTTTGCTTTTTTTCTTGCTTGTGAACCTTATCAATAACTTTGCAATCCCACTTCACCTAAATCAATTTGATTTACAATTTATACATGATATTACATTGATTAAATTACTTTTCAACTAGAGACAACATGAAAAATATATTTACAAGTCAGCCAAACAACACACAACTTGAAAGGTGTAGATGACAAGTCCTAAACAAGACTACACGCTACACCAATAGAAAACCCATGCCTTGTGGACATCAACACTTTCTTAATCAGGTCCAAAACATCCTTCACAACATCAAACATCAAGGAATTACACCTAGACACTCTGCTCATTTGAAAATAGGACAGCCTTAAGAAAAAACATATGAAACTTGAAGCATAACGACCACATCAACTTGAAAACCTTGTGCGATATTGGAAATAAGAAAGATCATCATGAAACTCTTCCAGATGAGTCTATATGACTCATACAACATCTCCAAACACTCCTTTCCCTCCACACATCAAAGATTTTGTTCTGCACATCTTCAATCATGAACTTTGAGAATAACCTGTCAACCAGAACACACTGCAACATACTGTCATTGAGAAACTGAGCTTGCAGACCACTAAGAAACTTGAAACTACAACGAAGCATGTAATGCACATCCCTGTACATGTCTACAAAACTATGAAGGAAACCATTCACTTCTAAAGGAATGTGAAGCATTTCAACAGGCTTTTAACACCTCTTCACTATGCTAGAATACATGTTGGTACTCTATCATGCATAACATTCACAATGAAAGGATAGATGATCTGAAACTTTGGAATTATCACCTTCACTGTAACCTAAACATAGTTCTAGAACCACAACCATATCTACAAATGTGGAGGAATGCGGAGCATTCTATTGCCGTACAATAAATGTCTTCAACACTGTCTTCAAACTGCAAAACACTCTTCCGATAATCCAATCATCATGAAACTTGGATCAAGCCACTAGTAACATCTTCTCAACATTTACAACACATATGATCATTTTAGTGATTCTAATTCTAATATTAATGTGTCTGCATATTCAAATCTTCTTTGTACTGATCAAGGAATGACATCCAACCATGAACATCAGTAACCTCATTATGTTCAACATGACATCCAACCATGAACTGTATCTTCTTTGTTGGATAGGACATGCCATCCAACCATGAACTTCAACAACCTCATTATATTCAACATGACATCCAACCATGAACACCATCACACATCAAAGATAGTGTAGACATCAATGACAACTTTGTGACAATGTTGACATCAATGAGAACCCTAGGAACCATTTGTGTAATAGTCTCCCACTTTGGCATTGATGGTAACACATATCTGCACATCTCTCCCCCTTTGACATCAAGGAAATAGGGCAACTTCTTCATCCTTAGGGCATAAATTCTTCTTACAACAAACAAACTCCCTCTATCATCAACAACCACTACCTGCTCCCCCTGAGAGGTAGCCACCATTAGTCTAGGAACAAGATATAACATGAACTCCCCCTGGACAGATGCACCACTATGCATCTAGCAGGAAGGAGGTGCAATTATCCCTAACCTCTATCAAAGATCCTCAAAAGTGTCATTTGGAAGAGCCTTTGTGAAAATATTTGCAATTTGATCCTTTGTTGGAACATATTCCAACTTCACTTCCTTATCTGCAACTTTCTCTCTCAAAATGTGATACCTGATTGCTATATGCTTCGTTCTAGAATGCATCACTAGATTCTTGGAAATATTGATAGCACTTGTATTGTAACACAAGATAGGAATGGGCTCATCATACAATACCTTGATATCCTTTAGAGTTTGCTTCATCAACAACACTTGTGTACAATAGGATGCTACTGCAATGTACTCTACCTCTACAGTTGATAAGAACACTGAATCTTGCTTCTTACTCTACCACGAAACCAATCTGCATCCTAAGAAGAAGGCACCACCACTTGTACTTCTTCTATCATCAACACAACTAACCCAATCAACATCAGTGTAGGCACTTAATCAAAGTCATTACCTTTTGGATACCATAAACCATAATTTGGAGTTCTTTTCAAATATCTAAATATTCTTTTCATTGCCTTCTCATGTGTTTGCTTTGGATTGGCTTGATATTTGGCAGCCGCACATACTGCATGCATAATATCAGGTCTACAAGTAGTTAGGTACAACAATCCTCCAATCATAGATCTATAGGAAGTCTGATCCACTTCTGGAGAATCATCATCCTTGCTTAAGTGACATTCAACAACCATGGGAGTACTCACTGTTATGGGTAAAAGTGGTATATATCAAAAATTAATATCAAACCCAAAAACACAATAGAACATGCAGATAACAAAATCTTTAAAATAAGAATGAATCATACAACCTATGTTACCTCATGGCTTCCATTGCTCACCTAGTCTCAATCAATCTTTGTTGTGAAGAGTATGGCCCTCAGGAAACACAATTCCTTGCACTTCTTCAAGATGGCAGTAGAGAGGTGGCTAGGATACTTTTTGCATTGAAGATGAACTTCAAATACAAATGAGAATGGTCAGAAGCTATAGATTGGTATGGAATGATATGAATTCTATAGAGTAACGATATTGAAAGCTTGATATGTGAAATGGAAGGATAGATGGGTATTTATAGGATTGTGTGAGAGAAGATCAATGGTGTAGAAGAAATAAGAAGATTAATGGTAGAGGATGTTCAAGGGAGTGTGCGTGAATAGAAGGACATGTGTCATTCAAAAAGATGCTTTGTTGAGCTAACTGCTTTTTTGATGAGGATGAGTTTTTATTTCTTAAATTAGAATATATTTTTCTAATTTAAGAGTTTGTTGATAAAAATAAAGTTGCTTTAAATCAGTTAACTCAACTTTTACTTTTGCATGACAAGGAAGAATTATTTTTAGAAGATTTGGAAGATAAGAAAGAGAATTAAATAGATAAATTTATTTAATTGATGAATTAGAAGATAAGAAAGCAAATTAAATAAATAAATTTATTTAATTGAGGAATTAGAAGATAAGAAATCAAATTAAATAAATAAATTTATTTAATTGTTTGTGCATGATTTGGAAGAATAAATAAAATATTTTATTATATTTTATTTTTAAAGATTGAGAGGATTTAAATAAATTTAATTGATTTATTTAAATCTGGAGGAATAAAGGACTTAATTAAATAATTTAGAATTATTTAATTATTTTGGAAGAATTAAATTAAATAAAAGATTTATTTAATTTTGACTTTAGAAGAGGCAATTAAATACTTTGATATTTAATTAACTTAGAGGAATATGAATCAAATAAATAAATTTGTTTATTTATTTATTTATTGATAGAGGAAATAGACTTAAATAAATATTAAAAATATTTATTTAGACAAAGTCGTGTCATTTTTAGGTGTATACATTTTGCCCCTCTTTGATGCAATGTGTTTTATCACATTGTTTCAAAGAATAAGATTGTCTAAAAATGATACATGCCCTAGTTTGCCCCTGGTACAAGTTTAACAACGATAGGATACCCCCTCGGGAGATTGGATGGGAAGAAGGCAGAAGACATGAGATGGACAATCTCATGAAGAAGAAGGTGGAAGATAGGATAGGATGAAGAAAACGCTAAATGATACACGATGAAAGATAAAATGATAACACACACAAGTGGTATTGGCCTTGGCAAGAGGTAAACCAAATCAATAACGATATACAACAGTGTTGTCATGGAGGGGAACAATATATCCCTAGAGCAATAGGAGGATAGTGTTTGGTTTTAGGAAATGAAACATGTCATGTAAGACGCGTGTGTTGGTTTGATTTTGACAATGTTACATCATGTATAAGACAATTGAGTGATTATAATTGATTGAGTTGGTTTACAACCAGACAAGGATCAAGACCACTGATTATAAGTGGATCATTTGACAAGATTGACTAACATGATTGGTATGGATTAAGGATAGACTTGCATTTGGATCATTTCTTAGATTAACAACTAGAACTGTTGACAAGAGATACAATGATAGATAGAAATTTGATTGATAGAAGAATGACTCAATAGAAGGAATCACAAGCTTTTGCAAACATTGATACTTTGCATAGAATCTTATTGCCTGGGATATGGATATGGATATAGATATGTGATGTAATTGGATATGTTATGGATATGGATAAGGAATGCTTTCTAGATATGTTATGGATATGGATATTTGCCATCTTGATATTGCAAGTATTTTGAAGTGCTTAATTCATCATTGGGTATTTATTATGTTGTAAGAAAATACAAGCATCTAGGTATAATTAAACTAACATGACCTGAGTATTACTTACATGGATTTTGGTATAGCAATTTAATACAAGCATCTAGTCAAAATTGAATCTAGATGACCTGAGTATTTCTTGAATTTTAACAGACAAGGACTGCCCCTTTTCATGTTTAGACCTTTGAAGTCCTTGATGATCTTTTACAAATCATGTCGTTAGAGAAAAGTCGTCACATTACTAAAGATTAACCCACAAACAACAGACAAAGAAAAAAGATTATGCCCCCATCATAGCATCTCTAGCTTTTGGCATCCTCGAGTAGCATAGAAAGACATAATAACGAAAATCAAGACCCTTTAACTTAACCTTTTCGCAAAACATTCTTGCATTAGATGTGCTTTCTTGTCATAGTATTGATAAAATCATTTTGATGGTTTTGGGCTTTGTTTGTTTTGCTTTAGATAGGTTGATGTTTTTGTGTCAAGATTTTTGTTTGGAGGTGCGTTTTGCTGTGCATGCTTGTGTCTAGTGAAAGGGTATCACAATCCTTATTGGTGTCCTCTTAGAACAAGTGGCATTCAAGAATCCAATTCTATAACTAGGTCAAGGACTTGCCCCCAGTCAGTTAAAGGATAGACTATATTGTGGATGAACTGACAAACAGAGACAAAGAAATGGGCCCTAAGGAATTGACCTAGTGCCTTAGGGGCGCATTGCTAAATGGCCTTGCCTATGTGACAACGCAGAGGCAATGTAGTTTAGGAAGAACCCTAATGGACCTAAGATATGGATCGGATGAGACACAATATGGAACAAATATGGATCAGATATGGAACAGATATGGATTAGATATGGAATAGATATGGACCAGATATGGATTGGATGATACTGATGACAAGGAAACACCACTAATAGATAGATGTATGGGTGACAATGGACACAGATGGTTAGGTAGAAGAAATTAAGGATGTGACCACCAAGGACTATGTCGCATAGGAATAACATGCCCCATTGTAGGTAGAATACTTAGGATTTTTCATGGCGATGCTTATGACAATAGAAGGATGAAAGGATAATGAAGGATTTGTGTGGTTTGGAGGGATAAGGTATGTCAAGAGACATATAAAACATTTGTCAACATTGTGCACCCAATATTTATCAAGATAAAGAAAAATAGAGGAATGGAAGATTAGGATGGATGAACTGGACAATATAGGTATGTAATGGATAGAGGAAAAGGATAGGAAATGGTATGAAAGGAAACTAGTAGGAGAAAAGTGATATGCCGATGAGACAAGGTGTCCCCAAGTGTAGGTGACATAGGAGATCAACTTTACACATGACATCTATTTGCTAAGTTTTCATCATGGTACTTATCTAAGGCGCTTGTTTGCCAGATTTTCACCATTGGACGAAGGGATTTTTCTTTACTTTTTTTTTTTTTGAATATTTAGATAGGAGAAGGTGAATATGGATAAGGAGAGACTCAAGTATCTAGTTCTTTGAAAGGTGATAGTCTCACTAGATGGATGTTGTCACACGGGCCATGTCTAGTGTGCTCATAGATGTTGGTAGGGGATTGCATGAAAGTGAGATGGAGAATGGTAGATATTGGATTATGGAAGGGTGCAATAGTGGATTATGGAAGATGTGATAGTGGTTGATGATGCAAAATACAGACAAATTATGCAAGAATGGATGGAAGGCTTATGCAAAAGCATGGACCATAGGAATATGATGAGGAAGATATGTAGGATAATAGTGGAAGGAAGGGGATATGGAGGTATGTGGAAGTGTCACAGGATGGAAAGGAATCATGACCAACAGTTGCACATACCATGATAAACATTGAAGCTGATAATACGAAGGTGGTGTGGGAAGAAATGGAGATTTTCACTTGGTAGATGAATGATATAGGCCATTAGGGACCCACATAGACTTATTTTTCTTATTTTTGTTTGTCATGCAGGATGGAAGGATTGGATACTTTTGGATGTGGTGGATGGAAGAGGGGAAAGTGGATGGTCAGGACTCTTGATAGGTGGATGCCTCATTTAACTTGATGGCTTTCTTCTTGGGTACCCAAACCATTTTGCTTTTAGACTTCTCTTGTGAAGGTATGGGATTGGGTATATGTAGCCTTTGTGCAACTTCTGAGGTAATTGCTTGATACTTGGGGACCCACACCTTTTTCAATTTTGCTTGGAGGTGTGTGGGTGTATGCAATGCTTTAGATGGATGTTTCTTTAATTCTTGACTTTTGTATCTGCATGCATGAGGACCTTTAGGATTTTTGACTTTATAGGTAGAGGCATCCAAATATATGTTGTTGAATTCCCATGGGATAGGGGAAGTGGGGTTGGTGGAAGCTCGTCGTTTAGACAACATGTGCATCTACTGGCCATGATTGGGATTGTTAGAGGATTTATAGATGGATGGATAAGGTGTTGGAAGAAGTGGTGGTAAAAGGCATGGAGGGGTGTTAGGAGTTGGAAGTAGTGGAGATAGATTAGATGGTGGACGGTGTATGGTCACATGCTTTTGACAATTGTAGGATGATGGAGGTGGAATGGTGATATATGTTTTGGGGATATGATAGGATGTATGATGGAAAGTGATGGAGTAAGGAGGAGTGGAGGAAGTACCAACATCTTTGGATTGTTCATCTTGGGGTATGTATCCAAGGCTGTATGAAGGTGGAGGAACTTTGACATGGATAGGTTCCAAAATACCTTGTTCATGAAGGCCTAAGCCTTTACCTTGATAGTTCATATGTTGGAGTATGTGGTGGACAATGGGATTATGTATGGTTGGAACACTAGAAATGAGCTCATTATTTGATGGAGAAGGCGAGATAAAGGATAATGGTTGTTGGTGTTCTAAGGAAGAACATTCATGCATGAAGGTAGTGGGACCAAGGATATAGGATAACAGATTTGCATCTTGGTCAGTGATAGATGGTTACGGATCATTATAATCTTGATCATCAATATGCTCTTTAGGATCCATGTTATTGGGTTGATCATTCATGTGCACTTGGGAGGTAAGTGTCTCATCAGAGGAAGCAGAAGTTGTTGGATCATGGATGGGATTAGATGGGAGAGGGATAGAAGTAATGGAGGTTTCTTGCTCATGGATGGGTATTGGATCAAGTTGTTCAAGGACATCTTCTTCATAGGGAATATCTTGATCATAGAATAGATAAAGGTTATGGATGGGTTGGAGTTGGATTTCCTTCTAAGGTATAGGATCAAGTTGTTCATGGATAGTGTCTTCATCAAAGATAGTATCTTGATCATAGAAAAGATAAAGGTTATGCATGAGTTGGAATTAGATCTCTTGCTCATGTATAGTTGTTGGGAGATGGATAGGATCAAGTGGCTCATGGAGAGGTTCATTATTATGGATATCATCTTGATCATGGAAAAGATACATGTTATGGATAGGTTGCATGAAAGTGATTTGATCTTGACTTAGACGAGGGCTTAATGTTTTCACATGCTCTAAGGTGTGCTCTTGACATAACTCTCGGGTTGTTTGAATGAAAGTGGATAGCTTTTGACTTGGGTTCATGGTAGGAGATTCTTCGATAAGCTCAAGGGGTTGAGGATCACATGAAGGGGTTGTAGGATTTGACATGTTATTGGAAGAATCTTTTGTAAGGTCAAGGACTAGATTTTGGGGACATGGTTGACTCTCTGCTAATAGTCCTTGGATAACATCCTTTGTAGGTGTAGGAGTACATGGATGAGGTGATGGATGAGTGGATTTGGCTTTCTCCATAGCTTTTCTTTTGTTGTATAAATTTGGAAAAACTCTTTTCCACAAATCATATGAGGATTCTTTGGTTGTCGGTTTAGATGACGGGGAACTTGAGGTCAGTGTTGGTATAGAACTGGTATGTTTTGGAATATGTGTCTTAGAAGATAGCAAAGGAGGACTAGTAGACAGGGTGGTATATGATTTCTGACTTGAGGTTGTGCTTGCCTTGTCAGTAGTATCATTAAGACGGGAAAAGAAGGTATGATTTTGGTGCGAGGTGTAGCTAGTATTGGTACATTCAACTTGCAAGATTGTCATTTCTTGTTGTAAGACTTGGATTTGTTGAGAAATTGCTATACAATCCTAGGGCGAGGAACCTAAGTTTATTTGTAATTACATATATCGAAGTGTTTGAGCAATATATTCTAATTGGTTTGCCATCTCTACAGAAATTGACGCAAGACCAGAAAAGCTTACTGTGATAGATGCGTAGCTACAAAGCAGGAATAGGTAGCAAAAGCATAGGAAGTTGGTACAAATGAGAAGTAGGTTAAGATATATGTGTAGCTTTAGAATGTATATGTGCAGCTCTAATTTTCTAAATGCTTTTGTAAAAATTTTGACACGTTTTGCAATTTTTTTTGTTTTTTGGTTTGCAGGTTGGTCTTTTGATCTGATTTTATCAAATTTTAGCAAGAAGACATACCAAACAAATAGAATAATTTTAAGTTTTTGAATTTTTTTGAAAATTTTGGACTCTTTGTGGACACAAAAACAATTACAATCCTAGGTTGGTAAAGACAGTATTTGTCGAATCCCCTAGCTGTGCATATTCAAAGCAAATAGTTTCAAGATCTTGGTAGCACCGACTCCTCTCCACAACACACACTTCTCACACATACCAAGATCTAGGTTTCCCAAGGGTTGTACCCCCACTGAACCTTAGGATTGTCCCTGCTACCTCTACTAAGAACAACATGAATCAGGACGGCTTCAAAGGTCCCACCTTTTGCACCAACAAATAGAAGGATTTTGGGCTACTAAACAATGGCTATGTAGTGAAGGCAACCATTCGAGTGGTTATAAATACGACAACACTACTCTCTGTTATGGAGTCTCCCAGCCTTTAAGGGTTACGCCTTGAAGGGTTTTGGGGGAGGTTGGTTGTTGGTATAACACAGCGACACTCATTACATGAAGCTTTCGCCTCAAGCACAATTTATTTATAGTGGATTAGTAGTGCTTGGCTTTAGCCTATTACCACTTAGGGTCATTCCCACTTGGACGGATGGGTATCCAAGGGTAGGTCCCTCTAAAGGTTATAACACATGCGAAATGATATGTCTGGCATTCTGATCACCCAAGATAGGGGAGAGCATAGGCTTGATATCATTCCAAAGACACAGTAAATAGTGGTTCTTTCACCCCTATTTAAAAAGAAAAAGACTATATACGTTACACTACTTGGGCACACACACCAGTTTTTAACTTTGAAGTGATAACAAGATAGCACTGGTTCTTTTTTAAGTCCAAATGAAATGTTTGCTTAACTAAACACACAAAGATTTATTTTAAAGCTCAAAACAAGAGTGCCTAATTTAGTGATAAATGATTGTTCTTTGACTACTTGAACCTGTAGAAGATATATTAGAAGTTTCTTTTCTCCTTTCTTTGATAAGCATTTAAGTCAAGCTACACAGATAAATCATTAGTTTCTAAGAAAAAACACTAGATTTAAGCTTGGAAAGATAATTGAACTTTGACTATAAAAATAGATAATAAAATGATAAAATCACTTGATCAAACCTACTCCATTATGAACTTCACAGAATTACCTTTCCAACGAGTGTTTATTTGTGAGATTACAAGTTCGTATGCTCCTGTTATGGAAAAAAGAAAAAGATACCACCCTTATGGCATGTAGAAGAAGGCAAGATGAAGGATTGTTGGATAAAATGATGCACCCTATGGAAGCACCCTTCTGACTGCTGGATTAAAGGATGCAAAAGCACCCTTTGGACTATTAGATAAAATGATGCACCCTGTGAGAGCACCCTTTGGACTACTGGATACAAGGATGCACCCTGCGAAAAAGCTCTTTAGATAGTTGGATAAAAGGACGTGGAAGCACCCTTCAGACCACTGGATAAAGTGATGCACCGTTTGGAGCGCTAGATAAAAGGATGCACCCTGCAGAAGCACTCTTCAGACAGTTGGATACAAGGATGCAGAAACACCCTTCGGACCATTGGATAAAGTGATGCACCATGCAGAAGCACCCTTTGGACCGCTGGATAAAAGGATGCACCCTCAAAAAAATCACAGAGATTTTTTTCAATCTCTAATTTTTGTGAATTAACAGGTGATTCTAAGGTTTTTGACCCTTCTGCGCACATTGGTGATGTTAGTTTCAGCCCAGGAGGTCACCTTTTGATAGATCCTTGCAAAACTTGACAATGGGGTTTAGAGAAACACAAATTTTTACTACAAAAAATTGCAAAAAACATAAAATTGAATGGTGGGCGCCAAAAATGTTATGGGTAAAAGTGGTATATATCAAAAATTAATATCAACCCCCCCCAAAAAATGGAACATGTAGATAACAAAAGCTTTAAAATAAGAATGAATCATACAACCTCTGTTACGCCGCGGCTTCCATTGCTCACCTAGTCTTGATCGATCTTTGTTATGAAGAGTATGGCCCTCAGGAAACACAATTCCTTGCACTTCTTCAAGATGATGGTAGAGAGGTGGCTAGGATACTTTTTGCATTGAAGATGAACTTCAAATACAAATGAGGATGGTCACAAGCTATGGAATGCTATGAATTATGTAGAGTAACGATATTGAAAGCTTGATACGTGAAATGGAAGGATAGAGGGGTATTTATAGGATTGTGTGAGAGAAGATCAATGGTGTAGAAGAAATAAGAAGATCAATGGTAGAGGATGTTTGAGGGAATGTGTACAAATAGAAGAAGGACACGTGTCATTCAAAAAGATGCTTTGTTGAGTTAACTGCTTTCTTGATGAGGATGAGTTTTTATTTCTTAAATTAGAATATATTTTTCTAATTTAAGAGTTTGTTGATAAAAATAAACTTGCTTTAAATTAGTTAACTCAACTTTTACTTTTGCATGACAAGGAAGATTTATTTTTAGAAGATTTGGAAGATAAGAAAGAGAATTAAGTAAATAAATTTATTTAATTGAGAAATTAGAAGATAAGAAAACAAATTAAATAAATAAATTTATTTAATTGAGGAATTAGAAGATAAGAAAGCAAATTAAATAAATAAATTTATTTAATTGAGGAATTAGAAGATAAGAAATCAAATTAAATAAATAAATTTATTTAATTGAGGAATTAGAAGATAAGAAAGAAAAATAAATAAATAAATTTATTTAATTGTTTGTGCATGATTTGGAAGAATAACTAAAATATTTGATTATATTTTATTTTTAAAGATTGAGAGGATTTAAATAAATTTAATTGATTTATTTAATTCTATAGGAATAAATGACTTAATTAAATAATCTAGAATTATTTAATTGTTTTGGAAGAATTAAATTAAATAAAGGATTTATTTAATTTTGACTTTAGAAGAGGCAATTAAATACTTTGATATTTAATTAACTTAGAGGAATATGAATCAAATAAATACATTTGTTTATTTATTTATTGATAGATGAAATAGACTTAAATAAATATTAAAAAATATTTATTTAGATAGAGTCATGTCATTTTTAGGTGTATACACGCACTGGTTTTGAATCCTCCATACCAAACTTCTTTAACAACTCTTTGATATACTTAGCTTGACAAATAAAGATACCACCATCTAGCTAAGTAATTTGAAGTCCAAGGAAGAAAGATATCTCACCAACCATAGACATCTCAAACTCTTTTTGCGTCTCCTCTTCAAACCTCTTAAACATATCATCATCTCCACCAAAGATGATGTCATCAACATATATTGCAACTATCAATATCATGTCTCCTTCTTCTTTGATGTAAAGATTACTATCTATAATACCTTTCTTGGAGCTCTACTAAAGTAAGTACTTATCCAACCTAGCATACCAAGCCCTAGGTGCTTGCTTGAGACCATACAAAGCCTTCTTGAGTTTGCACACCATGTCTAGATCTTCTGATAGCTGGAAACCATTTGGTTGCTCAATATAAACCTCTTCCTCTAGATCACCATTCAAGAATGCTGACTTAACATCCATCTAATATACCTTGAAGTTCTTATGAGTAGCAAGGGCAAGGAACATTCTAATTACCTCCATCCTGGCTACCAAAGAAAAATTCTCAAAATTAATGCCTTCAAATTTAGAGTAGCCCTTACATACCAGTCTTGCTTTGTTCCTCACAACTTCACCTTCTTCATTCAGCTTGTTCCAAAACACCCACTTTGTTTCTATGACATTTTTGTTGGCTGGTCTAGGAACCAATTCCCATGTCTGATTCTTCTCAATCTGATCCAATTATTCTTCCATTGCCTTTATCCATCCATCATCTTTGCTAGCATCAACAAAGGTTTTGGGTTCTACTTTTGACAACAAACACAAGTTTACTTCCTCATGTGTCTTATAAATCCTTCTCCTTGTTTGCACACTTTCATTCTTATCTCTAATGATTTGATCTGCTGAGTGATTCTTCTGAACATACTTTGTTGGAGTCTTAGGCATCTACTTTGTTTCTTGTTCCTTTTCTTCTTTCACTTCTTCATCTTCAATGCATGGAAAGATATTAGATTCAGAGTCCTCTAATACTTGTGAGATTTGATACAGGTCTTCAGCTACTTTGACATTTTTGCTTTCAATAATCTTTCCCAACCTCTTGTTGTAGCATCTATAAGCCTTGCTTGTGGTTGAGTAACCAAGAAATATTCCTTGATCACTTCTTGAATCAAACTTTTCTAGGTCTTCTTCATCTCTTCTGATATAGCATTTGCTACCAAATATTCTAAACTATTTGACAGTGGGAGGTCTTCCATACCATAGCTCATAAGGGGTCATAAGCCATCTTTCAACATTGCCCTAGCCATCTCTTGGACAAATCTATTCTTCCTTTCTACTACCATTTTGCTAAGGGGTCCTAGGAGTTGACAGATGTCTCCTAATACCATGATCTTCATAAAATCTTTCAAATTGATTTAAAGTAAACTCACCTCCTCTATCAAACCTTAGACATTTGATCTTAGTTTCCACTTGATCTTCAACCATAGCTTTAAACACCTTAAATTTATCAAGAGCATTTGATTTTTCTCTTAAGAATGTAACCCAAGTCATTCTAAAATAATCATCAATTTAAGCAACATAAAATACCTCTCACCTTGTTGACTCTATACTCTTGTAGGGCCACATAGATCAGTGTGAATCAACTCCAATGGCTTTGAAGAAGAATACTCATTTTTTAAACTTGTCTTTGTCTACTTTCCCATTTGACATTCCTTGCATACTGTGTTTGCAGGCTTGATTATCTTGGGCATGTCTCTCACTACATGAGTAGAGATCAACCTTACCATATTATCAAAAAAAATTGTGTCCCATTCTTTTGTGCCACAACCAACACTCACAAGATTGAGCCAACAAACATGTTCTTCCATTTATCTCCTTCAAATGATAGATATCACCATATGTCTATTGCAAATATGTGCATATGATGTGTTTTCATTGATGTCAACATATCTCTTTGTTAGACCTAGTGAAGACAGTGCAGTTCAACAAAGTAAATTACTCCATATTTCCAGTGAGATGAAGATCACAGTCTACGGACCAAAGGGTGGTGTAGAGGATTGTTTGAAGTTACTTTAGTTAAGATTTGAGAGGTCCGCATAGAGGATTGGTGAAGTTATGGCCATTTGAGTAGAACCAGGTTTTGTAGTTGTTTAAAGGTAACAGAGTGACATGAACTTGGTCTGGATCACTCCGCATTAGAATATTATGGTCTACAGGTCTGGAGGTATGTTTGGGATGTTGGTGTGTATCCTCAACTCAAGTGGTTCATGGTTTGGAGGTTCACAAACAATCTTTCTAGTGTGACAATCATGACAGTTAGTGTTCTTAAGTTCCTGGATGAAGATGCAGGTGTTTCTAGTGATTTGAGGTGGTGCATTTGTTTTGGTTGATTTCATTGTACTTGTGGTGGTCTCTAGATTGTGTGCCTATTGTGTTGGTGGTCCAAACTGAGGATTGAGCTCATGGTTGAAGATTTCTCCTTGGGTGCTGCTGTTCTTTCCAATCTTGGCCGACCAGATGCTTGGTGTGTGTTGCATATGATCTAAGAAGAGTTCTATGGAGTGTGGCATGTTGTTTGAGGAAGATTTGAGTCCTAGCTATGTTTGGCTGATAGTGTAATGATTCACATGTAGTATTTTAAGTATTGTACTTGTAATTACTTGTAATACCTATCTTGGAGAATGTTCCAGATAGATGATTGTAAGGCTAACTTTGATGTTCATTCCAAAGTCGATGTCATGTATAAATAAGTGTTATGAAGTCGTGGAAAGGTGTGGATGTTAGAGAAGATGCAGAGATAGCAAGGAAGAGTTCAGGGGTAGAGAAGAGGTGTTGTGAGCTTCAATAGAACTAAATTTTGGTATAGAGAAGATGTTTCTCAGTTCAACCTTTTGGTGTTAACCAAGTAAATGGTTCTATAAGCAGTGAGCCTCCTTTGAGCAGTGAGCTCTGGGAAGTGCACCCGAATGCAAGTGCCTTCCCATTTTTATATTATTTTAATAGAGAATAAATCTTGTGGGTTAACCTTCACTGTGGTTTTTCCCTTAACTGGGTTTCCACGTAAAAATCCTAGTGTTATGTGTGTTGTTTGTATTCTCTACTCATGTGTTGTTGTTTCATGCTTTCATGGTTATATTATTAATATGTTAATAACTGGTAAAGAAGATTAAATGTAGAAAAGTTAAAGTTTTGTGACAACTAATTCACCCCCCCTCAGTTGTCTGCCCTAATTTCAACAATTGGTATCAGAGCCGATTCCTCTAAAAGAAGCTTGAATGCTTGAGGAGATCCAGGATGTCAAAATAAAAGAAGGGTAGTTTGAGATTTGATGGAATAAATTACTCTCTTTTGAAGAATCATATGGAGTGTCATTTATAATGCATGGGTGATCCTTATTAGTTGATAACTAAGAATGAGTATAATCCTCCACAGAATGGTCCTACAACTTCAGATGAAATCAAAGATGCTGATAACAACATTCAGGATAAAGAAGCATTGTTGAGCACAGTGACTGATACAAAAATGACAAATGTCTTAGAATTGAAAACTACTCATGGAATCTAAAAAAATTTGGAAACTCTATATGAAGGTGATGCATATGTCAAATGTGCTAAGTTACAGAGCCTGAAGGGTAGATACGAAAGTTTGAGGATGAGTGAAGATGAAAACATCACTTCCTACATGCAGAAGGTGAATGAACTTGTGTGCAGTATTAGGTGTACTAGTGGAACACTGGAAGAATCAGAAATTGTTGGCAAAGTGCTCAGATACTTACCTGCTTCATACAAGCATAGAGTTACTGCTATTGAGGAGATCAGGACTATGACAGATGTCACAAGGGATTAGTTGGTTGGCAAGATTTCAACATTTGAAATGAGTGAGTTTGATGATTCTCTTCCTAAATCAGAATCTGCATTCAAAGCTAGTGTTTTAGGAAAGCAAAGATTTGATCTAGGTGAAAGCTCTTCAAGAAGACTAACCAGATTTGAAAAGGCAAGGAAGGAACTTGAAGAAGATGAATCTAAACTTGAAGAACTTGAAGCCCTTATTTCCAAAAGGTTACCAAGAGGATCCGGTAAGTATGAAGGAAAGTTGTCTTTCAAATGTTTTGCTTGCAATAAGATTGGTCATTTTGCTTCAAGATATCCGGAGAGGGTTTCAAAGCCAAACCCTAACAGACCTAGGTTTCAGAAGAAATGCTACTATGTCCAAGAAGTTGTTGATGAAGGAGTCACAAATGATGAATCTGATAAGGGAGGTACCTCTGGAAATAAATGGGTGTTTGTATCTATCAAAGAAGAAGATTTGGTGCCTATTGAATCTGCTAACTATGTGAATGTGGAAAGTGCCTTGGCTACTCAGGTTGAAGACAAGGGTGAATGGGTGATTGACAGTGGATGTTCTCAACATATGACTGGTGATAAAAGTAAGTTTGTAAGTTTGGAAAGATATGAAGGTGGAATTGTGAAGTTTGGAGATAATTCAGTTGGTCGAATCCATGGCAAAGGATCCATCTCTTTTGATGGTAAGAATAACACTAATGATGTTTTGTATGTAGAAGTGTTGAAGCATAATCTTCTCAGTGTTGGACAGTTGGTTAACAAAGGGTGTGATCTCTAATTCAAGGATGGAAAATTCAAAATTTTGGGAAACTCCAGAACTGAGATTGCATCTGGTACATAGACTAGAGGTAATATATTTCATTTAAGTGGTACTGGTAAAAGTTGCTTGATTGCTCAGATTGATCAGAGTTAGTTATGGCATAGGAGAATGTGTCATGTGAACTTTGATAACATTGTTAAGATAAGTACTACTCAAGTTGTGAGAGATCTTCCAAAACTTGTGAAACCTACTAATAGCATATGTAAGGAATGTCAGTTGGGAAAACAGAGCAGAAGTACATTCAAAAGTAAAGAATAATTTTCAAGTGGACTGTTGGAACTTGTGCACACTAATTTTTGTGGTCCTGCCAGAGTTAGGAGTTTGCGAGGAGACAGATACTTTATGTTTCTAGTTGATGATTACTCCTAGATGAAGTGGGTCACTTTCTTCAGAGAGAAATTAGAGGCTCTTGATAGATTCAAGGTGTTCTAGGATAAGGTGGAGAATGAGATTGGTGTGAAGATAAAATGTCTATGATCTAACAGAGGTGGAGAGTTTACCTCCAGTGAGTTTTACGCATTTGGTGAAAAGCATGGAATAAGAAGATAATTATCTACTCCTAGGACTCCTCAGCAGAATGGAGTTATGGAAAGGAAGAACCAGACTATTCAAGAGGCTACTAGAACCATGATGATGGAAGAAAATGTTCTACATGTCTATTGGAGAGAGGCTGTGAGTACTGTTGTCTACACTCTTAACTGGGTGTAGATCAAAGGTAATACAGGTAAAACACCTTATGAACTGTGGTTTGGTAATGCTCCTACTATGAAGTACTTTAGAGTTTTTGGTAGTAAATGCTATATCAAAAGAGATGAAGATCTAGGCAAGCTTGATGCAAGATGTGATGAAGGAATATTTCTGGGTTATTCTAACCAAAGCAAGGCATACTAGTGCTTTAACAAGAGATTGAAAAGGATCGTTGAAAGTGCTAATGTCAAGGTCGATGAAAGCAAGGAGAGACCTTCCAAGTCTTGTGGATATGAGTTAGATGATCAAGATGAAAGTCCAAATGAAGGAAAGATTCCAATTGCTCTGGAGAATCCAGTGACTCAAGAAGCTAGTGCAAATGTTGAGGAACAAGTTCAAGAATCAGAAGTTCAAGAAAATCCCAAAACTCCAGGTATGTAAGGTTGAATCATTCTGAAGATCAGATCATAGGAGATAAAAATAAAGGTGTTCAAACTAGAAGAAGAATTACTAAAGAACAAGTGGAATATTGTTTGATTTCAAAGATTGAACCAAAATCAGTGAATGAAGCTTGTAATGATGAAAGATGGGTAAAAGCAATGGAAGAAGAATTAATACAAATTGAAAAGAACCATACTTGGGATCTTGTTCCTAGACCTGAAAACAAAAATGTAATTGGAACTAAATGGGTCTTCTAAAATAAATTGAATGAAGATGGTGAAGTTGTGAGGAACAAAGCGAGATTGGTGTGCAAAGGGTATTCTTAGGTAGAGGGAATTGATTTTGAAAAAACTTTTTCTCTTGTGGCAAGAATCAAAGCAGTCAGATTATTTCTTGCCTTTGCTTCTTACAAAGATTTCAAAGTTTACCAGATGGATGTCAAGTCAACATTCCTGAATGGTGAGTTAGAAGAAGAAGTCTACGTTGAGCAACCAGAAGGATTCCAGTTGTCTGATCAAGGAGATATGGTCTGCAGATTGAGGAAAGCATTATATGGACTTAAACAAGCCCAAAGAGCCTAGTATGCAAGATTAGATAAGTATCTGCTAAAGATAGGTTTTAGCACAGGCACCACTAACAGTAATCTTTATTTCAAAATTGATCATGAACACATCTTGATTGTTGAGGTATTTGATGCAAAGTGAATTTGAGATGTTGATGCTTGGTGAAATGAATTTCTTCTTGGGTTTGCAAATCATTCAGTCAGATAAGGGTATCTTCATATCTCAGTCTAAGTTTGTAAAAGAGTTGTTGAAAAAGTTTGGAATGGAGGATTCAAAACTAGTGAATACTCCTATGATAACCTGATGCAAGTTGAGTAAAGACGATGATTTCCCTAAGGCAGATCAGAAAAGGTATAGATCAATGATTTGACTCATACCAAACCTAATATTATGAATGTAGTTGGCCTTGTTGCTAGATTTCAAGCTAATCCTAGAGAATCTCATGTAGCAGTCAAAAGAATTTTTAGATATTTAAAGGGGAGATCTGATTATGGCTTATGGTATTCTAAGGATGATGATTTCACTCTTCATGCATATATAGATGCTGACTGGGTAGGAGATGTGAATGACAAGAAGAGTACTAGTGGTGGTACATTTTTCTTGGGAAAGAGATTGGTCTCTTGGTTGAGCAAAAAGCAAGAGGAAATATCTTTGTCTACTGTAGAGGTAGAGTCTATAGCAGTATCAAGTAATTGTACTCAAGTTTTGTGGATGATGTAAATGTTGAAGGATATCAGAATTGTGTTTGAAGAGCTTGTTACAATCTTCTGTGATAATTCTAGTGCAATAAACATCTCAAAGAATCTGGTGTTGCATTCAAAGATAAAGCACATATCCATCAAGTTTCACTTTTTGAGAGAGAAGGTAAATGAGAATGAAGTCAGATTGGAGTTTGTTCCTTCAAAGGATTAGATTGTGGATATCTTCACTAAGCATCTACCTAAGGACACTTTTGAGTATCTCAGAGGTAAGGTAGGGGTTATTACCCCTCATGTTCAAAACTAATGTGCACCAGTGTGCATTAGTCCGATGGAACTCATAGTCATATCTTGTGATCCAGATTAGTGTTAAGGGGATGCTACTTAGGGGGAGTAGTCAATATGTTCTAAGCTTAGTTTGGTTTTGTCTGAGAAACAAAAGGGGTGAGAATGATTGCAAATATGTGCCCTTTTCCATTGATGTCAAAGGGGGAGAGAAGTCATGTGAAAAACTTAGAAGTAAGTAGTTGCTGGTGAAAGGGGGAGTAGTGAAGAAAGTGGTTGCAGGTGTGATAAGATAAAGGGGGCAAAGTCCTTATCTTAATGGTTGAATTAGTTATTCACATCATATGTTACCATCAATGACAAAGGGAGAGATTGTTGCAAATATGTGCATATGATGTGTTGTCATTGATGTCAACATATCTCTTTGTCAGAGATAGTGAAGACAGTGCAGTTCAACAAAGTAGATTGCTCTGCATTTCCAGTGAGACAAAGATCAGAGTCTATGGACCAAAGGGTGGTGTAGAGCATTATCTGAAGTTGCCCCAGTTAAGATTTGAGAGGTCTACATAGAGGATTCGTGAAGTTATGGCCATCTGAGTAGAACCAAGTTTTGTAGTTGTTCAAAGGTAACAGAGTGACAGGAACTTGGTCCAAATTGCTCCACATTGGAATATTATGGTTTACATATCTAGAGGTATGTTTGGTATGTTGGTGTGTATCCTCAACTCAAGTGGTTCATGGTTTTGAGGTTTGCAAGCAATCTTTCTAGTGTGATAGTAATGAAATTTAGTGTTCTTAAGTTCCCATATGAAGATGCAAGTGTTTCTAGTGATTTGAGGTGGTGCAGTTGTTTTGGTTGATTTCATTGTTCTTGTGGTGGTCTCTGGATCATGTGCTTATAGTGTTGGTGGTGCACATTGAGGATTGAGCTCGTGGTTGGAGATTTCTCCTTGGGTGGTGTTGTTCTTTCCAGTCTTGGCCGACTGGATGCTTGGTGCGTGTTGTGGATGATCTAAGAAGAGTTCTATGGAGCGTGGCATGTTGTTCAAGGAAGATTTGAGTCCCAGCTATGTTTGTCTAACAATGTAATGATTCACATGTAGTATTTTAAGTCTTGTAATTGTAATTACTTGTAATACCTATCTTGGAGAATGTTCCAGATAGATGATTGTAAGGCCAACTTTGATATTCATTCCAAAGTTGATGTCATGTATAAATAAGTGTTATGAAATTGTGGAAAAGTGTGGATGTTAGCAAAGATGCAGAGATAGTAAGGAAGAGTTTGAGGGTAGAGCAGAGGTGTTGTGAGCTTCAATGGAACTGAACTTTGGCATAGAGAAGATGTTTCTTAGTTCAACGTTTTGGTGTTAACCAAGTAAATGGTTTTGTAGGCAGTGAGCCTCCTTTGAATAGTGAGCTCTGGGTAGTGTGCCCGAAGGCAAGTGCCTTCCCATTTTTATATTCTTTTAATAGAGAATAAATCTTGTGGGTTAAATCCCACCATGGTTTTTTCCTTAATCGGGTTTCCACATAAAAATCCTAGTGTTATGTGTGTGTTGATTGTATTCTCTACTCATGTGTTGTTGTTTCATGCTTTCATGGTTATATTATTAATATGTTAATAAGTGGTAAAGAAGATTAAATGCATAAAAGTTAAAGTTTTGTGCCAACTAATTCACCCCCCCTCTCAGTTGTTTGCCCTAATTTCAACAATGTCTTGATACCTTCTGCAACTAGTTTTCCAGACCCTACCTTCTTGATTTCACAACCTTTGGCATGAAAGGTGAGTTTATAACCTTTGCTGCACATCTACCTAACACTGAGAAGATTGTACTTTAGCCCTTTGACATAGAGGAAATCCTCATTCCTATTCTTCCCAACAATAGTTATAGCACCTTTCCCACATATTTGTCCTGACTTGTCACCACCAAACTTGACAGTACCACCATCCCACTTCTCAAGGCTGATAAACTTCTCCTTGTCACCAGTCATATGATTTGAGAAACCACTATCAATTTCCCAAGCCTTGGCTTCTTCTCTTGCATGAAATGCAATCCATACAACCATTGATCTATCATTTTTTTCGTCTGTTTGCAAGGCATCAATCTTCTCACATTTTACACATCATCCTTTTTTTACCAACACTCAAGGCCATGAAAAGTGTTTCATCATTTGAATCATAATGATTCTCATCTTTTGATGAGTAATTGCTCTCTATGGAATACAAACTTCTTTTGAACTTTTCTCTCCTTTGCATTTATCGGTGCCTTTCTTTAGTCTTCTCACAAAATTTGCTTCAACTTCATTAGAGCTATCATCTTTATCAAGAACTTCATCTTTTATCTTCATACTGACTTTGAAAGAAACTTCTTTCTTTGGAGGATCACTACCAAACTCTCTCATTTCAAAGGTAGCAAGGGAACCAAACAATTTGTCTATAGTGTATGTATCCAAGTCCACATTCTCCTCAATAGCAAATACCTTATGACTATAAGATTTGGGGAGAGATCTCAAAACCTTCTTCACAATTTCATCCTCTTCCACTTTGCCACCAAGACCTTTGATGCCATTGACCACTTCATTCACCCAAAGCATATATCAAATAATGTCTTCATCCTCTATCATCTTTAGGGTCTTAAATTTGTTTTTGAAGATTTGCATCTTTTATTTCTTTACTTTCTTTTCTCCTTCATAAATGGTTTCAAGTTTAACCCAAACTTATTTAGTAGAATTGCAACTTATTACCTTTGAAAGTTCTGAATCAACTAACCCACTCATGATAGCAAGCTTTGCCTTGGAATTGTTATCATATTCCTTAACTTAATCTGGATCTGTAGGTGTAGTAGCAAGAGTAGTGCAACCAATCTTAACAGATTGCCAAACACTACACACTAGAGAATTGATATAGCTTTCCATCCTTAGCTTCCAAAAAGCATACATTGAACCTAGGTATCTTGCTGGATCCATTATGTGTCATCTTGGACCTTCCTCAAGTGGCTAAGCTTCTTTTAGAGGAACTTGGCTCTGATGCCAATTGTTGAACACACTAAGATATTGAGGGGGGGTGAATCAGTATCTAAACAGACTTCAACTTCTTCAAAGAAGATTAAGACTTAAGCATTACAACATTAAAATAAGCATGAAAGATTAACACAATGTACATAAACACATGACACTATATATATGTGGAAAAAATAAGAAGGGAAAAACCATGGTGATGATTAACTCACAATATATGAAGCTCAAAATTACAACTTTGTTTTAGGGCTACAACCTAAGGAAGCTACTACTCCCTGAAAAATATTGCTTTAGGGCCACTCCCAAGGAAGTTACAACTCCCTATAGACTTTGTTTTAGGGATACAACCCAAGGAAGCAATTGCTCCCTGATCTGAGAACAACCTCAGAAAAGATTACAGTATGACAGTCCTTCTACTGCCTGAAAATTGACATTGAAGTTCATGTTAGAAATGAAAGCAACACTACTTCAATGGAATCTGATTCAAATAAATTTCAACAATCTTTTAAGTGTGTATTAAAAATGGAGATTGTAATCAAAACATAAAACCCACAATACATAGATACACCAGAAGCAGAATGAAGCACATAAGACAAGTGTTTAACGTGGAGAAAACCCTTTCAGGTAAAAAAATCCACCAAGAAAAGAGGCCAAGTTGTATTATCTTCACAAAAGGAAAATACAAATACATTCACTTCCTCTATCCTTCAACCTTCACTCCGGTAGAACCTGGGTACCTGTAAATTGTTATATATGCATCTCATCTACTATGCTATGGTTTATATAGAATTTACACAACCTCAAGACATTAAATGACTTCTTACAAGCCCATAACACTTGTCAAGAGTCAACAATACAACCTTGGGCGTCCATGGCCAAGAATAGGCTCTTATGGGGTCATAAATGTTGTCATACATGCATCCTACACTTAGAAAAATGTGCCTATGCAAGCTTGAACGCCTTGAGGCCAAAAATAGCCACTTACAGCATCTTATGATGCGTCATATGCTATTATTAGTGTCATAGATTCTTATGACAACTTACAGTTGTCATAGAATCTCTTACACCTTCTTACAACATCTATGACATGCATCATAACACTAAAAATAGATTATTCCTCCACATGTGCACCCCACTTTGACCAATTACCATTTACCATAGTAAATGACATCACGTAACTACCGCCAATAACTTCAGAACTTACCGTACAGTAACTCCATAATTACCGTGGACAATAAATAATTTTTACCACTATTGGTGAAACTTGTACATCCCTTATGGGTAATTACAAATAATAAATGGAATAATACAATAATGGTATTTACAAGGTAAATGGCACCTTATCCCAACATTCTCCCACTTGACATTATACATTGTAAATCAACCCATAGAAAATCAAATGAAAAATAATCAAGCACTAGAAACAAGGCCCATGGCCTCTCTGCACCACATAAACTTTTCTGTGCTCACAAGCTTGGTCAATGAATCTACAACATTCTCCTGATTATCTATCTTCTTTAGCTCAATATCTCTATTTGCAACCAACTCTCGAACAAAGTGATACTAAACATCAACATGCTTAGTTCGAGCATGATACATGGGATTCTTAGCCAAACAGATAACACTCTAGCTATCACAACCAATCTGAATGTTCCTGCAATCAAAACCAATACTTGTACACAGTCTCCTCAACCAAACTGCCTCCTTAGAGACATGAGTTGTAGCCATATACTCTGCTTTTGTGGTGGACAAAGCAACTGTGGGCTGCCTCTTACTCATCCAACTCATTGCACCTCCAAACAGAGTAAACACATAGCCACTAGTGGACCTTCGACTATCCAAGTCACCAACCCAATCTGCATCAACAAAACCATGTATGTCCAAAGATTTGTCAGCATTATTAGTACCAGAATAAACCAAACAATAATCAGGAGTACCTGCAAGATATATAAACACCATCTTCGCATAGTTCCAATGTTGTCTACTAGGGTTAGACATAAATCTACTCAAAACTCCCATTGCTTGGGCAATATCTAGTCTAGTGCAAACCATTGCATACATCAAACTCCCTATAACACTAGCATATGGCACATTAGACATATCCTCAAGATCATCCTCAGTCTTTGGACACATATCTAATGAAAGCTTAGTACCAATGGGTAAAGGAACTCTAACTAGGTTACAGTCCTGCAAACTAAACCTCTGCAAAAGAGTAATCACATACTTACTTTGTGACAACCAAAGATTTCTATTAACTTTATCCCTCTTGATTTCCATTCACAAAATATACCTTACAGCACCAAGATCCTTCATCTCAAATGCACCTAAAAGTTGGGCTTTAAGATCACTGACCATACCCTTAGTATTGCTGAAAAACATGTCATCAACATACAAAGAAATAACCAGTATAGAATTATCAACACAATGAATGTAAACACAATGATCCTCCTTGCTTCTAACAAAACCCAATTTCAAAACAAATGAGTCAAACTTTTGATACCACATTCTGGGGGACTGTTTTAGACCATAGAGAGACCTCTTTAACCTACAAACCCAATGTTCTTTTCCTTTTACCTCAAAACCTATAGGTTGCTGCATATAAATTTCTTCTTCAAGATCTCCATGCAAGAACGCAGTCTTAACATCCATTTATTCAATCTCCCAATCATAAGCTGCAGCAATGGATAAGATAAATCTAATAGAATTCAATTTAGCAACAGGAGAGAATATCTCACCAAAATCAACTCCCTCTCTCTAGGAGTAGCCCTTGGCTACCAGTCTAGCCTTGTACTTCTCCAATGACCCATCTACTCCAAACTTCTTCTTGAAGACCCACTTACATCATATGGCCTTTCTTCCTTTGGGAAAATGAACAAGATCCTAGGTGTTATTAGAGTCTAAAGCCATCATCTCCTCCTGCATGGCTAGTTGCCAAGACTCACTAGCATCTGCAGAAATAGCTTCCCTGTAGGATCTAGGTTCATTGTTAGTACTCAATAAAGCATATACACAACAAAAATTTGGTGGGCTATACTTGTCAACTCGATTTTGTTGTCTTGTGGATCTCCTCAAGGGTGGGGTAAGAGACTCTACTTGTTCTTTTTCATGATCATCTGCAACAACTTCGTTTGTAACAATAGATTCATCTTCATCAGAACTACTCGAATCTTCTTCTTCTTCTTCACCCCCTAATCCATCATTCTATTCTTCCTGAGGTGCATCTTGCTGCTCTAAATCAAAGTGCACCTTCTTTACCTTTTCATCTTTTTTTTTTGGCTTCTCAGGTTTAGAAATAGCTCTAAATTCCTTGAAAATAACATCTTTAAAAAGATAATCTTGTGGGTTAGTGGATTCCAAAGCTTATAACCTTTCACATTATCACCATATCCAATGAATGTACACTTTTTAGCTTTTGGATCCAACTTAGATCACTTTTCCTTAGGCACATGAACAAAAGGCTCACAACCAAAAACCCTTAAATGTGAAACAAAAGGTTTCTTACCCATCCACACTTCATAAGGTGTCGAATCAAGAGCCTTACAAGGATATTTGTTTATCAAGTAGAAAGTAGTACACATAGCCTCTACCCAAAAGTATTTATCCAACTATGCATCACTAAGCATACTTCTGGCCCTTTCCATAATTGTTTGGTTCATCCTTTCTGCAACACCATTCTGTTGTGGTGTATATAGAGTTGTCTTTTATCTGATTATACCTGCATGCTTGTAAAACTCATCAAATTCCTTATAACAATATTCCACTCCATTGTTAGATCTTAATATTTTTATCTTTAAACCTGATTGGTTCTCTATTAAGACTTTGAATTCCTTAAACTTAGTGAAAACTTTAGATTTATGCTTCATAAAATAAATCCATGTAAATCTAGATACATCATCAATGAAGGTTACAAAATAATGAGATTTTCTAATAGATTCATTATCCACAGGTCCAAACACATCTGTATGAATAATTTCTAACTTCTCTTTTGCTCTATTGCTTCCTGAAGGAAATATTTTTCTATATTGTTTACCAAACACACAATGCTCATAGAAATCAAAGTGCTCATCAGAATAGGAGAAACCATCCAACAAATTTTTATTCTTAACAGTTTTTAATACATTATTGCTTGTGTGGCCCAATCTACAGTGCCACAACATACATGTATTTTCAATAGTGGCCTCAAATACATAGGAGGCATTACAAACTATAGTGGCTTCAAGTTTAAACAAGTTCTTGAATCTCTTCCCTTTCGCTACCACCAAGTTCCCTCTCACCAATCTACAGCCATGCTTGTTAAATGTCACATGCATTCCCAAATCATATAACTTCAAAACTGAAATCAGATTTCTAGCTAATCTAGGAACATGCAAAACACCAGGGAGGGTTTTAATCCTCTTATCACTGAAACACAACAATAGCTTTCCTTTCCCAACAATCGGATATGTAGAGTTGTCACCAAGGTAGATATTACCTCCATCATATTCTTCATATGAGGAGAACCATTCCTTATGTGGATTCATATGAAATGAACATCCTGAGTCAACCAACCAGTGATCATTAGAAACAAGATTACATGCAGAAAGTAAAACTTCTTCACCTACATTCAAGGACTTTTTCGAAGCATTCTTCCACTATTTCATGGGGTTTCTGCACTCCTTTACATGTCCTCTTTTACCGCAGTTCCAACACTTAACTCTGTTCTTTTTACCAGGAGTTTTAGACTAGCCTTTGGACTTGTCCTTAGCCCCTTTCTAATCTCCTTTAGGTCCTCTTTCCTTAGAGCTTCCCTTGACACTGAGAGCATCCCCTAAACTATCTGAACTCTTCTTCCTCAATTCCTGTGACAGTAGCACTGAAACAAGAGCATCCAACTTCAGATCTGCAAGGTTAGCAGTGATAGCAAGGATAACATTCTGCCAAGACTTAGGTAAAGAACATAGAAGTAAGATACATTTATCTTCCTCACTAACCTCAACATCTACTGAATCAAGATGACTCACTAACACATTAAAAGAATTTAAATGCTCTGCAAGTGATTCACCTTCTCACATTTTCATGGAAAATAATTTTCATTTTAAATAAAGTTTATTTACCATACTCTTGGATTGATAGATCTCACCCAACCATTTCCACAACTTGTATGCAGTCTCTTCCTTTGCGACATTCAACAGGACAGAGTCTCAAAGACACAACCGGATGGTTCCCTATGCCTTCTTATCTAGTCTATCCCACTCATCTTGGGAGGCATCGTCAGGTTTCTTCTCTTTTTGGACAGCTAACCACTAGTTTCTTTCTTCCAACAAATCTTCCATTTTCAGCTTCCACAACTCATACCTCATTCCGTTGAACTTATCAATGTCCAATCGAGAGGTTGATGCAATGGTGGATGCAACCATAATAACAACACAAGATCTGCAAAAAAAATGCAACCAAATCTCCCACTATAGCTATAGCTTCCACACTACCACCCAAGAGTCAAAGCTGACTAGGCTCTGATACCAAATGTTAGAAATGAAAGCAACACTACTTCAATGGAAATCTGATTTGAATAAATTTCAGCAATCTTTTAAGTGTGCATTAACAATGGAGATTGTAATCAAAACATAAAACCCACAATACATAAACATACCAGAAGCAGAATGAAGCACATAACACAAGTGTTTAACGTGGAGAAAATGCTTTTAGGTAAAAAACTCTACCAGGAAAAGAGGCCAAGTTGTATTATCTTCACAAAAGGAGATTACAAATACATTTACTTCCTCTATCCTTCAACCTTCACTTCGGCAGAACCTATGTACCTATAAATTGTTATATATGCATCTCATCTACTATGCTATGGTTTATATAGAATTTACACAACCTCAAGACATTAAATGACTTCTTATAAGCCCATAACACTTATCAAGAGTCAACAATACAACCTTGGGTGTCCATGGCCAAGAATAGGCTCTTATGGGGTCATAAATGTTGTCATACATGCATCCTACACTTGGAAAAATGTGCCTATACAAGCTTGAACGCCTTGAGGCCAAAAATAGCCACTTACAACATCTTATGACGCGTCATATGCTATTATTAATGTCATTGATTCTTATGACAACTTATAGTTGTCATATAATCTCTTACACCTTCTTACAACATCTATGACATGCATCATAACACTAAAAATAGATTATTCCTCCACATGTGTACCCCACTTTGACCAATTACTATTTACCATAGTAATTGACATCCCGTAACTATCGCCATTAACTTTGTAACTTACCATGCAATAAATCCATAATTATCGTGGATAGTAAATAATTTTTACCACTGCCAGTGAAACTTATACATCCCTTATGGGTAATTACAAATAATAAATGGAATAATACAATAATGGGATATACAAGGTTAATGACACCTTATCCCAACAGTTCACACCTTTGATGATTGCAATTCTACTTCTTTTGATGATTGGATCAATTAGGTACGCTCTTTATTTCCTTCTTGTCACACATATATCTTCAAGATGGATCAAGATAGCATCTACAAGTTCTGCTCTTTCTCCTTCAGTCGTAAATCATAATGCAGTCATTTTGCTCTTTTTCTTTCTTGTAAACCTTATCAATCACTTTACAATCACACTTTCCCTAACTCACTTTGATCTACAATTTATACATGATATTACATTGATTACATTGCTTATTGGCTCGGGACAACATGAAAAATACATTTACAAGTCAGCTAGACAATAGACAACATGAAATGTGTAGAGGACAAGTCCTAAACAAGACTATACACTACACTAGCAGAAGACCCATGCCTTGCGGACATCAACACTTTTGTAATTAGGTACAAAACATCCTTCACAACATCATACATCAAGGAATTACATCCACACACTTTTCTCATTTGAAAATAGGACAGCCTTAAGCAAAAACATATGAAACTTGAAGCATAACAACCACAACAACTTGAAAACCTTGTGCGATACTGGAAACATGAAAGATCTTCATGAAATCTTCTAGATGAGTTTACAGGACTCCTACAACATTTCCAAACACTCCTTTACCTCTGCACATCGAATATTTTGTGCCACACATCTTCAATCTTGAACTCTAAGAACAATCTGTCATCTAGAACACAATGCAACACTATCATTGAAAAATCGAGCTTACGGACCACCAAGAAATGTGAAATTGCAAGGAAGCATATAATGCACATCCATGAACATGTCCACAAAACCACAAAGGTAACCATTCACTTCTGGAGGAATGTAGAGGATTCCAACATGCCTTTAACACCTTTTCACTCTGCCAGAATACATCTTTGTACTCTATCATGCATAACATTCACAGTGGAAAGACATATGATCTGAAACTTTGGAATTATCACCTTCAGTGCACCCTAAACATAGCTCTATAATTGCATAGCCATATCTACAAATGCAGAGGAATGTGAGGCATTCTATAGTCATATAGTAAATGTCTTCAACACTATCTTGAAACTGCAAAACACTCTTCCGATAATCCAATCATCATGAAACTTGGATCAAGCCACCAGTAACATATTATCAACATTAGCAACACATATGATCATCTTAGTGCTTCTAATTCCCATATTAATGTGTCTTCATACTCAACTCTTCTCTGTACTAATCAAGGCATGACACCCAACCATGAACATCAGTAACCTCTTTATGTTCAACATGACATCCAACCATGAATTGTATCTTCTCTACTGGATAGGACATGACATCCAGCCATGAACTTTAGTAACCTCATGATATGCAACATGAGCTCCAACCATGAACACCATCACATATCTGAGATAATGTTGACATCAATGACAATCATAGGACTATATGTGTAGTAGTTCTCATTTAGGAGAATATTTTGATGAAGGATAAATTTCATATGCCTTTCCATTGGCTTGAGATGTTGAAACTTCAAAGGGAAATTTTTGACAAGGCTAAAACTGAGGGTGAGTCAGCAAAGGGTCAACATTTGGTATCCATTAATGGTTTCAATGATTTTCTCAAAGTGTGACTAGATTATATCTAGATGAAAACTATAGTAGTAGACGTTCAGGAATGTAAGAAGTAGCTGGGCTTATCACTACAGGGAGATGCCTCATCTTATAACACAATAGACATGAACAAAGCCAACAATTTGTAGTCACAGATGAAAGAGTTTAAGAAGAGCAAAAGAGCTAAATTTGCAATATATCATGATTTATCTAGGTCAATTGACACTCTTAAATTCTGAGAAAAATTTGTGAAGGATCCATCCCTAAAAGAAATCAATCCAGCTTGAAGCTCTGATGGTATACAAGAAGAAAGAGGTAGAAAAGGACAAAGTAACAATGGATGACATCGATTAGCTGTGAGCAGAGTTAGCATATAGGGAAGTCAAATGCCAAATCCAGTTGGCATGCCTCCATCAAAATGTGCCACATATTCTATTTTGACTTGTCTTGGTCTTGTAAAAGTGATTTGTCTTATTAGACATATCAAAAAGCTGTTATTTTGTCCTATTTAGTTGATCTCAAAAGTTGTATTTTCAGCTTTTTCCTAAAGGAAAAAATTAATTCTAGGATTATAACTACCCAATTGCCAAAATTAAATGTTGTTAAATTTGAGCCCTTGGTGTTGGATTAATCCCCACCATTCATTGAAAAACTCAGTATGCTTGCTCCTCTATGTAAGGGCAGTCATTTTCTCTGTTTGTAAGGTTGGAACAATGGATTGTTGAGACTCTGCCAAAATTCTAAATCAATACAAATATATTTACAGGTGTTGCTGCAATATTTTGTCAATGTGTTATGGGATTTTAGATTTCATGGTTCATTTCTATCCAATGGTAGATAAATTTCAGTTATAGTTCGGAAGTATGCTTTAGGTATTTGATGAATGCTCTGGTTAATACCATTTATTTCTTGTTGATTGTAAGTTACTTTGTATGGTTAGCTTGAACCTATTTTAATGAATTAAGTTCGGTTGCAAAATATTGATTAAGTTGCACCAGTAATTGGGTGTTTAATTAATTTATGTGATTTGAAAACCTTTATTACCATTGGAGATTGCACTACTTCTGTAGCATTGTGGTGAAACTTGGTTACACAGAAATTGGTTTTAGGGCATCTGTCTATTTGAAGTAATCTCATCCACTGTGACTTGTCCTTAGAATTTTCCATTTCTTTTCCTAACCCTTACCCCTTTGCATTTTCTTTGAAGAGATAGTAGATTTAGGTCAAAAGCATCACCTCATTGATAACAATAGATGAAGTTTTTAGACTTCACAGTCTGAATCACTTAGGGTTTCTAGATACCTACTGAAGTCAAGGAAAACTAGCAAGGTAGAAAACATAAACAAAATCCATAAATAACACAAGTTTATACCTTAAAAGTGATCCTCCTCCTTGATAAGGTAGAGAGAGTGCACCCTTACTCTCTAGCTTCACCCATGACTATGTGTGTATGTGAAATTCTCTCAAACTACAATGCAAATCACTCATAACCTAGCTCAAAGATGGAGAGATGAAAGAGATTTTGGCATAATAACAATACTCAAAGATTGCATGATGAAATGGCTTGGGAGAGGTTATATTTATAGGCATTTTGGAGGGCGATTTGATTCAATGGTTGAGATTAAATGTAGAGATCAATGGATGAGGATGAATGTAAGATGGAGGGCTTGGATTTGATCACAAAGATTAAATGGATGAGAATAAAAGGTGAATTTTTAATTCACCTTGGAAAGGGGTTTGTATTAATGAAGTTAGATGAGAGGGATTAGAAGTGATTTTTTAATTCACATGGGGAAGAGCTCCATTAAATGAACACTAGGACAAATTAGGTATTGTAATGAGCTCATTAATGAAATTTAGGAAAAATGTGAATAAAAAATTGCTTTATGTGGAATAAAGACAAATTTTTTAGTTGGGAGATGTGGGGATGAGTGTTAAGTGAGGTTTGACCAAACTAATCGAGATGATTAGTTTAATTAATATGGCTAGATAAAATTAGTAGGTGGATTAATTAGTGGTTAAAATTAATTAAATAAGGGTTTATTTAATTAATTTTAGGTCTAGGGGTCATGTAGACTAGGGTAGCTAATTAGGTTAGGGGTAGGCTAATTAGTAGGCTGAATTAATCAAATAAACATAATTTATTCAATTAATTGGGTTTAATGAGATGGGGAAAATTAACCAAATAAATATTTGCATAGTTATTTAATTAATTGGGTTAATGTTAGTAAGTGCAACTATTGAATTAATTAAATTAATTCAATTTTAGGGATTAAATGATGAAGAAACATTTTTAGGTGTCTACATTTGTCCCTCTTTGAAATGACATTGTGACCTAATAGGGATATGGTGTCAAGTCAAAAAATTTGCCCTAGTTGCCTTGGGAAGGAATGGAATGGATGAGGGATGCCCCCTCGAGAGGTCGGGTGAAATTTTTTTTTTTTTTAGGTGAGCTCTCAAAAGGAGGAAATGATGATGAAAAATGGATAGAAGATGGAAAAATAAGTTGACAAGAAGAAAAACAGGCAAAAAAGGTTAAGATTTGCACCCTGGGAGGGAAAAAGTGTGTTGGGGGATGACATGGCCTTCTATAAATAGAAAAAGTGGGCCCAAAGTGCCACATTTTCACTCATTGAGCCACTTGGACGAGAGGAAAAGAGAAGAGACAAAATGGCGAACCCACCTTACCCCCATTACGAGCATCTATCGGAGCATGTGCACATGTTCATGAGATCACCAGAGGCAGGTCCTCGGGTATGTGGACTGACTTTTACTTTGTGAATTTTTTTAATTTCAGGTATTTATGACATTGGGAAATGGGTAGGTTAGGGTTATGGTGCCATCAGAGACCCATAGATTAGGGTTCTATATGAATTATGATGGAAATTTATGATGGTTTATGATGATGTCATTTATGATATGTTGATATGTCTGGATGGTTATGATGATGTTTTTATGCATTATGGATATTTATGATGTGATGTGATGGATATTTATGTGATGATTAATGATATGTTATGGATGCATTTATGAATTACCTAGATGGATTTATTGTTATAGATGTTATTTGATTATGGATGCATTTATAGTATGTGATGATATAAATGGGATATATGCTCAGATTAATAAACATATAATATGAATGTGAAATATATGCTCAAATTAATAAACATATATTTGTTGCAAGTATGGGTTTAACTAGTGTTGTCATTGATGTCAACATACTCGTGTTGCATTAATAAGAAGGATTGGATGAGCTGTGTGCTGAGGATATTGAGAAAATTAGTCTCAATCAGGAACAGTGAAGAACAGTGATGACAACAAGGTAAAAGTCCAAGATATGTTGAGGATTAGAGGATGCAGTTTAAAGGGTTTGTAGATATAAGTCTTGAGATGCTTTAGTCAAGTTTTCAGAGGTCTGCATGAAGATCTGAAGAAGTTATGGTCGTTCAAGTAGAACTGGCTCTGACATGTGTCCAGAGGTGACTGAGTGACACAGATAGGTCTGGTGAGGTCCAGTAATGCATTATCCTGTTCTGCAGATCTGAGGGAGTGTTGAGGACGTCCCTGTGAAGTATCAAACAAATTGGTTCATGGTTTGAAGGTCTGAAAGAGCCTATTCATTTGTGACAGTGATGACAGACTGTGTTCTTGAAGCTCTGGATGAAGGAGAGAAGAATTCCAGTAGGATGATGAAGTGTGGACATTCTTGGTGATTCAGGGAAGGTTATGATGATCATTGGATCATGTCCAGTTCATGTTAGTGGTCCGCATTGAAGTTAGAGTTTGTATTTGAAGAATAACCATAGATATTGGTGTTCTTCTTGAGACTGGCCGACCAGATGTATTACATGTCTTGCAGATGTTCTTGTAGGTGTTTGGCAACTTAGCTCATTTTTCCTAAGTTGATGCCTTGTATAAATAAGAGTTTGTGAATTCATTTATAAGAGTGTCTTGTGGTGATAAGTGTGTGGTAACGAGGAGAAGCGTGAAAGGCAGAGCAGAAGTTTTTGGGCTTAAATGGAACTGATTCAAGCATGGTGAAGATGCTATTTTCTAGTTCATAAAGGTGATACTTATTTCTTTGTAGACAGTGTGTCTCTTGTAGGCAGTGAGCCTCTTGTGAGCAGTGTGCTTAGGCAGTGAGCCCTAATTGGCATGTGCCATTTGTTCTTTTCTATTCTTCTAACAGAGAATACATTCTTGGGTTAATCACCCCATGGTTTTTCCCTTAACCGAGTTTTCCACGTCAAAATCTTGGTGTCTTATGTGTTGATATGTTTTTGCTTTTGATTTGAATGCATTATGTTTCATGATTGATATTCTACTAATCACTAAAGAAGATTCAAGTGTTTTATTTGAAAATTTTTGCATAACTGATTCACCCCTGCCTCTCAGTGGTGTGCCCTAAGTCTAACAATTGGTATCAGAGCTAAGTTCCTCTAAAAGGAGCTTAACCGCTTGAGGAGATCTAGGATGTCATCATACAAGAAGGATAGTCCAAAGTTTGATGGAACCAACTTTTCTCTTTGGAAAGGTTGCATGAAATGTCACTTGCAGTGTATAGGAATGGCGTATTGGTCCATGGTCACAAAAGCGTATGTACCTCCACAATGTGGTCCGACAACCCTAAATGAAATCACAGATGCTAAAAATAATCTGCGGACCAAAGAGACTCTTCTAAGCGCATTAACTGACTTAGAGCTCTCAAATGTTATTGACCTACCAACTGCCTATGAGATCTGGATTAAACTGGAACTTCTGCATGAAGGAGATGAGTATGTTAAATGTGCAAGGTTACAATGTCTAAAAGGGAAATTTGAAAAATTGAAGATGAGAGATGATGAAAATATTACCACTTTTATGCCAAGAGTGAATGAGCTAGTTTGTGGAATTAGAAATTCTAGTGGAGTCTTGGATGAAAATGAGATTGTTGGTAAGATTCTCAGATCCCTTCCTGCCTCTTACAAAATCAAGGTTACTGCTATTGATGAATTCAGATCCCATGCAATTGTCACAAGAGACCAAGTGGCTGGCAAACTAGCTGCTTTTGAAATGACCGAATTTGGAGATGATCCCCCCAAAACTGAATCTACATTCAAAGCCAGTGCCTCTGTGAAAGGTAAACAAGGATTTGATCCAGGAAAGAACTCATCAAGGAATTTGTCATGGTATGGAAAAACAAGAAAAGACTTGGAAGAAGAAGTAGAAACTGCTCAACTTGAAGCCCTCATTGCAAAGAGAATGCCAATAGGATATGGTAGGTATGAAGGAAAATTACCTTTTAAGTGTTTTAACTACAATAAGTTTGGTCATTTTGCCTCAAGATGTCCGAAAAGATTTTCAAAACCAAATCCTAACAGATCAAGGTTCTAAAAGAATTGTTACTATGTTCATGAAGAAGATGATAATGAAGGAGTAATAGATGATGAATCAGAGATAGGAAACAGATCCGGAAGTGAATGGGTGTTTATTTCCATCAAGGAAGAAGAACCAATATCCTTTATATCTGCCAATCATAAAGTTGTAGAAAGAGCTCTGGCTACCCAAGTTGAAGAAAAGAATGATTGGGTCATTGACAGTGGTTGCTCTCACCACATGACAGGTGACAAAAATAAGTTCATAGACTTGGAAAGGTATGAAGGAGTGGTGAAGTTTGGTGATAATTCTATTGGTAGAATTAGAGGAAGAGGAACTATTTCTTTTGATGGAAGAAAAAAAATGGTAATGTACTATATGTTGAAGGTTTGAAGCACAATCTTCTCAGTGTTGGACAATTGGTGGACAAAGGCTATGATCTATGATTCAAGGATGGAAAATGCAAAATCTTTGAAAGGTAAGGAATAAAGATTGCATCCGGGGCTCAAACTAAAGGTAATATCTTCCACTTAGTTGGTACTAGTAAAAGCTGTTTATTTGTTCAAGTTGATCAGAGTTGGTTATGGCATAGGAGAATGTGTCATGTGAATTTTGATAATATCATCAAGATAAGCAATACTCAGGCTATAAGAGATCTTCCAAAATTGGTGAAACCTACTAACAGCTTGTGCAAGGAATGTCAGTTGGGTAAGCTGAGTAGAGTCACATTCAAAAGCAAGGAACTGTCTTCTACCGGATTATTGGACTTCGTTCACACTGATCTTTGTGGTCCAACAAGAACTAGGAGTATTCAAGGTGATAGATACTTCATGTTGTTAATTGATGACTATTCTCGGATGGTGTGGGTAACCTTTCTAAAGGAGAAATCAGAAGCTCTTGAGAAATTCAAAATATTCAAGGCTATGGTAGAAAATGAAACAGGATTAAAGTTGAAGTGTCTAAGGTCTGATAGAGGTGGAGAATTCACATCCGGTGAGTTCATAGAGTTCTGTGAGAAACATGGAATCAAGAGACAGTTGTCTGCTCCTAGGACTCCACAGCAGAATGGAGTAGTGGAGAGAAAGAACTGGACCATCCAAGAAGCATCTAGGACCATGATGATGGAAGCAAATGTTCCTCAAATCTATTGGAGAGAAGCTGTCAGCACTGTAGTCTATACTCTTAATCGAGTTCAAATCAAAAGCAATACCGGTAAGACCCCTTATGAAATCTCGTTCGGCATTACTCCTACTGTAAGATATTTCAGAGTCTTTGGTAGAAAGTGTTACATCAAAAGAGATGAAGATTTAGGCAAGTTTGATGCTAGAAGTGATGAAGGAATATTCTTGGGTTACTCTACTCAAAGCAAAGCATACTGGTGTTATAACAAGAGACTAAGAAAGATGATAGAAAGTACAAATGTGAAGGTTGATGAGGGAATAGATAAACCCTCAAGGTTTTATGAGTATGATGAAGATGATCAAAATGGTGTTCTAGTTCAAGGAGCTCAATCCTCTCCTAAAAGTCAGATTCAGACTGATCCGGTAAATCAGGAAGAATAGATAAGTCTGAATGAGCCTGATTAAGAAGCAAAAGTGCAAGAAACTCCCAAAGTTCTAAGGTATGTAAGACTGAACCACTCTGAAGATCAGATCATAGGTGACAAAAGCAAAGGTGTGCAAACTAGAAGGAAAATTGCTCAAAATTCAGATGAATATTGTCTGATTTCAAAGATTGAACCTAAGACAATAAATGAAGCCTACAATGATGAAAACTGGACCAAAGCAATGGAGGAAGAGTTGATGCAAATTGAGAAAAATCACACTTGGGATCTTATTCCCAGACCTAGAAACAAGAATGTGATTGGAACCAAATGGGTCTTCCGGAACAAACTAAATGAAGTTGGTGAAGTAATCAGAAATAAAGCCAGATTAGTCTACAAAGGCTACTCTCAAATAGAAGGGATTGATTTTGATGAAACCTTTGCTCCGGTGGCAAGAATTGAAGTAGTCAGACTATTTCTTGCATTTGATACCTTCAAGGATTTCAAGGTGTATCAAATGGATGTCAAGTCTGCCTTCTTGAATGGTGACTTATAAGAAGAAGTGTACATTGAACAACCGGATGGTTTTCAATTATCTGAGCATGGTGATATGGTCTGCAAATTGAAGAAGGCACTGTATGGACTAAAGGAAGCCCCTAGAGCCTGGTATGAAAGACTAGACAAACATCTTTTGAAGATTAGTTTCAACAAAGATGCAGATTGGGCAGGAGATGTGGATGATAGGAAGAGTACAAGTGGAGGAGCATTCTTTTTGGGAAAAAAATTGGTTTCTTGGTTAAGCAAGAAACAAGAGGCAATATCCCTGTCTACAACTGAAGCATAATACATTGTAGCAGCAGGTAGTTGCACTCAAGTTATGTGGATGAAGTAGATGCTAAGAGATATTCAAGTAGAATATGAGGAGCCTATCATAATTTTCTGTGATAATTCAAGTACAATAAGTATTTCTAAGAATCCAGTGTTGCATTCTAAGACTAAGAATATATCTATCAAGTTTCACTTTCTGAGAGAGCAAGTGAACAAGGATGAAGTCAGATTGGAGTATGTGCCCTCTAAGGATCAGATTGCAGATATCTTTACTAAACCTCTACCTAAGGACTCTTTTGAGTATCTCAGGGAGAAGTTAGGAGTTATTTCCCCTCCGATGATGAACTAAGGTGCACTAATGTGCATCAGTCCAGTGAGTATTACAGTCACATCTTGTGATCTGGATTGATGTTGGGGAGCTGCTACTCAAGGGGAGCAGCACGTATGAGTCTGAGGTGGTGAAATTGCAAGTATGAGCCCTTTGCCATTGATGTCAAAGGGGGAGAGAAGACATGTGAAAAACAAGTGGTTGTTGATCAAAGGGGGGGCAGTAAAGGGAGAGAAGACATGTGAATGGTTGCTATTGACAGGGGGAGTTGTGACAGTAAGGAAAAGTTCTTGTCTTGATGGTTTTTCACATCATATGTTGCCATCAATGACAAAGGGGGAGATTGTTGCAAGTATGGGTTTAACCGATGTTGTCATTGATGTCAACATACTCATGTTGCATTAATAAGAAGGATTGGATGAGTTGTGTGCTGAGGATATTGAGAAAATTAGTCTCAATTAGGAACAGTGAAGAACAGTGATGACAACAAGGTAAAAGTCCAAGATAGGTTGAGGATCAAAGGATATGGTTTAAAGGGTTTGTAGATATAAGTCTTGAGATGCTCCAGTCAAGTTTTTAGAGGTCTGCATGAAGATCTGAAGAAGTTATGGTTGTTCAAGTAGAATCAGCTCCAGTAGGTGTCCAGAGGTGACTGAGTGACACAGATAGGTCTGGTGAGGTCTGATAATGCATTATCCCATTCTGTAGATCTGAGGGAGTGTTGAGGATGTCCCTATGAAGTATCAAACAGATTGGTTCGTGGTTTGAAGGTCCAGAAGAGCCTATTCATTTGTGACAGTGATGACAGACTGTGTTCTTGAAGCTCCAGATGAAGGAGAGAAGAATTCCAGTAGGATGGTGAAGTGCAGATGTTCTTGGTGATTCAGGGAAGGTTATGATGATCATTGGATCATGTCCAGTTCATGTTAGTGGTCCTCATTGAAGTTAGAGTTTGCATTTGAAGAATAACCACGGATATTGGTGTTCTTCTTGAGACTGGCCGACCGGATGTATTACATGTCTTGCGGATGTTCTTATAGGTGTTTTCCAACTTAGATGATTGTTCCTAAGTTGATGCCTTATATAAATAAGGGTTTGTGAATTCATTTTGAAGAGTGTCTTGTGGTGATAAGTGTGTGGTAGCGAGGAGAAGTGTGAAAGGTAGAGTAGAAGTTTTTAGGCTTAAATGGAACTGATTCAAGCATGGTGAAGATGCTATTTTCTAGTTCATAAAGGTGATACTTATTTCTTTGTAGACAGTGTGTCTCTTGTAGGCAGTGGGCCCTAATTGGCATGTGCCATTTGTTCTTTTCTATTCTTCTAACAGAGAATATATTCTTGGGTTATTCACCTCGTGGTTTTTCCCTTAACCAGGTTTTCCACATCAAAATCTTGGTGTCTTTGTTGCAAGTATGAGGTGAACCAGTGTTGTCATTGATGTCAACATACTCATATTACATTGACAAGAAGGATTGGATGAGCTGTGTGTTGAGGATATTGAGAAAATTACCCTCAGTTAGGAACAGTGAAGAACAGTGATGAGAAGAAGGCAAATATATTGGATAGGTTGAAAACCGGAGGATGCGGATTAAAGGGTTTTCAGATATGAGTCCTGAGATGCTTCAGTCAAGTTTTCAGAGGTCCGCATGAAGACCTGAAGAAGTTATGGCTGTCTGTGTGGAACCGGTTCCGGCAAGTGCTTAAAGGTGACAGAGGATCACAGAAAGGTCCGGTGAGGTCTGGAATTGTACAATCCTAATCTGTGGATTGGAAAGAGTATTTGGGATGTCCTTGTGATGTGCCATCTCGAGTGGTGTATGATTTGGAGGTCCGGAAGTACCTCTTGCATTATAACAGTGGCGACAGACTGTGTTCTTGAAGTTCCGGATGAGGAAGACAAGAGATTCCAGCAAGTAAAGGAAGTGCGGATGTATCCGGACATTCAGGCAGGCTTGTGAAGTTTTCTGGATCGTGTTGAGGTTGTGTTGTTGATCCGCATTGATAGTAGAGCCCGGAATTGAAGTTATTCTTCCGAATGAAGTTCTTGCTCTGTTTAGCCAACCGGATGAGTTGTTCATCCTGCGAATGTTCTTGTGGTGGCCGACCGGATGTGTTATTCATCTTGCGGATACTCTTATGATTGTTTGCCGACTTAGATGTTTGATCCTAAGTCGATGTCTTGTATAAATAACGGTCTGTGAGTTCATTTCGGTGTGTGTGGTGTGTGGATGAGTGTGGCATAGCGAAGAGAAGTGCGAAAGGCAGAACAGAGGTTTTTGGGCTTAATTGGAACTGATCCGGACATGGTAGAGATGTCATTCCCCAGTTCAAGACTATGATTTTTATCACTTTGTAGACAGTGTGTCTCCTTGTAGGCAGTGGGCCTCTTTGTGAGCAGTGTGCTCGGGCAGTGAGCCCTAATTGGCATGTGCCATTCATTTTTCTTTATTCTTCTAACAGAGAATAATTCTTGGGTTAATCACCCTGTGGTTTTTCCCTTAACCGGGTTTTCCACGTCAAAATCTTGGTGTTCAATGTGTTGATGCTTATCTGCTCTTGTGTTTATGTATTATGCTTCCATGGATGATTAATTGATATGCTACTAACTAACAACAAAGAATCAAGTGTTTGAAAGAGCAAGTAGTTTTATACAACTGATTCACCCCCCCCCCTCTCAGTTGTATGCCCTAGATCCAACAGTCTTATGTGTTGATATGTTTCTGCTTTTGATTTGAATGCATTATGGGTCATGATTAATATTCTGCTAATCACTAAAGAAGATTCAAGTGTTTTATTTGGAAAGTTTCACACAACTAATTCACCCCCCCCCCCCTCTGAGTTGTGTGCCCTAAGTTTAACAATATTATGCATAAAGATGTAGATGGAAAATATATGTTCAAATTAATAAACACATTGTGAATGTGAATGAATGATTATGTATTGATAGATGAATGAATGTATAAATAGATATGATAATGATGATAAACTGATGATAAATGGATTGATAATGATAATAATGTAGTGGTTAATGAAATGGTGGGATAATGCACTAATTAATGATGTGCTAGTGATAATGTAATGATAAAATTGTTGACCTATTTTCCTTTGTCCAGAGTTAAATAGTTCACCTTGTATTTTCCTTGAAAATCCTTTAAAAATGACCCTACAAGGCTGAAATCCTTCAAAAACCTCATGCTTTGCCTTGCTAAAAAAACTAATTTCTTGCCTTGAGAATCTTTACCAAAAACCCAGAAAAACCCAGAAATCTTTTAGTTTCATGTATTTTCAATTGTAGGGATTTCTCAGTTTCATGCTTAGTATTTGCGTCTATATTTTCCAATGTATATTCACATATACATTTGCCATTGTATGTTGGTAAGATGCAAGGGACAATATATAAAGTGGAATATCCAAGGGGATCATCGCCGAGACAAGCCTCATCGGTAGCTCAATCCAAGGTTTCTTCGATCGTCTGATGAATATACAAAGGTAACATGCAAGGAGAGAGATACAAAGGATCGAGTTCTGCTTTTGTGCAATGGCGATTGTATCTTATATACAAGTCGCACATGCAAAGAATATATACATTGGCAATATACAAGGTAGTTTCAAAGGGTCATCGGCCAGACTTCCCGTATTGATGGCTCAACTTATAGTTCCCCCGATGGCCGAAGCAATATACAAAGTAATGATACAAAGGGGGGTGATTGTATATGCAAAAGACATATCGCCGAGACCTTGCCTATCAGTGGCTCAATTCAAGTTCCTGCCGATAGGCTGATAGAGATGCAAAGGTTGGGGCCCACCAAATGTATGTATATGCGATTGTATCTTTGCACATACAATTGCATATACATTCCTGACATACAAAGCCCAGACCTGAAAAGGTATGCAGTTTAGTTGATAAAGGCAGACATGTTTGTATGTATCTTTTGCTTGTATATTCTCATTGTATGTTTAGAAATACAAAGGGCAGATACAAGGAAATATACAATGGTAGATATACAAAGGTCAGATGCATGTTTGCAATGTACAAGTGATTGTATATAGTTCTGCTTGTATATTCGCATTGTATATGCGATATACAAGGCCGATACACAAAATGAAAAGTTACAAGCCAGACCTGTTCCAAAGTTCCAAGGTGGCCGATAATCTTTTGAGTTCCACATTGTATGTATATTTGCGATTGTATGTTTGTATATACAATCAGATATACAATGGGTCACATACAGGGGATTTTCGGCATGACTCGGTGCATCGGGGGCTCATTTTAAGATCTTTCCAATGGTCGATGAAGATGCATTTTTTGAGCAATGGGTCTCAAAGCTCAACTTGGTGACTAATCAGGTGGTGCCACATGTTAGGGCCGATCCAAAGGCAAATTCAAAAGGGGCCCACTCTTGTATGTAGCCATTGTATTATATATGCAAGGCGACATACAAATGAATATACAAAGGCATTTCAAAGGGCAATTTAGATGCCGAGTGCAAGTGCACATACAATGAACTTTTTGGCATGACATGGCCATCGGCAGCTCAGCTGGAGGTTGCCCCGACAACCCGATGCATACAAATCGGTTTGCATATGCAAAGTGATATACAGATGTAGTTTGACCGTAACTTTGACTGCCCGTATCTCCCTCATCCTGGAGAATTTTGACATGCTTCAAGAGGCAAAAATGCTTATTTTTGCCTTCTCTTTCATTTGGTAGGTTTTTAAGGGGAATTTTCTCACTTTCAAAATTTGATCTGGCTTTGCATACTTGGCCAACTGGATGTTTCAATAACCTTTTTAGCGTGAGCAAAGGCTATTTATTTTCATGGTAGCTCCAGTTGGTGAGTTTTACAGGTGCATTCATGGTGGATGGCTTCACTCTTCAATGCGTATGCACTCTATGTCTTGCCGGCCAATCTTCGTGTGTTGGGCAGTGACTTTGGGGATTTCTTCTTTAATGCCTTGTCCTATCTTGTGTTTGGGGCAACCATTTTCTATGGTTTTGGACCTACCAGCAGCATGGTTCTTGTCCTTTCACCATGCCCCAATCTTTATGCCCTTGTTCCTGCATTGATGACCTCAGATCCTGTGGAGTAGCGACTTCATTCCTTTTTGCACAAGAGCTTGACCTATAAAATGCAATATAACCTCATTAACAAGTGAGGATGGTTTCATTTTGGGTTGTTATGCTACCAATTTTTTTGTAGTCAGACTTCTGCTACTGAATATTCTGTAATGTAATGGTTTCCAACCTTCATGATTAATATATGTATGACTTCTTGCCTCTCTCGTGTCCTGATTTCTGTGTTTTAATTGAAGTTATAGTCTATTCTGTGAGTAAAATGGGTCCTCTGCAGGTTTGCCCTTCATACCAAAGCCTCAATCAGTCATAAGTCTATGTGAATCCCCTTCATCATTGAAATCATTGTTGTGTCTACACCAAGATCACCATCGCTCACTAAATCTGGTGTATCACTCTTTTTCATTTCAGTTTCCTTCTAACCCTTTTCCCAGCAAGCATTAGTGCTAGATTTAGTTTCATTTCTCTAAGCATTAGGCTTAGAAAGAGGAAATTGGTCTTCTCTAGAGGTTTGATCTCAATTTGCAAGGTCCCACACTTCGAGATCATTCCCATGTTTCTCCAGACTGCTAAAGTTTTACAATAGCAGCAAGGGTGCAGATCTGAGAGATAACAATTTCGGGAATGCCTGGTGGGACCATTATGGAATTAGAAATAGTTCAAATACTTTAGTTTATTACTGGTTTTGATGTACAGCTAGTGATTTTTAGACCTGTAAGAGGTTAAAACATGCATATCTGGCGACTCTAAACTTTGGTTTAGCAAAATCAGTGTATTTCTACTTATGAGAAGAATACAAACCAGAAGCAGTTCTTCACCTTTTGAATATTTGCAATTATCGCCACCTAGAAGAAGAGGGATAACAGCTGAGAAAACCAAGAAGACTTGTGTCTATTCTAGGATAGCTAAGTCTACTTCTCCTGCTGTTGGAACTCATACTGTCCAAAGAATCTCAGTTACAATGATTCCTACAGTTAAAATCAGCAATTTGTTGCATTCAACCAAGGCACCCCACTGAATTTAGCTCAACATGATGATATTCCTGTCGCTGCCTTGAAAAGTTTACCATATTTTAATGGTGAAGATCAGACTACTCTTGCTAAACACATAAAAGACATTGCAAGCATGTGTGTTGTCCATAATGTGATAGAAGAGAATGTTGCAATCAGGTTATTAGCAACTTCCCTCAAAGGGAAGGCTTTACAGTGGTTCAGAAGTCTGTTGGTGAACTCCATAGATTCATGGGATCATTTGGGAGAAGAGTTGTTCATCTTCTTTGAAGACAAACCATACCATCTATCATTGGTGGAGTAGCTATCTACAATTAAAAGAGCTCCTCATGAAGTTATGTCAGACTTCAACCACCATTTCTAGAAAACGTGGGATAGAATCCCACCAATGGTAAGGCTTACAGTTGACCATGCTTTCTTATATTATTTGAGAGCTTTAAACAGTGATATTTCTATAATGATTCAATCTATGGGAGGAAATTCATTACCACAAGCTTATGACATAGCCATAAGAGCTGAAAACAGCCTCATACATGCTAGTAAAATTGACCCTAGGCCACCTTTGCCAATATTCCCCACTATTTAGCCACCAATGCCATTGCACGTGCCTCCTATAGCTATCATACCTACTGCACCAATGTTACCAGCAACTAATATGTAGTCCAATAAATTAGAAAATGTTGCTCAAACTTAGTCTTTTGAGTTACAAGAGATCAAAGGATTGTTGCAATCTTTTGGTAATGAACTGACAAATATAAAAAAATAGCAGTTCCAGAACAGACAGCCTTATCAGCCACATAGCCAAGGGAAAAATCAGTCTTATCAGGGGCAAAACTAGCCATACCAAGCTAATAGGCCACCTTATCAAAGCAATTACTAGGGTGCTAGGTAGAATGTGAACTAGAGGCCTTTCCAGCCTTACAATCCTACACCCATTAATGTCGTTAGCGACCTTGTCCCTGTTCAGAATAACCTTGCAGCTGAGTGTGAATGGTTTCTTCCCTGTAATCAGCCACATAGTCAGGCAACCTATCTAAATGGAGTGATAAATTAGGCTCTAATGGTGCAGAATGTTGCAGTTTCACAACCAAACACACTTAATGATGGGGTTGCACAGTAGCAAGAGCAGCCTCAGAATGATACTTCCTTCCTAAATTGGCAAGGAGATGAGTTTTGTGGTATGAACAGAGAAGATGCTTCAGTTACAGCTAATACAAGAGCTAAAAAGAGGGGTTATGAGATAGATCAAGCAGCAAACAAAGAAAAAGGACCTACTGATCCTTCCACATCCTAGATTCCCCATATTTTACAAAGAAATACTCAAGCAACTGCCAGGGAATAGCCTCATTTACAAGTTGATATTGCCGCTGCAAAGTCACATCAGAAGGTAAATGTTACCTCACCTTTCAATATCATTGAAAATATGAAGAAAATGAATGTGACAATGTCTATGTGGGATTCCTTAGCGATCCCAGGTCAAAAGGACATGTTACAATCTACCTTATCCGATTTAAAAGTGTCAAATGATGCAATTGCTGCCCCAGCTAGGACTGTTCTTATCAATTCATCCCAGGACAACAGTAAATAGCCAAACAAGAGTGCCAAACCACTTCCATTTTATGTGTCATTAATAATAGGAGACAAGTTAGTACATAACTGCATGGTGGATAGTGGTGCAAGTTGTTATGTAATACCAAAACAAATTGCAGACCAATTAGGATTGAAATACCAGCTCCTTACGAAGGGTGTACTCTAGCTAGATGGGACAGTTGTTAACACAGTAGGTGTGATAAAAGATCTAGGTCTCACTTTGCATACTTGCCCAAATGTTTCCATTTTCCAGGAGGTGTTCATCATAGATCTACCTCCTTATTTTTCCATGTGTTTGTCAAGAGAGTTCACAACCAAGATAGGAGGATATTTATCCTCAGATTGGTCCCACATGTTTTTTAGGACCCAATATGGCACAAAAGTGACCATAAAATCTGAATTGCTTGCCAAGGATCACATAGAGCCTTATGTCCCAAGTAATGTTAATGCAAATTGCATTATTTCTGATGATCCTAAGGTTGTTGCTACTCAAGAACTACAAGATGAAAGTATACCAGAAGTGCTATTAAAGGAGTGGGCCTTAGAAAATATTGTAGATGGTCCTAAAGGGAACATCTAAGAAACTGGTATGGGGGTTTACATGCTGCACGAACCTGAAACAATAATTCCAAATCTTGTAAAGAGTACAGAACAGTAGATAAAACAACAAGATGAGGTATGGAAAATGTACGTTGATGGCTCTAGGAATAGGAATGGATCTGGTGGTGGTGCAATGCTTGTGTCTCCATAGGGTGACAAATATTTTTTTGCTTTCTATTTTGCTTTTTTGTGTATAAATAACACTGCTGAGTATGAAGGGTTGATTCAAGGTTTGCAGTGGGCAAGGAAGAGGAAAATTGGCTGTTTGCAGGTGTATGGGGACAACGAACGTATGGTAAATTAGGTGAGGGGGTTGCATGTTACAAAGAGTGATGTTTTCAAGTGCTATAAACATCGGGTATGGGATATGATTAAAGAGTTTGATGCCTTCAATCTAATCTCCATTCCAAGAAATCAGAACAATCATGCAGATAGGTTAGCTGCAATTGGGGCTCAGTTCAATATCCCTAGTGATATTCAAAGAGAAAAGATTCAACCTCATGTGAAAATAGTTGATAGGCCCTCTATCCCTGACAATATCGTTCATTGGAAGGTTTTTGAGAGTGATGAGCAGGGTCTGCATTTCCTATTAGAAGAGGATGAGTTTTCTGTGATGAATCAGAACAAACTAAAACAACAATATGATGGTGATCAAGTTGTTTAGTTAAGGATTAATAAGTTGCCCAGAGGATTAGTAACCTTGGAATCCATTTTTGATACTGATGATTAGCTAAAAAAGAGCAAAACCAGCATGCAGGTCAAAGAGGAACATTATGAGGAGCTGGAAATTTTCAAAGGTTAGCTTCTCAAAATTGGTAAAATCTGTTCACCTGAGGATAGGAAGGCTTTTATTGCTCTTTGTCAAGAATTTGAGGTTGTGTTTGCTTGGGAATACTTAGACTTAAAAGGGTTTGACCCTCATATTGCCCAGCATACTATAGAGTTAGAGCTAGGTGTGAAACCTATGAGGCAGAAACAAAGACCTTTAAATCCAAAACTTGAGCCTCTGATTATTAAGGAATTAACCAAGCTGATCGAGGGAAACATCATTTTTCTGATCAAGCATACTTCTTGGGTCTCCAATCTTGTTCCTGTAAGGAAGAAGAATGGAGAGATTAGGTTGTGCATTGATTTTAGAGATCTTAATAGAGCCTCCCTGAAGGACCACTACCCACTGCCCTCAATGGAGCAAATTCTGCAAGTAGTAGCTGGTTCAGAAAGATTCTCCTTACTTGATGGATATTCATGTTATAACCAGGTATTAGTTAAGGACGAAGATTAGTTTAAAACTACTTTTACCACAAAATGGGGCACCATGGCCTACAGAAGGATGCCTTTTGGTCTATCAAATGCTGGCTCTACTTTTCAGAGAGTTATGGATATGGCTTTTAAAGGTTTGCTTTATAAATTGGTAATTGTGTACCTTGATGACATCATAGTTTTCTCTAAGGATGTAGTTGAACATTTATCCCACTTGAGGCAAGTGTTTGAGAGATGTAAAGAGTTTGGGATATCTCTCAATCCTAAGAAATGCATTTTTGCTATGCATGAAGGCAAGCTTTTAGGACACATTGTGTCAAAAGAGGGAGTTACCATTGATAAAGAAAGAGTAAGAGCTATTTTGGAGCTGCCTTTACCCATTCACAAGAAAGGACTACAAATTTTTATTGCCAGAATTGATTTTCTGTGGAGATTTATACCTGACATTGCAAATTTATTAAAACCATTGACATCTATGTTAAAGAAAAATGCAGTTTTCAGTTGGACAAGAGAGGGAAAATTCAGCTTTGAGTCCATAAAAGAAGCATTATCAGCTACACCAACTCTGGTAAATCTTGATTTCTCAAAAGATTTCATTTTGTATGCTTATGGCAGCATAGATACAATTTCTACAATTTTGGTACAATAGCAAAATGAAAGCTTTGAGCAGCCAATCACTTTTTTTAGTCAAGGATTGGAGGAGCATGAACAGAGGTATAGTTTCATTGAAAAACATGTCCTTGCAGTGGTAAAGAGTCTCAAGAACTTTAGGCATCTTATTTCTAATAATAAGGTACATTTAATGGTTGCTCACCCTGGCGTGAAAGAATTTTTGTTAGGAAATGATGTTAATGAGAAAAGGGTTGGTTGGATTACCAAAGTTATGGAGCATGATGTGGACGTCAAGATAACCAAGCTCATTAGAGGTAGAGGACTTAGCGAACAGCTTGCTATCGGGTCTGAAAATGAAATAGAGAAAGAAGAGGAGGTGCTTCTGACCATTGAAGATGAACATTAGGAGGATACAACAACAATTGGAATAGGTTGGGTCAATGACATGACTCATTTTTTGCAAACTGGTGATTGTCCAACAGGTTTAGATAGAACCAAGAGAAGATATTTTAGGCTGCAGTCTATTCCATATGTTTTAATAAATAATATCCTTTTCAAAAAAGATTTTAATGGTGTGTTGTTAAGATGCACTGATAATGATCAAACTGAAAAAGTGCTACATGAGTTTCATGATAGAACAGCAGGGGGTCATTTTGCCCCAAGAACTATTACTTGGAAAATAATGAGAGCTGGCTATTACTGGCCCAGCTTATTCAAGGATGCCCATGCATGGGCCAAAAAGTGCATAAAATGTGCCATTTTTGCAGGCAAAGAAAGTCTACCAACTTTACCTCTGCAGCCAATTCAAGTAGAGCAACCCTTCATGAGATGGGGCATTGATTTTATAGGTCCCATTAACCCACCATCAAGTGTAGGCCATAGGTGGGTACTTATAGCAACAGACTATTTCACGAAGTGGACTGAAGCAGTGGCTTTGAAGGAATCTAATGAGAATGTTGTTTTGAACTTTTATCATGATTTAGTAACCAGATTTGGAGTACCTGAGTCAATTATCTTAGACAATGCTTTAGCCTTTGTTGGATTGAAGATAACTGACTGGGCTATGAAGAATGGAATCTATTTGAAAACTTCATCAAATTATTACCTACAAGGTAATGGTTTGGCTGAATCCACAAATAAGAATCTCATAAGTATTATCAAAAGATCAATGGAGGACAACCAGAGAACCTGGCACATCAATTTGAAATCTTCTTTGTGGGTAGATAGAATAACTCCCAAGAGGTCCATTGGAAACTCCCCATATATGTTAGTTTATGGAAAAGAGGCAAGGTTGCCTGTGTCTATGGAGTTGCCAGCACATGATATCATGAATCAACTGGAGATGTTTGAAGAAGAAGATCCCATGGCCATCAGATATGCCCAACTTATGGAGCTTGAAGAGATCAGAGATAAAGCTATAAAAGCTAGGGAGTGTCATCAGCTTTAAGTAAAAAGAGTTTTTGATAAGAAGGCCACTCCCAGAAATTTTAGAGAGGGTGATATCATACTCAAATGGGATGAGTTGAAAAGCAGGCCAAGGAAGCACTCCAAGTTTGATAGCATGTGGAGTGGCCCATTTATCTTTACACAATGCATTTCAGTTATCAAACATGGATGGAGAAAGTTTGTCTATCCCAATCAATGGGATAAACCTGAAGAGGTTTTTTGAGGTATGAGTTGCCTTGTAAAATCAGTAGATTGGGTTTCTTTCTTTCAATAAGTGTTGTTGCACAATAATTTAGATGCCTTTTGTTTTCCCTAAGTGCTGTCTAGAACAATTTGTGGGTTGCTTCTAGCATTTTTTTGGTTTTGGTCTTCCTGTGTTCTTTGTTGCTATTATCCTAAGTTACTGAGGGCAAGTTTGTTTGTCAAAGGTTCATTTTTAAGTCTCTGTGTGACTCCATGCCCAATGGATGTATAAGGCCACTGATCTTATGTTTAGCAGGCAAACATCCCATAGAAGTCGCTAAATTATTGACCTATTTTCCTCTGTCTAGAGTTAAATCGTTCACCTTGTATTTTCCTTGAAAATCCTTTAGAAATGACCCTACAAGGTTTAAATCCTTCAAAAAAATCATGCTTTGCCTTGCCAAAAAAATCCCAATTTCTTGCTTTAAGAATCTTTGCCAAAAACCTAGAAAAACCCAGAAATCTTTTAGCTTCATGTATTTTCAATCGCAGGGATTTCTCAGTTTCATGCTTAGTATTTGTGTATGCATTTTCCAATGTATATTCACATATACATTTGCCATTGTATGTTGGTAAGATGCAAGGGACAATATACAAAGTAGAATATACAAGGGGATCATCATCGAGACAAGCCTCATCGGTAGCTCAGTCCAAGGTTTCTCCGATCGGCCGATGAAGATACAAAGGTAACATGCAAGGAGAGAGATACAAAGGGTCAAGTTTCACTTTTGTGCAAGGGCGATTGTATCTTATATACAAGTCGCACATGCAAAGAATATATACATCAGAAATATACAAGGAAGTTTCAAAGGGTCATCAGCCAGACTTCCTGTATCGACGGCTCAACTTATAGTTCCCCCGATGGCTGATGCAATATACAAAGTAATGATACAAAGGGGGGTAATTGTATATGCAAAAGACATATCACCGAGACCTTGCCTATCGGTGGCTCAATTCAAGTTCCCACCGATAGGCCGATGGAGATGCAAAGGTTGGGGCCCACCAAATGTATGTATATGCGATTGTATCTTTGCACATATAATCGCATATACAAAGTGCATATACATTCCTAACATATAAAGCCCGAACCCGAAAAGGTATGCAGTTTAGTTGATAAAGGTAGACATGTTTGTATGTATCTTTTGCTTGTATATTCACATTGTATGTTTAGACATACAAAGGGCAGATACAAGGAAATATACAACGGTAGACATATAAAGGTTAGATGCATGTTTACAATATACAAGTGATTGTATACAGTTATGCTTGTATATTCGCATTGTATATGCGATATACAAGGCCAATACACAAGAAAAAGTTACAAGCCAGACCTGTTCCAAAGTTCCAAGGTGGCCGATAATCTTTTGAGTTCCACATTGTATGTATATTTGTGATTGTATGTTTGCACATACAATTAGATATACAAGGGGTCACATACAGGGGATTTTTGGCATGACTCAGTGCATCGGTGACTCATTTTAAGATCTTTCTGATGGCCGATGAAGATGTAGTTTTTTAGCGATGGGTCTTAAAGCTCAACTTAGAGACTAATCAAGTGGTGCCATGTGTCAGGGCCAATCCAAAGGCAAATTCAAAAGGGGCCCGCTCTTATATGTAGTCATTGTATTGTATATGCAAGGCGACATACAAATGAATATACAAAGGCATTTCAAAGGCCGATTTAGATGTCGAATGCAAGCGCACATACAATGAACTTTTCAGCGTGACATGCCCATCGACAGCTCAGCTAGAGGTCACCCTGACAACTCGATGGATACAAAGTAGTTTGCATATGCAAAGCGATATACAGATGCAATTTGACTACAACTTTGACCACCTGTATCTCCCTCATCCTGGTGAATTTCAACATGCTTCAAGAGGCAAAAATGCTTATTTTTGCCTCCTCTTTCATTTTGCAAGTTTTTAAGGAGAATTTTCTCACTTTCAAAATTTGATCTAGCTTTGCATGCTCGGCCGACTAGACATTTCAGCGACCTTTTTAGCGTGAGCAGAGGTTGTTTATTTTCATGGTAGCTCCGATTGGTGAGTTTTGTAGGTGCATTCATGGCGGATGGCTTCACTCTTCAATGCATATGGGCTCTATGTCTTTCCAGCTGATCTTCATGTGTTGGGCGGTGACTTTGGGGATTTCTTCTTCAATGCCCTGTCCTATCTTGCATTTGGGGCAACCATTTTTTGTGGTTTTGGACCTGCCAGTGACATGGTTCCTGTCCTTTCACCATGCCCCTATCTCTGTGTCCTTGTTCCTACATTGATGACCTTGGATCCTGTGGAGCAGCGACTTCATTCCTTTCTGCACAAGAGCTTGACCTATAAAATGCAATATAACCTCATTAACAAGCGAGGATGGTTTCATTTTGGGCTGTTATGCTGCCAATTTTTCTGTAGTCAGACTTCTACTACTAAATATTTTGTAATGTAATGGTTTCTGACCTTCATGATTAATATATGTATGACTTCTTGCCTCTCTTGTGTCCTGATTTCTGTGTTTTAATTGAAGCTATAGTCTATTCTGTAAGTAAAATGGCTCCTCTATAGGTTTGACCTTCATACTGAAGCCTCAATCAGTCATAAGTCTGTGTGAATCCCCTTCATCATTGAAACCATTGTTGTGTCTACACCAAGATCACCATTGCTCACTAGATCTAGTTTATCACTCTTTTTCATTTCAGTTTCCTTCTAACCCTTTTCCTAGCAAGCATTAGCACTAGATTTAGTTTCATTTCTCTAAGCATTAGGCATAGAAAGAGGAAACTGACCTTCTCTGGTGGTTTGATCTCAGTTCGCAAGGTCCCACACTTTGAGATTATTCGCATGTTTCTCTAGATTGCTAAAATTTTACAACAGTAGCAAGGGTGCAGATCTGAGAGAACAGAAATGATAGTGATAATGCAAATGGACATATGATTACTGAAATGATAATGGATAAATGTAATGAAATGGTCAAGTGATAATGAGATGGGAAATTGGATGGGTTGATGTCATAGGTGGGTGTCATGATACATTTATTATTCATTGTACCCTGGGTGATGAGGTTAGGAGGTCAGGATGTTTAGGGGATGGTTGGGATAGGTTTGGGGATTTACTAGGTCACTAGACACATCATTAGAGGGGTTTTGTTGGGATGGGATGAAATGTGTGGAGTGATTTGATTGGGATGATTGATTAGGGGGAGGGGGATATGTTATATGGGGGGGTTGTGTTAGGTTGAATGGATTTGGGGGGGGGGAAATCATTTTCAAATCCTAAGTTCAGATTCTTTATTGAATGGGTGATGATTTAGAAATGGAGATGAATGAGCTAGGCAAAGTACTTGTATTTCAGTATTGAGAGCATTTCTAGGTTTATTATAGCAAAATAGGATATTGTTCACCAAGGTATAAAGGACCAAGGTGATGATATATATCCATCTTTGCATGGACTAGACTCACAAGTAAAAGGTTGACTTCATGCATGCCCAAGGTAGTATAACCTTGCCTAGATGAGGGAAGGGGACTCATAACATAAGTGCCTTTAGTACATAGAAGGTATGATTAACCTAATATGTAAGAGGGGAACACTATGTTAGAACCGACCCTATCTTCAAGATATGAATACTATTCTTGGAGTAATGAAATCAACCCACAAGCACAACATACAAAAACAATGACTATGTCTATTCTAGGTGTTTTTCCTCCACATACCATGATATAGTGAGATCAAGATAGTTTTGGAAATGTTTCCTAGAACAAGACAAAAGATAAAAATCAATAATAAAAAAGACCAACAAAATATATAAACAACCATTGTATCTCTTGCCAAGATGAGTGTTCATGATTGATTCTACCTATTGTTGGAACGATATATCTATTAAGGCAGGAATTGGTTGGATGTTGTTGGATAAAATTCAAAAGGTGGGAAAAAGGATAGTCAGGCCATATGTGATGATTATGGTTAGTTTGTTAATTGATGATTTTTGCATATAATGTGATGTTTTGTTGGTATGTGGCGATTGATCATGCACGTTCGGAGTCAGTTGTTAATTTTTGTTAACTGACAAAAGAAAAACAACATTGTAAAACCCTAATTCTAGAAGCTTCCAAAAATTTTTTATAAGCGGCTGGGATGTATGTTGCGGTATGGAATTCACAAGATTGTAATATGTTTTGCACTAGATAATTAAATCATTGGATGGCTGAGGTTTTGTGGATGTAGCCCATATTGGGTGAACCATGTTAAATTTTTGCGTTGATCTCTTTTGTGTTATTCTTCATTGTTATATTTGGGCTATTTAATCTGCATATAATTGTTAGTGTTTATTTCTCCAATCTACCTAACCCTAACAATTGGTATTAGAGTGGGTTATGTTTGATTATCATCTACAGGAAGGTCTTATGGTTGAGTGGGAGTCTCATGGTTAAGTGGGAGCAATGACGGACAAGGGTAAATTGAAGGTAGATAAATTCAATGGGCAAAAATATTGGTTATGGAAGATGCAAATGGAGGATTATCTCTATCAGAAGGATTTATGGAGGCCATTGGAAGGAAAAGCCAAGAAACCAACAGCAATGTCTAATGAGGATTGGAAACTTCTAGATAGAAAAGCATTGGGAACTATTCATTTATGCCTAGCACCATCTATGGTGTTCAATATAATAGAAGCAAAGATAACTGATGAAATCTTTGGCTAAATTGTATGAAAAACCTTTAACCTCTAATAAGGTATTTCTCATGAAGTGTTTATTTAATCTAAAAATGATTGAAGGTGGATCTGTGTTAGATCATTTAAATGAGTTTAATACGATTACTAGTCAGTTAACTTCTGTAAAAGTGAAATTTGATGAAGAGGTGAGGCCTCTCTTGGTTTTATGTTCTTTGCTAGAAAGCTAGAATAGCTTGGTAATGGTTGTAAGTAACTCTATCTCTGGTTCAAATACTTTAAAATTTGATGATGTTGTTGGTGTTATCCTTAGCAAGGAAATGCGATGGAAAAGCATAGGTGAGAGTTCAACATCGGGTAATGCTTTGACTATAGAGAACATGGGAAGAACAAAGGAGAGAGGAAAAAGCCCAAAAAATCATGGGAAGTCACAAGGGGAGTTGAAGAAAGGCAGATCTAAATCCAAAGGAAGAATGGATTGCTAGCTCTATGGAAAGCTAGGACACTTGAAGAAGGATTGTTGGTCTCGAAAGGGAAAACAAGGAGACAAACAACATGATGACAATAAGGAAGCTAATGTTGCAAGTAATAAATTATAGGATGCTTTAATTTTGTGTTTAGATAATGCTAATGATTCCTGGGTAATAGATTTAGGGGCTTCATTTCATGCCACACCCCATAGGAAATATTCTGTAGATTATGTTCAAGATGATTTTGGATAGGTATATTTGGGTGATGATGAACCCTGTCAAATTGTTGGAAAAGGAAAGATAAAAGTCAAGTTGCAGAATGGAAATGAATGGTTGCTACATGAGGTAAGGCATGTTCCAAATTTGAGAAGGAATTTAATCTCTACAGGACAACTGGGTAGTGAAGGCTACATAGTTACCTTTTCAAACAAAGTTGGGAAGGTCGCTAAATATGCATTAGTAGTAACTAAAGGTGAAAAGGTAGGCACATTGTATTTGTGTACTGGTAATACTTATTCTACCTTAAAGCTGCTATAGAAAAATTGCTACTGAGACAGTTATAGCACTTGCTACAGGGACGAAATCATAATTATGGCACCATAGACTTGGGCACATGAGTGAGAAAGGGATGAGGATCATTCACTCCAAAAAGTTGCTACTAGGTCTGAAGCAGATTGACTTAGATTTCTACAAAAATTGTGTTTATGGAAAATAGAAAAGAGTCTAATTTCTCAAAGTTGGGAAAGAGAAGAAGAGTGAGAAATTAGAGCTTGTGCATTCAGATGTATGAGGACTAGCTCAGGTATCTTCTCTTGATGGCTCTTGCTATTATGTTACTTTTATTGATGATGCAACTAGGAAAACATGGGTGTATTGCCTAAAACAAAAATTAGAAGTATTTGAAACTTTTAAAAGGTGGAAAGCTTTGGTTGAGAATAAGACAGGAAAAAAGTTGAAGTGTCTTAGATTTGATAATGGAGGCGAGTATTGTAGCAAATAGTTTGAGAATTACTGTTCATATAATAGAATTCATAGGCAAAAAATAGTTCCTGGAACCCCACAAGAAAATGGTATGTCTGAGAGGATGAATAGGACCATTATGGAGCATGCAAAGAGCATGAGATTACATGTTGGACCACCCTTACACTTTTGGGTAGATGTTGTACATACCGCTATTTATTTAATAAATAGGGGATGTTCAAATCCTTTGGATGGTGGCATTCCATAGTAGACATGGATGGGTAAAAAGGTAAGCTATTCATTTCTAAAAACCTTTGGTTGTGAAGCTTTTGTCCTTGTTGATATTGAAAATAGAGCCAAGGTTGAGGCTAAGTCTAAAAATGTACCTTCATTGGATATGGAGTAGATGAATTTGGTTATCAGTTATGGGATTATGAAAATCATAAAATTATTAGGAGCAGACATGTTATAGTCAATGAGAAGGTCATGTATAAGGATCAACTACAGAAAAAGAAGCATGATTAGGTGAAAAAGGAATATGTGGTGTTGGATGAGATTCTAGAAAATAAAATGCCAGTGGTACCTAATGCTCAGCAACAAGTTATCCCATAGACTCCTGGAAGTGTTAGACGTTCTACAAGGATATCTAGACCTCTAGAAAGACTTTCTCCATCATTATATTCTATATTATTAACTAATTTTGGTGAACCTAAAAGTTATGAAGAAGCAATGCAAGTAGATACAAAAAAGTAGTGGGAGCTAGGCATGAAAGAGGAAATGGATTCCTTGTTGCAAAATCAAACTTGGGACTTAGTCCAATTACCTGTAGGTAAAAGAGCATTGCCAAATAAATGGGTTTACAGGTTGAAGGAAGAAGATGGAGGCAAGAAAATATACAAGGCAAAACTCGTGGTAAAAGGTTTTGCACAGAAAAAGGGTATAGATTTTGATAAAATATTTTCTTTGGTTGTAAAGATGACTTCTATTAGGACTATTCTAAGTCTTGCGATTGTAGAAGACTTGCATCTTGAACATCAAGATGTGAAAACAATATTTCTCCATGGGGATTTGGAAGAGGAAATATACATGCAGCAACCACAAGGATATGAGGTCAAGGGTAAGGAGGAATTTGTGTGTAGGTTAAAGAAGAGTTTGTATGGCCTGAAGCAAACACCTCAACAACGGTATTTGAAATTTGATAATTTTATGGCTAAACAAGGTTACAAAAGATGTCATTCTGATTATTGTGTTTATTTTAAGAAATTGTGTAATGGAAGCTATATTATCATATTGCTTTTTGTTGATGACATGCTTGTTGCCGGGTCTAACATGTAACATATTAATGAACTTAAGAAAAAATTAGCAAATTCATTTGCTATGAAGGATTTGGGTACAGCAAAACAAATCCTTGGTATGAGGATCACGCAGGATAGGACAAACAAAAAATTATTTTTGTCTCAAAGTGAGTATGTAGAGGTGTTGAAAAGGTTTAACATGAAGAATGCAAAAGTAGTTAGTACACCTTTGTCTAGTCATTTCAAGTTGACTAAGGAGATGTGTCCAAAGACACAAGAGGAGGAAGACAAAATGCCTAAGATACCATGTGCATCAACAGTTGGTAGCTTGATGTATGCAATGGTATGCACAAGGCCAGATATTGCACATGTAGTGGGAGTTGTGAGTAGGTATATGAGAATCCAGGAATGGAACATTAAAATGCGATAAAATGGATTCTTTGATATTTGAGAGGTACTACTTCAAAGAAACTATGTTTTGGAGGAACAAATTCAGCTCTAAAAAGATATGCTGACTCTGATTTGGTGGGTGATATTGATAGTAGGAGTACTATAGGGTATGTTTTTACTGTAGGAGGTACTGTAGTTAGTTGGATTTAAAGGGTGCAAAAGGTTGTTGCACTTTCAACCGCTGAAGCTGAGTATGTTGCTTCTATGGAAGCTAGCAAAGAGATGATTTGGTTACAATGTTTTCTGGAGGAATTAGGGCAACGACAAGAAGATGGCCCTTTGTAAACTGATAGCTAGAGTGCCATTTAGCTTGCTAAGAATTTAGCTCTACATTAAAAAACTAAGCACATACAACTCAGATACCACTTCATCTAGTCAGTTTTGGAGGATGGACAGTTGAAACTGGAGAAAATTCACACAAGTGAGAATCCTACAAATATGTTCACAAAGGCGGTTACATAGGAGAAAGTTACACGGGAGAAATTGATTACCTCATTAGTTTCCATTGGCCTTCACGATTGATAATGGTGGACATAAGAAACTAGCCAGGCATCTAATCTAGTGGGAGATACAAGTGTAGTGGTGTCATCCAGGACCGGTCTCCAAGTGGGAGATTATTTGGTGTGGAGCCTAATCAGTCTCCAAGTGGGAGATTGTTGGTATGTGGCGACTAATCATGCAAATACTATACACTCATAATGTATCCCTCTTTTTAGCATGTTCAGAGTCCATTGTTAATTTTTGTTAACCGACAAAAGAAAAACAACATTGTAAAACCATAATTCTAGAAGCTTCCAAAAATCTTGTTATAAGCGGTTGGGATGTATGTTGCGGTATGGAATTCATGAGATTGTCACATTAAATTTCTGTGTTGATCTCTTTTGTGTTATTCTTCATTATTATATTTGGGTTATTTAATTTGCATATAGTTGTTAGTGTTTATTGCTCCGATCTACCTAACCCTAACAAATGTGATGTTTTGAGGGTATGCTTAGCATGTGCATTGCTTTGTGAATTTAGTAAGCTTAGAAGATAGGGACCATCCAAACAGGTTGGATGGGTAAATCTTATATACCTGAGTACTGGATACTTCCTTCGTATTCTAGACTACCTACATACCCTATGTCCATGGGATCAAGGTATTTTAAGATGCTGGTGAGATGAATATGTAGTTTTGGTTTGACTTGATGTGGGAATGGTTTGAGATGGGCATGATGATGTGTTAGATGATGATGTGGGATTATTTTTGGTATTTTCATACTTTTGTGATTTTTTGGATTTTTGGATTTTGTATTATTTTTGGATTTTTTGGATTTTCTAATGTTTTTGGATTTTTTTAGATTTTTGAATTGTACAAGAGAAGCATACAAGGATCCTCATTCTGTGGATTAGATTTGGGTGGGATAATGTGGGGTGGGGGATGGGATTTGATGTTTTAGAATTCCAAGGTAGGGGATGTGCATGATATGGAATGTCGTGATGGAAAGAGGACTTATTAGATGGTAGAACCAGCCACTACACATGCTGCCTAAGATAGGTTTTCACCATGGTACTTATCGAAGGCATCACCGAAGTGATTTTCACTATTGGATGACTTTATTGCACTCTAGGTTTTTTCTTGATTTTTTTAATTTTAATTTTATTTTTTTGGATTTTTTCTATTTTTTGATTTTTTGTACTTTTCTAATTTAGGATACTCAATGAGTCATGCGTAGAATGTTTTTAGATGCAGGATGTTCATAGGCTCATCTAGAGGCTGTCCCTTAGGTGTTGCAAGCTGATATGCCCCTGACCCATAGCTAGTTGTGATGACATATGGTCCAAACCAATTAGGCTCAAACTTTCCTTTTTTGGTGCGCTCCTGTAGATTTTTTTGATTCTCCATAAGGACAAGGTCGCCTACCTCAAACTTGTGGTTCTTGATCTTCTTGTTGTAGCTCCTATGTAGGCGATTCTAGTAGGCTTATAGGTGATTGAGAGCATCCAAGCATTTTTCATCCAATAATTCTAGCTCATTCAGCCATGCAACTCAATACTCTTCCTGAGTGATTATATTCTGTAATGAAATCTTGAGGGGAGATCGACCTCAATAGGTAAAATAGTTTCAGAACCGAATACTAAGGAATATGGTGTGGCTCTTGTAGGTGTGCGGATGCTTGTGCGGTAGGCCCATAGGGCGGGGTTGAGTTGGAGGTGCTAGTCACGACCAACTTCATTAACTGTCTTCTTCAGAATGCATAAGATGGTTTTGTTAGAAGCCTCAACTTGACTATTACCTTGGGGGTAATAGGGTGTGGAAAAGTGATGCTAGATATGGAACTTCTCACACAAGGTGTGGACTTCCTAGTTTTTAAACGGTTTCCCATTATCTATGATGATGGAATGGGAAACACCGTAACGACATATTATGTAATGGAGAATGAACTTAGCGATTTGAATGCTTGTGGTGAAAGTGAGTGGAATGGCTTCAACTCACTTGGTGAAGTACTTGGTGGCGGTGATGATGAACTTGTGGCCATTAGATGATGGAGGGTGAATCTTACCTATGAGGTCAAGTCCCCACTATGAAAAAGGCCAAGGAGTTGTTATCAGTTGCATCTCCTGTGAAGGTGCATGGATGAGGTCCCCATGTTGCTAACATGGCAAACATTTCTTCACAAATCTGTAAGCATCTCGTTCTATGGTCAGCCAATAGTACCTTGTCCTTAGAATTTTCTTTCCTAAGGTAGGTCTACTAGAGTGTGCCCCACAAATACCTTCATGCACCTCTTGTAAGGCCATCTCAACCTCCCTAGAGTTGAGACATTGTAAAATAGTACCATCAAGACTTCTTCGATAAAGGGTGTCTCCTATGAGGGTAAAGTGGGCTCAGGCTCGACAGATAAAGATTTTGCACTATGCAGCTGATAGGTTTGGTAGAATAATGTTGTCATGAAGGTACATGTAAGTCTCTTGATACTAGGGGGATAAGGGACCAATAATGTCACATACTAGTTCTGATTGCAAAACATCATAAGCTGGTATGGGGAGTTCTTCGATTAAGAACTCATACTTCTTGCTATCCTTCTTCATATCAACCAAGGATCCTATTATGGCCATGGCATCTACTGCTTTGTTGTTCAATCTTGGAATTTTCTCAAAATGGATATCATGGAAATAATCTTTAAAGTCATCGACCATTCTTTTATAGGGTAGGAGTTTGTCATCCTTTGTCTTGTACTCCTTGTTCACTTGTTGGATGACTAACTGGGAGTCTCCATAAACTATCAGCTTCTCAATTTTCTACTGTATCTCCATGTGGAATCTTGTGATGAGGGCCTCATATTCTACTACATTATTTGTGCATGGAAATGTGATCTTATAGGATTTAGGAATGGTGTCTCCTTGAGGGGTGACAAACAAGATGCCTACCCTTGAACCATGATGCATGTAGGATCCATCAAAATACATTTTCCATGTTTCTGTTGTCGGCGATATTGTCAGTATGGACTCATCTAGAAATTCTGAAAGTAGTGGTTGTTCTGTTGGGATTGGTGCATCAACTAATTGATCAACAATCACCTATCCTTTAATGGCTTTCCTTTTTGTGTATTCAATGTCAAACTCACTCAGGATTATAACCCACTTAGCCATTTGTCCTGTAAGGGCTGCTCTAGCCAGTAGATATTTTAGCGAATTAATCTTGGCAATGAGCTTAGTCTTATGATTAAGCATGTAGTGTCTTAATTTCTATGAAGTGAAGACAATGGCAAGACATGCTCGTTCTATTGGAGTGTAGTTTAGCTCATAGGTCACCAAGGTGCAGCTGATATAGTATATAGCTCTTTCTTTTCCCTATTCATCGTGTTGTGCTAACAAGGCCCCTATAGCTATTTCTATTGTTGAAATGTATAAGAGGAGGGGTTCCCCTTGCTTCGGTGGAATAAGGATGGGTGGGTTAGAAAGATATTATTTCAGTTGTTCAAAGGCATTTTGGCACTAACTATCCTGTACAAAAGCTATATTTTTGCAGAGAAGATGTTGAAACATCTGGCACTTGTCAGCAAGTTGTGCTATAAATCGACGGATGGATTGGAGTATCCCTTGTAGGCTTCAAATTTGCTTGAGTATCTTGGATAAAGGCATCTCCACTATAGCCTTGACCTTGGTGGGATCAACTTCAATTCCTCTTCTCAACATAATGTATCCTAGAAGCTTTCCAGAAGTGACCCCAAACACACATTTCTTCAGATTTAGACACACGTATTGCTTTAGCCTGCCAAAGATCTTAGCCAACACAATTATGTGCTCTTCTCTAGTTTTGGACTTCTCCAATAGATCATCGACATAGTCTTCCATTATGCTATGGAAGAGATCATGGAAGATGACAGTCATTGCCCTCTAATATGTAGCACCTACATTCTTCAAGCCAAAAGGCATCACGACCCAGCAGTATATTCCCCGTAGACATATATGTTTTATGCTGATCTTCTTCTGCTATCTTGATTTGATTATATCTAGAAAATCCATCCATCAAGGATAACATCTCATGTCTAGCAGTGAGATCCACAATGATGTCTACATTGGGTAACAGAAAGTCATCCTTAGGGCAAGCCTTGTTAAGGTCTCTAAAATCTGTACAGCACCGGATGCCCCCAGTGACTTTGGCTATTGGTACAATGTTGGATACACATTTGGGGTAATCTATTGGGCGAATGAACCCCACATCTAGGAGTTTCTTGAGTTCTACCTTGACAAGGAGCGCTATTTGGGGATTCATCTTCCTTAGATTTTTTTTCACTAATTTTTCATCAGAACGTATTGCAAGGTGATGAACAACTAGGGCAAGATCTAATCCTAGCATGTTGGCATATATACATGCGAAGTAGTGGCTCCTCTATTTGAAGAAAGTTAGGAAAGCCTCCTATTCTTTTTCTATAAGGGACTCTGCTCTAACTATGCTCTTTGGTGTCTCTTCAGTTCCAAGATTCATCTCATGTGATGCTTCAATTAGGATTGGTGATCTCTCTTGATATAGCTCAGATACTTCAAGAAGGCCCATGCTCTCATCTCCTAGCACCTCATGGAGGTTTTCACTAGGTGATACATCCTTTATTTTGATTTGTCCTTCATCCAAAAGTGCCACATAGTGGTTTTCACAAGGGATGTTATTTTTATTTTTATAATTTTGCAACTAAGAGCTTGGTTTTTCTCTCTAAAGTATGTAGAAGTATTCAGCTCCATGATGTAGCTAGCCTTATGATCTCCAAGGGGAAAGTGATCTCTGACCCCCATCATTTCAGCTATTGCTTCATCATTTTGTGTGATGTCAAGGATGAGAGGTCCTTGTTGGTCCCAATCTATGAGTTGGGGGTAAAAAAGAGGTAGGTCATTGGATGTGTATGAAAAGGTGGTTAAGGTATAAATGGTGCATATGGATGATTTGAAGAATTCGGTGAAGTCACTAAAAGGGTCTTGATGGTCCTCTTCATTGATGTTGTTGACTGCAAGGAACATCTTAGCGATCTCACTTAAGATACATTCATCATTAATGGGGGTAGACTCTTATTTCCCATACTCTAACCCATGAAGATATAGATTTCTTGTTGCTTGGATGGGTTCTACAATTCCTTGTTCATGAAGACCTATTCCACCTTGTCCTTTGTAGCCCATATACTTAACAATTTTGAGACCTTTTCTATAGATCTCAATTGGGATAGTAGGAGCTTCTCATTCTATTTCTTCTTCTTTGTATAACCATTAAGATACATCTTTGAGACCATCTTGGTCAAGGAGATGCTTCTTATAGAAGGTAGGTGATGGCTTGCACTTAATGATCACCATAGAGAATTCCTCTTCGCTAGGAGCACCAAATGTCTTAGGAGATGGTAATAGTCCTACACAAAAGGTGTCGTGTAGGTCATATTCACCACATCCCATGTCGCTTAACTTAATCTTGACTTCGGGTGGAGGGGATGTTTGTGATGTAGTCGCGATGTTGGAGGGATCGATGTATGAAGCGAATGATATAGGATTAGCTTGTGAGGTGGATTTTTTGGTAGCATTGTTGTAAGGGTAGAAAGTGTGGTCGTGTCCTTCCAAGAAACTACAATATTGGAAAGGACGGGGATCAGCATAGATGGTAACTTTCATGCCGTTATGGGGGAACTTCAAGCATTTATGGAAGGTGGAAGGGATGGTTTGCATGGCATGAATCCATGGTTGAATGAGAAGGATATTATAGGGAAGGTCAAGATCAAGTACCTGACATTTGGTTTCCAAGATCTTCTGTCCTACGTGGATAGGAAACCTGGTGTCATCATATCCTTTAATGGTTATACATTCACTAGAATCCATAACTACATTAGAGTATCCCAAATGTTTTAATAATTTTAGAATGCAAAGATTTAGGCCGGAGCCACCATCTATTAAGACTCGTTTAGTGGTGTGCTTGTGGATTAAGACCTCAATGTGCAATGCTTCGTTATGGGAAGCATTTGATGTAGGTAGATCTTTTTCCAAGAATGTGAGGCGATGAGGTGAGGTGATGTGGCCTACCATGGCTTCGAATTGATCAACATTCAAATTGGTAGGGACTTGTGTCTCCATTAAGGCTTTGTTGAGGACTTCCTTATGGAGGGGAGATGTGCAGAGAAAACTCAAGAATGGAGATTTGTGTGGGGGTTTTTCTGAGGTGGTCCAAGAGGTTGTACTTGATGGTGAATTGGTAGGTATGGATGTGGAGGGTTGATCGTTGGTGGGAGATCCATGGATAGAAACATGGCCATGATGAGTAGTAATGGTGCAATTCAGGGTCTTGGCTCTAATGGTGATAGTGTTGATGTGGTTGGAAGAATCTTCTATTCGTCCCACGATGGAGTTAAAAGAAGAGGGAGATAGTACGATGTTGTATGCTTGATTGGAAGAGGATGCTTTTCCTTTATTATGGTTGGGAAGAGGATCCTTACATGCATCTAAGTTAGCATTTGGCGATTATTTTGGCAGTTCATCAATGATTATGTGACCCCTATCAATAAGGTCTTGTATGCAATGTTTTAACCTCATACAATTAGATGTTTTGTACCCTTTCATGTGATGGTATTCATAAAAGGAGTTCTCATCAAACCAAGAGGGTTTAAATTGATTTTCATCATAAGGTCTAATAGGGGGTAAGGTGATTAAATCCACCTTCACAAGGTTGTTCAAAACATTTTCAATGGGCTCTCCTAAGGGTGTGAATTTTCTCTTAGGTTATTATTTTGTCTTGGCGGTCCCTTAGGAACATTGACATTATTAGTTGTTGATGTGCTTGGTGGGATTGGATTTTGTACATTTTGGACGGCTTTCACATCGGTGACGCCGTCGTTAAGGGTATTCTTGTTCTTTCCCCAAAAGTGGGGTTTGTCATTTGATGGTGTGTTGTTGTTGTTGACCTTCTTGTTGTTGTTGTTGTTGTTGGTTTTATTGTCGTTATTGTAGATTTTTATGGAGCCTTTAGCAATGAGGATTCTTTCAATGGTGGTTCCTTTGTCGATAACCTCCTCAAAGGTTGATGAGCATTGTATTTGTAAATGGAACCCCATTTCTTGGTTAAGGTTGGCCACAAACATAGTGACAAGTTGTTTCTCAGGAATAGGCCATGGGAGTTTGCTTGCTAATCCTTTCCATCTTTGCAAAAAGGTGGTGACAAGGTGTCGCTATACCTCATCATTTAATCTATTTTCTAGATGTCAATAATGTAGGGGCTATGTCCACGACTGTCTGCAACTAGGGATTCTACAATTACCAGTTTCTAGCTAATCCTAATAGCTTCTACAAATTGAAAAGAGATTAATCTATCTACTTGTTGAATTTAAGGAATACTAAAAATAGGATAAAACAAGAAATTTACTTGAAGCAATCTTAAAACAGTAACATGCATCTACCTATCAAAATTAACAAATACTTTGCATAACAGAAAGCTGAAGTAATAAAACAATGTTACTAGCCTCCTACCTTAGTGGTGAGAGTGGGCCCTTGCTCCACACCCTTGGGGCTAAAGGCTATAGTAAGAAATCAGCACAAAAGAAGACCACAACTAGATCCAATCCAATTCATTCACTCTGCATTCGTGAGAATATTGCTAACACAAAACTGAGATTTTTTCTAAGAATCAGAATAATTCAATCATCGTATTTCTTCTGCTATTTCTACAAGTATATATGAAAAAGTGAATGATGACTTAGCACTTATCTTATCTATCAGTTCCTCTATGAGATGACATCCATCTCTTTATTACACTAGCTATTTAACTATGAAAGAAATTCATGCAAATAAAAAGTAGACTTGAGTGGAACAGTTGAGTCTTAATAGATTTGGGCATCGAGGCCCTGAAAATAAGGGTATTGAATCAGTTCCATCGTAACTCATGCAAGAACTTTGAAAAGATAAAACTCCAGCAGTTTAACTAAAGAGACCCCTCACCACTCAGGTGATGATTTGAGTGAAATGAGGGGTATTATGATCACTGCTGAGAGTGTCTAGTCTGCAACTTATGCTGGAAACATGCCCTACTCTTAGGAGGCGCCGAAGATAGCTATTCCTGTTTGCAACTCCAGAGATACTATAGCTTTCTCTGTTTAGCTCCGGAGATGTTCCAAACTCCCGCAGAGCTTCGGAGAGCATTCCTCATTCCTTCAAAACTTTAGGTGTCATGGTCCTTTGGTATTGTCTCTAAAGATCATTGAAAACTTCCTTCAGAGATGCCCAAAATCATTGTTTCTGGTATTTGCATCCGTTGAATCAAAAAGAGAGAAGTTTTGCATTTTTCCATCAAATCCATGTACATTAGTCACTCGATCAGAAATTATAATCTTAAGTAATCTATCTCAATTAATCATAAAATAGAACAATCTTGCTAACTTATTTGGGTGCAGACATTAGGAAAGATGGACTCAGGAAGGAGAAAAAGAGAGGCAAAAAGATGTATTTCATGAGTGCAACTTGGCACTCATCAGGTGGTGAAGGATTATCCACTCTTTGGTTTGGTGTTGTATAGGTTGGTCATTGATATTTCATGCTCAAAGTTGTAGGAAAAATGGTTCACAAACATCTCCGCAAGCTCATGGAATGTCTTAATGCTGGAAGGAAGATGAGAAAACCATTCGGTGGCTTGACCACTGAGGCTTCTAGAAAATAGTCTCATCAAATAGGTATCATCATATGAGACCTCTAAGAAAGCTATGTAGAGCACTCTAAGGTGTTCCCTAGGGTCTCCCTTTCCTTTGTATTTGTCAAATTTAGGTGTTTCAAAATTTTTGGGAAAGGGAGGTAGATTAGAAATGCAAATAAGGTGAAAATACTAAACAAAATGCAATAAACATCAAGTTATACCTTGCAAGCAAATCTAATCCCATCAAGGGAAGAAGGAGCCTTTGCACCCAAAACAAGCTCCTTGACAAAGATTACCCTAGACAATGGATTTAAATGTGAAGTGCTACTAAATGTTGCAACTCACTATTCTAGCTCAAGAGTTATTTTGGCATGGTAACTTTGCATAAACTTGGATGATGAAAATGGCTTGGGAGATGTTCTATTTATAGATTTTTGGAAGGGATTTTGATCCAAGGGTGGAGATTGATTTGGAAGATCAATGGTAGAGGATAAAAATGATGTGGAGGGCCTAGATTCAATCTTGAATGAATGGAGGGCTAGGAATAAAAGTGATTCTTTTATTCATTTTGGGAAAATAGGTTATTTAATGAGCATGAGGGTGAAGGATTATTTTGAAATAAAAGATTCATATGGGGGAATGTAAATGAATTAAAAAATCATTTGGGGAATAGAGGAAATAAATGAGTATGGGGTTGTAAGGAGAAATAAATGTGATGTGGGATGTTTTTAAATAAAAAATTGAATTATGTGGATTTAATTCAATTTTTTATTTGGAGGATGTGGGGAAGGGTGTTAAACAAGGTTTGACCACCCAAATGAAGGGGTTAGGATTAATTAAATAGGGGTTTTATTTAATTAATCCTAGGGCTATGATGAGGTAGGCTAGGGTAGGCAATTAAATAATAGCTATTTAATTGTCTAGGGTAGGGATAGGTTAATTATAGGCTGAATTAACTACTTAACATGTTTTTAACTAATTAATTGGATTTAGTGAGAAAGGGAAAATTGATTTAATAAATATTGCATATTTATTAAATTAATTGGCTAAGGTTTGGACTATTGAATTAATGAAATTAATTCAATTTTGGGGACAAAATGGTATGAATTTGGAAAACGAAAGGGGTAATTAATTAAATAAAAATTTAATTAATTGGTTAGAAGGGAAATTGGTGTGTTTAGGGTTGTATTGAGTCAATTAGATGGTAGAAGACATTTTTAGGTGTCTACAGGAGGCATGTGTAATGTTCTATCAAATGGATATGGGCAAATATCCTCGAAGGAATATTGCTTTCTTTTGTTTCCATGTTGTATGTCGTCAACCTTTTGAATCAATGTTTAGACAATGCTAGATAAATCTTGTGGTGGTGGTTGTGGAACATAGGTTTGTTGATTTTGTATTAGTTGTTGGAGGAAAGGTTGAATTTGATTTTGGGGTGGATTTTGGTGTTGTAAGGTTTGGTTTTGGGTGATTTGATTTTGAAGAGAGGTGTTGTTGGTATGTGAGGAGTTGTTGGAGAACATGTGGTGGGTTTTTTGATTTTGGTTGGGATTTTGTTGTATAGTTTGGATGGAAGAGGTGATGGGTACTTGGGAGATTGGATATTGTAGTACGTGAAATTTGATGAAGGGTTGTTACATGGGTTAGTGTTGGATACGTTGTGGAGTGGTTGTGAGATTAAGTGGGTTATGAAAGATATGGTGTTAGCCTCAAGTTAGGGGGCACTTGTGGAAATGCTTGCATGTGTGGTGTTGTTGGGGATGTTTAGGGTGATTTGCGGTGTAGATGTGGTGATGGTGGATGTTGATATGGTCGATACATTTGGTGTAGTAGATGTGTTTGTGGGGATTGTGGATGTGGTAATATTTGAGTTTGTAGGAATTGTAGATGTAGTGATGTTTGAAGCTTGGTATGTGTTAGGGATGGTATGGGATGTGGATGGTTGGGATGATGTGGTGACGTTAGTTATGGTGACACCATTTTGAAGGAGGAATTCAAGATATCTATTAGGATCTGATTTTAGGACTCTATCGAGTATGTCCATAGAATCGACGTCTTGTGTGAAGTCTAGGACATCTTGATCTACTTGATTGGTGTTGGTTGGTAGTGCTTGTGGTTGGATAGGAAAATGATTTATCATAGCATTGGCATCAAATGATGGTAGTTGTTGGATTGTAGGGATGTTGTTTTGGTTGGTTGGTGGCATCCCCATGCCAAAGTTGATTCTAAAAGGTTCCATGTCCTTGTTTTTCTTAGCTTGGGATCTTGTCACGAGCATGCAATGGTTTTGGGGTGTGGATTTGTTTGGATGGATGAAGATTGAGACCTTAGAGAAGGGATTTCAAAGTATTAGACCCAATGATAGGTGATGATGGAAATGTGATGAGAGGTGAAGAAAGGTTTAGTCTTAAGAGAATACAATCCCAAAATTCTAAACCTAAGGGTGAATAATGATATGGATATGATATGGTAAGATATACGTTCTTAGCTTTAGAGAACAAAATCTCAAAAGTTCTAAACCTAAGGATGGTATGTATGGATAGGAAACCTTGGAGGTTAGGACCTCAAAGATAAATGGGTAATTTGATTATCAAAAAATTTTGACCAAAGGAGATGATCGGAGTGGACAAAGTAATATGAATGATTTTAGGATGAAAGTGAAAGGGGTGATGATGTGATTAAGATATTTCTAAGATGGTTTGGATAATAATCAACCAAGGAAGACCTTAGATGATTTAGATAAATGGATTTTTGGATGATAATCAACTAAGGAAACCCTTAGGTGATTTAGATGTTTTGAATGATTTGATGATGTTTGGGATGATGTTCAAATCAATGGTAAACTTAAATAAATCTAGATCTTTGGGTTACAAAATGGATGCTTCTTTTACTTAAGGTAGACTTATGACCTTAGGCAAAAGGAGGATGATTATTTTACTTGTAGGTAGACTAATGACCAACTAGCAAAATGGGATGTTAAAAGGATAATAAGATCTAGATTTAATTCTTTGCTCAAAGGTTGATTTGGGGATATGGCTTTAGATGTTGATTGAAACTTTGCTTTTGGATTTTGGATAATTTTGATTTTGGATAAGGTGGATAAGATTTTGGATAAGGTTGGGAAATTGTTGGATTTGGGATGAATTTTGAAACGGGTAGATTAAAGGTCCAATGAAAATCAAGATGTAGGGTTAGGTGGAGATGGAAAAGATGCATTAGGGTTAGGCTTAATGATTGATTAATGATATGAGATGAAGGTTCCAATAGCTACGATGATTTTTCTCTAAGGTTAAAATGGAGGTGTATGGATGAATTTTTTGGACAAAATGGTTGTAGGCTAGGGTCAAAGGTGAATTAGGCTTTTGATGGATTTTGACAAGATGACCATAGATTATGATTGGGAAAGACTCAAGGATTCCAAAACAATCTTTTAGACATGTGTGTAGTTTGATTTCTAGATGGTGCCAAATTATAGGGATAAGGTGTCAAAACAGAGGGTAATGGTGCTAGGGATCAGACAGATGGTGCCAAAATAGTGAATTAAGGTATAAGGAAAAATGGCGGCACAGATAAATTTTTAGGCGCCAAACAGAGAAGTTATGGCACCAAAATGGGACAGTGTCTTGGATTTTGTTTGGGTGTTTGGGAAATTTTGGAATTTTTTTTTATTTTGGTCTCAAACTTTTGGATTTTGAAGGTCAAATGATTGACTTGGGAGGTTTAAATGTTCAATGGTTTGGTTTGTCAATGAGATTTTCTTGGCAAGCATACAAACACTCCAAGAAAAAGAACACAATGGCCAAATATTTAATGGGAAGTACAAGCATTATGTGTATGTTCAAAAGCCCCTCAAGGCCAAATTTCCACGTCTATGAGCACAATCAAAAACACTTGAAGACAATGCTTAATCTACCTAAGGTCAATGGTGAATGGCGACTTGTCAACCCACACTTGGAATCTCCATCAACTCAAATGTCGTCACACCTAGAGCGTGTGTGTACATTCTTTTGTCTTTGTGAGAGAGGATGGGTAGGGGCATCCTAGAATGGAAGGATAACCCAATCACCCTCTCCCCGAAAATCTACAAGTAGATTATGCTAAGCCGGGGATTTTTGTCTCATCTCAAGGGAGCCTTATGGTGAGTAATCTTGGGGGAAAAACCTTCTATGCCCTTGCATTAAACAAGATGCCAAGGGGTTAAAAAGGGTAGGCTTATAACCAAAGGTGTTTAGTGAAGGATATTTGGGGGACTGACACGTTATGAGCATCTAGTAAGCCACTTAAGGCTTTAACCAATCATACTAGGAGTCTCATATACATATGGTACACCTCCATTCAAACTGGCATTGTACGGTAAGCGCTAATACCGGTTAGAATTAGCTTTTGCCTTATTCTTTTTTATATAGTGGACTGAATGAAAGTACCTCTTAGGGTCATCCCTTGGGGTGAGTACCTCTTTTCCCACCAAGGTAGGCCCTTCTCTAAAAATGAAAAAAAAAGAGAATAGAATAATTTCTCTTCACCCAAGATCCTTATGAAGGCTAGGGGAGAGGATACTTTTATTCTATCCCTTAGGATCTACTTGACAAATATGTGCAAGTGCACCAAACACGCCAAACAAATCTAAGTTCTTTTTATGCACTAAGATGAAATGTTCCTAAGTTTGAGCAAACAAGGTTTATTTTAGGTACACCAAATTGTAATGTTTTCTATGCTAAACACCCAAGTTTATTTTAGTGCACCAAAGTAAATGTTTCTAAGCTAACAAAAACCCTACAAGGAAATGTTAGTAGTTTTGATTTTGTTCTTTAACAAACATTCTTATCATCTGTGAAACCCTGCCAACACCTGCACAGACCCCAAAGTTAGCCTAGAGAATATCACCAAAACAGAGAGTAATGACACCTAAAATCAAACAAATAGTGCTAAAATCATAACCAATGGTGTCAATGTTGTAAGTATAGGCCTAACCAGTGTTGTCATTGATGTCAACATACTTTTGTTGCATTAATGATAAGGATTGGATGAACTGTTTGCTGGGGATATTGAGAAAATTGGTCATATCAGGAACAGTGAAGAACAATGAAGACAGTAAGGTAAAAGTCCAAGATAAGATTAAGGTCAAAGGATATGGTTTAAATGCTTTGTAGATATATGTCTTAAGGTGATCCAGTAGAGATTTCAGAGGTCTGCATGAAGATCTAAAGAAGTTGTGACTGCTCAAGTAAAACTAGTTTTGGCAGGTGTTCAGAGGTGACAGAGTGATACAGATAGGTCCGGTGAGATCTAGAAATGCATTATCCTATTCTGCGGATTTGGTGGAGTGTTTATTAAGTCCTTGTGAAGTGTCAAATGGATTGGTTCATGGTCTAGAGGTCTGCAAGCATCTATTTCTTTGTGATAGTAATGACAGACTATGTTCTTGAGGTTCCAGATGAAGGAGAGAAAGATTTCAGTAGGAAGATGTAGTGTGGATGTTCTTGGTTATTCAGGCAAGCTTGTGGAGGTCTTTGGAATGTGTTTAATTTGTGTTGGTGGTCTGCATTGGAGTTTGAGCTCGCAATTGAAGAATTACTTCCAGATGATGGTGTTCTTCTTGAGACTGGCTAATCGGATGAGTTACACATTCTGCGAATAATCTTGTAGATGTTTGCCGACTTAGATGGTTATTCCTAAATCAATGTCTTGTAGAAATAAGGGATTGTAAAGTCATTTCAAGGGTGTCTCATGAAGATGAGAGTGTGGTAGTGAGGAGGAGAGCGAAAGGTAGACCACAAGTATTGTGCTTAAATGGAACTGATTCAAGCATGGTGAAGATGTTATTCTCCAGTTCATATATGTGATACTTATTATTTTGTAGACAGTGTGTCTCTTGTAGGCAGTGAGCCTCTTATGAGCAGTGTGCTTAGGCAGTGAGCCCTAATTGGCATGTGCCATTTTATTCTTTCTATTCTTCTAACAGAGAATACAATCTTAGGTTAATTACCCCGTGGTTTTTCCCTTAACCGGGTTTTCCATGTCAAAATCTTGGTGTCTTGTGTGTTAATATGTTTCTGCTCTTGATTTAATGTATTATGTTTTCATGATTGATTTATCATTATGCTGTTGAATTACAAAGTGGATTTAAGTGTTTAACTACAAGAAAGTTTTATACAACTGATTCACCCCCCTCTCAGTTGTCTTCCCTAAATCTAACAATTGGTATCAAAGCTAAGTTCCTCTGAAGTTTGAAGGAACCAACTTTAATCTCTGGAAAAGTCGCATGAAATGTCACTTGCAATGTATGGGAATGCAATACTGGAACATAGCTACAACGAAGTATACCCTTCCACAGAATGGCCTGAAAACCCCAACTAAAATCACAGATGCTAAAAACAATATGCGAACTAAAGAAGCCCTTCTCAGTGCCTTTCTGATTCAGAGCTTTTGAATGTTGTTGATCTACAAATTGCTTTTGAGATTTGGGAAAAATTGGAACTTCTGCATGAAGGAGACAAGTATGTTAAATGTGCAAGGTTACAGAGTCTGAAAGGAAAATTTAAAAATTTGAAGATGAGAGAAGATGAAAATATCACTACTTTTATGCCAAGAGTAAATGAGCTTATTTGTGGGATTAGATGTGCTGGTGGAGTCTTGGATAAAGATGAGATTGTTGGCAAAGTTCTCAGATCCCTTCCTACTTATAAAATCAAGGTTGCTTCCATTGAAGAATTCAGAGCCCATACAGCTATCACAAGAGATCAATTGGTTGGTAAATTGGTTGCATTTGAATTGACCGAGTTTGGAGATGCCCCCCCAAGATTGAATCTGCATTCAAAGCCAGTGCATCTGTAAAGGGTAAACAAAGGTTTGATCTGGGAGAAAACTCTTCAAGAAAACTATCATGGTATGAAAAAGCAAGAAAATACCTGGAAGAAGAAGAAGCGGAAACTGCTCAACTTGAAGCCCTCATTACAAAAAGATTGGCAAGAGGATCCGGTAAGTATGAAGGAAAATTGCCTTTTAAGTGTTTTAATTACAATAAGATTGGTCATTTTGCCTCAAGGTGTCTAGAAAGATTTTCAAGGCCAAAACCTAACAAATCAAGGTTCCAAAAGAATTGTTACTATGTTCATGAAGATGATGATAATGAAGGAGTAACAGATGATGAATCAAAATCAAGAAACAAATCCAGAAGTGATTGGATGTTTATTGCCATCAAGGAAGAAGATCCAATGCCCTCATAATCTGTCAATCACAAAGTTGTAGAAAGAGCTCTGGCTGCCTAAGTTGAAGAAAAGGATGATTGGGTCATTGACAGTGGATGCTCTCACCATATGACAGGTGACAAAAGTAAGTTCATAGATTTGGAAAGGTATGAAGGAGGAGTGGTAAAGTTTGGTGATAATTCTGCTCGTAGAATCAGAGGTAGATGAACTATTTCTTTTGATGGAAGGAACAAAATTGGTAATGTACTGTATGTTGAACGATTGAAGCACAATCTTCTTAGTGTTGGACAGTTGGTGGACAAAGGCTATGATCTCTGATTCAAGAATGGAAAATGCAAGATCTTTGAAAGTTTTGGAACAGAGATTGCATCCGATACTCAAACTAAAGGTAATATCTTCCACTTGGTTGGTACTGGTAAAAGTTGCTTATGTGTTCAAGTTGATCAGAGTTGGTTGTGGCATAGGAGAATGTGTCATGTGAATTTTGATGATATCACCAAGATAAGTAATACTCAGGCAGTAAGAGATCTTCCAAAACTAGTGAAACCTACAAATAGTTTGTGCAAAGAATGTCAGTTGGGAAAACAAAGCAGAGTCTCATTTAAAGAAAGGAACAAGCTTCTACCAGATTATTGGACTTAGTTCATACTGATCTTTGTGGTTCGATAAGAATTAGGAGTGTGCAATGTGATAGATACTTCATGTTACTAATTGATGACTATTCCCAGATGATGTGGGTAACTTTTCTGAAAGAGAAATCAGAAGCTCTTGAGAAATTTAAAATATTCAAGGCTATGGTAGAGAATGAAACTAGATTAAAATTGAAATGTCTAAGGTCTGATAGAGGTGGAGAATTCACATCCGATGAGTTCATAGAAATCTTTGAGAAACATGGAATAAAGAGATAGTTGTCTACTCCTAGGACTCCATAGTAGAATGGAGTAGTTGAGAGAAAAAACTGGACCATCCAGGAAGCATCTAGGACCATGATGATGGAAGCAAATGTTCCTCAGATCTATTGGAGAGAAGTTGTCAGCACTGCAGTCTATACTCTCAATCGAGTACAAATCAGAAGCAATACTAGTAAGACTCCTTATGAACTTTGGTTTGGCATCACTCCTATTGTGATGTATTTTAGAGTTTTTGGTAGCAAATGTTACATTAAAAGAGATGAAGATCTAGGAAAGTTTGATGCTAGAAGTGATGAAGGAATATTCTTGGGTTACTCTACTCAAAGCAAAGCATACTGGTGTTATAACAAGAGACTGAGAAAGATAATAGAAAGTACAAATATGAAGGTTGATGAAGGAATTGAAAAACCCTCAAGGTTTTATGAATATGATGAAGAAGATCATAATGGTGTTCTGATTCAAGGAGCCCAAGCCTCTTCTAAAAGACAAATTCAAATTGATCTGGTAAATCAGGAAGAAGAGATGAGTTTTGATGACCCTGATCAAGAATCAAAATTACAAGAAACTCCCAAAGTTCCCAGGTATGTAAGATTGAACCACTCTGAAGATCAGATCATAGGTGATAAAAGCAAAGGTGTACAAACAAGAAGGAGGATTGCTCAAGATTCAGAAGAGTATTATTTGATTTCAAAGATTGAACCTAAGATAGTGAATGAAGCTTGCAATGATGAAAACTGGACTAAAGCAATGGAGGAAGAGCTGATGCAAATTGAGAAAAATCACACTTGGGATCTTGTTCCTAGACCTAGAAACAAGAATGTGATTGGAACCAAATGGGTCTTCTGAAACAAACTAAATGAAATTGGTGGAGTAATCAGAAATAAAGCTAGATTAGTTTGCAAGGGTTACTCTCAAATAGAAGGAGTTGATTTTGAAGAAACTTTTGCTCCGGTGGCAAGAATTGAAGTAGTCAAATTATTTCTTGCTTTTGCTTCCTTCAAGGACTTCAAATTATATCATATGGATGTCAAAGTCTACCTTCCTGAATGGTGACTTGGAAGAAGAAGTATACATTGAGCAACCGGATGGATTTCAATTGTCTAATCATGGTGATATGGTCTGCAAGTTGAAGAAAGCACTGTATGGACTAAAGAAAGCACCAAGAGCCTGGTATGAAAGATTGGATAAGCATCTTTTGAAGATTGGTTTCAACAAAGGTACTACTGACAGTAATTTGTATTTCAAAATTGATCATGAAAACATCTTGATTGTTGAAGTGTTTGTTGATGATATCATTTTTGGAGGAAGAGCTAGTATGTGTAAAACTTTTGCAAATCAAATGAAAAGTGAGTTTGAGATGTCCATGCTTGGTGAAATAAATTTCTTCTTGGGTCTACAAATCACTCAAACAAAGAAAGGAATCTTCATTTCTCAGACCAAATATGTGAAAGAATTGTTGAAGAAATTCGGGATGGAAGACTCAAAACCAATGAATACTCCCATGGCAACTGGATGTAAATTAAACAAAGATGATGACTCTCCTAAGGATGATTAGAAAAAGTACAGGTCAATGATTGAAGGATTGTTGTATCTCACTCAAACTAGACCTGACATTATGAATGTTGTTGGTCTTGTTCCTATATTTCAAGCTGATCCTAGAGAATCTCATGTCATGGCAATCAAGAGGATTTTTATATATCTAAAAGGGACAGTTGAATATGGATTGTGGTATCCTAGAGATCATGATTTCTCTCTTGATACATATACAGATGTGGATTGGGCAGGAGATGTGGATGACCAGAAGAGTACCAATGGTGGAGCATTCTTTTTGGGGAAGAGATTGGTTTCTTGGATGAGCAAGAAACAAGAGGCAATATCTTTGTCTACTGCAGAAGTAGAATATATTGCAGTAGCAGGTAGTTGCACTCAAGTTTTGTGGATGAAACAAATGCTAAGAGACATAAGAGTGGAGTATGAGGAGCCTATCACAATCTTCTGTGATAATTCAAGTGCAATAAATATATCTAAGAAACTCGTGTTGCATTCAAAGACTAAACATATATCCATCAAGTTTCACTTTTTGAGAGAGCAAGTGAACAAGAATGAAGTCAGATTGGAGTTTGTGCCTTCCAAGGATCAAATTGCAGACATCTTTACTAAACCTCTACCTAAGGACTCTTTTGCATATCTCAGGGAGAATTTAGGGGTTATTGCCCCTTTGGTGATGAGCTAAGGTGCACTGATGTGCATCAGTCTAGTGGGTATCACAGTCATATCTTGTGGTCTAGATTGATGATGGGGAGCTGCTACTCAGGGGGAGCAGCTAGTATGATTCTGAAATGTTGGAGTTGCAAGTATGTGCCCTTTGCCATTGATGTTAAAGGGGGAGAGAAGACATGTGAAAAACAAGTGGTTGCTGATCAAAGGGAGAGCAGTAAAGGGAGAGAATACATGTGAATGGTTGTTGCTGATAGGGGAGTTATGACAATGAGGAGAAGTTCTTGTCTTGATGGTTAAAATAATTTTTCACATCATATGTTGTCATCAATGACAAAGGGGGAGATTGTTGCAAGTATGGGCCTAACCATTGTTTTCATTGATGTCAACATACTTCTGTTACATTAATGATAAGGATTGGATGAATTGTTTGCTGAGGATATTGAGAAAATTAGTCATATCAGGAACAATGAAGAATAGTGAAGACAGTAAGGTAAAAGTCCAAGATAAGATGAGGATCAAAGGATACAGTTTAAAGGGTTTGTAGATATATGTCTTAAGGTGATCCAGTAGAGATTTCAGAGGTCTGTATGAAGATCTGAAGAAGTTGTGGCTGCTCAAGTAAAACTAGTTTTGACAGGTGTTCAGAGGTGACAGAGTGATATAGATAGGTCCGATGAGATCCAGAAATGCATTATCCTGTTATGTAGATTTAGTGGAGTGTTTAGTAAGTCCTTGTGAAGTGTCAAATGGATTGGTTCATGGTCTAGAGGTACGCAAGCATCTATTTCTTTGTGACAGTAATGACAGACTGTGTTCTTGAGGTTCCAGATGAAGGAGAGAAGGATTTCAGTAAGAAGATGTACTGTGGATGTTCTTGGTTATTTAGGAAAACTTGTGGAGGTCTTTGGAATGTGTTTAGTTCATGTTGGTGGTCTACATTAGAGTTTGAGCTCGCAATTGAAGAATTACTTCTGGATGATGGTGTTCTTCCTGAGACTGGCTAACCAAATGAGTTACACATTTTACGAATAATCTTGTAGATGTTTGCCGACTTAGATGGTTATTCCTAAGTCAATGTCTTGTATAAATAAGGGATTGTAAATTCATTTCAAGGGTGTCTCACAGAGATGAGAGTGTGGTAGTGAGGAGGAGAGAAAAAGGTAGAGCAGAAATATTGGGCTTAAATGGAACTGATTCAAGTATGGTGAAGATGCTATTCTCTAGTTCATGTATGTGATACTTATTATTCTGTAGACAGTGTGTCTCTTGTAGGCAGTGAGCCTCTTGTGAGCAGTGTGCTCGGGTAGTGAGCCCTAATTGGCATGTGCCATTTTGTTCTTTCTATTCTTCTAACAAAGAATACAATCTTGGGTTAATCACCCCATGGTTTTTCCCTTAATCGGGTTTTCCAAGTTAAAATCCTGGTGTCCTGTGTGTTAATGTGTTTTTGCTCTTGATTCAATGTATTATGTTTTCATGATTGATTTATCATTATGCTGCTGAATTACAAAGTGGATTTAAGTGTTTAACTGCAAGAAAGTTTTGTACAACTGATTCACCCCCCTCTCAGTTGTCTGCCCTAAATCTAACAGTCAAAGGACTAACATGTAAGTGTTTTAACTGACATTAGGGAATAAAACTAGAATGGCACCACATATAAGCAAAATGGCACTAATCCTACAGATAGTGCTAAGATTTACAAAAATGGCATCAAAGGGTGTTTATACCTACATTTACCTTGTTCACTAAACCTGATAATGCCAAACTTTGTATGAATAGTGCCAAAATGATGCAGTGTTGCTAAAACCTGCTAAAAAACACATTAGCTTTCAAAAATATTGACTCAAACAAGGTTAGAGTCTCTCCCCCTACCAAGTAACACTCCAAAAGCCAAGTTATATGTGAGAAACAAGTCAAATTTGCATTAGAATATACTAGAGTTAGATGAAAAAACCATTGTAAGTAGCCCTAAATTTTTTTTGACATTATGCCTCCTTGTTTTTGTGTTAGTCTAATAGAAACAGAGAAGAAAGAAATCTAAAATCTTGCCAAAAGCTTATAAAAAGTCTTAAGACAAACCACCAAGACAAAAGGGTTAGTCAAATGTCATAGACAAATGGTGCCAAAACAATAGGGAATGGCACCACAAATTAGGAAAATGGCACCACTACGCGACTCGATGGTGCCAAACAAAGATCTTTTAGTGCTAAACCCTACAAAACACATCTTTTTCACAAAAAAACGCAAACAAACTTAGTTAGCTTGGGACCATGGGGTCCCACCGGGTGTGCCAAATGAAGTCAAGGAAAACTAGTAAGGTAGAAAACATAAACAAAATGCATAAATAACACAAGTTTATACCTTAAAAGTGATCCTCCTCCTTGATAAGGTAGAGAGAGTGCACCCTTACTCTCTAGCTTCACCCATGGCTATGTGTGTGTATGTGAAATGCTCTCAAACTACAATGTAGATCACTCATAACCTAGGTCAAAGATGGAGAGATGAAAGATATTTTAGCATAATAACAATATTCAAAGATTGCATGATGAAATGGCTTAGGAGAGGTTGTATTTATAGGCATTTTGGAGGGGGATTTGATCCAATGGTTGAGATTAAATGTAGAGATCAATAGATGAGGATGAATGTAAGATGGAGGGCTTAGATTTGATCACAAAGATTGGATGGATGAGAATAAAGGTGAATTTTTAATTCACCTTGGAAAGGGGTTTGTATTAATGAAGTTAGATGAGAGGGATTAGAAGTGAATTTTTAATTCACATGGGGAAGAGCTCCATTAAATGAACACTAGGATAAATTAGGTGTTGTAATGAGCTCATTAATGAAATTTAGGACAAATGTGAACAAAAAATTGCGTTATGTGGAATAAAGACTAATTTTTTAGTTGGGAGATGTGGGGATGAGTGTTAAGTGAGGTTTGACCAAACTAATCAAGAGGATTAGTTTAATTAATATGGTTGGAAAAAATTAGTAGGTGGATTAATTAGGAGTTAAAATTCATTAAATAAGAGTTTATTTAATTAATTTTAGGTCTAGGGGTCATGTAGACTAGGGTAGCTAATTAAATAATAGGTATTTAATCAACTAGGTTAGGGGTAGGCTAATTAGTAGGCTAAATTAATCAAATAAATATAATTTATTTAATTAATTAGGTTTAATGAGATGGGGAAAATTAACCAAATAAATATTTGCATATTTATTTAATTAATTGGGCTAATGTTAGTAAGTGCAACTATTAAATTAATTAAATTAATTCAATTTTAGGGATTAAATGAAGAAAAGGGTAAATGAATGAAATAATTAATTAATTAAAATTTAATTAATTAATTAGAGGAGAGATTAATGATATGGGTGATGTCGAAGGTTGGTTAGATTGTCAAGGAATTTTTAGGTGTCTACACCTACAACTGTCATTTCTTATAAAACCCTATATTTTATATAAGTCCCCTTGATTGGAACAACAAAACATATCCAACTAGGTTATCCTGCAAGTCAAGACTTGACAGTATAAACCTTTGGGTAGTCTTTTTTTGGGTTTCTTGGGATAAGATTCATTTCAAGAGAGGTGAGATACTCTATATTTCATCTGCATTGTTGTGTGCAAAAACACCCATCAACACTCTCCTCAACTCCCTATCTTTCTAGGGGCCTCGATTCTACTTTCTAAGGCATAGAGGGAAATTGAATCACATCTTTATTTTCTTCCTTTTGTTTTGGTTGCATTGTAATAGAGAAGGCTTAGTTTATCTAAAAATAACACTTTTGGAATAAATTACCTTTTGTGCAACAAAATCCCAAAGCTTGTATCCTTTCACACTATAACTATATTTGATGAAGATACATTTAACAAACTTGTTATCCAATTTTGTCTACTTCTCCTTTGGTGCATGTGCATATGCCTTGTAACCAAAAACACTTAGATGTCTAAGTGAAGGCTTGTAGCTTGACCACACCTCCATTAGAATCTTGCCAAAAATCTAATGTAGGAGACCTGTTTATCAGGTAGCAAGAAATACTACAACTTTAGCCCAAAAGTTTTGTTCTATTCCAATACCATTTAGCATATCCTTAGTCTTCTCCATCAAGGTCCCATTCATTCTCTCTACAACTCCATTTTATTGTGAAGAATATGAATTTGTCTTCTATCTTTGGATACTACAATCTTTACAGAATGTTTCAAAATCATTAAAGCAAAATTCACTACCATTATCTACCCTCAAGAATTTTATCTTCTTTCTAGTTTGCAACTCAACCATTCCTTTAAATTCTTTGAAATGTCTAAAAACATTAGTTTTATTCTTCATAAAATAAACCCATGTCACCATACTGAAATCATCAATAAAAGAAACATAATAAACTGATTTACCAATAGAAGGAACATCAACTAGGCCAAATACATTTGAATCAATTAGATCCAAAATACAAGAATACTTATGAGAACTTGAGTAAAACTAAATGCAGTTTTGTTTGCCACAAATACAATGGTCACAAAAGTTAAATTCAAGATTAAAGTCATCCAACCCAATGACAAGGTTTTTGTTAGTTAAGGTTTGAAGACCCTTCTCTCCTATGTGTCCAAGTCTTTAGTGCCATAACATGGTCTTCTCTATAGACAACTTTGATTTGTTAGATATAACACCCTTGGGTACCCAAAATTAATGACCATCCACTGAACAAGAAACCATCTCTTTTTATAGAGAAGTACTCTCTGACTTAATCTTAACATAAGTGCTATTGCACTCAACCATGCATGCTTCAAGCTAGACAATGTACTTAATTTGCTTCCTCTTACTATCACCATAGCACCTTTCACCATTTTCACACCTACTTCAAAAAACTATACATGCACACCTAATCTATTAGCTTGCTAATAGATAATAAATTTCTTACTAGCCCCAAGATATACAAGACACTATCAAATAATCTAACTCTATCATCGCAAAATAGCACACGATTACTTCCATGGCCAACAATGTCAAGGAAAGAATTATCACCCAAATACACCTTACCACCATCATATTTTTCATACTTATTGAACTCGTTTCTATTAGGAGTAATATGGAAAGATACACCCGATTCAATCAACCATGTAGTACCACCTACATGAGTGGCCAAGGCTGCAATAAAAGTGTTTCCATCTTCTTTTTCAGACTCAGAATGAGAATCTTGCTTCTTCTTCTTTTTCTTCTCTTCTTTACAATCCTTTTAGAAGTGTCTAGATCCACATTTCTAGCATATCACCTTGGACTTACTAGGAGATTTTGATCTCCCCTTATTCTTGGACTTAGAACGGTCATGTTGCTTCTCATTCTTGCCTCGTTCTTTTGGTCTTTCTTGAACACTCAAAGCCTCTTTGACATCCATAGAGACCTTCTTTCTCATTTCCTTAGAGAGTAGAGAACCAACAACATCCTCCATCTTCAAGGTGACTGAAGTGCCCCTACGGCCATGACTAGTCCATCCCATGAGTCTAACAACAAACATAACAAAGTTTGGCACCTTTCTTCTTCATCCATCTTCACCCCCACTGACATCAATTGATTCACCAACATATTGACAGTTTCTAGATGCTCAGAAATGCATCCACCTTCCATTCTCAAGGAATACAACTTCTTCCTCAAGAAAATCTCATTTACTAGAGATTTGGCTTGATATATCTCACCCAACTTCTTCCATTACTTCTTTGAAGTGGGTTCTTCATGGACATTTATTAGAATAGAGTCTGCAAGGCATAGTCATATGCGACCTTTAGATTTTCTATACATTACATCATATTTTGTAGCCAAAGTTAGATATGTAGGCCTTTGGACATTATCGTCTACTGCATCCCATAGATCCCAATCAATCAACAGATCTTCCATCTTGAGGTCCCATGTTTCAAATTTCGTGCTAGAAAACTTCTCTACCTCTATTCTTCCAGATGTGCTCGCCATCTCTACTATCCTACAATACATAACATGAGATACTCTACACAAGCTCCCACTTAAACCTTAATTAGCTCAAAAAACTTTGCACCCAACAAACAAAACCAAAATTGGCCAGGCTCTGATACCACTTATAAAGAAGCAAATGTGTGTGGAAATGCTTCCTACGCTAACCTTGAGAGGATTATTATACAAATTTCAATTCAACTATTACAGAGATTTCAAGAAATACATATGAATTAGTATAATAGAATAACAATAAAACATAACATAATGATTTATGCAGGGAAAACCCTTTCGAGAGCAAAACCTCACACTCTAAAACTTGCACAATGTATTATCAAATCCTGAAACAAATTACAACACACTTGCAATGCATGTTCTTATAGGAGTTTTCACCTGAACTAAATCCTAGGGGGATTTTGGTAGCATAAGACTCACATCACACAAATGACCCCTCAAACACTCAATTTATAGGAGTTTCAATACCTATTAAATTATAACTATCTCTCCAAACATGGCATTCCTTTTTTGACTCCTAAAATCATGCTTGTCAAGTTTCCAATGGTAAATTCCTTTTTACAAGCTCTTTCCATTCTAGCAACTCTTACACATCTTACAAGTTGTCATAATTGCATTTAGCAACTTCCATGATACTAAGTGATAAATACAAAATTACCAAAAAACATACAAGTGACATGTGCCACTCCAAGTGGGATGAACAGGATATGTGTGTAATAAATATAAATAAATCAATACTTCGAATATTAGGATTTGCAAGGTGTATGACACACCTAATCCTAATACATAAGTCCAAAAAATAAAGGAATGACCTTTAAATTTCCAAATTTGAAAAGGATAAGAAAAAAAAAATCCCATAAAAGAAGGAAAATATATGGACTAATTATCTTATTCTACCTAAGTCATAAAAAAATAAATAAATTAAGTAAAACACTACCAAAAGACCATATCTTTCGTAGATAAAAAACTAACAAAACTAACATGCTGAGTATTTTAATAGTAGATTATTAACGAAACATTAACAAAAATATTCCCAACATTTTGGCTTCTTTAGTGATCTAGAGACATTTAACAATAATTTGGATGGTAAGAATTTGTGGTGAGTGGCAGGTATAGAGTGGTCAAAGAGTGTCTAAGGGAGATATGAAGGCATCGTATGAGAAATCATTGTCAACGGGTTGCATGGCTTGATATGAGAACAAAAATTGCGATAGTGTACGTTGGTAGATAGATGGGAGATGAACTCCATAGCAAAATACTTCGGCTAGAAAAAGGAATGACACCCATATCCAACAAGAATAAGAAACATAAGTTACTTTTTGAATTAAAACCACTTCTATAAACTTATATATTAAACATTTAGAAAAAGGAATGACAAAGATATCCAACATGAATAAGAAACATAGTTACTTTTTAAATTAAAACGACTTCTATAAAGTCATTTATTAAACATTTATATAAATAAAAAAATAGTAAAGGGTGGTTAGTTATTATTCATGGCCTATCAAAACAAAGACATGAAGCCACCCAACTAAGCCCCTCATCTTTTATATGAGAACCTAACTAAGCCCCTCATCTTTTATATGAGAACCTTTTGTGCATAGTTCTTGGCCATGACAATTGATTTTTTTAAAAATTTACTATAATATTTGTTGTGGAGTTAATGGGCCTTTGATCTGTTGGTGAAATTGAATGGTTCTGAATGAGTGCACTAGGGATCAAGTCTTGTTGGATGTAAGGCCTTGATATCATAAGGGATGAGTTGAAAATGTAGGCTTATGCTCCTATATCGATTTGATACTATACATAGTTACTTTTTTAATTAAAACCACTTCTATAAACTTATATATTAAATATTTATATAAAAAAAATATAATAAAAAGTGGCTATTTACTATTCATGGCCTATCAAAACAAAGACACGAAGCCACCCAACTAAGCTTCTCATCTTTCATATGATAATCTTTCGTACAGATAGTTCTTGGACATAACAATTGCTTTTTTAATTAATTATACACATTATTTTCAAATGTACCATAATATTTGTTGTGGAGTCAATAGGCCCTTAGTCTACTAGTGGACTTGAATGGTTCTAAATGAGCCTACCAGGAATCAAGTCTTGTTGGGTGCAAGGCCTCGACACCATAAGGGATGAGGTCAGGATATTCCCTTCTTTGATAGAATGGATACCCTTTAGTCCTTCGCTCTCAGCCGAAAAGGTTTCAGCTTGAGGCTGCCTTCTTTGATAGAATGGATACGCTTCGGTTCTTCGCTCTCAACGGAAAAGGTTTCAACTTAAGACTCATACCCCTGTATCGAATTGCTAAAACGATTATGTGGGTGTGATATAAAACCCTCCCAAAAATAAAATAAAAATTGTTATGGAGAATAAAAGGACAGTTATTCTAGAACTTTAAGATTGAAAATAGGCTTCCAATTTCCAAAACGTAAGTAAAATAGACTCATCTCATACATCACCACACTCACATCAAAAGAAGAGTTTGATTTATCTGAAATTAGCGTGTCCTCCACTTGGTAAACAAAACAAGAGGACAATCACGCGCATCAAAAATCTCTCTACTTTCGGCCAAAGGCTGAAGTTGACACGCATCAATTCGGAACTTTATTCAGTTTAGCTCAGTGCTGTACAAGTGATATATATCATACTGTAAAGATTCATTTTTGTCTTCTCCTTTTGTCGCAGAAGCAAAAGATCTCATTTTCTATCCCTGGTTTATTCACGTCGTTGGCATGTGGAAAAACTGGTGCTAATTTTAGGTACACAGAGAGACGTTGTTATAGAACGTGTCAGGAAATGTCTGCATATCACGGGTGCTCAGAAGATGACAGCGTGCATTGCTTCACTTTATGGACTTGAATTGACATCAATGGAGATCATATATTGTACCATAAACCACTAAAGATGCTGTGTCTTCATCTTGCTCCAATAAATGACACATATATATTTTAACTATTTTAAAGATCTCTGTATTGATTCTTCCATAGGATTTGACTTCTCTGTATCAATTCTTCCATAGGATTTGACTGGTTTTAAAGATATCTGTATCCCATTCGACCTAAAATTTGTGTCCAATAGAACTTCTCATTCCCACCATTCAAATCTTCTTGTTAGTAAGATAGATTGCTATGATGTGAAGTATATATGAAAGTAATATTAACAATAAAATTGCTAGTTATACACATGTAAAAGAAATAGAATTGAGCAAAAGTTTACTGATTTATCCATTTTATAGAAGACATATTCTAGAGGGAGATGTATGGCTATCTATCTTCCACTAATTGCGTGACCTATATTATTGCTAAACAATAAAACATCCAGTTATACACATGTAAAAGAAATAGAATTGAGCAAAAGTTTAAAAATTTATCCATTTTATACAGGACATACTCTAGAGGGAGATGTATGACTATCTATCTTCCACTAATTGCGTGACCTATATTATTACTAAACAATAAAATATATAGTTATACAAATGTAAAAGAAATCGAATTGAGAAAAAGTTTACTGATTTATTCATTTTATAGAGGACATATTCTAGAGGGAGATGTATGGCTATCTATCTTCCACTAATTGTGTGACCTATATTATTACTAAACAATAAAATATCTAGTTATACACATGTAAAAGAAATAGAATTGAGCAAAAGTTTACTGATTTATCCATTTTATACAGGACACACTCTAGAGGAAGATGTATGGCTATCTATCTTCCACTAATTGGGTGACCTATATTATTACTAAACAATAAAATATCTAGTTATGCACATGTAAAAGAAATAGAATTGAGCAAAAGTTTACTGATTTATCCATTTTATGGAGGACATACTCTCGAGGGAGATGTATGGCTATCTATCTTCCACTAATTGTGTGATCTATATTATTACTAAACAATAAAATATCTAGTTATACACATGTAAAAGAAATAGAATTGAGCAAAAGTTTACTGATTTATCCATTTTATAGAGGATATATTCCAAAGGGAGATGTATGGCTATCTATCTTCCACTAATTGTGTGACCTATATTATTATTAAACAATAAAATATCTAGTTATACACATGTAAAAGAAATAGAATTGAGCAAAAGTTTACTGATTTATCTATTTTGTAGAGGACATATTCTAGAGGGAGATGTATGGCTATCTATCTTCCACTAATTGCATGACCTATATTATTACTAAACAATAAAATATCTAGTTATACAGATGTAAAAGAAATAGAATTGAGCAAAAGTCTAATGATTTATCCATTTTATACAGGACATACTCTAGAGGGAGATGTATGGCTATCTATCTTCCACTAATTGTGTGACTTATATTATTACTAATATTTATCACACCATCTAATAGTTATACATTAATGTATATATAATGTTACAAATTTGCAAAGCTAAATAACCATTACATGAAATTTGAAACAATTGAGCTTCCACATGACTCTTCAACTTATGACATTTGGATCGAACAATGTGATGCAGTCATGGATGGAGGATCAAATGAAGGACTGCCCAACCATGCAAGAAAAACACACAATTCACATTCACAATGGAACAACATCACTAAATTTATTAATTTTATAGTCATGAATAATTATAACTTGTCACAATCGGATTTCTACATAATAGGACACAACCATTTGATTACAAAACATGAAATTACAACATCCCCATGATATTACAACACATTTCCATTTGTTGAGCTTCAAAACAATTATTCTCTCCACAACATCTCAATACTCTAACTCCCAACTCAAACTGGACTATTTTCTAAAGATTATGAATGATGTTTATATATCAGTGTCAATCCTTGGGAATGATCTACATTGGCTACAAGGTGGCACAAAACTCTATGCCACATGAAATGTGTAGTTAGCTAAGTGTATGGATAAGTCTGATAATCAAGTGCACGATGATCTTAGAATGCAATATCTTCATGTAGTGCTCATCTTAAGCTCTCCCCGGTCAAATGTATCTTTGTATGTATTCCTTTATTGGTGCAACAAACTTCCAAAAAATTGGTACAAGTGTAGAATAGTGAAACTATGTAAACCTGATAGCTCAGTAAAGGTTCAAAAACCAAGTTGCACATCTATGGCACTTCACATCTCCTATAACATGGATATGATGTTGATGCAACATTATAGAGCATATTATCCAAACCGCAAGATCAAGTATGCATTTGTTGTGGCATGTGGTGATTCTTTGACAACTAGCTTTTGATTCGAAACCTGCAAACAAATAAAAAGTGAAAGAAAATATTTTTTGATTGATGCAAAATTGTTCTTACACCTTAGGATGCTCCTACATCACAATGTCAAATGCAATGATCAATTATGGATCCACCCTTTCAATTACAAAAGTAACAAAACTATTGGCTTTTGGTTATATCACATGTTGAGTGGGCCTTAGGATTAATGCACAAAGATGAAGGGATAAACTATGATCACTATGCACTTTTAAACTACATTATAAAGAACCACATAAAAAATGCATACATACTACAAAGCATATGCAATTCCCTTGAATAACATAAAACATACCAAAACCCCTTGTTTTTTAGTGTCTTCTTTTCTCTCTTCTATTTTGTTGATGTGAATAGTGTATAATAAGACACTTGTCATGATCATAGATTGTCCTAAGGTTTTATCCTTGAATATATAAGCAAGGGCTCTCATGCACTTTTTTCATCTTGTATACATTGTATTATTATTGGCAATATATCATTATTTCATTGCTTATCTCTTGTGTGGAAGGTTATTTGGTGTTGTAGAAGAGTTTTGCTCCCATGAATCCTTTTTTTGACTTTTGCATGGTATTAGAGCTTTGAATCTACAAGCATTCTCTTATTTAGGAGATTTTTCCAAGCTTTTTCATATGGTACATCTTAGAGAAAAAATGACCTCACTATTGAGTCCAGAGGCTCCAAAGCCTATTGATAGACAATTATAATTTTTTTTGAGAGCTCCATTGATGATTGCACATAAATCCATATAGTTGTATAGCCTCTGTATTGTGTCTATGTTGGCTTTGTGGCATCACTACACTTGTCTGTGTTAGACCTTTGTGTCCTCTGGTATGCTTCATTTTTTCAATTATCTTTCATTTTTTATAATATATTTTTTTGAGGGTACAAACCTTGTGCAAAGATGATTCCTATGTCCTATAGTGGGTGGTTGCAAGTGGCTAGCCCTTGTCGTGACCAAATAGAAATCGTGCCACCACCAATAGTTCAATTCACCACCTAATTGCATCCTTTGCCTCATGCCCAACAACCTCTACATGTATAGTAGGTGACAACATGGCACTGCCACCTCTTGCTCCACTCTCAAGGGCCAAAACCACGTAATGGCCCCAAAACAATTTTGTTGGGTGAATATTTTTTCGTTAACTCACTAACGGCAAAATGGTTATATCAACCACAACTATGATTAGACAAAGTCTCTCCTCTCAGCAAGGGGAGGTTCCCTCTAGTTGCTTAACTATTACAAACAAATAACTTATGAAACTTATGTACACTAAACACTATATTTGTGGTGGTTCCATTTCATCTCATTCTCTTTTTTCAGAATAGATGTTTCTACTTCAAGATGATAATTTCAATGAAACTGATATTAAAGAACTTATAAACTATCACAAAACTGCAGAAACACAAAGTCTTCTGTCGCCTCACTTACTAATTGCAAATAGAACTATTTGAAGTTGAATGCAGCCCAAAGTCTTCACTCTTCTCCAAAATGATATAAGTAGATTGAATACAACAACTTGTAGTGCAAAGTCTTCAAACTATTTTACTGTCACAAACATAAACACAATCCTCACAAATGATTTGATAACACAAAGTCTATCACAATCAAATTAAGAATGCTCTTTAATCACTTGAAACAATCTCCACACTTCAATTATTACCAAAGAAGGTTATGATAGTAAGACGTAAGAACAATGCTATCATAACACAAATAACTCCAAGACAAAAATTGAAATTGAACTTGCTTTCTTGTATTGCTAAATATTTGATAATTGATTCTCACAAAGAAACACAAAGTCTTGATTTACTTTTCAATTCACCAGAGTTTTCTTGCAATAGACAAAAGATAAAAATTACATAAGAGGTCCTCTTTATTTATAGGGAGGAGCCTGGAGCAAAAATCGGAAATCTACAACTACTTTGACTTATTCAAAAAAAGAGTCCTATTTGACTTAGGATTTCCTTTGTTCCATATGTAATTACATTTTATAAAAATGCATATGGATATGTCCAAAACTAATTACAAATTACATATACAAAACTAAAAATAGACTAAGGCATGAAGAAGAATTTCAGCTACCACCATTATTCTTCTTTAGAAAATCTCGTTACATGGTCTTCACTGCTAACATCTCATACACATCTAGTCCAGCTGTATTGTTTGAAATAGTATGGGCCCTAACAATTGCATATTTGACTGCCTTCATCACTTTTTCATGCTTTCCAAGGTTATCTTTCAAATTCTCAAAGGTTGAATGGTAATCATAAATATTATCCATTGAAGCAACTGAAAACACCTCATCTTCAAATTTCTTTTGAACCATATTCTCAAAAGCATCAATCATTTCATCCGCAAAAAGAAATTTGTGATTTTCACCTGTTAGAGTACATGGTAGCTCCTCTAGTCTATGCAAAAGTGAGACATCACTCTGTTCACTAATTTCTCATACTTGTGTGAAATCTTCAAGCAAGCTTCTTAACACATTGATGCGATGAGTCAAGGATTCTTTGGTCTTGACATATGATTCTCGATTTGACACAACACTAATTGCAATCAAATTATTTATCTTCATTTTCTTCATCTCAACCCATTCCTCTAAAGTGTCTTCTTGGTCTTGAAGTACCTAAGATAATGAATCAACAAGATTATCCTGCTCAGCTCTTACCTTTTCCATTTTTTCTTTCCTCTCCACTGCAGTCTTCAGAAGACCTCTTCCCTGTGTCAACAATTGGTCCAGAATCTCACCAACAACTCTTCCTCTTGTTTGAACCTTTTCCACCTTTTGAATCAAAGGATCTTCAGTAGTGACTGCCATTGGTTCCACAATTTCTAATGACTTGACTATCTTTTGAAGAACGACAGTGAGCTACTCAGCCTTAGCTTTATATTGTTCTTTTTCTTTCTTTTCCTCATCAAATTTCACAAGCAAGGAGCTTGTTGTTGCTTGAAAATCTGATTTAAGGCCTTCATGACTTAGCATACCCAATTCAACTCTAGAAATAATGTAATCTTTTACATCAAAAGTCTCTATGGTGGCATCAGAAGGAGGTCTTGCAATCTCTGCATATCTAACTCCCTTTTCATCAATCAGTCTAGAAACAGTCTTAGGCTTTTTATTTTGAGCTTTTGGCTTAGCAGGTAGCAACTTCCTAATATCAATGTCATCTGGTGAAATAGCCTGCTTCTTTCTTTTTGGTTTGTAAGCAGACAACCATGGAGGCAGTGTTTGAACATTGACATTTGGAGATGAATCAATTATCTGGTTAGCAGGATCCATGTTGGCACCTGTTATGGTAACAATTGGAGCAATGGTGGTAAAAACTATACCTGTAGTATCAACATTTTTCTCTGAGCTATCAAGAAAATGATCCAGAATAGTTTTCTCTCCAATATCAAAAGAGGGAGAAGATAAACTAGGTATTGAGCCAGAGGAATTAAAAATAGTTCCAAAACTAGTCTTTACAAAAGGAGGGGTAAAATTAGAAGATACAATAATAGAAGCAAGAACATTAGAAACCACTAGAATATTAGCAGAAGTAGAAATATGTGGCAAAGCTGTAGAAACTTGTGGTTCTTGGGAAATATCTTTTTGGGGAGATTTTTGCAAGCCACCAAGTTGTTCCTGGTCTACATCTCTTTCTATTTCTTGTTCCTCATCACTTTCATCAGCTGACTTCTCACTCATCTCTATATGTTTAGTATCTAGTTCTTCAATAACCTGTTGTTCTATTTCAACATTTTTAGCTTCCATATTATCAATATTCATTTCTTCAGTACCTGGATCTTCCACATTAGAACTCTCTGCAACTTCCTTTACCTTACCTCCTTTAGAAACAAACTTGATCCTTGGTTTAGACACCTTGGAAGGAGTGTCACTTTTGTTCTTAGTCCTTTTTTCCACCTTCTTTCTCGTTTATTCCTGAATCTCCATCTCTGACCCAGTAAGGAACTCTTTCAAACTAATACCCTTGCTCTACAACCATATATTAGTGTTAGCTAGTATATGTTGGAATATTTTCCTAAGGGAAGTCTCTTCTTTCACTGACCACTTGATTTCTGGCAAGGCTGAAGCTTCAATGTTTTCATTGTTGTACTTAGGGTCTAGAACATCACCCTCATCCTCCTTGCCTTCTAGAACATCAGCTAACCCCAATTCTTCTATCTAACTCAGATGCAACCTGTAGTAATCCAATTTTCTTATCTCATTTTGGGTCCTCAAGTCGGCCCAAATATCCTCTATCATGGGAACATGAAACACTAATCTCCTTTTAATAGATTGTCCTGTACTTTTTAGAAATCAAAATAATTTCTCTCTTGAATTGTTTCATTGTAACTAGCTGCATCTCTGCTTCAATTGCCTTAGCCTTAGTAGCATATTGAACTAAATATCTTCCAATCTCCACAGGAAACTTAATCCCTGACTTTTTCAATTCCATTTTTTTATTATGTACAACAATTAGTTGTCTGCATAATTCCATTAGAATCACCTTATCACTTGGATATCTAGGTAACATATATGGGTAACCTGGATAGTATCCAACTCTCAAATAAGTAAAAGTAGGAAATTGAAGAAACAAACAACCAAAGGAATTAACAACTTCCCATGCTTCATCAGATACTCTTTTCTGTTCTAGCTCATTATTCCATAAGCACATAAAAACTGAAAAGAAGGCATCATTCACCCTCTGGAAATGGTGAATAGACCCTTTTAGAGTTAGTTGTGGATAATACTGAAAAACTGGAACAAGCCTCCAATCCCCATCCTGAGTAAGACCTGGAAATATCCTCATGGATGCAGCAACATATACCAAATAGGAAGTCATATAGAACTTGAAAGTAGTATTGACCTTAACCAATTGATCATGTAAAGCATTACTAATTTTCTCCCCCCAGAATATCTTCTATTGCCCTTTGAGAATAACCTTGATATATGTGTACATCCATTCATGGAATTTAGAGGAAGAAGAAAGACCTATGATTCTACTCAACAAAGTGATCAGATCACTAACTTCTTCTACAAAATCACTCCTCAGAAGTTCCTTGGGCCATCTTGATAGATTACTCCTAGGAGTTTTCAACCATTTGCTATTAATGTGCATCTTTGCAGATTCAACATCAACATCAAAATCCTTCTAACCTTTAGCAAAGTCAATTTCCCCTACATTCTCTATGGGTGGACACATGAAAATCTTATCCAAGAACTTGACATCTAGTCTCATGATAACATTCCCCTGAGAATCAGTTACAGTTCTAGTATCCTTATCATAGTGACTTGCCACTTGGAGGACAAACTCTGGATTGTGAGTAGCAACAAGAAAAGATGCAACTAGGTATATATTGCTATCAGTGATCTTCTACATATAGTGGGGAGGATTAGCTTGTTTAGTCCTCTCCACAAATTTTGTCATATCCACATGTCCTATCTTTGTATCCCTGATCTCATCAACATTAGATTGTATTGAAGAGACAGAGAAAACCCCTTGGTATTTGTATTTCATGATCTTAGTTTTGGATGGAGATGACTCTGACATCAGCTTTGGAGAGAACACTGGAAATGATGTCGATCATAGTGGCTTGATGAAACTACAAAAGTTCACGATCTCGTAGTTAGGGGAAAAATTGGCAAATTAGGGACATTACGGATTATTGATCATGTTCATAGGAATATGCTTGAAAGGACTAGAGTGCACGCAAGTCAAGAAATTAGGTAAAAGAGGGTCAAGGGTATTATTTTCAAGAATTTCCCAGTGTTAGGAAAATTTAAGGGAGTCATGCACAGGCGGTCAAAATGACCGCTCCTGCATGAGGTAGTTTTGATTTTTGATGTAAGGGTGGTCAAAATGACCGCTCCTACAGGTAGGTAGGTCAAGCAATTTTTTTGCATGTATGAGTAGTGGTTTCAACTACTTTCACATGTAAATAGAGCTTAAGCAAAGTTTTAAGTGTAGGAGCAGTCGAAATGACCACTCTTGCATATGGTATAAACTTGATTGTATGTAGGGGTGGCGATTTTTGCCACCCTTACATTTGGGGTAATGCAAAAGAAAATAAAGGTATAGGCAGCAGAAATCGCTGCCCCTGACAGTGTCAGATTTTTTACAAGGAAAAATGAAAAACAAAAAGGGTTTGTAGAAAATGACAAAAAATCTCCATGTCCTTATTAACAAACTATATACTCAAAACATGAATGAATGACTCAAAAATAGAAAACCCTAATTTGAAAGAAGAAGTCACAAAAATCTAAAAAAGATTTTTTAGTTCTAAACAAAAACTAATAATGTTTTAATCTGAATAAAAAATGATTTTAGAAAGAGGAATTAACAAAAGGAAAACACAGAAAAACTTACTTGGTGTCATTGACCAAAAATCAAACTCAAGAAGAAATCTTAGATCTAAAACTTCACACACCAAAGATGTCCAATGACTTCACAACGGTTTCAATGGGCTTAGGATAATAATAGAGGTAAGTAAAACAAAGATAATGAAAACTAAAAGGTAGTATAAAACATATAAAAGTCTTTACAAAATGTTCACATGGAGTGCATTTAATGCACACAATGTGAACTCAAGATGCACGGGCGGTGATTTTCACCGCCCCTTCACTCAAAAGAAGACAACATGTAATAGCAGCAAAAAATGCCACTTGAACACAAAGGTAAACACTAACTGTTAGATTTCTACCTAAGAATGCAAGTGATCGAGAGAAAGGAAAATAGAAATCACATATGAGCTAAATAAACTGTATTCAACTCAAGAGAATGCAAAGCAATACAATAGAATGGGGTTGCTCATATGAGAGCAAGAGGTGGATATATAAAGGATATTCCACGCAAGAGACTCAATACACAACCAATGTGGGATAAAGTGAAAAAGTCCCTAAGTAAACTTAACCTAGTGTGAAGAGAGCTAAAACAGAGAACATGCTAAGAAATAACTAGATAGCAAAGTAACCCTATTCACACTAACACCCCCCCTTAAGTGCAACTTAGGAGAGAAGATTGTTATGCAAATATGTAAAAAGATGCAAAGATGGGTCCCAGCTACTAGGCCATGTTAGGTACCCATGTACAAATCCAAATGAAATCTCTCACAAATGGAGAAAAGGAGAAAATCCAGTGGGACAAAACTCCTCCCCAAAAGAGAGATGAAATACAATAATGATATCCATCACGAATCCAAGCAATCTCTATCCACACAAAGGATGATAAGAGAGATCATACAACACCCCCATAATGAGATAACCAGCTGCAACAAAAAGCACTGGAAGCACACTTATGGAGTAACACTGGAATCCTTAATCTGGCAAACAAGGAAAGATACTTATGTTTGCTAGAAACCATATTAGAGTCACTCAAGGACTCAGGTTGGAATCATGAAAAATCAACAGCAGACCTAATGCCAAGGAACACTGAAAAACTCACAAATTGGTACAACTCTGGAATCTATGAAGCAATAGTTGGTTGAGAAATGATCTAGAACTAAAATAAAGTGCAGAGAAAATGCAAACCTAATGCATGCAAAAAAAGAAATAGTGCATGCACTAATGAATGTTCACATTAGCCTCCATGAAAAAATGGCCTTAGATCTGTGTGTTTACAATGTTGGAGTAGAGTTTTCCAGAGTTTTACAATGTCCAAAATGGACCTAAATACTAAAAGTACATAAATATATCAGAATCAAAACATCAAAATAGCACCATTGTGTAGTGCTCGAAAAAATATCAACTTCCAAAAAAAGAATCGATCCGAAATCATATGTGAAAGTTATAGCCATTTGAAGTTCTACAAACTGAAACTGCCTGTCAGATCTGATAAGAAAACATAATTTCTAGAAAATTCATGCACCAAAATTAGAAACTATCTGCACAAGCATGTAAAGCACAAAAAATTAGCCAAAATCAAAAAAAAAATCTTGCACATCAGAGGTCGAGAGCCAAAGTTATGGCCTTCAGAAGTTGAACTACACTTTCCAAAATGCCAATGGAGAGGGGGTCTGCTGTTGCTTTCTGATGTCATTTCTGCAAAATTTATAAGCTACATGCAAAAACTAATAGATACCCAGATGGGTTTTTGATGCTGCGAACAAAACCTAAAAGGCCATAACTTAACCCAATGTGAAGAGAGCTAAAGCAAAGAACATGCTAAGAAATAACTAGATAGCAAAGTAACCCTATTCACACTAACACTAACATGCATGGGCAGGGTTTTTTATTCACTTCCACATATGGGTTTGTAAAAACAAGTAAATTCTTGCATGAGCGGTGTTTTTGACCGCTTGTGCACGTGATAAAAATAAGTCATATGTAATGTCGGTGATTTCAACCGATTTTGCATGTGACCTATAAAAACTTTCTAACACCTTAAAAAGGTCAAAATTGAGATTTCGACGAACCTACAACCTAGCCAAGTTTCATGAATTTTAAGAAACTAACTTAAGGAAAGGTTACAAGCCAATCTTAAGTGTCAGAGACTATGCACGAGGTCAAAAAGTCTCACCTTGAAATACGTACTTAGAGTGTAGGCTACAGAACGGACAAGTTCCATAGGGGTCATCCTACAAAATGAGCACAATTGATTTTGAGGACAACAAATTTAACGATGGAGTTTTTGTTTTTTTACGATGGTTTTCTATTAGAAAAGGCCATTTTCAAGCAGTGGATGATGATTTCAACATATACAGACAATAATAGGGAAAATTTTGGCTATTTAATTTTTCATCAACTCACGTCACTTTTTTGACATATGATGTCACTTTGTTGATAGCTGACATTATCAAATAATTGTGAATAATGTTTTTGTCAATTAACATCATCCTGCCATCTACTAATGTAATGCAACTCAGGATCCAGGGGCTTTATCAAGCTACCAGATCAAGCAACGAGACTGATTGACACAAGACAACAAAAAAATGATTCTTTATTCATTTGCAAGAGAAAGATAACAACAAGAGTACAATTGGCATTACACATGAATTGGCCTCAGCCTTACAACATTTCAAGATTCAGACTAAATAGATCTTGAAATCTTGAGAATCTTCTGGAACCTCCAAAAATGTAGTACAACATTGACCAAGGAGAATCTTTGCTCAAAGTACGAATTTCCCCTATTTATAGATCCCTAAGGTGGCCACCGACTTCACTACCTGCTCATGACACATGACACATCAGATCTTGATTTGCCCTTGAAATAGTTGTACACGTGATCAAAACTGAATTTGTCACTTCCAATGCAGTTTGTGGGGATTTTGTGTGTCACTAGATGCGGGCTTTTGGGCCATAACCAGATAAGTGGGAGATTTGACCCTTACCGGATAAAGTGGGAGATTTGGTCATCACTGGACATGCGAGGAAAATGCATGTCAGTGGATATGCGGGCAAATCAGCCTTCACTTCCAGCAGGGATTTGATGGGTCACTCAAGCCAATGGGAATTTCCTTACTCATTAGACATGCGCGAATTTGGACACCAATTGGATATGTCTAGTGAACATCGTTTCCGGCACAAATCCGATTAGGAGTAATTTTAGTGCTAGACTCTTCAAGTGCTTTTGGTGGAGAATTCATTTGCAACTGGATCGGCGGAGATTTCTGGCACTACAGGATATATCCTATGCATACACTTTTTAGCACTAGAAAGAAGTTGGAAGCTCAGCAGGGAAATCTGTCAGAACAGGATAGTAGGGAAACCATGGGTAAGTGGATAGGTCCTATTGAAGGCAATTTTAGCACTGATCTGGTGGACTTGTCTTTTAGTGCTAACACCTTAACCTTTGCCTTCAAACCTTTAGTGGAGGATTTAGACCTCACAGGACCTATCCAGCGCAAGCAAATTTTAGCACTGATTTGGTGGCAAAGATTTTTAGCGCAAAGTGGTTGAAAGTGCCCGATGGGGAATTGAGGCGTCACTAGATATATCTGGTGTAGAGACGTTTTAGCACTAGGTGGCCTAGACAGCTTAGCGGGCAAAATGAAGGTCATAGGATATGCAGATCTAGTGATAGGCAAAAACTTCACTGAGGCATAACTTCTTCAATTTTTAGTGGATTTTCACCAAATTTGAGATGCAAATACCCATTTGGGCCTTCTTCAAGATTAAGTCATCACTTGGCCAAAACCTTTAGGAAAATTCTCTAAAATTGATCAATCAACTCCTATAGCAACTCCTACAGCAAAACAAATAATGAGAAAGTGAAACAAATCTTTTTAGTTGATGAGGATTGCACATGAACCCAGATGCTCCTGCATTAGACATGCCGAGTAACTGAAATGTTCCATGAGCTAAAAATTCATGAACATTTTGGCAAGTCTGGAACTGAAATCCCAAACTTGACTAGTTCTATAATACTCAATCAAGAAGCTTCATCTGCAGCTTTGTTCTTCCATCAAACTAAATACTCCATGTAGTCCTTTCCTCTGGTCTTCTTAACCACTTGGGAGTCAATCACCTTATCCATTTCTTCCACCTTTTTAGGCAACTGATCTATCCACCCCTGTGCATCAAGTGAATGTGAATGTGTACCTCCTTGTAAACTTGTCTCTCCTTCATGGAACTTATACAGATCAACAACATTGAAAATAGGTGATATGTCTATCCCAGCTGATAAATCGAGCTCATAGGCATTGGATGAGAACTTCCTCAACACCTTGCATGGACCTATCTTCTTGAATTTCAACTTATTATATGTTCCCTGTGGAAACTTTTCTTTCCTCAAATGTGCTAAAACTAAGTCTCCCACCTAGAATTCTTGTTCCCTCCTATGCACATTAGCATACTCCTTGTACTTGCTGGCACTTTTCTCCAACCATCTCTTCACCTCCTTGTGAACCTCATGAAGGTATTCTACAAAATCTTCTGCTACAACACTCTTCCTGTTCAAATCTGCACTATCTCAGAGCTCATCAACACCTCATGGAATGTACCCATAAACTATTTGGAAGGGGCTCCTTCTTGCACTTTTGTTCATTGAATTATTGTAAGCAAATTCTGCTTGTGCTAGGATAAGATCCCACTGATGTGGTTTATCTCCCACCAAACACCTCAATAAGTTTCCCAAACTTCTGTTCCCAAACTTCTGTGGATGATGAGCTGAACTAAATCCTAATTTGGTGCCCATTTTCTTCCATAATGTACGCCAAAAATGGACAACAAACTTCATGTCCCTGTCAGAAACTATACTCTTAGGCAATCCATGCAGCCTGACTACCTCTTTGAAAAATGATCTAACTATGTGGGATGCATCACTAGTCTTCTGACATGGTATGAAATGAACCATTTTCAAAAATCTATCCACAACAACAAAAATGGAATCATGACCTCTCTGTGTCCGCGGCAGTCCCAAAACAAAATCCATACTTATATGCTCCCATGGTCTATCGGGTATAGGCAATGGTTGATACAGTCCTGTATTCTATTGTGCTCCTTTATCATTTTGGCAAATCCTACAACCTTGTACCAGTCTCTTCACATCTGCACTCATCCCAGGCCAAAAATAACTTTCATTCAGCTATGCCACTCTCTTATCTACCCCAAAATGTCCACTCAAGCCTCCACTATGCTTTTCTCTGATTAAGTTCTCCCTTGTTGAACCTCTAGGGATACACAAATTTCTATTCTTTGAACAACAAGACATCTTGGCTAAAATATTCCAACCAAGGCGTCCTATCTCCCTCCACTGGACTTTTACTAACTGCTCAGGCTTCCTTAAAATTAGGATCATCGGGATACAAATCCTTCATTACATCAAAGCCAACAACATTGACCCTTAACTCATTCATTAATAAACGTGTTATGCCAAGTGCATTGGCTACCCTATTTGACTTACCACTCCGGTGTTTCAAGACAAAAGAATAATTTTGCAAGAACTCCACCCATTTCATGTCTCTGGTTTAACTCACCTTGACTATTGATGTACTGCAAGGCATGATGATTGGTATACAACACAAACTCATTTGATAGCAAATAATGTCTCCACTTCTTTAAGGCCTATACTATAGCATAGAATTCTTGGTCATAAACTAAGTATTTCCTCTTTGCTTCATTGAGTTTCTCACTGAAGTAGGCAATGGTCTACCTTCTTGACTTAATACTCCCCCAATTGCACTACCACTAGCATCACAATCTACTTGAAAAACTTTGCCAAAGTCTGGCAATGCCAACACTGGTTGTTCTGTCACCTTCTTCTTCAACAACTGAAAACTCTTTTCTGTTACAATTGTCCATTGGAACTCTTTCCTAACACCCTTCATTGTTTCATTGATTGGTGCATATATTCCACTAAAATTTCTGATGAACTTCCTATAGAAGATCGCCAAGCCATGAAAACTTCTGGCCTCAAACATGTTTCTGGGTGAAGGCAAATCCAATATTGCCTTAACCTTCTCAGGGTCCATCTTCAACCCCTCTTCAGACACTACAAAACCTAAATATACTAGTTCCTTCTATATAAAACTACACTTATCCATGTTCACCAGCAACTTCTCTTCTTTTAACCTCTATAAGGCTGCCCTAAGATGCAACAAATGCTCCTCCTTTGTTTTACTAAAAACCAAATGTCATCCAAATAAACTATTACAAATTTTCTAAGGAACAGATTCATTACCTCATTCATCAATCTCATAAAGGTGTTGGCTGCATTTGTCAACCCAAATGGCATCACTAACCACTCATACAATCCATCCTTGGTTTTGAATGTTATCTTCTGTTCATCCCCTTCTCTAATTCTGATTTGGTGGTATCCACTCTTCAAATCAATCTTGCTGAAGTACTTTGCTCCACTCAAGCAATCCATCAAGCCATCCATACAAGGCAATGGAAACCTATACTTAATGGTTATCTTGTTTATAGCTCTTGAATCAATGTACATCCACCATTTCCCATCTTTCTTAGGTGCCAATATTGGAGGTACAACACACGGATTGAGGCTTTTCCTAATCAACCCCTTATCTAACAACTCTTGCACTTTCCTATTCACCTCTTCATTTTCCATAGGTGTTATCCTATATGGTGCCTTGTTTGGTAGGCTTTCTCTCAGTATCAGATCCATGCAGTGACTTATGCTTCTCATTGGAGCTAATCCATCAGGTAAGTCCTTCATTAGTATGTCATCAAACTCACTCAGAATTTCTTAGACCTTTGTGGGAACTTCTGCCCCTTTCTCAGCTGTCATAAATTCTGCAACTTGAGGTAGGAAGGCATAAAAGACCTTCTCCTTTCTGATTTCCCTTAGGAACTATTTTCCACTTACTAGACAAACCCTATTGCTTCTCTCAACATCCTCATCCTTATCCTTCAAAGGATTCAACACATACTCAACCCCATCCTTCTTGATTTTAATGCAATTACTCTTGCCATCATGAATGGCTTGTCTGTCATATTGCCAAGGTCTACCCAATAGAAGATGACATGCATTCATTGGCATAACATCACACATTATCTCATCTTTGTAATTTCCAATATGAAATTTGACAAGGCATTGTTCACTTACCAATAACTGATGTCCCTTTTACAACCAAGAGACCTTGTAAGGAGTGGGGTGTTTCAACTATTTTAGATTTAACTTCTCCACCATTTCTTCTAACACTAAATTGTTAGCACTGCCACTGTCCACAATGAACTTGTAGCATTTCCCTCCAGACTTACATCTAGTTCTAAATAGATTTCTTCATTGTTTTGGTTCCTCTCGTACCTTCTTTGGTGTTAAAAGAACTTTCCTCATCATCAAGGATTTTCCATCCTTGGCTTCTTCTCCAATCTTCAATGAGGCTACACTAGCCACACTCTCCTCCTCAACTTGTGCTATATGGACTTTAGTCTCTTTTCCCTTGCCAAATGTTACTTTATTGTACTTGAGGACATTCAAATGCCCTATGTCCAGCCTATCCACACTGGAAACATGTTCCACTGAACCCTCTTCCTCTTCCAAAATTTCCTATACCTCGAGGGTAATCACCCCTTCCTCTACCTCCTTGGGTATTGGCATGAGAAGAATTTGTTTCTCGTTACTTGTCCTAAGATCCACGTCCAGGATTTGACTGCCCTCTTCCTTTGGAGGGTTTACCTCTTCATCTAGAGCTATTCTTCCTTCTAGAGATCTTTTCTTCTCCCTTCAATGCAAATTTATAGGCTTCCTCTAGGATGGTAATTCTGACCATGCTAATTTCATCTTGGATCAAATAATGCAACCCATTTACATACCTGGAGATTTTCTCAGCATCATCTTCAATGTGACCAGCCCTGATGTTCAATCTATAAAACTCTTCAGTATACTCTTACACACTTTTCTCCCTCTGCTTGAGGTTCTGTAACATCTTGAACATGGTGATTTGATGATCGACAGGCAAAAATTTTGCCTTCAACTTGGTTAACATCCTCTCCCAGGTCTTAATCTTTTCCTTTCCTTTTCTTTGTCTCTCAACTTGCACATGATCCCACCACAGAGATGCATGTCCTTTCAACTTTGAAGCTGTAAGTTTTACCCTCTTAGGGTCTTCAATGGATTCCAACTTGAATTACTTTTCCATCTTTGAAATCTAGTCTATCAACTCATCTGGTTTCAAAAAACCATTATAACTGGGTAAATCAACATGGGGTTTATTGGTAATTTTTGTCATTGCATTCAGAAACCTCCTCTCACATCCATCTTCTCCTTCTTCTGCTTCCTCTTCATTGACCTCTTCCTCATTATCACTCACATCTACTATGGGTACTCCTCTATGTTGTGTTCTCTCTATTGCATTCAACCTAGCTGTGATGCCTCTCAACATCACTACCAATGCTACATCTCCAGCTCTTGGAGTAGGGCCTCTCCTTCTTTCTCGATGTACCATGTCTACAGATCCTTTGTAGTTGTAGGTTTCTTCTTCACTCATCCTACAAAAATCTCCTTAGGATCCCTTATGTAGTAATCCCACAACCTTAAGGAATGCAAAACCTTGCTCTAATACCACTTAATGCAACTCAAGATCCAGGGGCTTTATCAAGCTACTAGATCAAGCAACGAGATTGATTGACACAAGACGACAAAACAAATGATTCTTTATTCATTTTCAAGAGAAAGATTACAATAGGAGTACAATTGGCATTACACATGAATTGGCCTCAGCCTTACAACATTTCAAGATTCAGACCAAACAGATCTTGAAATCTCGAGAATCTTTTGGAACCTCCAAAAAAGTACTACAACATTGACCAAGGAGAATATCTGCTCAAAGTATGAATTTCCCCTAATTATAGATCCTTGAGGTGACCACCAACTTCATTACCTGGTCATGACACATGTCAGATCTTGATTTACCCTTGAAACGACTGTACACATGATCAAAATTGAATTTGTCTCTTCCTGTGTAGTTTGCGGGGATTTCATGTGTCACCGGATGCGGGATTTTGGGCCATAACCAGATAAGCGGGAGATTCAAGCCTTATCGGATAAAGTGGGAGATTTGGTCATCACCAAACATGCGTGGAAAATACACATCAGTGGATATGTGGGTGAATTAGCCTTCACTTCCGGCGGGGATTTTATGGGTCATTGGAGCCAGTGGGAATTTCCTTACTCATTGGACATGCGCGAATTTGGCCACCAACTGGATATGTCTAGTGAACATCATTTCCAACACAAATCCAATCAGGAGTAATTTTAGCACTAGACTCTTCAAGTGCTTTTAGCAGAGAATTCATCTGCAACTAGATCGGTGGAGATTTCTGGCACTACAAGATATATCCTATGCATACACTTTTTAGCTCTAGAAAGAAGTTGGAAGCTTAGTGGGGAAATTTATTGGAATAGGACAGAGGGGAAACCATGGGTAAGTGCATAGGTCCTGTCAAAGGTGATTTTAGCACCGATCCGGTGGACTTGTCTTTTAGCGCTAACACCTTAACCTTTGCCTTCAAACCTTTAGCTGAGGATTTAGACCTCACAGGACCTGTCCAGCGAAAGTGAATTTTAGCGCTAATTTGGCGGCAAAGATTTTTAGCGCAAAGTGGTTGAAAGTGCCCGATGGGGAATTGAGGCATCACTAGATATATCTAATGCAAAGACATTTTAGTAGTAGGCGGGCTAGACAGCTTATCGGGCAAAATGAAGGTCACAGGGTATGCAGATCCGATGACAGGCAAAAACTCCGCCGAGGCATAACTTCAATTTTTAGCAGATTTACACCAAATTTGAGATGTAGATATCCATTTGGGCCTTCTTTAAGATCAAGTCATCACTTGGCCAAAATCTTTAGGAAAATTCTTTGAAATTGATCAATCAAGTCCTGTAGCAACTCCTACAGCAAAACAAACAATAAGAAAGTAAAACAAATCTTTTTGGTTGGTGAGGATTGCACGTGAACCCAGATGCTCCTACATCACAATTTTAGCAAATCCTTTAAAAAATTTGGCCACACCTTTGCATTAGTAGTTTTATTTTTGGAGAACAAGTTTGGGCCCTTTTTCTTGCTCATATGATGTTTTTTCTCGAGCAATTTTTTGAAATGGGGCAAAGTTTTATGCTCTTCACATTGGTGCAGATGATTTTTAGTTTTTTTTTTATAATTTTAGTTTTTCAGTGATCTTGTTTTGCAGTTCTCATTTTGGGAACTTTGATGGGCCATATCTTGTGCGTATGGACTCCTTTTTGGCTCCAATTTTCTTGAAAGTTCATATTTTTGTACATTTCACTATGGATCCCTTAGTTTCCTTTCATTTTTAGTAAAATTGAATTTTCAGCATAAGGTTTTTTTCATACATTGTAAACTTATTTTTAGATTTGTAAATGCATTGAAATAAAGTGCCACATATTGTACTTATCTTGCATATCATGTTGAGCCATTATTTTACTTGCACTACTTTATAAAGTGCCATGGGGTTTTTTGTGTGCACCTTGTCTTTGCAATCACAACCTTGTCTACCTTCATGCAAGTGTGCCTTGTTTTTGCACATCTTTTATGGTAGCGTCCACGAGAGTGACTCTATTTTTAATTGTAGGTGTTTCATCTTGGCTATTTTGATGTTGCATCTTCATCTTCTTGCATTATATTGTGATATCAAGTTTCAGTGGAGTACCGTACCTCTCCCTTGTTAACATTATGGGGGGCATCATATTGTTTGTGCTAATTCTTCCTTGGTTCACTTTGGAGTGAGCTATGTATCTAATTTTTGTTCCTATATACTAGGAAAATATAACGGTTGGATACCCATGCATTTCATTTATATGGAACACATACCATTTAGACACTCTTGTATTCCTATTTATGGAGGCAACCTTTTCTTATTCATTTGATCAATGTTCTTGAGACTATTGGTACATTGTGGTGTGCCATCTACATCTTCAACTATCAGATTGTTACCTTGTTTATCATATATGTATTGTTCAAGTAGTGCCATTAGGGTCCCTCATGTATATTTGTGCCTCTTTGATCAAGATATTCATCCTAATTCTAATGGAGGTTCTTTAGTTTTAGCAGTATAGTAGTTATTCCTTAGTAGTTGTTTGGAGCTTTTTCATGCTTTAGTGGAGTTCATGTTTATCTTCATGTTCCTAATATTTCTGGGATGAATTTTGGGGAGGCTTCTTAGTCCTTCTCATGTTTTCTCTCCTATGGGGGGATATCTATTGTATCTTGGTGAAGGAAGTTGTCTTTGGGGGGTCTTCTTGAGTCCTCCTTCCTTCCTTCACTTGTACATGTTTTCTTTACATGTTTTTTTTCTTTTTTAGAGAGGGATTTTTCCTATAGATTTTTCTCCTTTACTCAATTTGTGAGAGATCTTTTGTACATAGGTACCTCATCAAGCCTCATAGCTAGGACCCATCTTTACATCTTTGTGTTTGTTTTTTTCCTCCTAATGATTAGAATGGTTTACAACAAAGCAAATTGATATTACTTAAGTGTTGCATTAGTCAAGTTTCACTCTTTTAACTCTAGTCCTATTCACCAATTTAATTTGCATAAACACTTGGTAATAATGGCTAAATGAAGTCATATGTTTAATATAGAAGTGAATGCAAAGAGACTTTAATATTACTTAAATCATAAAATTAGCATTCAAATTTATTAAAAAAATGTTGCTATGGGTTCAATTTGTATTAAATAAATAAATTTTAAAATATATAAAATATATTCAATATATATAAATTAAAGTTTTATAAAAAACCATAATATTTAATAAATATATATTATAGATATAAATTTAAAATTAAATATCATTTAAATGATATACAACCTATATATATAATTTTTTATAAATAATAAATAATAATTACAAATTAAAAGATATAATTAAATTTTAAATTAAATTTCATTTTAAAAGATATTAAATTTTAAATATAAATTAATTCAAAATTAAATAATAAAATGAATAAATAAAAATATAAAATAAAAGAAAAACTTTTAAATAAAAAAGAATTTAGGGTTTTAAATCGAAAGCCGATGACCTGTATACACAGGCCGCTCATGGCTTGTTATGCATAGGTTGTTGCCTTGTAGGTCATGACCTATGTATAGTAGGCCAAATGACCCTATTATACATAGGTCAATAATTTTTTTTTAAATTATATTAATAAAAAGAATTGTATAAAAAATTCTTCAATACAAATTTTTATATATACATTTTCTCAACCAAAAATTTTTGTAATTAATTTTTTTAATATTTTTTTCTCAGAAATTAAAAAAAACTAGTATATATATTAATGGGTGGTCGATACCCAACTGAATTTTTTTAAAAAAAAAATAGGGTACTAAAATAGATTTTAAAAAATTAAAAGAGGGTTTTAAAACAAATTTTGAAAACTATTCCTCCTCAAATCTAAGTTAAATTGAAAAAAAGTAAATAGATTTGATAATGAAGGATTGTGTGTTCAAGAACAAAATTTTGCCTGAGGAGCTATTTTGAATTGAATCTATAGTCTAGAATTTTGAAGGAATTTCAAGAAATTCAGGGAGGTGTAAAAGAGAGTTCTTTTCCTAATTTAAAAAAATTAATTGAAGAAAAACATAGAAATTTTCAAACTATCCTATTTATTTTTTCACAGATTTCTCTCAATATTAACTAAAATAACAATTCTACAAGATCAATTTCTACATCCATTTGAAAAATTGAATACAACTTTTACACAATTCCTCATTCCATTACCAAAATAAAAGAAGGTAGAAGCACCTACCTAGAATTAGCTAACCCTCTTGATGCAACTTTTCTCAAAGAAGTCATAGAAGCCATAGAAGCAATGTGAAGTTGTCGTGAAGAAACCTATTGCTTCTTCTTTCCCTTTTCTTTTATTTATAAATCTTTTAATTACTTAATTTCCTCCATCAAAAAGAGAAATTAACTCCATGAACTAAGTTTAACTCCCCACTTAACACAAATCAAAGAAGTTAACTCACACAAAGAGGTAGTTTAACACCTTTTTCATTCTAGTTAATAATAAATTAGAAATTACTAACTCATGTTTTCCACCAATTTCTCTTTTTAACCCAAAGAATGATTTTTTTTTCTAACAATTAATTATTGATTTTATTTTTATTTGTTTTAATTTATTTTTCCATAATTTCATATTTTATTATTTATTGGAATGAAATTAATTTTTATTTATTTATAATTTGTATATTTTTTTTGTTGTAAAAAACCTGGTTTTAAGGTCCAGGAACCAAAAAAAGCCAAAGCCCAACTTTGAATAGCAAACAGATCTGCCTATTAACTGAAACTACCACAAAACTACACCTAGAATAACATAATCATTGTGCATTTAAGAGCAACATCCCCATTAATAGGGTTGCAATACACCATCCCCATGAGTGAAATTATTTGTAATGTGAACGTAACTGTATATTGTGGATTGTCGAAGACTTCTTTCTATTCTACACCTCAATCCAAACTTCGTTATTATCCCCTATCTTTGAGGCCACCACATCATTAACTGGGTTGTGGCCTCATTGTGTGATACCCCAGAAACTTTTGTATGATCAAGAGAGCATCCATCTAGCGCGTGAGACACAATGGATGACCCTAAACCACAGTTAGCCCTAGCATGAGCTGGGTCTCGAGAGTTAGCAGAACTTTCAATAGGAGAACTCTTCTTTAGAGGGGAATCCAAATCAATACTCTTCATCTTCACTGATCCAAACTCCAGCACACTTAGATTTGAAGAGAGTTTTTCCACTGTGTAATGGCTGAGAGTCACATCTTTCCACCAAGAGGCATGACCTACCATCTTAATTTTGGAGCAATTACCAGCCATTTGACTAGTCTCAAAATACCTGCGATAGAGGAAAGGTAGGCCTTCATAATCCAAATATTGAATCCAATAGTGGCTAGAGGTTTTTAGAGAGATTTTAGTTGGTAAACTCTTTTAAATATCAATTTCCACCAAAATGCGGGCATAGGTGGTATGAAGGAAAGCAATGGAGCCTTCATCCACAACCAATAATTTCCCCAATTGATTTCCAATTGCCTCAAAACAAGGCTCTAGCCAAAACTGGAGAGGGAGGTTAGGGAGGCACACCCAAATAGCCATAACAGAGAAGGATTCTGTAATAGGGTTGAAATTTGGGTGCTAGCGTTTAAGCATGAGCATATGCCCATCAAAGCACCACTAATAACCACAAAGGATTGAGTTTCTATCCTGAATGCTATCAAAGACCACAATGAAAAACCTCAAGTGCAAGGGTAAATTTCCATACCACCTTCTAGACTGGGAGTCCACATATCCTTGATCCATTTGTGTAAACCCATTAGGTTGGGCCAGAACTTGACAAATCTACCTACCAAATCATTCTCTGTGAAAAAATCATTTACAATAATTTCTTTTTCAACTTCTTCAACAAATTCAACTTCTGGAGGCATTTGGGAGCATTGAAAGGGAGCCTCATTACAACTCATGTGGTCAAAATACCCATCTACCTTGGTAGACAAATCCCCGCTCTCCACTGGTTAATGAGGCACAACACGACAAGGGGCTGAGTGATCGAAACCCTCACCCAATTGATGAGCCCTGCCATCACACACTCGGGGGGCAGAGCCCCCACACCCCATCGCTGGTTTATCCCTGTGTTGGGGATCAATCAGCACCTGTGGATAAGAAGATCCATCCTTGGCTTTAACATTTAGATTGAAATGATTTGCAATAGGCTGTAGTGGAGAGTGATCTATCCTAACGCCAGAGGAGCCACCAAAATGCTTCTCCTCCAAGCATGAAAATGAATTACAAACCCTAACTGCACTTATTTTCGGTAGCAGAGCTTTTTAAAAATATAATAATAGAGAGATTATTTAAGGTAATTAGATTTATAAATATAATTTATATTTATATTTTATTTAATAATTAAGTGGGTTAATTAAATATTTCCTTCTCTTTTCTAATTTAATTAACCATCTATTCGCCTACTTAAACAAAATTAAATAATTAAAATGTGTCAAAAGGGGTCATGACATCCCCGCCCCTTATTTTGTGCATCATCCTGATGCACTTAGTAGTATTCTGAGTCCATAAAATAAATAGCTTTAACAATTATCATGTTTTTCAACAAAGTTTTCAGAATAAAAACAAAAACATCTGCTTCATTTCTTTTGTATCCTCCCATGTAGCAATCTTTGCATTATATTGGTTCCACTGCACCTTACATAGGTCTACCATTCTATTGCGCAATTGGTACTGACACCTCTCCAAGATTCTATATGGCTCTATTGTTATGCTCCATAGCTCTTGGACTTGTAAAGCATTCCAATTCAAAATATGTTTTTCATCAGCTACATACCTTTTAAGCAGTGACACATGGAAAACATCATGGATTCGACTCAGTCTTGGAGGTAAAGCTAGTCGATAAGCCATCGGATTTATCCTTTCAAGGATTTTGAAAGGCCCAACATAATGTGGGACTAGCTTAGCCTTTTTCCCAAAATATATTGAACTCTTATGAGGTCTAACTCTTAGAAACACGTTTTCCCCTATTGAAAATTCTTTGTGTCCTATTCTTATCTACATGGCTCGTTTGTCTATCAGTTGCCTCCTTCAATATTTGCCAAGTACTCCCTTGATTTGATTTTCCATATCCTTCAATATTTTTGGACCAATTATAATTCTATCTTCTAAATTATCCCAAATCAGAGGTGTTTGACACTTCCTTCCATATAGTGCTTCAAATGGGGCCATTCCCAGGGTAGACTGAAATGAGTTATTATAAGAAAACTCTATGAGTGGAAGGTATTCTTCTCACTTTGACTATTGATCCATGCAATACATACACAAAAGGTCCTCAACTATCATGTTTGTCTTATCTATTTTCCCATTAGTTTTAGGATGATACATCGTGCTAAAGTTTAGTTGAGTTCCCAAAGCTGATTATAAAGTTGTCCAAAATCTGGAAGTGAACAAGTAGCATCTTTGTCTAAAATTATCCTTTCAGAAACCACTCACAACTTGAATATTTCTTTTACAAATCTTTTTGTCAAGGTTGGGGCGTCATTTGTTAAATTACCTACTATGAAGTGAGCCACCTTGGTGACTTTATCAATTACCACCATTATTACATTGTGCCTATAGGGTGTCATAGGTAAACCCTGTACAAACTCCTTACTAATGACTTTCCATTTGTGGTGTGGTATATCATGGGGATATAACAACCCAACTAGATGGTTATGCTTTTCTTTTACCCTCTGCCATTCCAAACATTTGGCTACAAAGAGCACTTTGTTGTTCTTCATTCCTTGCCAAAAGCATAACTTCTTAAGGTCAGAATACATTTTGTTTACCCCTAGATGCCCTGAATAGGGTGCATTGTGAGCTTCAGTTAGAATTATGGTTCTAAGTTCTCTAAATTTAGGAACATACATTCTGTTATCATATTGAAGCAAACCATCACTATCAAAAGTGTACCCCAAAATTTTTGGATCAGTTGGATCAATTTCCAAAGTTGTTTCTACTTGTTCATACCAAGGATCATGTTTTTGTTCTTCTAACACTTTATCTTTAAAGCTAGTTTTGAAAGTTGCCATGGCCATCAAATGTCTTCTTCTGCTTAAGGCACCTACCACCCTATTTTCTTTTCTTTTAATGTATTCTATCTCAAAGTCATATTCAATTAGAAATTACAACCATCTTCTTTGCCTTGCATTCAATTGTGGTTGTGTGAAGATATATCTTAACCCTTGGTGGTCAATTTTTTAACTCAAAAGGTTTACCCAATAAGAAGTGTCTCCACTTTTGAAGAGCATGTACTATTGCCGCCAATTCTAAATCATGAGGTGCATAGTTCATTTCATGTATCTTCAATTTTCTAGATTCATAGGCTATTACACCCTCATCTTGCATAAGTACACCCCCTAGGTCTTTAGTAGAAGCATCTGTTATAACTACAAAATTTCCACTAGGATTGGGAACCCTTAAGATAGGAGTCATTGTCAAAATTTCCTTCAATACTTGAAATGCCTTATCACATTGTTTTATCCATATATATCATTTACCTTTCCTCCAAAATGAATTGATAGGACTTGCAATTCGATAAAACCCTTCTACAAACCTCCTATAGTATCCTACTAGTCCCATAAAACTTCTTACTTTGGAAACATTTTTGGGAATTAGCCATTCTACTATACCTTTTATCTTATCGGGATCAACTGCAATCCCTTCTTCTGATATGATGTGCCCTAAATAATGAATCTTCTTTTCAAAGAAAGCACATTTTGATAATTTCCCATAAAGCTAGTACTCTCTTAATCTTTTCAAAACAAGGTGAAGGTGAGACAAATGTTCTTCCTCATTTCTAGAATAGATTAAAATATCATCCAAGAACACTAAGATAAATTTTTCCAAGTAATCATGGAAGATGCTATTCATTAAGTTCATAAAAGTAGTAGGAGCATTAGTTACACCAAATGGTACAACTATAAATTCATAATGCCCATATCTTGTTCGAAATGATATTTTTGAAATGTCTTCCTCCTTGGTTCTAGGATAAGTTGATGATACCCTGACTGAAGGTCAATTTTGGAAAACACAACTACCCCCTTAATTTGATCAAATAGGTCTTCGATGCGGGGAAAAGGGAACCTATTCTTTATTGTTACTTTGTTTAGCATTTGATAATCTACGCACAACCTTAAGGTTCTATCCTTCAGATTCTTAACAAAAATAACTGGTGCTCCCCATGGTGACACTGTAAGCATCAAAATCATGCATAGCTTCTATGAGGACCCTGATGATGACTCACAATCCTTGTTACATACATGTAAGCATGAAATAATGCCCTCTCAATAGTGATTCTCTTGGTAGCATTTGGGTTTTCCTCCTCTTGTTGTTTTCCCCTTTGTCGTGCTAACCTTCTCCCTGCCTTTGACACTTTTTGACACTTGTCAATTCTCATTTCCTATGCTTGTGACTTTGTTCCTAATCCTTGTATTTGTCTTGTTGTTGTGTTTTGACCTTTCCCTAGTGTTTTTCATCCATTCCCACCCCTAGGAGTCTTCTAGAGGACCTCCCAAGCCATCTCCAACTTTTAGTTTTTAGTTCTAGTCGTCCAATACAAATATCCCCCTATTATTTCAAGATCTCCCTCGAGAGATTTGAATTTTGCAAGTGGAGATTTGGATTTTGACCCCCTTTCGACTAGTTTCTAGAGGTAGTTCACCTCCTTTTCCCCTAATTAACCATCTCCAACCCCGTTTGTCAGCCAATGACCCCCCCTTTGTGGATTGCCCACGGGTTACCCTTGATGAGGTATAAACAACCTCATTCCTTTGATAAAACAAATAACCCTTTTTGCATTGCCCAATAACCCTAGCCTTGCCAATTTGTTTGTTTTTATAAGCAATATTTATCTATTTTTAATAAAATGTTGTACAAATCTTTATTTCCTAAGTTGATTGGAATTAGCTATTAAATATTGATATAATGGTATGTAGAGTTGAGTAATTATGCCAGATTAATGCATGGCCTACGAGAGGAGTGGACTTCAAGCAACTAAAGTTAAGTGCATTAGAAGTGGAGGGCACCAGAAATTTTAGGCGTGCATTGATTGAAGACTTTCTTTTAGTTTTGTTTATTTATGTTGGTCATCTTAGACATTATGGCTCCACTCAGAGCCTTTTATATGTTTTAAAGACATTTGCAGTTGAAATTTTGTTTTTCTGTTATAAGACTTTTTCAATGGCATTTTACCTCTATCTAGAATATGGATTTCATAATAGTTTAGTTTTAGTTAGTTGCTCAAAACATGGATATATATCATATGATGTGAAAAAAGGAATATCAATGTATCTCTTTTTGACAAATAATTGATGAGTTATGTTCTACAATATTTCCATGAATGCAAATAGTATTGTTCTGAGTATTTCCTTTTGAGTTATGAAGATATGAATGGAGTTACCATGTTGCTGTGGAAATGATTGAATGTGATCTGAGCTAAAAGATGAATTTCTCCCAAGAGTTGGCCACTCGCGGGATTGTAGAGTAGATAAGTATTTCTATTTCTGTGGATGTTTCATTTTAGCTAGATTTCTTTTATGTTTAGTTTTCTATTGTGAGCCTACAGGGTGTGTTGTTTAAGATGTTAGTTCTTAGAGCTCTGTTTGTTTAAATATTTCCAGAGCATCTGCTTTAGTTTAAATTGTTGTTCACTGTTAATTGAAAGTTAGAATGTGTGTGCAGTTATGAGATTTGTCACTGTTCAAGATCATAGTAAAGTTTGCATGTTAGAATTTCTAGTATAGAGTGTGTATGCTTTCTAGTATAGAGTTTATATGCTTTCTAGTATAGAATTTATATGCTTTTTAGTATAGAGTTCAAATGCTTTCTAGGATAGAATGCAAATGCTTTCTAGTTTGATATGTTGTTTAAGTCTTTTTTAAAGGAATTAGGAAATTGTTTCTAGATGAGATATCTAGACAATACTCCCTCTTGCATACAACCTCAAACACTACCCTGGTCAATAAACTGATATTTTTCAACTAAAGGGTTAGGACCTCATGACAGCTTGCCACTTTTTGGCACCATTGCTGGGAATACGCGATTCTTTTCTAAGTGTTATTAGGGAAATGCTTTGAGACCTCTTGTAGTAAACACCCAAAAATAGTCACCAAACCTCTCTTTCTGCATGGTTAGAAAACGAGGTCCACATGGAAGATTTATAACAAAACTCCCCAAATAGTAGTCCCAACCATAAGTAGAGAGATAGAAGTCTGAGCTGAAGAACTAAGTTATGAATTGATCAAGCAGGATCAACCTAAGACCTCCCAAAATACCCTAGAAGTACTACCATCAGACCAGACCTTTCAAGAGGTGATCATTTAGCCAACAAACCTAGTCTTCGAGGAGGAGAACATTCCTTTTGACATCATGGCTAATAATCACAACAATGACCCTCTCAATGGGAGGGCAAACCAAAGAGATGGTGATAACCCAAGAAGACCAATAGCATGAAGCTTTACCTACCCTATCGCTCTCAACAAAGATGATGATGCACTAATGAAAGAAATTTCACCATCCATCTTACCCATTTTTAGGCGATTATCCTCTGAAGATCCTAACCAGTTCCTCTTTGAGTTAAAAGTCTTGTGTCAAACTTACGACTAGAAGAATGATAACCAGAAACTTAAACTCTATCCCTCCACTCTAAGAGATGTTGCAATGTGTTGGTTCATGGGATTAGTTTCTGGATCAATAACTACATGGAAATTGTCTTTTTAGAAAAATATCAAAGTTATTGCAAAGTTAGTGATAGGAAAGAGGAACTGTTCAAACTAAGACAAAAAGAAGATGAGAGTTTGGAAGATTACCTTGATAGGTTCCTCTTTTTAACCAAATGATGTGGTGAAGAAGCCATAAGCACATAAATTCTGAAGATCATATTCCTCAAAGGACTTGATGAGGATGCTAGAAGAAGTCTAGATTTAATGGGAAAGGGAGATATGTCCCAACTTGAACTCAGTGATATCATTGAGTTATGCTAGAATTTCTCCCATACTTGAGGAGGTATCCATAAATCTAGTCTTTTAAGAGGTTCAAATGAAATAGGTAAACTGTGAGAGGAAATAGCAAATTTGAAAACTGATATTCTTGTTCAGATAAACACCACTTTTGATGGAATACAACTCAAAACATGTAATCTTGAGACTTTATCCATCTATTGCCCTAGGTGTTGGAACAAACATCTGTTAAGAGAATGCCCTTTGGATAAGGCTGACAATTGCCAAATTTGTGAAAAGAGTCATGCCACTAATCAATGTGAGATCCTGAATGCAATCAAGAATTCTAAAAAATGGTCATCTCACACTGAGAAGGAGATCAATTTTGTGGGTCAAAGACCTGGAGGAAATTTCTCCTATGGTAAAACTCTAACCCTACATGGTGACCTCTAAACAATTGGAACAATACATAGTGGACAGGTCCTTGGCCTTTAACACCACTTGGTTGGGGATCTTACCCACCTTGGGGACCACCTGAATGGATGAATCAAGCTTGGGGAAATCCTCCATGGTCAAACCAACCTGAACAACAATGGTACCCTCACAATCAACCTCCACAATGGACCCAACCACCAAATCAATTTTATAATGGTCTAAGATGAATGCCAAATCTGCAACAAAACCTTCTTCTGGCTCCCCAGAATCCTCAATAGAATGAACAAGTTAATCAACCACCACTACCGGCACAACCTATCCCTAATACTAAGAACACACATCAAAATACCCCAGTATATGTTATTGATCAAGATAACATGGTGGGAGATAATACTATCTATTGTGGAAACCTACAGTTAAGGTCAGGAAAAACACTTAATCAACCCACCATTGTTGAAATCACAGAAGACTCAAATGAGCAACTTAACATAGAACCATAGACTCTTCTTGTACCTATAGAATGCAACCCCAAGAACAATCAGGAGAAGTCATCCCCAACACAATTTCAAGTAACTTCACGACCTACCATAGAATCGACTCAAGAAGAAGTTGCCAAATGACCATAAAATACTTTAGAAAAAGATTCTATGCTAAGGAAGAAAACACAAGTGCCCTTTCTAGAATGCCTGAAAGAAATTGTTCCTAGGAGATCTCTAGAAACGCTATTGTCTAATGAAACTAATTTAATGCAAGAAATTAAACAAATCCATATCGAGACTTCCTTGTTACATGCGATTAAAGAAATTCCTGAACTGAACCAGCTAGTTAAATAGTTGTGCATTAAAACACTAGGAAGGAAACTAAAATAGATTAATACGGTGCACATCAATGAATATCTAATTGACCTTCTGACTGGGAAAACCTTAACCCCAAAATATGGTGACCCAGGTAGTCCACTCATAACAATAACAATCAACGAGGTAGCAATACCTAATGCATTGGTGGACTTGGGAGCAACCATTAATGTTATGACAGTGGATGTTATGGAAAAACTAGGACTCACTGATTTATGTCCTACAACTACCATATTACAAATGGCAAAGAGGGAACATCAATATGATAAGAAGACATCTCCTCGGAAGACCAACTTGATCTGGCTTTAAGGCACAAGTGTAGAAGACCAAAATGACAAAGTATGGACAATGTATAGAAAGTAGATCAGTATGCCTCCACAAAAGAAGACCTCCTAATGTAGATCAAGTATGATGACTCATAGCTATGTGATGATGATTCAATCTAGTACTCAAGTCATGATTTCCTTTGGAAGTCATGTGAAGGAATTGTCTAAGTTCGAACAAACAGAGGTAGGACAAATATAGTGAACAAGGCACAATATAATGGTCCGCATTTCTCTGCAAATTCATATTGTGCTTTGTGGTTTGGAAGGTATGTCAAGTGGTCAGTAATGAACATTGGATATGATTTGTGAGGTCCTATTTGGTCTACAGTACGAGTTGTGATGTGACAGGTGAACTTGTCAAGTATGTTCTTAAAGAACGGGTCAATTGGTATGTTAGATCTTTATGCGGAGAAGATGTAATGTTTGGATAATCAATTTGAGTAGTTATATGACTAAGGCTGACCTCTATGAAGACTTTTGCATGATTGTTTAAGTCCACATTGGAGATTGTACATAAGAACTGTTGGATCTAGGGCATACAACTGAGAGGGGGGGGGTGAATCAGTTGTATAAAACTTCTTGTTCTTTCAACACTTGATTCTTGTTGTTAGTTAACAGCATATCAATTAATCATCCATGAAAGCATAATACATAAACACAAGAGCAGATGAGTATCAACACATTGAACACCAAGATTTTGACGTGGAAAACCCAGTTAAGGGAAAAACCATGGGGTGATTAACCCAAGAATTATTCTCTGTTAGAAGAATAAAGAAAAATGAATGGCACATGCCAATTAGGGCTCACTGCCCGAGCACACTGCTCACAAAGAGGCCCACTGCCTACAAGGAGACACACTGTCTACAAAGTGATAAAAATCACAGTCTTGAACTGGAGAATGACATCTCTACCATGTCCAGATCAGTTCCAATTAAGCCCAAAAACCTCTGTTCTGCCTTTCGCACTTCTCTTCGCTATGCCACACTCATCCACACACACCACACCTCGAAATGAACTCACAGACCATTATTTGTACAAGACATCGACTTAGTATCAAACATCTAAGTCGGCAAACAATCATAAGAGTATCCGCAAGATGAATAACACATCCGGTCAGCCACCACAAGAACATTCGCAGGATGAACAACTCATCCGGTCGGCTAAACAGAGCAAGAACTTCATCCGGAAGAATAACTTCAATTCCGGGCTCTACTATCAATGCGGATCAACAACACAACCTCAACACGATCCAGAAAACTTCACAAGCCTGCCTGAATGTCCGGATACATCCGCACTTCCTTTACTTGCTGGAATCTCTTGTCTTCCTCATTCAGAACTTCAAGAACACAGTCTGTCGCCACTGTAGAAGGTACTTCCGGACCTTCAAATCATACATTATCAATGCGGACCAATGACACAACCTCAACATGATCCAAGAACCTTCACAAGCCTGTCTGAATGACCAGGTACGTCCGCATTTCCTTTACTTACTGAAATCTCTTATCCTCCTTATCTGGAACTTCAAGAACACAGTCTGTCGCCACTGTCATAATGCAAGAGGTACTTCCGGACCTCCAAATCATACACAACTTGAGATGGCACATCACAAGGACATCCCAAATACTCTTTCCAATCCGTAGATTAGGATTGTACAATTCCGGACCTCACCGGACCTTTCTGTGATCCTCTGTCACCTCTAAGCACTTGCCGGAACCGGTTCCACACAGACAGCCATAACTTCTTCAGGTCTTCATGCAGACCTCTGAAAACTTGACTGAAGCATCTCAGGACTCATATCTGAAAACCCTTTAATCCGCATCCTCCGATTTTCAACCTATCCAATATATTTGCCTTCTTCTCATCACTATTCTTCACTGTTCCTGACTGAGGGTAATTTTCTCAATATCCTCAACACACAGCTCATCCAATCCTTCTTGTCAATGTAATATGAGTATGTTGACATCAATGACAACACTGGTTCACCTCATACTTGCAACAATCTCCCCCTTTGTCATTGATGGCAACATATGATGTGAAAAACCATCAAGACAAGAAATTCTCCTTTCTGTCACAGCTCCCCCTATCAACAACAACTTTTTACATGTCTTCTCTCCCCCTTTGATCATTAACCACTTGTTTTTCACATGTCTTCTCTCCCCCTTTGACATCAATGGCAAAGGGCTCATACTTGCAATTCTAATACATCAGAATCATACCAGCTGCTCCCCCTTAGTAGCAGCTCCCCATCATCAATCCGGATCACAAGATATGACTGTGATATCCATCGGACTGATGCACATCAGTGCATCTTAGTTTATCACCGGAGGGGCCATGACCCCTAACTTCTCCCGGAGATATTCAAAAGAGTCCTTGGGAAGAGGTTTTGTAAAGATATCTGCAATCTGATCCTTGGAGGGAACATACTCCAATCTGACTTCTTCCTTGTTTACTTGTTCTCTCAAAAAGTGAAATTTGATAGATATGTGCTTAGTCTTAGAGTGCAATACCGGATTCTTAGAAATATTAATTGCACTTGAATTATCACAGAAAATTGTGATAGGCTCCTCATATTCAACTTTGATGTCTCTTAGCATCTGCTTCATCCATAAGATTTGAGTGCAACTACCTGCTGTTGCAATGTATTCTGCTTCAGTTGTAGACAGAGATATTGCATCTTGTTTCTTGCTTAGCCAAGAAACCAATCTCTTCCCCAAAAAGAATGCTCCACCACTAGTGCTCTTCCGGTCATCCACATCTCCTGCCCAATCTGCATCTGTGTAAGCATGAAGAGAGAAATCCGGATCTCTAGGGTACCATAGACCATACTCAACTATTCCTTTCAAGTACCTAAAAATTCTTTTGATTGCCATAACATGAGATTCTCTAGGATCAGCCTGGAATCTTGCCACAAGACCAACAACCTGCATTATATCTGGTCTAGTTTGAGTGAGATACAACAAGCCACCAATCATTGATCTATATTTTGTCTGATCTGCCTTTGGAGAGTCATCATCTTTGCTTAACTTACATCCGGTTGCCATAGGAGTGTTCATAGGTTTTGAGTCTTCCATACCAAATTTTCTTAACAATTCTTTCACATATTTGGTCTGAGAAATGAAGATCCCTTCTTTTGTTTGAGTAATTTGCAGACCCAAGAAGAAATTCATTTCACCAAGCATAGACATTTCAAACTCACTTTTCATCTGATTTGCAAAAGTTTTGCACATACTATCTCTTCCTCCAAAAATGATATCATCCACAAACACTTCAACAATCAATATGTTTTCATGATCAATTTTGAAATATAAGTTACTGTCAGCAGTACCTTTGTTGAATCCAATCTGCACAAGATGCTTATCCAACCTTTCATACCATGCTCTTGGGGCTTGCTTCAATCCATACAAAGCTTTCTTCAACTTGCAGACCATATCATCATTATCAGACAATTGAAATCCATCCAGTTGTTCAATGTAGACTTCTTCTTCCAGATCACCATTTAGGAAGGCAGACTTGACATCCATCTGATATACCTTGAAGTCTTTGAAGGCAGCAAATGCAAGAAGTAATCTGACTGCTTCAATTCTTGCCACCGGAGCAAAAGTCTCTTCAAAGTCAATTCCTTCTATTTGAGAGTAGCCTTTGCAGACCAATCTAGCTTTGTTTCTGATTACTTCACCAGCTTCATTTAGTTTGTTCCGGAAGACCCACTTGGTTCCAATTACATTCCTGTCTCTAGGTCTGGGAACAAGATCCCAAGTATGATTTTTCTCAATTTGCATCAATTCATCTTCCATTGCTTTGGTCCAGTTTTCATCATTGCAGGCTTCATTTATTGTTTTAGGTTCAATCTTTGAAATCAGACAACATTCATCCTGATTTTGAGCAACATTCCTTCTAGTTTGTACACCTTTGCTTTTGTCACCTATGATCTGATCTTCAGAGTGGTTCAGTCTTACATACCTTGGAATTTTGGGAGTATCCTGCACTGCTGCTTCTTGATCAGGCTCATTCAAACCTATCTCTTCTTCCTGATTTACCGGATCAGACTGACTCTGTCTCACCGGAGAGGATTGAGGTCCTTGAACACTGTCTTGGTCATCTTCATCAAACTCATAAAATCTTGAAGGCTTCTCAATTCCTTCATCAACTTTCACATTGGTGCTTTCTATCATCTTCCTCAATCTCTTATTGTAACATCGGTATGCTTTGCTTTGAGTGGAGTAACCCAAGAAAATTCCTTCATCACTTCTAGCATCAAACTTTCCTAGATCTTCATCTCTTTTAATATAACACTTGCTACCAAATACTCTGAAATATTTCACAGTAGGAGTGATGCCAAACCAGAGTTCATAGGGGGTCTTACCGGTGTTGTTTCTGATTTGAACTCGATTGAGAGTGTAGACTGCAGTGCTGATAGCTTCCTTCCAAAACATTTGAGGAACATTTGCTTCCAACATCATTGTCCTGGCAGCTTCCTGAATGGTCCGGTTCTTTCTCTCAACCACTCCATTCTGCTGTGGAGTCCTAGGAGCAGACAACTGTCTCCTTATACCCTGCTTCTCACAAAAATCAATGAACTCACCAGATGTAAATTCACCACCTCTATCAGACCTTAGACACTTTAGTTTCAATCCGGTTTGATTCTCTACCATAGCTTTGAAGATATTGAACTTCTCAAATGCTTCTGATTTTTCTTTTAGAAAGGTAACCCACATCATCCGGGAATGATCATCAATTAACAACATGAAATATCTATCACCTTGCAGACTCTTGATTCTTGTCGGACCACAGAGATCAGTATGTACTAATTCCAACAATCCGGTAGAAGACTGATCTTTGCTTTTGAAAGAGACTCTGCTTTGTTTACCTAGCTGACATTCTTTGCACAAACTATTTGTAGGTTTCATCAATTTTGGAAGATCTCTTACGGCCTGAGTATTGCTTGTCTTGATGATGTTATCAAAATTTACATGGCACATTCTTCTATGCCATAACCAACTCTGATCAATTTGAGCAAACAAACAACTTTTATTTGAACCAACCAAATGAAAGATATTACCTTTTGTCTGAGTACCGGATGCAATCTCAGTTCCAGAGTTTGTAAAGATTCTACATTTTCCATTTTTGAACCGGAGATCATAGCCTTTGTCCACTAATTGACCAACACTAAGAAGATTGTGCTTCAATCCTTCAACATACAGTACGTTACCTGTTTTGCTCTTTCCATCGAAGGAAATAGTTCCCCTACCTCTGATTCTGCCAGTAGAATTGTCACCAAACTTTACCATTCCTCCTTCATACTTTTCCAAATTCAAGAACTTATTCTTGTCACCAGTCATATGGTGAGAACATCCACTGTCAATAACCCAATCATCCTTTTCTTCCACTTGAGCAGCCAAAGCTTTTTCAACAACTTTGTGATTGACAGATTCAGAGAGTATTGAATCTTCTTCCTTGATGGCAATAAACACCCACTCATTTCCGGATTTGCTTCCTAGTTCTGATTCATCATCTGTTACTCCTTCATTGTCATCTTCTTCGTGAACATAATAGCAATTATTTTGAAACCTTTGTCTGTTAGTATTAGACCTTGCAGATCTTTCCGGACATCTTGAAGCAAAATGACCAATCTTATTGCAGTTGAAACACTTAAAGGGTAGTTTTCCTTCATACTTACCGGATCCTCTTGGCAGTCTCTTTGCAATGAGGGCTTCAAGTTGAGCTGTTTCTGCTTCTTCTTCTTCCATGTCTCTTCTTGCTTGATCATACCATGACATTTTCCTTGATGAGTTTTCTCTCGGATCAAATCTCTGTTTGCCTTTCACATAGGCACTGGCTTTGAAAGCAGATTCAGTCTTGGGAGGATCATCTCCAAACTCGGTCATTTCAAATGCAGCTAGTTTGCCAGCCAGTTGTTCTCTTGTGACAGTTGTGTGGGCTCTGAATTCATCAATGGCAGCAACCTTGATTTTGTAGGCAGCAGGAAGGGATCTTAGGATTTTGCAGACAATCTCATTTTCATCTAAAGTTCCACCAGCATTTCTGATTCCACATACCAGCTCATTCACTCTTGGCATAAAGGTAGTGATGTTTTCATCATCTCTCATTTTCAATCTTTCAAATTTCCCTTTCAGACTTTGCAACCTTGCACTTTTGACAAACTCATCTCCTTCATACAGAAGTTCCAGTTTAGTCAGGATCTCATATGCAGTTGGTAGGTCAATAACATTCGAGAGATCTGAGTCATTCAATGCGCTTAGAAGAGCTTCCTTGGTTTGCAGATTGTTTTCAGGTTCTGTGATTTCATTCAGAGTTGTCGGACCACCTTGTGGAGGTACATATGGTTTTGAAACCATAGCCAAATATGCTTTTCCCATACATTCCAAGTGACACTTCATGCGACCTTTCTAGAGAGTGAAGTTGGTTCCATCGAACTTCAGACTATCCTTCTTGTATGACGACATCCTGGATCTCCTCAAGCGGTTAAGCTCCTATCAGAGGAACTTGGCTCTGATACCAATTGTTGGATCTAGGGCATACAACTGAGAGGGGGGGGGTGAATCAGTTGTATAAAACTTCTTGTTCTTTCAACACTTGATTCTTGTTGTTAGTTAACAACATATCAATTAATCATCCATGAAAGCATAATACATAAACACAAGAGCAGATGAGTATCAACACATTGAACACCAAGATTTTGACGTGGAAAACCCAGTTAAGGGAAAAACCACGGGGTGATTAACCCAAGAATTATTCTCTGTTAGAAGAATAAAGAAAAATGAATGGCACATGCCAATTAGGGCTCACTGCCCAAGCACACTGCTCACAAAGAGGCCCACTGCCTACAAGGAGACACACTGTCTACAAAGTAATAAAAATCACAGTCTTGAACTGGAGAATGACATCTCTACCATGTCTGGATCAGTTCCAATTAAGCCCAAAAACCTCTGTTCTGCCTTTCGCACTTCTCTTCGCTATGCCACACTCATCCACACACACCACACCTCGAAATGAACTCACAGACCGTTATTTGTACAAGACATCAACTTAGGATCAAACATCTAAGTCGGCAAACAATCATAAGAGTATCCGCAAGATGAATAACACATCCGGTCGGCCACCACAAGAACATTCGCAGGATGAACAACTCATCCGGTCGGCTAAACAGAGCAAGAACTTCATCTGGAAGAATAACTTCAATTCTGGGCTCTACTATCAATGCGGATCAACAACACAACCTCAACACGATCCAGAAAACTTCACAAGCCTGCCTGAATGTCCGGATACATCCGCACTTCCTTTACTTGCTGGAATCTCTTGTCTTCCTCATTCGGAACTTCAAGAACACAGTCTGTCGCCACTGTAGAAGGTACTTCCGGACCTTCAAATCATACATTATCAATGCGGACCAATGACACAACCTCAACATGATCCAAGAACCTTCACAAGCCTATCTGAATGACCAGGTACGTCCACATTTCCTTTACTTACTGAAATCTCTTATCCTCCTTATCCGGAACTTCAAGAACACAGTCTGTCGCCACTGTCATAATGCAAGAGGTACTTCCGGACCTCCAAATCATACACAACTCGAGATGGCACATCACAAGGACATCCCAAATACTCTTTCCAATCCGCAGATTAGGATTGTACAATTCCGGACCTCACCGGACCTTTCTGTGATCCTCTGTCACCTCTAAGCACTTGTCGGAACCAGTTCCACACAGACAGCCATAACTTCTTCAAGTCTTCATGCGGACCTCTGAAAACTTGACTGAAGCATCTCAGGACTCATATCTGAAAACCCTTTAATCCGCATCCTCCGGTTTTCAACCTATCCAATATATTTGCCTTCTTCTCATCACTGTTCTTCACTGTTCCTGACTGAGGGTAATTTTCTCAATATCCTCAACACACAGCTCATCCAATCCTTCTTGTCAATGTAATATGAGTATGTTGACATCAATGACAACACTGGTTCACCTCATACTTGCAACAAGAACAACCTGACAGAGTATGATATTTTGGCTTACACATTTTCTTATTTAGTTTACCAACCTGATCAAGTAATAATTCTTGATGCGGATATATATATCCGATGGATTCAAGTTTTGAGTAAGATAGTTATATGATGTGATGTATGGGTGTACGAAGTAAGTGAAGTTAAGGTAGTAATTCGCAGAAGAAGAGAGATCTTATTCTCGAATAAGAGCAGAGTAGTGAAACAGGGCAGACAAAGATGAAGAGTGTTGAATGAGTTTTTCTATGCTTCATTAGAGCTGTAACCATGCATATATAGATGCAATTTGAGAAGCTAAACTTAGCAGTGAGCCATTCTTCCTTCTTCTTTCCTTCTCTAGGTAGTGATCCTATTTTGGCAGTGAGCCATTTTTGCAGTGAGCATTTCTCTGGGCAATGAGCCTTCTTGTAATTTGGTATTGAGCTATATTAATATATTGTGAGATAACACTCACTATGGTTTTTTCCTTTTTGGGTTTTCCACATAAAAATCCTGGGGTTCATGTGTTATGTCTCTGTGGTTGTTGTTCCTATGCTTATGTTGCTTTCATGTTATTAATTTTAGAATTTGGACTAATAAACTTATTAAGAAGTGGTTTTGTGGAATACTAATTCACCCACCCTCTCAATATTCCTTGCTATCAACAATTAGTATCAACACAATGTTCCTTGGAAGAAGTCTAATAGCTTAAGGAAGATCTGGGGTTCTGTAATCATGGCAGGAAGAAGATTTGGAAATTATGAAATCAAAAAGGAACTAGAAGCAACTCTTATTGATCTGGAACAATCTAAAGTAGAAGTCAGGGATCTAAAGGATAACTTACAAGAAACTGATGAATGCATCTCAAGATTAAAAGAATAAGTTAAAAAATTCAAAGATAAATACAAAGAAGTTAGTGATCAATTAATATTAGCAAATGAAACTCTAAATGATTTGGAAGCAGAAGTTATAGAAAGAACAAAATAAGAAGAAGATCTAAATTTAATGATGAAAAGAAAATCAGAAGATTGTGCCAAACTTGAAAAACAAATTGTGAGTCTAAAAGCAGACTTGGAAAAAGCCAAGAGCTATGAAGAAAAGTTCAATTTAAGTTTTGTAAAGCTTGATGAGATGATTGTTAGTCAAAAGAGTGTTGATGATAAGCAAGGTTTGGGATTTGAGAAAGGAGAAAGTTCAAAATCTGGTCAAACAAACACTGAGTTAAAGCAAAACAGAGGTAACTAGTTCAGAAATTAAAGAAGAAGACCTAGAAGACCTCCAATCAGATAGCTAAATGCTCAGAGGTATCCATGTTTCAATAGCCATTGTTTTAATTGCAATAAGTTTGGTCATAAAGCTACTCAATGTAGGAGTAGAGTAAATCATAATGTTCCATCCTTTTCTAGTCAATGTTTCAATTCCAAGAAAACTGGTCACAAATTAAATGAATGTAGAAATCTCATAAGGAATGGTTCCTACAATGCAAAGAATAGTTAATCATTAAATGGAAAATCTTTTGCTTGCAATATATTTGGACATATGGTTAATCAATGTAGATCAAATCCAATCAATAGAAGGAATAAAAAACAAAGGAATGTTGTGTGCTGCAATTGCAACAAATTTGGACATGTTGCAAGATTCTGCAGAAGCAAGAATGTGAAGAGAAATTACTATGCTGAAGAAAGGAAAATAGAGCAGAGAAATGATAAGGGAAAAGAAAAGGTTGATCCTGTTGAAACCAAGAAGGAAATGGACAAGATCTAGATCAAGAAAGAAGTAATTAAAGAAGAGGATAGATCCACACCAGCATCTGATGCAGATACTTCCTCCGGGAGGTAAATTGGGAGCTCTGGCTCAGGGGGAGTAGTGTTGAAAATCCTAAACCCTAGATAGAAAGTGGGTGCTAGAATCTAGCATGAAGGTATATGATGGAATTTGATGTGACAAATCTCTTAAAAGAAAAATTGGAAGAAAAGAAGTCAATGCGGCACATTGCAGAGCAATCTTGATCGACTTTATCTATCAAATAAGACATGCAACTTTTTGGGAATGAGTATTTATGACGATTTAGGTCATGTCATGTGGATGATAAAAAGGGGCTTGTTACATTTCAAAATCACTTTGCATTCAAGATATCAGACATCCAGGAGAGATTAAGGTGAAACTTGAGCAACAACAACTAAGATCTAAAGGATTCGAAGTAATTCAGATAAAGGAAACCCTAGCTCAGCAGAACAAGGTGTAGACACCCAAAATTGTCCCAAATTTGTCCATGACTTGCAACACCTAGTCAAAAATATTATCTTAGACATCATGTAGCATTTTGTCCTAAACCCACTCCTAATTCCACTAATCCATTAGCTAATTAATTAAATAAATTTGATTTATTTAATTAAAATCCCATCTTAATCCCATCTTCATCCCACTTAGTCAATTAATTAAATAAATTTTATTTATTTAATTAATTTTCCAACTAATATCCCAACTAATTCAAATAAAATATTTGAATTAGGTCCTCACCTCTCACCACATTCCAACACTTGTCCACCTATTAATTGAATCATGTGTGGTACTACATCTTTTATTTAATATCTTTCACATGTAGTACTTTTTATAGACACAATCACACATGTAGTAATTTTTGTGTACACAGTCACATATGAGCCCTATCCTCTTTAGTACACTTGTCACATGACTACAACTCCCTTGAAAAGTGGGAATAACTAATCAATCCTAGTCGTCCACATCAATTAATTAGCCTTTTAATCTTAACTATCCATTTGAACTAAGCTTTTCCTATAAATCAACTCTCTCATAATCCATTAGGATGCATTGAGCCTCAAGTACCCTTATTTTGCCAAATTTTCTAGGAGGCATTGAGTTGGAGTATTCTTATGTTGTCGAAATATCTTTAGAGCCTTTGCATCTGTCATCATCATCATCTTCCATCTATCAATTTTCCATCTATCATCTCAATCCTATGCAAATGTTATGTTGCCGAATTGTGAGCAACCAACATATCAAATCAATCAAATAATTCATCTTGCATCTTTGAGGTATTGAATGATTTGGGTTTAGGTTATGCATTTCATTGTTTGATTATTTCCATTTACAAATCTAAACTTTTTTACATATATTTTGGCATGCCCGGTGGGACTCATGTCCTTTATTAACCTCCTTGTTTGAGTTATTTTTGTGAAGTTTAGATCTCTTGGAGCGTCAATCTTTTATTTTTGCAAGCTTTTGTAGCAAAAATTTACATTTTTCTAACCCTAGTTTGTTAAGATTTGGATAAAACTATATGTATATGATTGCCTAGCTCAAATCTAACCTCACCGTTGCGTCCGGGGGGCCATTTCCATAAATTTTGAGTACAAATTTGCCTAGATTTCATGAAAAATAGAGTGTTTGGCGAAGAAAACAACAATCAGTCTGTAGAAATTCGCCTCTGGGAATTCAGCTCGCTTTTGATAAAAAACCAGCTGCCTTTGGTAATTCAGCTCGCTTTTGGCAAAATTTGTATTGTTTTTGAATGAAAACCTATCGCCTCTGGTAAACTTGGTCGCTGTCGGTTAACATTTGATTTTTGTCACCTGAAACTTTCCAAAGCACTTTTGAGCTATTACCCATCACTTTTGGCCTTTTCTAAGTTGCATATGAGCTATTACCTATCGCTTCTGAGCTAACAGTGATCACTTTTGCTTTAGAGTGAATCACTTTTGATTGGAAACGGCTCGCATCCAGCTGTTCCAGTCGCTTTCGGCAGTCTAGGGTTTTTTGTTAACATTTGATTTTGAGGGTTGCTGTGTCAGATTTTTATTGATCAATAAGGGGTTTTAAACTGCATTTTTCATGTCTCTGATCTTCATATTATCATTTGCCAATCAATTTGATTAGGGATTTCATTTTAGTTGAGCTAACACCCTTGTTTTTGCAAGATCTTATCAATTTATCATTCTAGGGTTTTCAATTGATCAATTTGTGGTTGCAGGGTATCCATCTGATCATATTTCATCCACTAGATTTTCCAGTTTAGGGTTTGCAATCTCTAATAGTCATTTTTTTCATAACCCTAACCCTAGTTTTGTAGAAATAGGAATTTTTCACGCATCCTGCAGATTTGAATCACTCATGAGCAATTATCGGTTGCCTCTAGTTTTTTTTGTCACTTCTAATTGGTAACTGATTACTTCTAGTGTAATTTGGGTCACTTATAATCAATAGTTGGTCACTTTTGGTAACTATAACTCGCTTTTGGTTGCTGTCATTGTGCATTTTGGTGTTTCTATCATAACTTTCACATACGGAGGCCAAATCGCGCAAACAAGGACTCGTTGGAAAGATGAGAGGATGAACTACATAGTGGAGTAGGTTTTATCAGGTGACTATGTCATTTTACCATTTTTTTTTCAGTCAAAAGTAAAACTTTGTTTTAAAACTTCAACTGAGCATATCTTGAGCGAAATCAATCAGATTTCAACAAAATTTCTTTTCAAATTGCTTAGAATCTTTTGAACTTTCTGTTTATGCAATCCATTTTCTTGTATTAGGTCATATTAATTAGATTTTTTTTAGATTTCATCTTTTTCACATAGCCTTCTTCTATGCAAGTTTACTTGTTTTTTTTGGAATTGGTGACTTGTAGGGGCATCTAAGGAGCTGAAGCAACATAGACATTATCATCTATAGTAGATTTGGATAGCGAATTAACCAGGTGAAATTATTTCATCTCTTATCTTCCAATCTTATTTGATCACACATTTGGATTTTGGGCAGAAAATAAACAATTTATTTAATTAATTTCTCTTATCATTCATCTCAATGAGCTGACATGTGTGCCTCTTTTATTTAAAAACATGTGTAGTACTACATCTTTTATTTCATATCTTTCACATGTAGTACTTTTTATGTACACAGTCACACATAAGCCTTATCTTCCTTCCACTTGTCATTTACACATTCACCTATGTCTATCATTTAATCTTAGCCATTCACATAGCCACCAAATCTCCACCGTTGATTGATTTTAGTTGAGTTCTATATAAACACCCTCTCATTCCATACTAGAGGGATCCAACATTCATGTAGCGTCTACATTATCATCCTGAGCATATTGAGCACTTTAGCATCTATCTAGCATATTAGTTTTATCATCCATCCATCATGGCAGCTTTTATTTTCATAATTGTTCATTGTTGAAGAAGCAATCCACATCATAAACAAGGAATCATACAATCTAGGTGATATTGTTCTTGAATTGCATGTTTTTGATTTCATTTGGATTAGATTCTTTGATGATGGTAGGGTTAGGTTTTCATGGCTATGCTTGATCTTATTAAACTAATTTTTTACCTATCACACAAGGTATTTTTTGTTCAAACCCCATTTGTGAGTATGTTAATATTCTAAAATGGCAACCCCACAAGTTGTTGATATCACTAAAAGACCTCAACCAAAATTCAAAAAACATCCTTTCAAAGCAACTGAAGTTGATCCAATGGGTGGTTTTTCAAAAATACCACTCAAAGTTTTGTATGTGGAAGACATTAGGGCATATATCCATGTTGCCCTAGATGATCTTGGTGGCAACAAATTCATAGATTTATACCTAAAGCATTTAAGCAATGATCAATCTGACCTAAAGGAAGAATACAAAGTCTTAGAAGAGAAGAAATTCATCCAATATGTAGATTTTCCTGCATTCATAGAAGATGAATGGGTCGAGTATATCCTAAGTCAAATTCACGATGAATTCATGTGTTTAGGGCATCCCTTCAAAATCACCAAGGAAGTGATTAGGGCAGTAATGGGGTTAAATTCCACTGGAGGTGTGCCCTTGCTGAAAGCTGTGAAGAACCATAGTTACAGAGTGTTTAGTGGAAAATTAGATTTGTTAATGTTTTAGTGTTTTGATGTTTAAATCCTCCTCTCCACTTTACATTCAAGGATCTAGGGTCGAGTGGCGAGCACTATCATACCCTAGGTCGCTGTGAGATGTAGGGAAACTTGGATTAAGGAATTTAATTATCAATTTTCCTTCTCCTATGCTCAATTGACCATTAAAGCCCTAATTATCCAAATATGGCAATAAATTGACAAATAATGGAAAAAGCTCTTGCAGATAGGAGTAAAATACCAAATCATAGAGTACCTATTTTTGGGGCTCTGAAGCGGAATAGTTGGGGACACTGGAGCAGGTGCCCTAGTCCAAGGTACCAGTTTCTTCACAGGATCTAGACCTCCTTCCGACACTGATCAACCCTTTAACTTCTATTTCTAGAAATTTGTCTGCACAAAACACTAGAGCGAGTTCCCAAGTCCTGGAAATGCTCCTGTGTCCTGCTTTTCTTCAGATCCCGAATCCTTAATGCCTGCCAATCCTTCCTATAACTACACTTTTCCCAAATGTGACACCTGTAACCTGCAATCACAAGATTTGGTTTGGGGGTTGTGGTGTTTAGAGGCTTGCCTCGGTCAAGCCCCAGAGGATACATAAGTCTCTGAACACTGTTGTCAGATAGAGAGTGTGTGCTCTTGTGAGGTAGAGGCAAAAACTAAAGGAATTGATAATGAAAACACAATATAATGTCAACTTGTAGTGAAGATATCATGGGAGGAAGATGCCCTTCATTCCATGATGAAATGGATGCTCGAATCTGTAAACAAACACATAAACCACACAAGTCTGCTCTTGCAACACAATGAAAGTTTTGAATCACATTGAGAACACAATAGCTTGCTAGTAATCATCTAGTTTACAAATGAATGCCTAAACATGCTTATTTATGCAACTACAAGCACTCCCACTAAGATTTTCATAATTCAAACTTACCGTGTCAGCAAAGGACCTAAGTAATGGTCATAAACTGACACTCAGAAATTAGGGCTACCCCAAAATAGAGTAGGACTAGGGTGTGGGTGCCCAAGTCCTCCCTCCCTATTTTGGGTAGGGTATATCTCAAGGGGTCCTCCTAGGTCCCATTTGTCATGTTACCTAGGGCTCATTCCATCGGGATGCCAAATTATGAACCAAGATGTCCTGAATGCATGCAAAAGACCCGGGAGCTAAACCTTATGAGAGAAAAACCCCCAAGGGGACATTTTCTGACATTACATTTAGCCCCCACTTTCATGTATGTATAAATGCGAGGCTAATACATGCATTAAAGTAAGGTCACAAACACAGCAAACACATCAAGCATGAAGAAGACACACCAATCACATAGAAAATAGTAACAGGCACGCAAAACATAGAGAAGATAGTTGCAATCACGTAGAACATGGAGAAGACAGTCAATGCATAGAAGACACATTAATGCATGGAAGACATGCATGATTTCTTTTCTTTTCTTTTTCTCATATATATATGAAATGCAAATGCAAGTACTAGAAAGTAAATAAACCTCCCATAATACATGATGCACTCATCATGCAAGTCTTTGTATATATGGGGCAACACACACAAAAGACATGCAAAACCTCCCAAAATGCAGGATGTATATGGGACAATAGACATGCCACACAAAATAAGCATGCCAAAACACACACTTGAAGACACAGAGAAAACACGGTAGACAAGCGAGGGTGTGTTCCCTATTTCTAGGCTCATCACCATCTCAAGTACGTTATAGGCACACACCGATGATTGGGCTTTGCCACAACAATCACCAAAGACACACTTAATGGTTGAGTTAGTCACAAAACCGCTCCCAGCCTCCGTAGAGGACTTTTGAAAATGCAACCCCACCTACATCATGGAGATGCTTTATAGTGAAAAGGAAGCATGGCATACCACCCCACCCATGTCATGGAGACACCTTACAGTTAAAAAGAGGTATGAGCTCAAAAGTACAGCCCCACCCGCATCACAAAGATGCCTTACAGTGAAACAAAGGTATGCGCAATAGATTTCAAGATAGATTGGTTGATTGAAAACAAACTTAGGATGCAGGAAGTACTCATCGTACTAGTCTGCACTTGAGGACAAGCACATTGCTAACATCTACAATAGACTGTTGGAAACAAGGTAGATAACTGAGAGGGAGGGTGAATTAGTTATCTTAAATAATTTAACTTTCTATTCTTCTTTAACAATTAGTGCAGCATCAAAACATATAAGCATGCATAACCATGAGAGCAGAAATAAAATCAATACACATAACACAATGATTTTGACATGGAAAACCTTGTTAAGGGAAAAACCACGGGGTGACTAACCCAAGATTGTATTCTCTATTAAAAGAATAAGAAGTACAAAATGGCACTTGCCAATTAGGGCTCACTACCTGAGCAAACTGCTCACAAGATGCTCACTACCTACAAGAGACTTATTGTCTACAAGGTATATAGAATGTAACCAGGTGTTTGAACTGATTAGAGGCATCCACATATGCTAAGGTTCAGTTATGGTTAGGCTCAATATACTAATCTACTACATTTCATTCTTCCTTTGCTTAATGTTGTTGTTCTGTCACATACCGGACTTGTATAGCTGCTTCCACACTACTCTCTGCTTTTCTTCGCACACTTTATCACATCTCACTCACCTTCATACTGAAATCCATCTGGTATATATATCCGCATCAAGGATTTCAACATCATTCTAGTCGGCATCCAGAATACTCAAGATTTTCCCAAACTCTGGTCTATCCGCTGAATCCATGCATACTAAGTGATGTGTATCAAAGAGATAGTTATAGAAGTCATCAATCATGTCAGCCAACCATGAATAATCCCTCAAGAAGCTTGATCACCATCAATTTCTCCTCTGGATTAAGGTCTGATGCTCTACCGGTTCGTTCTTGCTCAGTCTGCTCTGCCTGTCAGAAACCCAACACTTAGGTGCTCATATCTTTTCACTCTTTCATCACCAGAGGCTCAATCTCTGGAATGTGGTAGTCATGGTACTCCTCTTGACTTTCGTAAGTCCACACTTTGTTGAGATACATCATCTGAGAGATCCGGACCTAATTGTCAGACCTTGTTGCATGCTCTATTCTTGGTCACCGGACCAAAACACTCTTCAATCAGACTTCCGGTAGAGACATACTATGTGTTGCGGATGTGTGGAATAGACTTTGTTGCCATCAATAACAACAATCAAGAATCTACGCAGTGTCTCTTGCCAACAATCTCCCCCTTTGGCATTGATGGCAACACTTAGTGAAAAAAGACTAAGTGTCATAGCACACTCCCCCTTGGTTGATGCTCTGTCTTATGTACACTTTTACCAGAGCTCCCCCTTAGCTGGATTCCACATTTTTCACTATTGCTCACTCCCCCTTTGACATCAATGGCAAAGGGTGAAATCCGTACACCAAAATTTGTAAAGAAAAACAACCTATACATTACCGGATAAGTATATATATGTTGTACTTACATATACTTAAGGATATCTGCAAAGGTATTCTTCAATTGTACAACTTATGTCGCCCAACTCTGCTTCATCCTATCCAAAATTGATATGTGGACACTTAACAAAAATGCAAAAGCTTCTCCCCTTCTTAGATCTACCAGATCACTGGTCTAGGTTATGGTCTGAGCATCAGTTAAGGGCTCATGCATGGCCTCTAACTTGGGGATAACTATTCCTCTTAGTTCACTCATCCTACGTATCATATTTGTCCTCTCTTTTTCAAGCCTCTTTATTTCATTTATGATGGTGATGGCCTGGTACTCTTGATTTATTAAGGATGTGGTGAGGGGATCAAAATTTTGAGATAAACTTGACAGTTTACTCTCTTGTTCTTCCACCTTCTTGGCAATGTCTGCTGTCACTGTGGACCAATAGACAAAATTTTTATAAATCTCCGCCATCTTTAAGAGCATTTTCTAGGCTCTTTATCCCAATATCCATATTTCTCCTATCATTTGCTATAAGTCATTGTACTTCAGAGAATCTCTTTCCCAAAAACTTTTTCCAGACTTTCTCTTCTGCTGATTTCTCCAAGGAATCAAAATGTGTGCTAATAGAGTTAACAAAAGATTTCAAGTTACCGGATGAAGAGGTCGAAGGATCCTTTTGGAAGGATGGCATGATCTTCTCCAACACACCAGATGCAATCTCTATCAGTTCACAGTCTTCCATGTGAGACTTTAGAAGCTTTTCTTTTTCTTTGGCTTGAGCAAAAGATGCTACCTTCATTGTCTGGACTGGAGAGAGAGAGTCAAAATTGAGTGGTACTTGAAATAGCTCTGGTTCATCTAATTCCATCATTTCTTTGATTAGGAAGTCTTTAACTACTTCTGCAGTGTCTCTTGCCACAGACAAAGTCTTCTTTCCTTCTGCAGTCTCAGAACTATCACCTAGGATCTTCTCTATTTGATCTTCTTCCCTTCCCTTTACCTCTTCTTCTTGACTTGCTTTCTTCTCTTTTCTTGCTTCTCCTTCAGTTCCAGAGTCTGCTGGGGGATCCAGAAGAGAGATGTTTACTTCTTCATGGGCTTCCTCTTCTGGAACAGAGGAATCCAAGTCCTTAGTTTTCTCCTCTCCTATCTCCTTTGACTCTTCTACAATTTTCTTAGTAGAATCTTCCTTTGATATACTTAATCCTTCGACATCCATGGCAGAAGGTTCATCACTTATGTCTTCAATAATAGGAAGATTGAATCTTTTAAATGCGTTCCAGAGGATGTCTTCTATCTCTTTTTCTATTTGACCTGTCTCTCCAAGCATAAGTTCATTCATTCTGGCTTTGCTCTAGAACTCATCCTTGCAGTCCTTGAAGTTCATATTCATTTATTTTGGAGTAATGGAAGGATAAAGCTGAATAGCTATCTGTTCCTGAATCTCAAGGTCCTTTGCCTTAGCATTTTCTTTTCTCATTTCAAGTACTTGCTCTAGGCTTTTGGGAATTAGTGAGATGATTTCAATAAATGCTTTATTATAGATATTCAAATACTTGACTGTGGCTTCCTCCAAAATTCTTTTGTCAATGTCATTATACTCATCATAAAATTCTATTATGGGCTGCAGATTCCCATCTACAGTGACCGCCTTGAAGACATCATCAATAGAGAGAGTAGGCCTTTTAACAAATTCTTCTGTCTTTTCTTCTGTATGTTTACTGGCATAGGATTCCATGGATGTTTTCTTTTTCTTCTTCATTTTCTTGACCTCCTCATCAGTCTCTGTCTCTTCATCATCCTTTTGACTTTTGTACGACCTTGTGGCCTTTGTCTTTGCTCTCTTATCTCCCTTACTGGATGACTTGGCTTCCAGTTTTGAGCTTTTAGAAGAAGCAGGTGTAGAGCTCTTGGAGGATCTAGTCTGGGAGGGGGCTTGCATCGAATGACTTTCTTTTTCTGCTTCTTGTCTTTCTTTCTCTACTCTTTCTACCTTCTCTCTGTTGGCATCAACTACCTCCTTTGATATGCCATATTTCTTGGCAATTTCCTCCACTTCCCTTCTCACTTTCCTTTTCATTTCTGGCTGTCTTGTATTTTCACACTTAATTCTTGAAAGATTCCAAACCTTTTTGCCTCAGAGTCCTTTGGTTGACTTAGCAGGTGTTGAACAAGTAACTCTAGAATTTTCTCATCTACCTCATATCCCATTGGCATAATCCAAACTGTTTTGGGTTCCACTACCTCCATTAGGCATTGATCAGTGTCTACCATGAAGCACACTGTATCCTTGTATTTTTTAACCAGAGATTGGGGGATTCTCTCTCTAGCCTGCATCATGCCTTATAAGTTTTTGAAGTAACCCCAGAGTGCTGTACTTTGTGCCTTGGCATCACCAAGCCCATACATATAGTCTCTGATTTGTATGGCAACCAGTCTGTCATTTTTCCATACCTAACCACTGGATCTAGGTAGCTCATTCATATAGTGAAAGAATAGACATAGTATCAGGCTACTATACTTAAATGAATTCTTCTTATCCTTCTTTATTTTCCACAAATTTTCTAACAACTAGCTCAAAAGAAGCTCGCATAGATCATAGTCTACATTTTTCCTTAGCATTTCATATGCAGTATATATAGCAGTTCCAGATACTGAATTCTCTTTGCTGGAGTGATAGATTTTGCAACCAATTATCATAGAGGCAAATTCGATATCTGGATCTATGATGGCTTCTATTGTCATTGCTCTCTTATCAAATTTTGATCTGGTAGCTTCACTTATAGTTTGGTTCTTGACCGATTTGAGAGCAGGCAACCCACCGGATGAGTGCAAGCCAGTTACTACCCTAATTGCTTCCTTTGTTATTTTGAAGGGCTTTAATAACCACATGAAGTCATCATGTATTCTACTGAGAACATACCCAACCCATTCATCTTCTACAAAATAGGGGAAGTGGATGCAGTGTCCAAAATGCTTATCCCAGATTGCCTTGTATTGAGGTTTAAGTTCAAATGTTTCATCTATTAATTGCTTGTGATAGATATCCATTAGCTTGGATTCCCCAAATTCCTCAATGTTGGCATGAATGTATACCCTAACATCTTCTACATGTAGAACCCCATGCGGAATGCTTGAGAATGCACCTAAAGGATCAACTTCTAGGAATTTTTAAGGATGTTTCTTGAACTTAGGGCGCGGCCTATCAGTGATCTTAACAACATTTGGAGTAGCCATTAACCAAAAGATTTAGAGAGAGATATTCAAGAATGGAAATACCTTTTTATGCTTCTAGGGTTCACGATATGAGCTGGAAAAGATTGTTGGTTGAATCAGATTCTGTGGTTGATCTTTGAGAGGGTTGAAGCAATCTTATTTGTAGAGCCTTTTCTTTCTTCTTCTCAAGTACATATGTGAAAATGATGAATAAAAGAATCCTTATATCTCTGTGCAAACCCTAATTTCTTATTGCAATAAATGCACACCTTAAGTCATTCCAATTCCCTTGTTCTGAGAGAGATCCTTCCTAATCACTGAGATGCACTTAGAGTTATTCTTGGTGATAATTGACAATGCATCTCCCTTTCTCCAATCATTCCATTTATCCGTAGATCCAAATATTTCAATTTTGAATCATACTGGATCTAACTGTAAGAATCTTGCTTTTGTTAGATGACTGTTAAACCAGATTAATCTTGAATGATTAACCTCTTCAAACTCTTTGCGGATCTTTCATATTTTTACCAAGGGTTATTTAGATGTTTCTCTAAGAGCCCTTTAATCCGCAACTTTCCATGTGCTAATTTCAAGCACCAATTGACTGGCTGGGGGAAATTGTTTTCCTTGGTGACTCCCCTTGAGCCAGAGCTCATCTATTTAGTTTCCGGAAGGAATTTCAACACTAGATTCTGGTGCGGATCCATCCCCAACATTTTTTGTAGGTCTCTTCACCCAAATCTTGTTCATCTCCCTTTGAACTTCATTCGCATTCACTTTTCCTTTTCCTTTTTCTTGATTTTGATTATGATGCACCGGACCCCTCTTATCCCGATTCTTACTTTTGCAGAATTTGGCAATATGACCAGATTATTGCAATTGTAGCAAGCTATATTTCTTTGCATATTTGACTGATATCCTCTTGATCTACATTAATTAGCCATATGTCCCATTCTATTGCATGCAAAGCATCTACCATTGAATGAATTGTTTGTTTGCATATTTCTACATTCATGAGATTTGTGACCATACCTTTTGTAGTTAAAACACTGTTCGGAGAAGGATGAATTAGTTTGATTCATTCTTCTTCTGCACTGATTTGCTTTATGACCAAAGTTATTGCAATTGTAGTGGTATCCATTGAAGGATGGATATCTTTGAGCATTTGGTTGTCTTACCAGAGGTCTTCTAGGCCTGTACCTTGGATTTCCTGATCCAAAGTTCTTCTGACCAGATCTGGAGCTTTCACCTTTCTCATATCCCAAGCCATTCTTGTCATCTACCCTCTTTTGGCTTTCAAGAAGAACTTTAAGTTGAGCAGAACTTATCTTGATTTTTTCTTTGTATTCATTTGATGTTTGAAGATCCCTTTTAAGAGTGTCTATCTAATTTTCAAGTTGTTCTTCATTATCTCTAGCTTCTTCAAGATCAGATTCCAGATGCCTGATTATTCTATCCATTTTGTGGCAGTCTTTTGACTTCTCCTTGAGATATTGTTTTAGATTAACTTCCATTTTTCTTTTCTCTTCAATTTCTTGGGTGAATTTCATAACCCCTGATTCCATTTCATGTCTTACCATAATGACCTCTTTTTATAGCTTCTCACATAACTTGTTTTTTTTTCTTTCAGATCTTCATTAGTATCATTGGCTTCTCTTTGACTTGCTAATTGTTGAAGAAGTTCCTTTCTCTTTTTCACAGAGATACTCAATTTTTCTTTTAGTTCATTTATCAAGTCATCAGTTTGTTTGAGTCTTTCCCTTAGGTTATTGACTTCAGAGTGAGATTGCTCAAGATCATCTAGGGCAAACTAAAGTTGTTCCCTCATACCATACATATCCATTGAGATTCCCAGATCTTCCTCAAGCTATTAGGCTCTGTTTGGAGGAACTTAGCTCTGATACCAATTGTTGGAAACAAGGTAGATAACTGAGAGGGGGGGTGAATCAGTTATCTTAAATAATTTAACTTTCTGTTCTTTAACAATTAGTGCAACATCAAAACATATAAGCATGCATAACCATGAGAGCAAAAAAAAATCAATACACATAACACAATGATTTTGACGTGGAAAACCCTATTAAGGGAAAAACCATAGGGTGACTAACCCAAGATTGTATTCTTTGTTAAAAGAATAAGAAGTACAAAATGGCACTTGTCAATTAGGGCTCATTGCCAGGGCACACTGCTCATAAGAGGCTCACTACCTGCAAGCAAATTACTATCTACAAGGTATATAGAATGTAACCAGGTGTTTGACTGATCAGAGGCATCCACATATGTTGAGTTTTAGTTCTGGTTAGGCTCAATATACTGATCTACTACATTTCATTCTTCCTTTGTTTAATGTTGTTGTTCTGTCACATACCAGACTTGTATAGCTACTTCCACACTGCTCTCTGCTTTTCTTCACACACTTTATCACATTTCACTCACCTTCATACTAAAATCCATCTGGTATATATATCCGCATCAAGGATTTCAACATCATTCTGGTCGGCATCCGAAATACTTAAGATTTTCCCAAACTCTGGTCTGTCGGCTGAATCCATACATACTAAGTGATGTGTATCAAAGAGATAGTTATAGAAGTCATCAATCATGTCGGCCAACCATGAATGATCCCTCAAGAAGCTTGATCACCATCAATTTCTCCTCTGGATTAAGGTATGATGCTTTACCGGTTCATTCTTGCTCAATCTGCTATGCCTGTCAGGAACCCAACACTTAGGTGCTCATATCTTTTCACTCTTTCATCACCGGAGGCTCAATCTCTGGAATGCAGTAGTCATGCTACTCCTCTTAACTTCCCCAAGTCTGCACTTTGCTGAGATACATTCTCTGAGAGATCCGGACCTAATTGTCAGACCTTGCTGCATGCTCTGTTCTTACTCACCGGACCAAAACACTCTTCAATCAGACTTCTAGTAGAGAAATACTATGTGTTGCAGATGTGTGGAATAGGCTTTGTTGCCATCAATGACAACAATCAAGAAGCCACATAGTGTCTCTTGCCAACATAGACAACTTACCTTATATGCCCCCACCTTAAGGTGGTTGATACCATGCATAGATATCAAGCACATTAAGATAGGAAGAAAACACACAAGGGAACATAGACTTTCGCAAAGCCTGTGCCCCCCAGAAGTGACATGTACTTCACAATCGCCAAATGTTCCCACAAACACATCCCTACAAGAAACATGTTAGTGTCTACATAATCATGATAAACAATGCATATGATTAACCACACAAAGAGCCAAGGTTATACAATGAATTCAGAGTTCGAGGATAACCATGGGGCTATATCACGAAGTTGTCTGAATCGAGTACCACCAAGGCTAGATTCAAAGACAAACATAGGTGCGTAGAGCAACAATATTGTTAAGGTTTGTAAATGTGATAAAAACATCATGAAAATCACTACACAGAAAGTATGAGTGCTTCGACTAGCCAAGAGTTGGATAAGATATACAACCCCATCATCATATTAGGAACTACGTCTATTTTTTGATTGCTCTTGAAAGGGACACTAGGTCCGCATTAGTATAAATGTTTGTCGTCATCCGCCCACTAGATAGAAACTCTAGAAGAAGGGAAACAATAAATAAGATAGGAGAAACAAGTGTCTTAGGGACAGTCATGTAGGAGGGTGCCCCCAGGTGTCACCAACCGCAACGTTATGTCTATAAGACACAACACACAATGATGAAATTAGAGAGGCAATTTTTAGAAGAATGATGATACAAACAGAAGGTCACAATAGAGGTGGTCTCTTAGTATCCTAGATCTTACAAGAGAGCCAAGGGTCATCCCAGGAGGCCTAAACAACATATAAAACATCACGGGGGAAGCACATCACGAGAGAGATAAAGGGTTAGAGATACTTACCTGTTAGGGTACCACCGTTAAGAACTTACATATCTAGGATATCTATCATGCTGTTTTGATCTTGTTGAATTAACATTAAGTGTAGGATGATGAGAGGCTTTCTTTTCTTTAAAAGGATTATATCCAATGCTGCTTCAGTAATGTGTTGAAGCAGATTCTATAGGTACACAAATCCCTTGTTGATCTATACCACACCCCTTACCTTCATATTCACAATTGTTATAAAGGATTTTAAATCCTCAACCATAAAGCAATGTCATTTCCTTAGAAGATAGTGAAGCCTCATAGGTTTCATAATTTGTAGTGTAAGTGAGAGTATTGTTTTTATTTTCTACCAAGGGGACTTTAGGATTTTTAGGCGCTTCAAAAGATTTCTTAGGTGAGATCGATGCCACTTTTGATGTATCCCCTATACTGTAAGGATTAAAATCTAATGAACCCCAATTATCACCAAAGAGTGCATTTGATGGTATAGAATCTTTCACAACATCATTCGTGGCTAAAAGCTTTGATGAATTATCTTGTAAATTGTTTAAGCTCATATGATTGTAAATTGGTTTTTGCGTTTCAATATGTAAACAATTATCTGGTTTAGGATCATCATGAATAGTATTAAGTTTACCTTTGAATATAAATTTGACTGAACAATGTAGAGTGGAAGGGACTGCCTCCAATGCATGAATCCAAGGTCTACCAAGAATCATGTTGTAAGATAAAGAACAAGGCATGACATGAATCAGGGTAGGCACAAGCACAGGTCCTACTTGTATAGGTAGAGTTATAGTGCCCATGGATTGTCATCCAACATTATCAAAGCCACGAATGCTAATGCCATTTAGTGTGATTTGTGATGTGTCAACCTTTATTTTGTGTAGTAGGTCAATTCTACAAACATTAAGAGCTGACCCATTGTCAATCATAACTCATTTTACCAACATTTTGTTTATTGTGACAAAGATTATAAGAGGATCATATTGATTTTGAACTTCAATTGATGATAATTCTTGTGGTTGAAAGAGAATATCTATTTTTGTCGCATGCAAACTATCCAATATGGTTGCTACATCATTAGGCTTACCAGTAGGTGGGACAATCACCTTTTATAAAGCTTCTTGGAGCATTCCATGATATGTAGGTGATATTTGTATAAAATCCCAAAGAGAGATCTTAGCCGGAGTAGCGCGAAGCTGTTCGACAAGATCATACTCTTGACTACTTTTATGAGTAAGACAAGGTGGTTGAGGGAGCGTAGGTTGAGAGCATGGAAGAAAGATAGGCACATGTGGTGCTTGGTTACTTTGCTTGTTATTACAGGTGTTGTATGTGTGAGCAATCACATTGTGGTGTGGTTGTTGTAACACATTTTGAACACCTTGAACTGTAATCACCAACTTTAAGCAATAAGGTACATTAGGTGTCCCCCACACAACCATCTTAGGAATAGTGCTACTAAGTCTATTAATAAGTATCGAATTAACATTATTTCCCTCTTGATTGCACCCAACATCCATCCCTAAAGTATTTAATGTGAGAGACCTTTTCTCATCCACTAATGCTACATCTTGGCTAGGGAGAACAATGGGATGAGAGGGAGGTACATCATCATCATCATACTCTATGGCGGAAAAAGGATTTTCACTCTCATCTTTCTCATGAGTGTTCCTAGAGATGAATTTGGTTAAATCTTCTAATATCAAAGGATGTTCACTCATGAGGATTAGGAATTTGTCAAAATTAAGATCTTTGAGAAATGCATGCATAGATACCATAGAAAAATGGCATGAAGGTGCCATTGCATTTTTTTCAATGTAAAATCATATTTTAAAAGCTTTTCAAATTTTATGCAAAAGACAAGTGCAAAAGAATGCATGAAAATGACTTAAAATGCTTTATTTTTTGTACTTTTTTAATGCAAATGAATGAAACAAAAGGCCTTGTAAGGATTTTGATCTGGGGCAGAAAATTATATGTTTGATATTATTTCAATAAAGTAGTAATATTCTTTACAACACACTCTTAATGCAAATCTAAGATGATGCCAAGTCAAACTAAAGTGAAAATATGTCAAAATAGACACTTTTTTCACCAAAACTTAATGCAAAAGAGCATAACAAAGGGTTTTGTGAGGAAAGTGATGATGGAAAGAAAATAATATCAGTAATAATATCCACTTGGTGCCAAAATACCCAACACAACATGCTTTTAGTGCCACTTAAGATCAAACCTTAGTGAAAATATAGCAAAAATAGGCTATTTTTCACAGTTTTTCAATTCCAAGACCTAGAAAAAGAGGTGTTGTAATGAATTTCAGGAGGTACAAAAAATAAAATTAATGATATCATTCACCTCAATCCATAAAATTGATCACAAAACACTTGGAGTGCAAACTAGGTCAAATCCTAGGGCAAAAATAGCCAAAATATGTAGTTTTTTGCGAAGTTTTCACTACAAAAGCCCGATAAAAGGGTGTTGTGAAGCTTTTTATGAGGGGAAGAAAAGTATTACCCTGATAACAAAAAATTAATGCCAAAATGCCTTTCACAACATGCCTATGGTGCAAGTTTATAAATTTGATAAGGCCAAATTTAGCGAAAATCATTATTTTTGAAGCGCTAGGTTTGAGATCTTGGGACAAAATGCTATGTGAATGTTTTGAAGTCTAATTTATGATGAAATTAACTTACTCTCAGATATAAAAATGATTTTCAATCTTTAATATGCAAAATGCCGATGCAAATCTAATGAAAATGCATGAAAATTGCTAGTTTTTGTTGAAATTTTCTATGTAAAAATGCGAATATTTTAAATCTAAATGCAAATTTACAGTAAAATGCAAGACTACATCCAAATTTTAATTTGAATGATCCTCTAAAATCAGTAGAAAAATCTGAAAAAAGATTTTTCCTACTAACCCTAGATTTTGGAATTACTAGGTCATATGAAAATTGTCAAAATTTCTACAAAAACCTAGCAAATTAATAATGAAAATGTAATGCAAATTTCTGAATTTTTGGATTTTTCTATAGTTTATATCAGATCTACTGAAAAATCATGAATTAGGAAAATTTAGAAAGGATTGATGCAATTTAGTAAGCCAAACAATGTAATTTTTTTGAATTTTTCTCAATGCAATAAAATGAATGACTATATGAATGAATGAAATCAATCCAAATCTGAAGACACACACTCAGAAAGTTGTAATTTAAGTCCAAAAACATGGGTTCACCAAAATGTTTAGTGGAAAATTGGATTTGTTAATGTTTTAGTGCTTTGATGTTTAAATCCTCCTCTCCACTTTAGATTTGAGGATCTAGGGTCGAGTGGCGAGCACTATCATACCCTAGGTCACTGTGAGATGTAGGGAAACTTGGATTAGGGAATTTAATTATCAATTTTCCTTCTTCTATGCTCAATTGACCATTAAAACCCTAATTATGCAAATACGGCAACAAATTGATGAATAACAAAAAAAGATCTTGCAAACATGAGTAAAATACCAAATCACAGAGTACCTATTTTTAGGGACCCAAAGTGAAATAGTCGGTGACACTGGAGCGGGTGCCCTAGTCCAAGGTACCAGTTTCTTTGCAGGATCTGGACCTCCTTCTGACACTGATCAGCCTTGTAACTTCTGTTTCTAGAAATTTGTCTACGGAGGACACGAGAGTGAGTGCCCAAGTCCTGGGAATGCTCCTATGTCCTACTTTTCTTCAGATCCCAAATCTTTGATGCCTGCCAATCCTTCCTGCAACTTCACATTTCCCAAATACGACACTTGTAACCTGCAATCACAAGATTTGTTTTAGGGGTTGTGGTGTTTAGAGGCTTGCCTCAGTCAAGCCCCAGAGGACACTTAAGTCTCTGAACACCATTGTCAGATAGAGAGTGCATGCCCTTGTGAGGCAGAGGCAAAACCAAGGAATGGATAATGAAAACACAATATAATGTCACCTTGTAGTGAAGATATCATGGGAGGAAGATGCTCTTCATTCTATGATGAAATGGATGCTCTGCAAATAAACACATAAACCACACAAGTCTACTCTTGTAACACAATGAAAGCCTTGATTCACCTTGAGAACACAATAGCTTGCTAGTAATCATCTAGTTTATAAATGAATGCCTAAACATGCTTATATATGCAACTAGAAGCACTCCTGCCAAGATTTTCATAATTCAAAGTTACCGTGTCAGCAAAGGACCTATGTAACGGTCATAAACTGACACTCAGAAATTAGGGTAGGACTAGGGCGCGGGCGCCCAAGTCCTCCCTCCCTATTTTGGGCAAGGTATATCTCAAGGGGTCCTCCTAGGTCCCATTTGTCATGTTACCTAGGGCTCATTCCATCAGGATGCCAAATTATGAACTAAGATGTCCCAAATACATGCAAACGACCTGGGAGCTAAACCTTATGAAGGAAAAGCCCCCAAGGGGACATTTTTTGATGTTACACAGAGGCTACCAAAGCCCAATTTGACAAGAGGGCATTAACCATAAATGACATCATAGACCATGTGGTAAGATTTGCTTCTATAGTCATAGACTACAAAATCTATTTCTCAAACCGGGAGAACTCTGTCTCTGGTACTGCAATATACACCGCATATCAAATGGTCAAAGAGAATACTGAGTATGATTTATGTGAGATGCTGAGAATCCAACTACTAGAGAATCTAAAGACTATCAGGGAAAGCAAAAACTATCCATTCAAATTTGGTGCATTGATCATCTCTCTATTCTTCTATTTTATGAATAAGTTGCCAAAGATGAAGAATTTGTTTTGGTTAACTAGCAAACTGGTAGCTATCCAAATTAGAAATCATTAAATAAATAGAATTGGAAGCCATGATGAGTAAAAGGTAGTCCTTTGGGGGTCCTTCAAGAATTTTCAAAGCATGATGCATTCAAGAGAAAGAATTCTTGAGAAAATTGTAGAGAAGTATAAGGATACTATATGTTTTATGGTTACAAAAGATTTGATGGAGGCTGTTGAGCCTAGGAAAGTTTGGATAATACCAATGGGTTATGAAGTGGATGGACAAATATTAGATAACTTTTCTCAACACATGCTGAGCAAACCTAAGGACAAAAAAGAAGAAAGGTTTGGAACATATGAAGAATTATATGTGAAACTCCATGTTCAACTCAGAAAACTTGAAATCTCTAGGAAGGTGAGGAATGAGGTAGAAGAAGTTGGATTGAAACATGGTTTCACTAAGGAACACATCAAAGAAGAAAGAGAAAAAGGTCAAGCTGAAAGGGAAGCAAGAGAAAAGAAAGAAAGTGAACCGACTAAGGGTCCGAAGGAGTCTAAAAGGAAGCAAGAAAAGCTTGAAGAACCTCAAAGGTCTACAAGAAGCTTTGTTACCTTCTCTAGTTCCACACCATCTGCAAGTGTGGATCAACCATCCAAGAAATCCACTGACAAAGGGACAAAGAGAGAAAATGAAAAGTAGAAGGATTTATGTCAGTATAGGAAAATTTGATGAAGAAGAGACAGAGTTTGATGAAGAAGAGATAGAGTCTGATGAAGAAGTGAAAAAATGAAAGTTGAGGTTACAGAGGCCTCCAGAACCAATAAAAAGAAACCCTCTAGTAACGGTAAGACTAGAAAAAGACAAAAGCAAGATGTACCTCTGACAGAGGAAGCAACTATAAGTCTTGAGGATGTGCTCAAAGCCATAATAGTGGATGACAATCTAAAACCAATTGCACAACTGTATGATGAATATTCTTATCCAGATAAGAGGATCATTGAGACTGCTATTGTAGAATACCTAAACATCTACAACAAGGCCCTAATTGAAATAGTTGACGATCTTCCACATAGCTTGGCAAGTATAATGACCGCAAGAAAGGAAATGACTATGGCTAAGGACATTGATCTAAGACATCATACACTAACACAGCTATGTCCATAGATTACTCCTGAAGAAAAAGCCAAAATATCCAAAGAAATCAAGGATGCATTCAGAACCAAGAAAAGAATGAACTCACTAATGTTAGGAGAAATTGATAAAGTGGTCAGGGAGATTGAAGAGATCATTTTGGAGGCACTAAATAAATATAATGTCCATACCATCTATGATAATGAAGAAACAAATGCTAGAAATGATACATCTACTCCATAAATAGGTCTCAATCAAGCTAAAGATAAAATTGACAAGGAGAAGACTGAGGAGGAATAGGTAAAGGAAAATCCTTCATCAGAACAAAAGGAGGACTCTAATAAGGACATGGATCTAGATGATCTAGAGCAAAGCTTAAAGGAATAAGTCTCTACTACACCAAGAGACACTGCGGTATCAATTAAAGAACTTTTGGAGAAAGTGAAATAAGTTTTAAATGAACATGAGTTTTTGCATGGTCCAATAAACTTGGACACAATGTCCCCTATTCAAAAACTCAAATTGGCGTCAATTGCAAAGGCAAAAATAAGAGAGGAAATGTTGAAATATTACATGGAGGATAGTGAGCTCATAAGTGAGGCATCTAGTATTTTGGAGAAACTGATGCCAACATTCCAAAAGGACACCTCTCTGTCATAAAAAAACTGACTCAAAGGACTTATAAACTTTGTAAGTAAACATTTTGAATCCTTTGAGAAATCTGCAGAAATAAAAGTTAAGCAGGACTTCAATGAGAAAAGATTGAACGACTTAAAGGAAATGATAGGTAATGACAAAGTCCAGCTAGATAATAGGATAAAATGTGTTCAAAGTGTCATTAAGGAAGCTAGTGATATATACAAAATTTGTTTATTCTAGCTAGAAGTCACAAAGAAAATAGAAGAAAAGATCAAGGAGTTAGAGCAGAAACTGGTGAACACTTCGAAGGCATATGATCTAGTGATAGAATTAGTTAGCACCAAGGAAAGTCAAGTCATCAAATATAAAATGTGTTAGCTAAGAAGAGTAATCTATCCTAAGCTAGATTCTATGTTCAATCTAGCAGTTGAAGCACAAGTGGCTTTACAATCTGACACACCCTCTGATCTTCAAAAGGTAGAGGCTGTAGTTTTTCTACTTAGTGGTCATATTCAAATTTTGGACAATGCCAAGAAAAGCTGGGATGGTGAGCTGGACCAAATTAAGAACATTTTCAATGATATCCTCCAACACATGTAAAATAAAGTTGATTGTACTTATACATATGCGACAGAGTATAGCAAATTTTGTAGTTTTGACAGTTTTTGATTCTGGAACCTACACCTTTTCCATAGATGTCAAAGGGGTAGAAGAAGATTAGTGAAAAATGGGAAAACATCTTAGGGGGAGAAGAAATATAGAGTGTATATAGATAGGGGGAGCAGTCAAGGCAGTCAAGCATTTTTCACTAAATGTTGCCATCAATGCCAAAGGGGGAGATTGTTGGCAAGAGACATTGCTATGAAGAAAAATAGAATGTTGTCATTGATGGAAACAAGGCAAAGAGGGAACATTAGTATGATAGGAAGACATCTCTCTAGAAGACCAACTTGATCTAGCTTCAAGGCACAAGTGTAGAAGGCCAAAATGACTAAGTATGGACAATGTATAGAAAGTCGATCAATATGCCTCTACAGAAGAAGACCTCCTAATGCAAATTAGGTATGATGACTCATAGCTATGTGATGATGATTCAGTCTAGTACTCAAGTCATGACTTCCTCTGGAAGTCATGTGAAGGAGTTGTCTAAGTCCAAACAAACAAAGGTAGGACATAGACAATGAATAGGGCACAATATAATGGTCTGCATTTCTCCACAAATACATATTGTGCTCTGCAGTTCTGAAGGTATGTCAAGTGGTCATTAATGAACATTGGATATGATTTGTGAGGTCCCATTTGGTCTGCAGTATGAGTTGTGATGTGACAGATGAACTTGTCAAGTATGTTCTTAAAGAATAGGTCAACTGGTATGTTAGATCTTTATGTGAAGAAGATGTAATGTTTGGATAATCAATTTGAGAAGTCCTATGACTAAGGATGACCTATATGAAGACTTTTGCATGATTGTTTAAGTCCAAATTGGAGATTGTACATAAGAACAAGCTGACAAAGTATGATATTTTGGCTTACACATTTTCTTGTTTAGTTTGCCGACCTGATCAAGTAATAATTCTTGATGCAGATATATATATCTGATGGATTCAAGTTTTGAGTAAGATAGTTATGTGATGTGATGTATGGGTGTGTGAAGTAAGTGAACTTAAGGCAGTAATTGGCAGAAGAAGAGATCTTATTCCCAAATAAGACCAAAGCAGTGAAACAGGGCAGACATAGATGAAGAGTGTTGAATCAATTTTTTTGTGCTTCATTAGAGTTGTAACCATGCATATATAGATGCAATCTGAGTAGCTAAACTTGGTAGTGAGCCATTCTTCCTTCTTCTTTCCTTCTCTGGTAGTGAGCCTATTCTGGTAGTGAGCCATTTTTGCAGTGAGCATTTATCTAGGTAGTGAGCCTTCTTGTAATCCAGTATTGAGCTATATTAATATATTATGAGCTAACACTCATCATGGTTTTTCCCTTTTTGGGTTGTCCATGTAAAAATCTTGGTGTTCATATGTTATGTCTTTGTGGTTATTGTTCCTATGCTTATGTTGCTTTCATGTTATTAATTTTGGAATTTGGACTAATAAACTTATTAAGAAGTGGTTTTGTGGAATATTGATTCACTCCCCTCTTAGTATTCCTTACTATCAACACATAGCACTATACCACATAACTACCCTCTCAACACATTAACAAAAGAAGTACATACTATCACCTCCAACTATCCTGGGACCAAGACTATCATGTTACTACCAGAAAAAACTTTAAATATCAATAGCTGGTTGATAGAGTCAAATGAGCTCAAATTGTTCAATGTTTTAATGAATAGATCCAAAGCTTTTGCTTGGGACTATACAGACATGAGAGGAATTCACCCAAGTGTCTGTACCCACCACATCTATACTAAGGCTGTTAAACTATTCCATCAACCATAGCAAAGACTCAATTCTTCTCTTAAAGATATTGTCAAAACAAAAATTGAGAAACTGAAAGGAAGCTAGGTGTGTGGAAACTGCTTCCTACACTAATCTAACGAGGAGAGGAGTGCAAATTATTTTCAACCCTTACAATTACAGTTTTATTAACCCAATAAGAGAGATATTTTAGAAAACACATACACAAGAATGTAAGACAGAAGAAGAGAGAGACAAGATAAAATGTGGGGAAAAACCTTACGGGTGAAAAACCCCACACTCCAAAACACAGCTTAGATGTATTATCTAAACAATGTGGTTTACAATATAGTTAGAGCCAATTCTCTTGTAGGAGTATATGCCACTCATATCTGGAGATAATCTGGTAGCATAACAGTACCTGTCAATCACATACTACATCTCCTCTCAAAAGCACCTGTTTATATAGAAGATACAAGGAAAAAATGACTCTATCTTGGGATGGGGTCCAACATGGCCTCATGGCCCGAAATCCATGCCTGGGGACACTTGTCCAACACTGTAGAATGTTCATGACACTTATCATGTTACCCCATCCCAAAGAGGTCACTTATTCCCAAGTTGGGCAATGACAGATACTCTTACGACACTTACGACTGTCATAGAATCCATCATAGCTATCATATCTTACAACTGTAAGAGAATCTATCATACACAGGCTAAAAATATCATATTCTCTTACAACATGTCATAACCCTCCTTGGGGTGCCCAAAGATGCCTTCTTCCAAGATGCACTGTGACACATGTCTTCACCTGTCATAGAATCTTCCATTTACGACTCTTACGCATCATAGGTTTGTCATAAGAATCTATCATGATCGTTTCTATCAATATTCCCTTACACACTATCCAAGATGCCGACACATGAAAAAATATTCCTACCACTAAGTGGGACGTGTATCTCCTCATGTGCAAATTTACATGTTGTCACCTTCCACGTTTGATGATACATCACCGTGCCAACTCCCACAAGATGACAAAATAGGATTTGCATCCTAATTACATAATAGGCAATAAATAAATAAATACATTGAAATGATACAAGGAATTACCAAGGTTGAGACACCTTAATTCCCATCATTCTCCCACTTGTCAAACACCTTGTAAGAGCCAATGGAAATAACAAGATTTAACTTCTATAGGCTGAGAGGCCCATAGACTCTGAACACCATCTGAACTTCTCTATGCCCACTAGTTTCATCAATGCATCCACAACATTCTTCAAAGTGTCTACCTTCTCCAAATTCACCTTCTCGTCCTCTACCATGTCTCACATGAAGTGAAACTGTACATCAATATGCTTTGCTCTGGCATGGAAAGTTGGATTCTTTGCTAGGCAAATCACATTCTAACTATCACAACAAATCATAATCTATCCTGCATCAACACCAATATCTGAACACAATCTCTTAAACCAAATGGCTTCCTTACAAGCATGAGTTGCTGCCATATACTTAGTTTCTGTCGTTGACAAAGAAACCACAGGTTGTTGCTTACTCATCTAACTAATTGCACCACCAAACATAGTGAACACATAAGCACTGGTGGATCTCCTGCTGTCAATGTCACTTGCCCAATCAGAATCCAGGAATCCACAAATACAAACAGAATGCAGAAGTCCTGTAACATTACCATGATAGCATATGGAATACTTAGAAGTACCCCTCAAATATCTAAACACTCTCTTAACTGCATCCCAATGTACCCATCTAGGATTAGCCATAAATCAACTAAGGACTCCCACTGCTTGGGCAATGTCTAGTCTTGTGCAGACCATAGCATACATCAAACTACCAACAACACTAGCATAAGGTACTCTGCTCATGTCCTCCACCTCACTAGGAGATTTTGGACAATCATTATCAAACAACTTTGTCCCCAAAGAAACATGAACACACAATGGTCTACAATCTGTCATGTTGAACCTATCCAACACGATCTTCACATACTTACTCTGGCTTAACCAAAGTTTTCTATTAGCTCTGTCTCTTTTGATTTCCATTCCCAGAATGTACCTAGCTGCCCCTCAATTTTTCACCTCAAACTGTGCTGACAACTGAGACTTCAAATCAGAAATCATATTCTTACCATTCCCAATTAATAGCATATCATCAACATACAATGCAATAATGAGAATGCGATCATTGTCAAATTTGTAATACACACAATGATCTGATTTCGATTTCAAAAATCCAACCGATAACACAAAGGCATCAAACTTCAAGTACCACATCCTAGGAGACTTCTTCAAACAATACAAAGACTTTTTCAACTTGCAAACCAAATTTTCTTTACCTTTCTCTATGTAATGCTCTAGCTGTGACATGTAAATCTCTTCCTCCAAATCACCATGAAGGAATGTTGTCTTCACATCCATCTGCTCCACCTCTAAGTCACTGGCTGTTGCAAGAGATAATAGAAACTGAATAGATGTCAGCTTTGCAACGGAAGAGAAAATTTCACCATAATCAATTCCCTCCACTTGTGAATACCCCTTCGCAACTAGTTTGGCCTTGTACTTTTCAACACTGCCATCCACACCGAATTTCTTCTTGAACACCCATTTGCATCCAACAAGTTTCCATCATTTAGGCAAAGGTGCCAAGTCCCATGTTTTATTCTTTTCCAAAGAAGCCATCTCATCTTCCATGGCCTCCTTCTAGGAACCTGCATCTTTCATGTCCATAGCCTCTTTCACAGTTCTAGGCTCATCAGTGTTAGTAAGCAAAGAAAAAGCACAACTAGAATCAAGCAATGAATAACCAAACCTATTAGGTTGCTTCCTTATTCATGTAGACTTCCTCAATGGCTAAGGTTGAGGTTTTGCTTCTTCTTCTAAACTTTCAAAGCTGCTAGAGCTCTCCTCATCATCAAGTCTCACAGGGTCTGTCGGTTTACTCTTCTCAGGGGTAGAAGGAAACTGAACCACATTTTCTTTCTTTTCTATTTCTTCTGGCTATAGGACAACGGAAGAAGGTGTTAGCTCTATGAAGATAAAACTTCTGCTATACAACACTTTTTCAGCCATAGGATCCTAAAGCTTCTATCCTTTCACACCAAATCCATAGCCAATGAAAATACACTTAATGACCTTGTTCTCTAATTTAGACCATTTCTCCCTAGGCACATGTGCATATGCCTCATAACTAAAAACACAAAGATGGCTAACTAAAGGCTTCTTACCAGACCACACCTCCATAGGTGTCTTACCAACAAGAGTTGATGTAGGAGACCTGTTTACTAGGTAGCAAGTAGTGGCTACATCTTCAGCCAAAAACTTTTGTTCGAGGCTTGCTCCACTAAGCATACTCCTAGCCCTCTCCATCAGTGTCCTTTTCATCCTCTCTGCAACTCCATTTTGCTATGGGGTGTATGGAGTTGTCTTATGTATCTCAATCCCTTGCTCTTTACAGAACTTATCGAAATCTACCAAATAAAACTCACCACCGTTATCAATTCTCAAACAGTTAATCTTTTTACTAGTCTAATTCTCAACAAAAGATTTAAACTCTTTGAACTGACTAAATACTTTAGTCTTTCTTCTGAGAAAATAAATCCATGTCCTTCTATTATAATCATCTATGAAAGATATAAAATATATAGATTTAGAAATCAAAGGAATACTAATAGGACCAAACACATTAGAATGAATAAGATCCAATACACCAGAAAACTTGTGAGAACTAGAGTAAAACTGAACACAATTTCGCTTTCCATATACACAATGTTTGTAAAAGTCAAACTCGAGATTACAATCATTTAACCCCTTAACGAGGATTTTATTTTTTAGGGTTCTAAGACTCTTCTTACCAATGTGGCCATATCTCAAATGCCATAACATAGTCTTTTCAGTAGGAAGCTTAACTTCCAAAGCATGAGCACCCTTGGGTACACAAGATGCAATACCATTAGAATTTGTTACAACAAATTTCTTCACTGCTTGTTTAGATGGTGGGGATGAAGTGATTGCAGCTCTTTTCTTCAAGTTATAAGAACTATTACATTGTGAAGTGCATGCCTCCAGCTAAAATAGAGTACCTCTCCAAGTACCCTTTGCAAGCACCATAGATCCTCTAGTCATCTTGTATCCATCCTTTGAAAAGACAACTTACACACCTGCAACATTCAACATACTTACAGAAAGCAGGTTCCATGCCAAGCCTGGGATGTGCATAACCCCGGTGATCCCCTTCACTCGTCCATCAGGGAATCAGATTGAGAATCTTCCATGACCAACAATCTTTAGATGAGAATCATCACCCAGGTACACTCTTCCACCATCGAACTCTTCATACTTTGTGAACCATCTTCGATGCAAGGTCATGTGGAATGATACACTAGAATCAATCAACCACACATCATCAGATGCATGGGTGGCTTGGGCTGTGATGAAGGCATCACCATCATCTTGTGACTTGTCAAAATCTAAATCTGGGACATTCTTCTTCTTCTTTTTCTTTTCTTCCTTGCATTCCTTTCAAAAATATCCAATTTTTCCATAGTTCTAATAGAGAGCCTTGGACTTTCCAGGAGATTTGGATCTCCCACGAGATTTGGATCTGCCCTTCTCAGCTTTCTTGTCCTTCTTTTACCCTTTCTCCTTGGGTCTTCCACGAACCGCAAGAGCCACTTTGGTTGTCTCAGAAGACTTTCTCTACATCTCTTTAGATAACAGTGAAGATACCACTTCATCCATTGTGAAAGTGGATGTGGTGCTCCTAATAGCCATAATAAGATGATGCCACAAGTCTGGCAAAAAACAAAGCAAGGTCATACAACGATCCTCCTCCTCCATCTTCACACCAACGGATGTTAATTGTACAATTAACATGTTGAAGGCATTTAGGTGATCTATAATAGATCCTCCATCCTTAGAGAATACAAATTCTTTCTTAGAAAAAGTTTGTTCACCAGGGATTTGGCTTGATAAACATCTCCCAACTTCTTCCAAAGATCTTTCATGGTCTTCTCCTCATGGACATTTAACAGGACAAAATCAGCTAGACTAAGTCTTATGAGACCCTTAGCCTTCCAATCTTTGAGATCCTAGTTAGCTTGTGCCATTGGAGCTAGTTTTACACCGGATACAATTTCCCATAGGTCACTGTCAACAAGCATGTCTTCCATCTTAAGTGTCCATAACTCAAAATTAGTGCCATTGAATTTCTCCACCTCTAATCTTCTGGATGTGCCTGCCATCTCTTTTCCTGCAACAAGATTATAGAATAATCTACACAAAGCTCCCACTCAACCTAAGATTATCTCAAAAAACCCCTACCCAACAACTAGGACCAAAGATGATCAAGCTTTGATACCAACCAAAAGGAAGCTAGGTGTGCAGAAATTGCTTCCTACACTAATCTAATGAGGAGAGAAGAGTGCAAATTATTTTCAACCCTTACAATTATAGTATTATTAACCCAACAACATAGATATTGTAGCAAACACATACACAAGAATGTAAGACAGAAGAGAGAGACAAGATATAACATGGGGAAAACCCTTATGAGTGAAAAAACCCACACTCCAAAACACAACTCAAATGTATTATCTAAACAATGTGGTTTACAATACAATTACAGTGCCAATGCTTTTGTAGGAGTCTTTGACACTCGTATCTAGATATAATTTGATAGCATAACAGTACCTATCAATCACATACTACATCTCCTCTCAAAAGCACCTGTTTATATAGAAGATACAAGGCAAAAATGACTCTAGCTTGGGATGGGCATCCAACATGGCCTCATGGCCCAAAATCCACACCTAGGGACACTTGTCCAACACTGTAGAATGTTCATGACACTTGTCATGTCACCCCATTCCAAAGAGGTCACCTATTCCCAAGTTGGGCAATGACAGATACTCTTACGACACTTACAATTGTCATAGAATCCATCATAGATGTCATATCTTACAGTTGTAAGAGAATTTGTCATACACAGGCTAAAAATATCATATTCTTTTACATGTCATAACCCTCCTTGGGGCGCCCAAAGCTACCTTCTTCAAAGATGCCCTGTGACACATGTCTTCACCTATCATATAATCTTCCATTTATGACTCTTACGTGTCATAGATTTGTCATAGGAATCTATCATGACCATTTCAATCAATATTCCCTTACACACTATCCAAGATGCCAACACATGGAAAAATATTCCTAGCACTAAACTTGGGATGCCTATCTCCTCATGTGAGGACAAATTTACATGTTGTCACCTTCCACATATGACACATCACTGTGCCAACTCCCACAAGATGACAAAATAGGATTTGTATCCTAATTACATAATAGGCAATAAATAAATAAATACAATGAAATGATACAAGGAATTACCAAGGTTGAGACATCTTAATTCCCAACAGAAACTTTTATAAGTAGGATTTATTTATCCTATCTCAGACAACAAATAGGTTTCACCCTTGGTAGTAGACTGAAGAAAAATGGAAAATGGAGAGTGTGCGTTGACTACCAAGAACTCGACAAAGCAACCTACAGAGATTATTTCCCACTACCCTTCATAGATCAAGTTTGGGATAATCTAGTAGGAAGGAAGTATTTTTCATTTTTGGATGGATTTAGAGGATATAACCAAATACAAGTGGCAACAAAGGACCAGGACAAAACTACTTTCACCTATCCTTGGGGAACATTTGCATATTGGGTTCTTCCCTTTGGGCTCTGTAATGCTCCTGCCACATTCCAAAGAGATGTTCTAGCTATCTTTGCTAAACTTGTAAATGATTGTGTAGAAGTCTATATGGATGACTTCACAGTATATGGGTCTACTTTTGATGAAGGCCTCAAAAACTTGGATAAAGTATTGTAACAATGTGAATATCATCAACTGTCTCTAAGCCATGAGAAGTGTCTAATAATGGTTGAACAAGGTATAGTACTGGGACATCATATCTCAGCCGATGGGATAAAGGTTGACCCTAAGAATATTGAAGTGATACAACAACTAGAAACCCCAAAGAATCAAACCAATATTAGAAGTTTCGTAGGACATGCTGGTTATTACTGGAGGTTCATAGAAAACTTTAGTAAGATTACAGCTCCCATGTTCTCTCTTCTGCAGAAAGGTGTGGATTTTGTTTGGATAGAAGAATGTCAAATATCCTTTGACATTATTAAAGAAAAGCTTGTCTAAGCCCCAGTCCTACAGGGACCTAACTGGAAACTTCCCTTCCATATTTATGTTGATGCTTCCAACAATGCTATTGGGGTAGTGTTAGGAAGACGAGAATGGAGGAAAGTACACTATATATTTCATTACCAAAAATGTGAGCCCCACTGATCGAAATTACACCACCACAGAGAAAGAATTTTTAGCAATAGTTTATGCAATAAACAAATTCTGACATTACATTATAGGATACAAAGTGATTGTGTTCACAGACCATTCATCTATCAAAGACTTGATGAACAAAACCTCAGTAAATGGGAGAATAATCAGATGGTTATTACTTCTCCAAGAATTTAATGTGACCATAATGGATAAGCCTGGGAAATTTAACGTACTTGCAGACTTTCTATCTCAAATAAAACAAGATAATGGAGATTGTACTCCTATAGAGGATGAATTTCAAGATGAAAACTTATTTGCTATCTCCATTAAAACACCTTAGTTTGTAGACATTGCCAATTACTTATTTACATGAAAACAAAAGAAACATCTCATTCAGGAAAGTGCTCACTTCAAATGGATTAATGGCATGTTATTCCGATGTGGCCCTGACTTGGTCTTGCGACGTTGTGTCAGACCAGATGAAACATACATCATCCTCAGAGCTTGCCATGATGATCCATCTGGTGGACACTACTCTGCCAAGAGGACTTCCCATAAAATCTTAGGTGCAGGATATTATTGGCCCTCTATGCACAAGGATGTGAAGAACTATGTTCCCCACTATGATGAATGCCAATGAGTGGGAAGACCTACAACATCCAATGAAATGCCTCTGCAGCCACAGGTGGTGTTTGAACCATTTAAAAAATGGGGTTTGGATTTCATTGGTCCTATAGATCCCCCTTCACAAGGAAAAGAATATATTTTGGTCTATACGGACTATCTGACCAAGTGGGCAGAAGTCCAAGCTTTGAAGGTTGCAAACTTCCTGTATAACAAGATTTTTCTCAGATTTGGAGCCCCTAGGTCAATTGTCACGGATCAAGGACCCCAATTTATGTCTAAGGTTTTGTTAGCTTTTACTAATCATTTCTAGGTAAGCCATAACAAGTCATCACTTTATCACCCACAAGAAAATGGTCAAGTAGAAGTTACTAATAAGGAGCTTGAAAATATCCTGACAAAAATAGTCTCATTAGGAAGGAGAGAGTGGGCCAGAAAATTGTCTAAAGCTGTTTGGGCTTACAATACAACTTGCAAATCCACCACTGGTCTTATTCCTTACAAATTAGTCTTTGGGAAGAAACCTCTTCTACCCATCGAATTTTAGCTTCAAACTCTGGGAATAGAAATGGAGTTAAATTTAGACCTCGATCGGGCTCAGGTAAAAAGAGTCTTGTAGCTTAGTGAACTAGATGAACTTTGCATAGAAGATATCCATCAAACTGAGCTAGTTTAACAACAATGAAAGGACCGGCATGATAAACACATTAAAGAAAGAGAATTCCATGAGGGAGATTAGGCGTTGCTATTTGATTCTTGATACAAAGACCGGAAAGGCAAACTCAAAACTCATTGGCTGGGTCCATACGTGATTTCTGAAGTATTCCTAAACAGAGCAGTGAAACTCCAACCCATTGATGGTGATTCTCAAACTCTATAAGTCAATGGACATCGACTCCAGATCTACCATAAACCTATCAACAAAGAGGAGTTTACTCGACTGGTAGAAATGCAAGAAGAAACTCAATGTGTTGATTCTGCTTCAGCAGAAAAAATATAATGAGTAGACACATGCTATATATATATTGTGTGTGTATATGCATTTAGGAAACATTTATTCATATGTTCATCTTTGTACTTGTCTAAATTTCATCACAATTTTACAGGGTTTCATCTCTAAAGAGTGCTACAAATTCTGACGCATCTTCCGGTGACACTCTGAAACTTGTTGTTTGAATAAGAACCATACCCTCATCATGTTCTAGTATTCTAGCTACATCTTTTAGCCATGCTCTAGAACTTTGTTCCTACATTCTAGCTGCATCTTTTAGCGATGCTCCAGAACTTTGTTCCTACATTCTAGTTGTATCTTTCAACGATGCTCCAGAACTTTGTTCCTACATTCTGGATGCATCTTTCAGTGATGCTCCAGAATTGTGTTCCTACATTCTGACTGCATTTTTCAGTGATGCTCTAGAACTTTGTTCCTACATTTCGATTGCATCTTTCAGCGATGCTCCGGAACTTTATTCCGACATTTTGGCTGCATCTTTTAGCAATGCTTTGGAACTTTGTTCTTGCATTCTGGCTGCATCTTTTAGCGATGCTTTGGAACTTTATTCATGCATTCCATTTGTATTTTTTAGCGATGCTCCAAAATTTTGTTCCTATATTCTAGCCGCATCTTTCAGCGATGCTCCAGAACTTTGTTCCTGCATTCTAGCTGTATCTTTCAGTGATGCTCTGAACTTTGTTCCTTCATTCCAGTTGCATCTTTTAGCGATGCTTTGGAACTTCGTCCCTTTAGTCCGCTGCATCTTGTGGTGATGCTCTTGAATTTTGTTCATATCTTGTATATCTATTCCTTTGACATCTTCCTCCACCATTGTGAGCTTGTGATTCCCTTCTGTGTAAATGTTCCTACATTCTTAAAACACACCCATTGTCACCCCCGCAATATGCCATGTTAAGACATCATGAGTTTGTCATTCCCTACCATAATAAATAATATTATTATGGTGACCTATCGTCATAATAAATTCAGCCACCCCATTATCATGTCATAATAAATTTATTTCACCTGAATCAAATGGTACCACCACCTAGGATGCTATTATGTTAGCAGAAATAAGCAACTTTCAAATCAATGATGGAACAAAAGATACATATTTTATTTTAAATAGATAGTTTATTGTGAATAAAAATAGATAAATTGGCACGAACCCTTTTCTTTTCCAAATTTGGCAAATGTGTGAACTGTTTCTTCACTGGAGAAGGTGGCAGATCGCTCACTCTATCCCATGCAATGTCATAATAACTACTGAGAAGCCAAGTACCCTTAATCAATTCTTGTCTTATCAACATTGTCAAAGTACAAGTGGCCTTAAAAATTGCATTTTCTTTAATTTGCCTATCAGTTGCTTGAGTAGTTTTATCATTTTAGAGTGCCACAATATTTCAGTAGTTAGTTAGTAATATCACCAATAAGAAATAAGAATGGGAGGAGCCAAACACAAGTTTGTGCCAGCTTCACTAGAGAAATTGCTAGTATTAGGGGATATTTTAGAGCTATTTTAGAGGGTAGGATGGCTGGAATTTATAAATAAATTTGAGGGACATCATGTGTAGTTGGTCAAGGAATTTGCTGAGAACTTTGTAGATGGCCAGTCAATTGGGCACGGGAAGAAATTCAAGGTGAGTCCCCAAATTATCTCTAAATTATATGGTATTGGGAATGAAGGTGTTAATTTGTCAAAAACCACAAACATTTCCTATCAAAAAATGATAGAAGTTTTTGTACAAGAAGAGGAACCTCACCCATTGCTAGTTGTAAACACCTAGGGGAAAAACAAGGGGTTCCACAGAATGTTTATTGCAGAACCATGGCGAACAATAGTTGTATGGATTATTAAATACTTCACATGTGAAGGACAATGTGCCACTGTAGTTGGTCTCCCCTTTCAGTTTCTCATTCATCTGTGCCATGGCTTAGAAAACTCTTAATTAAGGGTTAACCTTCCTACCTTCCTCCATGATTCCCTTGTTCATATGATAGTGTAGTTTAAGATAGGGTTTGGACCTTTGAAAGATCATGGTCTTGTTCATTTAATTTGTAAATATCATTTCCATAAGAAAAAAAAACTAGATGCAAAATTACAGAAGTTTCTATAGAAATTTGAGAACCTTGAGCCCTCAAGGCAATTTGAGGAAGGTGAGTCGTCTGGTGTGGCAACCCAAAGTTTAAGAGAACTCTCCCCTGTACCTCAAAATGATAGGAAAATCTCAGCAAAAATCTCAAATATATTGTCCTAGTGCGTCCCATGGTAACCACTAGACTCTAGCAATCTAGTACTCCCCAAACACCAATGAAAAGACCAACCAACTTTCAAAATAGGCCACAATGTGGCCGACTAGCTAATCTACAAGAGAGTAATGTCCCTTTGGTAGATGTAACTCAATTCACTATCGGCATGCCTCATGATTTTGCTACACCTGATTATACCACGGTTCAAGTCCCATCTCAAGAAGAGTGAAACTTTCAAGAAGGTCAATCCTCTCAAGAAGACAAACAAGACCTTGATGAAATCATGCAATATCCTAGAGCCATAGCCGCATTTGATAAACTCCTTAGTGAAAATCAAGATCATTTCTTCTGTTTACTTGCGGAACAAGGTGCTAAACTACCCCAAGACTTTGATCTATCCAAACTTAAAGAGCAAAAAAAATCCCATGACGCTATAACTGCTGTCCAAACCATGTCAATCATATATACTCCTATACCCAAACAAGTCTCACAAGGGAGAATGACAACCTTTTGACTCTCAATATGAAAATCCTCTTTATCAAAATCCAACAGCAGAAAGACCCATATCACCACTCATGACTCCTATGGAGATTTATAAAATGTAACAAGAGACCCTTCATCATCAAGCAAAACTCATGAGACAAGCCACTCTAGCTAAACAAAACCAACAACCACCTCCTAGCATATCACAAATGCCCACACCAATCACAAGTGGAATATTGGCTACCCCATCACGGAACAGTTTTCCACCAAACTACAATCTAGGAAACACTTATGTAGCCATGCAACAAGGGTCACAATAGACACCACCCCCAATAATATCAACCCTCTGTATCACTAATCCAAACACAAATAATCCCCCACAACATTCTCAAAACATCAACACAAACATCATCACCCCCCCACAACTTTCCTAATACATCAATGCAAACATCATCACTCCCCCACAACACTCCCAAAATGTCAACACAAACTTTGTCCCTCCAACACAATGATCATCCACACTCAATCTCACCTATTTAAATCAACCCCAACCATCGCAAAACCCATCTACATATGTCCCTCCACTGCAAGGATCATCCACGCTCAATCTCACCAACACCTATCTCAATAACCCTCAACATTCTCAAAACCAAACTTCCTATGACTATGTTCTACCATCACAATCAAATCCAACAACATTAAAATTTCCTCCACAAAATCCTTTATTCACACCTCCTCAACAATATCAATGACAAAAATCTTTCATCATCCCATCACAACAATCATAAAGCCAACATTCTTATCTAGCACCACCTCCACATATGCAAAATCAAAACAACAAAACCCAACCTAATCCAAACCAATCATACAACACATATGACCCAAACCAATCATACAATCCGTATAACATCAATTCCTATGGCTTCAACTACAATCTTCCCTATGGGCAACAACAACCACCCTTGATGGAACAGGAGACTCTTCTAACACCCCCAACAACTATGGAGCTTAAACTTGCTAAGGTACAACAACAAGTAGCCAATTTAGAATTTGGTCACACTAAGAAAACCTTCTCCTTGGAAGAGGTTTGTCCTTATCCATTTGATCAGTCATTGCAAATGATCCCTTTTCCTTCCAACTTCACTATACCCAAATTTGATAAATACAAGGGAAGAGGAGACCCAAAAGACCACATTAGAGAAGTCTATATTGCTTGTTTTGAGGTTACACATAATGACACATATCTAATGCACCTCTTTCCTTGTAGTCTTGGAGGTCAACCTATAGAATGGTTCTCACATCTACCTACAAGTATCAAATCTTTTAACGAGCTTGCAAAAAAATTTGCTGCCCATTTCTCATACAACACAGAACATGAGGTCTCTATGACTGACTTATGTAACAAAAAATAGAAAAATGGGGAAACTCTTATCTCCTTCCTTCAAAGATGGAGACACATGGCTAGGAAATTCCCATTCAAAATACCTAAAAAGCATCTTGTTAGCATATTTGTATAGAACCTTAACCAAGAATTGGGTTTCCATTTGCAAATACTAAGTGCTACAACCTTGGACGAGATTACCTATAAAGGCATCAACATCGAAAAAGCCCTCATCGCTTAAGGCATAGTCAAAATCTTCAAAGACAATAAAGACAATTCTCCCCAACAATAATCAAATGATAAGCCCAAATACTAGAACAAAAACAAAAATGTGGTCAATGATGGTGTGGTGGATTCAAAAAATGTCCAAACACTGCAAACACCCCTTAATATTTCATCCAAACAAAACCAACCTCCACCTCAACAACAACAACGACGACAGAAAAATCAAAACCAACAAACTCAATAGGAGCGGCCTCCCCAAAATTACCCTCCAAGGCGTAAGTTCACTCCCTTGGGAGAGCCTATAGAGTTGGTTCTAAAGAAACTTGTACAAAATGGACTCGTCACACTTCCAGACACTCCCCCATATGGTGAACCTGCTTATAAATCCACATGGTACAAAGACAATGAATATTGTGAATACCATAGGAACAAGGGACACAGAACCATATCATGCATGAAACTCAAGCACATGATCCAAAACCTTATTGATAGAGGCGAAGTCACTTTTGGTGCACCTCCTATTCAAAACACCAACAAAGATCTCAACATGTACAAGGAGCCATTCCCTAACCATGGTCAAGGTCAAAATCCTAACAAAGGTAAAGGTATTAACAAAGCCTCAACTTCCTATGACTCTATTGTTGGTCATTTTGAAGAAAGTTGTGTGTCTACCATCACTATCGAAGGTAAATCTATGAATTGTGTAGTCACAACTTGTTGTGGTCATGTTACCCTTCGTGGGCCTACACCAAATCTCCCAACCTAATATAATTATAATCTATAGATCATCTAGGGAAAACCCCTACACAGATCTCTATTTTGGAGCTTCTATGGTCATCACCCACACATAAAACTGTGCTAGAAAAAGCCCTACAAGAGTCTTCTATTCCTAATAACATAGTGGTCACGGATTTCCAAGATATAATAGGTAACATTTCCTCACCTTACAATGTGGTCTTTTCTAAAAAGAACCTCCCATCCCATGATCCATGTCACAATGATGCCCTTCACATTGAAGTTTTCATCCATAAACGAAAGATCAAACACATACTTATATATGGTGGTGCTAGTCTCAATATATGTTCTCTCAAGTTACTTAAACAATTGGGAGATACTCTAAGGATCATGTCAACATTGATCAAAGCATTACAACCAAGGGGCATGATGATGCTAAGCGTCGTTCAGAAGGTGTTATACACTTGCCTATACAAGTAGGCCCCATCATGCTTGAAACCAGGTGCCAAGTTCTTAACATTGAGCTACCTTATAACATTATCTTAAAGGATGCCCATGGATCCATGCCATGAAAGTTGTTCCCCCCACGTACCATCAGTCTCTCAAATTCCCATTTAATGGTATGGAGATCACTATCCCAGGAGACCCTAATCCTTCTGAATTATGTCATACCTTGCAAGGTAGTTATAAGAATAGCAACCAAGTGCCAAATAATGACAAAGCCTATGAATCCCCATTGTATGTCAACTCTAAAAATCTAAAAAAAGCCTCTGAAGCTGAACCCAATCCTAATCCTATTCTTGAAATCAAAGCTAACATCTGTGATATAGGCTTCAGTGAATATGATATCTCTAAGTCTTGTTGTGTAGGGTAGATGCCCTTATCCCCTAAATCCTACAACCAACCTCCCCTAGATAAAGTGACTAAGAAAGAAGATATCCCCCTGCCAGCATCTCTAACCCAATTCCAAGCAGGAAAATTATTGGCAGAGGAAACTATTGAAGACATCTCATCTTGGCTCTACAAAGAGAAAGAACCAGTCACCATACCAGTCAAGCAATATGGTAATGACCTAAGAATTGTGAAGAACATGGGCTACAAAGGAAAGGTGGCCTTGGGAAGGATAACCAAGGCTACATGGAACCCATTATTGTGAAGAAAAAGCTAGACAAGAAGGGGTTAGGATACGTAGGAAGGTACCATGTGCCTTGGACATCGAGGGTATTCTCAATGAGGTAGCACAAACTTCTCTTACAGATTCAACATCTGAAGAGGATAATATCAATGACTCTTACCTCCATATGACTGACCTATTCACTAAATCCTCCATACTCATGCTATCATCCGTATCCTTAACATCCTCCACCAGCACCCAGTGTGTAACACTTGTCTACCCTAAACTTATCGATTGGGACCAACAAGGGTCCCCCATTCTAGATGTTTTTTAGAATGACAAAGCTATTGCTGAGTTCATGGGACTCCAGGATGGTATCCCTCTTGGCGATCACAAAGATGGTTTTGTAATGGAACTAGATCAAGCTACTTATTTTGGTGAGAATGCCAAATCCTCCAGTCACAAAAATAAAAATAAAGAAAGATCTCTAGGTGAATACCACACTATGGCACCTCTTGATTAGAAAGTAGTCAAAATAAAGGATGTATCCAAAGGTGAAAACCCAATTGTGGCACCTGAGGATGGAGGATTTGACCTTCCCCTACCATCTAAGTATCAACAGAAATCAGCTCTCCTAGTGGAAGATTCTAGAGAGATAAATCTTGACATAGAGAAACATCCTAAGACCACATTCCTTGCAACATCACTATCAGAACAAGAGCACAAGAATCTTACCAACTTCTTCTTACACCAAACCATCAACTTTGCGTGGACCTATGCTGATATGCCAGGGTTGGACTCTTCACTAGTAGTTCACTATCTCACGGTGGATCCAAAAGCTAAACCGGTCAAACAGAAGCTAAGAAAGATGCACCCATAGATCACTCTCTTGGTGAAAGTTGAAATATAGAAGTTTCTAGATGCAAAATTTATCAAGCCTATTGATTATCCAGAATGGGTCTCAAACATTGTACCTATGGCTAAACCTAATGGGGGCATCCGCATGTGTTCCAACTTTAGAGATCTTAACAAAGCATGTCTGAAAGATGACTTTCCATTGCCAAACATTGATCTCATAATAGACTTGACTGATGGTCATGAAATGATTTCTCTAATGGATGGATTTTCTAGCTACAATTAGATAATGATAGTGGAAGAAGATCAACATAAAACTACTTTTACTTGTCCTTTAGGTACCTATTGTTGGTGTGTCATGCCATTTGGTCTTAAAAACACATGTGCAACCTATCAAAGAGCAATGACAATGATATTCCATGATCTCTTTCATCACATCATGGAGGACTATGTTGATGACATACTAGAAAAGTATTCTAGGGTAGATCACATATAGGTTCTAAGCCAAATCTTTGATAGACTAGAAAAATATCAAGTAAGACTCAATCCAAAGAAATGCGTCTTCGAGATAACCTCAAGAAAATTGTTGGGATACATTGTATCTCGTAGAGGCATTGAAGATCCAACAAAAGTCAAGGCTATAGTGGAGATGCCTCCACCAAAGAATCTGAAAGCATTAAGGAGCCTTCAAGGAAGGTTACAATCCATTAGGTGGTTTATCTCACAGCTAGTGGATAAATGTCAACCATTTCAACACTTGCTCCAAAAGGATGTCTCATTTCGATGGGTTGATAAGTGTCAAGTAGCATTTGATTAGCTCAAAGAATATCTAGCTAGACCTCCTGTCTTGGTACCTCCAGTCACCGATAGGCCTTTGATCTTGTACATCTCAACTACAACTGCAGCCCTAGGAGCTCTTCTAGCACAACATGATGAGTCAGGAAAAGAGCGTGCAATATATTATATTAGTAGAACCTTGGTGGTTATGAACTCAATTATTCACCTATGGAAAGAGCTTGTTTAACCTTAGTGTTTTCCTCCTAAAAGTTGTGGCATTACATACTAAACTAACATACAAATCTAATAGCCAAAATTGATCCATTAAAGTATCTCCTAGCAAAAGCAACTCTCATAGGTAGATTAGCTAAATGGGTCATGATCCTTAGTGAGTTTGACATTGAGTATGTGGATAGTAAAGTAATCAAGGGACAAGCCCTAGCAGAAGCACCTATGACAGATGTACATCCTATGGTATTTGACTTTCTGGATGAGAACCTCTTCAATCTTTCTACCTCAATAATGTGGAAGTTGTATTTTGATGGTTCCTACACACAGCATGGATCAGGGGCCAGCATCCTTTTTATCACACCACAAAATGACTATATCCAAAAGTCATATCGGTTTGCATTTCCTTGCACCAACAACATAGCCGACTATGAAGCACTCATCATAGGTCTCCATACATCAATCCAATGAGAAATCAAAGAACTATAGGTATATGGAGACTCACAACTAGTCATTCAACAAATCATAGATGAGTACCAAACAAAAGATGAAAAGTTGATCCCCTACAAGCAACTAGTGGACGCCTACAAACCACACTTTTCTAGTATCACTTTTGAGAAAATTACAAGAGAGCATAATAAAGAGGAAGATTCTATGGCTTTTGTGGGGTCACTTATAGACATGCCTGCAAACACATAGAAATGTGAATTCTTGATCAAGCAATTGTTGATACCAGTCATTGATGTTCCAACTATTGAAATCATCTACAAACTTGTTGGTCCTAATTCCTCATGGTATGAAGATATCTATGACTACCTTAAACATGGTACCTTTCCCTTTGAGCTATCTACCACCCACTGCAAAACCTTTATCCGTTGATCCTCCCATTACACCATTCTAGGTGATACACTTTATCACCGGAGTCTTGATGGTATCCTCTTACGATGTCTTAACATGGAAGAAGCTGATGCTACCTTACGAGACATACACGAAGGTGTTTGTGTTGCACATTCTACTAGTCCTAATCTTGCTAAGAAGATACTTAGAATAGGTTATTACTAGCCTACCATAGAACAAGATGCTTTACAATTTGCTAAAAAGTGTCTACAATGCCAACAACATGGAGATTTGATTCACGCACCAGCTCATGAACTACAACCTGTGACAACTCCATGGCCTTTTTCACAATGGGGTCTCGACCTCGTAGGACAAATCCACCCATCCTCATCCCATGGCCATAGATTTATCATTACTACCACTAAGTACTTCACGAAGTGGGTAGAAGCCATTCTGATGACTTATATCACTGGCAAGCAAATAGCCAAGTTTATACTTAACTACCTCATTTGCCAGTACAGTATCCCCCAAGCCATTGTCACTGATAATGGGAGACCATTCAAGAACCAAGATGTCCATGCCTTATGCACACAATGCAATATCCAACATCACTTTTCCACTCCCTACTATCTACAAAGTAACGTCCAAGTTGAGGCTTCCAACAAAACCATTCTTAAAATCCTCAAGAAAATGGTCAATGAAGCTGGTCGTGATTGGCACCTGCAACTCAATCTTACCTTATGGGCCTATCGCACTAGTATTAGAACACCAATTGGTGCAACACCCTATGTTCTAGTCTATGGCTCTGAAGCCATTCTACCTATAGAGGTTGAGATCCCATCCCTCAGAGTATCCATGCAACACCTGATTGATGGAGAGGAGTATTGCACTTCCAGATTAGCTGAGCTAGAACTATTAGATGAGAGGCACCTTGCAATGCTTAATCATCTCCATGTCTATCAAAACTACCTCCAGCGCAACTATAATAAGAAGATCAAGGAAAGATAGTTTCAATTTGGTGATCTTGTCTTAAAGGAAAATCAAAGAAATCAAGTAGATTGAGAAAAGAAGGGCAAGTTTGAGCCTAATTGGTTAGGACCCTTTGTTATCACAGCAACATATGGATCATGAGTTTATACTTAAGCAACACCTGAAGGAATTCCTCTAGATGAACCACTCAATAGTGTTCATCTCAAGAAGTTCTTTGCCTAATCCTCAGAGTATCCATGTCAAAAAAAATCAAAAAAACAAAAAAATCAAAAAATAAAAACAAAATAATTTGTCCTCTGGTGAAAACCTAGTAAACAGGCGCCTTGGATAAGTAGCATAGTGAAAACCTAGCAAATGAGTGCTATGTGTAGAGTCAACATCCATCATCTATCGAGTCTTGTTCAATCCATGTCCATTTCATAATAAACTTCATCTATCCATCCATAATAAAACCATTAATGTTTTTGCATTTCCATTTCTCTATCTAGAATAGCTTGGAAATTTGTCAATGTCCATCATCATTATCCTATGTCAAGTTATCCATGTCATTGTTAGTTATCGTATGTAAGTCATTCATAATAACACCTCTACCAGAATGGGGGCAACTCTTTCCTTAACCTAGGTCTAGGAATTGATCCTTGTTCACGGTTCATCAACCATCTCAAAGGAAAAAACAAAAACACTTCAACCATCTCAAACAAAAACAAAAACACATCAACCAAACCCATCATTCATATCAATTGCCTTATACAGATTGTCTCACTCTTGAAACCAAACTAGACATCTTATATGAGATGTTTTCATTTTTGAAACTAGACACTTGTCATCCTTGTGTTGATCTAGGGATATATTGTTCCCCATAATGACAACACAGTCATTTTCCATCATCAAACAAAATCTAGAACTACATATTATCTCATCTCAATCTTAAGGTACCTTGATCCCATGGATATGGGTATGTAGGCAATCTAGAATACAAAGGAAGTATCCAATACTCAGGTACATAAGATATCACCATCTTCCCTCACATCATCATCCTACATCAAACAAACTAGAACTACATATCATCTCATCTCAATCTTAAGGTACCTTGATCCCATGGATACAAGTATGTAGGCAGTCTGGAATATGAAGGAAGTTTCTAGTACTTAGGTACATAAGATGTCATCATTTCACCAACCAAAGCTCAAACACATTGACCCACTCATCACTCTACCCAAAACTACATATTATCATATTCATCTTTCATCGTAATGTGCCTTGATCCCATGGATACAGGGTATGTAGGTAGTCTGAAATACGAAGGAAGTTTCTAGTACTCAAGCATATACAATTCATCATTCTTCACCCATCTCAATCCATTGACACTCCACCTTTATAGTATTCCATTTATCACAACTCATCCTATCACCTAGACTTGACTAACTCAAGAAGCAAAACAAACTACGCATCTTTTCAAAGTAAAAATCTTTAACCAACTTGAAGCAAAGACACCTACTTGCAGAGACACATGCTATCCTACATATCGATTGCCAACATATGCTACATTAATCAATTGTCTTATACAGGATGTTCCATTGTCGAAACTAGACCAGGTGTCTTATATGACATGTTTCATTTCCTAAAAATAGACATTATCTTATCAACAGATCAACACCCTTTAATGGATATATCGTTCCTACAATAAGGCTGTTATCTATCTAATCTACCCAACCAATCCAATCTATCCTGAGAAACCTCTTTGGCAAGAGAATATGTTGGTTGTATGTTTACTTTGTAACTCAGTCAATTTGCTTTTTGGTTTATCTTTTTGTTCCTTTCCCATTACCTATTCAAGACTACCTTGATTTATCTATATCTTGGTATGTTGCGATGTAGTATGGATTGGGGGCATAGCCATTACTTTTGTGTGTCATGTTTGAGAAATGATCTTTTATGTTCCTTAGCATCATATTTATCTTGTGCATGTGTTACAACCTAGCATCTTACATATTAATACTCTTCTTGCATTTATGTATTGAAGTTTATTTTATGTTCAAGACTATGGCTCATTCACATATCCAACAAGGTTATATTATGTCTAAGGGATCTAAGTTCAAACTGCTTGCTTGCAGAGTCAACATTCTATGCATTAGATACATCATCACCTTGGTCTTCTATACCATGGTGCATAACATCCACATGCTATATCAAAAATAAAGATTGCTCTTTATAAACATTTGTGAAACTGTTGCAACAAGTTATCCATCTACCCATCCATTTATCCAAATCATCATATAGTCTTTCAAGCAAAGATTGATCACTTGTCTTTCTATCATATCCTATTCTATCACCACTTTCTTCTATCCATCAATGTCTGATGCATATCTGCAAAACCACATGTTATATATTGCATCATCATCATATCAAATCATAAAATCATCATATATCATATCATCATCATTTATCATAACATCATCATGTCCAAACATCTGTATCATCATGTCATAATGTCATCATATTTCATACATCTATAAGCATAAACATCATCATGTCAAATCATAATCATAAATACACGACATCATATCCATAGCATATACAAGTACATCACAAAAACATGAACATCCATAAGCATAACGATCATCATATATCATCATCTGTGGTCATAAAAAATATACAACTGTCTGTGTCTATATCAACAGTCCATATATACATCCAAATATACATAAAAAAGTACATCATGGCTATCAAGAGCCTGCAATATACAACATATGCACACAGGCATCAATCAAAATATACAATGTCCATCATGATACAATAATGGTACAACATATACAATATACATGCTCTAGTGTAAGCTAGTGGGTAGAGCTACCTGCCTACTATGACCCCCAGTCCTCCACCTCCCTCCGGGTCTGTGCATATATGGCCTCGCCTATGGGCAACCCCTATGGAAAACCAAACTAGCTCAGTACCCTCTCAGGAAGGTATCTCTAAATAATGTCAACTCGTCGACCAAATAGGTATCTAGCATGTCTGTAGTACACCAACTCCTCGTGGTCATCCTCCCACAACTCACAATCTCTCTATGGGCACCAAATGAAGATGTCCATCTCATCCAACTGTCTCCACCAATAGCTCACTGAACCCATCCACCGGTTTGTAATAACACCCTCATACAAGAAAGCATAAGTCTCGCCATGATCTTAGTGATGCTGAGAGATAGGCCTAATCACTGGGATGTGCTCCCAGGCCCATACCTGCAACAATGTCACCCTCTCGATAAACTACTCCCGTATCTATATACACAGTCATGCAAATCATCATAAAGCTGACCCAACGCACACAGTCCCCATGCATATCTGATCCCATGTGTGAACATCCTTGATAGAATTATACCCCATCCAATAGATAAACCTCCAATCAGTGAAACAACAACCCATCAAATCCTATTACAGAGTCTCCACACTCGAGCCCATCAGATCTCCTGATCCTATACACCTAGGTCATCAGTCACAAACACCTCTCGCAAGCCTACCTCTCCCCGCTCAGTGTCATAATCAACTCTATCGCCCTAAATAGGAATACATAGGATGTGCCAAACATCCTCTAGCATCATTGTAGCCTCACCTATTGGAAAGTGGAAGGATGAGATCTCGCTGTGGTATCTCTCCACAATCGCTGTCAAAAGTGCCAGATTTACCCTGATAGGCGTTAGATGAGCAACGTGCCACAATCCCATGATCTCTAGGAAGAGCTCCTCCTTCTTGCCAAGCTGAACAACTAGGTCAGCAATCAAGTAGTGTCTCTCTCATGACTGCAGGGGTGGTAAGACAATCTGCATCCAAGACGACCACTTGGTAAAAATCTTGTAAGATTCAACTTGATCCTAAGTCAACACATTGCAAAGTACCTAAGTCAAACCTAATCAACTCTAGTCTAGGACTATGACACATTTTCCATATTAAACCTATCTCACACTTTATCTCAAACCAAAAGCGCTTTGATTTCCACAAAGGCGCTTAGCTGTCATACCAAGAGTGCCTTAACGCTTTGCAAAGGCGCTTAGCTTTAAACCAACCAAAGGCACTTAGATTTCAACAAAGGCACGGTTCTGTCCTACCTAAGGTGCTTTGCTGCAGTCTAAGGGTGCTTAGTTTTTTATCAAACCATAATCCAATAGCACCAAACTGTTTTACCACAGGTGCTTAGATGAACTACCAAGAGCACTGCAGTGTCTACCAACAGTGATGCAGTGCAAACCTAACAACCAAAAGTGCCAAGTTTTTTGCAAAGGCATGACACTGTACACCAAAGGCACTTTGTCTCACCGAAAGTGCTTTATCAGGTGCCAAAAGTGCCCAGTCTGAACTCAGTGCCTTTGGCTAAATTTTTCAAAACCCTAAAAAAAACCTAAAAACATGCAAACACAAGTAGGGGTTTAGATCACTTACCGCTCCCAATGCTCCTGTTGGTCTCCTGTAGGTCTGTACGAGCTCTACCTGGTGCTTATGCACATGAATCGGCATATCTGCAAGATTTAATCTCAAACTAAGCAAGGAGGCAAAATGCTCTAACTTTTGTAAACTCTAGGTGTGTAAATGAGGTGTGTTGACCCCTTGGACCCTATTTATAGAGTCCCAACCCTAATTCTTCCCACCCCTAATCCATCTTATCCTCATTTTTGCTAATCATCTTCATCATGTCAACCTCTATAATTCAACGTGTTAGCCTCGTCCTATCTCCAACATAATCTTCTAGTCAAGCGTCAACCCAGTTCTTCTATCACTTCCTTGTCTTTCTTCTCGAGGGGGCATACATTGGGGCAGCTGGCTACACTGGGGCATCAAAATTGTATCATGTCTTCAACAATAATTTTCTTTGACACAATGCTATAAATTGCATTGCATCAAAGAGGGGCAAAATGTAGACACCCAAAAATAACCATGTCATCGGATCACTTGCATTTCAAAGTTAATTAAATAATCAAATTATTTAATTACTTTCATCAAATTCTTTCAAATCTCCTAAATTTGACATTAATTAAATAAATCCTCTTTATTTAATTAATTCCATCGAAATCAACTTTATTATTCTAAAATTAAATAATTTGAATTATTTAATTAAATCATTATCGTCTTTCAAAATTCAAATCCACATCAATTGAATAAATTAATTATTTAATTAATTTATCATTTAAATCCCCTTATCTATAATTAAATAATTTCTAAATTATTTAATTAAATCAATTGTTCTTCCAAATTTAAATAAATCATTCAAATTTATTTAAATTGTATATCTCTTCTAAAAATAAAATATAATCAAATATTTTATTTATCTTTTATCATGCAAAATAAATTAAATCAATTTATTTGTTTAATTTATTTAAATCTTCAAATCTATTCTATGTCTTCAATCATGCACAAACAATTAAATAAATTTATTTATTTAATTTACTTCAAATATCTTCCAAATCTTCTAAAAATAAATCTTTTTCATCATGCACACAAAATTAAATAATTTATTTATTAATTTTATCTCAAATCATGCAAAAAATAAATTATAAGTTGAGTTAATTGGCTTAATCAATATTGTTTTTATCACCAGCTCATAAAATAGAAAAAAAATATTTCTATTCCATGTCTTTTTTACGTCAATTAGTTAACTCAAACAAAAATAGCTTTTTGTGTGACACATGTCGTGTGCACATTCATCATGAATCCTAGATTTATCTCATCCATTGATTCCATTGAATTATCTGGACCGTTAATTGATCTTCATGGAAATCTATATAAACCCCCTCATCTCCATAACAAACCCTCTTCGATCATTTAAGATTTTGTCTCCCTACAGCGCATTGAGCATACATCGCATCATTGAGCACTTCTGCCTTTTGAACACAAACACAATCTACATCCGCTTGTTGCAAACATGGTTTCGCAATTTGAAGAGCAATCCACATTCAACCAAGATAACGATACAATCTAGGTGAAAGCTTTCATTATTTTGGTATTATTCATTGATTATTTGGTTGTTTTCTTAGATCGTTATCTTGATGTTATAGGATTGAAGTTGTTGATTATTTCATTGTTTTGATTATCATTCGATCTCAATTTTATTCCTATACACATTTTGGCACGCCCGGTGGGACCTGCTAATCGCTATTTTCTTTTAGAAAATTTGATTTTTTGAAGTTGTTGATTATTTCATTGTTTTGATTATCATTCGATCTCGATTTTATTCCTATACACAAGTCTCTCAGACCCTAAAGAGAGACCAAAATCACATAATGTGCCTGAAACCTTAGAGAAATGAGAAAATGTGGATTTAGTAGATTCAGAGGAGGAATATATTTAGCCCCATAAAAAGGAGAAGAGGCCTAAAATGAAACTGCAAAAACCTCCTCCTCTAAGAAGGAGCAAACAGCTGGCTGCTAAATCTAGTTGTGCCATAGTATGTGAATTACCTCCTATTCCTAAGAAAAAGAGATGGGAGAGGCAACCTTGTGGAGAAACAACCTAGCCTTGTGAAAAAGTAGCCCAGCCAGATGAAAATGTATCTTAGCCCTGTGAAAATGTAGCTCAAACCCTGGAAAGTGATAAACCCCCTGAATCTGAACAAGGAATTGACCCGTTTAGTGAAGAACAAAAAGAAATAGGAGAAGAAGGACAAGAGAGAACAAGTGAACAAATGCCTAATTATGTTCTAATTGAAGAAGAAGAGGGTCATGAATATGAGTTTGTAAAACAATTCCTCCCTCACAGCAACCAGTGGACACTCAAGAAATTGATATAGTGCCTAAGATGAAACAATTATCTCCTTTATATAATGTTACTGACATGGAACATGGTCCATTAAAAGCAACTAATGAAGAACATGTATCTGGCAGTGAAGTAGAAATTTTTATTTCCCCCCTTTCTACAGATGCAAATGATAACAAAAATGAGTATATGACATAGAGACAGAGGAATTGAGAGTAGAAATTATTCAATTGAAAAATAAACTGCAATAGTATGAGGAACAGATAAACAGACAACAGGAGATAGATAAACAAACAAAACTTCTAGAACAAAGAGATCAAACCATTAAAGAATTACAGTCCCAATTGCAACAAATTGAAGAAAAAGATAAGAAGTGTTTAGCTAGTTTATCTGAAAAGGGTAAAAAAATTAAGAATTTAACCTTCAATTTGGAGCAGTGTTTGAAAACATTTGTAGAGAAACAAGAAAAATAGAAATTGGAACTGAATAAAGATTTGAGCAGGACTGTTGAATTGGAACATGATTTACAGGAAGTCAATGTCAGACCAACTATGGAGTCAAAAGAAGTTCAAATTGAGCCAAATAAGATGGAGTGGTTTCAAATCCACATTCCTCCCATGTTGGCCAAATGGATGGAAAAATGCTATTTCTTAAGACAATCTGGGGCTGAAAATGCTAGACTTAAAAAGGAAATGGTATTGTTAAAGGAATCATATGATAGGTTGTATCAGGCCAAGATAGATGCATGTAAAATTGAGAACTACTATTGGCCTATAGGAAACCATCCAAACTATACTCTATGTTTCTTAATGAACAGCTATTAAGATGGAAGCTCTTAAGAATTTCTTGCAATTTGCCACATGACCCAGATGATCAATAGTTCCTAGAAGCATTTAAAGAAGCACCTCCTATTCAGAAAAAATTGTTATGTGAATTTTTAATCCATAATCTATTTCTTGAAAAACATAATGATTTATTTATCAATCTGTTTGTGAGGGAAGTTCAACTAAGGGCATTTATGTCCAACATGTAAAATCAGATTCAATGGCAGGACAAAACTAGGGAGTATCTCCATGCATAGATGACTATGGGATTTCAAATGAGGTACCCTAATCGGAAGCCTTTTGCTTTTAAAGCTTAGTTTCGAAGAGTTAAGAGCTATGAACATATGAAAGAGAAATACAATGAAAGTATTAGGATCTATTTTGAAGACTTCAAAGTTAATGGACCACCATTGATTGATAGAGCTTGGAGTGCCTACGAAGAAAGATATACCCCTCTGTCTATGTATTTGAAAAGGAGAGAAATGATTTCCCCTACCAACCTTAGATGGTCATACAAAAGAGCTAAGGCATTGACAGAGATATTACAACAGCTCAAAACTAAGTGGATAGTGATGTGTTACAGGCCTCCACTACTTTTATAGCCACCCCCTACAGTCTTAGTGGTTGTAGAGCAGGATCCTAGAGACTTATATATATGATAGGTGAGAATCAAACTAAACAAAGGCTTTCTGAAATACCTTGACCATATTGATGAGGAGGTAGAGGAGATGTATGACCTCAGTTCAAAGTTTGATGATTTAAATAAGAAAAGAGATGCAGAGAGGTAGAGGATTCATCAAAAAGTAGGAGGACCTGCTCAAGGTTAAGAAGGGGAGGATGGTGAGGTATAAATAACCTCATTCCTTTGATAAAACAAATAACCCTTTTTGCATTGCCCAATCACCCTAGCCTTGCCAATTTGTTTGTTTTTATAAGCAATATTTATCTATTTTTAATAAAATGTTGTACAAATCTTTATTTCCTAAATTGATTGGAATTAGCTATTAAATGTTGATATAATGGTATGTAGATTTGAGTAATTGTGCAGGATTAATGCATGGTCAACGAGAGGAGTGGACTTCAAGCAATTGAGGTCAAGTGTGCCAGAAGTGGAGGGTGCCAGAAATTTTAGGCATGCATTGATTGTTCTTTTAATTTTGTTTATTTTTGGTGGTCATCTCAAACATTATGGCTCCACTCAGAGCCTTTTATATGTTTTAAAGACATCAGTAGTTGAAATTATGTTTTTCTAATATAAGACTTTTTCAATGGCATTTTACTACCATCTGGAATATAGGATTTCATAATAGTTTAGTTTTAGTTAGTTGGTCAAAACATGGATATATATCATACAATGTGAAAAAAAGAAATATCAATATATCTCTTTTTGACAAATAATTGATGAGTTATGTTCTGCAATATTTCCATGAATACAAATAGTGTTGTTCTAAGTATTTCCTTTTGAGTTATGAAGATATGAATGTAGTTACCATGTTGCTGTGGAAATGATTGAATGTGATCTGAGTTAAAAGATGAATTTCTCCCAAGAGCTGGCCACTCATAGGATTGTAGAGTAGATAAGTATTTTTGTTTCTATGGATATTTCATTTCAACTAGAGTTATTTTATGTTTAGTTTTTTGTTGTGAGCCTGTAGGGTGTGTTGTTTAAGATGTTAGTTCTTAGAGCTCTATTTGTTTAAATATTTTCAGAGCATCTGCTTTAGTTTAAACTGTTGTTCACTGTTAGTTGAAAATTAGAATGTATGTATAGTTATGGGATTTGTCATTGTTCAAGATCATAGTAAGTTTGCATGTATGAATTTCTAGTATAGAGTTTGTATGCTTTCTAGTATAGAGTTTATATGCTTTCTAGTATAGAATTTATATTCTTTTTGTTATAGAGTTCAAATGCTTTCTAGGATAGAATACAAATGTTTTCTAGTTTGATATGTTGTTTAAGTCTTTTTAAAGGAATTAGGAAATTGTTTCTAGATGAGATATCCAGACAATACTCCCTATTGCATACAGCCTCGGACACTACCCTAGTCAATAAACTGATATTTTTCAACTAAAGTGCTAGGACCTCATGACAACTTGTTAGCCCCCGAGCGACCTAGACTGGTGAAAGGGGTGACCCATGGGCGACCCTATCATTTTTCTAGTTGTGAAAGAACTCAAGTTTTTTACTCGAAAAAGCTTTATTTTGACCCATTTTTCTTCTTGTTTGCATGTGTTTTTGGTCTAAACATAGAGTTAGCTATTCCAAACGTCCAAGCATGCATAATTATCTTCTTTTTATCTTTAGTTGTCAACTCATGCATTCTTGTTAACTCTATTTCTTCTTCAGTGATAAGCTATATTGGCTTGATCACTCCCTAATTGGCCCAGACCACTCCTTGGTCTTCTGAGTTAACTCTCCAATCAAGGGAGTTAACTCTCCAATCAAGGGAGTTAACTCTCCATCCTCTCCCACCTCTCTTAGCCTCTTTCAACCTACAAATATCCCCCTCCCTGAAGCACAAAGGGAGGTAATTTCATTTGTACATCCAATGACATGTGCCAAACTAGGGTTTGAACCAAAATTTTGAATTTACTAATTTCACAAGGAAACCCTATGACTGAAATCTAATTTCTTGTTTGTACTCTTCTATTATAGCTTTGTCAATCATGTATTATGAACTAACACAATACAAATTGATAATGGAACAAATAGATGATGGTAGCCTTTCAATGTGAATTACAACCATGAAATACAAATTGCAATGATAACAATGGATGAGGAACTAACTCAGATCTTGTTGTTACAAATTAGACTTGCTTATTGTTTCAATACATCAACACTATGGCTTTATGACATTCCGTATAGCATGCATTTGCTTCTGTTACAAAAATCAGAGATAATACATACCAATCAAGATGACTTGAGCCATAAACAATTACAAGGATGGCAGCTAAGGTTATGATAGTAGATCACCAACCTCTTGCAGTGATTTGTTGCCACTAAGTGTGTTGTTCGCTGCATGCTAGTTGGTCACTGCCCTGGGTTATGATGTTTGCTCCTCCACAATTTGGTCACAGTTCAATGGTAACAATCATCCTTAGCTGAGAGATGATCCTCCAAGTCTGAGATATATCCAATGTAGATGCTCCAAGGTGGTGGAGGCTATGCCTGATATGTAGATCTGAGGTAAAACAAATGTAAGAGACTCCTTTTATGCCACAGATCTACTATGTTGAAGTCTCCAAATTGGTGCACTTCAATCTAGATGTGAAACTTATGTAAATGGGTGCCTATGGAGAGATATGAATCTTTCAATATTGAGCAAGCCTTCAATGATATGCAAGGTCTTTAAACTATCAATAATTCTTCCACAAAGATCTTCTATGAAACTTCAACAATGGTCTCCGACCAATAATCAAAAGATGAATCAATGAAGCTCAAGCAAATCTCCAATGAAGTACAAATGTGAACTCTGTATGAATCCACCTCCAATGATGCAAATTGGGTTTTTGTCCAATTCCACTGAAGCAATTGAATTGCCAAGCAAAACTGCCAAAGTTGCCAAAGTGTTCATGATGATCAAAATGAGGCCCCAAGCCTTCTTTTATACTTGGATCTTTGATGAGGCCAGCAATTCAAATTAAAGAATTGAAGTTCACTTTCCTTCTTGCCATCTTGCAACCAACTTAATTATTTTATTTCTCCAAGAAGGGTGCCCAAATAACAATATTATTTTGTTATTTTTATTTGAATTTATTCCTCTAAGGTTGAGTACTCAATTCCAATATAATGTTTTTTATTCATTTTTCCCTTTTCTCCATGTGGCACCTAAATCCAATGTATCATTTTATTATTTTATTTTATTTTCATCTCCCACAATGAGCACCCAAATTAAATAATATTATTTAATTTAATTTAATATTTTTTCTTCTTCTTGGTGCTAGGATTAAGTAATAATAAAGTATTATTTTTTAATTATCTTCATTTGATAATTAATGCAAAATTGCATTAATTCATTTTCCATTCTTCAAGCCTCTAAACAATGTTATCTTCTCCAAGCCATAGCTCAACCAAAACATTCCCTTATTCTAATGGGTTAGCCTATGGGAATGAGGATAGGCTACCTCAATCTTTCATGTGGTGATCATGTCAAAAATGGGGACATGTTAATCCTCCCTTCTCAAGATTGCTTGTCCTCAAGTAATAGAAAATATAAATGCTACAGAATCTGCTCTCCTTCCCATGTTGTATCCTCCAATGGCAAATCTTTCCATTTCACTAGATACTCACAGATCACCCTGTTCCTCAAGTGTCACTCCCTTGTCTCCAAAATACTATCAGGAATCAAAACCAAAGTGCCCTCTTCATCAAGAGATGAAAGATCATGTGAAGAAGCAACGTTCTATCCCAATGCCTTCTTGAGGCATGACTCATGAAAAACATTGTGACTCTTGTTTCCTACCAGCAATTCAATTAATATGCCAATTCACCAAATCTCCTTAGAATCCTGTAGGGGCCATAGAATCTCAACTTCAACTTCTCTGCACCAATCTTCTTCATTGATGATTGTTTGTATGGTTGTAGCCACAAAAAGACTAAATCACCAACCTCAAAAGTCCTTTCCACCCTATGTCTATCTGCATACATCTTGTACTAATTTTGAGCTAGCTGAATGTTATCCTTAAGTGCCTTCAGGATATCCTGACTGTCCTGCATCAATTCCTTAGCTATAGGAGCTCTGTACTATTCAAAAGCCAAATCTACAAATGATGGAGAGTCATAACTATACAAATCCCTAAAGGTTGTCATGCCAATTTTCATGTGATAGGTGGTATTGTAACAATACTCACCCAAGTGCAACCACTTGATCCAAGCACATTGTTGCCCTACAACATAGTTGTGAAGGTAACCCTCAACCCATTTGTTCACAACTTCTATCTATCCATCTTTTTGCGGGTGATAACTCATGCTCGGTGTCAACTCTGTTCCAACCAATCAGAACAAGTGCTACCAAAACATGCTAAGAAACATGTTGTCCTGATCACTAACAATGGTCTTAGGGAGTGTAAAGCCTCTCAAGTAAATGTAAAAGCCACAAAACCATCTCCAAAGTAAATGAATTGAATAATCCACTTAAATACAACATCACAATAAACAAACGCAAATGATGTAATTAATCTGTTTAATTACAAAATAAAAGATAAAAAGGGTGTAATTAATCCACTTAATTACAATATCACAAGGGAAAGATAATCTCATAAATGAATCAAAATGTCATTAAATTGTATAGAATCACGTGCTCAATCTAGGTAAAAGCACTATAATAATATACAAGTCCATTGGCATTCATGCCACAATACATCCAATTACAAGTTACAATAATCATGTACAACAAGAACCAATAAATCAATATGCTCATTAGTCGCATGAACCAAGTGGTCCACCAACGACGAGTCGAGAGACAGGAACATGGCCCAGGTGCTTTTCCACCCAACCATGAAGTAATTACACTTCCCCGGATCCCTTCATGAAATGAAGGAAACCCAACCCTGCACGAAATGTCTAGCTACCTGGAACAACTGGTAGGTGGGAACTCCCGATGCAACCTGATGCCTTAATGTGCAATTCTAAATAATGAAATGCAGATTGTCTCGAAATAGGATGTGGTAGAGATATATATATAAATAAGTTTGCTAGACAAAATAAACATCTATTTCAATGTCAGCTCGATTAGATCTAATCCTTTAACATAGTAACCTAGTTCAATTCCCAAAAAGAGGAAAAGCCATCTCTGATATTCCACATTCAGCACCCTTGCCCAGAAAGCAACCCAATAACATTCCTAGATAAAAATCTACTTCTTTTCCCAAGAAATAAATAATAAGAAAATAGAATAAAAGAATTCAAGTTCACCAATAAATCAATAAAATCCCTTCCCAAAATAGAATTCAAAAGGACACACTTTCCAAGCAATAATCTGTCAATTGTTCATAAAAAACATCCATATTTTTGTCAAATCTATATAATTTCTAATCCATATTTCAGTCATAATTCACCATATAATAGTCATTCTAAGTTATTAATCCATCTGTCATATTTGTGACAGGAACTATCTCAGTCCATTCAATAAGTTTTTATATAACATTAAGTAACCTTCCTGTCATTTTTGTGATAGGAACTGTGGCAGAATTGAAATAAACAATAAACAGAGTTTGTAATCTTCTACTATCATTCAAGACAATGTTTTAAAAATAGTGTTCTGAACAACAGACAATAAAGGAACAGTCAGCTACATGAAGCCCTTATTTTCACCTATGTTTAAGAGTTTGGTTTTCACACATCAAGAGGTCGATTCCTAATAGAGATCTGATTTCTAACAGCATAAAGAAAGCTAACAGTTGTATCATCTATGTCTGACAGAGAATATTTTATCAGTATCTGGGGATTTTGGTTAAATATATTTTTCCAACAGCTACATCAAGATCATGATGAAGGCATTTTACTAAGTGAAACCAAAACAAGGAACAGTAAACCTGAAGTTAACATTTTCTTAGTTTTATGTCTGTCAGAGGTTAAGTTTAATAAGCGATCAGGGATTTAGATAACTAATGTTTTCAACAGTTAAGCCAAATCAAGAAAGAGATGTGTTTCTTAGCATAAAATAAAGAAATAAAAAGATTAGTGAAGACAAGGTTTAAGAACAACAGGCCGATTCTGAGTCAAACACCATGGTTTTTAAGACTAGTGATAGGAAGAATTAAAGATAGGTCACTTAGATTTTCTAACGGTAGGTCATTTTAGCAGTCAAAACGTAGGCTAGAAAACAAGGAGATACACATGCTGACTTTGCTATGTTTAAGAAACCATAATAGTCATCAAATATTGCATAAATATAAAGGAAAATACCTGGATAGTTTCACCTGAAAGGAGGTCAATCTAGCCACCCTAGTTGCTGCCTTCTTCTATCTCCTGTTGCTCCACATGAACAACTTCTCTTGCTACAAAAAGATCATGTCCTCCCTACCTTCAACGACTAGAGTAATACAAAAAAATAACTTTTCTTCTCTGCTACAAAATGTGGGTTCCTTCTTCTGTTGAATGCTTCTTATTTTATTAAAAATCTGCCTTATGTTTGGTGTCCCAATTAGGTTTGAACACTGCTTTTCAGTTAACTGGAGCTCTTCTTCCGTTTGCATGAGAAAATACAATAATAAAAGCTCTAAATTTCTATTTTATTTAAAATAATATCTTTTATTTAGCTTATTGTCGCATGCATGATAGTAAGTTGATTTTTAATTCCTCTTATTTAAAATTCTAATTATAATAACACTATTATTAACATTGTTTAACTATTTTTACTAAAACACAATTATTTTAATAAATCAAGAAGTGAAATAATAAAACTATATATATAGTATAATTTAATATAATTATTTAAATCTATTTTACATATTGTCTTCCAAACATCTATAGAAAACATTTATTATTATTTATTTAATACATATATAAAATACAACCATATATATTTACTATTAAAAAAATACAATACACCAATTAAAATATATATAATTCGAAAAGACATTTAATTCTTATAATCAAATCACACATTCGAAAAGGAATTTTCATAAAAATTAAAAACACAATAATTTTCTAAATATCAAACCATCAATCATAACTATTATCCACATAATGACGCATAATAAACCATTCAAAATGCAACATGAAACTACATGAGTGTGTGATTGCATCAGGGTTAATGATGTAGAGGTACTCCCTCTCGCTATAGCAACACACAATTTCTTGAAATGCAAAAAACAAATATAGATTGCAACACAAATTTCTGATTTATTTTATTCAATTTCACTCACAACCAAACTATAAATCTGCAACAAATTAATTACAATATTGGTCTCACATGGCCTCACAACTCTATAGGGAATTTCTCCCTTTTTCCCCTCACACTCTCACAGCTCTACTTCTTCACAAGATCCTCACACTGGCTGAGATCCCTCCTCAAACTCTGCCTGATAGATCTATTTCAAATTGGCAATCATATTCTCTTTTATACACTTCCACAATCAGCTATGCTTGGCTTTCCATCTTCCCCAATTTTTATTCACATAAAGACCAGCCAAATAGAAGTGGCTTTCCATCAAAACTCCCTCCATTTCCAATGCCCTTTCAACTCCTATTATACATCTCTTTTCACTCATATTATTTTATTTAATTCCTTTTTAAAAGAGACTTAGGCACCTTCTTGGTAGTTTTTTTAATGTCTAAATCCTCTTATTTTGGATGCTCAAACAAGAAAATCTGCCCCTTAATTAATTTTGAAGGCCTTCCTTTGGCTTCTAAAAGAAAATATAATTAAAAAGAATGAATTAAAAGCTGAAGATTATTTGTTAAACTTCCCTTAATGCCCAGCCAAATCAAATAACCAAAATGATGCTCTGAGTGTGCGGAATCAGGTGCCGGCAGGCAAAAAAATGAAAGTTCTCCATTTTTCCTAAAAAATTACCCAAAGGTGTATTATGACCTCCTAATCCAAATAAATTAGGGTATCTAAATTAAATAATATCCTCATCCAAATGTTATTTTCAAAGAAATAAATGGGTTTGGTGACCTTTTGATTTTTGGCTGTCCATTCAAATTCCAAGGATGACAAGGTGTGGCTACTTTTCAGCTTCTTTTGAAAATGTATAAATGGGTTCAGTTCAAAGAAAAAAGATGGGAAGTTCTAGGCATACATCTCTTCTTAGAGATACATCTCATCCGCTAAGATTGCCAAACAACTCACCCAAATGGAGTTTCCAGAGCATACATCACATCCACTAAGATTGCTCACATTGCTTTGTATGAGCTCTTCTTTTATGAAATAAAATTGTTTCGCACATGGTTTGTTGTGAGTTTTATAATACTACGGTTTCTCACCAAGGATTGTCCTTTGGATGGAAAAATAATCTAGATCAGTGGTATCAGAGCCAATCGATCCTTGGCAAGAACAATACCACATAGTCCCACACATTCTTTAACCCTTATTATCATGCCAGGCTCTGGATTTGCCCCTTTTTCCAATACCACAACACCTTTCACCTTCCTATGCAACTGTCACTAAGATCAATCTCCCCACGAAGCTCTTCCCCACCTATTCCACTATTGAATACCACCTCAACTGATCCTGTGTATCCATTGTTGCTTCTTCTGCTTCCAGATTCTCTAGTAATCAACAGATGATGCAAGGAGTAGGGAATCCTAGATTTGTATTTACGATGGACACTTGCTCTTTAGCATTTGAAGAATGAGATCCTTCATGTGTTTAGTAAGTTACTAGAGAACACACCAGTGGGTCTCATTTCTTTTAGGGAAATTGTCACTACTCATGATCTCTACTACATCTACTGCTCCAAACATCCCTGCTATATCCATATGTAGTTCTTGGTGACATATAGTTACATCTGGATGGTTTCAAACTCATGGCCACTCTACTCTACCATAGACATGGGAAGGTCTAGGAAGAATTTTAGAGGAGACACCAAGATTTTGTTTAAAGGCTACGACTATGAGAATTGGCTTAATACCATGGAGTTTCCTGATTCACATCCCACATGAGAAGAGAAGATTGATTCGTTTATCAACAAATCCTACACCTTTTCGACACTTCTTCTCTGGCAAGGAGGAGTCCTCGAAGTCAAGCCTAGCCTTATTCTTACAGTTGTAGTTAATAGAGTTCAAGATATCGTCAATAGAGAAATCAACATCAAGCTTCCCTTTGTCACCAGTGCTGGTGCTGAAGATGGACATGGACATAGTAGGTAGTGGCACGCTCATACTCTCATCAGTGAAACCATCTCTGGTTTTGCTCGTAGGCTAAGGCTACCCTTCAAATTCCACACGGTTGCCCAGAGAGTCAGGAAATCCAACCCAGCTTCTTTCCACGTGAAAAATGGTGACACCTTGGTTGTTCCATTCTCTTTTGCAATCTCCACATCTTCTTCAGATTCAATGCCTATTGAAACTTTGGGAGTCTCTCATAGTAGAAATTAATATTATTATTGGCAGCTAACTAATTTAGATGTTACTCTCACCGAAAGTAACGTCCAGATTACCAATGAGATGGTTATGTGTACTGATCGACAGTATGGATGCCAACACCAGTGTTAACATTAGCATTAACAAGTTGACAAGCTCCACACTACCTAGCACGTTGCTCTTCAACCTGGTGGTGGATGTGTTTACAGAAAACCTGACATATGCATCAAGTGGATGAAATTCTAATAGAAACTTCAAGCAGGGCCAATGGGGCCCATTGCCTCTCAAGAGGGGACGAATGATCCAAATAAATTAGGGTATCTAAATTAAATAATATCCTCATCCAAATATTATTTTCAAAGAAATAAATGGGTTTGGTGACCTTTTGATTTTTGGCTGTCCATTCAAATTCCAAGGAAGACAAGGTGTGATGACTTTTCAACTTCCTTTGAAAATGCATAAATGGGTTCAGTTCAAAGCAAAAAGGTGGGAAGTTCTAGCCATACATCTCTTCTTAGATATACATATCATCCGCTGAGATTTTCAAATAACTCTCCCAAATGGATTTTCTAGAGCATACATCTCATCCACTGAGATTGCTCACATTGCTTTGTATGAGCTCTTCTTTTATGAAATAAAATTATTTCGCACATGGTTTGTTGTGAGTTTTATAATAATACAGGTTTCTCACTGGTTATTGTCCTTTGGATGGAAAAATAATCTAGATCACCTCCTTAGGTCCTCTATAGAAGGATTTAGCTCCAACCCTCATAAATTTTGAAATTTTAAACTTTTTGTAAACTGGTGACACACTTTCAGCCTTAACAACACAATTTTTCGACATTAATTTCTCCCAAAAGGTGAAAGATATAACTTTGTTTTTTTTCCACATTAGACATGGCACCTCCAAGAATGCCCTTGCAAAAGGATTCTACTCTAGCTCTTATAGATGTTTGGGAATAAATTTTACAAACTTACCTATGGAGTGTTGAAACTATGAATCGATGAAAGTTTGATTCTTACAATTTTGCGTCAAATTTGAAGTTCTATGATGCCAAGAGATGCCAATGACCACCAAACCAAATCAAAACTAAAAACCAAACCTAAAAATGTTTTTGGGTGATGCCAATTGCTCATGTACCCGGGTGCTCCTACTTCAGACACGTTGGGTAAAAAGTTTGTGAGCATAGGCTTAGAAAGTAGAGTTGAGTAGTCGAACTACCCTGTTAGATTGCAATCAACTTGTAGTGAACTCTATCACTGTGAAATGTGCACATGATCAATTCTTCTTCCTCTTTTTCCAACATCTCATTGGCACACGTGTCATCCTCCTCCCACAACTCCTTTCACCACTCCTCTATCCTCTTGTGGATTCACATCCACCATATGCTGTCCTCCACTAAATTCTCTCTACTCTCCTCTCCTCCTTCATGGGATCCAACCCACCACAAATTGACCACCAAAATCCACCTACATCATCTTCTACAATCTCTATATACAAATATACAACATCTACATACAAATCTGCAATTGCTATTTCATCTTCTACAATAGCATCCTCTTCTACTCGAACTATGGAAGAACAATCACAAATGAAATCAAAATATTCATGATTTACCTCTTTTTCCTTCACTGTTACAACATCATCTTCTTCATCCTTCACTGCGACGTGCATCTTTTCCATCCATTCTTCTTCTATCACCAATAATTTCAATGTTAAATCATCTCCACCATCGGCATCTACTGCAACCTCTTCACATTCAACCACTGGAATCACATCCTCCAAAGCTGCATCTTCAACCTCTTCATTCTCAACCACTGCTGAACTTGCATCCTCTTGCTTATCCTCATCATGCTTGACCAATTTATCAAATTGCCATGCTTCCAATCTATCCACTCTTACATTTATATCAGGCACCAATGCCAAAATCTTCCTCTTTTCACACTTGCTCCATCCTTCCCATATCACGAGCCTTCTTACATAAATCCCCATCTCTCTCACTTGCTGCAATCTTTCACCATCACTTCTCACGCTCTCCAATCTGTAAACAAAATTCTCTCTACAACTTTGCAGCTCTCACTTGCTTAGGACTCCTCTCTACCTACAACAATCTTATGAGCTCTTCACAACCGCTTCACTCTCTTCTTCTACCCGCAAGTCCTGGCATAGGTTACCTCACGTTTGACACTCTACCTATGCACTCAAGACCATAGGTTGTGATACCATTTGATGCAGAGGTACTCCCTCTCACTATAGCAACACATAATTTCTTGAAATGCAAAAAACAAATATAGATTGCAACACAAATTTCTGATTTATTTTATTCAATTTGACTCACAACCAAACTATAAATCTGCAACAAATTAATTACAATATTGGCCTCACATGGCCTCACAACTCTATAGGGAATTTATCCCTTTTTCCCCTCACACTCTCACAAATCTACTTCTTCACAAGCCACTCACATGGGTTGAGATCCCTCCTCAAACTCTGCCTGATAAATCTATTTCAAATTGGCAATCATATTCTCTTTTATACACTTTCGCAATCAGCTATGCTTGGCTTTCCATCTTCCCCAATTTTTATTCACACAAAGACCAACCAAATAGAAGTGGCTTTCCAACAAAACTCCCTCCATTTCCAATGCCTTTTCAGCTCTTGTTATACATCTCTTTTCACTCATATTGTTTTATGTAATTCCTTTTTAAAAGAGACTTAGGCACCTTCTTGGTAGTTTTTTTAATGTCTAAATCCTCTTATTTTAGATGCTCAAACAAGAAAATCAGCCCCTCAATTAATTTCAAAGGCCTTCTTTGGCTTCTAAAAGAAAATATAATTAAAAAGAATGAATTAAAAGCTAAAGATTAGTTGTTAAACTTTCCTTAATGCCTAGCCAAATCAAATAACCAAAGTGATGCTCTGAGTGTGTAGAATCAGGTGCCGGTAGGTGAAAAAAATGGAAGTTCTCTATTTTGCCTAAAAAAATGCCCAAAGTTGTGTTATGACTTCCTCAGATCCTCTGCAGAAGGATTTAGCTCCAGCCCTCATAAATTTTGAAATTTTAAACTTTTCGTAAACTAGCAACACACTTTCGGCCTTAACAACACAATTTTTTGACATTAATTTCTCCCAAAAGGTGAAAGATATAACTTTGATTCTTTTTACACATTAGACATGGTACCTCCAAGAATGTCCCTACAAAAGGATTCTACTCTAGATCTTACAGATTTTTGAGAATAAATTTTACAAAACTACCTATGGAGTGTTGAAACTACAAATCGATGAAAGTTTGATTCTTGCAATTTTGTGTCAAATTTGAAGTTCTGTGATGCCGAGAGATGCCAATGACCACCAAACTAAATCAAAACTTAAAAGCAAACCTGAAAATATTTTTATGTGATGTCGATTGCTCGTGCGCCCAGGTGCTCCTGTATCAGTTAACCATCCCATCAGTTCTTGCAAAGTGGCTAGAACACCTCTACCTTAACTATGTTCTCATCTTCGACGAGTATCTGCATTCACTTGCACTCAAATTGATGTCAATAGGTTAGTGTCTCCAAAAACATAGCCAAAGCAAATCATTATAATCACATCAATAATATCTAATATTTAAATCAACTTTTCAAATTTACTCAAATATAACTTCATGATAATTACCTTCACACATGTAGAACTTACTCAAAGTAAAACAATCATGATAAATGTTCACTAATCTAGAATAATAATATAGTCCATAAGAATGAGACGTGACAGGGAGTCCATGTAACCAAAACACCTTTCTAAAGAACAAATCTGCAAGCTGAAGTACTAAATAATCTGTCAGAATTGCAAAGAAGTGTGAATACTTCATCAACCTGTCAACCAACACAAAACTACAATCCCTGTCTTGGACTCTTGGTAGGCCAATGATGAAATCCATTGAAATACCTTCCCATCTTTGTTCTAGAATAGGTAATGGTTGATACAAGCCTGCTAGGAAAGTATTCTCTGATTTGTTTTGTTGAAAAATCATACATTCTCTAACATGCTGCATGACATCATTCTTGAGTCCCTTCCATGAAAATCTCTCTCACCTTCTTGTAGGTTTTGAAGAATCCTGGATGTCCTGCAAGTGGGGCATCATTCATGGCCCTCAAATTTTCTCCTTCAACTTTGACTCAGGGTGCTGCCACAATAATGGGTTACACTTTCTGGGACATCCTCATTTTTGCTAAAACCACATATTTTTAGAAAATATAATGATTTAAGCCTTGAAAGGTTCCATTTAAAGGATTTTAATTGAAGAGGGTTTTATCAAACCCCATTAGATCCAAACCCCCTTGGATAGAACCCTGCTAGTTTCAAACCATACCTATAATGGAGTCTCGTCTACACCTATCAAAATGCTAATAAAAAACTTTTGATTTACCTTTTGGGGGATCAAATGAATTCATTTAAAATTTATGTTTTGTAAGTATGTAGTCCTTATTATAAGCTTCCCAAAAAGTATAATTTTAAATATATTGAATTTGATTATTATATTTATTTTTTATTTCTTGTGAATGTAGGTTTTTCAATGAACATCAAGGTCTTTGTTTTACACATACGAACAAATAGGAAAATAGAGAAAAAAAATTCTAAAAAATATATGTCCTCTAATTATTGATGTCCTTATTCCAACAAAAAAAATTGAATTATGATACATACAAAAAAAGTTATGTTGGACAAAATACGCCTATGTCTAAATTATAATTGGTTTGACTTCAAAACTTAATTAAAAAAACATTCAACAAAACATTATGAAACCAAATGCATCCTCTAGATATCGGTGTTACCAATCTAAATTCAAAAGAATTAGAATTTTATCCTTTGTAGAAAAAAAGTTATGTGCGACAGAATACACATCACTTTAAAAAATATTGTTTACTATTAAAAACTAGTTATCAAAGGAGACATAAGTTTTTTTACAATTTAACTCCATTTAAAAAAAATGTATATTTAGAATCTATAGACAAAATCTCACAAATCACTAGTTCACATCATCTTCAAATTCCTAACTGTTTGGTAGAAATAGGTATTAGAAAGTGAAGATTTAGTTCAAAATGTTGATTTCAATGTCAAGTTTGGCCAAAAAGTGTTACCCATTATTGTGGGATGACCCCTCAGGGACCAAATAGATCATATCCTTATAGTAGATCACATCATCAATCACCTTGTATCTATCATCCTGAATCTTACCATCCATGATCTCACAAGAAAAAGTATTCTTGGAATACTCTTGACCAAAAGATGAGACTTCCAATCTACTGAGATTTCTAACATAGAGCAAAGAGTAGGCCTCCTGGATAAAGCATCAACAACAACATTATTATTTCCCTTCACATACTCAATATCAAAATCATATGCCTAAATCATGCTCACCCATTTCTGCTACCTCTCATTCAAATCCATCTATGACAAAAAGTGCCTTAGACTATTGTGATAAGTCCTAACCACAAATCGATTACCCACCAAATACTGCCTGAACTTCAACAATGCATGCATGATGGCGAGCATCTCCTTATCATAGGTGGAATAGAACTTTCCTACATCCCTCAACTTTCTTCTCTCAAAAGAAATAGGATGTCTATTTTGCATCAACACCACACCAATGCCTTCTCTTGATGCGTCACACTCCAACACAAAAGGATGTGTTGATCTGGCAATGCCAACACTGGACATGAACTCATCACCTTCTTGAGTTTGTTAAAATCAACCTGAGCCACATCTGACCAGCTAAATGCTCCTTTCTTCATGAGATTTGTGAGAGGTGTTGTCAACTGTGAGAACCCTTTTACAAACCTCCTATAGTAGCAACATAACCCATGAAATCCTCTAAAGTCTAAAATGTTCCGTGGTGGTGGCTAATCCAGAATTGCCTGTATCTTCTCCTGATGAACTCTGACTCCATCAAATCCAATCACATGCCCTAGATAGAGGTTCTTTGTCATTCTAAATTCACATTTGGATTCCTTAACAAATAATGACCATGCCTCCATGATTCCCAATACTTTATCAATATAATGAAGATGTTCCTCCCAAGTCTTATTGTTTATCAAAATATCATCGAAGAACACCAACAAAAGATGTGATTCATGCATGACTGAAAAGTAGCAGGTGCATTGGTTAAACCAAATGGCATGACCAAAAACTCAAAGTGTCCATAGTGACATCTGAATGATGTCTTGTGTATATCCTCCTCATGGACACGAATGTAATTCATAAAGCAACTCATTGATCTTGGGAATGTGATATATATTCTTGATTATCTTATTATCTAGAGCTCTATAGTCAATGCACATCCTCATTGTGCCATCCATCTTCTTCACCAACACAATGGAAGATGCAAATGGACTAGAGCTAGGATGAATGTGTCCCATCTCAAGCAACTCCTTAATCGTCTTTTCAATCTCCTCCTTGAAATGTTGTGGATGATGCTAAGGTGTAGTGATGATGGGCTTGGAACCCTCCTCCAACTCAATGACATGCTCAAACCCATGATCTGGTGGTCTACCAGGAGGAATCTCAAAACACCATACTATGCTTATCAAGCACAAATTGTATATCCACATGATACTTCTAACCATCAGAAGAAGTGTTAGATGATACAAAGCATTGAGCTACCCAAGAAACATCATTATGTCTAAACAATGTTTCCATTCTCCTTGTTGTCACAACTACAGGGCCTCCATCTAAAAGTGCTCTCAACATAACCTTCTTCCCATCATGAATGAACTCAAGTTCCATCTTCTAAAAATCCTATATGTATTTGCCAAGTGATTGCAACCACTGAATTCCCAACACAATATCAATCTCTCCCAATCCTAACACATAGAAATCATCAGTCAATGTGTAGTCTCCCATTTGAATGCCAAGCTGGGGTACCATCTTAGTGCAACTCATGGTGAATCCATCTACAATTGTCACTCTGAATCCATGAAAATCCTCAACTTTTAATCCTCTTTTCAAAACTAAGCCCTCATCTATGAAATTATGAGTGGCTCCACTATCAACCAAACAAGTGGCCCTTTGTCTGTTAATGACTCCTTTCAATTGAAAAGCATGATATTTTGGTACTCTTAAAATTGATGCAATGGTTACATATCCTTTGTCATTTACAATGTTTGGCTCAAGCTCCAACTGTGGCTGCTACTCCACATGATAATCATCACCATCCAAGTTATCATCTTCTGCAGACTCACTCTCATCATCAAAAATGACCTCTATGAGATGTACCTTGCGTTTTCCTACACATTGGTGTCCTGGTTCCCATGGCTCCTTGCAAGAAAAGCAAAGATTCTTCCTCCTCATCTCATTCCTTGTCTCCTGATCCATCATAGGATGTAGATATTTATGTTGATTGAACTTCCTCTGATTTGAACTAGAGCCCTTAAAAGTTTTCTTTTGTGGATGGAATGACGAAGGTGTAGTATCAAGATCAAGTGCAAGTTCAATAGCATCATCAAGTGTACTAGGTTTGTGAGCCTTCACCAATCCCTTCAACTTATCATTAAACAACATTATTATCCTCTTTTCTATCATGTCTAGAACCATTACTACAATCCTTTGGAACTCGTTGATGTAGGAATCCACTTTACCCATTTGTTTTAACTATGTTAATTCTCTGTAGTAGACCTCCACATCCTTCCTGTCAAATCTAGTGATAAGTTATTGTGTGAACTCATCATAAGAAGTGATTATCACATGTCTTTGTGAGACAAGTCCATGATGCCACCAATCATATGCTATCCCTTCAAGATGCATAGTAGCCAACTATATCACCTTTTGTTCATCCATGAGTTTGAGTGTGAGGAATGTATCCAGTTTGTGCAACCATGCTCTTACATTCATTGTTCCACTTCCATCAAAATTAGGTATGGGTATCTTGTTCAGTGCATCTTGATATTTCTTGTTTTGTTTTGTTGGCCCTTAAGGTCTTTGTCCTCCCTTTGATCTTTTCCTATCCTTCCTTTTACTCATGAATTGATTGATGTTAATCCTTCTTTTGACCATGTCAAGTAGAGCATCATACTCTTCACATATGATAGTAAACTCATCTGCAAAATATTGTTCTTCTTCACTCTCCACATTCTCTTCCTCTTCATCTATGCTAGGCATAAATTTAGGCTAGAAGGGCCTATCCGTTGAAGAAACATGTGCTCTCCCACCACGTGGCTTGCCTACCATGTTGCCATCTCTTGCTAGTGTACCATTCACTTTCATATTACTCAAAGTTTGAGTCATTAACTACATCATGAGGTTTTGAGAGGCCATCAATTGTTCCAAGTTCCTATTTGTTCTTTGTTGTTCCGCCAAATATGGATCTTCATTATTCCTCAGTGAGATTTCATCTCTTCTATTTCTATACATCTCTACAAAAAGGTAGATCTCTTCTTTCTATCCACTCCTTCTTCTGTATGTATGACTGTATGGAGTCAGTGTATGCACAACAATTAACTCCTGACAAGGTCAATCTTTTTGCTCATAACACCCAGATAAGAATGAGTAAAATCACAAACCAATGTAGGTGGATCTAACTACAACTCTTATGCACAATAATGCTATTGGAATAAGTCTTGACTTTCGTCAATCCAATTATACCAGGATGGCAAGATCCAAGCTCTGATACCACTGACATGTGTTGAACTAGGGTTTGAACCAAAATTTTGAGTTTGCCAATTTCACAGGGAAACCCTATGAATGAAATCTGATTTCTTATTTGCACTCTTCTATTATAGCTTTGCCAATCATGTAATATGAACTAACACAATACAAATTAATAATGGAACAAATAGATGATGGCAACCTTTCAATGTGAATTACAACCATGAAATACAAATTACAATGATAATAATGGATGAGAAACTAACTCAGATCTTGTTGTTACAAATTAGACTCGCTTATTGTTTCAATACATCAACACTATGGCTTTATGACAACCCATATAGCATGCATTTGTTGCTGTTACAAAAATTATAGATAATACATACCAATCAAGATGTCTTGAGCCACAAACAATTACAAGGATGGTGGCTAAGGTTGTGATGGTAGATCACTAGCCTCTTGTAATGATTTACTACCACTAAGTGTGTTGTTCACTGCAAGAAAGTTAGTCGATGCCCTAAGGTATGATGATTGCTCTTGCACAATTTGGTCACAGTCCTCTATATTCAATGCATTCAATGGTAACAATCATCCTTAATTGATTGGCGATCCTCCAAGTCTTAGATATATCCAATGTAGATTCTCCAAGGTGGCGACAGCTATGAATGATATGTAGATCTAAGGTAAAATAGATGTAAGAGACTTCTTTTATGCCATGGATCTGCTATGTTGAAGTCTCCAAATTAGTGCACTCCAATCTAGATGTGAAACTTATGTAAACCAACACCTATGGAGAGATATGAATCATTCAATCTTGAGAAAGTCTTCAATGATATGCAAGGTCTTCAAACTATCAACAATTCTTCCACAAAGATCTTCTATGAAACTCCAACAATGGTCTTTGACCAATACTCGAAAGATCAATCGATGAAGCTCAAGCAAATCTCCAATGAAGTACAAATGCAAACTCCGTATGTATCCACCTCCAATGATGCAAATTGGGTTTTCGTCCAATTCCACTGAAGCAATTGAATTGCCAAGCAAAAATGCCAAAGTTGCCAAAGTATTCGTGATGATCGAAATGAGGCCCCAAGCCTTCTTTTATACTTGGATTTTCGATGACGCTGACAATTGAAATTAAAGATTTGAATTTTAGTTTCTCTCTTGCCATCTTGCAACCAACTTAATTATTTTAATATTTCTCCATGAAGGGCACCCAAATAATAATATTATTTTATTATTTTTATTTGAATTTATTCCTCCAAGGTTGAGCGCTCAATTCCAATCTAATATTTTTTATTCATTTTTCCCTTTTCTCCATGTGGCACCTAAATCCAATATATCATTTTATTATTTTATTTTTTTCATCTCCCATAATGAGAACCCATATTAAATAATATTATTTAATTTAATATTATATTTTCTTCTTCTTGGCACTGGAATTAAATAATAAAAAAATTATTATTTAATTATCTTTATTTGAAAATTAATGCAAAATTGCAATAATTCATTTTCCATCTTTGCCAGTGAAAATTAGTTAAGCCTAGAAACACTTTCTATTCTTCAAGCCTCTAAACAATGTTATCTTCTCCAAGCCATAGCCTAGCGAAAATATTCCCTTGTTCTGATGGGTTAGCCTATGGGAATGAGGATAGGCTAACTCAGTCTTCTATTTGGTGATCAAGTTAGAAATGGGGGCATGGCATCCAATCTTTTGCAGGTTTTCGCTCTCCAACTAGCATCCATATGTGCATATAGGACATTTGAGACTTTTTCTTTTATTGTTGTCATCTAATCTTTTCTAAAAGATTCATATCACATCGATACCCTACCCAAATCGCAAGCCACAGTGTTCACAAGTTCACATTGAGCTCACGTTGAAGATTTCAAAACTCTTTTTACATTCCCTTTCCTGTTGTTGCCAAGAGGATATCCCCACTGTTTCAAGAGGAAAAAGAGGTCATTGACACAAGGATTTATGAGGGTAGTGGAGGCTCACACCTCTCATATTCCAAGTTTATTAGTGATTTTTTAATGTAGTAATTAGAAAATCTCAATTTGCTCTTGGGAATATGTTGCATGGTTACACAACACGCCCCATTTTGACTTGGCAAAACAGGGACCCAACTTTTTGGTTTGCTTTGTGCTTTCTGGCGGTCTGGTAAAAGTCATGCAAATCATCATGCATGGAGAGGCTGGGTAAGTCATCATCATGAGGTTAGGTTGTCAAAATTCATATTTCATTTCAGTAACCTCATATTTAGAAAGAGCATCAAATTTCATGCGGGTTTGCCTTTTGTATCACCCTGATATTCATTAAGGTGTGAAAGTTATGAACGGTCAAAGTTTGAGTCAAACCTGATATTCACAGGGGGAGGATCACATTTCTTAACATACGTCATATTATAGAAGATCACCCCAATCTAATTTATCACCTGATAAATCATGCACTCCAAATATCCAGACGTCAATTATAGGTGATAGTGCCTTTACTCGTCAACAACCTTATGCATTTCGTGAGGATCATATCTCTCAATGTAACCCGATATTTCTTAATATCCTCCTGCCACAAAATATCCCCCTAAGCCATTATCTTGATGATGTCATTCAAACCCGATAAACAAAGAAATAAACATGACGATGACGTAATCATCATTTTTACCTCTCGGGGGTATATTTCCTGAACATGATCCTGCTCGTATAACATGACGGTGACGTCATAGTGCAACAATGATAAACTAAGTCATTATCCTGATGACGTCATCTCGATCATGAGAATATCACCTGATATTTCGAATATCACCCGATCTTGCGAATATCACCCGATATTTCAAATATCACCCTGCCGCAGAATATCACCCTAGGGCCAATATGATGATGATGTCATCCAACCCCGATGAACAGAGAAAATCACCCTAGCGGTGACATCATCATCCTTTTTATCTCGCGGAGGTTTTTTTTTCAACGATCACCCTTTTTAATAACATGATGATGACGTCAGCTTATCCCATTCCACAAAGGACCCAATATGACGGTGACATCATCAATCGGCTCGACATCCCGATCTTGCGAATATCACCTGATATTTCGAATATCACCCGATCTTGCGAATATCACCCGATATTTCAAATATCACCCTGCCGCAGAATATCACCCCAGGGCCAATATGATGATGATGTCATCCAACCTCAATGAACAGAGAAAATCACCCTAGCGGTGACATCATCATCCTTTTTATCTCGCGGAGGTTTTTTTTCAACGATCGCCCTTTTTAATAACATGATGATGACGTCAGCTTATCCCATTCCACAAAGGACCCAATATGACGGTGACATCATCAATCGGCTCGACATCCGAAGGTCATCTAATTTCTAACATCCGTCGTCTTTTCTAATATGACTGATCTTTCCTAACATGATGGTGACATCATTATGACCCAATATATAAAAAAGCTCGATATGACCGTGACGTCATCTTATTCAGAGGGTGATATTCCTCAATATCGGGGTCATATTTCTTAACATCACCCGATTTCCTTCAGTATGACCATGACGTCGGCCTTTCACATTTTAACGAAGCTCGTCCATGATGATGACATCATCATCATCATATCCCGATCTATGAAGAGAGTCATATTAGTTAATATCCCTCATATTAACTAATGTGCATACCCGGACTCGATAGTTTCATTCAATGGAATTCAAGTGAACAAAAGCGCACGTATTGCATATGCATGATCTTATGCATGCGATAACTAAAAATGTAAGGCTTGCATATGATATGAAGGGTCACATTACCCTTGGAATACAAAAAGAGCTCCCGGAAGGTGAAACTATTTGCAAAAATTCACAGAAACTAAAAAAATTAGGAAATTTTTACCTTCCCCTTGGCAGGGTCATAACTCCTAGCTACTGTGTCAGAATTTAAAATTTTTGGACTCATTGGAAAGATAAACTAGTTATCTAGTTTGAGTTCCTCGGTCACTTAGGCTTAATGCCAAGCACCGACGAAGTCTTGAGCCCTAATTTCGCTCCGAAGGCCTCCAAAAATGCGATTTACCAAGATGTAGAAAATACCGAAAATCATATTTTTGATATTTTTATCAAAAAATCACTCAAATGATCTTGGACCTGATCAGATATTGAAGCCATTTTAGGGCCTGATAGTATGATTCTGGTCAACGATGGTTGACTCGACTAATTTTAGCGTCACATACGCATTTTGTATGCGATTGTTCACGGATTCATCATCTGATTATCTGTGTTTGCATATTCTAAGCCTGATTTAAATGTTTATTTTCCTACTAAAGTTTTTAATGATGATGATGCTTAATCCTTGTGTCTGTTATCAGGTGCGCAGATATCTAGAAAATGACAAAGTGGCGACGGCATATCAGAAGGTGAAGTTTGCACAGGAAATGGCAAAATTTACAAAGATATAAGTTACAGAGTTGCATGCAGAGGTAACATGAACCAGAGCTGAGGAGGATATTGTCAAATGTGCTATTTGTTAGCTAGAGGATGGACCAGGTCAAAGATACTGGTATATTCTGTGCCAGCTGTGTAGTTGCCAACTGGCAGACACGTGCTATTCATCTGGACTATTGATCTTAATAGATAAATCCTGACCATAGGTCATTTGTAACCGCTCCCTCACCTTATTCTATAAAAGGTGCAGGGGTGCCTTGCTTTAAACATTCAGAAACTTAATTGAAATTTGACTGCTGAAATATCAGGGCCTATTTCAAAGTTATTGTAAGCATACATATCATTGCATACTTAATGAAAGAGAAGACCGTTTGATTACAAATCATCATAAATCCTGAGTAATCAGTGTTTGAATTCTTGATACATGCTTTGATTTGCTACGTCCCTTGGAGTGCTTATCAGTCTGTATGTGTTGTTTTCATTCCTTTTCCTTTGAAGTTAGCATCATCTATATCTAGCTGTGGAACATCCTGGTGAAAATATGGTTTGATTTCTTCTCCTCGTGACTGTATCTAGTATATATGTGGTTCAATAGCTAAGATTCACCAAATTTGAAGTATTCTTTTAATTTTCTTTGAATTTCAGAGTAATTCCCCATCATAATTGCAAATAACAAATAATCAGAAGCAAGTAACATGAAATATGCTGACATCTCGCATATGAATGAATATCATTAGCATATTTGAGCTAAATGCATGTAATATTGAAAATATCATGCAAAGAATCATAAATAATGGTAGAAATCATGTAAATATTAACCTGTAGGCACATTATTTGACTGAATTTATAAGTGCAGAGCTAAAATTGTTGGAGATTTATGCAGAGCAGACATATAGGATAGGATATTTGGAGAAATAATGATGAACTTTGCAGAAATTGCTGAAGAACGTAAGGCCCCTGAATGGAAACAGCAACACAAACCAACCGCTGAGTAACGTTAGAAGATTAAGAACTAATCAACGGAGACTTGGGATCATGAATTTTTTGAGTTCATCGTATCTTTCAAGATGAGTAAAGGTTGTTGTGTAACTTTTATTCTATGTTTGTTTATGACTAACATCATGACCAACATAAATTGGCGCTAGAAGGAGGGCCTGAACAAACAATCTGTGGATTTTCTGCAAATATTTCATCATTTGAGGTTAATGTCCGCAAATATCTCTTATCTGAGAGGTTTTGACTGTATCTTTACAAAGATCTAGCTTAAAGCTTTAAAGATTCGTTGAATTTTCAGAGCTTTCAAAGTTTTATTCTGAGATATGATAGATCTCATTAAAATTTCAAAAAAAAAAAATTGAAAATAGAGTCTCATTTTGATGGATGCATATGAAAATAACTGTCAAGTCAACATTCCTTTATTTCAGGAAACTTTGAATAGGCAGCTTTATCATCAGAATTTATTTGACTTTGGTTTATCTAGTTGTTGCAGGATACACCAGACTATGGAACATAGTGAAATTAATTGTCTAACTTTTCTTATAAGGTTGGATCTCTATTTGAAAGGAATAATATTCTTTATAGATGTGTTTAGGGCTAAAGCCTGGCATGAAAATAAAGAAATTCTGGAGCAACAAGCAGATGCAGCACCAGAAGTTATTAGTTGTCCAGACACTGAAGTGGACTGCTTTAAAGATTTTGGATTGTACTTGTCTAGAAATATACAGTGTAGTCAAATATTAGGTTTATCCACTGATGATGTCCTCATTGAAAGTTGGTGCAGATTACATGACAAAGAGCATTCAGAAAGGGATTGTGATGCCTGCTTGGTCATGTTGGAGAAGACTCGAATTCTAGAATAGCAAAGAGAAGCAACACCCTAATGCTGAGTTGTTTAGAAAATACAATAGCTGAACCAGTTATAGAAGGTAAGGAAGAGGAAACAGCTTTCCTTGAGTCATTCTATGGTGAGATTGATAGGAGTTCTCTACTTTACGGTAAAGGTGAGGCAGAGTGCAGGTATGAATCTTTTGAAAATTATAGAGAGGAAACCACTTGTCAGGATAAATTCTTTGATTTTGATCCTAATGCTTTTGATAAGGATAATGAAACACCTTTCCTTGAGTCATTTTATGGTAAAAAAGAATGGAGACAGGTGGAAGAATTTAAATGCACTACTGCTGATGAAGTTCCAATGACAGTAACCCAGGGAGTTGTAGAAAAGAGAATAAATGTTGATTCACTATCTAGCTTGTTTAAATTGAATGATCAAATGCAAGAATGTTGCAGGTCAATGGAACCAGATACCTTACTGGATGGACAATGTGAGTTATTTGATGAACAATTCATGAAAGTTGAAGATACATAAAGCTTTGGAATTGTTGTGCATAATCAGATGCCAATCTAATGTCATTTTGAAAATGAAATGAGGGAGTATTCCTATCAATTGAAAGTTGTTTCACCTTTATAGTCAAATAATTTAGAAATGATAAATTTCTGTATATCAGGTTATGAAGACACTCATTTAGATGCTGATGTGCAGAAAATTAAAGAAAACAGTGAGGTGCTTCCTGAAGTCAAGAATCAGACATACATCTAGAATGAGGAGACAAAGCTGGATAAAGACGAAGGATTAATACTTCAAGAGTCATACATCCTTCAACTTGAAGTGAGACTAGACACTGAGTTGAGCAATGAGAATGCAAAGTCAAATAGAAGACCAGTTGTCAATGAAGAAGCATATTCAACAGGATCAGAAATACATCAGGTTGTATTTCTCCTTTCCAGAGTGAATAGTGTTGAATACTATTTTGATTATGGAAATTCAGGAGATAAGACATGCATATGGATTAATCATGAACATGATGAGCTTCCTCAGTTGCTGATAATCAGAGGTTATTCTGTTAAACACAATGAATTTAGAATACAAGAATATTTTTCAGAATACACGGATGAATTTGCTAGGATTAGAACCATAACGAGTGCCCTGATGCTCCTGCACAATATAAGGAAGTATGCAAATACAGGTGTCTTTGGGTCTTCTCCTGGGTTTTATTTGCCTTGTGGGGTTTGTATATAGTTTGGTAGAGTAGCTGTCTCGTTTATTTCCTTGCTTTCTTGTTTTGTTTTCTGTTGTTTCCTTTTGTAGTTAGTTGTTTGTATAGTTTGCTTAGTGTGTTTGTTTTTGTTTGTTTGCTTGTTGAGTTCTATTTTGGTTAGTTAAGATGATGCAACTCATCATCCTAAGAAAATAACTAAATTGTTAAGATTCAAGTGATGAGAACAAATTCATATATAGGTTATGATTCATTCTGAGAAGTACTTGTGATCAGGTCTGTGATATTTTTTTCATCAGGGTGCCTTTTCTTGACTAAAGTGATTCTTTCACAATGACTCACCTAATAGCCTTGGGTTTGTTGAACACACAAGTATAGGCGTTAAGTGAAAAATCTAAAGGGACTCCCTTGCTACCAATGCAATCTCCAACCTAAATCAGCAAGTGACCATACCTTGCATACTAAGCTTACATGATGTAACCAAGAAGTCAGGTTGCTTCAGCTGATGCACCTGGAAGAGAAAAGAAGTCAAGCAATTGATCAATTTGCCAAACATCAGGCTGTTGTCAAAGAGCCAAAGTTAAAGCCTTCAGGATATCTGATTTAGTCCTGATGTGGGATAAAGCCCATGAGAAGAAAGGAGACCATGGTAAGTTTGATAAATTATGGATAGATCCCTTCCAAATTTTTGAAATCTTAGGAGACAGTACGTTCAGGCTTAAGACCTTGACATGTGAGGATGTTCCATTACGAGTTAATGGACAGTTCCTCAAACATTATTTCCAAGCCTAAGGAACTTCATGTCAGTCAGGTGTATCATAATGTATATTTGTATAGTTGTTTGTACAATGTTTTGTTTTGTTTTTACTTTGTTTGCTTGTTGAGTTTTGGTTTTGGTTAGTTAGGATGATGCAACTCATCACCCTAGAAAATACCAAAATTGTTAAGATTCAAGTGATGAGAACACATTTATATATAGGTTGTGACTCATTTTGAGAAAGTCATCATGATCAGGTCTGTGATATCCTGTCATCAGGGTGCCTTTTCCTAACTAAAGTGATTTCCTCACAATGACTCACCTAACAGCCTTCGGTTTGTTGAACACACAAGTATAGGTGTTAAGTGAAAAATCTAAAGGGACTCCCTTGCTACCAATGCAATCTCCAACCTAAAACAGCAAGTGACTGTACCTTGCATTTTGAGCTTACATGATGATATCAGATATATGAAGTATAAATATTGAAAATCCAAAATATAATAAAATTAGGCCATCTAAGTAACTCTACCAGGGCTATAGACGCCTGCTGGCAGTGGGGCTCTACTTAGGGGGATTGTATAGATAACCTTGCCGGGGCTATGAATGCCTGCTGGCAGCAAGGCTCTATCCTGGTTGGCTATGAGGGATGATCTCCAACTATGTAGCTTAACACCAGTTACTCATGTTTTCAATTTTCTTTCAAGATGAGGATAATTAATCATTTGCACACTATTGATCCTTTGTTAGCATTGTTACCATGATGACATTTTATTATTCAAAAAGATTATGATGCCTATGCTTAAAAAGAGTTAGAATGCTATATATAGATGTGATCACATCACTTGAATCATTGGAATTTTAGTGTTTTCTTTGGTGGAAAGTTGTTGTGTGGTTACACAACACACCCCATTTTGACTTGACAAAAAAGGGACCCAACTTTTTGTTTGGCTTTGCTTGTGTTTTCTGCTTGCCGGCGGTCTGGTAAAAGTAAGACAGTGTAGATGATCCTGCATAATGGGGACTAGGTACGTCATCATGATAAGGTCAATTTTTTCAAAGTTAAATTTTCATGTCAATAACCTCATGGGTGGATAGAGTATAAAATTACATGTAGGTTTGCCTTTTGGATCACCCAGATATTCCTTAGGGAACAAAAGTTATGATGAGTCAAAGATCTGGTCAAACCTGATATTCCGAGGGGAGGATCATATTTCTCAACATCAGTCATCTTACGAAAGATCACCCCGATCTAATATTATCACCCGATAAAATCATTTGCTCCAAACATCTGGACGTCAATTTTATGTGATAATGATATCTACCCGACACGCCAACATCATGTATTTTGCAAAGGTCATATTCCTGAATATCACCCGATATTTAAATATCACCCCGATATTTGAAATATCTGCCTATCGCAAAATATCACCCTGAACCAATGTCATGCTGATGCAATCCAAACATGATAATCAAAGAAATAAACATATCGATGACGTCACCATCCTTTTTACCTCGCGAAGGTATATTTCCAAACATGACCCTTCCTACATAACATGACGATGACGTCATAGTGCAACAACGATGAACCAAGTCTTTATCTTGTTGACATCACCCTGATATTTCGACAGGAGGTCACTTTAGTCCAGGAGGTGATATTATAAACATCACCAGACATTCTGAACATCCTTGGATATTTTGAATTATCACCCGATATTCTCAACCGGACCTGATTTTTTGACATCGGTCTTTCTATCTAAAACGGATGATCATATTATACCAAGGGGGTCATATTTTGAATATCCCCCGATATTCAGAGATCACCCGTGCTTCACCGCCATAACATTAAATGCACGCAGATATGGTAGGTGGTTCCCGCTGATTATGAACCCAATACATACACTTGGCGGGATCTAGAAGTTTCGTATAAGAAAATCAGCTGTTGCATTTAATTCACCCTAAGTTGCCCTAATTTGCCTTAGTGAAGAGGTTAAAAGGGATTTACAGAGTCAATTCACATTTATCTTGCGATAAAACAAGTTCTTACATAGTTCCAAGCTTACAAATCCTCATAAGGCTACCTGTGGACGCATATAGCTTGCACCAGAACAGGATACGAAAGCACTGTTGGTAATTGATTCCCTTTCATAGATATCAGCATAATTAAGAATATAAATGCATCAGGTAAGTAATTGAAACCTTCTGGTTGTCATATTCTACATATCCAGGTATCATGGGGTCTTCTGGTTTGAAATTTCAAATTATGCATGTCAGGATAAATGAAATGTGGAAAGAGTAATAGTATGCATGATGAATAATGAATATGTAATGTATATGCATGCTTGTATGTGTATCAATTGTAAGACCAGGTTGTGTTAATTGCAAGCATCCGTGGCAGATAAAAGGCTGGCTAAGTCAAAGGGAGAATTCCTAAAATCGATGTTTGCTCATCCTGAGCGTGTCTAATTCAAGTACGGAGCCATTACAGACACACACCAAGGGAATACAAATCTGGCTGCTTGGTCAGTCAAAATGAATGATGAAAAGAATAACAGTGCCCTATTGGATGCAGTCTTCGTATCAGGAATGTGGAGTGCCGCTGGTTTCCCATATTCTATGGAAACCCCTAAGCTGGTCATTGAGTGTGTGAGGAATTATAACCCAGAAACTAGGAGTGTAGAGAAACATGGCAGAATATATGCTAATTTGTCAATCAAGGGTATTGTTGCTACATTTGGTTTGCCATTGGGCAAGAAGGTTGCCAACATAGATCTGAAGAAGTCAGAGGTAGAGTATGAGAATAACAAGAAGTCTGCTAGGAAGAAGATGTATCAATGGAGGGCGAAGAATAGTCCCTATCCTACAGTAGCTAAACTTCCAGTTCATTTATATAAGTATGACTTTGACGACGAGTACCAATACATGATAGCCCTACTCAGCAGAGTGACAAGCCAGCCTGATGCTGGAAGTTTCAAAGACTAGATGTATGCAGTCATCCTGATGTACCTTTACATAGATAGTAAGCCAATGTGGGCTAAAATGATAAGTGATACTCTGGATGAGTAGCTGATGAACCTAGGAGGTATAGAATGTGCTTTCTATATGACCTCATACATTGTTTATGCATGTGCCTATAAAGGTACATTTAATGGATTGACTACAGAGGGGAAGATTGGTGGCACCACCAATGATGCACACATTTGGGACCATTATCCCCAGCTACAAAGAGTTAACTACCTCCAAGATTATAAATTGGTGAATGATGCATTCTCTATGCATCTAGTGAGGACTATGGAGGAAGATAGAACCAAGAGACTGAGCATGGAAGCTCATGAAGTTATCTACAAGCATGGAGCCTGGTTTATCCAATTTGCCACTTTCTCTTACATTAGGATTGAAGGATTTCAAGACTACCCTCTCATGCTCCCAACATATCAACCTGATGTTGTAGTATTAATGGTGTTCATGAGGCAAGTTATAACAATATTGGATGCTTATAAAGCTAATAACAAGCTCCCCCCAGTATTGTTTCTAGTAACAATGGGTTGGTATATGTGCCCAGGTAGTGAAAATATTAAGAAGGCCATAGCTGGCTTAACCATGATGAATTTCTAGCCATTTCCATTGATAAGACCATATGATCCTTATGGAAGGATGCAAAAGATCATGGGACAACCCATTCACCAAAGGAATCTTGAGGATTTTTGGGCAGATTATGAAGATGAAGCTGAAGTCCGAAGGAGGTATCAAAGGTTAACACTTAACCAAATCAGGACCTTTGGTTGCATTTCCATCCCAACGCAAATGAAGAAGATGATGGAAAGATAATGGCTGATGAATATGAAGAGAAGAAGATATACAACGATACCATATCAACCCTCGATCTTAGCATGCAGGAGGACATCTCCTTGGATCCATTCACAGGCAGGATATTATAGCTAACCCAAGCTTGAGTGGATGAGCAGGTAGATCTACTAAAGAAAAAAGGTATGGCCCTCACAGTAGATAACAAAAAGAAAGGACAAGAGCTCTCTGCTAATGAGTATGATGATTTCTTGAATGAGAAGAGGAAATCCAAGGGAGACAGGTTGCCACCTCAGCAAAAATAGAGCAAAAGACCTCCTAGAGGCAAGAAAACTACAGAGGAACCCAAAGGGGTCATTATTGAGAGAATAATAGCCATAGCTAAGGAAGCGGCAGCATCAGGAGAAACATCAGCTTCGGGCCAAGCTTTAGCATCATCTGTGCCTCCTCCGTTGGATAAGCAAAAGTCTAAGAAAATCCAAAAGGCTGATGTAATGGTTACTGAGACCTATGAAGAAGGTCAAGCTTCATAGAAACAAACAGAAGAGGATATTCCTCTTAAAGAAGAATTTGAAGAAGAGGAAGGCTCCATATCCTTCACAAGGAAAAGAAGAGCACGTCAGGTGATAGCAACTACACCTAAGAAACCAAGGACTTCTATGAGAGGTGAAATAAGACAAACTCCCATAATGTTGAGGGGAGCAGGTGGGGAAGTATTCAACAAGGAATTGCAGCATAACATTCCACTTCCCACTATTGTAAAGTTCAAGACTGAACAAGAAGAAGAGCAAATGAAAGAAACCTCTAGGGCAGTACGAAGTGGTCAAGTTTCATTGGATGAAATAGTTGACTTATCTAATGATGAGGTAGTGAAGGATGTAGCTTCACAAAGAATGGAAACCCTTGTTGCCGGTGCCCGAGTGGCTCCACATGAGACCCCATTAGTTCAAGTAGTATTAGGAGAAATGAAGCAAATAGAGCAAGAAAAAGAAAAGAGCCTAAAACATATTGCACAACAAATAGGGCTGGATACCTTAGTTGTTCAGGTAACAAATCCTACAGTTATAGATCTGACATATGTAGAGGATGTAGATCCTAAGGATATAGTAGGTGTGCCTGAGGAAACACAGAATAGTGAAGAAATCAAATAGAAAGAAATGGAGAGGAAATCTCCAAGTATGGATCACCAACAACATGATACATCGGCTGAGCCCAAAATAGTAGACGTCCCACCAGAAGGCAGGGAGGATAAAGAAATATCAAGTCCTGATGGCCATAAGGCTCAAGAGGAAATTAATACAAGTCCAGAGCAGGTTATAGTTGTAGATCAGCTGGAAGAGCCTAAGGTAGATACAGTAATATCTATGGGAACTAGTATGCCTCATAATGAGGAAATCACTAAGCTAGATAAGATACCCATGGAGGAAGTACATGATCAAGATCATGATAAACATGCAGATGATCAATAGGATCACACTCCAGAAGAGGAAATTCCTCAACAGGAAGATATACCCAAAGATCACCCTCATGAGGAGCATCATGAGGAAGAAATAAGGAGATCACCCTCCCCATCGAACATGATGGTGGATATAGAAGATCAGGGTGATCATCATGATGATGATGGAGACCAACAGCTAAAGGATCAAGTTCCTTCGTGGCTCGAGAAAGAAATTGTTGTAGAACCAGGTATAGAGGCACAAGAATTTGATGTGTCTGCATTGTTTTCAGAAACATTAATAAATCCTAAGAGGATGGCTAGATTAACTTCTGCAATAAGAAGGGATCATGTGACAGGCAGGAGGACTGCACAGTTAGCATTCCCTTCTGTTGATAAGGAAAAGGGCAAGATCACTCTGGATGAATTCCAGATTAGTACAGTTTATCTTGTATTTGCTAATGAGGATCAAGAAGGCCAAGAAGGTAAAGACATTATTGATTCATTAACCCAAAGGGTGAAAAGAGAGAAAGAGAAGAATAAGCAGCATAAAGAGCACATTGCTCAGCTGCATGCATATATAAGAGGGTTAATTAACCCTGACGATACATCTAGTGATCATGCAGTCCCATTGACTGCTATTTCTTAGGAGGAGGTCAACAAGTTGAACCTCATGAAACATGAATCAACAATAATGTTGAAATGGATGTCATCTGTGCTCGATGTAGTTGAAGAAGTGGCAAAGGCCTCTTTGAAGAGGTGGAATTCTTTGGGCACCTCTAGGAGAAAAGTAGATAAACTGTAGATGGAGATTGGTAGGAGGTCATTTCAATTAGAAAAGATCATGAACCTTTGGGATGAAATGAAGAGGATTGATCCACAAATTCTAATAAAGAATCAAGTACTAAATAATAACACAGCCCTATTGATTGATATTTGGAATAAGGACGTCAGATTTGAATGTGATGTACTCAAAAGATGCAATAGTAAACTAAGGTATATCAGCATGAAGCTACATGATATGATGTCCCATGAGGCTGAAGTTTTGGAAATATTAGAAAGAGATGCAAAAGGCAAGATAGAAAATTAGGATGAAGAGTTTGTCATCAAAGCTCTACATAGTAATTTCCAACTAGTTGCTGAAGACCCTCTCAACCACTTGATAGAAGAAGTGCTGGATAAAGTAATGAGAATAAAGGTCAAGGTGGAAGATTATAATGAAATGTCTAGCAGCAGGAGGAATAAGTTGAAATCTCTCTGGAGCAAATATTAGGTGCATACACATGCCATCACCAAAGCGAGAAGTCAAGATGGCGGAGAACTGGAGAAAATAGTGCAAGCATATGAGAATATCAGGATAGCTATGCAGGTCCATATTCAAGAGGACAATCATCATGATGATGAAGATAGCGAGAGCGGTGAAAGTCATGATGATGACAAAGAACCTGATGAGGATGCATCATAAAGGGAATATATGCATCAGGTACTTATGAAAGTATAAGTTGCCTAGATGGTTGCCAGTTGGCAACCTGTGCCATGTGGAAAAGATTGACTTAGTCAATGAAATGTAAATCATAGATTTCAATAGATAAATCTTGATCATAGATCAATTGTAACGGCTCCCTCATCTTGTTTTATAAAAGGTGCAGGGAAGCCTCTTTTTTAAACATTCAAAAATTAATTGAAATCTATTTGCTGAAATATTCAGGGCTCATTTCAAAGTTGTTGTATACATATATGTTCCTGCATACTTAATGAATGTGAAGACTGTTTTGATTACAATCCATCATAAATCTTGAGTAATTAGTGTGTGAATTCTTGATATATGCTTTGATTTGCTGCGTCCCTTGGAGTGCATATCAGCTTGCATGTGTTGTGTTCATACCTTTCCTTTGAAGTTAGCATTGACTATATCTAGCTGTGGAATGTCCTGGTGAACATATGGTTTGATTTCTCCTCTTCATGATAGTATCTGATGTATATGTGGATCAATAGCTAAAGGTTCAACTTTAATTTGATGTATTTCTTTCAATTTCAGAGCATTTCATCATCATCATTGCAAATAATTGACAATCTTAAGCAAATAATACAAATATGCAGACATCTCCTAGATAACTGAACATATTCAGCATATTTGAGGTTAAAGCATTTCAAACTGACAAATATCATGCAAAGATTTAAAGATAAACACAATATTTGAAGTATATCCTGTTTAAAAATAACTCTCTATGCAGCATCATTACAAGAAACATTATCTTACTGAAGAGATCTACGTAAGGCCCCAAAATGGAAACAGCAACACACATCAACCTCTGAGTAACATCAAAAGATTAAGCACTAATCAACAGAGACTTGAGATCATGAATTCTCTAAATTCATTGTATCTTTCAAGATGAATAAAGGTTAATGTGTACTTTTATTCTATATTTGTTTATGACTAACATCATGATCAATAGGTCTATTCTATACTAATGCCATGACTTGATGATCTTTCCTCTACAAATATTCCTGAGGCTACTACCACTTTTATACCTAAGGCGTAAGGATCCATTAAAGTTGCATTTTTATTCTTTTCAATGATTTTGGCTTCTACAATATTTCTTTTCTTTTCATAAAAACATCATAATTTGTCCTATTTCTCTCTTCCTCTTTTCTTGCCCTTTTTCTGGAATGTAGGTTCAACATCCTTAGCTTTGAGTTCCTCTATCCAATCCTTCAACCATGCTTTAGAAAATACTATAACTAGATTTGACACAACATCCAAAGATGTTTCCCATAGCTGTAACCAATGGTGCAGGAGCACCTAAAAGAACACCTTGAAGTAATAAGACACAAATGATCATAGGAGGAGCCCATGGAAACCATCAAGTCAAATGGAACATCCTAGAAACAATTATGGGATGTTATAATGGGAAAAATGATGTAATGATCAAATGTCTTGAGGGTCCTGGTAAGGACCCTAGGACCAAAAATTATGTAAGTTGGGCCAATAGTGCCTCTAGAGTCAAATAAGAGTCAAATATAGGTGTCTAAGGCTAGGAACAAGGTATAATGATCCTAAGGAAATCAAACATGTTGATTTGGTAGAGTAGAAGTCAATTAAAACAAAGTTTAAAATTCAAATTTTTGTAATAAGCTTTTAGGCGGGAAAATCATTTTGATTAGTTTTTGGTGGTTGAACCAACTCCAACTGATGGGAATTGGTTGTGGGAGTTGAGGCAAAGGTTATGTAAGCCTGTCTAAGGCATGAGATGGTACAGAGGAATCCATTGGAAGCCTAGGTTGTACGACAAACTGAAAATAATAGTAAAATTCAATTTTTCTTGCATTTTCCTTCTCATTTCTGTTGATCCTTTGATTGTTGGTGTTTGGCAAATGTTTTAAGTTCTCATCTAACCATAGTAGACCCTGTTTTCATGCTCTGAGAAGGTTTTGTAGGTAGTTTTATTACTGTTTATCTGACTGCTACTAGGAACAACAGACTATCTTTGTGTATTTTGAAAGGCTAAATGCATCATAGGACCTTTCCATGAATGTAAGACTCTGGTTCTCATGGAATAGGTCCTAATTAACTTGTACAATATGATTCCTAACTTTGAAAAGGCAAGAGGAGTGCAAAGAAGAAGGTCATCACCATTGGAAGTCAAGTTTGTATGTGAAAAGAACATGAGAATGATGGCACAGTTATAACAGCCAGAGATCTGCCTTAACAAGGTAATGGTTTTATGTTTGATGTTGTTTAATATGGTCAAGGAGATGGTGTTAGAACTTTGAATGAGGTCTGGAAGTGATTGGAAGTGGGAGATCTAGTAAACCCTAGGTTTTGGGTCCTGGAAATGGGGGTTTGGTGTTTAAACACTTGAATGAGAAAATCATTGTCTAAAACCTAGAAAATTCTCTATTTTGGAACCTCTACTAAGATTTTTTCAAGGTTTGGAGTGAGTATGACAAGTATCTAATAGGGTTCCTTTGTAAAGTAGGCAAATTAGGCCTTGTAGGAAGGCAGCAGGGTGTCAGGACAGTCAAGTTTGGTCTAAAACAACAGTATATGAATTTTGGATATGTTATAGAACTTGGTAAAGGATACTCAGATCAATCATTAGTTTTGGAAGTGATTTGGGAAAGATTGGAGAAAAGTGCAAGTTAGTCATTGAACGGGGCTACTAGGCTACTAGGATTAGGCCTAGTCAAGAGGAGTTGTTAGGAACTAGTCAAATTGGTTTGTGAAACCTTTTGAATCTTGTTGATTGTGGTATGTTGAGACCATAGAAGGTGGAAGATTGTATCTTAGGAGTTGGAAACAAGTTTGAGCCCTTTGGTGGAGTTTAGGGCAAGAGGAAGACTAGTGAAGTCTTATTGGTTGAAGCCCACAAGTTATTTAAATCTTTTGATCTTGTTAGATTATCTCTGGAAACCTGACACCTCTGCATCAACCAATCTAGCTCATTAATAGGAATCAGTCTTGTGCTTTCATAACTGTGGTGTAGCACCTTCTTGTCATCTTTAATTTCTAAGGGAACATTAATTTCCCCCATTGTCTTCATCTGCTCCACAGTTACCCTCTGATAAGCTCTCTTTCTTACTTCCCTCTCATTCTCACAATCAGACCAATAGTCTTCAATATGTGCTTGATGTTTGTATTTAGAATCATTATGCATTTGAATCCTATGAAAAGGATCAAAGCACCTAGCCAACTCAAACTCTTCAAAACCATAGTATCTCAGCTCTTGTTCTGCATAACTAGCTACCTCCTCACTGTAACAAGAATACCTTCCAATAGCCTAGGGGAGTTTGATATTTCCTCTACCCCACTTCATTTTGTATATCCTGAATGCATTCAGATTCTACCTAGAAAACTCTAATACAATTAGTTTATCTAAAGGATAACGAGGCAGCATGAATGGCTTCCCATGAAAACCTTCAGTTCTGATATATGTGAAGTTAGGAAACTATATGTACCACGAGCTGTGTGGACCTATAGTACTTGCTACTTCCTTAGACAACCTCATGTCCTTGTCTCTAGGCAAAACTCTCACCATATATGTGTAAAATATATCATTTACCAGAGCAAACTTCTTCAATGCATTGTCCTCTTGTAAATCTGGATAGTGATCATAAACTAATTTCTGATCTGGACCATTTCCAAGGGTCCCAATTCTGTTAATCCTAGCTATGTAAGGTTGAACATTAGCTACACATGAATACAACACATAAGATGACAAATAAAAAGGCATCATTTTCTACTTTCTTAACATGACATGCTTCCATATGGCAGTGCTAATAGCTTTGGCCCAATGAATTTTCCCATCTTTCTTTTTTGCTTCTCTTATATATTGGATAATAGTGAACATCCATGGTTCACACTTTGTTGCCTCTCTCAATCCTACCAATCTACTCAGCATTGTAATCATCAGATGTATTTCTTCTTTGAAATCTATTCTATGGAGGTTCTTTGGTACCCTCGCTATAGCCTTAGGCTTGTTTTCTATAGTATACCAGTTGTAGAAGATTGTACTCATGCATTCTCTTTCATTGCTATTAAAATCCTTTGTATATTGATCTATATCTATATCTAACATTTTATCTTTGATTTATAAGCCAAATGTCCTAGCTATTCCCTCTATAGATAAATCAGCAATGGCCCACTCTTTATGCATTACCCTTTTGGTATTTGTGTCATATATGCTTATACATTCTAAAACCAGATCCTTAGCTTCCATTGCTAATGGGAACCCCGCAGCCCTGTATAACCCTTTCTCCTAGATGCACATATCAGGACTAGCGTCTGACAATGTAATTTTCTTTAAGACATCCTTTGCATCATAGTAGCCTACATTTGTATCTGTCACAATTCCACATGTGTTGACCAGAGATGGATAACCCCGCACTAGGAGTTCCTTGTTTTCTGTTTCTTTTCTTGGCCTTCTTTTCTTTTTTACCTTTACTTTTTCTTCATCCATTGTATCCACCTTCTTTTGCTTCAGAGCCATCCTATATGAAAACTTGGATATTTAACCTCTCATTTTACTTCCTCTTCCTAGGGTTTTACCATGAATTTTTACATTTTCACATTTACCCTAACCCTTTTGTCTTTTCCCTATTCTAGATTTCATGTTATCCAACACAGTCGATTAATTCCCCTAATTAGCTACAGTAATTTTCCATTCATTTGCATTTTCAAATGAAATCACTCATAACTAATTACATTTTCATTAACTACATTGTAATGGCATTTTAAAGTACATACCTATTTTCGCAACCAGCTTAACTCTATAAGTGTTGACCCGATTTACCATTTCAGCTGCGCCGTTACCGTTCTGTAATTCCGTTCAACTGTTGAATCTTCATCTAATCTGTGTAATGATCTGATTCCTCTACAATTTTATCTTTCAAGATGCAACTATGAAAGTAAAAAAGATTTTACTTAACCCTAACATGTTTAAATCCCACGTCTTTTATTATTAGTTCTGCATTAAATGTTGTATTTAATGCATCACTCGACCTCAACTCTTCATTTCAACTTTATATTTTGAACATTGTATCCGTTAATTCCCTACCCTTTGCATTTTGACTTTGGAATATCCCTTTTTGTATATTACTTTTAATATACAAACTTAAACATGCAATGGTATTTAAACAATGTTACACTTTACTTTGTATCCAACTTTGTATTTCACTTTTGCATTTCACAATATATATAATAGATACAATCTATCATACAAGTCGCGAAACCAAAAGATATATTCATTTTATTTTAATTTCCTTATCCATTATAATAATGCACTTTTACCTTTTTTTGTATATTGGGTTTGCATACATACAAAGGAAACCGCCTTTAAAAAATCGTCATCGGGTTTTACCTTTACCTTGTTTGTACTTCTCTTTTTGCATCTTTCTTTGTATGTTTCTTTATATGTCTCAATGTAAATCACGATGTATCTGCAACATACAACTTATTATACAAGTCGTGGACTTAACAGATATTCAACTATTTTTTAGCCCTTTTGTTACTTTTGAGTTTGTATCTTTGTATCCCTCAATTTTTGTATATCATTATGTATATTACACACATACAAAATGTGGAACCCCTTTTATTATACATCGTTATTAATTTCATCTTTGGGTCTAGCCCTTTTGTATGCATTAATACCTGAGCCTCTTTCTTCCTATCGAAACTCTTCTATTGATAATGACTTGTGGGCCCCACCACTGTTAAACTTCTTTTTATCTCCATTTGAAATCCGCATTAAATGTATATTTAAGATGCAAATTTGATACATACAAAATACGATACAACATAAAGTGAGCCTTCGGATTTTATAAACTGTATTGTATACTTCTTTTGGATTCATGTATGTATGTTATCCACTTTGTATATTAACTATATTTGTATTGAACATACATACAAACTCATATGCAAGCACAGACTTGTCACTTACTTCACTCGACTTTTAAACATCAATCGGGTCTAGTTTGTATACAAAGGGTTTAATCATTAGACATATGCATGCAATCAACAAGATACAAAAACTCTATAACACATAGCGCAACACATACAAAGACCCCATATACAAGCAAACTTGTATATGACATACAAACTCCAAAACAATACATTTTATCAAAACCCTCATATCTCACAAAATATTATGAATTTCAAGTTGGTTCAAAAAGCAACCCTTGATCATTTTTGACAAAGAATTCACTAATACCTTTAGTTTCTCTTTTTAACATGAGGCATTTTAAATTTCAACACTTTTGTAACACCTATCCTGTTTTCCCTTCTACCACCAAGCAAGACCACACGCACAAGCCAAAAGCAAGAGCCATAGCAGGGGTCCTCATTTTGCTAAAGGGTAAAATGGGGCGTGTTTTGAGCGTCACAACAGGTCACCTATCTACTTAGGACCTTGTGGTTTGCATGTGATAGAGGCCAGACCATGTGTGGCTACGAATCGTGAATGACTCCTAGAGACACTTCACGATCGTAACCCCCTAACCTCTCCTCTCAGTCCTAGCACCTCGTCATGTGACTCTTGATACATTTGTTGATATCAGTCTCTCTTAGATATGGCTCTCTCTAGCTCTTCTTGGAGGCTATCTCTATCAATTCTCATTTGGCGTTTAACTCAAAAATTAAGATCTCACTCGCGATAGGATCTCTCTTAGGTACGGATACTATTGTAGCCTGATCCTGTTGTGCCTGGAGATCAGCCTCTGCATGCTTAGCTCTATGAAGTAAATCCTCTCTCTCCTATGTAAAGAGACTAAGGATAGCCTCTACGTCCACTCTATATCTCATGAATGGCATAAAAATCTACGTATGTTGCCTTGCGAATGGCTGTGGCGAGTATCCCATCCGCACCCGCTGCTCGGCCGCATCGACTAGCACTATCTCTGTTATGACCTGACTCGCAAGGTCATGCTATGCGTCTGTCCCAACTACAAAAAGGAAATAAAGTAGATATATCCTATATAGACATCATAAATAATAAAAAATAACTGCATCAATATAAAAATATCTTACTTAGATCTCCACCTTGTCAGGATGGATCTCGGATGGCTGATGGTGTGACTAGCTGTATAGCTGACTCTGTAGCTGGGAGCATATGACTACTAGTCTCCCCCCACTCGTACCATCTTGATCTCTTCACATCCGCAGTAGTTGGACCATGAGCTCTCAACTACAACTGGGAATCGGCCTCCTCATCGCTATCTACCTCCTGCTAATCTCATCGCGGTCTCACCGTGAAGACGTACCATGACGGGACCTCCTCCTCCTCATCGTCCTCATCCTCCTCCTTGTCTAGATCATAATATCTGATGAAGTCACTAATGTCATCCTCTACCCTTGTGTCACTCATGTGACCTACCCAAGGTTGAGGATCACCTATGGGGTGATTGGGAGGATAGATAGGAGCGGGTTGCACTATCTGCCACTAGATCTGGTATGCTCGAGTAACTCCCATGTTGTCTGCATCAAATATTAGATCTGCATCCTCTAAACTATCATCATCACTAACTGCTACATTTGCCATTGTCAGTCATCAGGTGTTGTTCATCCTGACTACACTATGCATAGAGCGCGCATAGCTTAGACACATCATAGGGACATCCTGTCAGCATCTGAATTGCTGTTCCAGCCTATCAAAGTAAAACCACATGACTATGTGATCAAAGCGATCGGCCATCAGTCGATCCCTCTGCATCCTCACTAGCTATCTCCATTGACCTAGCCATGCTATATAGTTGTGATATGGTCTCCAAATGATATCGTTGGTCTGCAGTCTATCAAATACAACTCTCTAGTACAGTAGATCACCATGTCTCTAGCATCTGACAAAAGGATATGCATGGATGCATGGATGAGTAAATGTTGGCTCTATGGGAAAACATGTAGGCCATGTGCATCTTATGTGCTCAAATGCCCAAACCTGTAGTAAAGTACAACACATCAGGCTCTATGCCTCATAATGGACATATCGTCCCAACCCATGATAGAGGTGTGCAAGCATACTGTACCCCCACATGTAGACTACCCCCTGCTCCTCCATCGCCCTAATAGTGTGAACAAGGCCACCGTGAAGGTGAGTGCCTTGTTCATTCAATACGATTGCTAATGCCACTATAACCATCATAATCCTCTAAATCAAAGGGATGTCAGCACATCCTTTCTCTAGCAATAGGAGCTCAATATGCCCTCACTCTGCCCAAGTGACTATGTGGCCTAGACAGTATAACTAGCTCTCTCGTGTGTACTCTACTGAGTGAAGCTCTGCGATCCTCACTGTCTCTCTACATATGAGTAGTCACAAGATTCGGTAGACATCCTCTAGTGTGGCATTCATCTCCCCTATGGGTAGATGGAATGTAGAAGTATCCGCATTCCACCTCTCCATCAATGCCATAAGCATACTGCAATGAAATTTCATTATAGGCATGTTAAACACCCACCAGAGCCCTATGCTCTATAGGTGACCTCTCTCTGTATTAGTCATGGTACTGATGTGATCTCGATGAAGCAACATCAGGTGACCACCTATATGCTCTCGCATCTCAGGGACAACTTGCATGATAAATAGTGGGAATTTGAATCAGTATACAACATAAAATAATCACTTAGCATCTACAACATCAATCTATGCGCTATCCTAGGGCCCTTGTTCTTTTTGGACTTGGGTACCCCAGGGGGACCTGGGCGTCCAAGTTAGACTTGGGTGCCCCACGTGGACTAGGGCACCCAAGTCAAACTTGGGCACCCCAGGTGGACTAGGGTGCTCCAAGTGGACCTAGGCGCCCTGAGTGGACTTGGGTACCACTATTGGGGACCCTTGTCCAGAAATTCCTATGCAGCACTAAAAATGGAAAAATCTAAAGAATACAGAAAGAATTATGACAGAAGCAAGGATTAGGACCCTACCTCAATCTCGAAGCATCTCTCTACCATTCGGGCTTAGAGCACCTCCAATCTGAAGATCTGGTACAGACGTTGAGTCGGCATTGTTAGTCTCTTCCTCCTCCTTCTCTCCTCTACACAATGATAAGTAAGAATAAATAGTGAAAAGTGAAAACTCCCTTTACATATAGTAAGTGGATGAGAATTCCTATCACTATTTAGGTGCAAAATTGAACCGTTTTACTCTGGAACCTCTAACTTGAGCTGTCGAACTTAGATTTTTGCATCGTCTATTGTGTTAGAATCCTATTTCCACTCTCTATCCTACCAAATGTGTTGTGCTTGGGCATTGTTTGTTCAAACAAGCCTCACAATGCATTTCTCATCAAGATTCCTCGAAATCAATGCGTGTAGATATTATCCTTGTTTCTTCTTTTAGGACTAAGCAAGCAAAAACAAGAGGGCATATATCTCCCTCAATTTCCTCCCTCATCATGTATTATCAATCAACCCCCTTAGTGTTTATGGACTAGCTTATTGGTGGTGGTTGCAATTTTATTGGATTTTGATTCTCTAACAAGTGTTCCTTTGAAGGTTGTGGTTCCTAACTTTGTGGTCTTGCAGGATTACAGACTTGGAGGCTTCTTCCTCCTCTGTGACAACACTTCGACATCCTCTATAGTATCCTTTTGGGTATCCTTTTCATGATTGATGTATTTACTTTCCTTTAGTTGCATATGCATGTAGTGTCATATGGCCACTAAAGTATGGGCTAAATGTTATGTCAAAAATTGTCCTCCTGCATGGAATGGTACAATTTCTCATAGTTTAGCTCCTCTCCTTTGGTGACCTTTTAACCTAGTTTATCTTAGACCTTCCTAAACCCTGATTGACCTATGTCTAACAGAAGAAATGTTATCTTTTGGGATAACTGAAGACTAAAGGTGAAGAAGAAAGTTTGAATTTGGGATTCTGGGACCCCCTTAAAGCAGACCCGTTATCCTCAAAATTAGCTGTGCTCATTTTTTCGGATAACCGCTACGAAACTTGTCTATTTCGTAGCCTACAACTCTAAGCACACAAATCAAGGTGAATCTTCTTTCCCTCAAGTGTGGTCTTCTAACTCCTAAGAATCTGCTTGAGTATCTCCTCAACTTGGTTTCTTGAAGTTTGTGAAAATTAAACAAGTAAGCAAACTTGTCAAACTAGCGAGTTTGATAGTTTTAAGGAGTTAGAAAAAAAAAATGTTTTGCATGCAAGGGCAATACAAAATCACCGCCATTGCATATTGGTGTTATAGCTTCTCTGATGCAAGGGTGGTGTAAATCACTTCCATTGTATGTTTAGTATTAAATCTCCTATATGCAGGGGCAACAAAAATTACCGCCCATGCATCTCATAGTTCACACTAAGTGCATTTAATGCACTTCATGTGAATTTTTAATGAGGCATTTTATATGTTTTAATCACTTTTATTTTTCATTTTATCTTTGTCTTTTCTTCTCTGTAATTCCTCTAAGCATCTAAAAACCCTCAAAAAATCCTAGCGCGTGCATTGAATCAAATTTTTCATGGATTCGAGCTAGGGTTCACCATTGTTTTGTTGTTCAGGTATGTTTTCTTGTTTCCTTGTTTTTTTAGGGTTTGCATAGTTGATGAATGATCTGCATTTAAATTAATCATTTTCCTTTATTTAACCTTTTTAACTCCATCATTTCTTTGTAAAACCCTAATATTTGTGTTGTTTTAGTTTTCTATTTCTTCTTGGTAGTCTGTATTTTCTTCATCATGGTATATACTATGCATTAGGGTTTTTCATTATAAAGCTTAGTGATTAATTTAACTGGCTTTTTCCTTTTGAATGGTCATCATTTTCTGCTGACCTATCCATTGTTTTTCCTTGAAGTTTTCCTTAGGTACATAGGCTATTATTTTCACCGACCTCACATCTTAAGATTAGACTTGTTTAAAATGCAAGGGCGATGATTTATTCTACCAATGCATATTTTAATTATTTTTTAAGTTGTTTTACCCCATGTAGTGGTGACAATTTTTGTTGCCCATACATAGTCTACCAAATGTCGATTAAGCAGGGGAATAAATTTTCTCCACCCATGCCAAAATGAGTTTCTCCCTCAAACTGCATAGGCATCAATTTTTGTCGCCCATGTAGTACTATCTCAGGTTTTATCATGTGTAGGCAAAAATGCTCACCCATGCACTGATATAAAGCTTTACCTCCTATATGCTTGGGCGGGCATTTTTTCCACTCAACCACTTTGTAATTAAATTCTTCCTAATATGCATAAGCAGTTATTTTCTCTGCTAGAACACTTTTGCAGTTTTTACCCCCCAGATGTAGAGGTGGGATTTTTTTCCGCTCTTACATCCAAATGCACAAGCAATACCTCTATATGCATAGATGACACTTTTTGCCACTCATGCACAAAATGCATTTCCTTCCACATGCAGAGGCAACAATTTTTGTCATCCATGCATCATCCCTTCCAAAATTCTCTAACTCTGGGGAATTTCTACATTTGTTAACTTTAGCCTGCTTTCATCTTGCTTCTCACTTTGATTGCTCTCTAGTCCCTTCAAGCTTGTGCTTTTGATCATGATTTTTGAAATTACAGTTTCCCAAATTACCAATTTTTCCCTAACACTGCAAAACCATGCCTTCTATTGTTGCAATTGCTTCTGCAAGATTGTTTAGTTCTTGTTCTCAACCAAGGGAGTTTGTCTTTCAAATGACTGATCCCTCGACAAAGAAAGTCAAAGAAATGAAGTACAAATACTAGGGTGTGTTCCCCGTAACTTCAGTCACATCAAATGTGGATGAGATACGAGATATGGAGATTGGCCATGTTGATATGGTTGAGTTTGTAGAAAGGACAAACCAAGATAATCTAAGTCACTATATGAAGAGGATTATAGACAACAATATCCATTTGGTTGCATCTTTTTCTATAGTATCTCATGACACTAAATTTGTTCTTCAAGTAGCTCACTTCTATAACAGAGATAATAGAATAGTGGTAGATGCACATGGTAACGTGATAATGAGGTTGGATGCAGAGTTCATAAACAAAGTCTTCATGTGTCCCAGTGCAGAGGAAAGTGCAGAGCTTGATTTCAATATTGCTCAAAAGGAATATGACAAGGATACTGAGAAAGAAAAAATGATTATAAACACTAAATGATTGAAAACTGCCAAGTCTAATCTTTCCAGATGGTCTAGGAGTTTTCCGAGGAGTGACTTTGTAGAAGAGGTTAGTGACCTAATAACTCTTCTTAGCAGAGTTAGAGGGCTACCTTCTTCCTCCAGTTTCTATGAGTGGATGTATCGCTATATCAAAATCATCTGCCAAGGTACACAGAATATTTTCTAGGGTGAGCAGATAAGTAATGCTCTTCACGAGCAAATAACCAAGGTGTCAACAACTTCTAAATTTTATATGACATCTTACTTGGTATATGTAGCTACATCTATGAGACGTTTTCTAGGGTTAACCTTAGAAGGAGATTGAAGAGTCATTCCAATGTATCAATATTACCCCTAATTGACTTTGAAGGGATCCATTCACCATTTTCAGATGGTAAATGATGCTTTCTTTGTAGTATTTTTGTGTCTTTTTTATCCCCAATAGGAACAGAAGAGAGTGTTAGATGAAGCTTGGGAGGTACGCAAATAAGTTTGGTTGTCTGTATCTTCAATTTCCAACCTTTACTTATCTGAGGGTTGGTTATTTCTAGGGATATCCTTACATGCTACCTAAATTTCCTAGTGATAATTTTTTTTTGATGGAGTTATGCTGGCAAATGATTGTTGTACATAACAAGCAGATGGAACTAAAGAAACCTAGTTTCAAGTTTCCCGTAGTGATTGGCAGGTACTCCGTTGCTACTATTGCAAAAGCTAAGGGTCTTGAGACTAAAATGCAATTGGTGACAATGAAGCAGTTCAAGAGGAGAAACCATTTTTACTTTAAGGGGGTGAAGGACAAGATCAAGAGGAAAACTCCATCACATGTCTCAATGGTAGAAGATGTATGGGTTGATCTGAGGACTCAAGAAGAGATCAGAAAATTGGATTACTACAGGTGAACTCTTAGTCAAATTAAGGACTTAAAACTGGTAGATATTCCTAAAGGCATGGCAGATGATGAGAATATTGTAAGTCCCAGGTATGTGAGTGAAAATGTTGTCTATTCTCCTTTGCCTATGGTCTTATGGTCAAAGAAGGAATTGACTTCAATAAGGAAAAGGTTTGAACTTATCCTCGCAAATACTAATGTGTGGTTGCAAGGCAAGGGGATTCAATTGATTGATTTTGTCACAGGTTCAGAAGAGGATATCTTGGAGCAAACATGCAAAAAGGCTAAAATAAGAACCAAGAATACAAGTGATGCACCAAGTTCATCTAAGGCTTCTAAGCCTAAGATAAAGTTTGTATCGAAGGGAGGAAAAGCAAAAGTGATGGAAGACTAGACAAGTACAGAAGAAATAGAAACATATGAATAGGCAACTGAAGAGCCTGTTTCTGAAGAGATGGACATTAAAGAAAGACCTTTAGGAGAAAAAGAGGATGAACATGAATCAGAGAAGGAAGTTGAGCAAGAACAACTAGAGTGACCTACCATGTCTCCTAAAGAAAACATCATATCAGAATCTCTAGTTTCTCCTTCCTCTCCTACCAAACCTATTTCAGATTATGTACCTGTTGTTTCTAGTACCCTTGTTACTCCTATTGTTATACCATCTTCTGGCTCTACTACACCATCTTCCTCTAGAACACTTTTTGATATTCCTAAAGCTACTTTTGATGTTGTTTTTGGTTCTTTGGGATCTCTACCAAGTTTGTCTTCTCCTTCATATGACATTGGTGATCACGCAATTTTGGACCAACTTGTTTCAAGAACTGAGCAAGCTGCTAATGTTAATGTGTGAGGTGTTGTTTTTACAAACACTTCTCCAATAATCACTACAACTAGTGCGGGTGCAATTCCTTCTATGCAAGCAATGGGTTCTAATCTGAATGCTAGCTCATCGATGCTTCCTCCATGGCTCTCATCCTACACTCCAAAGAGGAAAAGCAAGCTATCTCTCCAGATGACTTCAATTTTGAGAAGTTAGTACCTATTAAAGCAAAGAATCAGAAGAAGCCCAAGACTCTTTTCTAGCTGCTACAAGACAAAGGTCATAATATGTGGAAGTTTCTCAACCTCCACCAGATGCTATTGTTGAGGATTTCAACATGAGTAATTATTCCATCTCTAGGATTGAACTAGGGAGAATTACTCATGAAACTACCAAGGCCGATGTTCAGTCAACTCTCAATTCTTTGATTCTAAAATTTGATGATGAGAGAGAAATGAAGGACCAATACAAGGCAAGAGTTGAGAAACTAGCTATGGTAATAAGGAAGATCACCTTGTCATTTGAATCAATGGAACCTTCAAGGAAATCAATGTAGAGGACCTTGTGCAGAAAAGACTCATGCCAAGGGAAGAGTGGTTGAAGAATATCTTGAAAGAATGCATTCACAAGGAGTGTCTCTTCTGATAAGTATAGATAAGAAGAAAAGCAAAATGGAAAACATAAGATCTGAGCTAGATGATTTGGCTAATGCAATATCTCAAGACATTGAGTACTTGGATACTAGTCTTGAGAAGTGGACTGATATGAAGAAGCTAAAGGTGAAAACTCTGGTATCAATTGGCATTATTTTAAATCGTGAATCTTATGTAGAAAACAAAGAGTCATTGATATCAATTGGGAACTGAGTGAGGACGGCGATGTCGATCTTCTGCACAAATTGGAGGAAATCCCATGTAAGTTGACAAAGTTGATGATCATCATTTTCTTCCTGCTGATGAGATGATCCAAGAATTTAAGAGTATGGTTCAAAGGGAATTTGAAGAGAAAGCTTTTTTAGTTGCTTCTCTAGATAATCTTTTGGACAATCAATTAACTCAGGATAATCTAAAGGCTAAGTTGACAAGTCATGAAAAGGCAGCTACTATAGTGAAAGATACAATAATCAGAGGTTGAGTGATTTCCAAAACCACTTCTGGTCCTGACAGCCTAGAAATGCAAATAGTGTTCACCATGTACACAGATTTTTTGAAGAAGAATGGGAGTGCAAGTTAATTCACATTTTCATGCCTTAGTATATTTTTGTAGTTTCATATGTACTTTGTTTTTAGTTTTGGACATTTTTACATGTCCTTTTTCAAGATGCAATTACATGTAAAAACAAGGAATGTCCCAAATCAATAAGGACTCTTCGTGTTGAATAAGTCAAGTTAGTTTTATTTTCCCTATTTTTGCTCATGGCCTCTCACTATAAATAAAGAGGGCCTCTTTGTAATTTATCATCTTTTCTCTATTGCAAGAAAAATCTGCCAAATTGTAAAGCAAATTGAGACTTTGTGTTCATTTGTATAAATCAATTTTCAAAGCAATTATCAATATAAGAAGAGAAAGTTGGTGCCCAATCTTTGTGTTGGATATTATTTGTTAAATAATAGAATTGTTATTACATATTTTCTATTGCCTTATCATTGATAAGTGATTGAAGTGCATGTGTATCAAGTGATTAAGAGATATTCCAAATATGATTTTAGTAGACTTGGAGCTGCATTATATTCTAGAATCCTCATTTTCATTCAGCATAAGAAGCAACAGAAAACTTTGTGTTTTTGTGGGTTTCTTCATGGTTCAAATACGTTGGTATTATTTTGGTTATTCTTTTGTATAACTAGATTACATATTGGTTATCATTTCTCTAAGATAGTAAATTGTAGAAGTCATATGATATAAGTCTTATATTGAGATTTGTAAACATTATTTTTGAAAAAAGAGAAATAGATGAAATGGAATCACCCAAAAATTAGTCTTTAGTGTAAATAGGCTTAATTAGTTATCAATTTGTTTTAAGTTGGCAATAAGAGGGAGCCTCCCCTTGCTGAGAGGAGAGATTTATCTCATCACACTGTGGTTGATATAACCATTTTGTCTTCAGTGAGTTGACGACAAAATATTCACCCAATAGTTTTTGGCAACTCCGCTGGGGAACACATACACATCCAAGAGCCTCACACTTTTGGTTGAAGTATACTAGTCTCATATTGATTGTAATTGGTTGTTGTGTTTTTAAATCTTCATTAGTTATTTCGCACTCTAGCTGAACCTAGGTATACCAGAAGTAGAAAAGCACAAGGAATTGTTGATCTTATTTTTGAGTTAATGCAACAAAATAATTTCAGTCTTTTACCAAAGAGATCTCTTTAGTGTACACTAAGATTTTCACCTACGAATGCTAGATCTCCCATTATTACCAAGCGAAGCATCAAGTGTTCCCAGAACTATACCTATCCCACAAGTTTCTAGGTTTGTAATTCCACCTTTCAATCGGCACACAATGGCTCTTCCTCCTCCTCTGGGTCCATGGGGAAATTATTTTGGGCCTTTAAATCTTACTCTTTGGGCCTTTAAATCTTACTCTACCATTGCATGATTTACCCCGTAGCTCAAGAAAAAAATTTCCAAAGTTTTGTGGTGATGGAAAAGTTCATCCCGATGAACATATTGCAGATTTTTACGTTGCATGTAGTGTTCTAGAGGTAGAATATGAAGATGTATCTATAAGACTCTTTGTTGAGACACTTCAAGGAATTGTTGTAGACTAGTTTTATCATCTTCCTTCCTAATCCATCACTGGATGGAATGTTCTACAGACCAATTTCAAGGCTAGGTTCAAACCTGTCGAAGATGCTCACACCCTCTTGGCTTAGCTCACTCAAATGAAAAAGGAACCACAAGAACCCATGCATGAGTTCATTGCAAAGTTTAACAAGTTGGCCAACTGGATTCCTGCAACTACTTAGCCCACTACTAAGAATCAAAAGTGTTTTTTAATAAACACTCAACTGCCTGAGGTAAGTTTTCTTTTGAGGTGGGCTAGTTTGGCTGATTTGGCAGCAGCTCAAACCTTGGCTACTTAAATTGAGGATGACTTGATCCTCACCAGAAAAATAAGGAAGGATGCAAATCAGGCTAAAGGACAACCTTCTACAAGTACACCTTCCACAAGCACCATAGATCCCATGGTGCAAAAGTTGGCTAATGAATTGTTAGCCTTGAAGAAACAAGTATCTCAAAATATGTCCTTTCCTTCCTACAAGGACATACCAAGGAGAACCTTTCTGAATGCTCCATATCAAGGCAATACTACAAGGAACCAAGGACAAAATGGGCTTCCCCCTACACAAGGGAGACTTGCTTTGGAAGCACCACCGATTTGTAAGGAAATGATAGCATCTCAGAACGTATTTCTAAGAACAGTGGTGTCTTTGACAGATTTAAATTCTTTTTAATTGCTTCAAAAACACGCACAACTATGCCACAAAGTGGAAACAGACATAGTACATTTCCAACATTGACCCTTTGAGGAAATACAAGCAACAAGATCTAATTTCAATAGCAGAAATATTAAACATGAAAGATAGAACATAAGACATAGATTTACGTGGGGAAAACCCTTACAGGTAAAAAACCCCACACTCCAAAAGCCCAAATCGCCATTGTATTATTCAGCAATAGAAAATACAGTTACAATACAATTCAGGCACTAAGCCTCTCATGGAGATTTACATCTTGCTCCTCTAGAAGAATAACTGACAGCATAACCCTACACAAAGTTCTCCAGCACTCAGGTTAGTCCTTCATACTATTGTCATGCCACAAATAACACATAGTACAGGACATCACCCTACACCTGAACTCTATTCTTTTTCCTCTCTCACACTCCTCTATTACCAATGCGTTTTTACATATCACATTACAGAAGAGAGCATTTGGTTCATATCTTGAACTGTTACAACTTCTGGTTGATAGTTCATTCTTAACCATTTGTAACCATTCATATTCAATAGTCCCACATACATCAGTTGACAAATACAACAACAACATATATGCATGAACACACGGTATGTATATCATCGGCGCTTTTGCTGCCGACGACCCCAGCCGGTCAAACAACAACGAACCATCAGAGTGACCAAGCCCTTCGGTTAGACTTCATCCTCCTTAGCCAATGAAGTTCCTCCTGCCGATACCAAACACCATCAGACAGACCAAGCTCATCAGAGACCAGTCCACCATCTACACCGATGTTTCCTTGTCCCACCGATACCCAAGCCTTCATCCTTTGTCGACATGACTAATGCACATCGGAGAAGAAACCCTAGACCATGCCGATAGTTATAGTCATACAGATATGCCAGGCCTCCATCAGAGTAACATAGCACATCGGAGAAAGCATTCCAACCCACACCAATAAGACAAGTCTCGCCGATACACTGCTTACATGTATGTTGGTCCACACTTTTCCATCGGAGAGACACCAACTATTGCAGAGACAACACAACACCTCACTGATGGTTATAGTTACACCGATTGGTGTAACATAGGTGATTGGAGAGAGAACTTTAGCCAAGCCCGATAATGATAGTCAAGATGATCGGTGAAACAAACTCATCATTGGAACACAAGAAAGTTACACCGATAGAGCTTGTCAGGCCAATAACAAAGGGCAATTGACCAAGAACAAGAGATCGCTGAGACACAGAGTAGCTTTTGCCGATGCCTGTAATCTAAGTCACAAGTACTCAACATTCTCCCACTTGACGAAGGAATTACAAGAAACCATCACTACTCCAAGTCACATAACCAAAGTTGATACTATCTCCACTCCACTGTACTCACAAGCTACACAGAAGCTCCAACTTTAAAGCTTCTAGAACACAACCATGAAACCATCCTCCAGAAACAAGATAGATCATCAGCTAGAACAACAATAAAAAAACTAACTACACCCATCCAATTGAACAAAACCCACGTGACTGAAAATAGCACACACAGCAAGTGCTAATCCATTCAATCATCCATACCTTGAAGGTATTCAAATTAGCAGACTCATGCCACCTACATATACATCCATCAACTGCAAATACAGGCTCCATGTGTCAACTAGTTGAACAAGACCAAACACATCCAAGAACTCCCACTGCATGGGTAATGCAGATCTGAAAAAGATCATGGCATACAAAGTCCACCAATAGCATTACATAGAAAGTGTAAATATCATGTAGTACCAAGGAAACATCCACCATGAGATGCAAAATCTGCAAATCAATAACATGTACATCTCACCACCAATCCAAAAATCTCTCAAGTTCTTCACACCCAACAATGAAAGAGATAACAACACCTTCATGCTATCACCCAAGAACATAAGTGAAAGCACATGACCACAAACTAGTGATCACTTCATCTCCGAACATAATCTCAAACCAATGTAATGTGAAACACATCATTAGAAAAATAACTGAGACCAAGAGAAACACTGCACATCATATACCTGTAGACAATCCTTCTACATACACCTCTAAATGCCAACTATGTCAAGTATGATCTCCTTCAAAACACCCCAAAGAGAACAACATAACAACACCCAAAGAAACATTCAATCTTAAGAGATCAAATTCAACATATGTAATCATGCAACTAAACATGGATGTAAGCCTCTCAAACCAAAGAAGATCAAACTAATCCATTTCCTGTTTCAGGAAATCAACCCATAAAACCATCTCCTAACAATTCTCATCAATGAATGATATCTTAAACTCAAATGCACAAGGAGATTAATCATGCTATCCATCTCTCACAATGAATCCTCCAGAACCATATATCAGCAGTTCAAGATCCATATCTATGAAAGAAAGAAGAAAACACCTGAGAGAAACAATGGGTAATACCTCTCAAGTGAAACTTGTCAAGTAGACCAAGAGTGGGGAATGAGAATGTTCTTCCAACATATTCAAGTCCCAATGACTTTCTCCAAGAACAATCTCCTCTAGATCTTTTGTTGAACTCACATTCAACCAAGGTAAAGACTCCTCAAACTTCCTACTGCAAACTTTGATTAAGCACAACATATATAGTCTCACCTTATTCTCCATGTATCCATGGACATCTGAAAATAATCATATCATGCTGAACTTCAAATGCATCATTGCACCAACATGAAGTAATCAAGAAAAAGATCAATGCACCCAACACACAAAGAATCACCAGACCATTGTCAAAGTTCCAATCATCTAAATCAAGAACTTATCATGACATCATGATCTTACCATCCCCCTTTGGAGATTCCATGCTCTAGGTGAACATAACCATGGTCTCAAGAGCAATGTATCATACCAAAAGTCAAATGCAGAATTCAAGAAAATATCATGACATGAAGCAAACCAAAACTCTAAACCAACATCACCCGTCAAGCACCACCAGTATCTCAACCAAAGACTGAGTGAGTCCTTCATGGCTCCAAGATGTTACACATCCTCAAATAGTGCCCCTGCAAATGCGAAAGAACCCTTCTGCAGCAACAGGATCTAAGAGCTCCTCCTAGTAACATCTGCAACACTAAAGAAGATCATTCACCACTAAGTGATGAATCTGCAATCATTGCTAAAGCTCCCACTAAACTATGGCAACCAAGCTTTCCAAGCAACATGACCAAACATCTTCTCATCTAAAAATCTTCCAGGTCCACATATTAACACATCAATAAAAAAACCAAATGGCACCAAGATCTCCAAACCAAGAAAATACATCACTATCAAAAGCTTACACTGAACTATGTATCTAAGCTATACATGACATCATGACACACATGCTATAGATTACTGACTATTCAGGTACTTTACACTATCCACCATTTTATCCCAATGCAATCACACCAATGCACAAGTGACCACAAACAAGGCTAGCTAACAAGTCTGAATAATCACTAAATGATCTTGTGAATATAAACAGTCCACATTTGAGTCATCTCACTATAGCTTAATAGGTGGCCAACCCACAAAACTACATAACTCGTAGATCCAATCAATGCATCACACAAACTCACTATCACACTAAAAACTACAAAACTGAGATCTCAAGGAGTATATAACAATGTAGACAACATGACTTAAGCACCAGATTACTTACAAATCTAATTCATCAAACATGTCCACAACTTGAGCACCTTAGTATAGAAAACTAGAAGCATTACCACATAAATGTTGAGTGATGTATCACATATCAGCACTCCCATGCAGAGAAAGCATTTCACCTCCTCACACCATGCATAGAGCATGCATGTAAAACTGCAACTATATCATCCAGCAACACCCCAAAAGCCAGGGTCTAGAAATAGCTTAACTGCAGCTTCACAAAACCACAAGTTTTTCTCTTAACCGTGAAAACCTGCAAAACTGTTCATGCACATCCATATCTTCTTCACATCTGGTAAATTCTATAGTCAGAAACCAAAACACCATAATAGTTCAAACCAGAAAAAGATTAACATAGATAAGCATCATAGATTTTAAGGAAAATCAATTAAACCCTTCCAACGCAAGTACAAAACAACCACAAGGATTAAGAAAATCTAGGAACTACAAGCCTAATTTAGACCAATTCCAAGACCACCATCATGTACAAGCATCCAAGAGAGAAAATCAAGTTATATTAGAAGCTTCCAGACCTCAAAAGGATCAACTCCATAACCAAAATGCAACCGGGGCATCACATAATCAGTACCTTCCAATACCAGGAACAAATCCCAACATAAGCACAATACTCCATGGCTGAGCAACAACACAAACTTCTTCATATCATCAGAGAGCCTCTCACACAGACACCCAATATGAAAGTTACTGCAAAGACACAACCACAAAGCATAATCCACCCCATGCAATAGGATTATACACTCTCAACTAAGAGCCTTAGGCCACATCATGACCAGCTCCAGTCTCTTCATCTTCACCATCCTTAAAGCACTGCTAAAACAAAAAAACAAGATCAACTGCCAAACTTCACTCAAAACAAGGATCAAACATTAGACGATTCCTTTAGATTTCCTCAAGCCTGTCACACTAAGCAATCATCACAAAAGGAATACCCAGACCTTATACACCAGGAACTCTTACATGCAAACACATGCAGCACACAAACATACATATGTGAGCAACAAAGCAGATCCCAGAACCTGGCTCTAATACCACTTGTAAGGAAATGATAGCATCTCAGAATGTATTTCTAAGAATAGTGGTGTCTTTGATAGATTTAAATTATTTTCAATTGCTTCAAAAATATGCACAACTATGCCACAAAGCAGAAACAGACATAGTACATTTCCAACATTAACCCTTAGAGGAAATACAAGCAACAAGATCTAATTTCAACAACAGAAATATTAAACATGAAGGAACATAAGACACAGATTTACGTGGGGAAAACCCTTACGGGTAAAAAACCCCACACTCGAAAAGCCCAGATTGCCATTGTATTATTCAGTAATAGAAAATACAGTTACAATACAATTCAGGCACTAAGCCTCTCATGGAGATTTACATCTTGCTCCTCTGGAAGAATAACTGACAACATAACCCTGCACAAAGTTCTCTAGTACTCGGGTTAGTCCTTCATACTATTATCATGCCACAAATAGCACATAGTATAGGACATCACCCTACACCCAAACTCTATTCTTTTTCCTCTCTCACACTCCTCTATTACCAATGCATTTTTACATATCACATTATAGAAGAGAGCATTTAGTTCATATCTCAGACCGTTACAACTTGTGGTCGACAGTTCATTCTTAACCATTTGCAACCATTCGTATTCAATAGTCTGAAATGCATCAATTGACAAATACAACAACATCATATATGCACGAACACATGGTAAGTATATCATCGACGCTTTTGCCACCGATGACCCCAGCCGGTCAAACAACAACGAACTATCGGAGTGACCAAGCCCTTCAATTAGACTTCATCCTCCTTAGCTGATGAAGTTCCTCCTGCCGATGATAAACACCATCGGACAGACCAAGCTCATCGAAGACCAGTCCACCATCTACACCGATGGTTCCTTGTCCCACCAATACCTAAGCCTTCATCCTTCGTCGGCATGACCAATGCACATCAGAGAAGAAACCCTAGACCATGCTGATAGTTATAGTCATACAGATATGCCAGGCCTCCATCAGAGTAACACAACACATCAAAGAAATCATTCCAACCCACGTCGATAATACAAGTCTCACTGATACACTGCTTACATGTATGTCAGTCCACACCTTTCCATTGGAGAGACACCAACTATCACAGAGACAACACAACACCTCACTGATGGTTATAGTTACACCGATCATTGTAGCACAGGTGATCGGAGAGAGAATTTCAGCCAAGCCCGATAGCGATAGTCAAGCTGATCGGTGAAACAAACTCATCGTTGGAACACAAGCAAGTTATGCTAACAAAGCCTGTTAGGCTGATAACAAAGGGCAATCGACCAAGAACAAGAGATTACTAAGACACATAGCAGCTCTTGTCGATGCCTGTAATCTGAGTCACAAGTACTCAACACAATTAATGTAGCAGTTGGATACAATAAAACTAAACAAGAAAATTGCCCCCAACCTAATCTTGATCAAGATAATATTTCCAACCTCTTCATGGAAGGAGAAGTAGAGTTAGCTGGTGACTCAAACATTGGTTTCCTAAATTTTTAGGATGAAGCAGAGCAAGGAGAAGTTGTATATGGTGTCATATGTTTTTTTCACGCAGTCACAGAATTAGCTGAATCAATAAGCAACTAATAAAGTAAAGTCTAAGGAAGATTCTCATCCTACAAGCACCATTGCTAAGAGAGGCACACCTCTACCTTTCCAACCCAAGGATTCAACCCGTGAGAAATAATTAAGTACATCTAATATTCCTTCTTCTTTTGTTCCTTAGACCAGTACTTCCAATCCAAGACCTCAAAATGAAAGTATTCCTTCTCCCATGTCTACTTCATATCAATCATTTGATACAATAGATCATGCTAGAAAAAATAAAATTCAAATGTTTGAGGTTGAGTATTTGCAAGCTAATAGGAATCAGTTTGAACGGTTAGCTAAGTTTGTAAAAAATAAGGCTACCCTTGTAGGGCAGGATTCTTCCCAAACTATTCCTATCATTTCTAAGACAAGAACCTCTCAAAACAATCTAGTTGCTACCCCTTCCACTGGAAAAATTGAGCCATTCTATGTTTCCTTCTTGATAAATGATCATAAACTTAGTAACTGTGTCATAGACTCAAGTGCCTCTGACAATGTTATGCTTGCCAAGGTAGCAGATGCCCTGGGTTTAACTTTGACAAAAACCTTTGGTAGATGATTTTCAATGGAAACCAAACAAGTGCCTCTAATAGGGAAAATTAAGGATGCACAGTTTGCATTCGCTGCCTTTCAAAAGAAAAGGATTAAAATGACCATCTTAGGGGCCGATGTTCCTACCTCATATGTAATTTTATTGGGGCAGAATTTCTATAAAGATGTTGGTGGGGAAATCAACATGGACTTGTCTAAAGAAAGGATACATGTTAAGGGTTTCATGCAAAAGTTGCTTCCTACAAGGGAAGCAAAATATACGGTAACCACATCTGAGGATCCAAAGGTGCAAATTCTTTTTAAATCTTTAGGTATGGGAAACTACTTTCTGACTATTGAGGATGTTTCCGATACATCAGATGATAGTTCAAATGAAGACATGATAATGGAAGATTATTCTTCTTCAAGTGAAAAATCTCCTAATCATGAGAATGTCAAATTAGAGGGTTCAAATGATGTTTAGACTTTAGAGTTTGATGGTAGCTATGCTTTGACAGGATCTGGGGTTGGAATAGTCCTCATATCTCCTCAGGGAGATATTTTTCCTTTTTATTATAAGCTACAATTTGATAATACAAACAATACTACTGAATATGAGTCTTTGTTGCTGGGTATGAAAGTTGCTCGTGCCAAAGGAGTCAAGAATCTCCAAGCACAAGGTGATGCAGAACTTGTCATCTATTAGGTGAGAAATTTGTATCAAACTAAAAATGAAAGGTTGAGGCACTATCGCAATTGTGTGTGGGATTGCATTGAGGACTTTGATGCCTTTAACATTTCAGCAATACCAAGAGAGTTCAATGACAGGGCAGATTCATTGGCTGTCTCAGCTACCCTTATGGTTCCTCATAAGGATTTTAAGGGTAACAAATACACAATTGAGTTAGTCTTTTGACCAAGCATCCCAGATAATTCTGATCATTGGCAAGTTTTCAATGGCAATGATCAAATTCTCGCATTCCTAGAGAAAACAGATAGCTTCAATGAACTTTACTTTGAGGGAAGTGACTCTCCTCCTAGAGAGTCTGTTTCTGAAGTTGATTTTAAGATAGATGAAGAGTTTATGAAGTTGAAAGGTAACAAAATTCCCAAAGGCTTGGTTTCTCTTGAGAAACCATTTGACAAGCATGATCGGTACATCAAGCAACAACAAATTAGAACAGGTTCATCGATGGAAGTTGAATAGGTGAATCTTGGTATAGAAGCTGATCTGAAAATGGTTAACATTGGGCAGTGTTGTATAGTTGATGAAAGATTCAAGTTTATGATGCTTTTGCATGATTACATTGATGTGTTGGCATATTTCTATGATGACTTGAAGTCATTTCGGCTAAAGGAAGTTCAACATGAGATTCCACTTAAGATGGAATCCTCACCTCATAAGAAAAAATAGAGGCAATACAACTCAAAGATTTTAGGTACTATTCAAGCTAAAATTTAGAAGATGTTGAATGCAAGAATAATTTTCCCAATTCATCATTCTACATCGATTGCAAACATAGTGCCCCTAAGGAAAAAGAACGGTGAAATTCACATCTGTGTGGATTTCCAAAATTTGAATCAGTCTTCCTTAAAAGATAATTATCCACTTCCAGTAATGGATCAAGTACTTCAAATAGTGACTGGTTCATAAATGCTATCTATGTTGGATGGTTTCTCAAGTTACAACCAAGTGGAGGTTAGAAAAGTGGATCAGCATAAAAATGCCTTCACAACTCCTTGGGGCACTTTTGATTACCGCAGAATGTCATTCAGGTTGATCAATGCTGGTGCAACTTTTCAAAGAGCAATGGACTTGGCTTTCAGAAATGAAGTGGGTAAGTGTATTGTTGTCTATCTTGATGACTTAACTGTTTTCTCAAAGAAGCGTAAAGATCATGCATATCACTTGCGGCATGTTCTGGAGAGGTGCCGTCAACATGGAATTTCCCTCAATCCCAAAAAGTCTATTTTTGGGGTAACTAAAGGCAAGATACTTGGGCACATAGTGTCTAAGGAAGGTCCAAAGATTGACTCAGAAAGAGTCAAGTCAATTCAATCTCCTAGGTGCCATCAACATGGAATTTCCCTCAATCCCATAAAGTCTATTTTTTAGGTAACTAAAGGCAAGCTACTTGGGCACATAGTGTCTAAGGAAGGTACAAAGATTGACTCAGAAAGAATCAAATCAATTCAAGTTCTTACTTTGCCTTCAAGTAAGACAGTTGTTCATTCTTTCTTTGGAAAGGTGAATTTTCTATGAAGGTTCATTCCTGAATTTGTAGAGAAAACTCATCATATTGTAAATATGATGAAAGGTAAGTCCACTTTCCATTGGAGCGCGGAAGGTAAGGAAGCTGTTGAGGACATTAAAAGAACCATTGCCCATGCTCCAGTTTTGGTTTGTCCTGATTATACCAAAGATTTCATTATGTATAGTTATTCTTCTGAGCATATGTTGTCAGTTATCCTGGTTCAATAGAACAAGGAGGTTATTGAATCTCCTATTGCATTCATGAGTTGCCCTTTGAAGACTCATGAACTCAAATATTCAACTATGGAGAAGCATCCATATGTCATGGCAAAATCTATCAAGCATTTCAAGTTCTACATTCTAAATTCACATACTGTTGTGTTGGTTCCAGATTCAATAGTCAAATGTATCCTAACCCAAACAGAATTCAAGAGAAAGAGAGGCAACTGGATTGCAAAAATCTAGGAGTATGATCCTAATATTATGCCCACCAAGCTTGTGTGTGGGAAAGGATTATGTTAGCTTATTGCTGATAATGTACCTAAGGAAATAGGTGATGAAGAAGCAGAGATTGAAGATGTTCCCACCATTCTTTTTATTAGCACAACAGATGAATGGTATTCAAATATTGCTTACATTCTCACTTATGGTGAATGTCCCAATCATTTGTCTTATAAAGAGAAAAGGACTATCAAGCTCAAACCTACAAATTTCATCCTATGGGACAATGGTTTGTATAAGAGAAGCATTGATGGGATTTTCCTCTATTGTGTTGATAAGGCATAGCAAAGCAAACTATTGGAATCCTTCCATACTTTGGCATGTGGCAGACATTTTCGGCACCTGTAATAGCTCACAAGATTTTGAGAGCTAGATACTATTGGCCTACACTGTTTCAAGACACATATGATTGGGTGCGTAAATGTGAGCTTTGTCATCAATTTGTGGGAAAACCCAAGTTGGCTGCCCTACCACTCAAATCGGTCATTATTGAGGAGCCTTTTCAGCAATGGGGTATTGACTTCATTGGTGCGGTGAATCCACCATTAAGTGCAGGACACAGTTACGTTCTTATAACAACTGACTACTTCATAAAGTGGTGAAGGCAATTCCTATGAAGCAAGCTACTTCTGAGAAAGTTTGTAGGTTTCTCAAAGAAAACATAATATCTAGGTTTGAGGTTCCAAACAAGATTGTAGCAAATAATGCTACATGCTTTTCTTCTCATGAAATTACTAGTTTCTATTTTGAATATGGCATTATTCTTTCTCATTCATCCAACTATTACCCCCAAGGGAATGGTCAAGCTGAATCCAGTAACAAGAATCTGGTCACTATCATCAAAAAGCTAGTAAATGAAAATTAGAAAACCTAGCACAAGGCATTGTTTGATGCATTGTGGACATATCATATTACTCCTAAAAGGGCAATTGGTATGTCACCATTTTAGTTATTGTATGGATTGAATGTTGAGATCCTAATTACACTTGAGTTGTCAACCTTGAAGTTGGCAAAAGCAATTGAAGATGGAACTTTTGAGAGTTCTATTGACAAGTGCATAATGTTCCTCTTTGAGCTTGAAGAACAGCAAGTGAAGGTGGTGGACCACATTACAGAACATCAAAATTAGGTAAAGAAGTTGTTTGACAAAAAAGAAAGATCCAGAAGTTTTCAAGTTGGGGATCAAGTCTTGTTATGGGACAAGAGGAGAGAGCCAAAAGGAATGCAAGGAAAGTTTGATTCCCTATGGAGAGGGCCCTTTGTCATTCACCAACTCTATGGTGAAAATAGTTTCTTGCTGAAATAACAAGATGGGATGTACCTTTCTTGCTTCCACATAGCGGGCAACATCTGAAGCTTTTCACTTAATAAAGCAATAGATAAGTTCATGTATTTTGTATAGTTTTTGTGTCTTTGTTGTGTCGCCTGACTCTATAGCCCAATGGAATGGATGAAGGCACTTAGAGACTGGAGTTCTTCTTCCTTTGATTGTCTCAAATGATGATCGAAGGAAGCTCTACAGTTAGAGCTAGCTGTTATCCTCAAAATTAGCTGTACTCTTACAACTCCAGTACGCAAATCGAGAAAAATATTCTTGCCCTCATGCATGGTCTTCTAACTCTTGAGAATATACTTGAGTATCTCCTCAATTTGGTTTCTCAAAGTTTACAAAAATTAAACAAGTAAGCAAACTTGTCAAACTAGTGAGTTTGATAGTTTTAAGCAGTTAGAAAAAAAAAATGTTTTGCATGCAAGGGCGGTAAAAATCACTACCATTACATATTGTTGTTATAACTTCTCCGATGCAAGGGTGGTAAAAATCACCGCCATTGCATGTTTTGTATTAAATCTCCTATACGCAGGGGCGACAAAAATTGCCGCTTGTGTATCTCATAGTTCACACTAAGTGCATTTAATGCACTTCATGTGAATATTTAATGAGGCATTTTATATGTTTTAATCACTTTTATTTTTAATTTAATTTTTGTCTTTTCTTCTCTGTAATTCCTCTAATTGTCTGAAAACCCTCAAAAAATCTCAGTGCATGCATTCAATCAAATTTTTCATGGATTGGAGCTAGGGTTCAACATTGTTTTGTTGTTCAAAATGTTTTTCTTGTTTCCTCATTTTTTTTAGGGTTTGCATATTTGATGAAGGATCTACATTTAAAGTAATCATTTTCCTTTATTTAACCTTTTTAACACCATCTTTTCTTTGTAAAACCCTAACCTTTGTGTTGTTTTAGTTTTCTGCTTCTTGGTAATCTATATTTTCTTCATCGTGGTATATATTGTGCATTAGGGTTTTTCGTTATAACGCTTAGTGACAAATTTAAGTGGGTTTTTATTTTTGAATGGTTAGCATTTTCCACTGACCTATCCATTGTTTTTCCTTGAAGTTTTCCTTAGGTGCATAGGCAATTATTTCCACCGACCTCGCATCTTAAGATTAGACATGTTTAAAATGCAAGGGTGGTGATTTATTCCACCAATACATATTTTAGTTGTTTTTAAGATTATTTTACCCCATGTAGGGGCAGCAATTTTTGTTGCCCATACATAATCTACCAAATGTCAATTAATCAGGGGTGGCAATTTTTGCTGCCCATGCCAAAATGTGTTTCTCCCTCAAACTACATAGGTGTCGTTTTTTGCCTCCCATGCAGTACTATCTCAGGTTTTATCATGTGCAGGAGTGGAAAAAATGCCCACCCATGCACTAATATAAATCTTTACCTCCTATATGCTTGAGCAGGCATTTTTACTAGTCAAGCACTTTGTAATTAAATTCTTCCTAATATGCATAAGCAGTTATTTTTTGCCGCTAGAACACGTTTGCAGTTTTTACCCCCTAGATCTAGACGTAGGCTTTTTCTCTACTCTTACATCCAAATGCATGAGCAATACCTCTATATGCATAGATGAAACTTTTTGCCTCTCATGCACAAAATACATTTCCTTCCACATGTAGAGGCGGCAATTTTTTCTGCCCTTGCATCATCCCTTCCAAAATTCTCTAACTCTGAGGAATTTTTATATCTGTTAACTTTAGCCTACTTCTCACTTCAATTGCTCTCTAGCCCCTTCAAGCTCACACTTTTAATCATGATTTTCAATATTACAGTTTCCCAAATTGTCAATTTTTCCCTAACACTACAAAATCATGCCTTCTATTGTTGCAATTGCTTCTGCAAGATTGTCTAGTTCTTGTTCTCAACCAAGGGAGTTCGTCTTTCAAATGACCAATCCCTTGCCAAAGAAAGCCAAAGAAATGAAGTATAAATATCAGGGTGTGTTCCCTGTAACTTTAGTCACATCAAATGTGGATGAGATATGGGATATAGAGATTGGCCATGTTGATATGGCCAAGTTTGTAGAAAAGACAAACCAAGATAATTCGAGTCACTATATGAAGAGGATTATAGACAGAAATATCCATTTGGTTGCATCTTTTCCTGTAGTAGCTCACAACACTAAATTTGTTCTTCAAGTAGCTCAGTTCTATAATAGAGATAATAGAACAGTGGTAGATGCACATGGTAATGTGATAATGAGGTTGGATGCAGAGTTCATAGACAAAGTCTTCATGTGTCCTGGTGCAGAGGAAAGTTCAAAGCTTGATTTCCATATTGTTCAAAAGGAATATGACAAGGATACTAAGAAAGAAAAAAGGATTATAAACACTAAATGGTTGAAAACTACTAGGTCTAATCTTTCTAGATGGTCCAGGAGTTTTCCAAGGAGTGACTTTGTAGAAGAGGTTAGTGACTTGATAACTCTTCTTAGCAGAGTTAGAGGCCTACCTTCTTCCTCCACTTTCCATGAGTGGATGTATCCCTATATCAAAATCATCCTCCAAGGTAGACATAATATTTTTTGGGGTGAGTAGATAAGTAATGTTCTTCACGAGTAAATAACCAAGGTGTCAATAACTTCTAAATTTTATATGACATCTTACTTGGTATATGCAGCTGCCTCTATGAGAATTTTTCCAAGGTTAACCTTAGAAGGAGATCGAAGAGTCATTCCTATGTATTAGTATTATCCCCAATTGACTTTGAAGGGATCCATTCAGCATTTCTAGAGGGTAAATTATGCTTTCTTTGCAGTATTTTTGTGTCTTGTTGATCCCTAATTGGAACAGAAGAGAGTGTCAGATGAAGCTTGGGAGGTAGTGAATAAGTTTAGTTATCTATATCTTCAATTTCCAAACTTTACTTATCTGAGAGTTGGTTATTTCCAGGGATATCCTTACATGCTACCTAAATTTCCTAGTAACATTTTTTTTTGATGGAGTTATGCCAGTAAATGATTGTCATACATAACAAGCAGATGGAACTAAAAAAACCTAGTTTCAAGTTTCTCGTAGAGATTGGTAGGTACTCCATTGTTACTGCTACAGAAGAAGGTTCTTGAGACTGAAATGCAATTGGTGACAATGAAGCAGTTCAAGAGGAGAAACCATTTTCATTTTAGGGGGATGAAAGGCAAGATCAAGAGGAAAATTCCATCACATGTCTCAATGGTAGAAGATATATGGGCTGATTTGAGGACTCAGGAAGAGATCAAAAAATTGGATTACCGCAGATTAACTCCTAGTCAAATTGAGAACTTAAACTAACAGATATTCCTGAAGGCATGGAAAATGATGAGAATATTGTAATTCCCAGGTATGTGAATGAAAATGTTGTCATTTCTCCTTTTCCTGTGGTCTGATGGTCAAAGAAGGAACTGACTTCAATAAGGAAAAGGTTTGAACTTATCCTGGCAAATACTAATGTGTGCTTGCAAGGCAAGAGGATTCAATTGAAGGATTTTATCACAGGTTCAGAAGAGGATATCTTGGAGAAAATAAGCAAAAAGACTGAAATAAGAACCAAGAATAAAAGTGATGCACCAAGTTCATCTAAGGCTCCTAAGCCTAAGATAAAGTTTGTATCAAATGGAAGAAAAGAAAAAAAGTGACGAAAGAAGAGCCAAGTGCAGAAGAAATGGAAACAGATGAACAGGCAACTGAAGAGCCTGTTGCTGAAGAGATGCATGTTGAAGAAAGACCTTCAAGGGAAAAAGAGGATGAATAGGAATCAGAGAAGGAAGCTGAGCAAGAACAACTAGAGGGACCTGTTAGTAATAATTTATGTTTGGGGTTTCAGGTGAGGCCTCTTCCCAAAAAATCCAAAATCCTGACACTTTTGGCCTCTGCAGTTGTGAAAATGCAAGAAATTAGTTATGCGCAGGTCGAAATGGTAGTGGCAGGTCAGGAGTTTCTATCGACCCTTTAAAAAATAAGTTACATGCATTTAGGAATGCATTTTGAGCCATAGTTTCTAGCTTCTAAAATGTTTCTAATAGTGGCTGAGAGGGTCTAATTATGCCAGTGCCGCGGGACCACCGTGTGTTGAGCCCCAGTTTAAATCTACACCTTTTCTTCCCGCGGAGCGTGCAGCGTGTCAGTAGCGAAGGTGGCCCCTTAAAGTTCCAACTATGCGTGGAAGGCACCACGTGTCAGCTTCCGCCGATGTTTCTATAAAGTTTCTTTTAAGTTTCAAGAGTGCCCAGAATGCACCACGTGGAGGCACCCAAAAGACCCTAAAAGTTTCTCAGTCTCCGCCAAGGGCTTCAAAGATCCTTAAAGTTTCTATAAGCACGGAAGGCACCAGGTGTCACTGTGCGGGGTAGTTTCTTTATGTTTCAGCGGGTGCGTAGAAAGTGCCACGTGTCCCTTGAGGTTGCTGCGGAAGCCAACAGGTGTCAGCCTCCGTAATAGTTTCTACATGTTTCAATATGTGGCACAAACATGGTGGGTCCCATTAAAGTTTCTAAGCTGCAACGGATGATGCCAAGTGGCTGCCTCAGCAGGAGTTTCAAAATTGTTTCTCAGTTTCTTTGGTGGCCACGGATCCTACCAAGTGTCAGTCTCTGCGGGAGTCCCAATTATTTCCTTTGTGTTTTAGGCTGCTCACTATGGATGGCGCCACGTGTCACTCTCCATCGAGGTTCCTAAAAGTTTCCAAGTAGGGGCGGAGCGTGCCACGTGTCCACTGTAGTTGTTGCGGAGGCCAACACGTGTCAGACACCGCATTGTTTCTTTTTGCTTCAAGGAGGTTGTGGGCCCCATTTCTTGAATGTGTCTTGTGTTTCAAACGCTGCGGGTTGCGACAAGTGTCACATGCGGGGGCCACTTTATTTAAAGACACAGCTTTAATGGGTGCTGCGGAGCCCGACACGTGGCTACTTCTACATAGGTTTCCGCATTGTTTCCTAATGTTTCATGAGTGTTGCGGGTGGTGCCAAGTGTTGATCTCTGCTAGAGTTTCAAAGGGAGTTTCTATGCGTTTCAAGGATGCTGCGGAGGCTGCCACGTGTCCCGATGATTGAAATGGCGGATATCGCCACCTGTCCCCTTTTTGAAAAGGAAAATGAAGAAGCGAAAAAGTCAGCGTTTTAAACTTGAAGTACCTACGTGGCACAATCTGATAGGATGGCAACTTTTCAGCATTTTTTGGGGGTGTAGATCTCTGCGATGGGTTTTAGATCGATGGCCATATTTTGAACCTGTAGCGATGGGTTTTCTCCTGAGCATTTGCAACCATTTTTGGTGGGAAAACTCCGTGGGCGCGTTGCTGTTGCATCTTCAGAGGCTGCGGGTTGGTGAAACTATAATGGCGATTGTGTAGGAAGGCATGGGTTGAGTTGATAGTTCAACCACCATTTTTATGATGCATATCGTTGAGCGGCGGCCCAGATCTCGATTCCCACCTGTTCACTCCTTCTTGTCCCTCTGCTGCATTGATGATTTTGAGCGCCATTTTTTTGTGCTGTGTATCTAGTGGGATTTTTGGCCTCCCTTGTAATTAATTTGTTTAGTACATAGTTTTGCTATAAAAGGCAAACTGTGTCACTCATTTTAGGGTTGTTGAAGGCCTGGGCAATTTTTTGTGTAAATAATGAAGAATAGGGCATGATCTTGGCTATTTTATCCCATTGTGGAGTTTATGAGTTGCAACATGAATGTATTTTGCACATATGTTCAGTTTCAGTGTTGATTTATATGAAAATGCTTATTGCATGTGTCTATCTACTTGTCTCCATTGGCTGCATGTTATTCTCCTTCTTTTGAATCTGGTTGCTAAGGGTTTCATAGATTCTAGGGTATAGGGTTCTGTATCACATGTTTGATCTCTAACTTCCATTCAAGGAGTGGATTAAACTATTTTAGGTCAATGCATGGAGAAGGTTGCATGTCAGCAGGGATATCTGTAAGTAGAGGCAGTTAGATACCCTTTCTTGGGTGATGTTTGTAAGGCAATCATCAGTCCAACCCCCTGAAACTTGAGTGAAAGTTGCAAACCATCTATTGTATACGTCTAGTTGACTCCTTGCCCAATGGATAGGCACCTGTCTACTTCTGAGTCAGTAGTTATGAGCCAAAACCCCTTGTCTTGCATCTAGGACATTATGTCCACCCATCTCATCACTTCCACCTGTTAGTTGTAGGAGTAGGATTAGAAACCCCCTGGATACTCTCATATCCAACCAGACATATATGTCCAAGAGTGTTGCCAACCTTGTGATCTATCATGCAGATCTTGGTCCACACATGAGAATATTCTACCTATTATTGTAAAGCTAAATCATTGTGTTATTGGTCTAGTCAAGGTTACATCTTGAGTTATAGGGATACCCCCCTTGGTGCGGCAGAACTAGAAGTGAAGGGGAGGCAGCTCACACAACCTCCCGTAATCTGTTGGCTGAATCTGCCCGTGCATTGGAACTGGCAAACCCTCTGCAGATTTGGTAACCAACAGGACCTACCGTGTCTCCTAAAGAAGACATCATATCAAAACCTCCAGTTTCTTCTTCCTCTCCTACCAAACTTGTTTTAGATTTTGTACGTGTTGTTTCTAGTACCCTTGTTACTCCTATTGTTATACCATCTTCTGGCTCTACTACACCATCTTCCTCTAGAACACTTTTTGATAGTCCTAAAGCTACTTTTGATGTTGTTCTTGGTTCTTTGGGATCTCTACCAAGTTTGTTTTCTCCTTTATATAACATTGGTGATCAAGCAATTTTGGACCAACTTGTTTCAGGAACTGTGCAAGCTGCTAATGTTAATGTGTCAAGCATTGTTTGTTGGGAATTAAGGTGTATCAACCTTTGCAATTTCCTAGCATTGATATTTTAATTGTGTATTTAGTTATTTGCTCAATTTGTATTTTACCTGCACATTCAGTTTTGGCATTTAGTTTGAGGTGGCATTGTGACATGTCATCCTACTTGTAATATGCCTTGAGTGGTCAAGTCATACACATGTGGATTTGGGCATCCCATTTCAAGTGGCACTAATATTCCATGTGTTGGCATCTTGTGGTATGACAAAAGTGTTATTGTGTATGACAGAATCTATGATGTGTAAGAGCCAAGTATAGAGATTCTCAGGACAAGTGAAGACAAGTGTAAGTGAGAATCTTTGCATGAGAGAAAGGCATCTTTGGGTGCCCAAGTTGGGCTATGACATGTTGTAAGAGGAATATACTATATTTATTCTTGTATGATGGATTCACTTAGAACATTTGAGGTTGTTATGTTAGGAAAATATATGATAGTTGTAAGATGCATAAGAGCATCTGTCATAGTCTATTTTTAGCATGGAGCACTCTATCCTTGGGAAGTCAAATCTGCCATGTTATGATAGTTGTAAGAGAGATATTGGCATCTTGGACAAGTGTTCTTTGATGTGGAAAAATGGTCATGTGGCCAAGATGGATGCCTATCTCTAGAGGCTTCTCAATATTGCCTTGTATAGTTTGGAGTTGTAGTTGTATAGTGTTTGTATAGGTACTATTATGTTGCCAGAATCACTCCAAAAATGACATTTGAAGACTCTTAGAAGAACTTATATTTCAAATGTATTGTAAACACACCATTGTTTTGATAATACATTGTGCAAGTTTTAGAGTGTGGGATTTTTTACCTGAAAAGGTTTTCCCCATGATATATCTTGTGTCACTTTCTTGATGTGTAGTGTTGTTGTTGTAATTTTTATGTTATAGGTTTAACATTTCTGCAATTGTAAGGATTAAAATGAATTTGCATATTATTCCCCTCATTAGATTGGTGTAGGAAGTGTGTTTCATGTACCTTGCTTCCTTTCAGTTGGTATCAGAGCTTGATCACCTGTGATCCTAGTTATTAGGTAGGGGGTTTTTGAGCTAATCTTCAATTGAGTGGGAGTCTGTGTAGAGTATTATGTGGTCTTGCTACAGCAAGAATATGGTAGGCACATCTAGTAGAATTGAATTAGAAAAGTTTAATGGCAGCAATTTTGAGTTGTGGAAACTCAAAATGGAAGACATGCTTGTTGAAAAAGATCTATGGGAAGCTATATCTGGCACAAAACCAATGGCAATGCCTCAAGATGATTGGGATATCAAAGATCATAAAGCTAATGGTCTTGTGAGACTTTGTTTAGCTGATTATGTCCTATTGAATGTTCATGAAGAGAAGATCACGAAGGAGTTATGGAAGAAACCTGGTGATGTTTATCAGGCTTAATCCCTGGTAAACAAGTTATTCCTATGGAAGAAGCTATATTCTCTAAGGATGGATGATGGAGGATTGGTTGCAGATCACCTAAATGCTTTTAAGATGCTATTTGCACAATTGACATCCATTGGTGTAAAGATGGAGGAGGAGGATCATTGCATGACCTTGCTTTGTTCTTTGCCAGACTTGTGGGACCACCTTGTCATGGCCATTGGGAGTACTACAACCACCTTCAAGATGGATGAAGTGGTGTCTTCATTGTTATCTGAAGAGATGCAGAGAAAGTCTTCCAAATCAGTAAAGAAAGCTCTAGTGGTTCATGGTAGACCCAAAGAGAAAGGGAAAAAGAAAGACAAGAAAGCTAAAAAGGGTAAATCCAAATCTCGCGGGAGATCCAAATCTCCTGGAAAGTCTAAGACACTCTATTGGAACTGTGGTAAATCTAGGCACTTCTGAAAGGAGTGTAAAAAGGAGAAGAAGAAAAACATCTTTGATTCTGATTTTGACAAGTCACAAGATGATGGAACTAATGCTTTTGTTGCAGCCTTGGCCACCCATGCATCAGAAGATGTGTGGCTGATTGACTCTGGTGCTTCTTTCCACATGACCTCACATAAAGGTTGGTTTACAAAGTATGAAGAATATGATGGTGGGAAGGTGTACTTGCGTGATGACTCTCACCTAAAGATAGTTGGTTGTGGAAGAGTTTTGATTTGATTCCCTAATGGACAAGTGAAGGGGATCAATGGGGTTATGCACATCCCTAGTTTAGTACAAAACCTACTCTCTGTAAGTAAGTTAAATGATGCAAGTATGTAGGTTGTCTTCTTAGGTGGAGGATGCAAGATGACAAGAGGAGCTAAGGTACTTGCTAAGGGTACTCAGAGAGGTACTCTGTTTCAACTAGATGCATGCACTACTCAATGTAATAGTTCTTCTATTTTGAAGAAAAGACCTTTAGATTCTTCATCCTCACCATTGGAACCAATAGTAAATAAATGTGTTGCTTCTACTTCTAATGGTAGTGCTTTCTGGGTACCTAAGGGTACTCATGCTTTGGAAATGAAACTTTCTACTAAAAAGACAATGTTGTGGCATAAGAGACTTGGTCACATTGGTGAGAAGGGTCTTAGAGCCCTAAAAAATAAAATCTTCATCGAGGGATTAAATGATTGTAATCTTGAGTTTGACTTTTGTGAACATTGTGTATATGGAAAACAAAACTATGTTCAATTTTACTCGAGTTCTCATAAGTCTTATGGTGTGTTGGATCTTATTCATTCTGATATGTTTGGTCCTATGAATGTTCCTTTGATTTCCACATTGTTGTATTTTGTATCATTAATTGATGAATACAGTAGGAGGATATGGATTTATTTTCTCATAAGCAAACTTGAAGCCTTTAGTTGGTTCAAAGAGTTTAAAGATTTTGTAGAGAATCAAATTGGTAAAAAGATTAAGTGTTTGAGAAATGATAACAGTGGTGAGTTTTGTTAAGCAAAGTTTGATAATTTCTGTAAAGAACGTGGAATAAAAAGACATAAGAGAACTCCATATACCCCACAACAAAATGGAGTTGTAGAGAGGATGAACAAAACATTGATGGAGAGGGATAGGAGTATGCTTAGTGGTGTTAGCCTCAAACAAAAGTTTTGGGCTGAAGCTATAGCCACTGCTTGCTACCTAGTTAATAGGTCTCCTACTTCAGCGCTTGTTGATAATACACCCATAGAGGTGTGGTCTCGTAAGCAGCCTTCGTTGAGACATCTTCATATTTTTGGTTGTGAGAAGAGGTCAAAATTGGAGAACAAGGCAGTTAAGTGTATCTTCATTGGCTATGGTGTTGGTGTGAAAGGGTACAAGCTTTGGGATCCTAAGGCTAAAAAAGTCTTGTATAGAAAAAGTGTTATCTTTAGAGAGGTAACATATTCTCCTGTTGTTTTATAGCCAGAAGAAAAAGAAAAGAAAGAGGATGTGGTTCAGTTTTAGGTACTACCCTTGAGAAGACTTAACCAAAAGACCCTATTGGATCTGATGATGAGGAGAGCTCTAGCAAATCTGAAAGTTCAAAAGAAGTAGAACCTCCACCTCATCCTTTGAGGAGATCCACACAAAACAAGAAGCAATCTAAGAGGTTTGGTTATACATTGCTTGATTCTAGTTCTACTTTTTCTTTACTTACTAAGACTAATGAGCTTAGAACTATGATAGAGGCTATGGGCATGAAAGATATAGGTTCTTGGAAGGAGGCTATGGAAGATGAGATGGCTTCTTTGGAAAAGAATAAAATTTGGGACTTGGTGCCTTTGCCTGATGGACGGAAACCTATTGGATGTAAATGGGTGTTCAAGAAGAAATTTGGTGCAAATGGCAGTGTTGAGAAGTATAAGGCCAGATTGGTTGCAAAGGGGTATTCACAAGTGGAGGGAATTGATTATGGTGAGATTTTATCTCCCATTGCAAAGCTAACATATATTCGGTTCCTGTTATCTCTTGCAATAGCTTATGATTTAGAAGTGGAACAAATGGATGTGAAGAGAACTTTCCTTCATGGTGACTTGGAGGAAGAAATCTACATGTCACAACCAGAGCACTACATAGTGAAAGGCAAAGAAAATTTGGTTTGCAAGTTAAATAAGTCTTTGTATGGATTGAAACAATCTCCTAGGATGTGGTACTTGAAGTTTGATGCCTTTGTGTTGTCTATTGGATTTATGAGATCAAAATCGGATCATTGTGTGTATTACAAGTTTGACAATGATTGTATTCTCATTATTGTACTGTATGTTGATGATATGTTGTTGATTGGGAATGGTAAGAATATGATTTCTAATTTGAAGTCTTAGTTGTCAGCATAGTTTGAAATGAAAAACTTAGGGGCAGCCAGGTACATTTTGGGAATGGAGATCTAAAGAGAGAGCAAATAGAAAACTTTGGTTAGGCCAGAGTAAGTATGTTAACACTGTGTTGGAGAGATTCAATATGGTGAATTGTAGACTATTAACTGTTCCTATTACGATGGGGACAAAGTTATCTATTAATGATTGTCCAAAGTCTCCTTTTGAGACAAAGGATATGAGTAGAGTACCTTATTCTAGTGCAGTTGGTAGCTTGATGTATGCTATGGTCTATACAACCAAGCAGTGGGAATCCTTAGTCATTTTATGGCTAATCCTGGACTGGTACATTGGGATGTAGTGAAGAGAGTGTTCAGATATTTGAGGGGTACTTCTGAGTATTCCTTATGTTATAATGGTTATCCTACTAGACCTCAGCATTCTGTGAGTATTCATAGATTTGTGGATTTTGATTGGGTAAGTGACATTGACAGCAGGAGATCCACCAGTGCTTATGTGTTTACCATGTTTAGTGGTGCTATTAGTTGGATGAGTAAGTGACAACATGTGATTGCTTTGTCCATGAGAGAAGTAGAGTACATGGCAGAAACTCATGCTTGTAAGGAAGCCATTTGTCTTAAGAGGTTGTGTTCAGATGTTGGTTTTAATGCAGGACAAATTACTAGCCATTGTGATAGTTAGAGTGTGATTTTCTTAGCAAAGAATCCTACTTTCCATGCCAAAACAAAGCACATTGATGTTCAATTTCATTTTGTTTGAGATATGGTAGAAAATGGGAAGGTGATGTTGGAAAAGGTTGACACTTTGAAGATTGTTGTTGATGCATTGACTAAACCTGTGGGCACAAATAAGTTCAGATGGTGTTTGGAGTCTATCAGCCTCTTGGCCCTTAGCAATTAAATCTTATCTTTCTATTGGCTCTTGTAAGGTGTTCGACAAGTGGGAGAATGTTGGGAATTAAGGTGTCTCAACCTTCGCAATTTCCTAGCAATGATATTTTAATTATGTATTTAGTTATTTGCTCAATTTGTATTTTACTTGCACATTTAGTTTTGGCATTTAGTTTGAGGTGGCATTGTGACATGTAATCCTACTTGTAATATGCCTTCAGTGGTCAAGTCAAACACATGTGGATTTGGGTGTCCCATTTGAGGTGGCACTAATATGCCATGTGTCGGCATCTTGTGGTATGATAGAGGTGTTATTGTGTATGACAGAATCTATGACATGTAAGAGCCAAGTATAGAGATTCTTAGGACAAGTGAAGACAAGTGTCGGTGAGTATCTTTGCATGAGAGTGTTTAGGTGGAAATTGGATTTGTTAATGTTTTAGTGTTTTGATGTTTAAATCCTCCTCTCCACTTTACATTCAAGGATCTAGGGTAGAGTGGCAAACACTATCATACATCGCTTTTGAGATGTAGGGAAACTTGGATTAGGGAATTTTATTATAAATTTCTCTTCTCTTATGCTCAATTGACCATTAAAACCCTAATTATGCAAATACGGCAATAAATTGACGAATAATAGAAAATGCTCTTGTAGACGGAAGTGAAATGGCAAATCATAGAATACTTGTTTTCGAGGTTCCAAGGTGGAATAGTCGGGGACACTAGAGTGGGCACCCAAGTCCAAGGTACCAGTTTCTTTGTAGGATCTAGACCTCCTTCCAACACTGATCAGCCTTGGAACTTCTATTTCTAGAAACTCAGCTGTGCAGGACACTAGAGAAAATGCCCAAGTCCTACAAATGCTCCGGTGTCCTGCTTCTCTTTAGATCCTGAATCCTTGATGTCTGCCAATCCTTCCTACAACTTCACTTTTCCCAAATATGACACCTGTAACCTGCAATCACAAGACTTGGTTTGGGAGTTGTGGTGTTTAGAGGCTTGCCTCAGTCAAGCCCTGGAGGACACTTAAGTCTCTGAACACCGTTATCAGATAGAGAGTGTGTGCCCTTGTAAAGCAGAGGCAAAAACCAAAGGAATTGATGATAAAAACACAATATAATATCACCTTGTAGTGAAGATCTCATGGGAGGAAGGTGCTCTTCATTCCATGAGGAAATTGATGCTCAAATATGAAAACAAACACATAAACCACACAAGTCTACTCTTGCAACACAATGAAAGCGTTGAATCACCTTGAGAACACTTGAACATCAGAATTGCCATCTAGTCTACAAATGAATGCACAAACATGCTTTTATATACAATTACAAACACTCCCGCTGAAATTTTCGTAATTCAAACTTACCGTGTCATCAAAGGGACCAAATAACAGTCACAAACTGACATCTGGTGATTAAGGCTGCCCTAAAATAGGGCAAGACTAGGGCATGGGTGCCCAAGTCCTCCCCCCTATTTAGGGTAGGGTACAGCTCAAGGGGTCCTCCTAGGTCCCATTTGTCATGTTACCTAGGGCTCATTCCATTAGGATGCCAAAATATGAACTAAGATGTCCTAAATGCATGTAAAAGACCTGGGAGCTAAACCTTATGAGGGAAAAGCCCACAAGGGGATATTTTTTGACATTACATTTAGCCCCAACTTTAATGTATGTATAAATGTGAGGCCAATACATGCATTAAAGTAAGGTCACAAACATAGTGTAGTTAGGGTAAAATTACAAATGAGGGTAAATGTATAATCAACAATGATAAAGCCCTAACAATGCACAATGAAGCACAAGACAACATGAAAATCAAAATAACAAATGTAAATGCAAACTGATCTCCATGCTATGCTCGATTTATCTCCATTGCTCTTCTCCACCTCACATGAGCATGCAAGATTTTGAAGGATTATTGTTGGAGGAATGTTGGGTGCTCACTTCTGCAGCATAACATTAAGATGAAGATGATAGAATGAATGATAGATGAAGGATGCAAAGGCTCTAATGATATTTCGACAGCATGTGGATACTTGAGGATCAATGCATCTTAGAAAATTTGGCAGAATAAGGGTACTTGAGGCTCAATGCATGCTAATGGCTTGTGAGGGGTTTGATTTATAGGAAAGGCTTGGTTCAAATAGATGGTTGAGATTAAAAAGCTAAATGATTGATGTGGACAGCTAGGATTGATTAGGTATTCCCACTTTTCAAGGGAGTTGTAGTCATTTGACAACTGGAGGGAGGATAGGGCTCATGTGTGCTTGTGTACATAAAAAAGTACTACATATAAAAGATATTAAATAAAAGGCTATAGTACCACTTATTTAATTAATTGGCTAAGTAGGATAAGGATGGGATTGAATGGGATTTTAATTAAATAAATAAAATTTATTTAATTAATTGGCTAATGGAATAAGTGGGGTTAAGAGTGGGATTTAAGACAAAATGCTACATGATGTCTGACTGATGTATTTGACTAGGTGTTGCTAGACATGAACAAAGTTGGGACAAATTTGGGTGTCTACATTTTGCCCCTCTTTGAGATGATGTTCGAGATGATAAGCTTTATGTCGAGTAACATCATTTCAAAGAAGCTAAGGTATGGATAGAGGAAAAATATATGGGATGATGATGTAAGGATATGATGATGATGGAAAGATAGGATGATGATGCCCCTCGAGAGGTTAGGCGGGTTGGACAAACACGGGTAGGCTCTCGAAGAGAAATGGCTTGGCTGCAAAAGAAAGATAAGGGGATAGATAGGAGAAATGGATGATGTGTTATGCTGCAATGAATGTGAGCAACCATGATGTTTGATATAGCACTAGACGTTATGCACCAAGGTATAAGGACCAGGGTGACGATGTGTCTCATGCCCCAGCATAATACAACCTTGTCTGGATACAAGATATGAATATTAGCTAGAAATGATAAAGATTTGATGCAAATGCAAGATAAAAATGATAACACACACAAGAAAGCAAGCAAGCATGCACAAATGATACAAAAACAAATAAGGTATTGCCCCTGTCAAGCTGTAAACCAATGATTGGTTGTTGATTGATGATAGTTGAGAGTGTTGTCATTGTGGGGAAAGCTATATGCCTAGATCAACACAAGCTTGTTTGCTTAGTTGATTGGCTGATTGGCTGATTGATTTAGCTTACAACAAGGCTAGGATCAAGACCATTGATTGCGTTTGGATAACTTGGATTGCTTGATGAACTTGATTGGTATGGATTAAGGATGGGCTTGCATTTGGATCTTTGTTTGGAATGATTTGAAGATAATGAAATGATGGATGAAGATTGATTTGATTTGATGAATTGATTTGATGGTTGGATGAATTTGATAGTTAATAGTTGATTTGATTGGATATGTGATTTGCTTTGATTTTGATGATGATGAATTGCTATAAATGGATTGATTAAATGATAGATTGATTGGAAGAAGTTGTTTATTGATGATGTAGAAGATATATGATAGAAGAAATGATGAGAGGAGAAAGAGGAAAATCGCCTATGCTTGAATCTGGGCACTTCCTTCGTACTCCAGACTGCCTACATACCCTGTATCCATGGGATCAAGGCACTTAACGATGGAAATGAGATGTAGTTCTGATGTTTTATTGATGAGATGATGAAAATGGATTGATGAAATGTTGATGATGGGATGATATGTGGTGGATTGAGCTACTTTTGATTTGCTGAAGCAATTGGATTTATTTTGATTGGATTGGATCATTGAATTGATTTGCTTTGGTGTTGATGCTGATGATTGATAGGATTTATTTTGATGGTTGGCTTGATGTGCTTTGGTTGTAATGTTTGCTATTACTGGGTTGATTGTTTTGATGATTGGATTGTTTTGAATGATGATAGTGATGGTGTGATGATTAGAGTGTCCACTCAATCTAAGTAGAAGCAAGTGTTCTTAGTATGCTCAAAGGATGTAAAACAAACAAGGTATTGCCCTTGTCAAGTCATAAACCAATAATTGATTGATTGTTTGATTGATAATGATAGATAGTGTTGTCATTGTGGGGAAAGCTATATCCCTAGATCAACACAAGGATGTGGGAATGATATATCCCATTGATGATGATTGATTGATTGAGCTCATGACAAGAGTAGGATCAAAACCTGTTGATTTGATTGGATAATGTTCCTTGATTGATTAGCTTGCTTGATATGGATTAATGTGAGTTGGATTTAAGATCATTGCTTAGATTGATTTGATTGATATGATTGGCAGAAGTGATTGATTGAAATGGATGAATGAATGTTATTGATAGGAAGAATTGATGATGATGATGATTTGATTTTGATTTGAATGTTGATGGAGTGGATTGTTTTGGGGGATGTGATTGGTTTGATCGTATTGCTTGGATTTTTTGTTGGATATTTGATTTTTTGGATTTTTTTGAGATATTTTGATTTTTTTGGATTTTTTGAGGATATTTTGATTTTTTTTGGATTTTTGAGAATTTTGAATGTCAATGGATTTACAATTTGGGTAGCCTTTATGCTTGATACCAATGATAAGGGAAATCCAAGTCTAGGTACAAGGATGGATAAAAGGATTGGATCATAGTAGATGTGACGGCAAGATCATGAGAGTTGGATGGGATGGAAGGTTCATGAGAGTTGGATGGATAGAAGAGAGGATAGGCCATATAAGGGATGGATGTTTGCCTCATGATAAACAGATAGGTAGTCTATAGTGGAAAGCTCATGATAAATAGATGGGGATAAGCTATGAGATGGAAAGCTCATGATAAGGATATGCCATAGTGGATGGATCATAAGGGAGCTAGGATGTGATCTCCAAAGGCTATGTTGCATAGGAAGAACTTGCCCCATTCTAGGTGGTAATGCTTAGGATTTTTTGCATGACACATGATGGATTTTACATTGCAAGGCTCATGACAATGGGATGACATGATGGATTGGTTTGAATGGGATGGATGAATGGTCAATGGATAGGACTTGGTTTGGAAAGAAGGTATGTCAAGAAATATTCCAACATGTTTCAACATTTTGCCTTTATGTCTTCATCAAGATCAAAAGGTGGAAGGATGGGTAAATGGGTTCAGTAGGATAGGCATGTTTATGTAATGGCTAAGGATGGCAGGATGGTATGGTAATGGTAGGATAGGATAGGATGGAAAATGTTATAATGGGATGGATAATTTGGAAATGGATAGGTTGGATGAGACAATGTGCCCCCAAGTGTAAGTGACATGGAAGATCAACCTAAACATGACGCCTGTTTGCCAGGTTTTCATCATGGTACTTATCCAAGGCCCCTGTTTACCAGGTTTTCACCATTGGATGAAGGGATTTCTCTTTACTTTTTTTGATTTTTTTTTTGCTTCTATTTTTTTAATTTTTTTTGCTTTTAGATTGGTTGACAATTACACATGGCGCTTGTTTGCCAAGTTTTCACCATGGTAATAGATAGGAGGGACTCAAATGTTTAGTGCTATGGGGGTTGATAGTGTCCCTTTAGAGATTGATGATGTCTTCACATGGACCATGTCATTATGCTCATAGATGTTGATAAGGGATTGTGTGGATGGGAGATGGATTAGGTAGATAGTGGATGATGAAATGGATTATGAAAGGTTCATGCAAGGATAGATGGATGGGGATAGTGGATTATGAAAGGTTCATGCAAGGATGGATGGATGGGGATAGTGGATTATGATGTCGATTATGAAAGGCTTATGCAAAAGCATGGACCATAGGAAGGTGATTGAGGAGATATGTAGGATAATGGATGGAATATGGGGAGATGTAGTTATGTGGTAATGTTTTGGAATGGAAGGGAACCATGACCAATGGTTGCACACACCGTGATAAACATTGAAGCTTTTGGTGAGATGGTGGTGTAGGAAGCAATGGAGATGTTTGCTTAGGAGATGGTTGATGTAAGCATTTGGGAACCCACATAGATTTAGTATTTTTAGTGCTTTTGTTTTGCTTGTGGGATGTTTGAAGGGAATGGAAGGTTTGGATGGATATAGGCTCTTGGATGGATATAGGTGATTGGGATTCTTGAGATGTGGATGAGGATGCCTCATTTGACTTGCTAGCTATTTGCTTAGGAACCCAAACCACTTTGATTTTAGGCTTTGCATTTGGAGGTAAGGACTTGGATGGCTGCTTAGATGAACTTTGCTTTGAATTTGATTCTTTATGTCCTAAGGTATGAAGACCTTTAGGATTTTTGGAAGGACTGTTAGCTTTATAAGTAGAGGCATCAAAATTTTTGCTTTTGAATCCCATGGGGTGGGTGGAGTGGATGGAATGATTGGAAGCTTTATGCTTAAATGATGTGTGCTTTTGTTGGTCATGATTAGGGATGTAAGGATACTTATGAATGATAGGTATGTTAGGTGTTGGAAGCAATGGTGGCAAGGTGGATGGAGGGATATTTGGAGTTGGTAAAAGTGGAGGCATAGTGGATGGCAAAAGGTGTACGGTCACATGCTTTTGACATTTATAGGATGATGGAGGTGGAATGGCTACATATGTTTTGGGTATATGATAGGATATAGGATGGTAAGTGGTAGGTTTAGGATGCATGAAGGGATTACCAACATCTTGGCCTTGTTTACCTTGGGGTGTATATCCAAGGCCATATGAGCATGGAGGGATCTTGACATGAATTGGATCCAAAATACCTTGTTCATAAAGGCCTAGGCCTTTGCCTTTGTAGTTCATGTTTTGGAGGATACGATTAACTATGAGACTAGAAGTGTTTTGGGAACTAGACTTGAGTTCTTTATTGGATGGAGAAGGTGAAGTGGATAAAGGTCATTGTTGTCCTAAGGAAGAACACTCATGTATAAGGGTGGTAAGATCAATAGGACATGATGGTGGACTTGAAGTGGAATCAATGGTGGATGTGGAAGGAGGATCATTAGGATCTTGATTAGCATTGTGTTCACTATGATCCAAGTTATTTGTTTGATCTTTTATGCTTACTTGGGGGACAAGTGTCTCATCATGACAAGTAGATGTTTGCTCATTATGGATAGGGCTAGATAGCGGATGACTAAGAGCAATTTGGATATCTTGCTCATGGATGTATATAAGATTATGGATAGGATCAAGGTGCTCATGGATGGCTTCTTCATAGGTATCATCTTGATCATAAAGAAGGTAAATGTTATGGATGGGTTGGATGAAAGTGTTTTGATCTTGAGTTAAACTAGGGCTTAATGTTTCCACATGCTTAGGATTAAACCTTTGACATACCTCTTGGGTTGCTTGAATGGAAGTGGATAACTCTTAGATAGGCTTGACATGTTCTTGGTCAACAACATGAGAACACGATGACTCTTGACTTGGGTTTGTGATAGGCTTGATTGTTTATGGGTCACATGATGGGCTTGAAAGGCTATGCATGTTAATGGAGAGCTCTTGGATAGGCTCAAGGACATGTGGACTATGTGAAGGAGTTGTAGGATTGGGCATGACCTTTGGAAGTTCTTTGGTAGGCTCATGAATAGGTGTTTGACATGGAGGTAGTTTATTCCTAGCTAGTAGCCAATGGATCACATCCTTCACAAGGGTATGAGTAGATGGGAAATATAATGGATGTATGATAAGGGTAGATGGCATTAGATTAGGATTAGGATTAGATAGAGGGATAATGGGATTGGATGGCTTAGGATTAAAGGGGGGTGATACATGGGATTTGAATGATGTGGCATGATTTCCCATTATAGGTGGGTACACCTTGTAAACAATTGGGAAAAATATTGGGCATTTATTTGTATTATGGCCTTTGGTCCTATGGTATGCACAATAATCATGTTCATCATATGGACTTTCTTCACATGGTTTGACTTCAGGAAGTTCAATGAGTTTTTGTTCAAGCATTCTTTATAAAACTATCTCAGCCGCATCCTTTGGTGAAGGATTAGAATGACATGGTGATGAAGTTAATGAAGGGCTTGGTGATTTGAAAGATGGAGGGATCAATGGACTGGGAATGGGATCACATGGTGGTGTTGGGATAGGACTTGTTGGCTCATGTGTTGGCATGGGATTGGATGGTGGAGGCCACTTTAGATTGGTATCTCCCTTGTCAAAGGTTATTAGATCTTGCATAGGATAACTTGGACTTGGATGTGCTTCTTGTTGGAGAGGTGGACTTAGGTCTATCAATGGTGCTTGATGGTCTTGTTGAAAAGGTGTACTTGGACCTGCTTGATTTATGTACAAAGGGCTATTTGGACTTGTATGTTGTTCTTGTGATATCATTTGATTGCCTTGTGGATGGGCTTGGTAGTGCATTGGAATGGTGGTATGAGGGATTGGATAAGCTTGAGGTGGAGGTTGATAGGTTGATGTGGCATTGACTTGATGTGTAGATAGATGAGGTTGGTATGAAGTTAAGGTGGATGACACATAGGATTGAGGTGGAATTTGTTGAGGTTGGGATGGCATTTGGATTTGTTGTTGTGATATGATTTGTTGTTGTTGGAATTGTTGAATGGGTTGTTGTGAAGTGATGTGTTGATGTGGATAAGGGATAATATTAGAAGAAATGGAATAAATTGGTATCGAATTGGGTTAATGAGTGGATAGATATGATGGGATAGGTGCTAGATAGGATGGTCATTGGACTTTGCAAGTGGCCATGAGGTGTTGGATTTCTTCCAAGAGGCATTATATGTGTGAGGATTGGTTTGTTCGACATATATGAATTAGTTTTTGAATGCTTTGAAAGCTTTGCTGCTCTAAAGGTGATTGGCTTGCATGCATGTGGCGAAGCATATGAAGGAGCTTTTGGAGGTCCTCTAAGGTTGACATGATGTGACACAAGTGTTTAAGTCTTAAGTCCTTTTTGGCAAGTGCTTGGTTATGATTTGATGATGATGTGGCTTGTTTGGATGAAAGTGATTAGATTTAGATGTTGTTCGAAGAATGTGTAGGATGACTTGTCTTTATGTGTTTGGGTGTTTAGAGCTTGATGTGGCAATATTCAAACAAATGATTATGCATACACACACATGAATCACTCACACAAGACACATAAGCAAGTTTTAGTTTGGAAGAATGTGATGATGGTTAAGCAAGCACGTTAAGACACTTCAACAAGTCCTAGTAAGGCAAGGCCACTATCACAAGGAGATTCTAGTGAAAATCTAGGGGACCGGCACCCCATGAGCATCTAGCAAGCCACTTAAGACTTTAACTAACCCTACTAGGAGTTTAATATACACAAGGTATGCCTCCTTTCGAGTTAGCACTGTATGGTGAGCGCTAATACCAGTTAGACTTGGCTTTCGCCTTATCCTCTAATTTTTATAGCATACCGGATGAAAGTACTGCTTGAGGTCATTCCCTTGGAGTGGATACCAAGGCAGGCCTCTCTAAGGTTTAACAAAAGCAACACAAGTAAATGTTTTTGATCTCCAAGTTCATGTTAGGACATGAGGAGAGAGTTTACACATTTACTTGGTCACACTCACATGGGGTTCATTAACCTTAGAAATTCAATGTGTAGAAGACAATGCAAGCACTTGTTTGTTTTAAAGCCTAAATTTAAATGTGATGAAAGACAATGGTTTGTTTTAGCCCAATTTTTTGATGTGAATTTGCAAACAATTATTCATTTTATGCCCAAATCGAAATGTGTGATTCAAACAATGATTAAGATGAAAGATTAGAATGAGTGCACCTAATTATTTTTACTTTCCAAGTTGTTGTAGATGATTGATATTGCTACTGCTAAAGCTTCATATGATCACCTACAACATAAAAAAAATGATATTATAATGCAGGCATAAAAAATAAGCTCATCAGGCAAGGAAAATTGTAATTTTAGATGCATAGCTGAATTAGATTTGATTATTTTGATACATTTTTGGTTCAAAAATTAAAAAATTAAAGAAGAGACCCCTATTAGTTTTTAGAGAGATTTCTGAAAATGTAAAGAAATCAGAAAAATTCTTTGTTTTGCGCCCAGAAACGCTGATTTATGGAAACAGTATAGTCGACAAAGATCTAATTTTTTTGCACTATAAACGACCTCCAAATTAAATCTGTAAAACACAGACCCCATTAGAATTTTGAGGGCTTTCTAGAAATGTAAAAATTTCCAAAAAATTCACTAATTTGTGCCCATAATTGTGATTTTATGAAAAAACATAAAAACATGATAAATCCTGTAAAAATCATGATAAACTCAAAAAAATTTTGCTGTAGCTTTCTTATATCATGGACAAACTTCTACCAAAATCTTGTTGAAAAATTCCAAGCCGTTTGGAAGATATGATGAAATCTTTAAAACCTAGGGTTTTGTCCAAAAAGTAGCAGATCTGCAACAAAAAGTTAATTAAACCTGCAAAACTCAACAATGGGGGTTATATAAATGCAAATTTTTACTACAAAAACCTGAAAAAAGATCAAGCGAAGTGAGTCCCATCGGGCATGCCAAATGTAGTTAGGGTAAAATTAAAAGTGGGAATACCTAATCAATCCTAGCCGTCCACATCAATCATTTAGCTTTCTAATCTCAACCATCTATTTGAACCAAGCCTTTCATATAAATCAAACCCCTCACAAGCCATTAGCATGCATTGAGCCTCAAGTACCCTTATTCTGCCAAATTTTCTAAGATGCATTGATCCTCAAGTATCCACATGCTGTCGAAATATCATTAGAGCCTTTGCATCCTTCATCTATCATTCATTCTAGCATCTTCATCTTAATGTTATGCTACAGAAGTGAGCACCCAACATTCCTCCAACAATAATCCTTCAAAATCTTGCATGCTCATGTGAGGTGGAGAAGAGCAATGGAGATAAATCGAGCATAGTGGAGATCAGTTTGCATTTACATTTGTTATTTTGATTTTCATGTTGTCTTGTGGTTCATTGTGCATTGTTAGGGCTTTATCATTGTTGATTATACATTTACCCTAATTTGCAATTTTACCCTAACTACATTTGGCACGCCCGGTGGGACTCACTTCACTTGATCTTTTTTGCAGGTTTTTTTAGTAAAAATTTGCATTCATATAACCCTAGCAATGCACAATGAAGTACAAGACAACATGAAAATCAAAATAACAAATGTAAATGCAAACCGATCTCCATGCTATGCTCGATTTATCTCTATTGCTCTTCTCCACCTCGCATGAGGATGCAAGATTTTGAAGGATTATTGTTGGAGGAATGTTGGGTGCTCACTTCTGCAGCATAACATTAAGATGAAGATGATAGAATGAATGATAGATGAAGGATGCAAAGGCTCTAATGATATTTTGACAGCATGTGGATACTTGAGGATCAATGCATCTTAGAAAATTTGGCAGAATAAGAGTACTTGAGGCTCAATGCATGCTAATGGCTTGTGAGGGGTTTGATTTATAGGAAAGGCTTGGTTCAAATAGATGGTTGAGATTAAAAAGCTAAATGATTGATGTGGACGGCTATGATTGATTAGGTATTCCCACTTTTCAAGGGAGTTGTAGTCATTTGACAAGTGGAGGGAGGATAGGGCTCATGTGTGCTTGTGTACATAAAAAAGTACTACATATAAAGGATATTAAATAAAAGGCTGTAGTACCACTTATTTAATTAATTAGCTAAGTAGGATAAGGATGGGATTGAATGGGATTTTAATTAAACAAATAAAATTTATTTAATTAATTGGCTAATGGAATAAGTGGGGTTAAGAGTGGGATTTAAGACAAAATGCTACATGATGTCTAAGTGATGTATTTGACTAGGTGTTGCTAGACATGAACAAAGTTGGGACAAATTTGGGTGTCTACACATAGGAAACACATCAAGCATGGAGAAGACACAACAATCACATAGAAAATAGTAACAGACATGCAAAACACAAAGAAGACAGTTACAGTCACTCAAAACATGGAGAAGACAGTCAATGCATAGAAGACACATTAATGCATGGAAGACAGACATGATTTCTTTTCCTTCATTTCTTTCTTTCATATATATGAAATGCAGATGCAAGTACTGGAAAGTAAACAAACCTCCCATAATATAGGATGCACTACCCTAGGGCACAGGTCTCTGTATATATGGGGAAACACACACACAAGACATGCAAAACCTCCCAAAATGTAGGAAGCACTACCTGAGGGCACTGGTCTTTGCATATGGGGCAACAAACATGCCACACAAAACAAGCATGCCAAAACACACACTTGAAGACACAGAGAAAACACGGTAGTTAAGTGATGGAGTGTACCTATTTCTAGGACCAACACCATCTTAGGCATATTAAGGCACACACCGATGATTGGTCTTCAACACAACAATCGTCGAAGACACGTTTAAGGGTTGAGTTAGTTATAGAACTGCTCCCCGCCTCCGCAGAGGACTTTTGAAAATGACAGGATGTGCAATTTGCTCTGAGAAATACACAATCCCCACCTCTACAGAGGGCTTAAGAAAAAGGATATGCTCAATATCCCACCTCCGCAGAGGGCTTACATGATTGATTGATTGATTGCAAACAAACTCAGGATGTATGATGCACTACCCTAAGGCGTAGGTCTTTGCATTTGAGGTCAAACACATTGCTAACATCTATAACAGACAACTTACCTTATATATGCCCCCACCTTAAAGTGGTTGATATCAATTATCGATATCAAGCACATTAAGGTAGGAATAAAACACACAAGGGATCACTGACTATTGCAAAGCCCATGCCCCTCGGAGGTGACATATACTTTACAATTGTCAAATATTCCCACAAACACATCCCTACAAGAAACATGTTAGTGTATACTAAATCATGATAAACAACCACATCAATGCATATGATTAACCACACAAAGAGCCAAGGTTATACAATGAATTTGGAGTTCGAGGATAACCATGGGGCTATATCATGAAGCTCTCCAAATCAAGTACCGCCAAGGCCAGATTCAAAGACAAACAAAGGTGCATGAATCAGCAGTATTGTTAAGGTTTGTAAATGCGATAGAAACATCATAAAATTCACTACGCGGAAAGCACGAGTGCTTCCACTAACCAAACAACAGATAAAATATACAAGCCCATTGTTATATTAGGAACTAAGTCCATTTTTTGATTGCTCTCGAAAGGGACACTAGGTCCGCATCAGTATAAATATTTATCGTCATCCACCCGCTAGATGGAAACACTAAAGGAAGGGAAACAATAAATAAGAGAGGAGAAACAAGTGTCTTAGGGACAGTCATGTAGGAGGGTGCCCCCAGGTCACCAACTGCGATGCTATGTCTGTAAGACACAACACTCAACAATGAAATCAGAGAGAGAAATTTAGAAGAATGATGATACAAATAGAAGAAGGTCACGACAGAGGCGGTCTCCTGGTATCCCAAACCTTATAAGAGAATCAGGGGCCATCCCAGGAGGCCTAAACAACACATAGCACATCACAAGGGAAGAACATCACGAGAGAGATAAAATGTTGGAGATACTTACATGTAGGGTCTTCGTATTAGATCTTGGAGCTTGTGAACCTCTTGGAGAGGTATTCGATCATATTTAATGCAAAAATTTGAGTGGTTCTTATGAAAGTCTTGTTTGTTATCATATGATGCTTGTTCCTTAAATCCTTGTTTAAATGAGACTTTTTATTTCTTATGAGGTGGAGAACCACTATTATTTCTAACTATTGATTGTCATTTTACTCTTTTCTGATTTTTAGCGAATTTTCTTTGTTGAATCTTTCTAGAATGGTAACAGGAATCATCTTGTACCATCGTACTCATGTGTATCGATTGTTGTTCTTATTTTTCTAATGCATTTCGATTATCTCCCAATCCATATAAGGATAATGGAGGAGGAATCTCAGCATAAATTCCATTTCTTTATGGATGAAGAAGATTATCCCCTTGTTTCTTATCGACTTCAATCATTCCCACGATACTATCATAGTCCAAGTAATCATATTCGTCTGCTTCCACTAGACCCTGTTCCACCATATTGTTTTTAATATGTTTAGGGAAAGGATTAGTGAAGATCTGTAAGTTTTGATTTGGTAGAGCAATTGACTTATTTCCATTATCATTCACACCCAATACCTAGATGACATTTGAATCAATAAGGTCTTGTATCTCATGTTTAAGATGCATACATCGTTCAGTGTCATGTCCTTGCATTTGATGATAATGACAAAAGGTGTTAGCATCGAAGTAAGGTCCTTGTTTACTAGGATCAACAGGCTTGATCAGGGGAAGCTTCATAATGTTGCTACTCATAGCTTGGTTCATGATAGAATGATAGGACTCAGATATCAGAGTAAACTTTCTTGGTTGGTATGATTCTTTTTTTGGATTTGATATAGCTGAAACATTCAAAATGTTGTTTGTATTTGGTCCATTAATCTTGATGAAGTTCCTATTATTATTGTTTCTCTTAAAGTTCTTTTGTGATTATCCACCTGTGGATTGACCAACTTGAGCCGATGAGTTTTGGTTTTCATACTGACTAGACGAAAGTTAATAATCATGAAGGGCGGTACATAAATGTTGAAAGGAGCTGTACTCCATCAAGAGGATCTTATCATGAATATTAGGTTGTAGAGTTGTAATGAATATCTTTTGAACATCCTCATCTTTCATCTGGTATTGAATCTATGCATAAAGTCCTTGATACTGACTAATGAATTCAGTCAACTTTTCTTTGGGACCTTGTTTGCATTGAACCAAGTCAATAAGGGTGACTTGGGGTCCGATATTTGCTTGAAAATGTTGTAAAAATTGATCAATCAACTGCGAAAAGGAGTGTATTGAATTTGGAGGCAACGAGCAAAACCATTCTAAAGTAGTATCTTTGAGAGATCGCGGGAAAAGTTTTGCTGACAAATCCTCTTCAAAATAAAAATCACTACACAGCTATAAATGCTACCACATGAATATTAGGATCACCTTTTCCACCATATTTTTCAAAGTGGGGAGTCTCAAACCTCTCAGGCATAGGAGTTCTCAAGATTTCATAGAAAATGGGATTACGAGCATGGTATGTTGGTAGACTAGGCTGCGACAAATTTGTCAAGTTTGTTACCTTTTATTGTAAAGTAGTCATGCCCTGTAAAGGTTGGTTTAGGATGGCATCATTTGGAGATGAGGTTTGTTGTGAGGATTTAGAACCAAAGTGAGGAGGTGAATGAGCTTGAGATACTACAAGTAGTGGTTGTGGATAAGTTAATGGTGGTTGGATATAATGATAGGCGGAAGATGGTTGCAAGTAGGTAATAGGTGGTTGGAAATGAGTGGAGTAGATAGGTGGTTGACAACAATTATGCATAGAGGAGGTCCCTTTAGGAACCAAATTTTGATAATCAAATCCCACAGCTTTGTAATTAGTGCCATTAGATACTCCAATACCAGTGGTAGCATTACTACAAGCATTTGCATCAGTTGTTAAGATTGTTGATGTAAAAGTCAATATTCTCGTAGATGGTATATGTATGGATACTTGAGTATGAGATGCTAATAAAGTGTTATTTATCACTTGTGCACATTTGGTCACTGGCATGATATTGGTTTGTACAATGTGTGCTAGACCATGAATTGCATTTACATCATATTGTCCCTCTTTTATCAATTCTCTTATATTATGAATTGTAGGGACAACTTCTTCATCTATTCTCTCATTTTCCATAAATGATTGAAATTCAGCTAACTCTTTATCCAATTTCTCAATTTTCTCATCAGATACATATCTTGTTGCCTCAATAGTATTATCAACATCATGAAAAGTTTGTTCTTCCATTGTGGTTGGAGGATGTATAATATCTTGCACAATTTGAGTTTCTCCCTTTGTAACGAAGGTGTTCAAAGTACCAACTTCTTCAAGAGCACTAGATCCCATTAACCTTTTACTTCTTCTCAAATGGATACTAATTTTAGGACAATGGGTCATAAAGTTTATGCAAAAGCACATGACACTCAATGCACAAAGTAAGATGACAAACCCTAAGAGAATGATATGTTTGAAAGCCAAAAATGCTTTGAATTTTGTAGTTTTTCAATGCAAATGAATGAATCAAAGGGTGTTGTAAGGATTTCAGTCAAGGCCAGCAAGTTATATGTCTAATATCCATCCAAAACAGTAAAAATATCCTGCTCAACACACCCTTGATGCGATTTCAAGTTAGTGCCAAGTCAAAATATAGTAAAAAATAGGTCAAAATAGGCAATTTTTTCACCAAAACTCAATGCAAAAGAGCATAACAAAGGGTGTTGTGAGGAAAATTATTGTGGAAAGCAAATAATATCAGTAATGTCAGCCACTTAGTGCCAAAATATCCAACACAACACGCTTTTAGTGCCACTTAAGGTAAAACCCTAGCAAAAATAGGCTATTTTTCACGGTTTTTCAATTCCAAGACCTAGAAAAAGCATTGTTGTAATGAATATCAGGAGGTAAAGCAAATAATATCAATGATATCAGTCACCTCTATCCATAAAATTGATCACAACACACTTGGAGTGCAAACTAGGTCAAACCCTAGGGCAAAAATAGCCAAAATGTGTAGTTTTTCACCAAAATTATCACTACAAGAGCTTGATAAAAGGGTGTTTTGAAGATTTTTAGGAGGGGTAGAAAACTATTACCCTGATAAAATCAAATTAATGCAAAAATACTCTTCACAACATACCTACGGTGTAAGTTTAGAGAGTCGACAAGGCCAAATTTAGTGAAAATCGTTGTTTTTGAAGCCCTAGGTTTGAGATGTTGAGACAAAATGCTATGTGAATGTTTTAAAGTCTAATTTATGATGGAAATGAATTACTCTCAGATCTTAAAATGATTTACAATATTTAATATGCAAAATGCCAATGTAAATTCAATGAAAATGCATGAAAATTGCTAGTTTCTGTTGAAATTTTCTATGCAAATATTTTAAATCTAAATGCAAATTTACACTAAAATTTAAGACTACAGCCAAATAAAAATTTGAATGAGCCTCTAAAATCAGTAGAAAAATCTAAAAGAAGATTTTGCCTACTAACTCTAGATTTTGGAATTACTAGGTTATATGAAAATTGTCAAAATTTCTACAAAAACCCTAACAAATTAATAATAAAAATGCAATGCAAATATCTAAATTTTTGTGTTTTTCTGTAGTTTATATCAAATCTGATGCAAAAGTCATGAATTAGGAAAATTTAGAAAGAATTGATGCAAATTAGTAAGCCAAACAATGCAATTGTTTTGTATTTTTCAAAATTTTCAATTTTTTTGAAGTTTTCTCAATGCAATAAAATGAATGAATGAATGAAATCCAAATCTGAAGAGACACACTCAACAAGTTGCAATTTAAGTCCAAAAACATGGGTTCACCAAAATATTTAGGTGAAAAATTGGATTTGTCAATGTTTTAGTGTTTTGATGTTTAAATCCTCCTTTCCACTTTACATTCAAGGATCTAGGGTCGAGTGGTGAGCACTATCATACCCTAGATCACTTGTGAGATGTAGGGAAACTTGGATTCAGGAATTTAATTATCAATTTCTCTTCTCTTATGCGCAATTGACCATTAAAACCCTAATTATGCAAATACAGCAATAAATTGATGAATAACAGAAAATGCTCTTGCATATGGAAGTGAAATGGCAAATCAGAGAATACATGTTTTTAGGGTTTCAAAGTGGAATAGTCAGGGACACTGGAGCGGGCACCCAAGTCCAAGGTACTAGTTTCTTTGTAGGATCTGGACCTCCTTCCGACACTGATCATCCATGTAACTTCTATTTCTAGAAACTTAGCTGTGGAGGACACTAGAGCGAGCGCCCAAGTCCTAGAAATGCTCTGATGTCCTGCTTCTCTTCAGATCCTGAATCCTTGATGCTTGCCAATCCTTCCTGCAACTTCACTTTTCCCAAATGAAACACCTGTAACCTACAATCACAAAACTTAGTTTGGGGGTTGTGGTGTTTAGAGGCTTGCCTCAGTCAAGCCCTGAAGGACACTTATGTCTTTGAACATCATTATCAGATAGAGAGTGTGTGCCCTTGTGAGGCAGAGGTAAAAACTAAATGAATTAATGATAAAAACACAATATAATGTCACCTTGTAGTGAAAATCTCATGGGAGGAAGATGCTCTTCATTCCATGAGGAAATTGATGCTCAAATCTGCAAATAAACACATAAACCACACAAGTCTTCTCTTGCAACACAATGAAAGCCTTGAATCACCTTGAGAACATTGAAACATCACAATTGCCATCTAGTATACAAATGAATTCCTAAACATGCTTTTATATGCAACTACAAACACTCCCTCCAAGATTTTCGTAATTCAAACTTACCGTGTCGGCAAAGGGACCAAATAACGGTCACAAACTGACACCCAAAAATTAGGGCTGCCCCAAAATAGGGTAGGAATAGGGTGTGGGTGCCCAAGTCCTCCCCCCTATTTTGGGTAGGGTATAACAAAAGGGGTCCTCCTAGGTCCCATTTTTCATGTTACCTAGGGCTTATTCCATCGGGATGCCAAAATATGAACTAAGATGTCCTAAATGCATGTAAAAGACCCAGGAGCTAAACCTTATGAGGGAAAAGGCCCCAAGGAGACATTTTCTGATGTTATAGAGAGAAAGGCATCTTTAGGCACCCAAGTTGGGATATGACATGTTGTAAGATGAATATGCTATATTTAGTCTTGTATGAGGGATTCTCTTACAACATTTAAGGTTTTTATGTTGGGAAAATCTATGATAGCTGTAAGATGCATAAGAGCATTTGTCATAGTCTATTTGTAGCATGGAGCGCTCTATCCTTGGGAAGTCAAATCTGCCATGTTATGACAAATGTAAGAGAGATAGTTACAGCTTGGACAAGTGTCCTTTGATGTGGTAAAATGGCCATGTGGCCAAGATGGATGCCTATCTCTAGAGACTTCTTAATATTGCCTTGTAATCTCTATATATTGCATAGTTTGGAGTTGTAGTTGTATAGTGTTTGTACAGGTACTGTTATGCTACCAGAATCACTCCAAAAATGACATTTGAAGACTCTTGGAAAAACTTGCATTGCAAGTGTATTGTAAACACACCATTGTTTTGATAATACATTGTGTAGGTTTTAGAGTGTGGGTTTTTTTACCTGAAAAGATTTTCCCCTTGATATATCTTGTGTTACTTTCTTTATGTGTTGTGTTGCTACTGTAATCTTTATGTTATAGGTTTAACATTTCTACAATTGTAAAGATTAAAAAAAAATTGCATACTATTCCCCTCATTACATTGGTGTAGGAAGTGTGTTCCGTGTACCTTGCTTCCTTTCACTATTTTTACAAACACTTCTCCAATAATGACTACAACTAGTGTGGGTGCAATTCCTTCTACACAAGCAATGGGTTCTAATCCAGATGCTTATTCATCGGTGCTTCCTCTATGTCTCTCAGCCTACACTCCAAAGAGAAAAAAGCAAGCCATCTCTACAGATGACTTCGATTTTGAGAAGTTAGTACTTGTTAAAGCAAAGACTCAAAAGAATGCCAAGACTCTTTCCCAACTACTAGAAGACAAAGGTCATAAGTATGTGGAAATTGCTCAACGTCCACCAGATGCTACCATTGAGGATTTCAACATGAGTGATTATTCCATCTCTAGGATTGAACTAAGGAAAATTACTCATGAAAGTGCCAAGGCGAATGTTCAGTCAACTCTTAATTCTTTGATTCTGAAATTTGATCTTGAGAGAGAAACGAAGGACCAATACAAGGCAAGAGATGAGAAACTAGCTACAGTAATAAGGAAGATCACCTTGTCATCTAAATCAGTGGCACCTGAGGCAATCACTATAGAGGACCTTGTTATCCATAAAGTATAAAAGACTCATGCCAAGGGAAGAGTGGTTGAAGAATATCTTGAAAGAATGCATGCACAAGGAGTGTCTCTTCTGACAAGTGTAGCTAAGAAGAAAAGCAAAATGGAAAAGATACAATCTGAGCTGGATGATTTGGTTGTTGCAATATCTCAAGACATTGAGTACTTGGATACTAGTCTTGAGAAGTGGACTGATATGAAGAAGCTAAAGGTGAAAACTTTGGTATCAATTGGCATTATTTCAAATCATGAATCTTATGTACAAAACCAAAGAGTCACTGATTCACTGAAGTAATATTTTTAAAGAATTGATCAAAGATTTAGAGAGTGCTAGGGAACTAAGTGAGGATAGCAATGTGGATCTTCTACACAAATTGGAGGAACTCCCATGTAAGTTGACAACTGATGATCATCATTTTCTTCCTGCTGATAAGATGATCCAAGAATTTAAGAGTATGGTTCAAATGGATTTTGAAGAGAAAGCTTTTTTAGTTGCTTCCATGGATAATCTTTTGGACAATCAATTAACTCAGGATAATCTGAAGGCTAAGTTGACAATTCATGAAAAGGCAGCTACTGTAGTGAAATATGCAATAATCAGAGCTCAAGTGATTTCCAAAAACACTTTTGGTCCTAACAACCTAGAAATGAAAACATTGTTCACCATGTACGCATATTTTTTGAAGAAGAATGGGAGTGCAAGTTAATTCAAGTTTTCATGCCTTAGTATATTTTTGTAGTTTCATATGTACTTTGTTTTTAGTTTTGGACATTTTTACATGTCTTTTTTCAAGATGAAATTACATGTAAAAACAAGGAAGGTCCCAAATCAATAAGGACTCTTCTTTTGAATAAGTCAAGTTAGTTGTATTTTCCCTATTTTTTCTCATGGCCTCTCACTATAAATAAAGAGGGCCTCTTTGTAATTTATCATCTTTTATCTATTGCAAGAAAACTCTGCAGAATTGTAAAGCAAATTGAGACTTTGTGTTCATTTGTATAAATCAATTTTCAAAGCAATTATCAATATAAGAAGAGCAAGTTGGTACCCAATCTTTGTGTTGGATATTATTTGTTGAGTAATAGAATTGTTCTTACATCTTTTCTATTTCCTTATCATTGATAAGTGATTGAGGTGCATGCGTATCAAGTGATTAAGAGATATTCCAAATCTGATTTTAGTAGACTTTGAGCTGCATTATCATTTGTGGAAATTGTGATCAGTTTGTAATATCTTGGGATACATTGAAGACTTTGAGCTGCATTGTATTCTAGAATCCTCTTTTTCATTCAGCATAAGAAGCAACATAAAACTTTATGTTTTTGTGGGTTTCTTCATGGTTCAAATACGCTGGTGTTATTTTGGTTATTCTTTTGTATAACTGGATTACATATTGGTTATCATTGCTCTGAGATAGTAACTTGTATAATTCATATGATATAAGTCTTATATTAAGAATTGCAAACATTATTTTTGAAAAAAAGAGAAATAGATGAAATGGAATCACCCAGAAATTAGTCTTTAGTGTAAATAGGCTTAATAAGTTATCAATTTCTTTTAAGTTTGAAATAAGAGGGAGCCTCCCCTTGCTGAGAGGAGAGATTTATCTCATCACACTATGGTTGATATAACCATTTTGTCTTCAGTGAGTTGATGACAAAATATTCACCCAACAAGACTTGATCAGGAAATTAGGGCTTGTACTTGGGTGCTTATGCCCTTGTCCTATCCTATTTCCCAGGGTTTTGAATTTTGGAGGGATGTTAGCTCCTACCATACATTCTGGGAATCCATTTTGGAAATTTTATTTTTCACGTGATGTCAACATCTTATCTCAAAATTTGAAATTCCTAAGGTTAGATATTTAAAGACATTTGAAATCATTTTATTATGCACAAGATAGATGTAAGCTTTATGCCAAAACTTTGCCAAAATTACCATTGAAGATCAATGATTTGTTGAAGCTCTTGAAGTTATTTGAATTTACTATCATGGAGATAATGGATGGAGATTAGGAATCAAGATCTTTAGACTATCTTGCTCTTCCTAGGGTTTGTACACCTTTTGCATGATCAGGAGAAGAGTTGAAGCCTCCAACATCGAGCATGGGAATCCTCCATGGATATGGCTGCCTCTCCTTCTTGTTCATGCAAGTCTTAATTTATTTCATCTCCTTGAGGTGAAGTTGTGTTTGTTCATTGAGCAAATTGTTGATCTTTCCTTGATTCTTGAGTCATCTAATGTTTTATATTTCTGCATACACATTTGTTAGATGAACACACACATCTACAGATCTTTGTCTTTAGCTATTGTTGAGGTAGAAATACTGAAAATGGGACTTGACTGAGGCAAGATCATATATAGCCACAACCATCTTTCTCCTCCTTTTTCTTTTGTAGGTTAAATTTGTTGAGATTAGGCTGAAAGGAGCAATAGGAAGATGAGTATTACAGACACAGTTGCCATAGAGTTTTGGATTTTGAGATTGCGAGACTTTTGGGACATTTCCCTAGGCACCCTAGTCCAACTGGGTGATTTCTTCAAGATCAGGAAGCCTTTGAAGATTGTTAGATAACTGATATAGAAGATTCTAATAGTCAAGAATTTCTAGGACATTACCCTAGGTGCCCTAGTCTATCAGAGCCTTTATTTCTGGGTACATTTTCTCTGTACTGTGTTCTCTGCATTTTTGTGATCATTTTATTTGTATCTGTGTCAGAAAGTTAGTTATTATAGTTTGATTGGTAATTTAGGGTTTCATGCTTAATGAAAGATATTAGCTTGTAAAAATCTAATCAAAATAGCCACATAGACCTAATTAGCAGGAAAAGGGAACATAGGAAATCAGTAGTTTATCCCTTAAATTATTCCTTGCTTCCCTAATGCTTTAGTGTGTGAAAGTGTGGGACTTGAAGTCTTCTATCTTGATTCCCCATTTTTCTAAGTAAACAATTATCTACTATAGTGGTAGAATATATTGTTGCAGCATCTTGTTGCACATGGGTGTTATGGATGAAGCAAACATTGAAGGATATCAAATTGTCATATGATGAACTTATTTTTATCATATGTGATAATACAAGTACTATCGACATTTCAAAGAATATGATGATGCATTCAAGGATAAAGCATATTTCAATCTGGTATCACTTCTTAAGAGAAAAGGTTGCAAAGAATGAGGTGAAGTTGGAATATGTGCCTACCAAGAGTCAACTTGCAGACATATTTACAAAGGCTCTCCCTAAGGATACTTTTGAGTATCTTTGGTAGAAGTTAGGGGTTATTGCCCCTCCTCTTAACTAGATGCATAAGTATGTGCATCTATCTAGGAAGCATTTCAAGATATAATTTTTTGACCTAGACTGATGTTGATGCCTACCTCTTAGGGGGAGTAGGTAGAGATACTATTGGTTGGTATAGTCAGATGGAGCATATCATATGATCTTAAGGGGGAGAGTGCAGAAAAGTGAGAACAATGGAGATGAAGCAGATACTTGCTGGTGTTGTAGTAGTTGCCCTTTGTCATTGATGTCAAAGGGGGAGAGAGAGTCGAAGTGATTGAAAAACCATTGTGCAGAAAGGTGTGTGAAAAGTAAGAGTTGTTTCTGTTAGGGGGAGTAAGAGTTTCTTTAGGTCTTGATAGTTTTTCAAAGAGTTGGTGTTGCCATTAATGAAAAAGGGAGAGATTGTTAATAAAAACTTGTTGGTGTTGTCATTGATGTCAACTCCTAGCAGATGGTTCACTTGGTTTCCAAGTGCTTTTGAGAAAATTTGATAAAAAGATGTGCAATGTAACAGAGGTACTCTCAGTATTCTACACCACATTTCTTCCTATTTGAAGATATGCTTGTGCACTTTGGAAGTGTTGATTAGAGGTGTTCAGAGGTGTTATGTCCAGAGTTTGAGGTTCTAGATCATGTGGAAGTAGAAGATGTTTTTGACAGAATATTTGACTACAAAAGAGGGTGTCTAGAAGAAATGAGAATGCTACGCATTTCTCTGCATTGAGCTTTCCTATCCTTTTGTTCTAGGAGAGTGCTTATATTATCTGTATCCACCTTCCTTTGGAGTTTCCAATGTTGGGATGCCTGCAAGTGTAGTTCTTGTGTTGGTGATTAGTAATAATGTGTCCTGATGTGCATAATGAAGACATTCTTTGATTCAGATGGTTGCAATAGTGTTGTAGAAGTTTATGATGATGAAGAGTATTCTGGGAAGGTGTGTGAATGCTTTGGAGTGTCTCTCTAGTCTGCATGATGTTCTTGGACTTTAAGAAGAGTGGATATGGTCATTAGCTCAGGTTTGGCCAACCTGGCTTACTAGCACCATTTGTGGAGGTACCTCATGGATTGTGGCTATAATGAGTAGCTTGGTGATATAGATTTGAGTTCTATTTAACCTCCAATGTGGTCCACTTTCACTTCTTTCCACCTCAGAAGTGTTTAGTGCTGACCTAATTGGTGTTGCACGTTTGAGGTGCACACGCTTCATTAGGACCAACCTAATTGAGATAGGTCTTGGTTGTAGATGGTATAAATGCAAGATAAAGTTGAATGGAGAAAGGTAGAGAAGATAATGTGAATGTGAATCAAGAGGAGTGAGTTGTGTGCAAGCTTAAATGTTTATAACTCTGGAATGTAGTGAGCAGAAGGTGTCTACCTTTCAATGTGCCCAAATTTGCTAGAGGCAGTGACCCAAAGGTTGCGGATGGAAAGGAGTGGCAATGGTAGATTTCTCCTATTGTTTTGAGATAGTGAATCTCTCTATAATGGTCTTCTTCTTTCTTCTCTCTTTTGGGCAGTGAGACTTTCTTTGGTAGTGAGCCTTTCTTCTAGGCAATGAGCCTATTGATTTTTGGTGTTGTTATATATATGTGAGCTAATCCTCACCATGGTTTTTCCTTTATTAGGTTTTCCATGTAAATCTGGTGTTCCTATGTGTTTGGATGTGTTTGCATTGATTCTTCATATGTTTACATTCTGCTAATGCATTATAAGTAGATGATGTTTGAAATTGCTTTGAGGGTTTAAAGTTTTAACATACAACTGATTCAACCCCCCTCAATTGTCATGTGCATTCTAACAGAGACATGCCATTTCAATGGATGTATAGTTAATCTCATATCCCACTAAGGTACGATTGATATAGTATATGGCTCTTTCTTTTCCCTGATCATCATGTTGTGTGAGCAAGGCCCCTATCACTATTTTTGTTGCTGAGATGTACAATAATAGAGGTTGTCCTTGTTTTGGCGGCATGAGAACTTGTAGTGTTTCTAGGCATTCCTTCAACTATTCAAAGGCTTTTTGACAATTTTCATCCCATATAAATGCTACATTTTTGTGAAGGAGATGTTGGAATGGTTGGCATTTATCGGCTAGTTGTGCAATGAAGTGTCTGATGGATTAAAGTTTGCCTTGGAGGCTACGTAGTTGCTTCAGAGTCTTAGGTGGAGGTATCTCAACTATAGCTTTCACTTTTGCTAGATCAACTTCTATGCCTTGTCGGGCTATGATGTAGCCTAGGAATGTTCTTGAAGTAACTCCAAAGACACTTTTTTGGGTTTAGACGCACTTTATACTCTTCTAGCTGGTCAAACATTTTAGCTAGTACATCTAGGTGTTCTTCTCTTGTCTTTGATTTTCTCAATAGGTCATCCATATAATCTTCCATGATGCTGTGAAATAAATCATGGAATATAACAGTCATGGCCCTTTGGTATGTTGCTCCTATATTTTTGAGGCCAAAAGGCATGAAAACCTAGCAGTAAGTTCCCCATGGACAAATAAATGTTTTTTTATGTTCACCCCTCTTCAAAAATCCTGATTTGGTTATATCTTGAAAATATGTCCATGAGTGACAACATTTCATGCCTAACTATCAAATTGACTATGATGTCGATGTTGGGTAAAGGAAAGTCATCTTTGGGGCATGCTTTGTTGAAGTGTTTGAAATTTGTACCTATGTGGATGTCCCCAATGACTTTAGCTACGGGCATAATATTTGACACCCATTGAGGATAATTAATAGGTTGAATAAATCCCACATCTAGGAGCTTTTTGAACTCTACTTTGATGAGTAATGCAACTTGGGGATTCATTTTTCTAAGCTTTTGTTTGACTGGTTTTGCATCAGGATGTACTGCCAAGTGGTGTATCACTAGTGTTGGATCCAAGACAAGCATGTCGGCATATGTCCATGCAAAATTTTGCCTTCTTTGTTTGAAGAATTCTAAAAAATTTCTTGCTCTGCAGGGGTGAGTGAAGCAACTCTGAAGGTGATTTTTGGTGACTCTTATGTGCCGAGGTTCATCTCTTGAGATTCCTCCACAAGTATAAGTGATCTTTCTTGGTGGAGTGTTGGTACTTTGGAGAGGTCCATTCTCTCATCTTTTGGTGCCGCTAGGAGGTTTTCACCAAGAGATATGTCCTTTATTTTTACTTTTGTATCATCTGAAAGTGCCACATGTTGGTTTTCACTAGGGAATGTGTCTTTTTATTTTTTATATTTTTCTAACTAAGAGACATGGAGGTCACCTTGAAGTAGGTGGATGTGTTGAATTATATGACATATCCAAATTTATGATCTCCCAGGGGTATATGTTTTCTAACCCCCATCAATTTGGCAATGGCTTTGTCATTTTGAATGATATCGAGGATTGGAGGTCCTTGTTGGTCCCAATTAATGCTCTTTGAGGGTAAATGAGTGGAATGTCTTTAGATGGTGATGGTATGGTGGAAAGGTTATAGATGGTGCAAATGGATGATTCTAATAGCTCAGAGAAATCCTCAAAAGAGTCTTGATGATCATTTCTGTTAGTGTTCTCAATTGTAGGAAAGGGTTTAGAAACGTCACTTAAGATATATTCTAGTTTTGTAGGGGCAAACTCTTGTTTTCCATACCCCAAACCTTGATGATAAAGGTTCTTAGTAGCTAGGATTGGATTGAGAATTCCTTGTTCATGAAGGCCCATACCTCCTTGTCCTTTATAGCCCATTTTCTTGACAATATCGAGACCATTTCCATACTTCTTATTAAGTAGGATAAGAGCTTTTTTTCTTCATCTTCATCTCTATACAACTAGGATGACACATCTTCTAAGATATCTTGTTCCATTAGGTGTTTGTGCTCGAAGATTGGAGATGGCTTGCATATGATGATAACAGTAGAGATTTCTTCTAACTTAGGTTTGCCAAATGCTTTGTGGGATGTCAGAAGTTGTCCTACACAAAATGTACCATCTAGGTTATATTTGCCACATCCCATATTGCTGACCTTGATCTTGATCTCGGGTGGTGGTGAGGGTTGAGAGGTGGATGTGATGTTGGATGGATTGATGTAATTAGTGGAAAGTTTTGGATTATAGTTGGAGTTGGATGGTTTAATAGTGCTACTATATGGGCAAAAGGTTTTATCACGTCCTTCCAAGAAACTACATTATTGGAAAGGATGAGGATCAACATATATGGTAACTTCAGTCCCATTGTAGGGGAATTCAAGGCATTGGTGGAAAGTAGATGGAATGGATTGCATGGTGTGGATCCATGGGTGGCCAAGGAGGATATTATAGGGGAGATCAAGATCTAATACTTGGCTATTTGTCTCCAAGATATTTTGTCCAACTTGGATTAGAAGTTTGATAGTCCTTTAGATTGGCATTTTGTGTCATCGTATCCTTTAATGGTTATACTTTCACTTGACTCCACAACCACATTAGAATATCCCAAGTGTTTTATTAATTTTAGAGTGCAAAGATTTAGGCCTGAGCCACCATCTATTAAGACTCATTTGATAGTATGTTTGTGGATGCAGACTTTGATATGCAGGGCCTTGTTGTGAGATGGGTTGGAGGTGGGGAGAGCTTGTTCAGAGAATGTGAGATGGTGAGGTGAAGAAAGGTGTCCCACTTTGGCTTGGAATTGGTTCACATTCAGGTCATTAGGAATGTGAGTTTCCATCAATGCTTTGTCAAGGACCTCTTTGTGGGGGAGTGATGTGCGAAGTAATTCAAGAATGGAAACTTGTGTGGGGGTTTTTCCAAGGTGTTCGAGGAGATTATATTTTTTGGTTGGTGGAAGGCTTGAGGTTATAGAGGTTGTAGCTTTGTCCTCAACCAGGGCTCCTTGAATGGATATGTGGCCGCGACGAGTGGTAACAACACAATTGGGAGTTTTGGCTCAAATGGTGATAGTGGCCACATGGTTAGGACATTCTCTATGTGACCCACAGTGGAGTTGAAAGAAGGAGGGAGGATGACATGATCTGCTTTATTAGAGGTGGAAGATTTTCCCTTGTTATGATCGGGAAGTGGATCCTTGTAAGATCCTAAGTTCTTGTTGGGTGATATTTTGGGAGGTTCATCGATTGTAATGTCACCACGGTCTACGAGATCTTGTATGCAATTCTTCAACCTCATGAAATTAGATGTATTATGCTCCTTTACATGATGGTATTCATAATAGGCATTTTTGTTAAACCATGAGGGTTTGAATTGATTATTGTCATAAGGATGAATGGTGGGTAATGAGATTAAGTTATCTTTCACAAGGTTCCTCAAGAGATTTTCAATTGGTTCACCTAGATGTGTGAATTTCCTCTTAGGTGCATTGCTTTGTCTTGGTTGACCCCAAAGAATATTGACATTATTGTTGCTTGTGTATGGAATAGATGGTGTGGGGGTTTGTATGTTTTGAACATTCTTGACATCAGTCACACCATCATTAAGAGTGTTTGGTTCTTACCCCAAAAGTGGGGTTTGTCATAGGATTGGTTGTTATTGTTGTTTTTGGAGTTATTAGTGTTGTTGTTAACCTTGTTTTTGTTCCTATTGTCATTATTCTCTTTATAAATCTTGATAGCCCCTTTTGCAATAAGAGCTCTTTCAAAGGTGGTGCCTTTATCGATGACTTCTTCAAATGTCGAGGCACATTGAATTTAGAGATGGATGCCCATCTCTTGGTTAAGTTTTGTGACAAACATGCTGACCAATTATTTCTTAGGGATTGGCCATGGAAGCTTGCTTGCGAGAAGTCTTCTCCATTCTTTTGTTTTGTGTTGTAAAGTTTTGTCATTAATATTTCATGTTTGAGATTGTAGGAGAAATGATTAATGAATTTCTCTGCAAGTTCATGAAATGTTTTGATTCTCGGGGGAAGGTGTGCAAACCATTCGATGGCTTGTCCTAATAACCTTAAAGGAAAAAGTCTCATGAGATAGGTTTCATCATAGGAGACTTCTAAGCAAGCAATATAAAATTCCCTAAGATGTTCTTGAGGGTCCCCTTTCCCTTTGTATTTGTCAAACTTTGGAGTTTCAAAATTCTTTGGAAAGGGTGACATATGAATGGAGCAATCAAAGGGGTATGGACAAATGTTCTCAAAGGAGTATTCTTCCTTTTGTATCAATGTTTGGACAATGTGTGATAAATCTGGGGTGGGTGGCATTGGTAAGTTAGCTTGTTGTTGTTGGATGAGATGTTGGAGGAAGTTAGGTATTTGTTGTTGGTGGGTGATGAGTTGTTGGAGGATATTTTAAGGTATTTTTTGTTGTTGGAACTATTGGAGTTGTTGTAAAAGTGTTTGGTTAGTGTTTTGTGTGGAAGATGATGCGAGTGGTTGTGAAATAGGGGGTTGTGCGTATGTGAAGTTAGATATTTGTGGATTGTTGTTAGGATTGTTGAATGTGTTATATTTGATGGTTGGGAGAAAAGTTGGGTCATGAAAGCCATGGTGTTTGAATAAAATTAGGGTACACTTTGCAAGCATTGGTGTAAGTTGTTGGATGGATGTTGGTATGGTTGATGTAGATACAGATGTAGAAATTAACATTGACATAGAAGTGTTGATCAAATTATTGGATGATGAAGGTTGTGAAGTGTTGGGCTTATTTTTGGATGAAGATGGTTTGGATGTGTTAGTGGAGGGTTGACTTGGCACTTTGGCACCATTTTGGATCAATAATTCTAAGTATCTATTGGGATCTAATTTTAGGACTCGGTCCATCAAATCCATAGAGTTCGCATCTTGCATAAAGTCTATAACTTCTTGATCAGTGTTGTGACTATTGGATGGTTGTGGTTGGTTTCCCCAAGGATTTATCATGGCATTATTTTCATTAGTGTTATGTTGTAAAATGTCCCCTAGGGCATTTACCTCCTAAGTTTAGCTCTCGGGTCCCGTGTTTTTCATCATGCATGTTAGAATTAACTCCTGAGACAAAATGGCATGAAACCTATGTCAAATGGGGCTTGAGGGACATCTGTGAGCCTAAACCCTGACCTAAAATAGGTCCTAGGACAAGGGTACTCATGCCCTCGTCCTTCCCTATTTTGGTGGGGTCCCAAATTTCAATGTCTGTAAAGTGACTGTTAAAGATGTCCCTTGCCGACATCTTAAGTTTGAATTATGAAATTAAAGAGAGAATACATATATAAGCATGTTTAGGGTTTCATTTGAAAACTAGAAGATGATTATGATATTTTGGCAAACTTATGAGTTTAAAGCATTCAAGGCATTCATTGTTGCAGAGCAGAATATTGTTGTTGTGTTTGTTATTGTAGATTTGGCTTCATCTTCTCATATTGTGAAGGATCTTCATCTATGTGAGAGCTACACCTCTGAGGTGATATCTATTTGTGCTTAAATTAATTATTTATCAATTTGTTTTTGCCTCTATCCTACAAGGATATGCACTCTCTATCTAACAATGGTGTTGGAAGGCTTGAATGTCATTCTAGGGCTTGACCGAGGCAAGCTCCTAAACACCACATTAACCCCCCAACCCCTCTCTTGTGATTGCAGGTGACAAGTGTTGTATTTTGTGAAGTGGGGTTATAGAGGAGTGTTGTAGAGTGTAAGGATCTTGGATCTAAAGAAAAGAGAGGAAAAGAGAAAAATTGGGACAAGGGCGCTAGTCCCTGTGTCCTCCAAGTTTGCAGAGCCAAAAATTAATGAAACAGTGATAATCAGCATCAAAAAAGGTCTGGAAAACCCTAATAAAAATACTACATCAGACTTCGGTGGGAGTCCTTCCATCCTTAACATTTCTAAATCTTGAACTTCAAAATCTAGTACGAATATAATCTTCATCTAGTATATCTATGTGCGAACATTCGTCAGAATTCATCTGATTGTTTACGATTTTGCAATAATCAAGGTTTTAAGCATAATTGGGCTTAAATTAACACAATAGTCATTAATTTCAAAATTTCCCTATCATTACAAGTGACAACAAACCTATAGGTGAATCCTCTTGCAAAAGTTAAGATTCAACTCAGTTAATTGTCCTTGAATGTGTGTAGTGAAAGGAGGATCTAAACTATACATCAAACCAATCCATCTTCCTCCTTTTTCCTACATTACATTTTGGTGAACCCATGTTTTTCTAAACATTATATCTTTTTGATTGTTATACATCATATTTGAATTCATACATTTCATTTACTTCATTCTACATTCATAAATTTTGCAAAAAATTTGCATCCTAGGCTTGCATTAAGGCATAGTTTGCATCAATTTCATTGCATTTCATCTAATCTTTGATTTTTACATCATATCTAATATAAATTATAGACATTAATCATCCCACAATCCTTTACATTGCATTTTCACACTAAAATTGCTAGGGTTTGCTTGAATTTTTTTATTTTTCTCATAACCTAGTGATTTCAAAACCTAGGGGTTGTAGTTAAAATATTGTTTTAGATTTTACTACTCATTTTTTGTACTCATTCAAATCTGATTTTTGGTTGTAGTGTCTCATTATTGTGTGTATTTGCATTTACATCTCAAATTTTGCATTTACACATAGTCAATTTCAACAAAAACTAGTGTATTCACTCTTTTCTCCTTAAAATTGCACTTGCATTGAGAATTGAAGGATATTGACATCATTTTCAGATCTGAGCTGAGCTATTTCACATCATAAATCTGATTAGATTTCATTCATACATCACTTTGCATAGTTTCATGCCTTAATTTCACAATTAGGGTTTAAAATCCTTGCATTTTCACTAGATTTTGACTCATCCTTCATCTAGATTTGCATGATAGGTGTGTTGTGAAAGATATTTCTGCATTATTGGACTGATAATAAAGATTTAATTTGCTTCTCCTCTTCAATTTCATCACAACACTACATATTTTATACATTTGCATTGAAAATTTTGAAAAAACTGAACATTTTTAGTTGCATAAACAAGCATAAGGTGGTATTGTTTTATTTCATTCAATCTAAATACATAAAATCATAAAATTGGACCTTGTTGCATGTTGTACACTTTCCTCCTATCCATTATGTTTGTTGTGGACTTTGTGTGTCTTTTTAGCCCTTTTCCCTCAAACAAGTGCTTAGGAGTGAAATAGTCACACATCTAGGGTGCCTTAATCATCACAAAACTTTGCATGTATTGTCTTACCAGATCTCACTGGACATTGATGCCAGAAGACATTTCAAGATGGCATCTTTATGTTATTCTTATTTTAAATCTTTGCATGAGCATATCTTGGATTTTGAAAATTTCTCTAATTTCACTAATGAGAACCCTCATGTTCTAGAACACATAGCATTTGTATATGATAATGAGGTTTCTAGATGTTCTACACATGAACTTAAACTACTTTTTTATTTATATGATTTTGATAGCTTCACAATACTCATAGGATCATATCCTTTGATATTAGAAGATTTAACCAAATTCATCTCTATGAACCCTCATGCAAAAGATGAGTGTGAAAATTCCTCTTCCATTAATGCCTTGGGATTAATAGCTAAAGTATATGATGATGATAATGATTCCATAGTTTATCCTACTCCTATAGTTGAATGTTCAAGAACCTTGGATGAGAAGACCATGGATAGATTTACTTTAGTTGTAAATTCAAGTCCCCTAGACTTCACTAATGATACGATCACTACCAACCTTCCTAACAACACATTACCTTCCTTTAATTCCAATGCTCTCCTTGGCCAACATGAAACATTAGTGGATGAGGAAAGGTCTCTCACATTAAATCCTTTAGGGATAGGTGTTGGGTATAACTGAGATAAAAACAATGTTAATTCAATCTTCACTAATGGACTTATCCCACCCACTAAGGGGTTACTTGATAAATGTAGAAATGTTCCTAATATGATTATGCAAGGGACACCTAGTGCACCTTCTTGCTTAAAACCAATGATTAAAGTTCAAGGTGATCAAAAACTACCTCAACCCCTAGATTACATCCTAAACTATGTAAGACAAATCACTCAAATAAATCAAGGTGTTTAACATGTGTCGCAACAACCACATCACAATGTGATTTCTCACACATACAACACTCATAATAAAAAGAAATGTAAGAAAGCACCAAATGTGACTGTCTCTCTTCCATGTTCTCAACCTATTCTCCCTCCACCACCTCATCTTACTCATAAAAGTGGTCAAGAATATGATCTTGTCGAACAACTTCATGCTACTTCAGCTAAGATCTCTCTCTGGGATTTAATACAAACATCACCTACATACCATGGAATGCTCCAAGAAGATTTACAAAAGGTGATTGTACCACCTACTATTAAGCTAAATGATATAGCAGCTCTATTAGATTATATGCATGCGACAAAAATGGATATATTGTTTCAACAACATGAAATACCGACAAGTAAAGATGAATATGATCCACTTATAATAATTGCCATGATAGATAAAAAGTTGATAAAGCAAGTTATGATTGGCAATGGATTAGCTCTTAATGTTTGTGGCATTGACTTACTACACAAAATCAAGACTGACACATCTTTAATCAAACTGGATATTATTAGCATTCTTGGCTTTGATAACGTTGGTAGAAAATTTGTGGGTACCATAACTTTACCTATAACGATTGGACCCATGACATTATCTATCCTTTTTCATGTCATGCGTGGATCACTTTCTTATAATATGATTCTTGGTAGACCATGGATCCATGCCATGGGAGAAGTTCCATCTACCCTTCATAGGTCAATAAAGTTTATTTATGAAAACAAGCTTTGCACCATTCACACCAATCCTAAACCAAACAGTTTTTTACATATTGAATCGCAAAAACAAGTTAACAATCAGTAAAGTATAAACAACTTACAAGTGGATTCATCAATGCCTCTTGCCACAGATAATGTTGTACAAGACTCTAAATCATCATATGCACTTTTTAGCGACAATTAGGGTTCATTAGATTTTACTCCTTCCTATAATGGGGAATATAAACTTAATAACTCTGGCACATCAAAAGTCGCATCAATCTCATCCAAGCAATCTTTTGAAACACCTAAGAAACCTAAAATCTCCTTGGTAGAAAACAAAGACTTACTTATACTATAGATTATGAGACCTATGAGGCTTCACCTTCTTCTAAAGAAATGGGCTCTCTATATGGTCATGGATTTTAGATTTTGTACAAAAATTGTGACTATACAGGTAATGGATGTGGTGTAAATCAACAAGGAATTAGAGTACCTTTACAAGTTCCTAGAATTAACTACATAGAAAGTATTGGATATTGCTCTTTGAAGCCACCAAAGCCTCTGGTCATCCTAAATGCAATGTTAATACAATATCAACAAGACCGAAATGACATGAAAGATATCCTGAGCTGATAGACAAGAATTGTCTGCTAGGAAATATCCCATTGAATCAGTAAGTATTTCTCCCTCTTTAAAACACACTCTATGTAGTACCTATTCTAGTTTCTCTCAAGGGTGGCCTCCTCCTATATATATGTGTGTGTGTGTGTGTGTTAGATTCATATTGTGTTCCCTTGTGATGTGTTATGTGTTGTTTAGGCCTCCTTGGATGACCCTTGAAACTCTTGTAAGGTTGGGGATACCAGGAGACCACCTCTGTTGTGACCATTCTTCCATTTGTATCATCATTCTTCTATCTTGTTCCTCTCCTCTATTTTATTGTTGTGTGTCATGCCTTAGGGGCATAACATTGCGGTTGATGACCTAGGGGGAATATTCCTACATGATGACCCCAAGGCACTTTTTCTCCTCTCTCTTTTTATTGTTTACCTTCTTCTAGTGATTCTACCTAGTCAGTGGATGATGAAAAACAAACATATACTGATACAGACTGTGTGTCCCTTTAGAAAGAAAAGCAAAAATGGACCTAATCCATTTATGAAGACGGGGTTGATTTATATGTTATCTGACACTTGGCTAGTAGAATCACTTTGTGTAATATCTAATGTTGTCTTCTCATGCTAAAAAATCATAACAATACATTTGCTCCATGCACTTTAATTATTTTGGGTGTCTTGTCTTGTTGTTACACTCGGTTCTGAGATGCCTGTAGTATAAGCCCATTTGTGTAGCCTTGGCTTCTTTTTTTTCATACATAGATTTCATGTTTTGCTTAGATTAAGATGTGTTTGTGGGAACATTCGGTGATCATGAACACATGTCACCTTTGGGGGCATGGGCTTTGTGAAAGATCTTGTTCCCTTGTGTGTTTTCTCTCTACCTTAACGTGCTTGATATTGGTAAATGATATCAACCACCTTAAGGTGGGGGCATATAAGGTAAGCTATTTGATGATTTTGGTATGAATGAAGCATGTTTGTAATCCCTCTGTGGAGGTGGGATGTTGTATCTTCAACGCAAGTGCACATCTTTATTCTATATTGCAATCAAAAATCCCTCTTCAGATGTAGGATATCATGCACATCCTTTTATTCAAAAGCCCTATACGGAGGCGGGGATGGTGTATCTCTTGAGCTAGTGCACATCCTTTTATTTCAAAAGTCCTCCAAGTAGGTGGGGTTGGATATGAGACCATCCTCCCTTAAGCATGTTTTTGGCAGTTGTTGTGGCATAAGCCCAACCATTAGGTGTGCTTGTAGCATGTTTGAGATGGTGGGAACTTAGCAATAAGCTCCTTCCATCATCTTGTATACCGTGTTTTAGATGTATAGTATGTCTTTGGCATGCTATGTGGCACTCGTATTTTTCATGTGTCTTCTATGTATTTTCCCCATGTGCAGTTTCAAGGGTGTGGCAAAATTCCCCTCCTACACTCAAGCTTTGTATGGTGTGTTTTCTCCCAAGCATAGTTTCAAGGGTGTGGCGAAATACCCCTCCTATGCTTTGGGTTTTGTATGGCTTGCTTGTTCTCAAGTGTAGTCTTAAGTGTGTGGTGAAATGCCCCTCCTACACTTTGGGATTTGTTTGGTGTGTCTTCTCCCCCATATGTAGTTTCAAGGGTGAGGTGAAATGTCCCTCCTACATTTTGGAGTTGTGTGTTGCATTTTCACTTTCCATGTATTTGCATTCATATATATATGAAAATGAAAAAGAAATATCACTATATTCATCATGTTTTGTGTGTCTTCAATATTTTCTTCTCCATGTTTTGAGTGCCTATTACTATCTTCTCCATGTTTTGCATTCATATTACTATCTCTACTATGTTTGGCATGTTTGTGGCATGTTTCACTAATGTCTACCTGAGATTGGGGGCTAGAAATAGTTCCTCAATCTTTGTGTATACATTAGCTTCAAGTGATTGGCATGTTTACTGTGTTTTTGATTGTACTTAAATACATGTATGGATCATAAGATCATACATACATTAAAGTGGGGGTTAAATGTTATGTCATAAAATTTCCCCTAGGACTTTTACCTCCTAAGTTTAGCTCCTGGTCCCTTGTTTTTCATCATGCATTTTAGAATTAACTCTCAAGAAAAAATGGCCTAAAACCCATGTCAAATGGGGCTTGAGGGACATCTATGAGCCTAAACCCTAAACCAAAATAGGTCCTGGGACAAGGGCGCCCGCACCCTTGTCCTGCCCTATTTTGGTAGGGTCCTAAATTTCAATGTCGGTAAAGTGACCGTTAAAGATGTCCCTTGCCGACATCTTAAGTTTGAATTATGAAATTAAAGTGGGAATGCATATATAATCATGTTTACGGTTTCATTTGAAAACTAGAAGATGATTATGATATTTTGGCAAACTTATGATTTTAGAGCATTGAAGGCATTTATTGTTGCAGAATAGAATATTGTTGTTGTGCTTGTTATTGCAGATTTGGCTTCATTTACTCATGTTGTGAAGGATCTTCGTCTATTTGAGAGCTACACCTATGAGGTGATATCTATTTGTGCTTCAATTAATCATTTATCAATTTGTTTTTTCCTCTATCCTACAAGGATATGCACTCTCTATCTAACAACGGTGTTAGAAGGCTTGAATGTCATTTTGGGGCTTGACCAAGGCAAGCTCCTAAACACCACAACCCCCCAACCCCTCTCTTGTGATTGTAGGTGATAGGTGTCATCTTATGCAAAGTGGAGTTGTAGAGGAGTGTTGCAGAGCTTAAGGATCCCAAATCTGAAGGAAAGAGTGGAAAAGAGTAGAATCGGGACAAGGGCGCTAATCCATGTATCCTCCAAGTTTACAGAGCCATAAATTAATGGAATAGTAATAATCAGCATCAAAAAAGGTTTGCAAAACCCCAATAAAAATACTATATCAGACTTCGGTTGGAGTCCCTCCATCCTCAACATTTTTGAATCTTGAATTTTAAAATCTAGTATGAACCTAATCTTCATCTAATATCTCTGTGTGCAAGCATTTGTCAAAATTCATCTGTTTGTTTACGATTTTGCAATAATTAGGGTTTTGAGCACAATTGGGCTTAAATTAACACAATAGTCATTATTTCCAAATTTCCCTATCACTACAAGTGACAACCAACCTATAGGTGAATCCTCTTGCAAAATTTGAGATTCAAATCAATTAACTGTCCTTGAATGTGTGTAGTGAAAGGAGGATCTAAACTATACATCAAACCAATCCATCTTCCCCCTTTTTCCTACATTACAGTTAGATGTTTGTTGTTGAACTCCAAAAGGATCAAATATGACATTGTTTCCATTGGTAGGTGGCATCTCGAATAGCCCATGTGACTACATTCCTTGTTTTTCCTAGTTTGTGACCTTGTTTGTGGTATACAATAGAGAAGTGTGGGTTGGTTTTGTGATGATAGGTGAGTGAATGATATGACCTTAGAAATTGATTTTCAAAAGTTTGGACCAAAAATGGATAAGTGATTGGATGATGTTATGATGGGGTATGTGGATGATTTTAGAGTGGATGGTCAAAAGATACTTTGGATAATTTTTTATGATGTTTGAAAAGGATAATAAAATCAAAAGAGGGCTTAAATAAATCTAGATCTTGTTGATTTCAAATGATTTTCCTCTTCTTACTTAAGGTAGACTAAGGCACTTAAGCAATAAAGGGGATAGGGATTATTCTACTTGGGGTAGACAAGACACCAAGCAAAATAGGATCCTTAGAGTCTACCAACTTAGGAGTAGTCTAAGCTCCTAAGCTAATTTATCTAAGGTTGATAGGGCTAATTTATAAAAGAACTTAAGATAGACAAGTTCTCAAGCTTCTTATAAATTAGAGGATGGGGATGAGATCTATATTTAATTTTGCACAAATTTGATTTGAAGGATAATTTGGATGTTGATTTTATTGGTTTGGATAATTTTGATTAAGGTTTGGATGATCTTGAATTGGATTGGATTTTGACTATGGCATGAAATATGTTAAGATTTTGATTTGGAGAGAGGTTTGATGAAAGTTTAGATGATGTTGATTTTAGTGAAATGGATGGAGTGAGGATAAAGGTCCAAAGATTAAAAAAATCAAGATATGTCTAAGGTCAAATGGGGGTTGTGTAATGGTTGAATTTTGACAAAGGATGGTCTAAGTGGAGGATGGAGGATTTTTGGATGGTTCTCAAGAGTGGCCACATGCTAAGGATAGTCAAATTGTTGCCTAGGAAACTGAATTTTGGTCAATGCATATCTATAGGACACAGGAACATAAGGCACTAATAGAAGTGTCAAAATCACTGACAGAAGTGTCAAAGGCACTGACAGACTGATTGGAGGTGCTAAAATTTTGACCGATGGCACTAATAGATGGATTGGAGGCACTGACAATCTGATTGGAGGTGCTAACAGTCTATCCTATGGCACTAAACAGAGAGCTAGAGGTGCTAAAAGGTCATCTAAGGTTTGAAAATTGCTTGATTTGAGTGGAAATTTTGATTTTTCTTGGTTTCAACTCTTGGCAACAGACTATGCAAGAAATGAAAACACAATAGTTGACTTCAATGGATAAAATAAAATTTGACTTTTATGGGTTTATAACATAGAAGACACACCATTCACATGAACATCCCTATAACTATTCAAGTAGGAGTGTCATATCCTGTGGACTCACTCAGGTGTGACTTCAACCCCCACTATTAGATAATGGCAGTTTCCATCCCCTTGATACCGTTTATCATTTATCAGATAGGTAGGGAATGTAGGATCCTAGACCACCATACACACCTTACTTTGGAGACAGTCTTTCCCAAACTATATTCTATCTCTAAAAATGAAAGCAATAGCATGAGCTCTTCTCCTCCATGTGGTTGCGATGCACTGAAGGATATGACGGCCAAAGGTCTTATCTAGGCTTTACAATCTTCTAGGGGGTGTCCTAATATACACAAGGTATGGGGGACAAATCTATGAACGGGCGTGTCCCTATCCACCCATGTGCCAACCAACACAAGTCTCGGTGGACCAAGGGTCTTGGGGTCTTTGCAAGGGGGAGAGAGTCCTTCCTTTGAAGTGAGTCTTTCAATTCTCACAATGTTTATATCTCATGTCAGAACACGTGGTTGGGGTCATCCCTTGGGGTGATGAAATCCCCAAGTAGGCCTCCTAAGAAGAAACCACTTCTCACTTTTGATCACCAAAGATTTCATGAAGTACAAGGGGAGAGCATACGAGATAAAGTGACCCCTTTGGGATACAAATAAACAAAAAGTTTGCAAATGGAATTTTGATCCCCAAGGTCACCCTAAGGTGTGAGGGGAGAGAATATGTCTGAAGGAAAACACAAACACATCAAAAAAAGTTAATTAAACCCTACTTTAAATTAATTTGCAACTAATGCTAGTGATAAAAACAAAATATTTGACTGTGAGGTTGTACAAAAAGAGTCAATAGTTTGATTAAAATTCTTAGACAAATGTTTGATACCTGTAAAAGTGTGTTAGTGCCCAAAAATTTGAAATAAAACCTGACAGACATAAAGAACTAAAACAAAGACTAATTGCACTAATAGAAAGATAGAATGCATTGAAAGAGAGACATACTGCATTGAAACAAAGATAGATTGCACTAAAACATATACCTATTGCGCTACTATACTATATAGTTAAAAAACACTATACCTATATGTTGTCACATGGGCTGAATGTGCTGATGTAAGGTCCCAAGGTACTGATATGACAAAAAAGAGGAATCTACACAAAACAAGGTTATTCTGCCACAAAAATGATCAAATAAGGTGTTAAATAGCCTGCAAGGTTAGTTCATCAAGAATAAAATATAGTTTTTAGCCCAGAAAGACAACCAATGGCATAAAAATGTGAGGTTAAAATGGTCCTAAGTGTCTTTTTCCAAAATGAGATAGGTTAAGTGATTTATTAAGAAAATCTCAAGGCTAATCAAAGATGCAGTCAAAAGTAGAATACCTTGCAAGTATTAATTGTGAACAAGCAAACATTAGAAATGATTTAAAGCAAGAAAACTTTTCTCCTGTCGTGACTAAATGCACTGCTCGAGACCTGAGGCGCTAAACCAAGAGCCTCAAGTGCTAACTGACTGACCAGTGGCATTAAACTAGAAACTGTTAGTGCTGACAGACAAGCCTCTAGTGTTGATAGCAAGCCCAAAGGTGCTAAATAGAAAGCTAGAGGCACTAACCTGCAAAAAACACTATTAAATAGAAATAAAATATTAGTTGAAACTGTAGGCAGTGAAAGAGATGCCAAATGTGCTAAAACAAAGACCATAGGTGTTGAACTAGCTACCAGAGGTGCTAAACCAACCTGCACAACAAGGACTTTACAAAAACTTGCAAGAAAAAGTTAGTTACAGGGATAGGGGTCCCACCGGGCAAGCCAAATGAGAGAAAAGGAAAGTGAGAAGACAAATAAACATGAAGAAAAACCAAAACAAATAGCTTAAATACCTCAAGTCTTCAAATTCTCCTTTCTTCTTGATAAGGTGGAGGAGATTGATGCACCCAACTCAACTCCTATCTTTACCCAACAATGAAGTGTATGTGGATTGCTCTATGAAATCAACACATGGATTTGATGAGGGAATTTAGTTAGCAATTAGATAAGGATGTAAATGGTGATGGTGACAGGTTGTCATTGATGTCAAAAAGGTCTTGCAGGTTTCCAATATGTTGGTTTTGACAGGAGTTGTTCTCAGGATGGATTCTCATGTTTAGTGTGTTTATTGGTTCATATCTTTATCTTCAAAGGTCACCTTTCAGGAGGTAAGTGCAAAAGGTTGATGCAGAGATATGTGTGTTCATCAAGAGTTGTGTGAAGTTGTTGACAGTGACATCATCTTATGTAGCATAGCATGTTCAGTATGGTAAAGTGTTTTTATCTTGTTATCATGTTGAAGCTTGTGTGTGCACTCATTTGGAAGATAATGTTAGTCAAGATGATCACAAGTCTTCCCAAGCATTGCTTATCTCATGTTGCTTCAATGTATTGAGATGCTAAGGAATTCAGTTGAACCAGTTGTTGTCTTTCTTTGGAAATGTTGATCATGTCTTCATTAAGGATGTTGACTTGATATAGTGTGGTGCCTTCAAGGATATAGTAGCAGTATATGGCAGGAATCAAGTTGTTTGATGGTGTCAGGTCTATCAAGGTTGTGATTTGTCTTCAAGACTCAGTATTGCATTGATGTAACAGGAATTAGATCATGATATAGGAGCAAGAGGTTGAGGTGTTGGAAAGTCTTTGAAAATCATTTGTTCAAAGCGGGAAGCATGTTTCATAAAACATCAAAAATACTTGGAGAGCATATATTATTAAACATTGAATAATGCTTTATTTATAATAAGTCATCAATATTTTTGAAGAGCTCAATTAACAAAGACCATTGATTTTTTGCTTAAGCTTCTATATTCGAAGGATACTATTTGAGGGGAGCACGAGTTGTAAGAAAAGCAATGTATGCTTTTATAAATTAGAAAAGGCCGATGAAGATATTAAATGGAGGAGAAAGCCCGATTATCATATTTTTATCTTTAATATTAAAAGTCTTTGAAATTAAAGAGGGGGCCATGCTTTATGTTGCAAAAAGCATAAAAAAATATAATATGTGTGGAGCTCGTGTTTTTTTTTTAAGGGAGTATGTTTTTTTTAAGTTTCTATTGTGAAGCCGATCACCAAGCCTTTTTTTTTATGGCTTTATTAGAAACTTTAATTTGATCAGCCTCCATGTCATAATTTTATGACAATTAAAAGTAAGGTCATTTTTTTATGCAAAACCATAAAAGATTTCAAATATGTGGGCACGAATTTGAAGGAAGAAAAAATGTTTTTTTTCTAATTTTAATCTTTGAAAAAGGAAATATTAAAGCTAATTTTTAGCTTCTTTCTTAAGGCAGTTTCAAAGGAAATATTAAAGCTAATTTTTAGCTTCTTTCTTAAGGCAGATTTTATTGGTGAGTTTTTTGAGGGACTAAAAAGCTAAGAAGGAGATTTTTGTGATATTATATTTTCCATAAAATATGGGATCCTTCTAAAAGACATAAAGTTGGAGTTTTTAAAGCAATTGTTTTAGATTTCTTTTAGAAGATTTCTAAAAAGAAAAAAAGGGGGATTTTATTCTATTATCATGGTATTTGTTAAGAGGGAAAGTTTTTGATAATTTTCTTTTTTTGAGAAAAGGATGAGGATAAAGTTTTTGAAGAAAATATTTTCAAAAAGATTTTTTTGAAGAAGACAAAGGAGATTTTCTTTTGCAGAGAAGATGAAAGTTCTTAGATATTTTATTGATCAGATTTTATTGAAGATGTTTGAACTTCTTTCATGATTTTGTTTATGCAGGGTAGATGAAAGAATACAAGGGCAGATTGAAAAATAAATTTGATGAAGAATTTAGTGAAGGTGAAAGGTTTTCATGAGGAAGATTGACAGGATTGAATGATTTTATTTTTTTGTGAAAAATTGCAAAGAGAATATGAATTGTTTTTGAAAAAGATTGTTTATACACAGATGTTTGCAGATTGAAGAGTCCTGTTGGAAAGAAAATAAGGAATATGAAGGTTCATACATGAAGGCAGATTTATTGAAGACATTTTTAGAAAAGAATTTGAAGAAAATTTTATTTGAAATTTGCAGAAGTGATGAGATTGAAATATGAGAGAAAATAAAAAGTTATTCAGAGAAAATATGAAATTGATTTTATTTTATAGAGATGTAATTTGTTGGTTCAGGATTTCTTGCAGGTGGATATGAAGAGGATACAAATAAAAGAGTTTTTATTTTCTCCCACAGGACACTGATTGAAATATGAAAGGTCATAAAAGATGAATTTGATTTTGCAGAGAAGAGGAATATCAAGAGTCTTCATTTACAATAATTTTTCAGGTGCATTGATGCAACTTTATAAATAGACAAAGATGAAACATACAGAGTATGTAGAGTGGATCAGGATACAGGATTGATCTTGAATATCTGAGTTTGTACATGATTTGGGTTGATGAAAAGAATGGCTATTTGATAGACACATGGGAGAGAAGTGTTTTGTATTGAAACAGAGAAACCCTCTGAGTTTTTAATTTGTTCTGTATTAGGGGTTGGTGCTCCTTGAAGTTGGTGCTTCAAAAGAATTAGGGGTTGGTGCTCCTGGAAGTTGGTGCTTCCAAACATTGTAACTAGTGAGGTTTTCACTTAAGCCAGTGAGGCAGTTTTGAGTGGTTTTTTACCCAAGAAGGGTTTTCCACTCATGAAAAGCATGTGTCATGTTTAATGTTGTTTTTCATTTGTATGTGTGTATATTAGTTCTCTTCTTATTTTCACATCCTTCATTATTAATCTTGTGCAAAAATAATTAATGTATTCCCCTCTATTTGTTCTGTAAGAGAAAGTTTGCAAGAAGTTGTTAAAAGATTTGAAAATTCACACAACACTGATTCACCCCCCCTCTCAGTGTTGTCCTTGACTCCTACAAATGGCTTGAGATGAAAATGGCTTAGAGGATGCTTGTATTTATAGAGGTTTTGGGAGGATTTTAGATTAGTGGTGGAGATATAAAGTTAAGATCCAAGGGTGGAGATGGAATGATGAGATCAAAGGCTAGGATTTTATCAAAAAAAATGGAGGGCTCTTATTATTTTTGAATTTTAAATTCACTTTGGGAAGGCTTTGCATTAATGAAGATTAATACGTATGAATGAATAAAAAATTCATTCATATGGGAGAGGGTGAAATAAAAATTGTGTCTTATGGGTGAGTGGTATGACATGTGACACATGCATGCTTTTGGCAAAGACATGTGTGAGCTATTTTTATTAAAATGAGCTCTTGCATGGAAGAGGAAAGGTGAGGTGGAGACATATGTGACTCCTTTGAATAAAATAGTACTTTTTATTCAAGGGTGTGGGGAGATGGGTTAATGAAGATTTAAGCTAATTAATTAAGTGATTAACTTAATTAATATGGCTATTGGAAATTAGTAAGAAGGTTAATTGTGGTTAGGATTAATTAAGAGTTTACTTAATTAATTTGGGTCTAGGGGCTAGGTAGGGTATAGTAGCTAATTAGGCTAGGTTTAGGTCATAGGCTAGGGAAGATTAATCAAATATGTATGTTTTACTTAATTAATCTAGGTTAGGGGATGAGGGAAATTAATCAAATAAATATTAGGATATTTATTAAATTAATTGTGGATGATGGTCTAAGGCGTAGTAATAAATTAAATAAATTAATTTATTACAAGTGGGCAATTGGGATGAATGGCTAGGGATAAATTAATCAAAGAAATTAAATTTTTATTTAATTAATTTGGTGGAAGGGATAATTAGTAATGCAAGGTTGCAGGAAAGTGGCTTGCGGGGTCAAGACATTTTTAGGTGTCTACAATTACAATGCTACTATATTCATGTCAAAAACCCCTTTCAATGCTTTTCAAACACAATACTTTAAAGGCCTCATATAAACTTCCTCTTCCCAAATTTCTTTTTCCCCAATGGAAAAAGATTCAAAGAAGAGAACCCTGCACAATTTGAAAATCCCCCTTTTAAAGATTTTACCCATACATGATTAGTTGGGTAATCACCGATAACTTATTTTACCCAACTCTCATTTTGAAATATTTGTTCACTTTTTGGTTCATGGGAATTCCCCACCCAAAACCAACTACCCAACATTTTACACATTAATTAATTCTTTAAAGAATTAATTCACCTAAACTATTCCCACTTTCAAAATAATTTTCCCACCTTTAACTATTTTTCCCTTCACATCAATAGGAACTACTAATAATTTTACCTCTTTCCTAACATTAATTAATTCTTTAAAAAAATTAATATTACTTGGCACTATCACTTAGGGTAAAATTACTTTGCCTAACTAGCTAAATACACTTTAACATAAAAGTTTAAAGGGAATTTATACTTCCCACATAATACAAAACAATCTAGAATTAATTCAAGTTAATTTATGACTTTAATACATTAATTAATTCAAGAGAATTAATATAATTTTATTTCAGCAAAGTCATAAATTCATTCTTGAATCGGCTATGGTTTTTCCTTCACAATATTTCCTTTGGGAAAAATCCTTGCATGTGTAGGTATAATTTCCTTGTGGGCTCAATTTTGAGGGTAGTGAAAAATCAAAGCCAACATATTTGGAAAATCTTTTGCCAATCCTTTTTAGTAGCTTCTTCTCTATGAGCTCATAATGCAATTCTCTCATCTTGACATTTGCATATCTCTCAAAATTACTAGTCTATTTTTATTTATGCATTTACATCTTTTGTAGCTTAAAATCTTTCTTATAACATTCTTGGGTTATACATCTATTTTAGATTTCTAACATGGTATCAAAACTTTTGTTTTGAGAGTTTTGAGTTCTAGGATTCCTGATTGAGGGATTAGAGTTTTCTTTTTGTGAGATCTTGTAAAATCCCATATGCTCTTCTCTTACATTTTTCAACAATCTAGAGAATCAGAAAGGATTTATGAAGATTCAATAACCTCTATATTTTACATATGTGTTTTGTGAGATCTGGGTGATTGCAACTATTTTGGTCATATTGGCAGTATTTTTATCTATTCCAACTTGTCTAGGAGGTTCAATAAAGTTAGGATTGGCTTTCATTTCATCTAATTTGGAGATCATTTGACACAATTGCAAATGAGGATTCGAAACTCAGATCTGGAAAATAACTACATTTGGGGGCATTTTTAGGCCAAAAGGACCTCACCATGACATCCAAAAGGTCCAAAAGTCCCTATTTTGATATAAAAATTTCCTAGTTTTGGTGTCAAGAGCATTCAAGGAAAAACAATTTGCTAGGAGGGTTGTACAACCCCCAGTATGTAGGTCGAGGTAGTTTTTTTTAATTTAAAAAAATCAAATATATATATATAGCACATAAAGTTCTAGCACTAATAGCACTTATTGCTTAAGCATTGTATTAAGTACTCTGATTACTTTACTTTTTATTTAAAAAAGTGGCTTTGGCCCTATTAAGAGGGCTCAACCGTAGATTATAGGGCTCAATCCTTTAAGCCCCTAGTGGGTCTACTCTAACCACAACCTCCCTCAAGCCACCAATGGATTCAATCAAACCACCACCACTGCCCAAGTGGCTAGGACCTTCCTCACCACCCAGTCACCATCCTGCAGCCACCACCACTGGTGGCACCACCCAAGGGCCATCGGGGCTTGATTTTAAGCCTAATTGGACCTTTTTTTCAAATCAGCATAACTTGGTCATATAGCAATGAAATTTCACAAATAAATAAGCAATTAAAAGCTAGATATAAGCTCTTTCTAACCAAGGTGGTTTTGATCAGATTTTTTTTCTATTTTTCACAAGAAATTGCAGGTTGAAGATGGTAGTTTATTTTTCTTCAAAAATCCATATCTTGCACCTCGAAACTCTATTTTTCAAAAACAAATAGGCATTGGAAAGTTGTTGGAGATTACTAAACAACCACAAAAGTCTTTTTCTCATATTTTGTAACATGTCCATTTTGGATCAAAAGTCAAATTTTTAGCGATTTGTGGGCCTTAAGACTATTGTAATATGGTGAAAAGCTTTGTAAACACACTAAACTATAAAGTGTCAAACTTGTAATCTCTAGGGGTGATTTATAAACTAGTGAAAAATGGGGGTTGTTTGATTGAGTTACAAGGGAATCTTTTATGGGTTTATTATAATAATGAACTAAGATAAAGTTCCATTTTGGGGGGTTTCATCTTGGATTTTGGTATCAAATTCCATCCTTCTACTGTCAAGATAAATTCAAAGAACTATTTGTCCTAGAAACAAGGGATAAAGAATCACTTCTTTGAGCATGATCTAGTGCCCTATCTCCTTGGACTGATTCCTGAGCCAAATGACTATGAATAGAAGAATGCATGGTTAACAATAATGACATGGTCTACAAACTAATATTTCTTACTATTTTTGAGGATATTCTACATCACATAGAGCACAATGAGTCCCCTTTCACTGCTTGGACCATCATCTAGCAGTTGTATAGAGACTTTGGATCTTCATATGATAGTGATGTTTCCTTGGATGACCAGACTCTTGTGGATGATACTGAGACTTCTATTGCACTATCTTGTGTTGAAACATCCTCATGGGATGATCAGTCTATTTGGTTGACCTACATTGATGCCCCATCTATAGTTAAGGATAATCCTATAGTACCTATTTCTACTTTAGATCACAAAGTTACTTCTTTGAGAGCTTCTAGTGATTCTTTGTAGCAAGGTCATATATGTCTTCTGGATTAACTTCATTGGGACCAATTTCTACCTAACGATAGTGGTATTCCCGTGGGTAATAAGAATCTGAAGAGATGAAGCCCATTTCTTTGATATCCCACTAGAGTAGTTCCAATAGAGGGTGAAAAAGAGAGACTTGAAGTAATGATGAAATGACTTGTCACTATGAAGCTATATGGTATTATACCTTGGGTATTATGAAATGACTTGTTTGATTGTAGAGTCCCATATTTTAGATGTGGATGACACTCTTGAGGACATTCAACTCATCTTTGATGGTAGTCATTTTATCATTGTTATCCCATCTTCCTTGTCTTTGGATCTTGTACCTCCTAGTTCTACACATGGGATTGGATTGCTTCTACCTTCATGCATTGAGGCATGTTTTAATATTCACATGGGGACACTTAAGAAGAGTCCAGAGATAGGATACATCATGAGACTTCCTACCTCACCTTGCTTCTTCGAGTGGGAGTTACTTCAACATTCACCATTAGAGTTATTTCTTCCTAATGGGAGAAATGTCATTTGCCACAAATGGATCATCTTCAACATTCATATACAAGCATCTTCTTTTAGCATAGGGACTAGTTTGTTGTGGGGGGTTTCATAGTCTCTTTCACTCTCCTGTGGTCTCTCTATTTGGGGGGGCTTCTATTCCTTTTGTTGGAGGATAAATTTTTGTATCTGGGTACCTCATCAGGGTTCATTTATCGAGAACCATATTTTCACCCACCTAAGCTACACTTAAGGGGGGGTGTTACTGTAGGCTTCTATTTCCTTTTTCCTAACATTTTTTCATACACTTTTATTAAGCTTGATTAGGTTAATAAAGTGATTTTAATTAGATGAGTGGGTAGTTTAATGTGTCACCATCCTACAAGCGAGTTACATTTACTATGTTTAGATTGTTTGGTGGTCTCTCTCTATTGGTTGGTTTTTCCACCTCCACCCCTCTCCCTAGTCTATATAAACTCACTACCTAGCTTGTATTTGGAAAATATTTTGCCAATATTTTTCAACTTCTTCTTTGTGAGCTCGTAATACAATTCTGTCATCTTGACATTTGCATATTTCTTGGAATTGTTGGTCTATTTTTGTTTATGAATTTACATATTTTGTAGATTAAAATCTCTCTTAATAATTTCTTGGGTTATACACTTGTTTCACATTTCAGACATACTGAAACCCACCAGGTGGGTTTCAGAAAATCCTTTAAGCCCTTGTGGTCAAATAGACCTAGATTTAATGAAATCCTTCCTATCACACTGGGAAGAAAGATTTCCCTAAGAAAAACATATTTTGTATTTGAAATTTAAATTATCATAATCCACTAATTTTCTTCAAATTCTATCTCCCACCGTTAAAATAATTTTATCTTGGAACTCTTTAGAAAGAGCCCAAATTTACCATTGAAAGGAGAAGACATCATCCCAAATTTACCATTGTTGTGAGCTACACTAGAATCTCAAATGCCCTTTTCAAGAGAATGAAAACTCCCATCATGGGAAATAGAATCCTCTAATATTTTTATTTTAAACCCATCACCTTTTATAATGTTTTTTATCCCTGAGGAAATTGGATGGTCCCAAAAAAAAGTTTCGAAGCCTTTTTAATGGGAGAAGAAGGTCAATCGAAAGGAAGATCTTATTCCCTATAATTTGAAGAGGAAGAATGACCTACAAGAGGGGAAGCATAACAAATATGAATTTCTCTTCCATCTTAAATCATTCCATCAACCCCATTAGTGGACTTATCTACCTCCTCTGTGTTTAAATGTATTAGATGAAAGAAGATCCTCTAGGATGCCCAGTTTCATGTCTCTAGGAAAAAAATATTAATGATTTCTCCATACTATTTACATAATGGATGGAGATTATTTTCTCCTTTGAGGAAGGTATGATTGTGAATAATCAAAGAAAACATCCCTTTTTATCACCACCATTAGTTTTTTCTAGAGTTTGAGAGGCATTGTTGAGTCAACTTATATTATATATAGTAAGGTTAAACCTAATATTAGCCTAATAATTCCCACATTTTCAAAAAATGAGGGCCAAGAGAAGGAATATATAATTTAGTTTCCATATAAATAAGTATATTTTGGTTACTAGGGGATCCAAGTAACATAATCTTGGTGGGGTTTGTTGGTTATTGAGTGGAATTCTCTAATTGGTCACTAAGAGAATTTTCCATCTAATGTTAAACCAAATTACTAATGATATAGACAACTAATTAATGGTGGAATTAACCCTAGACAATTGGTAATTCACTAATTAAGGTTCTAACATGATGATTATTTTGGGAAATAAAAAGCAAAAATTAGTATGGTTTTTCGTTGCCAATTGGTGTTGCTACAACTCACAATTATAAATTGACATATACCTCACTATAAGATAATGTAAAATGACTATTTCTATTGCATGTGTTGTTGGATGGCCTTTCATCACCCTATTTTAGATAAAACCACACATAACATTAATAATGATATTTAAACAGTTGGCAACTAATTTATAGAATTTCATTACAAAATACATGTTCACTAGAGGGGCTAACAAATGAAATGGTGGAAATCTACTGATCATAATACCCTAAAATGTCCTATGCAAGAATATTTTACAAATATGATGAACTAGTGACTAAAATCAAGTTTGAATTATAATAAGTCATTTGAATTTGTAAGTTAATACAAAAGTATCTACAAGAAGGTCCTTGGGGATTTGTTTCAAATATCAAACCAAGGACTTCATCTTTAAATTTCATCTTGTTTAGATGTCATTGTAGGTAGGTGAAAATTTATTTCTTCTCCTGGTCATGTACATAAAAACTGACATGATGTTTAATATTGGAGGGGAATATAAGATTTGGATGGATCATATGTGTGCCTACCATAGCTTTATCTTTAAAAATCTTCTCTTCACGCTTGAGTAGTGTACTAGTAAACACATTAAATATAGCAAGGGTGTAAAACTCAATGTTTTCATTCATGAATATGTGGGCAATGAAATGGTTTGTGGGCTTGGTATATCATCCCTAATTTCTACATTTGCAAATGAAAAGGTTGCAATAGCTATCTAATCTATCTGAATCACTTCAATATCTCTTCGATACTTGTTCATTGAACAAAAGTATTTTAATGATATAATTGAATGTCTTATATGTCATTAAATGTATTATTTTAGCTAACAATTCTACTAAGCCATTTGTATCAAAATGTGTGTTGATAGGAATAGGTGTTGGGGAAGGTGAACTAGGTTTTGTCTATGAAATGTGACAAACTTATAATTTATGGAGTGAAGTATATGCTTGTTTGAATTAATTAATTAGGATTATTAAATCAATTAGATGTGTAATTAATTAGAATTAATAATTAGTGTGTGGGTGTGCTTAAGTGGTTAGGCCACTTGTTACTCATGATGGAGACTAAGGTTCAAATGCCCCCAAGACACATTACCACTAAATGGTATGTTGAATATATATCTTAGCATTGTTGTTTCATGTATCTAGTTCATAACTCTAGTTAAAAGTGTTTACCCTCAAAAAAATTAGAATTAATAATTAAATATGCTTGTCTAATTAATTGATTTAAGCTAAAAAAATAGAATAAGTCTATATTCATAATTATTAGGAATTAATTGATTTAAGTTGAAAAATAGAATAAGTCTAATATAAATAGTCTTTATTTACAATTATAAGATTTAGAAATTAGAGTTGAATTGTAACTTTTATTTTTAAATATTCATTATGCAAATTAAAATTAGAATTAGAAATGAAAGAAAGGGGATAGAGCTAATTTTTGGTCTCTCATAAAGCATAAACTAAAATTAGATGGTGAAGAGAAAATTAGTAGAATAGAATTTAACATCCTTTTTAATATTTCAATTGCTTGATTTGAAGGATATGTGTGAATTAGAAATTGGATTATTTATTTAAAACTAATTCTTTATTTGGTTTAAATAAAAGATTTCTCTCAAATTAGTTGTGAGAGAAATTTTATATTTAAAATATATTACTAGTATATTTATATTTAAAAAAATATATTTGAAGTACGCAAGGGATATCCCTTTTCCATAGTTTATTTGAAAAATAAATTGGAAAAAATAAAAAATAAAAGGCAAAAAAGAAATTAGAAAAAAATAAAAAATATAAACTAAAAAAGAAATTGGAAAAAATAAACAATAAAAAGAAAAAAGAAATTGAAAATAAGAAAATCACAAAAAACTATTGAACCAAAAAAAATTGGAAAAAATAAAAATAAAAACTAAAAACTAAAAAATAAATTGGAAAAATAAAAAACTAAAAATCAAAAAAGAAATTGAAAATAAGAAAATCACAAAACTATGGAACCAAAAAAGAAATTGGACAAGAATTTTTTTCCAATGAATCTTATTTACATGAATTTATTTATTTAAATATTTTATGATTTTTGTTTATAGAATCTAAATATTTATGGGAATCTAAATCTTTCAACCCTTGCTGTGAGTGTAGAACGCCTCTCGGCGTAAAGAAGTAAATACTTTAATATAGATTCTTTAATAGAAGAATAGGCATGAAAAGAAGATATATTATATTAATAGGATTGCTATTGTAAGAAAAAAATATTATTATCTTAATTTTAATATTTTTAACTAGAGCTTGAGGATACTTTAATATAGATTCTTTAATAGAAGAATAGGCATGAAAAGAAGATATATTATATTAATAGGATTGCTATTGTAAGAAAAAAAAAATATTATCTTAATTTTAATATTTTTAACTAGAGCTTGAGGATGATTTATTAAGGATGCTTTATTAAAAGGATACATTTTATTTTAGAGGGGACTTTTTGCAATTAGAAAAGACACAAAAAAGTTTTTGGAAGTGTTTTGGAGTTTCAATTGCTTTTGAAATAAGTATTGGTTTCATCTTTGACTTTTCAAGTTATTTATTGGAATGAGCTTGGGATCTATTTCATGGAAAACTTTAGTCAATACTTTAATTTGGTTTAATCAATGAAATTATGAATCATATATGAATGTTGTATGTTGATTTCTACATGGAGATTGTGTGAATCCATGATTTCTTGTTAAACAAGAAACTTTTATTGAAATTGTAAAACTATTAGGTTTTTTAGTGTAGTTCAATTCATGAATGCAATAGAAATAATCAATTAATTATGATTTAATGAATTTAGAGTCCTATAATATTTCATTGACTATTATTGGATAGTTTATTCATGTTTTAGTTGTATAATTATAAATTATCATTGATGTAATTATTGAGTATATCTTATAATTTGTCACAACCCCTTGTGACACATTTTAATTATTTAATTTTGTTTAAGTAGGAAAAGAGATGGTTAATTAAATTAGAAAAGAGAAGGAAATATTTAATTAACCCATTTAATTATTAAATAAAATAAATATGCAAATTATAATTAAACAAACAAATAATAATGAATTATTAATAAATAAAAATTAATTTCATTCCATTAAATTATAAAATATGAAATTATGACAAAATAAATAAAAATAAAATCAATAATTAATTATTAGAAAACAAAAATCATTCTTTAAGTTAAAAACAGAAATTGGTGGAAAACATGAGTTAGTAATTTTTGATTTATTGTTAACTAGAATGAAAAATGTGTTAAACTACCTATTTGTATGATTTAACTTCTTTGATTTCTCTTTTAAGTGGGGAGTTAAACTTAGTTCTTTTATTTTGGCAATAGAATGAGAAAGTGTAAAAGTTATATTTAATTTTTCAAATAGATGGTAAAATTGTTATTTTAGTTAATATTGAGAAAAATCTAAGGAAATAAATAAGATAGTTTGAAATTTTTTGTTTTTCTTCAATTGATTTTGTTAAATTAGGAAAACAACCCTCTCTTTCACATCTCTCAGATTTTTCTTGAAATTCCTTCAAAATTCTAAGACTGTAGATTCAATTCAAAATAGCTCCTCAGGAAAAATCTTGTTCTTAAAACACACAATCCTTCATTATCAATTATATTTATTTTTTTTTAATTTAACTTAGATTTGAAGAGGAATTGTTTTTAAAATTTGTTTTAAAAGCTTGTTTTAATTTAATTTTACTTAGATTTGAGGAGGAATTATTTTTAAATTTTGTTTTAAGAGCTTGTTTTAATTTTTTAAATCTGTTTTAGTACCATGTTTTTTTTCTTTCTAAAAAAAATTCTTTCAGGTGGGTATGGACCCAAGACACCCATTAATATATATACTATATACTGGTTCTTTTTTAATTTCTAAGAAAAGGATATAAAGAAAGATTTTAATTGCAAAAATTTTTGTTTGAGAAAATGTATATATCAAAAAAATTGTATTGAAGAAATTTGTATACAAAATCTTTTTAATTTGAATAATTTACAAAAAAATCTATTTACCTATGTATAATAGGGCCATTCGGCCTACTATACACAGGTTGTGGCTGGTGCAAGGCCACAACCTGTGTATAGAGACCATCGACCTAGGGTTTAAAACCTTAAATTCTTTTATTACGTCGAGAGGCATTATACAGTCACATCGGGGTGGGGATGAGAGCAATCATTTTTTCTACCTAAATTTATAAGAAAAGAAAATTAAAATACCAAAAAGGAAATAAAAAATAAAACTTAAGAAAAACAAAGAAAATAAACTAAAAAAGAAAATAAAAACTGTTGAAGGAGAAAAAGCTAAATCACAAAAACCATGGAACAAAAAAGAAATTGGAAAAAAAATAAAAATGAAAACTAAAAAAGAAATTGGAAAAAATAAAAAATAAAAACCAAAAAAGAAATTGAAAATTGTTGGAAGGAGAAAAAACTAGAGAAAATTACAAAAAACTATGGAACCAAAAAAGAAATTGGGAAAGCTAATAAGGGCGTGGTTTAGTGGTTAAGTCGCTCAATTGTAGTGGTGGCCACCAGAGTTCAAACCCTTGCTAGGCCAACGAGCTTGCAGGCTTCACGCCTTCATTGGGCCAATGAGCTCATGGGTTTGAAGTGTTCTTGCTAGGGGATGAGGTCCCCCATGTTATGGCCTCACAGATTCATTTCTCCAGGCAAAAGCATTCACGTGGAGCTGGAGGGCATGTCACACCAACATCACCAATCATGTTAAAAAGTTTACCAAGCACTAGTTTAAAAGAGTTATTATGCTGAGAGGCGTTATATAGTCACATCGGGGTGGGGATGAGAGCACTCATTTTTTTTGCCTAAATTTATTTAAAAAAAAAAAAAAATTCCAAAAAGGAAACTTATTTTCATTTGAAGATCATTGGTTCCAATTTCTTTTTTGGTTCCATAGTTTTTGCGATTTTCTTATTTTTCAATTTCTTTTTTGATTTTTAGTTTTTTGATTTTTTTTTTCCAATTTCTTTTTTGGTTTTTATTTTTTTATTTTTTCAAATTTCTTTTCAAATAAACTATGGAAAAGATATCCCTAGGCATACTTTAGATATATTTTTTTAAATATAAATATACTAGTGTCGAGAGGCATTTAAGTGTGGGGATGAAAGCACTCATTTTTTCTGCCTAAATTTATAGAAAAAAATAAAAATAAAAACCAAAAAAAAAAATTGAAAAAAATAGAAAATAAAAACCAAAAAAGAAATTAGAAACTTTCAAGGAAAAAAAGATGGAGAAAATCACCAAAAAAAATTGAAAAAAAAAAAAAAAAACTATTGGAATTTTTTATAAAAAAAAAAGAAAGTGGAAAAGGTTGAAGAAAAAAAGTGGAGAAAATCACAAAAGCTACAGAAAACACAAAAAAACATGGAGTCAAGAAGATATTTCTCAGCATACTTTAGATATATTTATTTAAATATAAATATACTAGTTTTTAGATTTTTATTTATATAATTCATTTTATTATTTAATTTTAAATTAATTTATATTTAAAATTTAATATCTTTTAAAATGAAATTTAATTTAACATTTAATTATATATTTTAATTTATCATTATTATTTATTATTACACCGAGAGGCATTATACAGTCACAATGGAGTGGGGAGGGCTTAAATTTGACAGTCCACCTTGCCTCTCAACAAACTTTTTTATGATAGTTATCCATCCAATGGTGCCCTTTAAATACTATAAAATATCTTAGTATAAGTAAATCATATAAAAATTAAATATATATATCATCATAATCTTATATGAATTTTGACAGTTTGTCCAAAATCTTTCCTTTCATATGATACAGTCTTTTTAAAATTTTGATTGTATTTTACAGCAAAAATGCCTAAATACAACTATACAACTGTCAAATTTAAGCCCTGGTGGGGTGATACTCATGAGAGCACTCATTTTTTCTGCCTAAATTTATAAGAAAAAAACTTAAAATACTAAAAAGGAAATAAAAATAAAACTTAAGAAAATCAAAGAAAAAAACCAAAAAAGAAATTAAAAACCGTTGAAGGAAAAAAAGCTAAATCACAAAAACTATGAACCAAAAAAGAAATTGGAAAAAATAAAAATTAAAAACCAAAAAAGAAATTCGAAACTATTGGAAGGAGAAAAGATGGAGAAAATCAAGAAAATCAAAGAAAAAAAAAACCAAAAAAGAAATTATAAAGTGTTGAAGGAGAAAAAGTTAGAACCAAAAAAGAAATTAAAAATTTTTAAAAATAAAAACAAAAAAAGAAATTGCAAACCAAAAAAAGTAAGAAAATCAAAGTAACTATGAAAAAGGATATCCCTCCGCGTATTGTAGATATATTTTTTAAAATATAAATATACTAGTTTATAAAAAAAATTATATATAGGTTGTATATCATTTAAATGATATTTAATTTTAAATTTATATCTATAATATATATTTATTAAATATTATGGCTTTTATAAAACTTTAATTTATATATATTGAATATATTTTATATATATTTTAAAGTTTGTTTATTTAATACAAATTGAATCTATAGCAAAAAAAATTTTAAAAAAATATGATTGTTAATTTTATGAGTTAAGTAATATTAAACTCTCTTTGCATGCACTTCTATATTAAATATATTACTTCATTTAGTCATTATTACCAAGTGTTTATGCAAATTAAATTGGGGTATAAGACTTGAGTTAAAAGAGTGAAACTTGACTAATGCAACACATAAGTAATATCAATTTGCCTTCTTGTAAATTGTTCTAATTATTAGGTATCTTTTTATCATTTGATAATAAAATATATAAGTAAATTTCAAACTCTTCTTTACATTACAATATTTTACTATTTCTAATGAAATTATATTGAACAAACATATTAGATACATTAAACCAGTAATACAACCTCCACATCATGATTCAAATAAGATTAGATCTTTAGATTGAAAAGTCAAAACCAACAATTAGTAAACAACTCAACCTTGCATGCTTTCAATTTGAACTTCTTGATTTAGTTTAACTTTTAATTTAGGAATCCCCTAAACATTAGTCTAAATGTGAATTAGTTAAATACACTCTAGCAATTTAGTAACTTCTCAAAAACTCTAGAGCAACTTCCAAAATTGCCATGTTTTAGAACCTCCCTAGTATAACTGAAACTTCAATCTACTTGATTAAATCATAAAACTACAATACATCCTAATAAGTAAACTAGTTCTTGGATGTACTTTTTTAAATAAAGATGAAATGACTTATCAGTTTTAGTTTCATTTCAAAAGTAAACTAGTGACTTCAAAATGCAATGCAAGATAACCATAGATTATGTTTTTATAATTTGATCAAATCCAAAATATTAGTTAGATTTTATTTTCAATTCAATGAATTGAGAGTTGCAATATTACAGTGGTTATTTAGTCTAGTTCTAAATATGTTATTTTCAATTCAACAAATTCTAGAGTTGCAATATTACAATTGTTAATTAGTCTAGTTTTCAAATTTCCTTTTATAAAGTTATGCAATGAATATGCATTTTCTTTTCTGTTCTAGTTAGGTAAACATATTAAACAAGACCTTGAAATAAAAACCAATTCGCAGTGTTTGATATTTACGGTGCCTATGGGTCACGTTTATGCATAAATTCATTGCATTGAGCTACTATACATATCGCCTAACATAGCTACATTAACAACGTTTGTGGAACCAACCCTTTAAATTGCCAGGGAGTAATAAGGAACACCATGAAGTTAATTTCAAGGGATGGGTAATATCCCTTGAACACCAAACTAAAAAGATAAATAACCTAGATTAACACATTGATCCATCTTAGCAAACACCTCCCTTTTCATGATTATAGAACCACCGTGTAGCATTGACAACATTTGGAACCTCATTCGTACAAGGGTACATACCCTCAAAAGGGTACATGGGGAACATCAAATGTGTAGTGGTAAAGTTCTATTTTGATAGGAATATGAATAGTGAATCTAGGTAAACAAGTGTTGGTCAAGAAGACCAATTACTTATTAAATGCTCCCTTCGTGGGTAGCAGTCAGAGAGGAACTATTTGGGTAAATTTGGCCCTAGAAAGGGTTGTATACCCACATTAAACAGTTCACATAAAACATAGAATAGTAAACAAAACTACCTATAAACTACACCTTGATCCCATTCAGAAGTGGGTATGTAGGCATCCTGGGGAATGAAGAATGTTCTTAGTGTGCAGGTTTTTAGGCATGGGGTTAGGAGGTATGAGTAAAATATCATTCAATTGATTCAACCTTTCGGCACAAGTTTTCAACAAGAATTTCAAAGGTAAAACCTTAATATAAAGATAAGATAGAAATCATTCAATGTATAACTCAAAAGAATCCTAAATGGATTCACTTGACTCCCTGAGGCATTAGGCCAAATTATGAGGCAGGACTTGAGTTATTTTTAAGAACACACACACAGATATATATATATACTGTTGAAAGACGACAACCCCAGTGCACTCCCTATAGTTGGGGGTGTAGCCTCAGTGAGTAGCTCAGGATCTAGTTGATTCCTGATGAGCCTAAGTCTCTGGCCAAATCTCATTCCTATTCCCTTTAAGGATAGATGCCCATCCTATTTGGATGGATAACTCATATCCCTTATGGAGAGATGCATATCTCGTAAGGATAGATGTTGTCCCCATTGGACAAATGCCTATCCCATTTGGATAGAAGTACCTGAGTATATGATTGAATCAAAAACCTAACAACTTAAGTAAAAATTAATAACAAAACAAAATTAGTATGTTTTTTGGTTGACTCGGGTTGGATCATTACATATGGTATCAGAGTGGAGTTCAAAAGATAAGCCTTGAGACTACTATGACTTGCACAAATTGAAATAAATAAAGAATGTAATTAATTAGGAAAGAGTAAATTACGATTTTTGAACATAACCTTGAAACAAACATTAATTACAAAATTTTGATTTCAAGATTCATAAATGGCAAGGACTAGCTCAACCCAAGCTAGTACTAGTCATAGGCAAAGAAAGGATGCTAATGAGCAACCAAAGGCTCAAGGGAACAATGAGGCAGGGATTGACACAATCATTGAATTGATGATAGAACAGAGAGATAAAATAAACTCCTTGGAGAAAAAATTGAAGACCTTAGAACAAGGCAATCAAATCTTGAAAACATAATGGAACTAGAATTCAAAAAATCCTCCTCCTAGAAGGGCCAATCCACATGAAAATCTAAGGAACATGGAAGCCCCTAGTCAAGAGTTTTCCATCATAGAACTTTCTAAGGATTTGAAGAAGATCACACCTCCCAAGTTTGATGGAAAACAATTAGGGGAAGGGGTTGAAATTTGGCTTAATGAAATGGAGTACTTCAAACTAAGGGACTACAATGAAATGACTAAAGCATTATGGGGGTCTTATCAATTGATAGTTGAAGCTGCAAGTTGGTGGACAAATGTCAAAGAATAAAATGGATACACTAAGGAAAATATAACATGGGAGCAATTCATTCATCATTTCCACAAAAGATGGTTACCACAACTATTCTTTGATGAAAAGATGATAGAGTTCCATAACCTTTGGCAAGGATCTCTATTAGTGCAACAGTATTGGGATAGGTTTGCTAAATTGCTGAAATATGTACATATATACCAAGGTGATTAAAAGAGTCAAACTAGGAAGTTCATACTAGGACTAAATGCTGATATTGAGGGAGAAGTGGATATGCATGGCCCTGAAAGTATGAATGAGGTACTCGAAAAGTCCCTGAAATAGGAAAGAAAACTTCAGGCCCTAGCAGCAACAAGGAAGAACTTCAACAATAATAGAAACCACACTTTTAAAAGAAAACAAGAATTCAAGGGGAATCAAAATTTTAAAAACTAAAGGACCAACTTCTTAGAAGGGAAGCCTCCATCTAATCAAAATCTAAGGAGCGGTCAGAATGGGAACAATAATAGGGGGAATTTCAACATGAATAATCAGAGGAATTTTAACAGGCTAGTACTTCCACCAAGACTTAATGAAGCACGAAATGATGCCCCTAGGAATTTAGTACAACGGGGACCACCAAGTGAATGTTTTATGTGTGGGGGAAATCATTATTCTAGGGATTTCACAAAGATGCAAGGACAAATTAGAGAAAACCAAACTCAACAGGGACCTCCACAAAGGATTCATGTTGTAGTAAGAAAACGTCAAACTCGATTCCAAAATGTGCCCATAGAAACTATAGGTATGCTTTCAAGGAAGCTAATTTTCATACTAGTAGACACTGGATCATCCGAATGTTTTATTTCTCCTAAACTTGTTAAAAGAATGTCATTAAGAGTTAGTCAAATGGAATCATCATGGATAGTCCAGTATGTGGATAAGGCAGTTAGAGAAGTGACCAAGTGCCTATTTAACACTACCTTACAATTCCTTGAATTTGAAACAAAAGTAGACTTATATGTGGCACCTCTAGGGTCATATAATGTAATCATTAGAATGAGTTGGCTAACCAACCATCAAGAAAATGTAGATTGCTATAATAAAATAGTGGAGTGTTTGGATGATGAAGGGAATAAGGTTAAACTACAAGGAACCATTAGGTCAATAAATGTGGAAACCATTTCAGCAATGCAATTAAAGAAAGAAAGGGAGAGGGGAGCCCAAATATTTATGGTTACACTAGATGAAAAGGAAGAAGAAAATACTTGGGTAAATTTTGAAAAATCTCCTTTCGTTCAAGAATTTAAGGATGTATTTCCTAAGGAATTGTTAGGTCTACCCCCTAAAATAAAATTTGGTTTCTCCATCAAAATAGTACCAGGAGCTAAGCCCATGTCAAAGGATCCTTACTACATTAATACATCTGAACTTTTAGAGCTAGAAATGCAATTGGAGGAACTTTTAGGAAAAGGATTAATAAGGCCAAGTGTGTTGTACACTCAAAAACATGACTTGGTAGCCTGGGGTGGTTGAGTCAGCTTTGGTACGCACATGGACCCCTCTCCTTAACATGGGGTGAACCTCAATGTCACTCTCGCTCTCATGGGAGTAGCCAGTCAAGAGGAGGCAAGACACCAGGGTGGTCTGGTTCACTTGAGAGCTGGACTTCACAGAGAGTGGTCAATTGGTCTTGGGGCCTTTCTTATGTGTCAATTCTGATCTAATGTTCTATGATTGTTGTTGTTGAAATAACTATATGACCCAAAGGGTCTCTAGTCACTATTCTTCTATTGGGATTCCAAAGATTCCAACGCTATGTAGGTTGATGATTGTTCTCATTGATGCTTCTATTGAGTTGGAGTTGTTCTTCAAATTGTTGGATGATAACTTGTGTTTGGAATATCCTCAACATGTGTTGTTATTCCTAAATTGTTTGTTGATCGTGTTGTGGTCTAGGGTAAATTTCCTGAATCTCTTTGAGGATTGTCCTCACCCACTCACCTCTAAGCCCAGGGCACATTTTTGAACCCAAATTGAGAGAAAAATAGTTGAAGTTAACCTTGATTTGACCTAAGGTTTGACTTTCAATTTAACCTAGTGTTTGACCTGGTGTTGGAATCAAGGGTTTGACTAATATTGACCATGTGTTGAAATCAAGGGTCTGTAATCACTTGGTGATGCTAATGTTTTTGTGCTTTTTAATTTTGGAATGCATGCAAGCCTATATGAGTGCAAAACAATATTTTGTGCTTTTTAGATCTTTATGAAAATAAAGTGATTTTTCTAGTTTAGGAATTGAAATATGTATGCAATCTAGTATGAAGTTAACTAATGCAATCTGATCTATGTTTTTGTTTGGTTTTCTATATTTTTGGAACAATTACTCTAGGAAAATGAAATTGCTTTGAAATAAAACTAATCTAACAATGCAAATCCTATTAAGTCTATCAAGGAAATTGCAATATTAAATTATTATTCTGTTGGTCATGATGTTAGTCATAAACAAACATAGAATAAAAGTTACACAACAACCTTTACTCATCTTGAAAGATACGATGAACTCAAAGAATTCATAATCCCAAGTCTCCGTTGATTAGTTCTTAATCTTCTAACGTTACTCAGCGGTTGGTGTGTTGTTGTTTCCATTCAGGGGCCTTATGTTCTTCAGCAATTTCTGCAAAGTTCATCATTATTTCTCTAAATATCCTGTCCTATATGTCTGCTCTGCATAAATCTCCAACAATTTTAGCTCTGCACTTATAAATTCAGTCAAATAATGTGCCTACAGGTTAATATTTACATGATTTCTACCATTATTTATGATTCTTTGCATGATATTTTCAATATTACATGCATTCAGCTCAAATATGCTAATGATATTTAGTCATATACGAGATGTTAGCATATTTCAGGTTACTTGCTTCTGATTATCTATTATTTGCAATTATGATGGGGAATTACTCTGAAATTCAAAGAAAATTAAAAGAATACTTCAAATTTGGTGAATCTTAGCTATTGAACCACATATATACCAGATACAGTCGCGAGGAGAAGAAATCAAACCATATTTTCACCAGGATGTTCCACAGCTAGATACAGATGATGCTAACTTCAAAGGAAAAGGAATGAAAACAACACATACAGACTGATAAGCACTCCAAGGGACGCAGCAAATCAAAGCATGTATCAAGAATTCAAACACTGATTACTCAGGATTTATGATGATTTGTAATCAAACGGTCTTCTCTTTCATTAAGTATGCGATGATATGTATGCTTACAATAACTTTGAAATAGGCCCTGATATTTCAGCAATCAAATTTCAATTAAGCTTCTAAATGTTTAAAACAAGGCACCCCTGCACCTTTTATAGAATAAGGTGAGGGAGCGGTTACAAATGACCTACAGTCAGGATTTATCTATTAAGATCAACAGTCTAGATGAATAGCACGTGTCTGCCAGTTGGCAACTACATAGCTGGCACAGAATATTCCAGCATCTTTGACATGGTCCATCCTCCAGCTAACAAATAACACATTTGACAATATCCTCCTCAGCTCTGGTTCATGTTACCTCTGCATGCAACTCTGTAACTTATATCTTTGTAAATTTTGCCATTTCTCGCACAAACTTCACCTTCTGATACGCCCTCGCCACTTTGTCATTTTCCAGATATTTGCGCACCTGATAACAGATACAAGGATTAAGCATCGTCATCATTAAAAACTTTAGCAGGAAAATAAACATTTAAATCAGGCTTAGAATATGCAAACGCAGATAATCAGATGATGAATTCGTGAACAATGGCATACAAAATGTGTATGTGACGCTAAAATTAGTCGAGTCAACCATCGTTGACCAGAATCATGCTATTAGGCCCTAAAATGGCTTCAATATCTGATCAGGTCCAGGATCATTTGAGTGATTTTTTGATAAAAATATCAAAAATATGATTTTCGGTATTTTCTACATATTGGTAAATCGCATTTTCGGAGGCCTTCGGAGAGAAATTAGGGCTCAAGACTTCATCGGTGCTTGGCATTAAGCCTAAGCAATCAAGGAACTCAAACTAGATAACTAGTTTATCTTTCCAATGAGTCCAAAAAGTTTAAATTCTGACACAGTAGCTAGGAGTTATGACCCTGCCAAGGGGAAGGTAAAAATTTCCTAATTTTTTGAGTTTCTGTGAATTTTTGCAAATAGTTTCACCTTTTGGTAGCTCTTTTTGTATTCCAAGGGTAATGTGACCCTTCATATCATATGCAAGCCTTACATTTTTAGTTATCGCATGCATAAGATCATGCATATGCAATACATGCGCTTTTGTTCACTTGAATTCCATTGAATGAAACTATCGGGTCCGGGTATGCACATTAGTTAATATGAGGGATATTAACTAATATGACTCTCTTCATAGATCGGGATATGATGATGATGATGTCACCATCATGGATGAGCTTCGTTAAAATGTGAAAGGCCGACGTCATGGTCATACAGAAGGAAATCAGGTGATGTTAAGAAATATGACCCCGATATTGAGGAATATCACCCTCTGAATAAGATGATGTCACGGTCATATCGAGCTTTTTTATGTATCGGGTCAGAATGACGTCACCGTCATGTTAGGAAAGATCAGTCATATTAGAAAAGACAACGGATGTTAGAAATTAGATGACATTTGGATGTCAAGCTGATTGATGATGTCACCATCATATTGGGTCCTTTGTGGAATGGGATAAGCTGACGTCATCATCATGTTATTAAAAAGGGCGATCGTTGAAAAAAATACCTACGCGAGATAAAAAGGATGATGACGTCACCGCCAGGGTGATTTTCTCTATTCATCAGGGTTGGATGACGTCATCATCATATTGGCCCTGGGGTGATATTCTGTGGTAGGGTGATATTTGAAATATCAAGTGATATTCGCAAGATCGGGTGATATTCAAAATATTGGGTGATATTCGCAAGATTGGGATGATGTCATCAGGATAATGACTTAGTTTATCGTTGTTGCACTATGACATCATCGTCATGATATACGAGCAGGATCATGTTCAGGAAATATACCCCCGAGAGGTAAAAATGATGATTACGTCATCATCATGTTTATTTCTTTGTTTATCGGGTTTGAATGACATCATCAGGATAATGGCTTAGGGGGATATTTCGCGGTAGGAGGATATTAAGAAATATCGGGTTACATTGAGAGATATGATCCTCGTGAAATGCATAAGGTTGTTGACGAGTAAAGGCACTATCACCTAAAATTGATGTCCAGATATTTGGAGCGCATGATTTATTGGGTGATAAATTAGATCAGGGTGATCTTCTGTAATATGACGTATGTTAAGAAATGTGATCCTCCCCCTGTGAATATTAGGTTTGACTCAAACTTTCACCATTCATAACTTTCACACCTTAATGAATATCAGGGTGATACAAAAGGCAAACCTGCATGAAATTTGATGCTCTTTCTAAATATGAGGTTACTGAAATGAAATATGAATTTTGACAACCTAACCTCATGATGATGACTTACCCAGCCTCTCCATGCATGATGATTTGCATGACTTACTTTTACCAGACCGCCAGAAAGCACAAAGCAAACCAAAAAGTTGGGTCCCTGTTTTGCCAAGTCAAAATGGGGCATGTTGTGTAACCACGCAACAACTTGCCACCAAAGAAAACAAACAAATTCCAACGATTCAAGTGAGGTGAACATACTCTAACATAGTATTCTAACTCTTTCTAAGTATAAGCATCATAATCTTTCTGAATGACAAAGTTTTCATCATGGCAACAATCCTAACAAAGGATCAGGTGCATGCAAATGATTAATTATCCTCATCTTGAAAGCAAGTTGAAAGCATGAGTAACTGATGTTAAGCTACATAGTTTGGGAGCATCCCTCATAGCCAACCTGGATAGAGCCTTGCTGCCAGCAGGCGTCCATAGCCCCGAAAAGGTTATCTATAAAATCCCCCTAAGTAGAGCCCCACTGCCAGCAGGTGTCTATAGCCCCGGTAGAGTTACTTAGATGGCCTAATTTTATTATATTTTACATTTTCAAAATTTATACTCTATTCATCTGATGTCATCATGTAAGCTTAGTATGCAAGGTATGATCACTTGCTGATTTAGGTTGGAGATTGCATTGGTAGCAAGGGAGTCCCTTTAGATTTTTCACTTAATGCCTATACTTGTGTGTTCAACAAACCCAAGGCTATTAGGTGAGTCATTGTGAAAAAATCACTTTAGTCAAGAAAAGGCACCCTATTGAAAAAAATATCACAGACCTGATCACAAGTACTTCTCAGAATGAATCATAACCTATATATGAATTTGTTCTCATCACTTGAATCTTAACAATTTAGTTATTTTCTTAGGATGATGAGTTGCATCATCTTGACTAACCAAAACAGAACTCAACAAGCAAACAAACAAAAGTAAACACACTAAGCAAACTGTACAAACAACTAACTACAAAAGGAAACAACAGAAAACAAAACAAGAAAGCAAGGAAATAAACGAGACAACAACTCTACCAAACTATATACAAACCCCACAAGACAAATAAAACCCAGGAGAAGACCCAAAGACACTTGTATTTGCATACTTCCTTATATTGTGCAGGAGCATCAGGGCACTCGTTATGGTTCTAATCCTAGCAAATTTATCCTTGTATTCTGAAAAATATTCTTGTATTCTAAATTCATTGTGTTTAACAGAATAACCTCTGATTATCAGCAACTGAGGAAGCTCATCATGTTCATGATTAATCCATATGCATGTCTTATCTCCTGAATTTCCATAATCAAAATAGTATTCAACACTATTCACTCTGGAAAGGAGAAATACAACCTGATGTATTTTCTGATCCTATTGAATATGCTTCTTCATTGACAACTGGTCTTCTATTTGACTTTGCATTCTCATTGCTCAACTCAGTGTCTAGTCTCACTTCAAGTTGAAGGATGTATGACTCTTGAAGTATTAATCCTTCATCTTTATCCAGCTTTGTCTCCTCATTCTAGATGTATGTCTGATTCTTGACTTCAGGAAGCACCTCACTGTTTTCTTTAATTTTCTGCACATCAGCATCTAAATGAGTGTCTTCATAACCTGATATACAGAAATTTATCATTTCTAAATTATTTGACTATAAAGGTGAAACAACTTTCAATTGATAGGAATACTCCCTCATTTCATTTTCAAAATGACATTGGATTGGCATCTGATTATGCACAACAATTCCAAAGCTTTATGTATCTTCAACTTTCATGAATTGTTCATCAAATAACTCACATTGTCCATCCAGTAAGGTATCTAGTTCCATTGACCTGCAATATTCTTGAATTTGATCATTTAATTTAAACAAGCTAGATAGTGAATCAACATTTATTCTCTTTTCAACAACTCCCTGGGTTACTGTCATTGGAACTTCATCAACAGTAGTGCATTTAAATTCTTCCACCTATCTCCATTCCTTTTTACCATAAAATGACTCAAGGAAAGGTGTTTCATTATCCTTATCAAAGGCATTAGGATCAAAATCAAAGACTTTATCCTGACAAGTGGTTTCCTCTCTATAATTTTCAAAAGATTCATACCTGCACTCTGCCTCACCTTTACCGTAAAGTAGAGAACTCCTATCAATCTCACCATAGAATGACTCAAGGAAAGCTGTTTCCTCTTCCTTACCTTCTATAATTGGTTCAGCTATTGTATTTTCTAAACAACTCATCATTAGGGGTGTTGCTTCTCTTTGCTGTTCTAGAATTCGAGTCTTCTCCAACATGACCAAGCAAGCATCACAATCCCTTTTTGAATGCTCTTCGTCATGTAATCTGCATCAACTTTCAATGAGGACATCATCAGTGGATAAACCTAATATTTGACTACATTGTATATTTCTAGACAAGTACAATCCAAAATCTTTAAAGCGGTCCACTTCAGTGTCTGGACAACTAATAACTTCTGGTGCTGCATCTGCTTGTTGCTCCAAAATTTCTTCATTTTCCTGCCAGGCTTTAGCCCTAAACACATCTATAAATAATATTATTCCTTTCAAATAGAGATCCAACCTTATAAGAAAAGTTAGACAATTAATTTCACTATGTTCCACAGTCTGGTGTATCCTGCAACAACTGGATAAACCAAAGTCAAATAAATTCTGAGGATAAAGCTGCCTATTCAAAGTTTCCTGAAATAAAGGAATGTTGACTTGACAGTTATTTTCATATGCATCCATCAAAATGAGACTCTATTTTCAATTTTTTTTTTTTTGAAATTTTAATGAGATCTATCATATCTCAGAATAAAACTTTGAAAGCTCTGAAAATTCAACGAATCTTTAAAGCTTTGAGCTAGATCTTTGTAAAGATACAGTCAAAACCTCTCAGATAAGAGATATTTACGGACATTAACCTCAAATGATGAAATATTTGTAGAAAATCCACAGATTCTTTGTTCAAGCCCTCCTTCTAGCACCAATTTATGTTGGTCATGATGTTAGTCATAAACAAACATAGAATAAAAGTTACACAACAACCTTTACTCATCTTGAAAGATACGATGAACTCAAAGAATTCATGATCCCAGGTCTCCGTTGATTAGTTCTTAATCTTCTAACGTTACTCAGCGGTTGGTGTGTGTTGTTGTTTCCATTCAAGGGCCTTACGTTCTTCAGCAATTTCTACAAAGTTCATCATTATTTCTCCAAATATCCTGTCCTATATGTCTGCTTTGCATAAATCTCCAACAATTTTAGCTCTGCACTTATAAATTCAGTCAAATAATGTGCCTATAGGTTAATATTTACATGATTTCTACCATTATTTATGATTCTTTGCATGATATTTTCAATATTACATGCATTGAGATCAAATATGCTAATGATATTTAGTCATATGCGAGATGTTAGCATATTTCATGTTACTTGCTTCTGATTATCTATTATTTGCAATTATGATGGGGAATTACCCTGAAATTCAAAGAAAATTAAAAGAATACTTCAAATTTGGTGAATCTTAGCTATTGAACCACATATATACCAAATACAGTCACGAGGAGAAGAAATCAAACCATATTTTCACCGGGATGTTCCACAGCAAGATATAGATGATGCTAACTTCAAAGGAAAAGGAATGAAAACAACACATACAGACTGATAAGCACTCCAAGGGATGCAGCAAATCAAAGCATGTATCAAGAATTCAAACACTGATTACTCAGGATTTATGATGATTTGTAATCAAACGGTCTTCTCTTTCATTAAGTATGCAATGATATGTATGCTTACAATAACTTTGAAATAGGCCCTAATATTTCAGCAGTCAAATTTCAATTAAGCTTTTGAATGTTTAAGACAAGGCACCCCTACACCTTTTATAGAATAAGGTGAGGGAGCGGTTACAAATGACCTATGGTTATGATTTATCTATTAAGATCAACAGTCCAGATGAATAGCACGTGTCTGCCAGTTGGCAACTACACAGCTGGCATAGAATATTCTAGCATCTTTGACTTGGTCCATCCTCCAGCTAACAAATAGCACATTTGACAATATCCTCCTCAACTCTGGTTCATGTTACCTCTGCATGCAACTCTGTAACTTATATCTTTGTAAATTTTGCCATTTCCCACACAAACTTCACCTTCTGATACGCCCTCTCCACTTTGTCATTTTCCAGATATCTGCGCACCTAATAACAAACACAAGGATTAAGCATCGTCATCATTAAAAACTTTAGCAGAAAAATAAACATTTAAATCAGGCTTAGAATATGCAAACGCAGATAATCAGATGATGAATCCGTGAACAATCGCATACAAAATACGTATGTGACGCTAAAATTAGTCGAGTCAACCATCGTTGACCAGAATCATGCTATCAGGCCCTAAAATGGCTTCAATATCTGATCAAGTCCAGGATCATTTGAGTGATTTTTTGATAAAAATATCGAAAATATGATTTTCGGTATATTCTACATCTTGGTAAATCACATTTTCAGAGCGAAATTAGGGCTCAATACTTCATCGGTACTTGACATTAAGCCTAAGCGACTAAGGAACTCAAACTAGATAACTAGTTTATCTTTCCAATGAGTCCAAAAAGTTTAAATTCTGACACAGTAGCTAGGAGTTATGACCCTGCCAAGGGGAAGGTAAAAATTTCCTAATTTTATGAGTTTCTATGAATTTTTGCAAATAGTTTCACCTTCCGGTAGCTCTTTTTGTATTCCAAGGGTAATGTGACCCTTCATATCATATGCAAGCCTTACATTTTCAGTTATCACATGCATAAGATCATGCATATGCAATACATGCGCTTTTGTTCACTTGAATTCCATTGAATGAAACTATCAGGTCCGGGTATGCACATTAGTTAATATGAGGGATATTAACTAATATGACTCTCATCATAGATCGAGATATGATGATGATGATGTCATCATCATGGACGAGCTTCGTTATAATGTGAAAGGCCGACGTCATGGTCATACTGAAGGAAATCGAGTGATGTTAAGAAATATGACCCCGATATTGAGGAATATCACCCTCTGAATAAGATGACGTCACGGTCATATCGAGCTTTTTTATATATTGGGTCAAAATGACATCACCATCATGTTAGGAAAGATCAGTCATATTAGAAAAGATGATGGATGTTAAAAATTAGATGACCTTCGGATGTCAAGCTGATTGATGATGTCACTGTCATATTGGGTCCTTTGTGGAATGGGATAAGCTGACATCATCATCATGTTATTAAAAAGGGCGATCATTGAAAAAAATACCTCGGCGAGATAAAAAGGATGATGACATCACTGCCAAGGTGATTTTCTTTGTTCATCGGGGTTGGATGATGTCATCATCATATTGGCCCTGGGGTGACATTCTGCAGCAAGGTGATATTTGAAATATCAGGTGATATTCGCAAGATCGGGTGATATTCGAAATATCAGGTGATATTCGCAAGATCGGGATGATGTCATCAGGATAATGACTTAGTTTATCATTGTTGCACTATGACGTCATCGTCATGTTATACGAGCAAGATCATGTTCAGGAAATATACCCCCGAGAGGTAAAAATGATGATTATGTCATCGTCATGTTTATTTCTTTGTTTATCAGGTTTGAATGACATCATCAGGATAACGGCTTAAGGGGATATTTCGCGGTAGGAGGATATTAAGAAATATTGGGTTACATTGAGAGATATGATCCTCGTGAAATGCATAAGGCTGTTGACGGGTAAAGGCACTATCACCTAAAATTGACATCCAGATATTTGGAGCGCATGATTTATTGGGTGATAAATTAGATCAGGGTGATCTTCTGTAATATGACGTATGTTAAGAAATGTGATCCTCCCCCTGTGAATATCAGGTTTGACTCAAACTTTGACCGTTCATAACTTTCACACCTTAACGAATATCAGGGTGATACAAAAGGCAAACCTCAATGAAATTTGATGCTTTTCTAAATATGAGGTTACTGAAATGAAATATGAATTTTGACAACCTAACCTCATGATGATGACTTACCCAGCCTCTCCATGCATGATGATCTGCATGACTTACATTTACCAGATCGCCAGAAAACACAAAGCAAACCAAAAAGTTGGGTCCCTGTTTTGCCAAGTCAAAATGGGGTGTGTTGTGTAACCACGCAACAACTTGCCACCAAAGAAAACAAACAAATTCCAATGATTCAAGTGAGGTGAACATACTCTAACATAGTATTCTAACTCTTTCTAAGTATAAGCATCATAATCTTTCTGAATGTCAAAGTTTTCATCGTGGCAACAATGCTAACAAAGGATCAGGTGTGTGCAATTGATTAATTATCCTCATCTTGAAAGCAAGTTGAAAGCATGAGGAACTGATGTTAAGCTACATAGTTTGGGAGCATCCCTCATAGCCAACCTGGATAGAGCCTTGCTGCCAGCAGGCGTCCATAGCCCCGACAAGGTTATCTATACAATCCCCCTAAGTAGAGCCCCACTGCCAGCAGGCGTCTATAGCCTCGGTAGAGTTACTTAGATGGCCTAATTTTATTATATTTTGCATTTTCAAAATTTATACTCTATTCATCTGATGTCAGTCTATGCCTAGGTACTCTTGGGCAAACTGCAAGGTAGGAATCTTCAGGTTAACAGGGAGGATTGGATCTACCCCATAGACTAAATGATAAGGTGAGTTTCCTAATGCAGCCTTGTTTCTGGTTCTATCTACCCATAAGGCATACTTCAAAAGTGTATTCCATTCCTTAGGGTTCTTGTCTACTAACTTCTTTATGATATTCAGCAAATTTTTGTTAGTGGATTCTGTCAACCCATTCCCTTGGGGATAATAATTAGATGAGAAATTCAATATGATACCATAATCAAATGCCCAACTTGACAATTTGGTTGAAGTAAAAGCAGAGCCATTATCACTTACCAGAGCATAGGGAACCCCATACCTGGTGATTATGTTACTTTCCAGAAATCTAATGACATCTTCTGCACTGCAAGTCTTGCTGCTAGTGGCTTCAGTCCACCTAGTACAATAATCAGTAATTGTTAGAACATACCTGTGGCCTGATGATGATGGAGGATTAATAGGTCCTATGAAATCCATGCCCCATTATGTAAATGGGTGCGCTTCCATCACTGGTTGCAAAGGCTATGCAGCATATCTCTCTCTGCTGGTAGTAACCTGACATACATGACAACATTTAATGTGTTCAACTGTATACCTAAAGATTGTAGGCCAATAATATCCTGCTCTGAGGATAGCATGTGTTGTAGCCAAGGATGAGCCATGTGTTGTTCCAAACTTGTCATGTAGTTCTGATAATACCTTGCTTGCTTCTGGCTTTTCTAAACATCTCAAGTATATTCCTTCATAATTTTTCTTGAAAAGTACTCCTGCTTTCATCATACACTTCTGGGATTTTATCTTCAGGGCTCTTCTTTGTGAAGCCTGCAGTCTTGGAGGACATCTTCCAGTGATCAGGATGTGCCTGATATCTGCATACCATTCTTCATTGTCCATAGCATTGATAACATACTGCTGACTTGTGATGTTTGGATCAGTCTCTGATATCATTTGGCTTAAAGCCTATCCTCTTACCAATTTCATGGGTGTAATCTCCATGTCATATTCTTGTAAAATTGTAATCCACCTAGCCCTTTTTTTCACAGGCAAATTTTGCATTAGCAACATCTTCACTACTGCATATGGCACCACAGGAATCACCTTGCTTCTCAAGATATAATGCATAAATTTCTTTACTGCTCTGACTAAAGCAAGTGCCTGCCTTTCAACATCTACATATCTCAATTTAGCATCTTTGAAAGGGCAACTCATGAAGGTAACTGGTTTCTCTTCCTTTTCTTCATTTCTCTGAGTTAGCACTGCTGCAGAGCTATGTTCTGAAGCAAATGAATAAATATAAAAGTCTCTGGTGTAATCTGGACTGATAAGGACAGAAGCATCAGAAATAGCTTTCTTTATGTCTTCAAAGGCTGCCTTGGCTTCTGATGTCCACTCAATCTTTGCATCCTTCTTTAGCATAGCATTTAAAGGCCTGACTATTTCTGTAAAGCTAGTGATGAATTTTTTGACAAAATTTATCTTACCAAAGTAAGATTTGAGCTCTTTCTTGCTTCCTGGAAGCTGTAATTTCATAATGGACTCCACCCTATCAGGATCTATGATAATCCCATTTTCAGTTATTAGGTGGCCCAGCAACTTTCCTGTTGTCACCTTGAATATGCATTTCTTGGGGTTCAAGGATATCCAATATTCTTCACATTTTTTTAGTACATTTTTGAGACCAGCTACATGGTTGCCTCTCTCTTTAGAGAATACTGTTAAGTCATCCATGTATATGACTATGCATTTTCCTATTAAGCCTCTGAAGGCTACATCCATTGCTCACTAGAATGTTACTCCAGCATTTATTAGTCCAAATGGCATACATCTATAAGCAAATATCCCCCACTTTGTGGTGAAGGCAGTTTTTAGTCTATCAATCTTGTCAACCATGACCTGATTGTAACCTGAGAAGCCATCCAGAAAGGACATCATTTTAGCACCATTTACAATCTGCAAGACTTCATCTAATGAGGGTAAAGGATAATTGTCCTTCTCTGACGCTCTGTTCAGGTTCCTGAAGTCTACACACAGTCTGATGTCTCCATTCTTCTTTCTCACTAGCACTAGATTAGCCACCCAAGTGGAGTGCCTCACAGGAAATATGATCCTAGCATTTAACAGCTTCTTGACCTCTTCAAAAATTATTGGTTCAAGCAAAGCATTGACTGGCCTTTGCTTATGTCTGAAAGGTTTAGCATCTGGCTTGAGAGGTATAGTGTGAGTTATGACTGATGTGTCATATGTCTTCAACTCATCATAGGTCCATGCAATAACATGGATGCAATATTTAAGAGCCTGGGTTATTCCTTCTAACTCCTCTGGTGTGCAAACCTTACCAATCAAGACATTTCTCTTGTCATCATTTTGTCCAATATTCACTTGTGAATACTGTCCTCCATCAGCCTGGGGAAGATCCTTCTGCTTCAACATATTATCCAAGTCAAAAGCTCTTTCTAACTCAATCATGCTTTTAGGAATCCTATTGCTAGGCAACTCTAATATTTCATCTTCTTCCCAAACATGATCTTCCACATTATTCTCATCTATGATCTGAGCATCAAATATGTCCATGTTGGATATGAAATCAAGGATATGTTGATCATCCTCAAAAACCTAGAGGTTAGTAACATTATCAGGTACTGATGGCACTGATACCAGCTCGACTAAAAATCTCTTTAGGCCTGAGATGGACAAGGGCTCTAATGTACTGGCAGCCTGTGCTAAGGCATCTACCCTATGGTTCTGTTCTCTAGGTATGTGGGTGATATTAAATGTATCAAAGTCTTCAATCAAATCCCACACTCTGTGTCTATAATTTGACAATTTCTTATAGTTGTAAGATTAAATTCCTCTTACCTGTTTGACAACTAATTCTGAGTCTCCAAAGACATGTAAAATTCTTACCTTCTTCTTAAGAGCAAACAGTATCCCATGAACCAAAGCTTCATATTCTGTCACATTGTTAGTGCAGGGGAACTGTAATCTGTAGGCAGCTAAGTAGGATTTTCCTGATGGATCAATGAGATCAATCCCTACTCCAGCTCCATGTTTATCTTCAGTAGGAGGTTTAGCTAAGCTTTCTCTTTTCTTTGTAGCTCTGGTGGCTGCTCCACCTGATATCCATTTTAATTTAGGAATTTCAGCATTCTAAGACCTCATCTTTTCTTTCTTTTGCGAGGCAGACTCCTTTTCTTTCTTTTCAACATCAGAAGGATGATCTTCTAGATCAAGTACTGTATGCCTTTTTAAAATATGTAAACATAGCGAACAAGCAGTTTTTGAGTGAGTTGCCTCATGCAACCTACACCATCCTTCAGTCAGTGCATCCTGTGGATGCTTCTTTTGTTCTATCATCTTTTTAATTTCTCCTGATAAAAACTTCTCAAATTTTGTCAGGTCACTGCCTCTGTCTTCATCAGACAGTTCATAATCCGACTCTATTAGACAATCACTCCCAGGGGTGATCTTTTCTTTCTTCTTAACATTTATCTAGTCATATACTAGAATTTCTTCTAGTCTTAGGATATGATCTTCATCATGATTTGTTACCTCACTTGTGTGTCCTACAGAAAATAGACAAAAATCAGTATCATCATCATCACTAGATATGGAACTTACCTCAGATGATGATGATGCCTCACTGCATGTCTATTCCAGCTCCATCATATCTAAGCATGTTTCACAAGTTTTCTCTAAATGTGCTTCGTCATGTAATCTACACCAACCATCAATTAAAATGTCATGAATAGGTATACTCAGCAATTGACAATGTTTTACTTGCTTGGACAGATGCATCTCAAAGTTTTTGAAGTGATCTAATTCATTTTCATTCCTAAAATTACTATCTGGTTCTACAGTCGGTATGTCCTCTTGATGATCATCATCATCATGATGAAAGTCAAGCATCAGGATCTCTTCTATCTTGATAGTTTGTGGTCTAATGGTATACACTCCAGGTCCAACACTCACGTACATGATTTCATTTGTTTTATTGTACTCGATGATCATGTGCTTCATCTTAGACTCAGCATCTATTCTTATCTGGTTTGGTATACCTTTCCAAGGTAGCCACATGTGACTAAAGTCAATAGACATATATCCATTGAGGGTTTTAGACCAATCCCTACTAAGCAACATCCCGTATGTATTAGGTATATCTACTACCTGGATATCGATGTAGTATTGGATCCTGGGATCAGATGCTAGTTGCATGTGGATATGAGTTAATTCACCTACCACACTTACTTCTGTTTTATCTAACTATGTCACCTTTTTTAGGGATTTAGCAAGATGCAGCCATAACACACTACATATAGACAGGGGCATGACATTTGTAGATGCACCTAAATCTACCAAACAGTTGTGTAAATTCTTGCTAAACATCCTTATGGTAAGGAGGAAAGGTGGTGACTCGCTTTTGTCCCTGTACAAGGTCATGTGGGAGGTTTTTGTAGCTTGGACTATAGCTGGCATTTTATGTTTGATAGTGTTATCTTTAGCAGCATGATCTCTATTATTAGGCTGACCTGGGGAATGATTATCTTCTCTAGGAGTAGGATCATCTAGTGATTTCATAAACGCTTTCTTAATTGCAGGAGTTTTCAACAACTCTAATAGAGATAGGCTGATCTTTACCTTCTTCATCTCATCTGCCAGATATGTGACTAGTTTGTCAGATTCATGAGGTAGGCCAATAGCTTTTGATACTGTGTTTTGTGGTGACAAATATTGTGCGTTTACCTTTGGAAATCCTGGATTGTTACTTGCCTTGGGATCAGGGGGTGTGTTAAAATTATTCGGAGGCAAGGAACTAGTTAATGGACCAGTAGGTCTGTTAGAGTTACTTCTCAAATTATAATTGTGCTTACCCTGATATTGCTGCTGGTAAGCATGCACCTCTTCATGTTCATTGGATGGCTCATTCTCATCTTCAAAGGGGAAAGCATAATTTGACTCAAAAGCCATGGCAGATTCTTCACATGCCAGGTTGTAATTCTGGTGAGATGACACAGTCTGCTGATGATGCTGATCAATATAACTTTCCAATACAAATGCAGAGTCATATCCACAAGGGACAATTTCATTTCCCTCCACCTGAGGTGGATTTCCAGAAGTATTAGATACTTTTGTCTAGAAAATGCTAGCAGCAATTCTAAATTGTGGACAGTCTAATTCTGCATGAGCATTTGTATTGTGTATTCTACACCAATTGGTGAGGGCTGCCTCAACAAGATTGACTCTAGTGGTCTGTTTGGCTTCACCAGGTGGCTGATTATCTAAGGGTGATGGTAGTGAGCCATTATTTGGCCTGGAGTTCCATACTTTGGGTTGTCTTTGAGGGTTATTATTATTTCCACCATTGTTGTTGAAATTATTGTTGTTGTACCCCCTATCAGGATAACTAGGTCTGTCATTGTTATAGCCTTTGTTTTGGTTAGGCTGAGAATAGAAGTTCTGATTTCTCAGATGAGTGACCTCTGTAGTTAGTTTTCTTAGTTGAGCAGAGATTTCTTTGATCACTTCTTTCTCCTCTTGGGCTTTAGCCACTACATTTTTAGTTTGAGGCTTGAAGAAAGAAGATCCAGTGTTATTGTTCTGATCTACACCTTGAGGTGTCGGTGCTTGTGCAGGATACTAAGGCACTTGACCATTCCTGTTAGGAGGAGGAGGCATGATACTCAATGGAGATATCTGCAATGGTGTTGGCATTAATGTTGGGGGCATCATAGCTCCATTATACTGTGGTTGGGGAGGATATTGTGCAGGATATGTCAGATACATGCTAGGCAATGTAGGGAATGCAATATTTGGAGTAGGAGCAGGGACTAACTGCTGATTCACTTTGATAGCTTCTTGAAAAGCTCCTGTCAAGGTTGTGATTTCAAGATGGGTTCTCTTGATGAACATGGAAGTCAATGGATCCAGAGCTGAGTAATAGATACTCCTGGCAGCAGCATCTCCTACAATATATGGGGTAACTAACTTGGATAGCATTTTCTGGAACCTAGCATTGAAATTGGCAATAGATTCTCCCTCAAACTACTTGATTGTGGCAAATAGGTGATAGTTCATTGAAGGATCAATAGGTACTTTGAACCTATCAGTAAAAGATTTCTCTAGGACAGCCTATGAACTAACAGAACTCTGACCAAGACTGATAAACTAATTATAAGCCTCTTCCCCTAAGAAAAAAAGGAAATAATCTGCATACAACATCCTAATGTGCTATTCTGGCTCGACAACAAGCTTCTTTAAAGGTCCTGATATGATCATCAACATCTTGATAAGGATGATATTTTGGATAAAGTTTGTCCGGATTCTTTGGCAAATCATGATATACAGTAAAAGTCAAAGGTGATTCTACTGCAAAGAATGACATTGCAATTGGAGGAGGCTGAGCTTGTGGTACAGTCAGTTGAGGTTGGACAGGAGGTGTCACAGATAGTCCAGAAGATATTTGTAAACCAATAGGAGTTACAGGAGGAGGTTCTGGTGAAGCTCTTGATGCACTAGACCCTGGAGTGTGATGGATGTCCACAGTTCTAGGTCTGAACCCTCTAACAGGTAATTCGTCAAAAGGTCTGGAGGATCGTGACTTGGTATTTATCCTGTGAGCCAGGATTTTTTCAATTTTGAGGCAAATTGGCTGGAACTTTATAAATATCAGTTGGAATATACCAGTAGTGACTATATTTATGGTCAGGATTAGAAATTGACCTAGTATTTATGGAATATTTGCAGTTGTACTGCAAATAGGAGGTGATTTTTGGTTTGGCAACACTTAGCAGGTTGATATCAGGTTTCTAGAGTAGGATACCTCAAAGCTGGGACAAATTTACCTGAAATAAGGCTGATCTTTGCAAATCTATGCTGATCTACTGTAAAGATTGCAATATTTATGATTGATTTCAAAACCTTTACATAGGATTAGTGTATATCAATTCAGAACAACAAATATTTGCGTCTAGCTTGGAAATTTAGTGGTGTCTGACTGTTACCTTACAATCTCTATCATCACCTAAACTACTGATGATGATCCTCATCCTACGGCCCTCCTTCTAGCGCCAATTTATGTTGATCATGATGTTAGTCATAAGCAAACATAGAATAAAAGTACACATTAACCTTTATTCATCTTGAAAGATATAATGAATTCAGAGAATTCATGATCTCAAGTCTCCGTTGATTAGTTCTTAATCTTCTGATGTTACTCAAAGGTTGATGTGTGTTGCTGTTTCCATTTTGGGGCCTTACGTAGATCTCTTTAGTAAGATAATGTTTCCTATAATGATACTGCACAGAGAGTTATTTCTACATAGGATATACTTCAAATATCGTGTTTATCTTTAAATCTTTGCATGATATTTGTCAGTTTGACATGCTTTAACCTCAAATATGCTGAATATGTTTAGTTATCTAGGAGATGTATTCATATTTGTATTATTTGCTTAAGATTGTCAATTATTTGCAATGATGATGATGAAATGCTCTGAAATTGAAAGAAATTGAAAGAAATACTTCAAATTAAAGTTGAACCTTCAGCTATTGATCCACATATACATTAGATACTATCATGAAGAGGAGAAATCAAACCATATGTTCACCAGGACATTCCACAGCTAGATATAGTTAATGCTAACTTCAAAGGAAAGGTATGAAGACAACACATGCAAGCTGATATGCACTCTAAGGGACGCAGCAAATCAAAGCATATATCAAGAATTCACACACTGATTACTCAAGATTTATGATGGATTGTAATCAAAACAATCTTCACATTCATTAAGTATGCAGGAACATATATGTATACAACAACTTTGAAATGAGCCCTGAATATTTTAGCAAATAGATTTCAATTAAGTTTCAAATGTTTAAAAAAAAGGCTTCCCTGCACCTTTTATAAAACAAGATGAGGGAGTTGTTACAATTGATCTATGATCAAGATTTATCTATTGAAATCTATGGTTTACATTTCATTAACTAAGTCAATCTTTTCCACATGGCATAGGTTGCCAGCTAGCAACCATCTAGGCAACTTATATTTTCATAAGTACCTAATGCATATATTCCCTTTATGATGCATCCTCATCAGGTTCTTTGTCATCATCATGATGATTGCCCTCTTGAATATGGACCTGCATAGTTGTCCTGATATTCTCATATGCCTGCACTATTTTCTCCAGTTCTCTGCCATCCTGAGTTCTCACATTGGTGATGGCATGTTTATGCACCTGATATTTGCTCTAGAGAGATTCCAACTTATTCCTCCTGCTGCTAGACATTTCATTATAATCTTCCACCTTGAGCTTTATTCTCATTACTTTATCCAGTACTTCTTCTATCAGGTGGTTGAGAGGGTCTTCAGCAACTAGGTGGAAATTACTATTTAGAGCTTTGATTGCAAACTCTTCATCCTGATTTTCTATCTTGCCTTCTGCATCTCCTTCTAATATTTCCAAAACTTTAGCCTCATGGGACATCTTATCATGTAGCTTCACGCTGATATTCCTTAGTTTACTATTGCATCTTTTGAGTACATCACATTCAAATCTGACGTCCTTATTCTAGATATCAGTCAATAGGGCTGTGTTATTATTCAGTACTTGATTCTTTATTAGAATCTGTTGATCAATCCTCTTCATTTCATACAAAAGGATCATGATCTTTTCTAATTGAAATGACCTCCTGCCGATCTCCATCTACAGTTTATCTACTTTTCTCCTGGAGGTGCCCAAAGAATTCCACCTCTTCAAAGAGGCCTTTGCCACTTCTTCAGCTCCATTGAGCACGGATGACATCCATTTCAACATTATTGTTGATTCATGTTTCATGAGGTTCAACTTGCTGATCTCCTCCTAAGAAATAGTAGTCAATGGGACTACATGATCACTAGATGTATCGTCAGAGTTAATTAACCCTCTTATATATGCATGCAGCTGAGCAATGTGCTCTTTATGCTGCTTATTCTTCTCTTTCTCTCTTTTCACCCTTTGGGTTAATGAATCAATAATGTCTTTACCTTCTTGGCCTTCTTGATCCTCATTAGCAAATCCAAGATCAACTGTGCTAATCTAGAATTCATCCAGAGCGATCTTGCCCTTTTCCTATCAACAGTAGGGAGTGCTACCTGTGTAGTCCTCCTGCCTATCATAGGATCCCTTCTTATTGCAGAAGTTAATCTAGCCTTCCTCTTAGGATTTATTAATGTTTCTGAAAACAATGCAGACACATCAAATTCTTATGCCTCTATACCTGGTTCTACACCAATTTCTTTCTCGAGCCATGAAGGAACTTGATCCTTTAGTTGTTGGTCTCCATCATCATCATGATGATCACCCTGATCTCTGATATCCACCATCATGTTCGATGGGGAGGGTGATCTCCTTATTTCTTCCTCATGATGCTCCTCATGAGGGTGATCTTTGGGTATATCTTCCTGTTGAGAAATTTCCTCTTCTGGAGGTGATCCTGTTGATCATCTGCATGTTTATCATGATCTTGATCCTGTACTTCCTCCATGGGTATCTTATCTAGCTTAGTGATTTCCTCATTATGAGGCATACTAGTTCCCGTAGATATTACTATATCTACCTTAGGCTCTTCCAACTGATCTCCAACTATAACCTACTCTGGACCTATATTAATTTCCTCTTGAGCCTTATGGTCATTAGGACTTGATATTTCTTTATCCTCCCTGCCTTTTGGTGGGACGTCTACTATTTTGGGCTCAGCTGATGTATCATGCTGTTGCTGACCCATGCTTGGAGCTTTCCTCTCCATTTCTTTCTTTTTGATTTCTTCACTATTCTGTGTTTCCTCAGGCGCACCTACTATATCCTTAGGATCCACATCCTCTACATATGTCAGATCTATAACTGCAGGATTTGTTACCTGATCAACTAAGGTATCCAGCCCTATTTGTTGTGCAATATGTTCCAGGCTCTTTTCTTTTTCTTGCTCTATTTGCTTCATTTCTCCTAATACTACCTGAACTGATGGGGTCTCATGTGGAGCCACCCGGGCACCGGCAGCAAGGGTTTCCATTCTTTGTGAAGCTACATCCTTCACTACCTCATCATCAGATAAGTCAACTATTTCATCTAATGAAACTTGACCACTTTGTACTACCTTAGAGGTTTCTTTCATTTGCTCTTTTGCTTGTTCAGTCTTGAACTTTACAATAGTGGGAAGTGGAATGTTATGCTATAATTCCTTGTTGAATACTTCCCCACCTACTCCCCTCAACATTATGGGAGTTTGTCTTATTTCACCTCTCATAGAAGTCCTTGGTTTCTTAGGTGTAGTTGCTATCACCTGAGGTGCTCTTCTTTTCCTTGTGAAGGATATGGGGCCTTCCTCTTCTTCAGATTCTTCTTCAAGAGGAATATCCTCTTCCGTTTGTTTCTATGAAGCTTGACCTTCTTCATAGGTCTCAGTAACCATTACATCAGCCTTTTGGATTTTCTTAGACTTTTGCTTATCCAACGGACGAGGTATAGATGATGCTGAAGCCTGGCTCAAAGCTGATGCTTCTCCTGATGCTGCCGCTTCCTTAGCTGTGGCTATTATTCTCTCAATAATGACCCCTTTGGGTTCCTCTACAGTTTTCTTGCCTCTAGAAGGTCTTTTGCTCTATTTTTACTAAGGTGGCAACCTGTCTCCCTTGGATTTCCTCTTCTCATTCAAGAAATCATCATACTCATTAGTAGAGAGCTCTTGTCCTTTCTTTTTGTTATCTACTATGAGGGCCATACCTTTTTTCTTCAGTAGATCTACCTGCTCATCCACCCAAGCTTGGGTTAGCTGTAATATCCTGCCTGTGAATGGATCCAAGGAGATGTCCTCCTGCATGGTAAGATCCAAGGCTGATATGGTATCTTTGTATATCTTCTTCTCTTCATATTCATCAGCCATTATCTTTCCATCATCCTTTTTCATTTGCGTTGGGATGGAAATGCAACCAAAGGTCTTGATTTGGTTAAGTGTTAACCTTTGATACCTTCTCCTTCAAGCTTCAGCTTCATCTTCACAATTTGCCCAAAAAACCTCAAGATTCCTTTGGTGAATGGGCTGTCCCATGATCTTCTACATCCTTCCATAAGGATCATATGGTCTTATCAATGGAAATGGCTGGAAATTCATCATGGTTAAGCCAGTTATGGCCTTCTTAATATTTTCACTATCTGGGCACATATACCAGCCCATTGTTACTGGAAACAATACTGGGGGGAGCTTGTTATTAGCTTTATAAGCATCCATTATTGTTATAACCTACCTCATGAACTCCATTAATACTACAGCATCAGTTGGATATCTTGGGAGCATGAGAGGGTAGTCTTAAAATCCTTCAATCCTGATGTAGGAGAAAGTGACAAATTGGATAAACCAGGCTCCATGCCTGTAGATAACTTCCTAAGCTTCCATGCTCAGTCTCTTGGTTCTATCTTCCTCCATGGTCCTCACTAGATGCATAGAGAATGCATCATTTACCAATTTATAATCTTGGAGGTAGTTAACTCTTTGTAACTGGGGATAATGGTCCCAAATGTGTGCATCATTGGTGGTGCCACCAATCTTCCCCTCTATAGTCAATCCATTAAATGTACCTTTATAGGCACATGCATAAATAATGTATGAGGTCATATAGAAAGCACATTCTGTACCTCCTACGTTCATCAGCTCCTCATCCAGAGCATCACTTATCATTTTAGCCCACGTTGGCTTGCTATTCGTGTAAAGGCACATCAGGATGACTACATACATCCAGTCTTTGAAACTTCCAGCATCAGGCTGGCCTGTCACTCTGCTGAGTAGGGCTATCATGTATTGGTACTCGTCATCAAAGTCATACTTATATAAATGAATTGGAAGTTTAGCTGCTACAGGATAGGGACTATTCTTCGCCCTCCATTGATACATCTTCTTCATGGTAGACTTCTTGTTATTCTCGTACCCTACCTCTGATTTCTTCAGATCTATGTTGGCAACCTTCTTGCCTAATGGCAAACCAAATGTAGCAGCAATACCCTTGATTGACAAATCAACATATATTCTGCCATGTTTCTCTACCCTCCTGGTTTTTGGGTTATAATTCCTCGCACACTCAATGACCAGCTCAGGGGTTTCCATAGAATATAGGAAACCAGCGGCACTCCACATTCTTGATACAAAGACTGCATCCAGCAGGGTGTTGTTATTCTTTTCATCATTCATTTTGACTGACCAGACAGCCAGATCTATATTCCCTTGGTGTGTGTCTGTAATGGCTCTGTACTTGAATTGGACACCCCCAGGATGAGCAAACATCAGTTTTAGGAATTTCGCCTCTAACTTAGCCAACCTTTTATCCGCCATGGATGCCTGCAATTAACACAACCTAGTCTTACAATTGATACACATACAAGCATGTATATACATTACATATAATTTATTCATCATGCATACTATTACTCTTTCCACATTTCATTTATCCTAACATGCATAATTTGAAATTTCAAACCAGAAGACCCCATGATACCTGGATATGCAGAATATGACAACCAGATTGTTTCAATTACTTACCTGATGTGTTTATCTTCTTAATTATGTTGATATCTGTGAAAGGGAATCAATTACCAATAGTGCTCTCGTATCCCATTCTGGTGCAAGCTATATGCGTCCACAGGTAGCCTTATGAGGATTTGTAAGCTTGGAACTCTATAAGAACTTGTTTTATCGCAAGATAAGCGTGAAATGACTCTATAAATCCCCTTTAACCTTTTCACTAAGGCAAATTAGGGCAACTTAGGGCAAATTAAATGCAATAGCCGATTTTCTCATATGAAACTTCTGGATCCTGCCAAGTGTATGTATCGGGTTCATAATCGAAGGGAACCACCTACCATATCTACGTGCATTTAATGTTATGGCAGTGAAGCATGGGGTGATCTCTAAATATCAGGTGATATTTTGAATATCAGGGGATATTCAAAATATGACCCCCTTGGTATAATATGATCATCTGTTTTAGATAGAAAGACTGATGTCGAAACATCGGGTCGGGTTGAGAATATCGGGTGATAATTCAAAATATCCAGGGATGTTTGGAATGTCTAGTGATGTTTATAATATCACCCCTTGGACTAAAGTGACCTCCTGTCGAAATATCGAGGTGACGTCAACAGGCTAAAGACTTGGTTCATCGTTGTCACACTATGACGTCATCGTCATGTTATGTAGGAAGGGTCATGTTTGGAAATATACAGGTCCGCGAGGTAAAAAGGATGGTGACATCATCGGTATGTTTATTTCTTCAATTATCGTGTTTGGATGATGTCAACAGGATATTGGTTTGGGGTGATATTTTGCGACAGGAAGATATTTCAATTATTAGGGTGATATTTAAATATCGAGTGATATTCAGGAATATGACCTTCGCAAAATACATGATGTTGGTGTGTCGAGTAGATATCGTTATCACATAAAATTGACCTCTAGATGTTTAGAGCAAATGATTTTATCGAGTGATAATATTAGATTGGGGTGATCTTTCGTAAGATGACTGATGTTGAGAAATATGATCCTCCCCTCAGAATATCAGGTTTGACCAGATCTTTGACTCATCATAACTTTTGTTCCCTAAGGAATATCTGGGTGATCCAAAAGGCAAACCTGCATGTAATTTTATACTCTATCCACCCATGAGGTTATTGACATGAAAATTTAACTTTGAAAAAATTGACCTCATCATGATGACTTACCTAGTCCCCATTATGCAGGATCATCTGCACTGTCTTACTTTTACCAGACCGCCGGCAAGCAGAAAACACAAGCAAAGACAAAAAAAAGTTGGGTCCCTATTTTGTCAAGTCAAAATGGGGCGTGTTGTGTAACCACACAACAAGACCCAGACAATTGGGATGCTAGCAGGACAAAAAGTCATGAAGGTTATAGTGATTGAATCTTCAATAGGAAATGCACCATTACATGCTGAAGTTCTAAGTGATTCACAAGTAAAAACTGAGTAGAAAGACATGCCTACTAAATCCACACCAGAAGAAAGAAGACAAGGCTATATGAAGGTTAAATAAGATTTAACTGAGGAGAAGCTGCAAGAGTCAAAAGCTTGGGAAATCAAGGGAGTAAGTGAAATGGTGAATGTGGAAAGTGATAGCAGTGATGAAGAAAGTATGGAGGTGGAAACCAATACCAAGGTGGAACTAAAAAAAGGAAGAAGTGGATAAGGGTTCTAATGTAATGCAGGAACACAATACCCAAGTATATATGAGGAAGGCACAAACCTTGGGATCAAAAGGAGAAAATGTACAGGAAGAGAGAGATAGACAGTAGATCCTTTTGGCACATTGGTATCACCAGACATAATAGAGGAGGTGCAAATTGTTGCGCAAGAAATAGAAGAATTAGAAAAAGAAGAAAGAAAAGAAAAAGTTATAGAGGAAATAGAGAAATTAGTACAGTCAGAGAAAATAAGCATAATAGAAGAGGTACCAATTCAAAATAAGGAAATGACAAAGGAAACAGTGTTAGTAAATGATTCTAGTATTGATGTTCTAGATGTTATCAATATGTATAATGAACAAAGTGAGCAAGAAGAAAATGTAGAGGGAGAAGAGAACATAGAAAGGACTACAGAAGGGCTTGACATAGTTACAAATCAGCTTCCATAGACAGATCAAATAAGAATGCTTGAGAATGTGCAAGGAAAAATTGAAACAATAATGGAGGCAGCAGGGATATCAGGTGGTCTTGAGGAAAACATAGAAAATATTGTTGTGGATGATGCTGAGTATAAGGAACATAAGGAAAATATAGAAGGAGAAAATATGGAACAAGATAATGAAGAAGACTTAGGAGGGGAAGATTCATGAGAAGAAGAAGAAGAAAAACAAGATGAAGAGGAAATGACACAATAATAAGACAATATACCACCAATCTTGGATCAGCAACCTCCACAGTAGCAATCACCACAACAAGAACATATGGAAGCAGAAAAACCTCAGGAGGAGGTAATAAATGTAGAAAAGAAAGTAGAGACAAGTATGAAGGTACCATCTTGGATAGGTGCAGAAGTTTAGAGAGAAAAGGCAGAAATACAATTGGTACCTATTGATATCAAAAGTTTATTGGGAGGTCAGCCAAGGAAGGAGAAAAGGAAAGCAAGGATAATGTCAGCAAAAAAGAGAAATCTTTTGGGATCCAGAACTCTTGAGTTGGCTATACCTCAAAAGGAGAAAGTTAAAGAAGAAATGAGCATGGATGACTATAAATTACTTAACATGGATCTTGGATATGTGACAAGAGAGAAACACATCACCAAATGGCAGGATATAAATAATGTCACCATTGAAATGATGAGGAAGGATAAAGATAAATATGATTATTTGAAAGTACACATTGTCCAGCTACAACAATTTATCCAAGGTATGTTTGATCCTAGTTCTAGTATGCCAAAGTTACCTACAGAACTAGCAATTTTGTCTAAAGACCAAATAAATGAGATGGAGAATAAGAGAACCAAGGCAGATATTTTTGAGAAATGGCTCAAGGAGTTTATACAAAAGGGAGAGGATGTAACAAAATAGGCAATGGCAGGTTGGGATATGGCTCTGACAGGGAAGAACAAATGTAGTGTTCTCATACATCAATGTTAGTTTATATTAGAAAAATGTAGATTGGAATCAAAATAGCTTGAGGAGATGAATGAGAGAGTGGAAGAGTTAATAAATGGAGTCATTACTCCTTGAATGGTTAATTAGTTACCACAGAGAGGGTTAGGGTTGAAGTTTAAAGAGGACATTCTCAAAAGTTGTATTGTGAATACTAGAGATTTAGAAGAGGTTGATGATGATATAGTAAGGGTTCATATGAAGATAATAGAAAAACTCATTAGGCATGAATACGAAGAAGTACCAACATATGGATTAACAAGGGCAATGAAAGAGTTCAAAGCCATTTATTCACCATGTTTGGAGAACCCAATAACACACCTATGTACAACAATGATTGATGCAGTTATGGAGATAAATGCTAAAATCATGAAATATCAAAATAGGGTGAAAGGTTTATCAAAGAAGGAGAAGAGGTTGAAAGAGGGGATTGAAGTGCAAGAATATACATGGGCAAAGAGTCAAGAAGGTGATCACACTTTTATTATGGGTGTGACAACCAATTTTACAGAGTACTTGAAGGAGTAGGAGCATATTAAAAGGAGGATACCTTAAACAAGGACATATTTGTATGCATGGGGATTCTTTTGTTATCATTATGCATGGGGATTCTTTTGTTATCGTCACCAACAAGAAGTCAATGAAGGAAAGGGAGTCGACGATAATATATTTTATTTTGAAAAGATTCTAATGGCCTCTTTGTGCTACCAAAAGATACCATAAAGATATTTTTGGAATGGTTGGGAAAGGATTCCCACCATTGATCTATAATATTTGAATGTGGACCATTGGATGAACTTTGTAACTATAGCAGGAGAGAAGCTTCAAAATTTATATAAGAAGCACTACTACATGTATTTTAGTACACAGGGATTTTGAACTTTTAGCTTAAGGTTGTAATTGTTAATTTTGTTGCAAAGTGAGGTGTTTCTTTTAGAATACTGTGAGCATTTAGTGATTTTAGAGAGGAGGTCACCTATGTCTGCATCAAGGAGTACATGGAATATCCTATCTCCTTTATGTATTTGTCAGAAGTGTTTGTGAAGTTTTAGTGATTTTGATCAATGCAACAAGAGTCATTATTACATTGTAAATTTTGTATGACTTTATAATTCAAATAAAGGTAAACTTAGAATTCTGCATCTATTAGAGAGTGTTTTCTGATTAAGGCTTTTACTTGATGTATTTTCCTTTGAAAGATTGCAATCTCTTATGTATATCCATCAAACTGTTCAGGATTTTACATGTGTAGGTTTAATTGTGTTGAATTGTTCAGATTTACTATATTCTTCAATACATGGATAGCATAACATTTAGATCCTATCTAAAGATGATGTTTCTAACCATATCTTTTCTAACTTTTCCCAAAGATCTTTAAATAATTAGCTGAAACGCAGTTATCTTGAGAAAGTTGTTGAAAATCCTGTTAAATATATGGAAATACTAAAGGTTTTTGATGATTTTCATAAAGTTTGAAAAATCATGTCTATTTCTATAAAGTTCATGTAAAGTTTGACTTGAAAGTAATAAATAGTTGTAAAGGATCATTGATTTGAAAGATATTTTGAGATATTTGCATATAATGAGTGACAATTGCCAGTAACAAATCCTTAGATTGAGTAAGACCCCTTGAATATAACAGCTTCGCAATGAACTACTGATCCATCCCACGTGGTCAAGAACTGACCATCCAGAAATGAGAGATTGAGAATTATTGGTTAATTCTGCATATCTTTCAAGACAACGAAAGTTCTTCTGTGAATTTTAACTATGCTGTGAGTGTGTAAAACTCTCATCAACAATAATTTGGCACTAGGAGGGCCTGATTGGAATTAAGGTTAGCTTTGTGTAAAGATGGCTCATAATAGTGGTTGAGTGACTAGGTCTAGGTCTAATTCAAGTGATATTTTCATGCAACTACCTGACAGAAGGTAGAATAAGAGTCCTTGAATTTGGAATCCCAGAATATCACACATAGGAAGTTCATCTGGAATGCCTCCTGGATCACCTTTCAATATACATAATATAGTAAGTCTTGACAGTTCTTCATTTAGATCATTAAATCTCAGTCCAGGACCCCCTAGAGGTCCAAGTCCTCCTAGAAGTCCTAGCCCACCTAGAAATCCAAGCCCTCTAGGAAGTCCTATTCCACCTCGAGGTCCAACCTTGGCATATTTTAATGTTAATTCTCCCATATAATTTACTACTTATCATGAAATGCCTAAAAATCCTAAGAAGATCCACCCTAAGTATCAATTGCACCAAGATCCAAAGGATCATATTAGAATCTTTAAGGAAGCTTGCTTCCAGGCAAGATTAGAGCATCATGATGTAGTTTATAGATTATTCCCATACACATTTAATGAACAAGATTCTAATTGGTATGTCAACTTACCAAATGGTTATATCACTACCTGGGAACTCATGGAGGAGGTATTCTTGTCTAGGTTTAGAGGACCAGTTGAACCTTCTACTTTGTATCACAAATTAGCAACAATTAAGAGAGTTGAGGGAGAGCTTATAGACAACTTTAATGATAGATTCTAGAAAGCTTTCTCTAAGTTAGTTGCTCCTTATACTATAACTCCTGAGGCAATATTGGCAATGTATTACACTACTTTAGATCCTTTGACTGCAATGTTTTTAAAGAGACAAGTAAATGTGGATAGTTTGTCAAAAGCTTACAAAGAAGTAGTTGCAGTAAATTAGGAGATGAGACAAACAACATATAATCATTTTCTGAATGTAGGAAATCTTGGAATTCCAAACCAAACATAGCCATGGAATGGTGTTCCAATGCATCATACTCCATTATTGAATCCAGTTCCTACTTATACACCAGTGTATAACCCAGCCCCCATCCAGGCTATAGTTCCTTATACTGGTAACAATACTAGTAGTAATCAAACTAATGGTTAGTCTTTCTTTCAGCCTCCTCAAGATACCTTTATAGCCAAAACACAAGATGATAAGGAGGAAATCAAGGAAATTACTACACATTTAAGGAGACTAACCACTAAGATGACTCAATTAAGAAATGAAAACTTCTATGCTAGAAATACTCAGGGGTAAAATCAAAATCAGAACCAAAATTATAGTCAAGGTCAGGGTCCAAATCAGAATCAGAATCAAGGACAAAATCATAATCAGGGGCAAGAGATGCAAAATAGAGAATACAATGGAGATAATAAAGCCTGGGGTAATAACAATAGAAATCAGAATCAACCTAAACCATCTAGGACATGGAATATGGGACCAAATAATGGTACTCTGGCCTCTTCATTTGAGAGTCTAGACATTCAAGAGTTGAAATAGGCAGCTAGAATCCAAATGGCTAATGTAACATTAAAAAATTAGTGCAGAATTCACAACACGAATGCACATGCTGAGTTGGATTGTCCTCAATTTCATCTTGCTACTAGTATCTTTAATGTGGAAGTACAAGCTCCTACATTTGAATGCTTAATTCCTAAAGGGAATGAAATAGTACCTTCAAGATTTGAGTTTGCCATGGTCTCGGAAAGTTTTACCTTCACAACTAGGGAAGAAGAGAACCAAATAGTAGAGAATGAGCCTTATTATTGTGAGAACTTGTATCCAGAGTCAGCCTTAGTACTAGAGTCCTTTCAGTTTTCCTTTGAGACTGAAAATGAGGTATTATGTGAACCAGAGGAGGTGCAGGCTTTTCAACAATCTAACAAGAATCACACTTATAATATGAGAAGCAACAGTAAGCCTGGAGGTCCCTTCACTACCTCCACTCCTCCAAATAACTTCAATACCCCACCAGATGAGCATGCTAGTAATAAACTAGCGATCTTAAAAGCTAATCATCATGGGACTAGTGGGACAGTAGCACCAAAAGCCCAAGTAGGAAAAATGGAGTCTGATGAAATAGAAAAACTAACAAACTACTTGTTTGAGGAAATAAGAAAGACCAAGGTTAACGTCCCTTTATACAAGTTGTTGAAAAGTCCAGGGGTACAGAATGCCTTTATAAGGTCCTTAGATGAGTCAGCACCAAAGGAGAACTTAGTTGACATTGATGTTCATAGCAGAGATGGACAGTCCAAAGATAAAAGCAAGAAAACTAAACAACCTTCAAACACTAATGTTGTCATGTATGCAGAAAAGAAGGAAGTCCTCCTTTTCTGTTAACCATAAGAATGTTTGGGAAAAATATACATAATTGTATGGTGGATTTAGGAGCCTCAGCTAACGTAATGCCGCTAGGAATATGCAAAACTTTAGGGCTTACTCCCACCAAATCTGCCAAGGTTGTTACTCAATTGGACAAAACAAAAGTTAATGTGGTAGGTGAGTTGATGCATATCCAAATGCAGTTAGCATCTAATCCCAAGGTAAGCCAATATTTTTATATTTAGGTTGTAGATATACCAGTCAATTATGGTATGCTACTAAGTAGAGACTTGTCTAAAACATTGAATGGATACATAGCCACTAATTTTTCACACATGTGGTTACCATGGAGAGGTGTCCCAAATCAGATTAGAATAGAGGCTGAACCTAGGATGAAACACATGATTACAAAATATAATAGAACGAATGAGATATTGTATGCATCTATTGAACCAAGTGTCTATAGAGTGTCAAACAGAGGAGTGCAAATAGAAGAAATCTTGATGTTAGACTTTAAGGCAAAGCCTGTTAGTAATGAAATAATTGTATTCATTGAATCTGATTGTAACTCTTCTAATGAAGAATACAATGCTATAAGTAGTTTTGGTCAAACCATAAGACAAGAGATGGAAAGGTGCATTTAAAAAAAATCTTCAATTTAGTGTAAGTTGTATAAAGGTGTGTGTAGAGTTCATAATGCTCCTCATCCTAAAGAAAACTGTGGAATGTGCAGGGATATCATAGAATATCATTATGGAAAATGTATAAAAAGGATAGGATAGCAAAAAGGAAAGTTTATCCCTGATAAACCTAAACTATGTTTTCATGAAAATGTAGATGAGTCAGTACATGCTTCAGAAGAAGTAGGAGTAAAGAGCATCAATTACTCTAACTTACAAACTAAAAATACAAGTGTACCTATAATTCAGATAGAGACACACGGAAATAGGTATGTTGTTGCAAGACATGCAATAAACAAAGTAATTCCTACTAAGGTAAAATGTCAAGGTGAAAAGAATAAGAGTGGCATCTAGACACTAAAGTGTGATGGATCTAAATCCAAGCAAGGAGCAGGAGCAGGGGCCAAACTCATTGATCCAAGTGGTAAATCATTTTTGGCAGCATATAGTCTCCAATTTCATTGCACTAACAACGTAGCAAAGTATGAGGCTCTAATTTATGAACTTGTTATGGCTATTAAGAAAAAGGTAAAAGTGATCAAAGTATTTTTTGATTCTGAGTTAGTAGTTAAACAAGTCAGGAAGTTGTATGCATGTAATTACAGAAAAATGGTTAGTTATAGGCATAGGATATGGGACTTAATTGAATCTTTTGATGCCTTTAACATTGAGCATATTCCTAGAGAATTGAATCAAAGATCAGATGCATTAGCATTTGCTTCTAGTACCTTAGAGCCTTTAACATTGTTAGGTTTAAAATGATTTGTTGTTGAATTGGTTAATGTACCAAGTATACCTGATAATGTCACTCATTTCCAAGTATTTGAAGGAGACCAACAAATTGTAGAGTTTCTCACTTGTAATGAGGTATTTGAAACTCGGATTATTGATGAATAGGAAAGACCTAATGTATCCTGGGATGAGGAAGACATAATAAACCTAAAAAGTATTTTCCTACCCAAGGGGGTAATAGAACTAGAGAAGATATTTGATTTTGATGATGGGGTATTTAGACAGAAAGACCTCCCTAAAACTGAAGGGGGTAAATGTGATCCCTTTAACATAGGAAGAGAACAAAGTCCACAGAATTTGTTGATTGGAAAGGCTTGTTCTGAGGAATTAAGAAAAGAAATTGTAGAGGTTTTAAAGGAGTATAAACATGTGATAGCTTGGACCTATGAGGATTTGAAAACTTGTGATACCTCTATTATAATGCATGTCATACCACTGAAACTAGATGTGAAACCCTTCAAACAAAAACAGAGGCTAGTGAATGCTATTTTAGAACCTCTAATCTTTGAGAAAGTCAAAAAGTTGTTGTCTGCTAGAGTAATTTTCCCTGTGAGACATTCAACCTGGGTAGTAAACTTAGTGTCCGTAAGGAAGAAAAGTGGAGACATCAGATTGTGTGTAGACTTTAGAAACCTAAATAAAGCTTCTAAAAGGATAACTACCCTTTGCCTCCAATAGATGAAGTACTACAAGTAGTCAATGGAGCTAAGATGATGTCATTTTTGGATGGATTCTTAGGGTATAACTAGGTTTTAGTTGACAAGGAAGATAGGTTGAAAACTACATTTACTTGCAAATGGGGAAATTATGCATATAGGACAATGCCTTTTGGTTTGATTAATGCAAGTGCCACTTTTTAGTGAGCCATGGACATTGCATTTCATGGACTGTCAAGTAAGTGTATTGTCATTTACATGGATGATTTAACTATATTTTCTAAAGAAGCATCCACTCATGCAAAAGATTTGAGGAGAGTGCTAAAAAGGTGTGAAAGGTATGGAATCTCTCTTAACCCAAAGAAATGTTCATCTGGTGTAATGGAAGGAAAGTTGTTAGGACATATTATTTCTGAGAATGGGATATCCATTGACCTAGACATAGTAGAAGGAATTAAAAAGTTGCAATTGCCTAATAGTGAAAAAAGAATTGAAGTCTTTCTTTGGAAAAATTAATTTTGTCAGAAAATTTATTACAGGATTTGCAGAGATTGTGTAGGCATTAAATGCAATGCCAAAGAAGGATGCAAAGATAGAGTGGACACCAATAGCCAAGGCTGCATTTAAAGATATTAAGGAAGCCTTTTCTGATGCTCCTATGTTAGCTAGTTCGAATTACACTAAACCATTTTATAATTACTCGTTCACGTTTGCACATTCATTTGTAGCTTCTTTGACACAAAAGGGAGAAGAAAATGAAGAGAAGCCCATCACTTTCATGAATGCTCCATTGAAAGATGAACAATTGAAGTACTTAGATAGAAAAGGCAGGCTTTTGCATTAGTAAGGGTAGTGAAAAGGTTTAGGCACTACATCTTGAGAAGCCAAGTAAAATCTATAGTACCTGATGCAGCGGTGAAAATGTTATTGATGCAAAATGAGCCTGGGGAGAAAAGAGCTAAGTGGATCACATTATTGCAAGAGTTTGATTCAGTCTTATGAAGTTAGTCAGAGGTCGGGCATTAGTATAGACAATAGCTAATACAGATCCAAACTTGGTGAAACAATAGTATGTATTAAACACTAATGATGTATTAGGTTGGTATGATGACTTAAATACATTCTTGATATCTGAAAAATATCCAAATAAGATGAAGTCTTCTCAGAGGAGGGCATTGAAGATAAAAGCACAAAGATATATGGTGCAAGGAGGTTTATTGTTCAATAAGAATCATGAAGGTATATACTTGAGGTGCTTGAACATAGATGAAGCAGATAAAGTGTTGTTGGAACTGCATGATAAATATGGAACAGCTCATGGTTCCCATTTGGCAACTACTCATAAAATTCTAAGAGTAGGCTATTATTGGCCAACGATGTTTAAGGATATAGAAAATTATATTTGAAGTTGTCACACATGTCAAATTATAGCAAACAAAGGAAGAAATTAGGCTAATCCATTACAACCAGTTCTTGAGTCTAGGCCATTTGCATAATGGGGACTAGATTTCATTGGAGTCATCAATCCTCCATCATCTAGTGGACACAAGTTCATATTGACGGTGACAGATTATTGTATAAGGTGGACAGAGGCAACATGCTATAAGTTCTCTACTACTAAAGTAGTCATCAAATTTCTTGAGGAGAAAATCATTACAAGGTTTGGAGCTCCCTATTTGCTGGTATGTGACAATGGCCCTGTATTTTCTTCTTTGAAAATTTCCAAATGGGAATTTGAATATGGGATAGTTCTTAAGTTTTCTTCAAATTATTATCCTCAAGGTAATGGTTTAGCTGAGTCTTCTAACAAAATCTTGTTGGACTTCATCAAAAAGTTAATTGTTAAAAATCCAAAAGAGTGGAATACACTGCTGAAATATGCACTGTGGGTAGATAGGATGAAGGTTAAGGCAGCCTTAGGTAATGCACCATATCACTTAGTATATGGGACCGATCCCATACTTCCAATGAACTTAAGAATCTACATGGAAATTTGCTAATGAGTATTTAGGCTTTGATAATCATAGAGAAGTTAGGTTGGTCTAGATGTTACAATTGGATGAGAAAAGGGACCAAGCTATAGATAAATTTGCAAAGCATCAGGCTGTAGTTAAAACATGGTTCGATAAGAGAGCAAGAGTCAAAACAATCAAAATATCAAATCTAATGTTATGTTGGGATAAAGCCCATGAAAAGAAAGGGAACCATGGAAAGTTTGATAAATTGTGGTTAGGTCCACTATAGGTTGTAGAAATAATAGGGGATAGTACTTTTAGGCTCAAAACTTTAACTGGTGAAGATGTGCCATTACTCGTTAATGGTCAATATATTAAGCATTATTTTCAAGCTTAGAATGTAAGTCAGCCCTATTGTGTATCATACTATAAATACTATACAGGGTGTGTGGTTCCTGGTTTCTGTTGGTTGTTTTGTTTTTGGGTTGTTTGTTTTGTTGTTGGATTTTTTGTGGTTTTCTTTGTTTTTTTTTGTTGGTTTGTTTGTTGTGTTTCCTTGGCAGGGATGTTTGTTTTGATTTAGGTATGCAAGAGCAGACTAAAAACCACTAAAAATAGCATAGAATTTAAAGAATTCATGTTAATCATTTGAAACTTATGCATAACTTGTTATGAATTTCATGAATGTAAGATGTTTATCTTGTGAATGATTTTATACAATAGCTGTGAATTGAAGTATTCAAGGAAAGTTTCTCACAATGGCACACCTAAAATCCTTAGGTTTTTTGAACATACTAGTGTAGGTGTTAAGTGAAAAATCAGAAGTCACCCTTGCTACCATTGTAATTCTCAACTTAATTTTTGCAAGTGAGCACACCTTGCATCATAAACTTACAATGATAATATCTCATGAATCTCTATGTCATACAAAATTCAATATAAAAAAAAAAAAAAGATGGGTTATACTGAAAATCTAATTTAAGCCATCTAAGCAACTCTATTGGGGCTATAGATGCCTACTGGTAGTGGGGCTCTACTTAGGAGAATTGCAACAATAACCTTGTCAGGGCTATGAACACTTGCTGGCAGCAAGGCTCTATCCGGTTGGCTATAAGGGATGAAATCAACTATGTAGTTTAACACCAGTCACTAGTTTTTTCAACTCATTTTCAAGATGAGGATTATTAATCACATGCACACACTTTAACTATATTGAAAGGTTCATTCACCCTATTGAATATATTTAGTCCAAGTTGAATAATAGTTTACCTATGAAGAACTTGGAAGTTATGAATTTATTTCATTTTATTTTCTTTAATGGTTTAAATTTAGTTGTTTTATTTGGTTGCTAGTTTTTGTGATGCTCACAACACACCCCATTTTACCCTTTAGCAAAATGAGGACCCCTACTGTGGCTGTTGCTTTTGGCTTGTGTGTGTGGTCTTGCTTGGTGGTAGAAGGGAAAAAGGGGTAGGTGTTACAAAAGTGTTGAAATTTAAAATTCCTCATGTCAAGAAGAGAAACTAAAGGTATTAGTGAATTCTTTGTCAAAAATGATCAAGGGTTGTTTTTTAAACCAACTTGAAATTCATAATATTTTGTGAGATATGAGGGTTTTGATAATTGTATTGTTTTGGAGTTTGTATGTCATATACAAGTTTGATTGTAGATGGGGTCTTTGTATGTGTTGTGTTATGTGTTATCAGGTTTTTGTATCTTGTTGATTGCATGCATATGTCTAATGATCAAACCCTTTGTATACAAATCGGACCCGATTGATGTTCAAAAGTCGAGTGAAGTAAGTGACAAGTTCGCACTTGCATATGAGTTTGTATGTATGTTCAATACAAATATAGTTAATATACAAAGTGGATAACATACATACATGAATTTGAAATAAGTATATGATGCAGTTTATAAAAGCTAAAGGCTCACTTTATGATGTAGAGACACTAGGATAGAGGGAGGATAGAACAATTTGATAAGGTTTTCACTACACCCAAAAACCCAAATTCAAAGATCAATTTGCAAAAGTGGGAACAACAATTAGTGGCCCTAAAATATTCATGGAAAAGTTGATTTGGCTTGCCATGGGACCCATCCAAACCATTGGCAAAGGAAGAACAAACATGGGTTTAGTACTTCCTTCTTTAGGCCTCCAAATCCCTTGTAACCCTCCAAACATGAACAGTCAGCAATAACTTCTTACACAGACCTACAAACTCAGAACTTTGATAATCTAGAGATACCCATTTGGATCCCCCATGACATATTACAAAATAGATATGGGTTGTTTTGGACAGTATGGTCCAACCTATAACCCCTCCTAGTGACCTAGAGCCCCAATTAGGCCAAATTTGTGAAGAAACTACCCTTCCAGAGACTCACAAAACTCAACCAACCAATTGGACACCTTAATCCCATTCCCAAACCAAGACTTTTCTAGGTTTTGTACTCATACAATCAACTATTCCCTCAAATGCCTCTATGGTTCCTCAAATTGGCTTAATACATGGACATATCAAGCATTCTCCATCAAATCTTACAACTACCAACTCCCTCTCCTCTACAAACACCCAAATCAATTGAAATGCAATTAGACACATCCATCCCACTGGTCTTATGGCCCTGAAAGACAGTGGGATGGTCAATCTTCCATCATTTGGAGTAAACCCTAGATTAGGTTTTAATAGGACTATTTTTGGAAAAAACCTTATATCTCCCTACAATGAAAATGTCAAAACTCCAAACTGAATTCAAATGGAAGGCAACTCCATGTTCTAAACAATGAAAACATGAGAAAGTGAAAACAACTTTGTACCTTTGCACAGTACAGACTGTGACAACGTAGAGTTCAAGAAAACAGAGTTTTCAATAAATAATCCAACGGAAAATGGTTATAATTTACTTCCTATTCAATATCACAGCCTCAAACTAGTCTTGAATGGAAGTCACTTCACCACACTCCACATCCTAGTAACTTAGTAGTCATGACAGTTTTGTATAGGAGAATGGTATGGACTGTTTTCTTAGAAAATGCAGAAAAGAGGCAATAATAGCACAGAATTGGTATTTTATTGCATTGAAACTTCTTGTACCCCCTACAATGATCTTGTTCAAGGGTATTTAAACTTGGATACACCTTGAAAAACTCCTTGGAGATAGCTTGGTCGATGGGAAGATCCATAACTACTTCCACCATCGAACTTCCTTGTTCAGTTTGAAATCTGCAACTAATTACCAGTTTTATCATAGGCATCGGTGATTATGAGGCTTGACAATGCCTTCAAACACCTTTACAATGTAATTAGGCCTTGGATTAGGCACTAGACTCCCTCATTATGTCCTATATGCCTTAACAAGGCTTACAACACAAAGTTTGTATGACTGCCTCCTATTACAATGTGTGATTGTATGATTGTCTACTACAAACAGGGCATCATAGTCCTTATTACAACATGAAAATGGTCTTCAAGACCTTATGGAATCAACAAGACAAAAATGACAATATGAATACATAAATCTTATAGCCTCCTTGGTGCTCCTGCACCATACTCCCTGGGTGGAAAGAGAACTCAAGTCTCTTGAGGAAGTAGATCAGCAACTGTGACACCATGCTTCAAGATGTCTTCTTCACTCATCCAAGTGACATCTTCAATAGGCAAGCCACTCCATTTAACAAGGAACTATTTGTATGTCTTCTTTCTAGTCTTCTTCAAGACCTTGGTGTCCAAGATACATTCCAGCTTAAAGAGTTGAGTGGGTGGAAGACCCTTAACCCATTCTTCATCTCCTACTACTATCATATCTACCTCTAAATCTGCATTATGATCACATTTGAAAGGAAACAAGTGTGAAACATTAAAGATAGGAGATATGGCCAAGCCTTGAGGAAGCTCAATCTCATAGGCATTGGGCCCAAACTTGTGCACAATCCAGCATGGTCCTATCTTCTTCATGAGGAGTTTGGTTGGTTGCCCCTTTGGAAGTCTCTCCTTCTTCAAATGTGCCATGACCAAATCTAAAACCTTGTATTGTACATCTCTCCTTCTCTCATTGGCTTTCTCCTTGTACTTCTCATTGTTTCTTTGAAGAGTTTCTCTTACATTATCATGGATATCCTTCATGGCCAATGCAAAGCCCTCACCTTGAGCACTTTTCCTCTCTAAACCATGTAGATCTCTCAATTCAAGAATGCCTCTTGGGTCAATCCCATAGACAACCTCAAATGGACTCCTTCCTATGCTTCTATTGGTGGAGTCATTATAAGAAAATTCTGCTTGAGGGATGATCATATCCCATGCTTCTCCATGTTGCTTGGTAAGACACCTAAGAAGAATTCCCAAGGACCTATTCACCACCTCAGTTTGGCCATCAGTTTGAGGGTGATAGGTTAAAGTGAATGACAACTGAGTGCCCAACTTCTTCCACAAAGTGCACCAAAGTGGCCTACAAACTTTGGATCCCTGTCAATCACAATGTTAAGAGGCAAACCATGGATTCTAACAATTTCTTTGAAGAACAAACCAACAATGTGTGAAGCATCATTAGTGCATTTACATGGCAAGAAATGAGCCATCTTACAGAATCTATCCACCACAACAAATATGTTATCAAAGCCTCTTTGAGTCCTAGGAAGACCCAAGACAAAATCCATGCTAATAATTTCCCATGGCCTATTAGGAATAGGAAGTGGTTGATATAGACCAGCATTAGATGAAGTACCCTTTGCCCTTTGACAAATACTACAACATTCAACAAATTTTCTGACATCTGATTGCATTTTAGGCCAAAAATAAAACCTCTTCACCTGATCCAATGTTTTATCCAACCCAAAGTGACCTCCTAGTCCACCACAATGTTTTTCCTTTATGATGTTCTCCCTCATGGAACATCTAGGAACACATAATTGGCTGCCTTTGAACAACAACCCCTGTTACAACAAAAACTCAAAAAAATCATAATGATAAGAGTCTGAAAACTATGAACAAACTTCATATACCTCCTTGAAATCTTCATCATCCTGATACATATGTTTGAGAGCATCAACCCCTACACTTTGCAACTAAATTTCTTGAACCATACACACCCTTCTACTCAATGCATCTACCACTTTGTTGATATGCTTGGAGTTGTTCAACCCATTTCATGTGCCTATGGTTGAGTTTCTCCTATGAATTCAGAAAGCTAAGTGCATGGTTGTCAGTATAAACAATAAATTCTTTAGGCAAAAGATAGTGCTTCCATTTTTTCAAAACTTGCACCATTGCATACAATTACAAGTCATAAGTAGAGTACTTTCTCTTAGCATCATTCAATTTTTCACTAAAGAAAGCAACAGGCCTACCTTCTTGACTTAGGACAGCCCCTATAGCAAGGTTACTAGCATCACATTCCACCATAAACAACTTGTTAAAGTTGGGAAAAACAAGAATGGGCTGTTTTGCTACTTTTTGTTTCAAAATTTCAAAAGAATCATTGGCTGCCTTTGTCCAAGAAAACTTACATTTCGGTCCCCCTTTGATGGTATCCAAAATTGGTGCACAAATATGACTAAAACCCCTTATGAACTTCCTATAAATGTTTCCAAACCATGAAAACTTTTCACATCACCTGCTAGTTTTGGAGTTGGCCATGACAAAATGGCCTCTACCTTTGTTGGATCCATCTTCAAACTACCTTGGGAAATGACAAAACCAAGATAGATGAGTTCTTCCTTCATGAAGACACTCTTTTCCATGTTGATCATCAATTGTTCATCATGTAACTTCTTCAAAACCTTATCCAAATGTTACAAATGATCTTCCTTAGTCATGCTGAAAACAAGAATGTCATCCAAGTATACCACAACAAATTTGCCAATGAATTCCTTCAACACTTCATTCATGAGACGTATAAAAGTACTTGGGGCATTAGATAAACCAAATGGCATCACCAACCACTCATAAAGACCCTTATTTGTTTTGAATGATGTCTTCCATTCATCCCCTTGCTTTAACCTAATTTGATGATACCCACTCTTAAGATCAATCTTAGAAAAGTATCTAGCCCCTCCCAAACAGTCCATTAGGTCCTCAATCCTTGGCATAGGGAACCTATATCTTATGGTAATTTTGTTAATGTCTCTAGAATCTGTACACAACCTCCATTTACCATCCTTTTTAGGGGCTAGGACTATTGGGATAGCACATGGGCTAAGGCTCTTTCTTACCAATCCCTTATCCAACAATTCTTGCACTTGCTTGGCAATCTCTTCATTTTGAGAATGTGTCATCTTGTAAGCTGCTTTGTTTGGCAAAGTAGATCCTGGTATGAAGTCAATTTGATGGCTTATGTCCCTAATAGGTGGCAACTCATTAGGTATTTCTTCTACCATAATCCCCTTATACTTCTCTAACAATTGTTGTACCTCCTTAGGAACCTCTTCCTTACTAGGATCATGCAAACTAGGACTATTTTTAGGCTTCAAAATTAGAGCATACCCTTGGGTTCGTTCCTCCTTAAGGGTGTTTAGAAACTCTTTACCACTCACAATCATGACACTTGACCCAACACTCTTCTCTACATTCTCATCAGGCAATGGATCCATTCTGTATTTCCTACCATTCTTCGTTATAATGAAAGAATTAGTTTTACCATCATGTTGGGATTGAACATATTGCCACGGACGTCCTAACAGAAAATGACAAGCATCCATGGCAATTATATCACACAAAATATTGTCCTTATATTCCCCTATCTCAATTTCTACCCACGATTGTTCATCTACCAAAACTTGTTGCCCCTTATTCAATCATGATACTTCATAAGGACTAACGTGAGGAAGTCTTTTCAATTTCAACTTGTCTACCATTTCAATGGAAACCAAATTTTTAGTTGAGCCTGAATCAACAATTACCTTGCAAATCTTACCATAGGCCTTTCATGTTGTCCTAAACAATGTCTTCCTTTGAGGGGGTTCTTGTGTTTGAGGCACCTTCAACATGGTTCTTCTCATCATCAAACTTTCTCCTTCATGGACTGGGGCTGCACTTCCAATTGGTGAGTTAACACTTTGGCAATCTTCCTCTTGGATCAATTGGTTCTTCTCTCTCTCCTCCATGAGAGCTTGAGGCTTGCTTTTCAGGACATTTGAAGGCTAGATGTCCCACTTGGTTCAATTGTAGCACCTTCCTGTGAAGACATTAGGACCTCTCCCTAGTCCACCAAATCTACCCCTTCCATTGGGCCCCCTTCCTCTAAAGCCTCCTCTAGAACCTAATTCTCCACTTTGCTCTTGGGAACTAGATTCCCCTTGACTTCTTTGGGATTGATTTATGCCTCCAAAATTGCCCCTACCTCTAAAATTTCTGCCACCTCTTCCTGTATTTTTTTACTCACCTTTCCTCTTCAACTTCTCTTCAGCCCTTAATGCCACTTGAAAGCATTTATCCATAGTTTCAAGGGTTAATAGACTGATTTCATCTTGAATATTAAACCTCAAACCATTTAGATACCTTGCCACTTTACCTTTCTCATCCTCCATGTATCCACAATGAAGAGAGAACTTGTGAAACTCCTCGGTGTAGGTGGCCACATCCAAATCTCGTTTCTTGAGATTTTGCATCTTCTCGTAGATCTTCACCTCATAGTCTGATGGAAGGAATTGGGACTTGATCCTCTCCAACATTCTGCTCCATAAAGAGATCATGCTCTTCCCATTCTTTACCCTCTCACCTTGGGTGTAATTCCACCATGTAAGGGCATCACCTTTGAGTTTAGTTTTTACAAACTTCACCCTCTTGTTCTTAGGAACTTCTTTGTATTCAAAGTAGTTGTTTAGAGCTTTAATCCACTCCATGGCTTCATCAACATTCATCTTTCCATTAAACATGGGAATCTCCATCCGAGCCTCTGAAGAATCCTTTCCAATTGCCTTGATGGCTTCAAGGAAATGTTTTTGATCTACAGGTACCTCTACCTCTTCTTGATCTTCTTCTTCCTCCTCCTTTTCTTCTTCTTCATTAGATCCTTCATCTAGCCTCTTCCCTATCCTAATGCCTTCAACTCTGCTTGGAGTGCTTCCTTGACTCCACTTTTGATCTTTTCTTCCATCTCCTTGAACTTCTTAACCACCTTAGTGGTCATCTCCTTTGGAGGCATATTGCTAGCCTCTCCTTCACTCTCCTCTGCTAACATATACCAGGTCTTACACAACCAACAAAAGAACCTTTTATGGCTCTGATACCACTATGATGTAGAGACACTAGGATAGAACAATTTGACAAGGTTTTCACTACACCCAAAAACCTACATTCAAAGATCAATTTGCAAAAGTGGGAACAACAGTTAGTGGCCCTAAAATCTTCATGGAAAAGTTGATTTGGCATGCCATGGGACCCATCCAAACCATTGGTAAAGGCAGAACAAACATGGGTTTAGTACTTCCTTCTTTAGGCCTCCAAATCCCTTATAGGCCTCCAAAAATGAACAATCAGCAATAAATTCTTACATAGACCTGCAAACTCAAAACTTAGACAATCTAGAGATACCCATTTGGATCTTCCATGACATATTACAAAATGGGTATGGGTTGTTTTAGACAGTATGGTCCAACCTATAAGCCCTCCTAGTGACCTAGAGCCTAAATTTACATAAATTTGTGAAGAAACTACCCTTCCAGAGACTCACAAAACTCAACCAACCTATTGGACACCTCAATCCCATTCCCAAACCAAAACTTTTCTAGGTTTTGCACTCCTACAATCAACTGTTCCCTCAAATGCCTCTATGGTTCCTCAAATTGGCTTAATACATGGACATATCAAGCCTTCTCCATCAAATCTTACAACTACCAACTCCCTCTCCTCTGCAAACACCCAAATCAATTGAAATTCAATTAGACACATCCATCCCATTGTTCTTATGGCCCTGAAAGATAGTGGGATGGTCAATCTTCCATCATTTGGAGCAAACCCTAGATTAGGTTTTAATAGGACTATTTTTGGAAAAAACCTTATATCTCCCTACAATGAAAATGTCAAAACTCCAAACTAACTTCAAATGGAAGGCAACTCCATGTTCTAAACAATCAAAACATGAGAAAGTGAAACACAACATTCCACCTTTGCACAGTACGGACTGTGACAACGTAGAGTTCAGGAAAACAGAGTTTTCAATAAATAGTCCAAGGGAAAATGGTTATAAGTTGCTTCCTGTTTAATGTCATAGCCTCAAACTAGTCTTGAATGGAAGTCACTTCACTAGACTTCACATCCCAGTAACTTATGAGTCATGACAGTTCTGTACAAGAGAATGGTATGGACTGTTTTCTTGGAAAATGCAGAAAAAAAGCAATAACAGCAGAGAATTGGTATTTTATTGCATTGAAACTTCTTACAGCCCCTACAATGATCTTGTTCAAGGATATTTAAACTTGCATATTCCTTGACAAACTCCTTGGAGATAGTTTGGTTGATGGGAAGATCCATAACTACTTCTTCCACCATCGAACTTCCTTGTTTAGTTTGTGTAGACACCCTAAAATGACCAACTTGTCATGCTACTTGCATTTCATAATCTGTCAAATCACTTGCATTTCGTTATCTGTCTCATCACCTGCATTTCAACGTTAATTAAATAATCTAATTATTTAATTAATTTCATCAAATTCTTCTAAATCTCCTAAATTCAACATTAATTAAATAAATCCTCATTATTTAATTAATTAAATTAAATTCCTCTATTATTCTTCCACAATTAAATAATTTTAATTATTTAATTAAATCATTGTCACCTTCCAAAATTCAAATCTACATTAATTAAATATATCTAATTATTTAATTAATTCAACAAATTCCCTCTTATCTAAAATTAAATAATTCTTAAATTATTTAATTAAATCAAAAATCATTCTCCCAAAATCATGCACAACAATTAAATAAATTTATTTATTTAATTTGCTTTTAAATCTTCTAAATTAAATAATTCTAATTATTTAATTATTTCTTCCAAAATATCTTCTCTAAATTTAAATAAATCAATTATTTATTTAAATTGCTTTTTCTTCTAATTTGAGTTATCTCTAAAATAACTCAAGCTTTTTTGCTCATCAATTAAATATTTCTATATTTAATAAAGCAAAATATCTTCTTTTCTCATGCAAATCCCTTCTTCTTGTTTTAAATCACTTAACTGATTGCTTTATTCTTTTAATTGATTTATCTCTTCAGTTAACTTATTCTTCTATTCTTGATAACTCCTCTCATGCAAAAGAAAGCAAGACACATGTCTTCTTCTCATTCGTTGCACATTCCTCAACTTATCTCCTCCGTTGATTCTTCTGAATTATCTGGACCGTTGATCGATTTTCCTTGAAATCTATATAAACTCCCCTCATCTCCTTCATTATCTCTCTCTTCGATCGTATTCTCAGGCACACTTAACAGAGCTTCGAGCATACACAATGCGTCGATTGAGCACTATACGATCTTTTGACATTGATCTCTTGAGCACATACTTGCTTGTTGCAGCCATGGCTTTGCAACTACATTGAGCAATCCACATATCTCCAAAAGGGAACAATACAGGTTTTGGTAAGAGCTTTCATTTATCTTTGATTGGTGATTTATGGCTTTTACTTAGATTCGTTTCCTTTATGTTATTGGGTTCTTTGGTTTTATTTAGTTTAGATTTAATCCATTTTTCCATATACACATTCTGGCACGCCCGGTGGGACCAATACAGGAGGTGTAGCTAGATATTCCTTAAGTTGATCAAACGCTGCCTGACCCTTTCAAGATTCCAGAGAAACAGCTTGTTAGCATATTTGTACAGAACCTCAACCAAGAGTTAGGTTTCCATTTGCAAATTCTTAGTGCTACAACCTTCGATGAAATCACATACAAGGGTATCAACATTGAGAAGGCCCTCATCGCTAAGGGTGTGGTCAAAATCTTTAAGGAGATGAAAGATAGCAATTCGCATCAACAGTCGAATGATAAACCCAAATATTGGAATAAAAACAAAAATGTGGTCAATGATGGAGTGGTCGATACTAAGCATGTCCAAACGTTGCAAACACCGCTGCAACTCTCCAAACCAAGTCAAGCTCTACCTCAACAACAGCAACAACAAAGGCAGCCTTATCCCAACCAACAGCAAAGACAACAAGAGCGGCCCCAACAAGATTACCCTCCGCGACGTCAATTCACTCCCTTGGGCGTGCCCATCGAATCGGTCTTACAGCAAGCTTTGCAGAAAGGGCTCATAACCTTACCTGATGCTCCCCCATATGGAGAACCTATCTACAAAACTGCATGTTACAGAGACAATGAATATTGTGAGTTCCACAGGAGCAAGGGTCATCGAACTGCATCTTGCATGAAGCTTAAGCACCTCATCCAAAACCTCATCGACGGTAATCAAATCACTTTTGAGAATGAATCACCAGCGCAACACACGAACAAGGATCTCGATATGTACAAGGAACCATTCCCTCATCATGGTCCACCTCCTCCTCAGCATAGAGGTAAAGGTATCAATCACGCTTCCACGTCCTTCGATTCCATTGTAGGTCGTTTTGAAGAGAGTCGAGTGTCTACCCTCACCATTAAAGGCAAATCTACGGATTGTGTTGTTACTACTCGTCGAGGTCATGTCACCATTCATGCACCTACACCTAGGCTTCCGGTTCAGTCTGATTATAATCTTGTTGAACATCTAGGGAGAACACCAGCGCAGATCTCTATTTTGGACCTTCTACGGTCATCACCTGCACATCGAGTAGTGCTAGAAAAGGCCCTCCAAGAGTCCTCCGTTCCTAACAACATAGTAGTCACAGATTTCCAAGCTATAGTGGGTAATATTGCTTCGCCTTACAATGTGGTCTTCTCTGAGAAAGACCTTCCCTCCCATGATCCTTGTCACAACGATGCCCTCCATATTGAAGTGCTCATCCATAAGCGCAAAATCAAACGCATCCTCATAGATGGTGGTGCTGGTCTCAACATCTGTTCTTTAAAGTTACTAAAGCAATTGGGATACTCTGAGGATCACGTCAACACTGAGCATAGTATTACAATCAAGGGGTATGATGATGCAGAACGCCGTTCAGAAGGTGTTATTCACTTGCCTATACAGCTGGGCCCGGTCATGCTTGAAACCAGGTGTCAAGTTCTTGATATTGAGCTGCCTTACAACATTATTCTTGGCCGCCCATGGATCCATGCAATGAAAGCTGTTCCCTCCACGTACCATCAGTCCCTAAAGTTCACATACAATGGTACGGAGATCACCATCCCAGGAGACTCTAATCCTTTTGAATTTTGCCGTGTCTTGCAAGGAAGCTATAAGAATTGCAACCAAGTGCCTAAAAATGACAAAGCCCTTGAATCCCCTCTCTATGTTGACCCTGAAACTCTCACGCAAGCCTCTACAAGCAAGCCTACACCCCTCCCCAAAATCACAGCACGGGTCTGAGATATAGGCTTTGGCACTTATGATATCTTCGAATCTTGTTGTGTAGGGCGGATGCCCTTATCTCCAAAATCTTACGGCAAACCACCCATTGCCAAAGTTACCAAAAAAGCAACTATTCCTCCCCCAACATTCCTAACCCAATTCCAACATGGACGGTTATTGGAAGAGGAAACTATTGAGGACATCTCTTCTTGGCTCTACAAGGAGAAAGAACCAGTCACAATACCAGTCAAGCAATATGACAATGGCTTGGGGAATACCATACCGGCATATGAGGTAGTTTAGGATAAACTTGGCTATTTGCTTACCGGTGATATAGGTCATAGGAATGGCTTCCACCCACTTCGTGAAATACTCAGTGGCAGTAATGATAAACTTGTGGCCATTTGAGGAGGAAGGGTGGATTTGTCCTACGAGGTCGAGACCCCATTGAGAAAAAGGCCATGGAGTTGTCACAGGTTGTAACTCATGAGCTGGTGCATGAATCAAATCTCCATGCTGCTGACATTGTCGACACTTCTTAGCAAACTATGTGGCATCTTGCTCTATTGTAGGCCAATAATAACCTATTCTGAGTATCTTCTTAGCAAGATTAGGACCGGTAGAATGTGCGCCACAGACACCTTCGTGTATGTCTCGTAAGGTAGCTTCGGCTTCTTCCGCGTTAAGACATCGTAAGAGGATACCATCGAGACTCTGGCGATATAGTGTATCACCCAGAATGATGTAACGAGAGGATCGACGGATAAAGGTTTTGCATTGAGTGGATGATAGGTCAGGGGGAAAGGTTTTGTTTTTGAGGTATTCATAGATATCTTCGTACCATGGGGAATTGGGACCAACAAGTTTGCAGATGATTTCAGTAACAGGAACATCGACGGCTGGTATCAACAATTGCTCGATCAAGAATTCACACTTCTGTGTATTAGCAGGCATGTCAATCAGTGACCCTACAGAAGCCATAGAATCTGCAGCTTTATTATGCTCTCTTGGAATTTGCTCAAATGTGATGCTAGAAAAGTGTGGTTTGTAGGCATCCACTAGTTGCTTGTAGGGGACCAACTTTTCATCCTTTGTTTGGTATTCATTTGTGACTTGGCGAATGACTAGCTGTGAGTCTCCATATACTTGTAATTCTGTGATGTCCCATTGAACTGCTATATTGAGACCTATAAGGAGTGCTTCATACTCGGCTATGTTGTTGGTGCAAGGGAATGCGAGCCGATATGACTTTGGAATGTAGTCATTCTGAGGTGTAACAAATAAGATGCCAGCTCCTGAGCCATGCTGTGTGTAAGAACCATCAAAGTACAACTTCCACATTATGGAGTTGGAAAGAGTGAAGAGATTCTCATCAGGAAAGTCTGCTACCATAGGATGTGTATCTTTCATAGGTGCTTCTGCTAGTTGATCCACGAGGGCTTGTCCTTTAATTGCCTTACGATCCATGTACTCAATATCAAACTCACTAAGGATCATGACCCATTTAGCTAGTCTGCCTGTGAGAGCTACTTTTGCTAGTAGATACTTCAAGGGATCAATCTTGGCTATCAGATTTGTGTGTTGGTTCAACATGTAATGTCGCAACTTTTGGGAGGCGAACACTACTGCTAAACAAGCCCTTTCCATTGGTGAATAATTGAGCTCATATCCCACCAAGGTTCTACTAATGTAATAAATTGCATGCTCCTTTCCTGTGTCATCATTCTGTGCTAGCAGAGCCCCTAGGGCTGAGTTTGTAGTGGAGATGTACAATATCAAGGGTTTGTCCGCAACTGGTGGAACCAATACAGGAGGTGTAGCTAGATATTCCTTAAGTTGATCAAACGCTACCTGACACTTGTTGTCCCATCGAAACGAGACATCCTTTCGGAGCAAGTGTTGAAAGGGTTGACATTTATCTGCTAGCTGTGAGATGAAACGTCGAATGGACTGCAACCTTCCTTGGAGGCTCCTTAATGCTTTAAGGTTCTTTGGTGGAGGCATCTCCACTATAGCTTTTACTTTTACTGGATCTACTTCGATGCCCCTACGAGATACTATGTATCCCAACAGCTTCCCTGACGTGACACCGAAGACACACTTCTTAGGATTAAGTCTTACTTGGTATTTTTCAAGCCTGTCGAAGATCTGTCCTAGGACCTGTATATGTTCTGCTCTAGAAGATTTAGCCAATATATCATCAACATAGTCTTCCATGATGTGATGAAATAGGTCGTGGAAGATCACTGTCATAGCTCGCTGATAGGTTGCTCCTGCATTTTTGAGACCAAATGGCATAACACACCAACAGTAATTGCCCCAAGGACAAGTAAAGGTTGTTTTGTGTTGATCCTCCTCAGCTATTCTAATCTGGTTGTAGCCTGAGAATCCATCCATAAGAGAAAGCATCTCGTGACCTGCTGTCAAGTCCACTATAATGTCAATGTTTGGTAGTGGAAAATCATCTTTAGGACATGCCTTATTGAGATCTCTGAAATCATTACACATGCGGATGCGCCCATTAGGTTTAGATACAGGTACAATGTTTGAGACCCAATCTAAATATCAATAGGTCGTATAAATTTTGCGTCTAACAGCTTCTGTATTTCTACTTTCACTAGGAGAGCGATCTGTGGGTGCATCTTTCTCAACTTCTGTTTGATTGGTTTCACTTTGGGATCAACTGCGAGATAATGAACTACCAGCTTAGGGTCGAGCCCTGGCATATCCGCATAGGTCCATGCAAAGTTGATGGTTCGTTGTAAGAAGAAGCTGTTAAGATTTCTGTGCTCTGTATCAGATAATGATGCTGCTAGAAATGTTGTCTTTGGATTCTGTTCTGTACCTAGGTTGATCTCTGTAGAATCTTCCACTAGTAGAGTTGATTTCTCCTGGTACTTAGATGGTAAAGGAAGGTCAAATCCTCCATCCTCAGGTGCCACAGTTGGGTTTTCACCTTTGGATACGTCCTTTATTTTTACTATTTTATGACCAGGAGGTGCCACAGTGTGGTTTTCACCTAGAGACCTTTCTTTATGTGCGCTTTTGCGACTAGAGGATTTGGCATTCTCACCAAAGTAAGCCATGGGCTCAAGTTCCATTACAAAACCTGCCTTGTGATCGCCAAGAGGGATACCTTCTCGAAGTCCCATGAATTCAGCTAAAGCTTCGTCATTCTGAAAGACATCTATAACGGGGGCCCCTTGTTGGTCCCAATCGATAAGTTTAGGGTAGACAAGCGTGACATTCTAGGTGCTGGTGGTGGAAGTTAAGGATACAGAGGATAGTGTAAAAATGGAGGATTCTGCGAATAGATTGGTTATGTGGAGGGAAGAGTCATCGATGATATCCTCTGTAGATGTCGAATCGACGGGAAACTTGTCAGCTACCTCGTCGAGGATATACTCGATGTCCGAGGCACGTGGTACCTTCTTACCAAATCCTAATCCTTTCTTGTCTAGCTTCTTTGTTACCACAATGGGCTCCATAGTGCCTTGATTCTGTTTCCCAAGGCCACCTTTGCCTTTATAGCCCATGTTTTTCACTATCCTTAAGCCATTGCCATATTGCTTGACTGGTATTGTGACTGGTTCTTTCTCCTTGTAGAGCCAAGAAGAGATGTCCTCAATAGTTTCCTCTTCCAATAACTGTCCATGTTGGAATTGGGTTAGGAATGTTGGGGGAGGAATAGTTGCTTTTTTGGTAACTTTGGCAATGGGTGGTTTGCCGTAAGATTTTGGAGATAAGGGCATCCGCCCTACACAACAAGATTCGAAGATATCATAAGTGCCAAAGCCTATATCTCAGACCCGTGCTGTGATTTTGGGGAGGGGTGTAGGCTTGCTTGTAGAGGCTTACGTGAGAGTTTCAGGGTCAACATAGAGAGGGGATTCAAGGGCTTTGTCATTTTTAGGCACTTGGTTGCAATTCTTATAGCTTCCTTGCAAGACACGGCAAAATTCAAAAGGATTAGGGTCTCCTGGGATGGTGATCTCCGTACCATTGTATGTGAACTTTAGGGACTGATGGTACGTGGAGGGAACAGCTTTCATTGCATGGATCCATGGGCGGCCAAGAATAATGTTGTAAGGCAGCTCAATATCAAGAACTTGACACCTGGTTTCAAGCATGACCAGGCCCAGCTGTATAGGCAAGTGAATAACACCTTCTGAACGGCGTTCTGCATCATCATACCCCTTGATTGTAATACTATGCTCAGTGTTGACGTGATCCTCAGAGTATCCCAATTGCTTTAGTAACTTTAAAGAACAGATGTTGAGACCAGCACCACCATCTATGAGGATGCGTTTGATTTTGCGCTTATGGATGAGCACTTCAATATGGAGGGCATCGTTGTGACAAGGATCATGGGAGGGAAGGTCTTTCTCAGAGAAGACCACATTGTAAGGCGAAGCAATATTACCCACTATAGCTTGGAAATCTGCGACTGCTATGTTGTTAGGAACGGAGGACTCTTGGAGGGCCTTTTCTAGCACTACTTGATGTGCAGGTGATGACCGTAGAAGGTCCAAAATAGAGATCTGCGCTGGTGTTCTCCCTAGATGTTCAACAAGATTATAATCAGACTGAACCGGAAGCCTAGGTGTAGGTGCACGAATGGTGACATGACCTCGACGAGTAGTAACAGCACAATCCGTAGATTTGCCTTTAATGGTGAGGGTAGACACTCGACTCTCTTCAAAACGACCTACAATGGAATCGAAGGACGTGGAAGCGTGATTGATACCTTTACCTCTATCCTGAGGAGGAGGTGGACCATGATGAGGGAATGGTTCCTTGTACATATCGAGATCCTTGTTCATGTGTTGCGCTGGTGATTCATTCTCAAAAGTGATTTGATTACCGTCGATGAGGTTTTGGATGAGGTGCTTAAGCTTCATGCAAGATGCAGTTCGATGACCCTTGCTCCTGTGGAACTCACAATATTCATTGTCTCTGTAACATGCAGTTTTGTAGATAGGTTCTCCATATGGGGGAGCATCAGGTAAGGTTATGAGCCCTTTCTGCAAAGCTTGCTGTAAGACCGATTCGATGGGCACGCCCAAGGGAGTGAATTGACGTCGCGGAGGGTAATCTTGTTGGGGCCGCTCTTGTTGTCTTTGCTGTTGGTTGGGATAAGGCTGCCTTTGTTGTTGCTATTGTTGAGGTAGAGCTTGACTTGGTTTGGAGAGTTGCAGCGGTGTTTGCAACGTTTGGACATGCTTAGTATCGACCACTCCATCATTGACCACGTTTTTGTTTTTATTCCAATATTTGGGTTTATCATTCGACTGTTGATGCGAATTGCTATCTTTCGTCTCCTTAAAGATTTTGACCACACCCTTAGCGATGAGGGCCTTCTCAATGTTGATACCCTTGTATGTGATTTCATCGAAGGTTGTAGCACTAAGAATTTGCAAATGGAAACCTAACTCTTGGTTGAGGTTCTGTACAAATATGCTAACAAGCTGTTTCTCCGGAATCTTGAAAGGGAATTTACTAGCCATTTGTCTCCATCGCTGAAGGAAAGAAATGAAAGTCTCGCCATTTTTCTATTTATTGTTGCATAGATCTGTCATGGAAATCTCATGCTCTGCGTTGTAAGAAAAATGGGTGGCAAACTTCTCTGCTAGCTCGTTGAAAGACTTGATACCCGTAGGTAAGTGTGAGAACCATTCTATTGCTTGTCCTCCAAGACTGCGAGGAAAAAGATGCATAAGATATGTGTCGTTGTGAGAGACCTCAAAGCAAGCAAGATAGAATTCCCTAAGATGGTCTTTTGGGTCACCTTTTCCTTTGTACTTATCGAACTTTGGAATAGTGAAATTTTGAGGAAAAGGGATCATTGGTAATGACCGATCAAAAGGATAAGGACACACTTCCTCTAAGGAGAAGGTCTTTTTGGTGTGGCCAAACGTAAGATCAGATAGCTGTTGTTGCACCTCCGCAATCTTTAGTTCCATAGTCGTGGGAGGGGTAATCTTGTTGGGGCCGCTCTTGTTGTCTTTGCTGTTGGTTGGGATAAGGCTGCCTTTGTTGTTGCTGTTGTTGAGGTAGAGCTTGACTTGGTTTGGAGAGTTGTAGCGGTGTTTGCAACGTTTGGACATGCTTAGTATCGACCACTCCATCATTGACCACGTTTTTGTTTTTATTCCAATATTTGGGTTTATCATTCGACTGTTGATGCGAATTGCTATCTTTCGTCTCCTTAAAGATTTTGACCACACCCTTAGCGATGAGGTCTCCCAAAAGATTCTGGAATTTTATTTTTTTGACTTTTTTGACTTTTTGCTTTTTTATTTTTGGATTTTTTTTGCTTTTTCTTCTAATTTGAAAAGGTGACCCAAAAGACCATCTTAGGGAATTCTATCTTGCTTGCTTCGAGGTCTCTCACAACGACACATATCTTATGCATCTTTTTCCTTGCAGTCTTGGAGGACAAGCAATAGAATGGTTCTCACACTTACCTACGGGTATCAAGTCTTTCAACGAGCTAGTAGAGAAGTTTGCCACCCATTTCTCTTACAACGCAGAGCATGAGATTTCCATGACGGACCTATGCAACAATAAACAGAAAAATGGTGAGACTTTCATTTCTTTCCTTCAGCGATGGAGACAAATGGCTAGTAAATTCCCTTTCAAGATTCCAGAGAAACAGCTTGTTAGCATATTTGTGCAGAACCTCAACCAAGAGTTAGGTTTCCATTTGCAAATCCTTAGTGCTACAACCTTTGATGAAATCACATATAAGGGCATCAACATTGAGAAGGCCCTCATTGCTAAAGGTGTGGTCAAAATCTTTAAGGAGACGAAAGATAGAAATTCGCATCAACAGTCGAATGATAAACCCAAATATTGGAATAAAAACAAAAATGTGGTCAATGATGGAGTGGTCGATACTAAGCATGTCCAAACGTTGCAAACACCGCTGCAACTCTCCAAACCAAGTCAAGCTCCACCTCAACAACAGCAGTAACAAAGGCAGCCTTATCCCAACCAACAGCAAAGACAACAAGAGTAGCCTCAACAAGATTACCCTCCGCGACGTCAATTTACTCCTTTGGGAGTGCCCATCGAATCGGTCTTACAGCAAGCTTTGCAGAAAAGGCTCATAACCTTACCTGATGCTCCTCCTTATGGAGAACCTATCTACAAAACTGCACGTTACAGAGACAATGAGTATTGTGAGTTCCATAGGAGCAAAGGTCATTGAACTACATCTTGCATGAAGCTTAAGCACCTCATCCAAAACCTCATCAACGGTAATCAAATCACCTTTGAGAATGAATCACCAGCGCAACACACGAACAAGGATCTCGATATGTACAAGGAACCATTCCCTCATCATGGTCCACCTCCTCCTCAGGATAGAGGTAAAGGTATCAATCACGCTTCCACGTCCTTCGATTCCATTGTAGGTCGTTTTGAAGAGAGTCGAGTGTCTACCCTCACCATCAAAGGCAAATCTACAGATTATGCTGTTACTACTCGTCGAGGTCATGTCACCATTCGTGCACCTACACCTAGGCTTCCAGTTCAGTCTGATTATAATCTTGTCGAACATCTAGGGAGAACACCAGCATAGATCTCTATTTTGGACCTTCTACGGTCATCACCTGCACATAGAGTGGTGCTAGAAAAAGCCCTCCAAGAGTCGTCCGTTCCTAACAACATAGCTGTCACAGATTTCCAAGCTATAGTGGGTAATATTGCTTCGCCTTACAATGTGGTCTTCTCTGAGAAAGACCTTCCCTCCCATGATCCTTGTCACAATGATGCCCTCCATATTGAAGTGCTCATCCATAAGCGCAAAATCAAACGCATCCTCATAGATGGTGGTGCTGGTCTCAACATCTGTTCTTTAAAGTTACTAAAGCAATTGGGATACTCTGAGGATCACGTCAACACTGAGCATAGTATTACAATCAAGGGGTATGATGATGCAGAACGCCGTTCAGAAGGTGTTATTCACTTGCCTATACAACTGGGCCCTGTCATGCTTGAAACCAGGTGTCAAGTCCTTGATATTGAGCTGCCTTACAACATTATTCTGGGCCGCCCATGGATCCATGCAATGAAAGCTGTTCCCTCCACGTACCATCAGTCCCTCAAGTTCCCATACAATGGTACGGAGATCACCATCCCAGGAGACCCTAATCCTTTTGAATTTTGCCGTGTCTTGCAAGGAAGCTATAAGAATTGCAACCAAGTGCCTAAAAATGACAAAGCCCTTGAATCCCCTCTCTATGTTGATCCTGAAACTCTCACACAAGCCTCTACAAGTGAACCTACACCCCTCCCCAAAATCACAGCTCGCTTTCGAGATATAGGCTTTGGCACTTATGATATCTCTGAATCTTGTTGTGTAGGGCGGATGCCTTTATCTCCAAAATCTTACGGCAAACCACCCATTGCTAAAGTTACCAAAAAAGCAGCTATTCCTCCCCCAACATTCCTAACCCAATTCCAACATGGACGGTTATTGGAAGATGAAACTATTGAGGACATCTCTTCTTGGCTCTACAAGGAGAAAGAACCAGTCACGATACCAGTCAAGCAATATGGCAATGGCTTAAGGATAGTGAAAAACATGGGCTATAAAGGCAAAGGTGGCCTTGGGAAACAGAATCAAGGCACTATGGAGCCCATTGTGGTAACAAAGAAGCTAGACAGGAAAGGATTAGGATTTGGTAAGAAGGTACCACGCGCCTCGGACATCGAGTATATCCTCGACGAGGTAGCTGACAAGTTTCCCGCCGATTCGACATCTATAGAGGATATCACCGATGACTCTTCCCTCCACATGACCAATCTATTCGCAGAATCCTCCATTTTTACACTATCCTCCGTATCCTTAACTTCCACCACCAGCACCCAGAATGTCACGCTTGTCTACCCTGAACTTATCGATTGGGACCAACAAGGGGCCCCCGTTATAGATGTCTTTCAGAATGACGAAGCTTTAGCTGAATTCATGGGACTTCGGGAAGGTATCCCTCTTGGCGATCACAAGGCAGGTTTTGTAATGGAACTAGAGCCCATGGCTTACTTTGGTGAGAATGCCAAATCCTCTAGTCGCAAAAGTGCAAATAAAGAAAGATCTCTAGGTGAAAACCACACTGTGGCACCTCCTGGTCATAAAATAGTAAAAATAAAGGACGTATCCAAAGGTGAAAACCCAACTGTGGCACCTGAGGATGGAGGATTTGACCTTCCTTTACCATCTAAGTACCAGGAGAAATCAACTCTACTAGTGGAAGATTCTACAGAGATCAACCTAGGTACAGAACAGAATCCAAAGACAACATTTCTAGCAGCATCATTATCTGATACAGAGCACAGAAATCTTAATAGCTTCTTCTTACAACGAACCATCAACTTTGCATGGATCTATGCAGATATGCCAGGGCTAGACCCTAAGCTGGTAGTTCATTATCTAACAGTTGATCCCAAGGTGAAACCAGTGAAACAGAAGTTGAGAAAAATGCACCCACAGATAGCTCTCTTGGTGAAAGTGGAAGTACAAAAGCTATTAGACGCAAAGTTCATACGACCTATCGACTATTCAGATTGGGTCTCAAACATTGTACCTGTGTCTAAACCTAATGGGCGCATCCGCATGTGTAATGATTTCAGAGATCTCAATAAGGCATGTCCCAAAGATGATTTTCCACTACCAAACATTGACATTATAGTGGACTTGACAGCAGGTCACGAGATGCTTTCTCTTATGGATGGATTCTTAGGCTACAACCAGATTAGAATAGTTGAGAAGGATCAACACAAAACAACCTTTACATGTCCTTGGGGCAATTACTGTTGGTGTGTTATGCCGTTTGGTCTGAAGAATGCAGGAGCAACCTATCAGCGAGCTATGACAATGATCTTCCACGATCTATTTCATCACATCATGGAAGACTATGTGGATGATATATTGGCTAAATCTTCTAGAGCAGAACATATACAGGTCCTAGGACAGATCTTCGACAGGCTTGAAAAATACCAAGTAAGACTTAATCCTAAGAAGTGTGTCTTCGGTGTCACATCAGGGAAGCTGTTGGGATACATAGTATCTCGTAGGGGCATCGAAGTAGATCCAGCAAAAGTAAAAGCTATAGTGGAGATGCCTCCACCAAAGAACCTTAAAGCATTAAGGAGCCTCCAAGGAAGGTTGCAGTCCATTCGACGTTTCATCTCACAGCTAGCAGATAAATGTCAACCCTTTCAACACTTGCTCCGAAAGGATGTTTCGTTTCGATGGGACAACAAGTGTCAGGCAGCGTTTGATCAACTTAAGGAATATCTAGCTACACCTCCTGTATTGGTCCCATCGGGCGTGCCAGAATGTGTATATGGAAAAATGGATTAAATCTAAACTAAATAAAACCAAAGAACCCAATAACATAAAGGAAACGAATCTAAGTAAAAGCCATAAATCACCAATCAAAGATAAATGAAAGCTCTTACCAAAACCTGTATTGTTCCCTTTTGGAGATATATGGATTGCTCAATGTAGTTGCAAAGCCATGGCTGCAACAAGCAAGTATGTGCTCAAGAGATCAATGTCAAAAGATCGTTATAGTGCTCAATCGACGCGTTGTGTATGCTCGAAGCTCTGTTAAGTGTGCCTGAGAATACGATTGAAGAGAGAGATAATGAAGGAGATGAGGGGAGTTTATATAGATTTCAAGGAAAATCGATCAACGGTCCAGATAATTCAGAAGAATCAACGGAGGAGATAAGTTGAGGAATGTGCAACGAATGAGAAGAAGACATGTGTCTTGCTTTCTTTTGCATGAGAGGAGTTATCAAGAATAGAAGAATAAGTTAACTGAAGAGATAAATCAATTAAAAGAATAAAGCAATCAGTTAAGTGATTTAAAACAAGAAGGGATTTGCATGAGAAAAGAAGATATTTTGCTTTATTAAATATAGAAATATTTAATTGATGAGCAAAAAAGCTTGAGTTATTTTAGAGATAACTCAAATTAGAAGAAAAAGCAATTTAAATAAATAATTGATTTATTTAAATTTAGAGAAGATATTTTGGAAGAAATAATTAAATAATTAGAATTATTTAATTTAGAAGATTTAAAAGCAAATTAAATAAATAAATTTATTTAATTGTTGTGCATGATTTTGGGAGAATGATTTTTTATTTAATTAAATAATTTAAGAATTATTTAATTTTAGATAAGAGGGAATTTGTTGAATTAATTAAATAATTAGATATATTTAATTAATGTAGATTTGAATTTTGGAAGGTGACAATGATTTAATTAAATAATTAAAATTATTTAATTGTGGAAGAATAATAGAGGAATTTAATTTAATTAATTAAATAATGAGGATTTATTTAATTAATGTTGAATTTAGGAGATTTAGAAGAATTTGATGAAATTAATTAAATAATTAGATTATTTAATTAACGTTGAAATGCAGGTGATGAGACAGATAACGAAATGCAAGTGATTTGACAGATTATGAAATGCAAGTAGCATGACAAGTTGGTCATTTTAGGGTGTCTACAGTTTGAAATCTACAACTAATTACCAGTTTTATCATAGGCATCGGTGATTATGAAGCTTGACAATGCCTTCAAACACCTTTACAATGTAATTAGGCCTTGGATTAGGCACTAGACTCCTTCACTATGTCCTATATGCCTTAATAAGCTTACAACACAAAGTTTGTATGACTGCCTCTTATGACTTTATGACTACCTCCTATTACAATGTGTGATTGTATGATTGTCTATTACAACATGAGAATGGTCTTCAAGACCTTATGGAATCAACAAGACAAAAATGACAATATGAAGACATAAATCTTATAGTCTCCTTGGTGCTCCTGCACCACTTTACGTTGTATCGTATTTTGTATGTATCAACTTAGCATCTTAAATATACATACAAATGCAGATTTCAAATAGTGATTAAAAGGAGTTTAATAGTGGTGGGGCCCACAAGTCATTATCAATAGAAGAGTTTCAATAGGTAAAAAGAGGCTTAGCTATTAATGCATACAAAAGGGCCGGACTCGAAGATGAAATCAATAATGATGTATAATAAAAGGGGTTCTGCATTTTGTATGTGTGTAATATACAAAACGATATACAAAAATTGAGGGATACAAAGATACAAACCTAGAAGTAACAAAAGGACTAAAAAATAGTTGAATATTTGTTAAGTTCACAGCTTGTATAACGAGTTGTATGTTGCAGATACATCATGATATACATTGAGACATAGAAAGAAACATACAAAGAAAGATGCAAAAGGAGAAGTACAAACAAGGTAAAGGTAAAACCCGATGATTATTATTTAAAGATGGTTTCCTTTGTATGTATGAAAGATTGTATGTATTTAAACCCGATATACAAAAAAAGGTAAAAGTGCATTATCATAACAGATAAGGAAATTAAAATAGAATGAATATATCTTTTGGTTTTGTGACTTGCATGATAGATTATATCTATTATATACATTGCGAAATATAAAAGTGAAATACAAAGTTGAATACAAAGTAAAGTGTAACATTGTTTAAATACCATTGCATGTTTAAGTTGGTATATTAAAAGTACTATACAAAAGTTGAAATACAAAGGGCAGGGAATTAACGGATATAATGTTCAAAATACAAAGTTGAAATGAAGAGTTGAGCTTGAGCAATGCATTAAATTGAACATTTAATGTAGAACTAATAATAAAAGACATGGGATTAAATATGTTAGGGTTAAATAAAATTTGTTTTACTTTCATAGTTGCACTTGAAAGATAAAATTGCAGAGGAATCGGATCATTGCACAGATTGGGTGAAGATTCAACAGTTAAATAGAATTACAGAACGGTAACGGCACAACTAAATGGTAAATCAGGTCAGCACTTATAGAGTTAAGCTGGTCATGAAAATAGGTATGTACTTTAAAATGCCATTACTGTTGCAAGTATGGGCCCAACTAGTGTTGTCATTGATGTCAACATACTCCTGTTGCATTGATGTCAAGGATTGGATGAGCTATGTGTTGAGGATATTGAGAAAATTAGTCCTATCAGGAATAGAGAAGAACAGTGAAGCTCTATGAAGTGAAGATCCCAGCTAAGATGAAGATTAGAGGATGTGCATCAAAGGGTTTGTAGATATGTGTCTAAAGATGATCTAGTCAAGATTTGAGAGGTTCACATGAAGATTCAAAGAAGTTATGGCCATATGAGTAAAACCAGTCTTGGCAGATGTTTAGAGGTGACAGAGTGACACAAATAGGTCTGGTGAGATCTGGAAATGCAATATCTTATTTTGGGGATTTGGTGGAGTATTTAGGAAGTCAATGTGAATTGACAACTCAATTGGTTCATGGTCTAGAGGTCTGTAAGCATTTATTCCAATATGATAGTGATGACAGACTGTGTTCTTGAGGTTTTGGATGAAGAAGAGAATGATTTCAGTAAGTAGAAGTAGTGTGGATGTTCTTGGTGATTTAGGCAAGCTTGTGGGTCTCTCTAGATTGTGTCCAATTTGTGTTGGTGGTCCGCATTGAAGATTGAGCTCGTAATTGAAGAATTACTTCCAGATGATGATGTTCTTCCTAAACTTGGCCAACCAGATGATTTACACATCTTGTGAATGATCTTGAAGATGTTCCACAAAGGATGGCGTGTTCCTCAAAGAAGATTGAAGTCACAAATATATGTGGCCAATAGTGTGGTGATTCTCATGAAGTCTTTTGCAATAAATCAAGTTATATTTGTGTATCTGCTCTGTAATAAAATAAAGTATTCCAGCTTTGATGATTATCCCAAAGTCAATGTCTTGTATAAATAAGAGTTGTGAAGTCATTTCAAAGTATCTTGGCAAAGATGAGAGTGTGGTAGAGAAGAGAAGAGCAAAAGGCAGAGCAGAAGTGTTGAGCTTAAATGCAGCTAACTCAAGCATGGTGAAGATGCTATTCTTTAGTTCAAGTATGTAATATTTAATATTCTGTAGATAGTGTGTCTCCTGTAGGCAGTGGGCCTCTTGTGAGCAGTGTGCTCAAGCAATGAGCCCTAATTGGCATGTGCCATTTTGTTCCTCTTATTCTTTTAACAGAGAATAGAATCTTGGGTTAGTCACCTTGTGGTTTTTCCCTTAACCAGGTTTTCCACGTTAAAATCTTGGTGTCATATGTGTTAATGTGTTTCTACTTTTGAATTATTGCATTGTGTTTCCATGATTAATTTATTATTATGCTGCTGAATTACAAGAAAGATTTAAGTGGTTAATAAAAGGAAAGTTTTGGGACAACTGATTCACCCCCCCTCTCAGTTGTTTATCTTGAAACTAACAATTGGTATCAAAGCTAAGTTCCTCTAAAAGAGCTTAACCACTTGAGGAGATCCAGGATGTCTTCCTACAAGAAGGATAGTCCGAGGTTTGACGAAACCAATTACACTCTTTGGAAAAACTACATGGAATGTCACTTGCAATGTATGTGAATGTAATATTGGACCATAACTTCAAAGAAGTATGTTCCGCCAAAGAATGGTCCAACAACTATAGATAAAATCAAAGATGTTGAAGACAATCTTCAGGTTAAAGAAGCTTTATTAAGTGCCTTATCTGATTCAGAGCTGACAAATGTTATAGATCTAAAAACTGCAACTTCTGCATGAAGGAGATAAATATGTTAAATGTGCCAAGCTACATAGTCTAAAAGGAAAATTTAAAAACCTAAAGATGAATGAAGATGAGAATATCACTACATTTATGCCAAAAGTAAATGAGCTTGTTTGTGGCATTAGGTGTGTTGGTGGAATCTTGGATGAAGATGAGATTGTTGCCAAAGTTCTTAGATCCCTACCTCCTGCTTACAAATACAAGGTTGCTTCTATTGAAGAATTCAGATCTTTTTCAAATATCATAAGAGATCAATTGGTTGGAAAATTAGTTGCATTTGAATTGGCTGAGTTTGGAGATGCACCCCCCAAGACTGAATCTACATTCAAAGCTAGTGCCTCTATAAAAGGCAAACAAAAGTTTGATCCAGGAGAGAACTCCTCAAAGAAACTATCATGGTATTAAAAAACAAGAAAAGATCTGGAAGAAGATGAAGCAGAAGCTACTCAACTTGAAGCCCTTATTGCAAAAAGGCTACCAAGAGGATCTAGTAAGTATGAAGGAAAATTGCCCTCCAAATGTTTCAACTACAACAAGATTGGTCATTTTTCCTCAAGGTGTTTGGAAAGATTTTCAAGGGAAAATCCAAACAGATCAAGATTCTAAAAGAAATGTTACTATGTTCATCAAGATGATAATGATGGAGTAATAGATGATGAATCAGAGATAGGAAACAAATCTAGAAGTGACTGGGTGTTTATTGCCATCAAGGAAGAAGATCCAATGCCCTCTGAATTTGTCAATCATAAAATGACAGAAAGAGCTCTGGCTGCCCAAGTTGAAGAAAAGGATGATTGGGTCATTGGCAGTGGATGCTCCCACCATATGACTGGTGAAAAAAATAAGTTCATAGATTTGGAAAGATATGAAGGAGGAGTTGTAAAGTTTGGTGATAATTCTGCTAGCAGAATCAAAGGTAGAGGAACTATTTCTTTTGATGGAAAGAACAAAACTAGAGATGTACTATATGTTGAAGGTCTGAAGCACAATCTTCTCAGTGTTGGACAGTTGGTGGACAAAGGTTATGATCTCTGATTCAAAAATATAAAATGTAAGATCTTTGAAAGTTTTGGAACAGATATTACATCCGGTACTCAAACAAAAGGTAACATCTTCCACTTGGTTGGTACTGGCAAAAGTTATTTATTTGTTGAAATTGATCAGAGTTGGTTGTGGCATAGGAGAATGTGTCTTGTGAATTTTGATAATATCATCAAGATAAGCAACACTCAGGCTGTAAGAGATCTTCCAAGACTGGTGAAACCTACTAATAGTTTGTACAAAGGATGTTAGGTGGGTAAGCAGAGCAGAGTCACATTCAAAAGTAAGGAACAATCTTCTACCAGATTGTTGGACTTAGTACATACTAATCTATGTGGACCAACAAGAATCAGGAGTTTGCAAGGTGATAGATACTTCATGTTATTAATTGATGACCACTCCTAGATGATGTGGGTGACCTTTCTGGAAGAAAAATTTGAGGCTCTTGAGAAATTCAAATATTTAAGGCTATGGTGGAGAATGAAACCGGATTAAACATAAAATGTCTCAGGTCTGATAGAGGTGGAGAATTCACATGTGGAGAGTTCATAGAATTCTGTGAGAAACATGGGATAAAAAGATAGTTATCTGGTCCAAGGACTCCACAGCAGAATGGAGTAGTGGAGAGAAAAAACCAAACCATCCAGGAAGCATCTAGAACCATGATGATGGAAGCAAATGTTCCTCAAATCTACTGGAGAGAAGCTATAAGCACTGTTGTCTACACTCTTAATCAAGTACAAATCATAAGCAATACTGGTAATACCCCTTATAACTCTAGTTTGGCATCACTCCCACTGTGGAGTATTTCAGAGTCTTTGGTAGCAAATGTTGTATTAAAAGAGATGAAGACCTTGATAAATTTGATGCTAGAAGTGATAAGGAATATTCTTCAATTATTCTACTTAAAGAAAAGCATACCAGTGTTATAACAAGAGATTAAGAAAGATTATAGAAAGTACAAATGTGAAGGTTGATGAAGGTATTGAAAAACCATCAAGGTTTTATGAATATGAAGAAGATGATCAGAATGATGTTTTGGTCCAAGAAATCCAAGCCCCTTCTGAAATTTAGATCTAGACTGATCTGAAGAATCCTGAAATACAGGAAAAAGGGATAAGTTTGAATGAACCTATCCAAGAAATAGAAGTGCAAGAAATTCCCAAAACTCCCAAGTATGTAAGACTGAATCATTCTAAAGATCAAATCATAGGTGATAAAAGAAAAGGTGTTCAAACAAGAAGAAAGATTGCTCAAGACTCAGAAAAGTATTGTCTGATTTCAAAAATTGAACCAAAACTAGTAAGTGAAGCATGCAATGATGAAAGCTAGACTAAAGCAATGAAGGAAGAGTTGATGCAAATTGAGAAAAATCACACTTGGGATCTTGTTCCCAGACCTAGAAACAAAAATGTGATTGGAACCAAATGGGTCTTCCGGAATAAACTAAATGAAGATGGTGAAGTAGTCAGAAACAAAGCCAGATTGGCCTGCAAGGGTTATTCTCAAATAGGAGTTGATTTTGAAGAAACTTTTGCTCTAGTGGCAAGAATTGAAGGAATTAGATTATTTCTTGCCTTTGCTGCCTTCAAGGATTTCAAAGTATATCAGATGGATGTCAAGTCTGCCTTCTTGAATGGTGACTTGGAAGAAGTATACATTGAGCAACCGGATGGATTTCAATTGTCTAATCATGGTGATATGGTCTGCAAGTTGAAGAAAACACTGTATGGACTCAAACAAACCCCAAGAGCCTGGTATGAAAGATTGGATAAGCATCTTTTGAAGATTGGTTTCAACAAAGTTACCGCTGACAATAACTTGTACTTCAAAATTGATCATGAAAATATCTTGATTGTTGAAGTATTTGTTGATGATATCATTTTTGGAGGAAGAGATAGTATGTACAAAACTTTTGTAAATCAAATGAAAAGTGAATTTGAGATGTCCATGTTTTGGGAAATTAATTTCTTCTTGGGTCTGCAAATCACTCAAACAAAGAAAGGAATCTTCATTTCACAAACCAAATATGTGAAAGAATTGTTGAAGAAATTTGGGATGGAAGACTCAAAACCAATGAATACTCCCATGGTAACTAGATGCAAACTGAGCAAAGATGATGACTCTCCTAAGGCTAATCAGAAAAAGTACAGGTTAATTATTGGAGGACTATTGTATCTTACTCAAACTAGACCTGACATTATGAATGATGTTGGTCTTGTTACCAGATTCCAAACTGATCCTAGAGAATCTCATGTCATAGCAATCAAGAGGATTCTCAGATATCTAAAAGGAACAGTTGAGTATGGTTTATGGTATCCTAGAGATCATGATTTCTCTCTTCATGCATATACAGATGCGGATTGGGTAGGAGATGTGGATGACCGGAAGAGTACCAGTGGTAGAGCATTCTTTTTAGGGAAAAGATTAGTTTCTTGGCTAAGCAGGAAATAAGAGGCAATATCTCTATCCACTGCAAAAGTATAATATATTGTAGTAGCAGGTAGTTGCACTCAAGTATTGTGGATAAAGAAAATACTAAGAGACATCAAAGTGGAATATGAGGAACCTATCACAATCTTCTATGATAAATCAAGTGCAATAAATATATCAAAAAATTTGGTGTTGCATTCAAAGACAAAACATATATCCATCAAGTTTCACTTTTTGAGAGAGTAGGTGAACAAGAATGAAGTCAGATTAGAAATTGTGCCCTCTAAGGATCAGATTGTAGACATCTTTACTAAACTTCTACCTAAGGACTCTTTTGAGTATCTCAGGGAGAAGTTAGGGGTTATTACCCCTCTAGTTCTGAATTAAGGTGCACTGATGTGCATCAGTTCGGTGGATATCACAGCCATATCTTGTGATCCGGATTGGTGATAGGAAGCTGCTACTCAAGGAGAGTAGTTTGTATGATTCTGAGTGATGCAAGTATGTGCCCTTTGCCACTGATGTCAAAGGGGGAGAGAAGACATGTAAAAAAAAGGGGTTTCTAATCACAGGGGGAGTAGTAAAGGAAGAGAAGATATGTGAATGGTTTTTGTTGATAGGGGGAGCTATGTCAGTCAGTAAGGAGAAGTACTTGTCTTGATGGTTAAAACAGTTTTTCACATCATATGTTTCCATCAATGAGAAAGGGGGAGATTGTTGCAAGTATGGGCCCAACCGGTGTTGTCATTGATGTCAAGGATTGGATGAGCTGTGTGCTGAGGATATTGAGAAAATTAGTCCTATCAGGAACCGAGAAGAATAGTGAAGCTCTATGAAGTGAAGATCCCAGCTAACATGAAGATTAGAGGATACACATCAAGGGTTTGTATATGTGTCTAAAGATGATCCAGTCAAGATTTGAGAGGTGCACATGAAGATTCGAAGAAGTTATGGCCATATGAGTAAAACTAGTTCTGATAGATGTTTAGAGGTGACAAAGTGACACAAATAGGTCTGGTGAGATCTGGAAATGCAATATATTGTTGTACAGATTTGGTGGAGTATTTAGGAAGTCAATGTGAATTTACAACTCAATTGGTTCATGGTCTGGAGGTTTGCAAGCATTTATTCCAATATGACAGTGATGATAGATTGTGTTCTTGAGGTTTCAAATGAAGAAGAGAATGATTTCAGTAAGCAGAAGTAGTGTGGATGTTCTTGGTGATTCAGGCAAGCTTGTGGGGGTCTCTAGATTGTGTCCAATTCATGTTGGTGGTTTGCATTGAAGATTGAGCTCGTAATTGAAGAATTACTTCTAGATGATAATGTTCTTCCTAATCTTGGCCGACTGGATGATTTACACATCTTGCGGATGATCTTGAAGATGTTTTGCGAAGGATGGTGTGTTCCTCAAAGAAGATTGAAGTCCCAGATATATGTGGCTGACAGTGTGGTGATTCGCATGAGGTCTTTTGCAATAAATTAAGTTGTATTTGTGTATCTGCTCTATAATAAAATAAAGTATGCTGACTTTGATGATTATCCCAAAGTCGATGTCTTGTATAAATAAGAGTTGTGAAGTCATTTCAAAGTATCTTGGCAAAGATGAGAGTGTGGTAGAGAGGAGAAGAGTGAAAGGCAGAGTAGAAGTGTTGAGCTTAAATGGAACTAACTTAAGCATGGTGAAGATGCTATTCTTCAGTTCAAGTATGTAATATTTATTATTCTGTAGATAGTGTGTCTCTTGTAGGTAGTGGGCCTCTTGTGAGCAGTGTGCTTGAGTAGTGAGCCCTAATTGGCATATGCCATTTTGTTCCTCTTATTCTTTTAACAGAGAATACAATCTTGGGTTAGTCACCTCGTGCTTTTTTCCTTAATCAGGTTTTCCACGTTAAAATATTGGTGTCATATGTGTTAATGTGTTTATGCTCTTGAATTATTGCATTGTGTTTCCATGATTAATTTATTATTATTCTACTAAATTACAAGAAAGATTTAAGTGGTTAATAAAAGGAAAGTTTTGGGACAACTGATTCACCCCCCCTCTCAGTTGTCTGTCTTGAAACTAACAGTTACAATGTAGTTAATGAAAATATAATTAGTTATGAGTGATTTTGTTTGAAAATGCAAATGAATGGCAAGTTACTGTAGCTAATTAGGGGAATTAATCGACTGTTTTGGATAACATGAAATCTAGAATAGGGAAAAGACAAAAGGGTTAGGGTAAATGTGAAAATGTAAAAAATCATGGTAAAACCCTAGGAAGAGGAAGTAAAACAAGAGGTTAAATATGCGAGTTTTCATATAGGATGGCTTCGAAGCAAAGGAAGGTGGATATAGCGGACGAAGAAAAAGTAAATGTAAAAAGAGAAAGAAGGTCAAGAAAAGAAATAGAAAAAGAGGAACTGCCAGTGCGGGGTTATCCATCTCTAATCAACACATGTGGAATTGTGACAGATACAAATGTAGGCTACTATGATGCAGAGGATGTCTTAAAGAAAATTACATCATTAGACGCTAGTCCTAATATGAAGTGCATCTGGGAGAAAGGGTTATACAGGGCTGTGGGGTTCCCATTAGCAATAGAAGCTAAGGATCTAGTTTTAGAATCTATAAGAAGATACGACACAAATACTAGAAGGGTAATGCATGAAGAGTGGGTCATTGTTGATTTATCTACAAAGGGAATAGCTAGGACATTTGGCGTAGAAATCAAAGATAAAATGCTGGATATAGATATAGATCAATATATAGAGGATTTTAATAGCAATGAAAGAGAATGCAAGAGTACAATCTTCTACAACTGGTACACTACAAGAAACAAACCTAAGGCTATAGCGAGGGTACCAAAGAACCTCCATAGAATAGATTTCAAAGAAGAAATACATTTGATGATTACAATGCTGAGTAGATTGGTAGGATTGAGAGAGGCAATAAAGTGTGAACCATAGATGTTCACTATTATCCAATATATAAGAGAAGTAAAAAAGGAAGATGGGAAAATTCATTGGGCCAAAGCTATCAGCACTACCATATGGAAGCAAGCCATGTTAAGAAAGAAGAAAATGATGCCTTTTTATTTGTCATCTTATGTGTTGTATTCATGTGCAGCTAATGTTCAACCTTACATAGCTAGGATTAACATAATTGGGACCCTCAGAAATGGTCCAGATCAGAAACTAGTTTATGATCACTATCCAGATTTGCAAGAGGATAATGTATTGAAGAAGTTTGCTCTAGTAAATGATATAGTTTACACATATATGGTGAGAGTTTTGACTGGAGACAAGGACATGAGGTTGTCTAAGGAAGCAGCAAGTACTATAGGTCCACATAGCTCATGGTACATACAATTTCCTAACTTCACATATATTAGAACTGAAGGTTTTGATGGGAAGCCATTCATGCTACCTCGTTATCCTTCAGATAAACTAATTGTATTGGAGTTTTCTAGGTAGAATCTAAATGCATTCAGGATATACAAAAGGAAGTGGGGTAGAGGAAATATCAAACTCCCCTGGGCTATTGGAAGGTATTCTTGTTACAGTGAGGAGGTAGCTAGTTATGCAGAACAAGATCTGAGATACTATGGTTTTGAAGAGTTTGAGTTGGCTAGGCACTTTGATCCTTTTCATAGGATTCAAATGCATAATGATTCTAAATACAAACATCAAGTACATATTGAATACTATTGGTCTGATAGTGAGAATGAGAGGGAAGTAAGAAAGAGAGCTCATCAGAGGTTAACTGCGGAGCAGACGAAGACAATGGGGGAAATTAATGTACCCTTAGAAATTGAATATGACAAGAAGGTGTTGCACCACAATTATGAAAGCACAAGATTGATTCCTATTAATGAGCCAGATTGGTCACAACCATGGGAAACATCTTTGGATGTTGTGTTAAAGCCAGTTATAGTATTCTCTAAAGCATGGTTGAAGAATCATATAGAGGAACTCAAAGCTAAGGGTGTTGAATCTACATTCCAGAAAAAGGGCAAGAAAAGAGGAAGAGAGAAACATGATAAATTACAATGTTTTTATGAAAAGAAAAGAAAGATTGTAGAAGCCAAAATCATTGAAAAGGATAAAAGTGCAACTTTAATGGATCCTTACGCCTTAGGTATCACAATGGTAGTAGCCTTAGGAACATTTGTAGAGGTAGGATCATCAAGTCATGGCATTAGTACAGAATAGACCCAAATAGTTGGGATGCCAGTAGGACAAAAAGTCATGAAGGCTATAGTGATTGAATCTTCAATAAGAAAGGCACCATTACAGACTGAAGTTATAATTTTTTCACAAGTAAAAACTAAGCAGAAAGACATGCCTACTGAATCCACACAAGAAGAAAGAAGACAAGGCTATATGAAGGTTAAATAAGAGTTAACTGAGGAGAAGCTGTAAGAGTTGAAAGTTTGGGAAATCAAGGGAGTAAGTGAAATAGTGAATGTGCAAAGTGATAGTAGTGATGAAGAAAGTATGGAGGTGGAAACCAGTACCAAGGCAGAACTGAAAAAAAAAGGAAGAAGTAGATAAGTGTTTTGATGTAATGCAGGAACACAATACCCAATTATATACGAGGAAGGCACAAACCTTGGGATCAAAAGGAGAAAATGTATAGGAAGAGATAGAGACAATAGATCCTTTTGGCACATTAGTATCACTAGACATAATAAAGGAGGTGCAAGTTGTTACACAACAAATAGAAGAATCAGAAAAAGAAGAAAGAAAAGAAAAAGTTACGGAGGAAACAGAGGAATTAGTACATGTAGAGAAAATAAGCATAATAGAAGAGGTACCAATTCAAAATAAGGAAATGATAGAGGAAATAGTGTTAGTAAATGATTCTGGTACTGATGTTCTAGATGTTCTCAATATGTATAATGAATAAAGTGAGCAAGAAGAAAATGTAGAGGGAGAAGAGAACATAGAAAGGGATGCAAAAGGGCTTGACCAAGTTACAAATTAGCTTCCACAGATAGATCAAATAAGAATGCTTGAGAATGTACAAGGACAAATTGAAACAATAATGGATGCAATAGGGATATCAGGTGGTCTTGAGGAAAACATAGAAAATATTGTTGTGGATGATGCTAAGCATAAGGAACAAAAGGAAAATATAGAAGGAGAAAATATGGAACAAGATAATGAAGAAGACTCAGGAGGGGAAGATTTAGGGGAAGAAGAAGAAGAAAAAGAAGATGAAGAGGAAAAGGCACAACAATAAAACAATATTCCACTAGTCTTGGATTAGCAACCTCCATAGCAACAATCACCACAACAAGAACATATGGAAGCAGAAAAACCTCAGGGGGAGGTAATAAATGTAGAAAAGAAAGTAGAGACAAGTATGAAGGTACCTGCGTGGATAGGTGCAAAAGTTTGGAGAGAAAAGGTAGAAATACAATTAGTACCTATTGATATCAAAATTTTATTGGGAGGTCACCCAAGAAAGGAGAAAAGGAAAGCAAGGATTATGTCAGCAATAAAGAGAAATCCTTCGGGATCCAGAACTCTTGAGTTGGCTATACCTCAAAAGGAGAAAGTTAAAGGAGAAATGAGCATGGATGACTATAAATTACTTAACATGGATCTTGGATATGTGACAAGAGAGTAACACATCATTGAATGGCAGGATATGAATAATGTCACCATTGAAATGATGAGGAAGGATAAAGATAAATATGATTATTTGAAAGGACACATTGTCCAGCTACAACAATTTATCCAAGGTATGTTTGATCCTAGTTCTAGTATGCCAGAGTTACCTGCAAAACTGGCAATCTTGTCTAAAGAACAAATAAATGAGATGGAGAATAAGAGAACTGAGGCAGATATTTTTGAGAAATGGCTCAAGGAGTTTATGCAAAAGGGAGAGGATGTAACAAAATAGGAAACGGCAGGTTGGGATATGGCTCTGATAAGGAAGAACAAATGTAGTGTTCTCATACATCAATGTCAGTTTAGATTAGAAAAAATGCAGATTGGAATCAAACAGCTTGAGGAGATGAATGAGAGAGTGGAAGAGTTAATAAATGAAGGAGTCATTACTCCTCGAATGGTTAATTAGTTACCACAGACAGGGTTAGGGTTGAAGTTTGAAGAGGACATTCTCAAAAGTTGTATTGTGAATACTAGAGATTTAGAAAAGGTTATTGATGATATAGTAAGGGTTCATATGAAGATAATAGAAAAACTCATTGGACATGAATGCCAAGAATTACCAGCATATGGCTTAATGAGGGCAATGAAAGAGTTCAAAGCCATTTATTCACCATGTTTGGAGAACCCAACAGCACACCTAAGTACAACAATGATTGATTCAGTTATGGAGATAAATGCTAAAATCAAGAAATATTAGAAGAGGGTGAAAGGTTTATCAAAGAAAGAGAAGAGGTTGAAAGAGGGGATTGAAGTGCAAGAATATACATGGGAAAATAGTCAAGAGGGTGATCGCACTTTTATTATGGGTGTGACGCACAATTTTGTAGAGTACCTAAAGGAGTAGGAGCATATTTAAAGGAGGATACCTTAAACAAGGACATATGCATATGCTCAGGGATTATTTTGTTATCGTCACCAACAAGAAGTTAACAAAGGAAAGGGAGTCAATGATAATATCTTTTATTTTGAAAAGATTCTAATGGCATTTTTGTGCTACCAAAAGATACCATAAAGATATTTTTGGAATGGTTGGGAAAGGATTCCCACTGTTGATTTATAATGTTTAAATGTGGACCATCGGATGAACTTTGTAACCATAACAGGAGAGAAGCTTCAAAATCTATATAAGAAGCTCTGCTACATATATTTTAGTACACAGGTATTTTGAACTTTTAGCTTAAGTTTGTAATTGTTAATTTTGTTACAAAGTGAGGTGTTTCTTTTAGAATACTGTGAGCATTTAGTGATTTTAGAGAGGAGGTCACCTGTGTCTACTTCAAGGAGTGCATGGAATATCCTGTCTCCTTTATGTATCTGTCAGAAGCGTTTGTGAAGTTTTGGTGATTTTGACTCATCAATGCAACAAGAGTCATTATTACATTGTAAATTTTGTATGACTTTATACTTCAAATAAAGGTAAACTCAGAATTATGTATCTATTACAAAGTGCTTTCTGATTCAAGCTTTTACTTGATGTATTTTCCTTTGAAAGATTACAATCTCTTAAGTATATCCATGAAACTGTTCAGGCTTTTACATATGTAGGTTTAATTGTGTTGAATTGTTCAGATTTACTGTATTCTTCAGTACGTGGATAGCAGAACATTTAGATCCTATCTAAAGATGATGTTTCTAACCATATCTTTTCTAAATTTTCCCAAATATCTTTAAATAATTAGCTAAAACATAGTTATCTAGAGGAAGTTGTTGAAAATCCTATTAAATATATGGAAATACTAAAGGTTTTTGATGAGTTTCATAATGTTTGAAAAATCAAGTCTGTTTCTGTAAAGTTTATGTAAAATTTGACTTGAAAGTAATAAATAGTTGCAAAGGATCATTGATTTGAAAGATATTTTGAGATATTTATATATAATGATTAATAATTGCCAATAAGAAATCCTTAGATTGAGTAAGGCCCCTTGAATATAACAGCTTCACAATGATTTGTTGATCCATCCCACGCGGTCAAGAACTGACCATCCAGAAAGTTGAGATAGAGAATTATTAGTTAATTCTGCATATCTTTCAAGATAGCTAAAGTTCTTCTATGAATTTTAACTATGTTGTGAGTGTGTAAAACTCTCATCAACATGACCAAGGTTCAGCTATGTGATGTGTTTTATGTACTACGACATCCCATTTTGTTGTACGGGATAGTCGACTCTAATGTATATGTAAACTAATGATAATTATATATATATGATGCTTTCCTATTATTGTTTCTAATGTTTTCTAATCTATCACATGTGATTTATATAAAATTCAACTAGTGATAAATGTTAAATGCTCATGTGGAAATGTGATTAATGCTAATGTGATACTTAAACAATTCTTTGTAGAATATAAAGTAAAAAGCACAATGATTAATGAATTTCACACATAACCATTATTCTATGCTTAACGTAGTTAATACAAAGGTGATCTCTAATAAAACATGTTTAAGCAAGATAAAACAATGATTAAGCAAAAAACATGCTATGTTAAATGAATTAAGACAAAATAATCATATCTTGTTGAAATTGAAGCTAAACTAAGTAATTAGTTTTCTTTTTAAAGTCACATCTAACATATAATATTAAGCATAAAATTTCTTGAGGTGCACCGAATTAATAGGTTCTTTAAGCAGTGTACCTTGTTCGTTGGCTAGCTTATACACTCCTGATCCAAAAGCTTCAATAATGACATATGATACGAGCTAGTTAGGGATGAACTTCCTTTTTCTCCAAGAGGTCATTTACATTGCTTTGATTCTCGTATAATACCAAATCTCCAACGTCAAATGAACAATGTATGACACACTTATTATACAATCGTTGGATACTCTTTTGATGGGCCTTAAAATGCTCGAGAGTGTTAATACATTGTTCATCTAGCATCTCAAGTTGTTGTAATCTCTTTTCACATTCCATGTCATCATCAATAATGTCTCTCAAGGAAACTCTCAATGAAGGAATTTCTAACTCCAAGGATATTACCGTGTTAGTGCCATAAACAAGATTATATAGATTAGTTCCAGTAGCCATACGAATGCTTGTTCTATAAGCCCATAATGCGTAGGATAGTTGAGTATGCCAATCTTTCTGATGTTTATTAACAGTTTTTCATAAAATGTGTCTAATAACCTTGATTGAAGCTTTCACTTGGCCATTCGATTGAGGATAGTAAGGCGTAGAGAAGAGATGTTGAATATGATACTTTTCAAGAAATTTCTTCACATCCTTGTTCTTAAATGGCATGCCATTGTTAGAGACCAAGGAGGAAGGAATACCAAATCGAGAGATTATGTTATCTTGTATAAAATGAAAAATTACTTCAATAGTCGTGGATCATAAAGGAACAAATTCAACCCACTTTGTGAAGTAATCAATAGTGGTGATTATAAAGGTATGTCCTTGAGAAGAAGGTGGAGAAATTTTACCAATTAGATCTAAGGCCTAAACATAAAATGGCCAAGGTGAAACTTGGGCACGAAGTTCCTGGGCAGGTGCTCAGATTAAGTGTTGATGTTGTTGACATTGCGGGCACTTCTTGACATAGGCGAAAGAATCTTGTTCCATGCATTGCCAATAATACCCCATACATATTAGCTTTTGTACCAATGATTTTTCTCCAAAATGCCCTCCACAAGCACCATAGTGAGCTTCTTCCAAAGCTATCGAAATCTTTGAATTACTAAGACATCAGAGAAGAACACCATTATAACTCTGTTTGTATAAGACACTAGATAGAATGATATAGCATGCTACAAGTTTACATAGGTGAACTCAAGAATTCTTAGATGTTGAATTAGGGATGGTTCCATCGCACAAATAGTTGAATATATATGTGAGAACCATTCATTAGAACTTATATCACAACAGAGATTAGTACTTGTAATGACAACATCTTCTACTATCAGTGTTTTAAGATTATGAATAATAAAAGCAAATTCGTCAGGAGAATCATCAGGGGATATAAGGGAAGTTGTGCTTACCATAGCACCCGTATGTCGATTGTCTTTCCTTGGAATAGTATCAATTGAGAAGGATGTAAATTGATTTAATAGAGATAAAGAAAAATCATGATATTGAGATAATTTATCTTGTTTAGCTTGATATGATCCATTTATTTGTCTTGCAATTAGTTGTGAATCACCATATATAGTGAGGTTTTAATGTCTAAGGCTAAAGTGGCATGAAGTCCTACAATAAGAGATTCATACTCAACAATGTTGTTTGTACATGAGAAGTTTAGGCGGTAAGACAGGAATCACATTACCTACAGGGGGTACTAGACTACTAGTATAACACCAACATCGGAGCCAATTCAACATCTTGATCCATCAAAATAAATTCCCATTTATCATCTTTATCAATAGCTAAAATTTGATCATCAAGAAATGTCTCCTGATTTTTTATAGAAAAGGGGGAGGGTACTTCTGCTAAATGGTCGATTAATGCTTGTCCTTTAATCACTTTTTGAGATATAAATTTAAGGTCGAATTCAGTTAACAACATAACCCATTTAGTAAGGTGACCCAAAAGATCTATTTTAACAAATAAATGTTTCAAAGGATCAAATTTTACCATTACATGTATCTCAGCATTTAGAAGATAATGCCTAATCTTTTATGTTGCGAAGACAAGTGCTAAGCATTGTTTCTCAATGATAGTATATCGCACTTCATAATTGAACAATGTTCAACTAATGTAATATACAACACATTGCTTGCCTTTAGTATCATGTTGTGCTAATAATGTTGCAAGGGAATTATTAGATGCTGAGATGTAAACAATAAAAGGTTTATCAACAGTAGCTGGTTGTAAAACATGAGGTTTAGCGAGATAACTTTTTAAGTCCTCAAAAGCCTTCTGAAACTCTAAATTCCATTGAAATTTTGAATCCTTCTTCATTAGTTGAGTAAAAGGGTGAGTCCTATCTATGAGTTGTGAGACAAATTAGCGAATGGCCTGTATCTTCCCTTGTAAACTATGAAGTTGAGATATATTTTTAGGTGGTGGCATGTTAACAATCGCATCAATATTTTTCATATCTACTTCAATACCATAGTTTGAAACTATAAATCCAAACAGTTTCCCATTGTCTACATCAAATACACACTTACAAGGATTTAATCGCATGTTCTATTTCTTTATTCACTCAAAGATCTATCAGAGAGTCATGGTATGATCTTGGTGATGAATAGACTTCACCAAGATGTCATCGAAATAGTCCTCTAAAATATTGTGCATGTAATCATGAAATATAAGAGTCATAGTGCATTGGCAAGTTGTCTCAACATTCTTAAGTCCAAATGGAATGACTACCCAACAAAATGTTCCTCAAGGTGTTATAAAAGTTATTTTATATTGATCTTGAGGGTTTATAAAAATTTGATTATATCCTAAAAATCCATCCATGAAGGAAAGTAGTTCATGGTCAGCTATTGAATCAATAATCATATCAATGTTTGGAAGTGGGAAATCATCTTTCAAAGATGCAAGATTCAAATCTCTAAAATTGGTACACATTTAAATACAACCATCAGGTTTAGCAACAGCCACTATATTCGAAATCCAAGGTGAATAGTCAATAGGGCGGATAAAGCCAGCTTGTAAAAGCTTTTCTATCTCAGCATTAACAAGTAACACAATCTTAGGATTCATCTTATGAATATTTTGTTTAAATGGCTTAGTGTCTGGTTTCAACACAATATTATGTGTTATAATCTAAGGATCAATGCTAGGCATATCTGAATAATTCCAAGCAAACAGTTTAAAACATTTGTGTAACAGCTTTGTCATATCTTTTTTTTCTTCTACATTTAATTAATCACCTATAGGGATAACTTTTTCAATGTTGTCTTTCTCCATGAAAACATCAACAATCTTTCCATTAAGTAGAGTACTGTGGTCTAGGAGATTGGGTGGTTGTGGTAACTCTTTAGATTATTCCTCAGACTTTAGAGTAATATTTATCATGTTAGTGGACTTTCCAAAATATGTAGCACTGTTCAAACAATAAGGTAATCCACGTTTATGATGGTAATGGGAAATATTGTCGTAAGCACCCAAGAATTTTATTATCACTTCATATGTTGAAAAGACATCCAAGGGAATCTCTCCTTGAGGACAATTAGTGTCAATCATCTTAGGAAAGATCAAGTTAAGCATAGATATTGTATTCACATTAAGAGTAGAATGTCTATGGGATTTAGATTCCTTAAAAGGGTTATATCCAATGCCACTTGAGTAATTTCATGAAATGGATTCTATAGGTACACGAATCCCTTGTTGATTAATACCGCAACCATTACCTATATAGTCACAATTATTATAAAGGATCTAAAATCCTCGACCATAGAGAGAAGCCATTTCCTTGGAAAAAGGTGGGGCTTCATAAGTCTCATAATCTATAGTGTAAGTAAAAGTATTATTTGTATTTGTTAGCAAAGAGACTTTAGGTTTTGTACTTGAACATTTAGATGAGATCTATGTAACACTTGATGTTTCAGGAGCGGGGTTGTTAATTTTATATTCACCTATAGAGGGGAATGTAAAATCTAACGAACCCCAATCATCACCAAGAAATGCATTCGATTGTTTAGACTCTTATACAACATTATATATGGCAAGGGGAGTTGACAAGTCAAATTTTAGATTGTTTAAGATCTTGTCATGAACAGCTTGCTTTTATGATTCAATTTGTAAATAGTTATCTAGTTCAGGATCAACATGAATAGTGTGAAGTTTATCTTTATGAACAAACTTGATTGGATGGATAGATGGATGAAGGATAAGACACTTAAGGAGATGGAGTATGGCAGAATTGCAGATAAGGCTTCCAGATTCTTTGGTCACAAGGTGGCTAACTATTTTGGGACTCACAGAGGGTTTAGGAGTTGGAGGGATTTGTCAAATTGTGTCTAGGAATATGATGAGGATAGGATGCTGTCTATTCAACTTCAAAAGGACCTGGAGGACTTCAGACTCCCTTTCTTCCCTAAGCAGGATCAGATAATTTGGGACAAGGACTGTAAAGGTTGGTTCTCTATTAGAAGTGCTTATGATCTGCTATTAGACCCTGGGGAGGATATGTTCTAGGGGAAAGCTTAGATTACTAAACTCCTTCCTAAAATCAATTTCTTTTAGTGGACTCTATTGCACAATAGAATTTTGACTGTAGATAATCTGAAAAACAAGGGTTTTCAAATGCCTAATAGGTGTGTCCTCTATGGGACCAAAGAAGAGACACCTAATCATGTCTTCCTCCACTGCAGCTTTACTTGGGAGGTTTGGGGTTTGATCTTTCAAAAGCTTAATATAAGTTGGACCTTGAATAGTAATCTTACGACCCTAATCTAGGATTGGAGGCCCCCTTTTAGTCTATGCTTCCAGTGTCCAAGGATCTATGGTTACAATTACCACCCCACCTAGTCAGGAATCTTTAGAAGGAACATAATAATAGAATATTCAGAGAGAAATTGAAAACACCTGTTGAAGTTTTCCAGAGTTGCCTCAAACTGCTGGCTGAGAACATCAACTTTTGTAACTTCAAAGCTACTAATAGGCCCCTTGGACGGGAAGAATAGTGTTTACTAAAACATTGGAACATCAGTCCTGGTAGTTTCCATATAGATGTTTCTAAAAGGATTGCTAGAGCTAATACTAGGTGGGTCAAGCTTCAGAAAGGTTGGGTCAAGCTCAACTTTGACGGAGCTGCTAAGGGGAATCTGGGGGTTACCAGTGGTGGAGGAATCATAAGAACTAACATGAGAGCCTTTGTGGCTACCTACTCTGAAGATATTGGATTTAAGAGTAATAATGAGGCTAAAGCTTTAGCTTTGCTATGGGGAATTAAGTTGGCTATCTGCTTGAACATCAGATTTCTTCATGTAGAAGGAGACTCGATGTTAACTGTTAATGTTTCCCTGGGCTTAGCTTAGTTTGGATGGAACTTAGCAGACATTGTGGGGGATATTAAGTTACTGCTCAATGGGTTAGAGGAGTTCAAGATCTCTCACATTTACAAGGAAGGAAATGTGGTTTTTGACACTATGGCAAACCTAAGTATTGGTAGCAATGGATGGCGGTGCTGGAGGAGTATGACTTGCCTGGCCCCTAAGATTCATACTCTCTTAAAGAAGGATGAAGATAACAACAAGAATTAGATGGTTTGGGGCTATGACCATCCTCTTTTGGCTAGGTGGTGGCACGGATTATGCATCTTGAGACTCATCTTAATGGGATCGAGATTGATGGAATTGGTTGGATCAACATGTTTGGAGGGGAGAAATTTTTAAATTTTCAAAACCAGCTGGGTGGGGAGAAGAGAGCCTTAAAGTGGCAGTTGACCATTCCTAGGTGGCTTAAGCGGTGGGTTGACAGGGGCTGAGAGTATAGCCAGTGGGTCAAAGGTCCAGTGATGTGGGTTGGCAGTGGTCGAGATTATTATCGGTGTGTAAAAGGTCCCATGGATGGCTGGCATGCTGACGAGATGACACGTGGATAGGTCATTAGGTAAAAAATCCTTGTTTTGGTAATGATGCAAGGGATAGATCTAGCGGGGTTGAAAGGATGCCGCTATGGCTCTTAGCAGGAGTACAGTTGATGCATAGGACATATCTACCTATGGGCAATTATATCTGGTTCATCTTTGTAGTGGGTGACATTCATTGCCACACAAGGTGATGGCCTAGATCTTTTCCCAAGGTGATTTTGTGATGTGGCATTGGTTTGGCATATCGTCACAATAATTATGATGTGATTCATGATCTTACTTCACGGCCCTTCCATTTTATTGAGTTACTTGCCAATTTCAATAGAACCAACCTTAACATCTTTAAGTTCTGCAACCTGTGTGATATTCAAACTATGAAGATGGGGGGAGAGATTGTTAAGATTGAGCTGAACACTGTGGAGGAGTTCAAACAGGACCAGATTGTCTGGCATATAATCTAGGAAGGGGAAGTGGTTCCCTTTCTCAAGGGTATGATTGGCCATGATGAAAACTTGTTGCGCTAATTTGCTAAATCATGGAATGAGGACACCAAAGAAGTCTGCATGGGGGGTATTAGCTTCTAGGTGTCTGGGGAGGTGATTAGCTAGGCCATGGAGCTCCTCACCAAAGGGAAGAAGCACGCCAAGCACTGCAAAGTGCCCAACCCCGAACACATGGGTCTCTTTTTCAGGGAGGGGGAGGTGGCTGTGAAGCTGCACAATGAATTTGATAGGGAGAAGCTGCCAGAGCCCTGGGGCCAAGTCTGTCTAATCCTTATGAAGTTCTTCACATTGGAAGGGAGGTTTAAGGTATTTTATGATTATCATTATGCCCTTCTCAATCAATTTAGGAACAAGATGGAAATTAGCTTTCCTTTTTTTCTTCAGTCCTCCCTAGAAAACTTGATTAAATCTGCTAGAGAGCTTAGGGCTAAAAACCCTGGTCATCCTCTTGTCCCTATTCATCAAGGCCTTATTCTGAGACTCTATCATTTTCATCTCACCCTGTGTCCCCCAAAGAAGATTAAGGTTAATTTGATTGAGGACCCTAAGATGTTTGTCTCTCTTGGATCTAAAGGTAAGGTGAAAATGTGTATCAGGACCCCCAATATCTCTAAAATGGCCAAGGGCCCCCCCCACCCCTGAGTCTAAAATGAAGTCCCCAAGAAAAGCCTTTATGGTGTCGGGGAAAGATAAAATTGGCTCGGCTAAAAGGGAGAGGATGGTAGCTGAGGAGGAAGGGACTGTGCAGGCTAAGAAAGCCAAGACTAGTACTAAGGAAGAAGGGATGGAGACTGGTTCTGTGAAAATTATTGAATTGGACTCAGGGCCTGTTCAGATTGGGAGTGGTGGTGAGGATGTTCTTAAACATTCCAATTCGAGGGTTCACCATTCTAACCGCATTCTTGGGAAACCTTCTGCTAACCTGAAGGAGGTTGAGATTTTTTATGACTCAGAATTTGTTGAGGAAACTATGGAGGAGGGGGAGAATGATGATCTAACTGACTCTATGCATGAGGTAGAAGGGGCGAGCCATTTTGCTTCTTTGAACAAATCAAGTTTGGAGGAACTGGGTGGTGCTGCTGAGGAAATTGGTGATTTGGATAACAAGGGTAGTTGGTTGTTGTGTGCCATGACTATTGAAGACATGGGGAGACTCAAGCTGCAGATGGAGAAAATGTAGAAGAAATGGAAGACCAAGGCTGAATTTGCTGCCAAGGCATTGCATCAGGTAGCGTTGATCTTTGCTGCGGTGAAGGAGCTGGATGACAAGGTTAAGAAGGTGGGGATTGACAGCCTTGGTGACTACAAAGATATGGTCAAGTTTTTGTGCAATTTTGGGACTACTGACAGTCCTTAGTTCTTTTTTTTCTTTTTGTTGTTTTTGGTTAGTCATTTTTTGTCAGCTGTTAGTGTACTGTTAATGTATTGTTTTTGGCATGTTTAAGGCCTGTTGCCCCGGGGGCTATTTTGTATAAGGTTCTTGACCCTCTTTTCTAGCTGAACTAATAAAAAAATTTGATTGATTGATGAAGGGTAGAAGGAACTGCCCCCAATGCATGAATCCAAGGTCTACCAAGAATCATGTTGTAAGATAAAGAAATGGGCATGACATGGATCAAGGTAGATAAAGTTACAAGCCCAACTTGTATAGGTAAAGTTATAGTGCCTACGAATTGTCTTCCAACATTATCAAAGCCATAGATACTTATCCTATCTGGCTTAATCAAAGATGTATCAACTTTAATATTATGTAATAAATTGATTCCACAAACATTAAGAGTTGATCCATTATCAATCATAACTCGTTTAAACAGTTTTTTATTTATTGTAATGAATATAATCAAAGGATCATACTAATTTTGAACTTCAAGAGATGGCAACTCATGTTGTTGAAATAGAATGTCTATTTTTGTCACATGGATACAATATAGAAGAGCTACTACATCATTTGTCTTGACAGCAGGTGGCACAATCACCTTTTATAAAGCGTCTTGGAGAATTCAATGGTATGTAGGTGAAGTTTGTATAAGTTCCCAAAGATATATCCTAGCAGGAATAGTGCAAAGCTGCTCAACAAGATCATAATATTGACCAACTTTATGTGTTAAACGAGGTACTTGAGGAAGCATAGGTTGAGAAGTTGGTAAAGATATCAGAATGCTTGACTGTTGTTTGCTTTGCTTGTTATTCTAAGTATTATATGTATGAGCAACCATAGTATGACTAGGTTGTTGTGAATTTTCATTTGTTATTTGTTTAGCATAGTTATAAATGTAATTAGTAGGTTGAGAAGAAGGTGGAAGACCTCTAACAGTGAGCACAGGTTTAGAGGATGGTTGAACCACATCTTAACACAAGGTGACCACTATTTTTAGTTTCACAGGTTCTTCTTGAGGTTTAAGAACATAGATTACATTTACTAATCTTTGAAACAACGACAGTTTATGAGTCATAGTGGAATATTCAATCAAGATAAAGTCCTCAAGGGCTTCATCTAACATATTGAAGTCATCACAACTAAATGGCTTGTCATATACATGAAAATCTTGTAAAAAGTAATCCAACATTATAACATGTTCTAATTAACCCAAGACTTAAATGCAAAAGAGATATAGCATAAACTTTGTGAAAGTGAAATGAAATAGCACTATGCAACACACAAAGTTATAATTTCAAAACTCTTTTAATGAAAGGCTAAAGAAATCACTCAAGATATAATGCGTTTACTTTCACAAAAGAGGGTTTGCAATCTAAATGTGATTTAGGACAGCACCTAACTCAAATCTAATGTTATAAACGATGCAAATTCTTTTAAAACATAGGTTCACCAAAATGTTTAGGCGAAAAAGTGGGGAATCAAGATAGAAGACTTGAAGTCCCACACTTTCACACACTAAAGCATTAGGGAAGAAAGGAATAAGTTTAGAGATAAACTACTGATTTTCTATGTTCCCTTTTCCTGCTAAGTAGGTCTCTATAGCTATTTTGATTAGGTTTTTATAAACTAATATCTTTCATTAAGCATGAGACCCTAAATTACCTATCAGACTCTAATAACTAAATTTTTGAGACTGAGACTGATACAGATAAAATGATTACAGAAATGTAGAGAACATAATATAGAGAAAATGTACCCAGAAACAAAGGCTCTAATGGACTAGGGCACCTAGGGCAATGTCCTTGAAATTCTCAACTATCAGAATCTTTTGTATCAGTTATCTAACAATCTTTAAAGGCTTCCTAATCCCAAAGAAATCACCTAGTTGGACTAGGACACCTAGGGCATTGTCCCAAAAGTCTTACAATCTTGAAATCCAAAACTTTGTGGCAATTGTGTCTGCAATACCCATCTTCCTACTACTCCTTTCTGCCCGATCTTGATGAATTCAACCTGCAAAAGCAAAAGGAGGAGAAAGATGGTTGTAGCTATATAGGAACTTGCCTCAGTCAGGCCCCAGTTTCAGTATTTCTACCTCAATAATAGCCAAAGATAAAAATTTGTAGATGTGTGTGTTCATCTAACAAATGTGTATGTAGAAATATAAAACCCTAGATGACTCAAGCATCAAGGAAAGATTAACAATTTGATTCACTCAATGAACAAACACTTCACCTCAAGGAGATGAAAGCAATGAAGACTTGCATGAACAAGAAGGCGAGGCAGCCGTATCTGCGGAGGACTCCCAAGCTCAATGTTGGAGGCTTCAACTCTTCTCCCGATCATGCAAAAGGTGTACAAACCCTATGAAGAGAAAGATAGTCTCAAGATCTTGATTCCTAATCTCCATCCATTGTCTCCATGATAGCAAATTCAAACAAGAGATTCAACAAATCACTGATCTTCAATGGCAATTTTAGCAAAGATTTAACATAAATCTTGCATCTATCTTGTGTGTAATAAAATGATTTTTAAATGTCTTTAAATATCTAACCCTAGGAATTTCAAATTTTGAGATAAGATGTCGACATTGCGCGAAAAACAAAATTTTAAAAACAAATTCTCAGAATTTATGGAGTCGACATCCTACCAAAATTCAAAACCTCAGGAAATAGGGCAAGACAAGGGCATGAGCACCCAAGTCCAAGCCTTGATTTCCTTATCAGGTTTGCTTTAAGGGGGTCCCTGAATCCCAAATTCAAACTTTCTTCTTCACCTTCAGTCTTCAGTTATCCCGAAACATGACATTTCTTCAGTTAGACATAGGTCAATCAAGGTTTAGGAAGGTCTACGATAAATTAGGTTGAAAGGTCACCAAAGGAGAGGAGCTAAACTATGAGAAATTGTACCTTTCTATGCAAGAGGAAAATTTTTGACATAACAATAATGATACTAAGTCCTGCTTCTTACTTAACCATGAGGCATGTCTGCTTCCCAGAAAGAAAGCACCACCACTTGTACTTCTTTTGTCATCTATACATCCTACCCAATCTGCATCTATGTATGCACTCAATGAGAAAAAAATATCCTTGGGATACCATAGGCCGAACACCAGAGTGCCTTTTAGGTATCTAAATATCCTCTTTACTACTAATACATGTGAATCTCTAGGATCAGCTTGAAATCTAGCCACAAGACAGACTACATGTATGATATCTAGTCTAGTAGCAGCCAGATATAATAGTCCACCAATCATTGATCTATACTTGCTATGATCAATCTTAGGAGATTCATCATATTTACTCAATTTACAACTAGTAGTCATAGAAGTACATATTAGTTTGGAGTCTTCCATTCTAAACTTCTTCAACATGTCCTTAGCATATTTTGACTGTGAAATTAAAATGCCCTTTTTTGTTTGACTAATTTGTAACCCAAGGAAAAGTTTATTTCACCACACATTGACATTTCAAATTATTTCTACATTTCTTCTGCAAATCTCTTGCACATGCCTTCATTTCCTCCAAAGATTATATCATCAACATATACTTCCACAATTAGGATTTGATCTTCATCAACTTTTAAATACAGAATACTATCTATAGTGCCCTTTTTTGAATCCTTGATGTAGCAGGTACTTATCCAACCTTGCATACCAAGCTCTAGGAGCCTGTTTGAGTCCATACAGTGCCTTCTTCAATATGTAGACCATGTTTGGATCGTCTAATAACTGAAAGCCTTTTGGTTCCTCAATGTATACCTCTTCTTCTAAAGCTCCATTCAAGAATGTAGATTTCACATCCATCTGATAAACTTTGAAGTCCTTATGAGTTGCAAAGTTCAAGAACAATCTAATGGCCTCCAATCTTGCCATTGGAGAAAATGTTTCTTCATAATCTATTCCTTCCACTTGTGAGTAGCCTTTACACACTAGCCTGGCCTTATTTCTGACTACATCCCCATTCTCATTCAATTTGTTCTAGAAGATACATTTAGTTCCTATCACATTCTTGTCTGCTAGTCTTGGGACAACCTCCCAAGTGTTATTTTTCTCAATCTGCATCAATTCTTCTTCCATAGCCTTGATCTAGTGCTCATTTTTGTATGCTTCAGTCACTATTTTGGGTTCTATTTGAGACAATAAGCACAAATTTACCTATTCATCTACCATAGCAATACTTCTCCTTGTTAAAACACCTTTGTTCTTATCTCCAATAATCTGATCTTCAGAATGATTCTTCTGCACATACTTGGGAATCTTGTCCGGAGCATCTTCTTCATCAACTTGCTTTTCCTTTTCTTTTTCTCCCTCTCTTCTTCTTTGCAAGATTTCTCATCCAGTTCATATCCCTCTAATAGCATTGAACTTTGGTATGGTACTTCATCCACTTTGACATTTGCACTTTCCACTAACTTCTTCAGCCTCTTGTTGTAGCACCTGTAGGCCCTACTCTTTGTAGAATATCCAAGGAAGATTCCTTCATCTGATCTTGTATCAAACTTTCCCAAGTTCTCTTCATCTCTCCTAATGTAGCATTTACTTCCAAACACTGTAAATTATTTTATAGTAGGAGTTCTTCCATACCATAGTTCATATGAGGTCTTTAAACTATTGACCTTGGCTTGCAGTATGTTTTGTATGTAGACTACAATATGAATGGATTCTCTCCAATAGATATCCACTAGATTTGCTTATTTCATCATTGTCCTTGCTGCTTCTTGAACTATCCTATTCTTCCTTTCCACAACTCCATTTTGCTGAGGAGTCTTAGGTGCTGACAAATGCCTATTTATTCCATGATCTTCACAAAAGCAATTCAACTCATTGGAGGTGAATTCACCACCTTTGTCAGACCTCAAACATTTAACTTTTAGATCAATTTCATTTTAAACCATAGCCTTAAAAGCTTTAAACTTGTCTAGAGCTTCTGATTTTTCTTTGAGAAAAGCTACCCAAGTCATTCTAGAGAAATCATTAATGAACAAAATGAAATACTTGTCACCTTGAAAACTTCCTACTCATTTAGGTCCACACATATCTGTATGCACGAACTCTAGAGGTCCAATGGTAGAATACTCTTTGATCTTGAAATTCTTCCTTGTTTGCTTCCCAATTTGTGGTGCAGAGACCACCATAGTTAATTTTGACTTGTATGCTCACTAGGAGCCTTAAATTTTGGATTTTATGCTCATTATGAGCCTAGGTGGAGTCATGTATTAATTTATTATTGTAATAAGGTCTAAGTTAGACCACTCTCTCTATTCTAGAAACCACTCCCTCTATTCTAGAAGTCAACTAGTAGTGGAACTCCAAATAGCATGTGCTATGTTTGGAAAAAAAACAGTCTTGAGGCTAAAATTAGTGAAATTAGTGGGAAATTAGTGAGTTTTTTTTCCTTTTCAGATAGGAAAAGAATCTTACATGAAATAGTGATGATTTTGGATTGTATTTATCCCCTAGAGGTCATGGAAAACAAAGGATTGAAGTTGAAAAAGAAAAAATACAAAAAAGAAGATTGTTTGTTTTTTTTTTTTCTGTGTAATTTGCTGCTCTTTGCTATAGTACTCACCCGTACAACCATTTCAAGGGATCTCACATTTTGGATGCTATAAATGAATGTTTTACCTTTCATTTAAATCATATTAGGTGCTTTGATATTGCAGGAGAAGAGAGAACAATTTGTTGTCCCAGTTTTGCTGTTTTGAAGAGGTTTTGGTAGGATTTTAGGAGTTTTATGGGGTTCTGACCCAAATCTTTGAGTTGGAGCCCCAAAATAGATTTTTTTTGGTCTATATAGGTATATTCTACAATGGGTTTTGTGTGCAGGTGCAGGGGAGCAGTCCAAGACAAGATTTGAGAAAGATTTGGCTTGATAACTCTATGTATTAAGCCATTGGTGATAGCTAGAGGAAGATTTAGTTGGAAAACTTGTTTATAATGCCCATGGAGGCCAAAAACCCATCGAATCCATTCATTTTCAATCCATACTAAGTTCTAGAATTGGTTAGAAAGTTCTGGGTCACTCTGGTTGGGTACTTCCTTTGTAAACCTAGGGGCTAATTGCCCCTTGGAACAACAAGTACAGTCATTTTTAGAGGCTTGTGTTCCAAAACAATGTACCCTACATGTCACCTATGTTATAGAGTCCCTTAATGGGTATCTAAAAAGATAAATATTTCTAGGAGTTGTTTGGAAAGTTTTGGTGTTAAACCCTCTAAACCATATTTTTAGGGCTATAAGGAAGATAGGCCATTTGGAAGGAACCTTGGGTAGGACAACTTTCTAGGATAACTTATAAGTTTCGTAAGATTCCATTGGTTAAAATAACATGTCTCATGCCCTCATCAAGTGTTGACAATCATATCATACATCCAAACCAAGTTAGGCTCATGAGTGGAGGTTGTAGGTGTCATGATGTGCAAGTTTGTTGTCCTTCACTCCAAGATCAGTCACTCATGTTTGTGAGACTTGATAAGTGTTCCCCTGCTCTACATTAAGTGGTATCAAAGCACAAGTTTTGATTTGGAAAAGTGTGAAGAAGAAGGAGTACAAAATGCCTCCTAAAAATAGTCCAGTTCTCACTAGAGAAGTGAGATTGATGAAGGAATCTCAAGGAGTCTTAACCAGACTTGCAACCATTCAAGAAAACCTAAGAAGAGGTGGGGTCATTGAGGAGGATAGTGACCAAGAGTATGAGGGTGAAAATGTAGACCCTCAAGATGGATCCAATGAGACAAAGATGGATCCAGATGATAAAAGGTTTATGAAGATGTTGCAGACTGTGAAAGGAGAAAACATTGATGTCAAAATGGAGTTGCCCATGTATGAGGGTAAGATTAATAGTGAGGAGGTACTACACTGGATTGATTCTTTGGATAACTATTTTGAGTACAAGGAAATGCCTAAAGAGAAGAAAGTCAAGCTGGCAAAGACTCAGTTGAAGGGAGTAGCATTGACATGGTGGAACTATGTTCAGTCAGAGAGAATAAGACAAGGAAAAACCAAAATCAGTTCATGGGACCGGATGGTGATGCAGAGCTCACAACATAGAGACCACAAAGGATAACAACAAAAAAATAGGAGGAAGAGGATGCATGGGATGGTAGGGCAAACAACTCATCTAGGCCTCAGTGGGCCAAACAACAATACTTGACTTCAAATTGGACTTGACTGTCCATTCCTTCTTCATTGCTTTAACACAGCATAATAACACCATTTAAAGGTTCATACATATGGGGACCTTCCCAAACTCCCTAGGGACCCTAGATCAACTAGGTTTGACTGCCACAAGCTCACAAAACTCACAAAATGCACTGAGGGTGCCTCCTTGTACCACTTCCTTCACAAACCCACTCACTTCCTTGTAGCCCTCTTTTTAGGACTGTCATGCAATAACTTTTGTTTCAAACCTCTTCTCCAAACTATCAAGGAATTTTTGACTACCCATTACCATGTTCTTGAACATATTAAACATCCAACATAGGTTGCTTTGGAACACTACATCCAAAACTTGATTGTACCCTGCTATCCCAAGGGCTAATTAGGCCTCCTAGACATGAAAAAAGGCTAAAAAAACTTGTTTTGAATTACCAAGACCCCCTCCAAGGTGTCAAATAGATCATATAAGGTCTAAATACACTATTTTTAGAGGTTTTGTGTCAAACTTCTCCATTTCCTTTCAAAACCACTCTTCCACCATGCTTGGACTGTCTAAGACATAAAGAATTTAGACCTCAAGAAACACAAATATGTCCTTTCACACCAACTCCACAATTCTTGCACAAAACCCACTTAATGAACATAAAAACCAAACTTATTAAAGTCATTTCCACCTATGGAGCAAGTGTGGAAAGTCCTTTATTCATCATTTTCAATAAACCCTCCAAAAAGCTTCTAAAACCATAGTTCAGACCTACTTGCACAAAAACATTCATAAATCCTTATTCTATGATTCCAACTCATCCAACTAAGTTTGAATGAAAGGTAACATCATCCGTTACATAGCCAAATATATTTTTTTCCTTTAAAACATTGTACGGTCATGTACAGGAGTGAAAAATAGCCATAAAATAGTCAAAAACTGAGAAAAGAGTAGTCATAACAAAACGTTTTAAAAAGTCCTTTAATCTCCATAAAATTTCCTCCAACTAGATTCAAAATAGAGGTAAGACCAACTACTTTAACATTCCATACAAAAGAAGCCAAAACAGTACTGTACGCCTTGAGAAAAATGCAAAGGAACAACAATATTTCAGAAAAATGTGAAAGTGGGACAGCAAATAGTCATATTCTTTCTTTTTTTTTCATTCAAACTCCATCTCCATCACAAATCCGACCACCACTACCTTTTACAATGCATTTTACATGTCTTTATCCACCTACCAGATTCCCATCATGGGAAAAGACTTAGAAATAGCCTGAACTTCTAATTTTTTTTCACTAAAACCTGTTTTTTTCTAAATATAGACTGTCATACTTTTTATGACTGCAGACCCACTAAACTATTTTCAAACTCCACTAACATAAATGACTAAAATCATGCCACACTTACTGACATATGCCTTTTTAAGGCTCTATTACATTTATTTTTGAAACTCCATTTAGTTTTTAACACTAACATTTTAAATAAAAGACACAAAATGTCCTAGGTGCACTGCACCATACAGCCTAACTTGAAACTTTTCCAAGTCCCTTGGAAATATTCTTGCAAATTGTCCTTCATTTCTCCATGCTTGTCTTCATCAGGTCTATTTTCACTATCCATGGCATGCTTTCCAACATTTCTCATTGTTTGATCATAGGCACTCTTTGTGGACTGTCCCACTCTTGGTCCTCTAACCTTGTCATCATCAACAACTATGCTTCTCTCAGCTATCTTCAAACTTGTCTTCTTAGTTTCTTGTTTACACCATTGTCTCATACTGTTCTTTCCACTGTCATTATGTTTCTCAACCTCTATCAGGCATGCAACTTGTGTGTTCATTTTCTTTGTTATCTTGTCAACTGCTACACCAGCTTCTCTTGGCTGTCTTTTCTTCACTACAGGGCACATGATTGTCCCTACTAAGAATCCTTCACTCACTTCTTGCCTTACCACAGGCTCTACACTCTTACACATCACATTTTTAGTCACTTCCTTCTTCCACATGAAGATATTTCTCTTCTCAATAGGCTGCAAATCAGCTCCACACTTCCTATTTGCTGTTTCAACAACTTCATGCCTTGAAAAGGCTGCACACTCCTTGTTTTTACTCTCCTCAAACATCATTGTCTCCTTCTTGCCAAACATAATCATATTTGCTGCTCTTGAATGCTCCTCTAATGGTAGTAGCACAAAAGTCTTCTCATCCTTCTTGATAGTGAAGGTATTAGCTCTTCCATCATAGACTGCAAACCTATCAAATTGCCATGGTCTTCCCAATATCACATGACAACAATCCATTGGTAGGATGTCACAAAGTGCTCTATTCTCATATGCTCCAATCTTGAACTCAACTAATGCTTGCTCAGTCACTAAAAGGGATTGATGATCACTCACCCAAGAAATTTTTTAGGGAACTTCCCTAGGAACTCTTTTCAATTTCAGTTTGTTTACCATCTCACTAGACACCATATTGTCAATACAACCAGAATCCACTATCACTTTACATACCTTGTCCTTGCTCTTGCAATTTGTTCTAAACAATGCTCTCCTCTAGATCAGCTCCTTCTCCCTGGAAGTCCTCAACAGTGCTCTTTCTCTCAGTATCAATGCTTCTCCTGCCTCAGCATCACACCTTGTGTAACTAGAACTACCACATTCTTCTTCTTGGACTAATTGAGTCCTTTCACTCTTCCTTTCACCATCATTTGAAATTTTTTGCTTTTCAGGACACTTATATACTGGGTGCCCAAACTCTTGGCAATTATAACACTTACCTACAAAGGCGTTTGCACTCCTTCCACCACCAAATCTACCTCTGGAACCTCTACCTCTGAAATCTGCACTCTGGCCTTGTTTGAAATCAGTACCTTGTCCTTGTGCCTTGTTCATGTCTTCTTGACTTTCACTAACTTGCTTTGTATTGAAAGATCCTCTACCTCTAGAGGTATTGCCTTTACCTCTTGCTGACTTGTCTTGTCTCCTTTTCAGCTTCTCTTCCACTCTAATTGCCATCTGGTAACAGTCTTCGACACTCCTTGGATTTGCCAACACTAATTCATCCTACATGTTAAATCTCAAACCACCAATATACCTAGCAACCTTTTGTACTTCACTTTCACTTTGACTAGACCTTATACTCAGCTTATAAAACTCTTTAGTGTATGTCTTAACATCCATATCTTTTTGTCTTAAACTTTGAAGCTTCTTAAACATTTGAACTTCATAATCTTTAGGCAAGAATTTACCTTTGATTTTTGCTACCATCTTGTCCCATGAAACAATTTTTACCTTTCCTTGCTTTCTCCTCTTTATCTGCTAACAATCCCACCATAACAAAGCATGACCTATCAGCTTGGTCTTTGCAATCTTCACTTTCTGATCCTTGGGAACTTCTTCACACTTAAAATGATTGTCCAATGTTGCAATCCAATCTAACAACTCTTCATCATTCAGGCTTCCTCCAAACTTTGGCACATCTATCTTCATCTTGTGCTTGTCTTCTTTTACTGCCCTCAACAACTTTACCATCCTCTGATCCTCAGGGTCCAACTCTTCTTCTCCATCTTCATACTCAGCTTCTTCTTCTTCCTCAGACTCAATCTCATCACCTAGAGCCACTCCTCTTCTCTGATTTTGTTCTAGGGTAGCCATTCTTTCTTTTAGCTCCCTCAACTCTCTAGCATGCTTTTCCTTTAGCTCATTCATCTCTTGAGCCATGTTTCTCACTCTTGGAGGCATCTTGACAAACTACCTCTTAACTCAACACTTCACAGACCTACTAACTAGGCTCTGATACCAATTTGATGCAGAGCTCACAACATAGAGACCACAAAGGATAACAACAACAAAATAGGAGGAAGACGATACATGGGATGGTAGGGCAAACAACTCATCTAGGCCTCAATGGGCCAAACAGCAATACTTGACTTCAAATTGGACTTGACTGTCCATTCCTTCTTCATTGCTTTAACATAGCATAATAACACCATTTATAGGTTCATACATATGGGGACCTTCCCAAAATCTTGAGGGACCCTAGATCAACTAGGTTTGACTGCCCCAAGCTCATAAAACTCACAAAATGCACTGAGGGTACATCCTTGTACCACTTCCTTCACAAACCCACTCACTTCCTTGTTGCCCTCTTTTTAGGACTGACATGCAATAACTTTTGTTTTAGACCTCTTCTCCAAACTATCAAGGGATTTTTGACTACCCATTACCTTTTTCTTGAACATATTAAACATGCAACACAGGTTGCTTTAGAACACTACATCCAAAACTTGACTGTACCCTACTGTCCCAAGGGCTGATTAGGCCTCCTAGACATGAAAAAAGGCTAAAAAAACTTGTTTTAAATTACCAAGACCCCCTCCAAGGTGTCAAACAGATCATATAAGGTCTAAATACACTATTTTTAGAGGTTTTGTGTCAAACTTCTCCATTGCCTTTCAAAACCACTCTTCCACCATGCTTGGATTGTCCAAGACATAAAGAATTTAGACCTCAAGAAACACAAATCTGTCCTTTCACACCAACTCCACAATTCCTGCACAAAACCCACTTAATGAACATAAAAACCAAACTTATTATAGTCATTTCCACCTAGGAGCAAGTGTGGAAAGTCCTTTATTCATCGTTTTCAATAAACCCTCCAAAAAGCTTCTAAAACCATAGTTCAGACCTACTTGTACAAAACATTCATAAATCCTTATTCAATGAATCCAACTCATCCAACTAAGTTTTAATGAAAGATAACATCATCCTTTACACAGACAAATACATTTTTTCCCTTTAAAACATTGTACGGTCATGTACAAGAGTGAAAAATAGCCATAAAACAGTCAAAAATTGAGAAAAGAGCAGTTATAACAAAACATTTTAAAAAGTGCTTTAATCTCCATAAAATTTCCTCCAACTAGATTCAAAACAGAGGTAAGACCAACTACTTTAACATTCCATACAAAAGAAGCCAAAACAGTACAGTACGGCCTGAGAAAAATGCAAAGGAACAGCAATATTTCAGAAAACTGTGAAAGTGGGACAGCAAACAGTCATATTCTTTCTTTTTTTTCATTCAAACTCCATCTCCATCACAAATCTGACCACCATTGCCTTTTACAATGCATTTTACATGTCTTTATCCCCCTACTAGATTCCCATCATGGGAAAAGGCTTAGAAATAGCCTAAACTTCTAATTTTTTTTTCACTAAAAACTATTTTTTTCTAAATATAGACTGTCATACTTTTTATGATTGTAGACCCACTAAACTATTTTCAAACTCCACTAACATAAATGGCTAAAATCATGCTACACTTATTGACATATTCCTTTTTAAGGCTCTATTACATTTATTTTTGAAACTCCATTTAGTTTTTAACACTAACATTTTAAATAAAAGACATAAAATGTCCTAGGTGCACTGCACCAAATGGTGTCCAAGGTGAAGGGTAAATTCCTTCCAAAAGATTATGCCATTCAAACCTTTAGAATGTTGCAAAACTTGAAATAAAAAGAGATGGATGTAATGACCTATACAGAGGAGTTTCATAAGCTCAGTATGAGAACTAGCCATAATGAGGATGAAGTTGAGAAGATTGCTAGATACATGAATGGGCTTAGGTTCAATATACAAGATGAACTAAGTCTCATTACACCCAGGAATGTAGAAGAATTCTTCCAATTGGCAATAAGAGTTGAGGAGAAGTTCAAGAGGAAACAAGAACAAAATGGAAGGGGTAGAGGAAAGAACTTCAGAGGAAGAGGAAACTTTGGTAGAAGAGGATAGAAGCAGCAAGGAGAAACAAATGATAGCAACAAGGAGAACCATGAACCAAGAGGAGAGTCAAGTGAAAGAGGCAACTTTAGAGGAAGGAGATCAAATAGTAGAGGCAAGTTTGGAGGCCATGGTAGAGGGTCAAGTACCTTCACAGGCAAGTGCTATAACTATAATCAAGTTGGACATCCTACATTCAAATGTCCAGACAAACAAGCATCAAGTTCACATGGATGTGATAGAAGAGTCCACATAGTGCAAGAGGAGGACCCAGAGAGTGTAAACTCACATTTTGTGCATGCAGGCCCAGAGGTAGGAGAATCCTTAATGATAAGAAGGATATTGCTGAAGGTACCATCAGCCAAAGAGCCTCCACAAAGAAAGGCTTTGTTTAGAACACTTTGCAAAGCACAAGGAAAAGTATGTAAGGTGATTGTTGATTCTGGTTCTATTGACAATCTTGTGTCTCTAGAAATGGTAGAAAAGTTGAAGATAAAGAAGATTCCTCACTCTACACCCTACAAGGTATCATGGCTCAACAAGGGTCAACAAGTACTTGTAAATGAGCAAGCTTGGGTGGAGTTCAACATTGGTGGCTACAAGGACAAGATATTGTGTGATATCATTCCTATGGATGTATGTCATCTTTTCTTAGGCAGACCATGGCAATTTGACTGAAAGGCCAAGCATGATGGAGAAGAGAATACATACATGATTGTGAAGGATGGGGTGACCTACAATCTTACACTAATAAAAGAAGATGGTGCAGCAATCCATGAAGGACCAAGTGTGATGATGGTGAAAGAGAAAGAGTTTTTGAAGACACTGAAAGAAGAAGAGGTAGGATATGCCATCATTGGCAAGCCTGTATCAGCCAAGGCAGAAACAGAGGTAGAAAAGATACTAGAGGACGTGCAGGTCCTATTGGACAAGTATGAAGATATAGTGGTGAAAGACCTACCAAGTTCACTACCTCCTATTAGGGATGTAAGCCATCATATTGATCTCATACTTGGTGCAAGTTTGCCAAATAAGGTAGCATACAAGATGACACCACAACAAAATGAAGAGGTCAAAAATCATATCCAAGAGCTATTGGACAAAGGGATGATCAAGGAGAGTTTGAGTCCCTGTGCTGTTCCAACTGTCCTAGCACCTAAGAAGGGTGGAGAATGGAGACTTTGCACTGATTCTAGAGCCATCAACAAGATAACCATCAGGTATAGATTTCTAATACCTCAAATAGAAGATCTAATGGATAGTTTGGGTGATGTATGTTACTTTTCTAAGATAGATTTAAAGAGTGGTTATCATCAGATAAGAATAAGAGAGGGTGATGAATGGAAGACAACATTCAAGACTAATGAAGGTCTTTATGAGTGGCTAGTAATTCAATTTGGGTTATCAAATGCCCCAAGTACATTCATGAGACTTATGAATGAAGTTCTCAAGCATTTCATAGGCAAGTTTGTGGTAGTCTATCTAGATGACATTCTTGTGTATAGCAGAACCAAAGAAGAACACTTGCAACATTTAGACATGGTGTTGAAAAGATTGAATGAAGAGAAACTGATGATCAACCTCAAGAAGTGTGAATTCATGAAAGAGGAGCTTGTCTATCTTGGGTTTGTGATCTCCAAAGGTACACTAAAGATGGATCCATCTAAGGTAGAATCCATACTCAGCTGGCCAACTCCTAAAACAATAATAGAGGTAAGAAGTTTCCATGGTTTGGCTACATTTTATAGAAAGTTTATCAAAAATTTCAGTCATATTTGTTCTCCTATTCTTGATACTATCAAGGGAGATAAGAAGAAGAAGTTCCAATGGATTGAGGAAGCTGAGAAAAGCTTTAAGTATTTGAAGACAAGGGTGGCTCAACAACCTATTCTTGCACTCCCTGATTTCAGCCAGGTGTTCACAATTGAATGTGATTCAAGTGGATATGCCATAGGTGCAGTCCTAAGTCAAGATGGGAGACCAGTTGCATTCTTCAGTGAAAAACTCAATGAAGCCAAGAGGAAGTACTCTTCCTATGACCTTGAACTCTATGCTATGATACAGTCACTCAAGAAGTGGAGGTACTATTTATTGCCTAAGGAGTTTATTGTCTTCACAGACAATCATGCTTTGAGTTTCTTGAACAACCAAGATAAGCTAAGTCACAGACGCATGAAGTGGATGGAGTATATGCAGGCCTACACATTCACCATCAAACACAAGAAAGGACAAGAAGACAAAGTTGCTGATGCTCTGAGTAGAAGGTCCATGATGGTGTAGGAGATCAAGTTGCAGAGTGTAGGTATTGATGCACTCAAAGGTATGTATGAGAATGATGAAGATTTCAGTACTATTTTTGTTGTTTACAATTAGTCCCAAGATGTTTTTCACAATGAATTTTCTGAGTTTGTGGTACAAGATGGTCTAGTGTTCAAGGGAGCTCAGTTGTGTGTACCAATATGCTCCATGAGGCAAATTTGATCAAGGAAAAACACTGTGGCAGCCTAAGTGGTCATTTTGGTTATGACAAAACTTTGGAGCAGGTCAAGAGGTTTTATCATTGGCCTAGGTTGCATAATGATGTGAAGAAGTTTGTGAAGAGTTGTGATATTCTAGAGGGCTAAAGGATCAAGTTCTAATGTAGGTTTATATCAGCCTTTACCAATACCCAATCAACCATGGGAGTCTATCAGCATGGACTTTGTTCTAGGTCTGCCCAAGACACAAAGAGGTTATGACATCATTTTTGTTGTTCTAGATAGATTTAGTAAGATGGCACATTTCATTGCTTGTAATTCCACTAATGATGCCTCTCATATTGCTGGTCTATTCTTCAAGGAAATTGTAAGAATCCATGGATTGCCTTTGACAATAGTGTCTGATAGAGATTCCAAGTTCATTGGTCACTTTTGGAGAACTTTGTGGAAGAAGCTGGGAACAAATCTAACTTTCAATTCTGCCTACCATCCCCAAACAAATGGGCAAACTAAGGTTGTAAATAGGTCTTTGGGAAACCTATTAAGGTGCCTAACAAAGGAGCATAATCAATCATGGGATCTACTGCTGCTCCAAGCTGAATATGCCTACAATGACTCGGTTAACAGGAGCATTGGAAGAACACCCTTTGAAGTAGTGTATGGTATGAAGCCAAGAGGCATTTATGAGCTAAGAGACTTAAGGGGAGTAGACAATAGGAGTGCACAAGGAGAAGACTTTACCACAGCCATGAAAGAGATACATCACTAAGTAAGAGAAACTCTTGAAAAGAGTGTTGCCAAGTACAAGAAGAAGGCTGATCTAAAAAGAAGAGATGTTCAATACAAAGTAGGTGACATGGTACTGGCTCATTTGAGGAAGGAGAGACTACCCAAGGGCAAATATACAAAGCTGATGATGAAGAAGATAGGACCTTGCAAGGTGGTCCACAAGTTTGGTCAGAATGCCTATGAGATAGAACTCCCTCCTGGAGTTGCTATCTCCTCCATTTTCAATGTTGTAGACCTGTATCCTTTCAAAGGATCTAATGTTGCAGATGAAGAAGTTGAAGATGTTACTAATGAGGATTGGATAAGGGATCTCCCACCTAGTCAGCCAGTGAAGCTTGAAACTATCTTGGACACAAGAGAGGTTAAGAGGACAAGAAACAAAGTCTATAATAAACATTTGGTAAAATGGCATGGTTTGCCAATTGAAGATACTACATGGATGATAGAAGAGGATATCAAACAGCATGGAGCCTCTATCCAAGAGCTCATTTCATTAGGAGATTGAAATATTTTTACCCCGATTGTATGGTGCAGAGACCACCATAGTTAATTTTGACTTGTATGCTCACTAGGAGCCTTAAATTTTGGATTTTATGCTCATTATGAGCCTAGATGGAGTCATGTAATAATTTTTTATTGTAATAAGGTCTGAGTTAGACCACTCTCTCTATTTTAGAAACCACTCCCTCTATTCTAGAAGTCAACTAGTAGTGGAACTCCAAATAGCATGTGCTATGTTTGGAAAAAAAATAGTCTTGAGGCTAAAATTAGTGAAATTAGTGGGAAATTAGTGAGTTTTTTTGCCTTTTCAGATAGGAAAAGAATCTTGCACAAAATAGTGATGAGTTTGGATTGTATTTATCCCCTAGAGGTCATGGAAAACAAAGGATTGAAGTTGGAAAAGAAAAAATACAAAAAAGAAGATAGTTTGCTATTTTTTTCTGTGTAATTTGCTGCTCTTTTCTATAGTACTCACCCGTACAACCATTTCAAGGGCTCTCACATTTTGGATGTTGTAAATGAATTTTTTACCTTTGATTTAAATCATATTAGGTGCTTTGATATTGCAGGAGAAGAGAGAACAATTTGTTGTCCTAGTTTTGCTGTTTTGAAGAGGGTTTGGTAGGTTTTTAGGAGTTTTATGGGGTTTTGACCCAAATCTTTGATTTAGAGCCCCAAAATGGATTTTTTTGGGTCTATATAGGTATATTCTACAATGGGTTTTGTGTACAGGTGCAGGGGAGTAGTCCAAGACAAGATTTGGGGAAGATTTGGCTTGATAACTCTATGTATTAAGCCATTGGTGATAGCTAGAGGAAGATTTAGTTGGAAAACTTTGATTTTTTTGAAAAAGGCTTCCACACTTTGGCCAAAAAGTGGACCCAACTTCTTAAAATCCACATATATAGTTTGTGAAGTGTAGACACCTAAAATCCACTTCAAATATGTAAATTTTTTACTGTTGAACATATTTTTCTAGTTATTAATCATTTTTAAACCAAAAGCGCCACAAACTTGAAATGACATATGTTACTATTTTTAATAACTTTTGATTATGATTTTTTTTAAAATTATGTCTTACTAATCTAGACATTATTCTCTACATGATGAAAAAAATTTCATGTTATGATTAGTTTAGCTCAAATTATGTTGGTCGTACACAAGAGGTATTGAAATACACAAATTAGGCCCAATTAAAAATTAATTAAAAAAATTATTTGGCTAATTAAGTTTTCCAACATGAGTGAGTGCTTGGGAGCAGGAAATCATCGCACGGAGCAGAGGAAGGTCAGTGGATCTAATGTTGGGGGAAACAACAAGAAGAGGCAAAGCAACTTTCTTTCCAAGGTGCATGGGTAGTAGGGAGACTCCTGTGATGGCGATGGAGGGCTTACAGAATAATCCCTACAAAACTAGCCTGACGATGATCCAAAACCCTTCGGTTTCCCAAATTTTTGTGGCTTGCAGGAATAGGGGTAATCCCTACTATGAATACAGTGACTTTTGTAAGGCATAGATCAAGAAGGAAAACCTTAACCTATCCCCCAAAAGAATGCCGTGGGATCTGGCCAAAAAAACCTCCCAAATCTCACAAACAAGTCCAAAACTAGATCTCACCCCTCCTTTTGGCAATCTCTCTTTCTCCATGGGGGATGTTGTGGTGATTTTAACAGACAAACCCCTTGATTTCCACATTTTAGATTCCTACGTCATTGCTGCTATAGAGGGAGTGGGAAGTCGATCTCTAATCCTTTAATTTTTAAGGAAATACTCACCTTACAATTTATTTATGGAATGGATAAAGGAAACCTGGAGTAATCTCGAAACTCCTATAGTTGACATTTTGGATTTTGGTTTCTTTCTCATGCATTTTAATTCAACAAATGACTGCAATTATGTGAAACAGAATGGCCCTTAGTTCTATGGATAGTTGGGCCTTTTCATTGCCCCTTGGTCACCTTTCTTTGATCTAGCAACAACAAAAATCACTCCTATTCCAATTTGGATCAGATTATACAATCTCCCTCTGATCATGCAGGATTCAAGCCTCATCAAGAGTATGATTGATCAGGTGGGTTCCTTCATTAAATGGGACGCTAATTCAGTGGATTCTCCAAACAGGTACACAAGGGTTTGTGCCATGGTTGACATTTTAAAGCCTATGCATCATTCAGTAAGAATTCAATCTTCCTTTGGTATTTGGACTCAGTTTTTAAATTATGAAGGCTTTCCTTTCAGATGCTTCCGATGCAACATGATAGGCCACAAAATTGCAGGATGTTCATCCAAAGGGCCTCCATGTTCAAGAATGATCAATTTAAAAAAAATGGATCAAGAAGAAAGGCTCTCCAAATGCAAATTTTTTGTGGTGAAATCATGGGATGTTTTTGGAAACCCAAAAGGAGATAAGGTAGGAACTTGTGACTATCATGGACAATACAATCCTTGAGAAGCCATCTCCTCCTCAAATTCCTCTAAGAGAAGATTTTATTAATCGTCCCTCTGAGGGGGAGGGTGATTGTTCTAATGATGAGGACACCTTTCCTTTAATGGAGGATTTAGATGATGATCTGTATATTCCTTTCGACCATGATGACATGGTGGTTCTCATAAGGAAGTGCTCCATCATTCAAATAGTGAGTGGTACCTCTAAACACAACATTAGCATACCAAAGAAAAAAGGTCAAAAATATGAAGCAGAGAAGCTTTGTATAGAAGGTCGAGATGTTGTTGATGATGGAACTCAGTGGACCATGGATGCCCTTCTTACTAGGAGCAAAAATAAAGGCTTAGCCAAATGGGTGTAATGGTTTGTAGTGGTTTCTCCAGGGGGTTTCATTTTGGGTTGTTTAATTTTCTTCTCTAGGGGGTTTCAATTTGGGTTGTTTTAATTTCCCCTCTATGGTTCCCACTGATCTCTTTCTCTAGAGTCTTTAGATCCCCTCTAAGATTTCTGTACTTTTTCTTTCCATAAGCTAGCTCATTGTCTTACGTGCTCCCCTCTCGAGGGTCTGAAGCTGTGTTCTCTAGTTTTATTTGATATCTATATTGGGAGTGGGCCCAAATCCCACAGCTTATCCATAAAAAAAATTATTTATTAAAAAATTACAAAAAAAAATATCTTGACCATACTTCAACATCATATGCATCTTTCTACAAAAAGAATTAGAAAAATACTTTCATTTAGGTCAAATTATGTTGGCCATACATGTGCATGTTTTGGCCCAAAATATATGACTTTTAAAAAGCCAATTTTTGTACATCTTATACAAAACCAACTTTTATCATCTGAGTATTAGAATAAACTACATATTTTAAAACTAGAAACAAAATCCTAGATTTCATATTTTTACATCATATTAATAATCTATGTGTAAGTGCTTCAAAGTTTTACTCCAAATATGACAAACTTTGATTTTCAAGAAAAAAGACTTCCACTTTTTGGCCAAAAAATGGACTCAACTTCATAAAATCCACATATATAGTTTGTGAAGTGTAGATACTTAAAATCCACTTCCACATTTTAATCTTATTTCTAACATTCCATCAACATTTCCATAGTTTCAACACCATCACTACATAATTAATCCCATAATGCTCCTTCAAAAATTAATTAAATAAATATTTAATTAACTAGGCTAGTTTCTTGTCCACTAGTTAATTAAATAAATAATGTTTATTTAATTAATTAGGCTAATTCCATCTTGCATATTTTTCTTCATCCCATTTAAAAATAAAAATATCTTTCCTTTCATATTTAAATATTCATTTCTCCACTTTATCACAAAGTCTAAAATGACCTTGTTTCTCATCCCTTCATTAAAATTTAATAAAATCCTAGCCATCCACCTCTTTGTTCAAACTCATCCATCCACTTGCATTAATCTTGGCCATTAATCCTTAGCTTTCTCTACAAGATAATGTGATGCAAGAGCATCCCTGGTTCAAGAGCAATCTTGTATCAACCAAAAACATTTGCATTTCAGTATGTTTGTAGTTTAGTTTGTTTCATTTCATTTTCCAGTTCAGTCAATAGCAGTTTCTGTATTTTGGTCCACATTCTACTGCAGTATCATTTCAGACCTTGTGGAGCTAGACATAGCATCTAGATTCATTCATCTACATCATATCCAAAATTTAGAGAATTTGGATCAAGTACCGGAAAGATATCGCTATCAGAAAATCAACTGTTTTCTCATAACAGAGCATCCTAATAGTCTCAAACAACTAGCTAAAGGAGAAGACTTGCGGAGAATTCCTTGACCTATGGAGCTTAATGACACATCACTCAATGATCTTTGGTTTGTGGCTAACCTTCACTGAGATCTGCACATCATTCCATTCATTTGCAGAGGTGTTCTACATGATTAGGTCTGACCTATCTATGTACACATGTTACAACTCTTCATTGGAGTTTGTGATCTTCCTTGGTTGACACAGAGGAATCTATTGTTTCAGAGATGTTATATAAGGATGTAATAGATCCCTAGGAGAGAAAAGATTCACATAGTAATAATTGATAGTTTGGATTTTGTGCGAGGGAGCTTCAAAGCTATATCTTGTACATATTCTGATATTTTGTATTCAGGCCTTTGAGCCCTAATTGTAAGCCAACATGTTGCCGACCAATTTGTATTTGAATTCTATGATATACTGAATGAATGAATATGTATTTGTTTCATATCTTTGAGTTGTTTCTGTTGTGTTTACTCTTTCTACATAGTCTGGATAGTTCATTCTATGAACCCTCCTACCGTGACTGCACCGAGTGGTATTAGAGCGAAAGTTCAAATCTTTGGGAGTGAATTGAATGAAGTTGGTGAAGGAATTCTGTAAGATCTTGCTATGGATAGATCACCGAATTGAGGCAGCTTACTTGTGTCACAACCAATCACTAATTGTGAGGTAGTTGTCACCTTGTAGCTTGATCATCGAACTTGAGGCAGTTTACACTTGATCCTAGGAAGATGCCGCTAAGAAGAGTTGCTGCTATTGGAACAATGGCTAGTAGAATGGATGAGATGATGGAAATGATGAAAACAATGAGAATTCAATTGGATGTTGTTCAAGAAGATAGGTGAAGAGGATTGACACCAAGACCTAATGTTGATAGTGATGATGAAGAAGAATTTCAATCTATTAAACAAATTGGCAAAACCCTAGGAAGTGATGAAGAAGAAGAATCAGATCAGGTCAAGATGTTGTGAGCTATTTCAAAGATTGGAAAGAGACCTAGATTTGATGTACTAAATTACACTAGCAACTTGAACCCTGATGAGTTAATTGACTAGATAAATGACATGGAATAATACTTTGAGTATGAAGAAGGTGAAGATCCAGAAAAGGTGAAATTTGCAAAGACAAAGTTAAAAGCACATGTTGCTATATGATGGAAAGAAGTTCAGTTTGATAGAAATAGAAGAGGAAAAGAAAAGAATACAAAGTGAGATAGGATGGTGACAAAACTGAAGAATCAATTCATACCTGTTGACTATGAGTTGGAACTATTGAAGAGATTGCAAAACCTAAGACAAAGGGAGAAATCTGTGAAGGAGTATACTGAAGAATTTTGTAAGATGATCATAAGAATAGGACATAGTGAAGCAAGCAACAAGAAAGTGGCTAGATACATAAATGGACTGAGATTGAACATTCAAGAAGAACTAAGTTTGGTGAGGATGACATCTTTGGAAGAGAAATATCAGTTTGTCTTGAAAGTTGAAGAAAAGATGAATAAGAGACATGATCAAAGACAAAGAGGAAAAGGAGGTAAATTTTAGGGAGGAAGAACATTTTCTAGAGGAGACAGATCACATCTGGAGTAGAACAATTTGACAACACATTCAAGAAGGAGGACACAAATAATAGTGCATATTGGAGAGATGACATAAACATTTACCAGAGAGGAAACCCTAGTGCATACCAGAATGAGGGTTACAAAAGAGAAGGGAAATGATTTGATAAGAGAACATTCAGAGGAACTTGTTTCAATTGTGGAAGTGAAGGACATAAAGCATTTGAATGTAATCAAGGGAGTACAAGCAAGAGAACATAGAACAGTGGAAGAGCAGCTTATGTTGAAGAAGAACCTTTTGGATCACCTAGCTCAGTTGGTAAACTTGAGAAAGGAGAATCACTTGTGATGAGGAGAGCACTATTTCAAGCAAAGACAAATGAGGAACCACCGTAGAGGAAAAGTTTGTTCAGAACTAGATGCAAATCAGGAGATAAATGTTGTAAAGTTGTAATTGATAGTGGTAGTTCTAATAATCTAGTTTCAGAGGAGATGGTGACTAAGCTAAAGTTGGAAAGATTGAAACACTCTAAGACCTATCAGATAACATGGATTCAGGATGATCATAAGGTACTGGTGAGTGAACAATGTTTGGTGAAATTTTATATTGGATCTTATCATGATCAAGTATTGTGTGATATTATGCCTATGGATGTATGTCATATCTTGTTGGGTAGACCTTGGTAGTATGATAGAAAAGTTATACATGATGGGAGAGGCAATACATACACTATAACATCAAATGGGAAGAGAATTACTTTGATTCCTTTGGAAGATGATCCTATGAGTAAAGTATGTGGGAATGCTAGAATCTGTTTGGTAGATGGAAGAAAATTTCTGGATGGTTTGAGACATGAGAATATATGTTATGCTTTGATCCCTAAGAAGCCTCAAACATTGAAGAAGGAGATTGAAGAATCACAACCGAAGGAGATAACTAAATTGCTAACAGAGTATGAAGACATCATATCAGATAATGTACCTGAAGGATTGCCACCTACAAGGAGTATCAGTCATCACATGGATCTTATACCGGGAGCTACTTTGCCTAACAAAACAAGACATAGAATGACATTGACAGAGAATGAAGAATTGAATAGACAGATACAAGAGTTGTTGAGAAAAGGTTTGATTAGAGAAAGTCTGAGTCCTTGTGTAGTACCTGCAATATTAGCACCTAAGAAAGATGGAGAATGGAGAATGTGTATAGACTCTAGAGCAATAAATAAAATCATAGTTAATTATAGGTTCCCTTTACCTAAAATGGATGATATCATGGATTGTTTGAGTGGAGCAAGATATTTCACAAAGATAGATTTGAAGAGTGGATACCATCAGATTTGAAGAGTGGATACCATCAGATCAAAATCAGAGAAGGAGATGAATGGAAGAGTGCTTTTATGACAAATAAAGGATTGTATGAGTGGTTAGTGATGCCTTTTGGATTAACAAATGCACCTAGTACTTTCATGAGATTTATGAATGAAGTTATGAAGAAATTCTTGGGGAAGTTTGTGATTCTATATTTGGATGATATTTTGATTTTTAGTAAGACAAAAGAAGAACATTTGCAACACCTTAGACAAGTATTATAGAGGTTAAGAGAAGAGAAATTGTTAATAAACATCAAGAAATGTGGTTTCATGAAGGAAGAACTAGTGTATTTAAGATTTGCAATTTCTACAGAAGGATTGAAGATGGACACTAAGAAAGTGAGAGCAATTGTTGAATGGCCTACACCGAAGAGCATTGGAGAGGTTAGATCATTTCATGGATTGTCTAGTTTCTACCAGAAGTTCATTAGAAATTTTAGTTCAGAGACTATGAGAGGTGACAGAAAAGACTCTAAGTGGACATCAGGAGCAGATAAAAGTTTTGAGTTGTTGAAGTAGAAAGTGATAGATCAACCTATTTTGGCATTACTTTATTTCAATAAGGTATTTCAAGTTGATTGTGATGCAAGTGGGAATGCAATTGGAGCAGTATTAAGTCAAGAAGGTAGACCTATAGCATATTTCAGTGCGAAGTTGAATGATGAAAGGAGGAGATATTCATTTTATGATCAAGAGTTTTATACCATAATTCAAGCCTTGAAGAAGTGGAGACATTATTTGTTGCCTAAGGAATTTGTGTTGTATACAGATCATCAAGCTTTGCAATATTTGAATAGTCAAGGTAAGTTGAATCAGAGACACATGAGATGGGTAGAGCTCATGCAGAGTTATACATTTGTATTGAAGTATATAAGTGGTGAATCAAACAAAGTTGTTGATGCATTGAGTAGGAGAAGAAACTTGTTGATAGAGATGAGAGTTGAAGTGTTAGGTTTTTTGAAGAACATGTATGAGGAAGACACTGATTTTGCAAAACATTGGAAAGCATGTAAGAAACTTGTTGTGATAGATAGGAGTAAGTGGTTGGATTATTTCATTCAGGAAGATATGTTGTTCACAAGAAATTAGTTGTGCATACCTAGAAGTTCAATGAGAGATAATTTGATCAAGGAGAAACATAGTAGTGGATTGGCAGGACATTATGGCATTGATAAAATAGTGGCATTGGTGAGTGAAAACTACTTTTAGTCTTAGATAAATAAGGATGTTAGGAAGTTTGTGCAAAGTTGTAGAGTTTGTCAATTTGCAAAAGGGAGTAGTCAAAATACTGGATTGTATAAACCTTTGACAGTACCGGAGAGACCTTGGGAAGACATAAGTGTTATGGGTAAAAGTGGATAATATCATAAATTAATATCAAACCCAAAAACACAATAGAACATGCAGATAACAAAAGATTTAAAATAAGAATGAATCATACAACCTCTGTTACCCCGCAACTTCCATTTCTCGCCTAGTCTCGATTGATCTTTGTTGTGAAGAATATGGCCCTCAGGATACACAATTCCTTACACTTCAAGATGGCAGTGGAGAGGTAGCTAGGATACTATTTGAATTGAAGATGAACTTAAAATACAAATGAGGATGATCACAAGCTATAGATTGATATGGTGCACCGAATTCTGTAGAGTAACGATATGGAAAGCTTGGATCTATGAAATGGAAGAATTAGGCTATATTTATAGACTTGAGAAGGAGAAGATGAATGGTTGAGAAGAAATAAGAAAATCAATGGTTGAGAATGGTTGAGAGAACGTACGTAAATAGAAGAAGGACATGTGTCATAGAAAAAGCTATTCTCTTTGAGTTAACTGCTTTCATGACAAAGATAAGATTTGCTTTTACAAAATTAGAATGTTTTAATCTAATTTAAGAGTTTGTTGATAAAAATAAGGCTGTTTTAAATCAATAACTCAACTTTTGCTTTTGCATGACAAGGAAGATTTGTTTTTAGAAGATTTGGAAGATAAGAAAGCGAATTAAATAAATAAATTTATTTAATTACTTGCACATGATTTGAAAGAATAAATAAAATATTTTATTATATTTTATTTTTGGAGAGTGAGAGGATTTAAATAAATTTAAATGATTTATTTAAATTTGGAGGAATAGACTTGACTTAATTAAATAATTTAGAATTATTTAATTGCTTGGAAGAATTTAATTAAATAAAGGATTTTATTTAATTTTGACTTTAGAAGAGATAATTAAATATTTTGATATTTAATTAACTTAGAGGAATATGAATTGAATAAATAAATTTAATTATTTATTTATTGATAGAGGAAGGTAGACTTAAATATAAATATTAAAAATATTTATTTAGACAGAGTCGTGTCATTTTTAGGTGTATACAAGCATGAATTTTGTAATGGGATTGCCTAAGACACATAGAAGACATGATTCAATATTTGTAGTGGTAGACAGATTTTTAAAAATAGCTCATTTCATACCTTGTAAGAAGACAATTGATGTAGTGCATGTAGTAGACCTATTTTTCAAGGACATTGTGAGATTGCATGGATTACCTAGGAGTATTATTTCAGACAAAGATGCTAGATTCCTTGGATATTTTTGGAAGACACTTTGGAAGAAGATGAAGATAGATTTGAAGTTCAGTTCAACATTTCATCCACAGACTGATGGACAGACAGAGGTAGTGAATAGGAGTTTGGGAAACTTGTTGAGATGTTTGGTTGGAGAGAAAGTAAGAAGTTGGGACTTGATTCTTTCACAAGCAGAGTTTGCATACAATAATTTAGTAAATAGGAGTACTGGAAGAACACCTTTTGAGATTGTTACCAGAGTGAATCCTACAGGAGTGATAGAACTGAGAGACATGGGTATGAAAGGAAAGAGAAATGCAGAAGAATTTATAGATCACATGAAGACAATGCATAATTAGGTGAAGAAGCATTTGGAAGATATGAACAAAAAATATAAGGAGCAAGCAGATGAGAAGAGAAGACATAAGGAATTTACAGTTGGAGATGAAGTGATGGTATACTTGAGAAAATAATGATTTCCAATTAGGACATATAACAAGTTGAAGATAAAGAAGTTTGGACCTTGTAGGATACTCAGAAAATTTGATTCAGGAAATACATATGAAGTGGAGCTACCGGAGACATTGGACATATCACCTATTTTCAACATTGTAGACCTATACCAGTATCATGAAGCAGAGTGCAGTGACAACATGATAGAGGACTTGAAGAAGTAGTTACCACAACAAGCACCAGAGCTTATTGAAGACATTTTGGATAGCAGAGTTGGACACAACACCAGAGGAAGACAATACAAAGAATACATTGTGAAGTGGAAAGGAAGACCGGAAGAAGATTCATCATGGATTTCTCAGGTTGAAGTGGACCGTTTTAGTTTTCCTCTAGCCCCAGCAAAGTGAGGGACTCACGTTTTCAATAACCCTAGATGTCTGATGCAGGAGCATCCCTAGTTCAAGAGAAATCTTGCATCAACCAAAAATATTTTCATTTTAGTTTGTTTACAGTTTAGTTTATTTCCTTTCAGTTTCCAATTCAGTTTAGGTAGTTCAATCAATAGCAGTTTTTGTCTTTTGGTCTGCATTCTGCCGCAATATCATTTTAGACCTTGCAGAGTTGGACTTAGCATCTGGATTCATTCATCTACATCATATCCATAATTTAGAGCATTTGAATCAAGTATCGGAAAGATATCAATATCAGAATATTAATTGTTTTCTCATAACAGAGCATCCTGATAGTCTTAGATAACCGGCTAAAGAAGAAGACTTGCGAAGCATTCCTTGACTTATGGAGCCAAATGGCACATGGTTCAATGATCTTTGGTTCATGGATGACCTTTTCCTAGATCCACACATCATTCCATTCATTTGCGGAGGTGTTCTACATGATTAGGTCCAACCTATTTGTGTAGACACGTTACAACTCTTCATTGGAGTTTGTGATCTTCCTTGGCTGACACGGAGGAATCTATTGTTCTAGAGATGTTATATAAGGATGTAATAGATCCCTAAGAGAGTAGTGATTCACATAGAAATAATTGATGGTTTGGATTTTGTGTGAGGAAGATTCAAAGCTATATCTTGTGTATATTCTAATATTCTATAATTAGGCCTTTGAGCCCTAATTGTAAGCCCACATGTTGCCGGCTGATTTGTATTTGAATTCTATGATATACTGAATGACTAAATCTATATTTGTTTCATATCTTTGAGTTGTTTCCATTGTGTTTACTCTTGTTGCACGGTCTGAGCATTTCATTCTATGAACCCTCCTACCGTGACTGCACCATAATGCATCTCAACTATCCAATTTGTAGCACAATCTCAACCATCCATATCCTTAGCCATAAATATATAGAAAACCCATCACAAGGACATATTTCTATATATGGAAGTCCATCAATGATTATAGGTACATGTTTTCCAAATTTTTAGTCTCCAAGAGTAACCAAATAAAAAACCTCTCCATTAAAACCAAGAGATGATTCACTCCATCAAAGAGTTTGTATTGGCTAAGAGTTTGTCATGTATCCATTATTTTTTAACTCTTTCATTTCTCAATCAAAGGTGGATAGGTAATTTAGAATAAAAGTTCGTATTTGTGTGAATTATCCTTATTTTGTTCTAGATTTTACCTTACACATTTTTGGCACACTTGGTGGGACCCCACATCCTTGGTTTAACTTTGATTTTGTAGGTTTGAGTAAGTTTTTGCAAGTTTTTGATGCATTTTGGTCGTCAATTCTAGATTGGCATATTTGACCATGTCTTGGCATAATTGCTCCCAATAGTGACATATTTTCTCTAGGTTTTGATGTTTCTATGCTTTCTAACTATATTTTTTTATAGGTTTGACATAATTTTTAATGTTTATTGTATTTTCTTAATCAACATTGTATCTGCTATGTGTTTTAGTGTATTTTCTATGTGTTTTGGCATATTTTCTTTCTAACTATTTTTTACAAGTTTGACGTATCTATTTAATGTTTGGATTATTTGTTTAATCCTAGGTGTATTTGACCTATTTTTTAGCATATTTTTCTCTTTATCTATTTTCTACAAATTTTGCATATTTGACTTGTGTTTTGAAGTGTTTAGCTATTCACTAGCATATTTGACTATGTTTTAACATATCTTCTATATTTTTTCATCTTGATTTCATTCAATTTTGTTTTCTAACATATTTCTTGCAAGGTTCATAATCTAATTTTTCAATTTGCTAACCCTGTTTGTGTAGGTCTATTTTTCCAAGACCTAGATCTTGCAAACTACTAACATTTATCTTGTAGGTTTGTGTGTCTAAGATTTTATGTAAAAACAAACTTAATTGTTTAATCTTAAGGGATAAATCAATCTTGTTTGTTGTGTTTTTGTAAGTTACTTATGTATGCTCTCCTCTCATGCCTTAAGGTGATCTTAAGGATAAAAAATAACTTTCTAGCTTTCCTTGTATGTGTGTGTTCATGATTAGCCCATGTATACTCTCATCTCACACCTTAGGATGATCTTGAATATCAAAGGTAGCTTCTCACTTGTGTATCCCAAGGGTAGTTCATATATGTTCCCCTCTTGTGCTTCATGTGATCTTGAGGATAAAAAATGTCTATTCCATTTCTTTTCTATATTTCTAGGGTTCTAGCATATTGGATTTCATCAAAAAATATTAGAAAAACTCTATGTTCTAGTGGAGTATACAAATTAGAGGTTGGAATTGTCGTTATTGGCTAAGCAGTGACCTATTTTACCGTCACCATAAAGTGAGGTGTTTCATCCCACCAATACTCAAGATCTAGATAGTACTCCTTTGAGTTGGAATTGTCATTTTTGGTGAAGCTCCAATTAAATGGAATAGAATGAAGTGAGATGGGATTTAAACTCATCCTCACATACCTAAGGCAACACTCTCTTTTCATGGACTTATGCCTCATGTACCTTCAAGTATATTGAGGACTTCCTTAGTAAGCCTTGTCTAAGACTAGCATAGGAAACCATTGGTCATTTGTCACTTGTGATGCATGGATAAGTGGTTAGCCTTAGGAACTTACTCACTACATACATTTGGTATATTTGTGGGCTCAAAAGACAAACACTCCCACTTGAGTAGTGTAGGTTGTTATCACATCTTTGTCTTCCCACTTGTGTAAAACCTATACAAAACCTAAAGTCAAAATTCATAATTGAGATAAGACCTATGGCACATATGACAAGACAACAAGCTAATCTTAACATGACCTTTTGTAATGTCAGAAAATGTCCCCTTAGGGGATTTTCCCTCATAAGGTTTAGCTCTCAAGTCTTTAGTGTGCATTTAGGACATCTTAGTTCATATTTTGGCATCCTGATGCAATGAGACCTGGGTTTCATGGAAAATTGGACCTAGGTGGACCCCTTGAGCTGTACCCTACCCAAAATAGGGGGGAGGACTTGGGCACCTGCACCCTAGTTCTGCCCTATTTTGGGGAAGCCCTAATTTCTGGGTGTCAGTTTATGACTGTTAGTTGGTTCTTTTGCCGACACAGTAAAGTTTCATTTTTAAAATCTTGGTAGGAATGCTTGTAGTTGCATATAAAAGCATGTTTAGGAATTCATTTGTAAACTAGAGCATTACTAGATGATTATTGCAAACTCCAGGCATTCTCAAGGTGATTCAAGGCTTCTATTGTGTTGCAAAAGCAGACTTGTCTGCTTTGTGTGTTGATATTTGCAGATTTGGGCATCAATTTCCTCATGGCATGAAGAGAATCTTCCTTCATGAGAGCTTCACTACAAGGTGACATAATATTATGTTTTCATCATTGATCCCTTTGGTTTTTACCTCTACCTTACAAGGGCACGCACTCTTTGTCTGACAACGGTGTTTGGAGACTTAATTGTCCTCTAGGGCTTGACTGAGGCAAGCCTCTAAACACCACAACCCCCAAACCAAGTCTTGTGATTGTAGGTTATAGGTGTCCCATCCTGAAAAGGTGGAGTTGTAGGAAGGCTTTGCAGGCATCAAGGATTCAGGATCTAAAGAAAATTTAGACACAGGAACACTTCCAGGACTTGGGTGCTCGCTCCAGTGTCCTCCATAGCTAGATCTCGAAAAACAAAAGTTACAGGGCTGATCAGTGTCAGAAGGAGGTCCAGATTCCCCGAAAAAGTAGGTACCTTGGACTTGGACGCCTGCTCCAGTGTCGTTGACTATTCTGCTTCGGAACCCTAAAAACATGTATTCTGTAATTCAGTATTTTACTCCTATCTGCAAGAGCTTTTTTCGTAATTCATTAATTTGTTGTCATATTTGCATATTTAGGGCTTTAATGGTCAATTAGACATAGGATAAGGAAAAATTGATAATTAATTCCCTAATCCAAGTTTCCCTACATCATGTCGAGTGGGTGTGGTCTAGTGGTTAAGACCACTTGGTCCTTATTATGGAGACCAAGGTTCAAATCCCCCCAAAGACATCTTGGCTTCTAAATGGTTGTGGCTCTATGTAGGTGACGCATGGCACTTCGAGGTCCTTAAGTGGAGTGTGCTCGAATTCTGGTGTTCTCTAGTCTTTGTTGCTCGACAGGTCATGGTAGCAATGGTGTACAATGACAAATCTACCAGTGGTGATTCGCACCACAAGTGACATGATGGCAGACTTAGCAGGGCCACACTGTTGGTGATCTGAGCTGCAGTGGTGGTGGCAGTTCTATGGGGAGGAGGTCCCCCTTGTGACCTCCACTGGAGTGGGCCAGCCTAAAAATCCCTCACTTACCAATCAAAAAAAAAAAATTTCCCTACATTTGCAAGTGACCTAGGGTATGATAGTACTCACCACTCGACCCTAGATCCTTCAATGTATAGTGGAGAGGCAGATTTAAACATCTAAAATCAAAAGATTAACAAATCCAATTTTCCCTTAAAAATTTTGGTGAACCCATGTTTGTGGACATAAATTGTAACTTGTTGAGTTTTTGTCTTCATATTTGGATTGATTTCATTCATTCATTTGGTCATTTATTTCATTGCATTGAGAAAAATTCAAAAAAATTGAAAAATTAGAAAAATACAAAAGAAATTGCATTGTTTGGCTTACTAAATTGCATTAGTTCTTCCTAAATTTTCCTAATTCATAATTTTTACATCAGATCTAATATAAACTACATAAAAATACAAAAATTAAAAATTTTGAATTGAATTTTCATCATTTGATTGCTAGGGTTTTGTGGAAATTTTGACAATTTTATATAACCTAGTAATTCCAAAATCTAGGGTTTGTAGGCAAAATCTTTTATCAGATTTTTCTTCTAATTTTAGAGGCTCATTAAAATTTTCATTTGGCTATATTCTTGCATCTTAGTGTGAATTTGCATTTAGATTTAAAATATTTGCATTTTTACATAGAAAATTTCAACAAAAACTAGCAATTTTGATGCATTTTCATTAAATTTGCATGGGCATTTTGCATGTTAAGGATTGAAAATAATTTTCAGATCTGAGATTAAGTCAATTTTATCATAAATCAGACTTCAAAGCATTCACATAGAATTTTATCCCAAGATCTTAAACCTAGGGCTTCAAAAATAACAATTTTCACTAAAATTGGCCTTATCGACTTTATAAATTTGAACCATAGGTGTGTTGTGAAATGTATTTTGGAATTATTTTTCTATTATCAAGGTAATAATTTTCTTCCCCTCATAAAAATCTTCACAACACCCTTTTATCAGGCTCTTGTAGTGAAAATTTTGCAAAAAACTACACATTTTAGCTATTTTGGCCCTAGGGTTTGACCTAGTTTGCATTCCAAGTGTGTTGTGATAAATTTTATGAATTGAGGTGACTGATATTATTGATATTATTTTTTGTACCTCATAAAATTATTTACAACACCTCCTTTTCTAGGTCTTTGAATTGAAAAACCATGAAAAATAGCCTATTTTTGTTATATTTTCACTAGGGTTTGACCTTAAGTGGCACTAAAATAATGTTGTGTTGGGTATTTTGACACTAAGTGGCTTTTATTATAGATATTATTTTCTGTCCATCATCATTTTCCTCACAACACTCTTTGTTATGCTCTCTTGCATTGAATTTTGGTGAAAAAAGTGTCTATTTTGACATATTTTCACTATATTTTGACTTGGCATTATCTTGGATTCGCATCAAGAGTGTGTTGAGAGTGATCTTATTGCTATTTTGGACTAATATTAGACATATAACTTGATTCCCTTGACTAAAATCCTTACAGCATCCTTTGCTTCAATCATTTGCATTGAAAAGAGTACAAAAAATCAAGCATTTTGGTCGTCAATCATATCCTTCTCCTAGGATTTGTTCTCTTAGTTTATGTGTTGTGTGTTGTATGATTTTGTATAAGATTTATGACATGCTGTCCTAAAAACAATATCCCTTTGAGAAGAAGTAAAAGATTAATGGGATCTAGTGCTCTTGAAGAAGTTGGTACTTTGGACACCTTCTTTACCAAGGGAGAAACTTACATTGTGCAAGATATTACACATCCTCCAACCTCAATGGAAGAACAAAATTTTCATGATATTGAAACATTATTGAGGCAATAGGATATGTATCTGATGAGCAAATAGAAAAGTTGGATAAAGACCTAGCTGAATATCAATCATTTATGGAAAATGAGAGAATAGCTGAAGAAGCCATTCCTACAATTCATAATATAAGAGAATTGTTAAAAGAAGGACAAGATAGTGTTAATGCACTTCGTGGTCTAGCACATATTGTACAAACCAATATCATGCTGATAACTAAATGTGCGCAAATGATAAATAATACTTTATCACCATCTCATACTCAAGTTTCCATACCTATACCAAATACAGGAATATCCACTTTTACATCAACGATCTTAACAATTAATACGAACAATTGTAGTAATGCTACCACTGGTATTGGAGTATCTAATGGCACTAATTACAAAGATGTGGGATTTAATTATCAGAATTTTATTCCTAAAGGGACCTCTCCTATGAATAATTGTTCTCAACCTCCTATCTATTCCACTCATTTCCAGCTACCTATTACATATTCGCAACCATCTTCCACCTATCATTATGGCCAACCACCGTTAACATATTCTCAGCCTCCACATATTGTATCTCAAGCTCAATCACCTCCTCACCTTGGATCCAATTCCTCACAACAAACCGCATCTCCCAATGATGCCATCCTAAACCAACTTTAATAAGGCATGACTGCTTTTCAACAAAAGGTAACAAATTTGACAAATTCTTCACAGCCTAGTCTACCAACATATCATGCATGTAATCCGTTATCCTATGCAATTTTGAGAACTCCTTTGCCCAAGAGGTTTGAGACTTCTCACTTTGAATATATATTGGAAAAAGTCATCCTAATATTCATGTGGCAGCATTCACAGCTATGTGTAGTGATTTTTATTTTGAAGAGGATTTGTTGGCAAAACTTTTTCTGTGATCTCTCAAAGATACTGCTTTAGAATGGTTTTGCTCATTGCCTCCGAATTCAATACACTCCTTTTCACAGTTGATTGATCAATTTTTACAACATTTTCAAGCAAACATTGGACCCAAAGTCACTCTTATTGACTTGGTTCAACGTAAACAAGGTCCCAAAGAAAAGTTGACTGAATTCATTAGTCAATATCAAGGACTTTATGTACAGATTTAGTATCAAATGGAAGATGTGGGTGTTCAAAATATATTCATTACAAATCTACAACCTAATATTTGTGATAAGATTCTCTTGATGAAATATAACTCCTTTCAACATTTATGCACTGCCCTTCGTGATTATCAAATTTCATCTAGTCAGTATGAAAACCAAAACTCATTGGCTCAAGTTGGTCAATCCATGGGTGGATCATCACAAAAAAACTTTAAGAGGAAGAATGATAGGGGATTCATCAAGATCAATGGACCAAATACGAATGTGTTTGCTATAAATAATCTAAAGAAATCATCGTATCAACCAAGAAAGTTCACTCTGATATCTGAGTCTTATCATTCTATCATGAATCAAGCTGTGAGTAATAACATTCTAAAACTTCCCCCAATCAAGCCTATTGATCCTAGTAAACAAGGACCTTACTTCAATGCTAATGCCTTTTGTCATTATCATCAGATGCAAGGACATGACACTGAATGATGTATGCGTCTTAAACATGAAATACAAGACCTTATTGATTCAAATGTCATCCAGGTATTAGGAGTGAATGACAATGGAAATAAGTCGGTTGCTCCACCGAATCAGAATTTCCAAATCTTCACTAATATTTTCCCTAAGCATACCAAAAATAATATGGTGGAACAAGGTTTAGTAGAAGTAGACGAGGATGATTACTTAGACTATGATAGCATCATAGGAATGATTGAAGTGGATAAGAAAAAAATAAACAATCCACCTCATCCTCGAAGAAATGGAATTTATGTTGAGGTTCCTCCTTCGTTATCCTTATATGGAACAAGAGATAATCAAGATACATTTGAAGAACAAGAACAACAACCAATACAAATGAGTAACATGGTACAGGATGATTCCCGTCCCTGTGCTAGAAAGATTCAACAATGAAAACTCACTAAAAATTGGAAAAGAGCAAGATGACAATCAATAGTTAGAAATAATAGTGGTTCTCCCCCTCATAAGCACCAAAAAGACTCATTTAAACAAGGATTTAAGGAACAAACATCATATGGTAACAAACAAGACTTTCATCAGAACCACTCAAATTTTTCATTAAACATGATTGAATACCTCTCCAAGAGGTTTGTAAGTTCCAAGATCTAATACGAAGACCCTACAGGTAAGTATCTCTAACCCTTTATCTCTCTCGTGATGTGCTTCCCCTGTGATGTGTTATATGTTGTTTAGGCCTCTTGGAATGACCTCAGATTCTCCCGTAAGGTTCAAGATACCAGGAGACCACCTCTGTTGTGACCTTCTATTTGTATCATCATTCTTCTAAATTACTTCTCTTTGATTTCATTGTTGTATGTTGTGCCTTACGGACATAGCATCATGGTTGGTGACCTGGGGGCACCCTCCTACGTAACTGTCCCTAAGTCACTTGTTTCTCCTCTCTTATTTATTATTTCTCTTCCTCTAGTGTTTCCATCTAGCGGATGAATGACGACAAACATTTATACTGATGTGGACCTAGTGTCCCTTTCAAGAGTGTTGGTTAACAAATTTGTCCATATTCTAAAAATGTTTTATTCTGACTCTATACCCTTCTTTAAAGAATAAATGAGTTAAGCAACAAATGGGTGAACTTTTTAAATTAGTTCCCCTCTAAATTTATGTATAGCTCCCTTTAAGATTTCCAATGAATTCAATCTATTCAACTATCCAAATACACTTTTAACTAGAAAGTGCCTAAGGCAAACTAACATTCATACATAACTATGTTATGAATGCGGTAAATTTCTGTAATAACAATGAGTAATAGAATGCACAGATTCTATTTTCAATACATTAAAATACATAAACACATACATATACATTTACTGAACCAATAAATAATAGAACACATATAACGAGTTGTCCAATAAAAGAGCAATTACCAGATGAAAGGAGATTGCACACAGAAAATCCAATTTCAAACACTCAGACGCACAAATCTAAGTAAACAATAACTATTTCTTCTTTTCATTCACAGATGAAAAATTTATCAGATAATCATCATATACTGTAAAACCATAAAATAGTTCAACCAAAAAATTCTCTTCTTGTTTTTCTCTCTATCTCTATATCTCCTTTATGAAAGACTTAAAAAACCTATATATATGAATGCCCTAATCATATCATCAAGTAAACCAAACCTAGAGTTAAAGTAACTCTGACCCATATGGGATTTAGTTTATAACAAATTGATTCAAAGATCAATATTATGAAAACAGCATAACTGAGGAACTGAATAAAGGAAAATGAGTGAATAAGATCATGGCTGGGGTAATGGATTTGAGTCTCCAGATTTGCCATCGGTGGTCAGAGAAGCACGTTGAGTCTTCCACTCCTGAAAAGCTGCAACAAACTCCTGAATTCTCGAGAGGTTGGGGATGCCTATGTGTTTCACTCTTGATTTCCAAACTTCTCTCTCCATATTTTCCCAACCTTTTGCTTATATTCTGGGAGTGTGTCGATACAAAGGTAAAGCAAAGACTCCACCTTAGAATTTTGGGATAAATCTTCAGTTAAGATATTATCACTTTTTTTGACAAAGTTGATTTTATCCACGAAGGTTTGAATCACTGTATTGATGTTCTCCTCCAGCTCCCCATCATCTTTTATATATTTGACATCAATACATTGTAAGTCACGCTGTAGCGATTGAGTGAACTCAGTTATCTCCTTAATCAATTTTGTAAGTTCAAAACGCCCCTACCGTGATATGGAATTTCTCCATTCAATATTTTTTTTATTCACATATAATAGATCTTCATCCAAACCAGTTAGGCTCTTTTCTGTTAGAAACTTCGCTACTCCATATTTTTGAACTTCATCAATTTGATTCATTACATTTACCCATTTACCTTCATCTTTCACCCAAGCAGTAACCTGTGCCTTAAGGTCTTCAATGGTGGCAGCAGTCAAATCGTATATATTCTTAAGTTCACAAATGTATTCAGTCCCCTTTTGTACAATGCAGTCCAACCAATCGTCGAATATCTTAGCCACCATCTTGTTTCTGTGAACCTAATCCAACATCTTCTGGTTAACTGGTGACTTAGGATCGAAAGACAAGGAGAGTTGTGAAACTGGCTGCAGGCTAGGTTTATGGATAGCATCGATGTACTCTACCATTGAACGCAGAGTCTGCTTCAATTCCCTTTTGTACTTTTCATCCTTCCAACTCTGACTAACTATCCTCTTGGTGGATGCTTCAAGATGATGAACATCTGTAGCTCTTGAAGCAGCGCCAAGATCCACTCTTTCAACAGTGAAATCCTGCACAGTTGGGTCCTGTACTTCTTCTTCAGTCACTGGTTTGGCTATCTCAGCACTCCAGTTTCCAGTATTTGGATCAATGCTTACTCTGGATGTCATCTTTAGCTTCTTAGACTTGGGTTTTTTCCCTAAACATTTGCTCACCATGTCCTCTAAAGGGACAAAAAAAGGAATTATTTTTCTCTTGTTAGTAATAGAACTCTCCAGCCACTTGGGTGCAAGGGCTAAGGTTTCCTTTTCAAGGTTCAATCCATCAAAGGAGACATTAGAAATCGTTAATAGTTTAGAGGTCCTAGAACAACCTCTGACTGTGGCCTAGTATTAACTTCCTCTGTTCTGTGTGGACTAGATTCCTTATCACCCATGGGTTCTCCTAAATCCTCCTCTGAATTCAGATCCACAACTATTCTTTCAAAAACCTGTTTCTTTCTCTTACTTTGGGTTCTCAACCTAGTAGCACGAGGGGCTAGAATAGTTGTGAGGGCTCTTCTAGATTTCTTAGTAGCAGGACTCCTTCCAGTTAATGACTTGGAAGTACTTGCATCACAGATAGCAATAGGTCGATTAGAAGAGCTTATGGGGAATGATGATTCAATCATTGACGTGAATTGTTGGGCATTTTTATTCTGGATCTCTTCTTGTTTATTTTCCCTTAACCATTTCTCAGTTCTCCTTATCACTGGGAGAGTTTTAACCTCAATCCTATCTTCCTCCTTTTTGCTCCAGTCAATTTCTGGAATAGGTAATTGCTCTATTTGTTCAAACTGCAGGTCAATCACCTGTTCCTCATCATCAATAACTCTAGAAATATCCATATTTAAATTAAGAGTAATTATCTATCCTAGAGAGAACCTACACCACAGTCTTCTCCTAACCTCAAACTCATCTGAACAGTCTTCCCAGTAATCCTCTAACTTAGGAATGTGCGAAAGCCCTGCTCCAGAATCTAAGTTACCCCTCACAAATCCTTTGCTGTCAAATTGGGACCTGGCAGTGAAGAACTAAAAATTGAACTTTTTAAGGTTCACCTCTAAATTCAAAGCATTAGATTTTGACTGGCACGAGTAATGTCCCAGTTCGATGGGAAAAGAGATACCAAATCCCTTCTTTGTCAAGAACTTCTTATCCACATGTGCTAGCTGTCTACATACCTCTATCAGCATAAGACGGTCGAACACATATCTGGGTAACTTAATAGGTTCACCGTCAAATCCTCCAACTCTAATGTAAGTGAACTTAGAAAATTGAATAAAGAAGCTACCATAAATGCTAATTAACTGCATTGCCTCATCAGACATTCTTTTATTCAGATTACCTGCTAATTCATAAGTCATCCTTCCAGTGAAAACATCACTAACCCTTTTGTAATTTTCATAATAGTTCTGCATCTACAATTGTAAATAATATTCATAAATTTTACTATTTTCTGCTAAAGGTGCATGAGGTAGACCCAACCACTGTCTTGTAGATGCCAGCCAATAAAACAGGTATGAAGACATATAAAAATTTCTCTCCCAAACAATTACTTAGTCCCTGATGCAAACAATCAGCTACAATTTTTGCCCAGTCCAAATATTGCTCTCCTTGGAGGATAACTTGTACAAAAAAGTACATCCAATCTTCCCAATAATACACATGCTAGCTGCCTTTCAGTCTATGCAATAACACTACCATATCCCTCACCTCTTTAATCATGTGATCCCTAGTTAGTGGTCTAGGCAGCCTTGAACCACCCTTCTGAAATTTTAGCAGCCAGTTTCTTGCTATCACACTTTTGTAACTTGCTTTCTTCTCTAAGAAATACCCATAAGAAGAAGTAATGTTGAGGCTAGAATACGTCTCTTTAGGCAGTATTCTCATCATAGACATCAGGGTTTGTCTGTCAACATGAAACAATACATCACCATCTGCATTTCTAATGCATCTGTTTTGGGGTTCATACCTATTCATGCATTCCTGAACCAGTTCTGGGCACTGTACAGCCTTGGGAAAGGCTGCGGCTTCGATTAGACCACTTCCTACTATCTTCTCCATCATAGGAGTTAGCACAGAGCTTCTAGACCTTCCTTTGAATTCTTCCAAATCATATTGTACTAATGAAGTATCCCTGAATTCAGGGTGAGAATAGGTAAGGCTAGGGCCGTGCTCATTTCCCAGACAAGTAGATTTCAAGGCCATACTTGGAGGATATAACCAAAAAGCTTTGAATCTTGAAAATAATGTTAGAAATTCAAAGGGTTTTCTTTCCGGCTTTAAGAAATGGAAAAAACAGGTAGGAAGAAAAGAACTCACCTTCAGGAAAACTAAAATTACCGTGAAATTTGGGCATTCAGACCTTATATCTCCTGCACTATTCTGCTCCGCATCACACAGTATGTTCACTTGCTGAATTTGGCTTGTTCTTTGTTAATAATGGCACTAACCAAACTGAATAATTATTACTCGAAACAATACGTGCCAAAAATGTTTGAAAAGACATGAATTCTAACCTCTTCATTAATAGCAAGTATTATTCACGCGCGATCATGATGTATAATAATTATTTGTAACCTCCACCAAATTAGAACTTTCTATTTCATAAATGAGTTTTGAACAAAATTTCCTTTAACTTTCCCGCTAAATTTGACTTAGAGAGCCTTGAGAAGTGGTAAGGTTGAAATCATCAAACCAGTGAACTTTGAACCATTGAACCTTGGGAACGTGGTTCAAAGTTCAAGTTCAAAGATATGAGAACTGCATAGACCGACTAACAACACATGACTTGTAAAAAGACTTAAATGATGAAAAAGCACACCATTGAACCTTGAACCATAAACTTTTAGGAGGTTCAAGTGGGAGGTTCACCGACATATAAAACTGAACAAAGAACCAGGTAATGTGACTCATTACAAAGCACCGTGTGTTGAACTTTGAACCTTGAACCTTTAGGACCATTAACAAAAAAAAGGTTCAAGTTCAACACGAAAACTCAAAAATGTTTAATTACATGGAACAAAACAGCTCGTCTTTTTGAGAGACTTTGAACATATCGAACCATTTGAACTTTGAACTTTGAGAATGGTTTAGGTTCAAAGGTTCAAACCTTAAGTAACTTCACACACAAAGATGATAAATGGGTAAATTTCAAGGATCAAGAGCCGATTTAAGAAACAAAGGTATGACCAATAATACAACATAGCAAATCGACTCTTGTTTAGGAAATATTACCAATAGATAAATAAGGGCGACTCAAAAGGTAACAGAGAGCAATCAAAAAATGGACTTAGTTCCTAATATGACGATGGGGTTGTATATCTTATTTGATGCTTGGCTAGTGGAAGCACTCGTGCTTTTCACGTAGTGAATTTGATGATGTTTCTGTCGCATTTACAAACCTTAACAATACTGCTGCTCTATGTACCTTTGTTTGTCTTTGAATCTAGCCTTGGTGGTACTCGATTCAGAGAGCTTTGTGATATATCCCTATGGTTATCCTTGAACTCCAAATTCATTGTATAACCTTGTCTCTTTGTGTGGTTAATCATATGCATTGATGTTGTTGTTCATCATGATCTTGTAGAAACTAACATGTTTCTTGTAGGGATGTGTTTATGGGAACATTTGGCGATTGTAAAGTACATGTCCCCTCCAGGGAGCATGGGCTTTGCAAAATTTGGTGTTCCCTTGTGTGTTTTCACCTTAACATGCTTGATATCAATAACTGACATCAACCACCTTAAGGTGGGGGCATATAAGGTAAGCTCTCTATTATAGATGTTAGCAATGTGTTTGACCTCACACGCAAAGACATGCACCTCAGGGTGGTGCATCATGCATCCTAAGTTTGTTTGCAATCAATCAATCAATTATGTAAGCCCTCCACAGAGGTGGGATATCAAGCATATCCTTTTTCTTAAGCCCTCTGTGAAGGTGGGGATGGTGTATTTCTCGGAGCAGATTGGATCATCCTATCATTTTTAAAAGTCCTTTGTAGAGGTGGGGAGTGGTTTTGTGACTAACTCAACCCTTAAGCATGTCTTCAGCGATTGTTGTGGTGAAACCCAATCATCTGTGTGTGCCTGTAATGTGCCTGAGATGGTGTTGGACCTAGAAATAGGTATACTCCATCGCTTGTCTACTGTGTTTTCTCCATGTCTTCAATTGTGTATGTTTTGGAGTGCTTGTTTTGTATGGCATGTTTATTTCCCCATATGCAGAGACCAGCACCCTTAGGTAGTGCCTCCTACATTTTTGGGAGGTTTTGCATGTCTTGCGTGTGTGTTTCCCCATATATACAGAGACCTGTGCCCTAGGGTAGTGCATCCTGTATTATGGGAGGTTTATTTACTTTCTAGTACTTGCATTTGCATTTCATATATATGAGAAAAAGAAAAGAAAAGCTATCATTTCTATCTTTCATGCATTAATGTGTCTTCTATGCATTGACTATCTTCTCTGTGTTCTGTGTGACTGTAACTGTCTTCTCCATGTTTTACATGCCTGTTACTATTTTCCATGTGATTGGCGTGTCTTCTTCGTGCTTGATGTGTTTGTTGTGTTTGTGATGTTACTTTAATTCATGTATTGTCCTCACATTTATACATACATTAAAGTGGGGGCTAAATGTAACATCATAAAATGTCCCCTTAGGGGCTTTTCCCTCATAAGGTTTAGCTCCCAGGTCTTTAGTGTGTATTTAGGACATCTTAGTTCATATTTTGGCATCCCGATGGAATGAGACCTGGGTTTCATGGCAAATTGGACCTAGGTGGACCCCTTGAGCTGTACCCTGCCCAAAATAGGGGGGAGGACTTGGATGCCCACACCCTAGTCTTGCCCTATTTTGGGGCAGCCCTAATTTCTAGGTGTCAGTTTATGACCATTAGTTGGTTCTTTTGTCGACATGGTAAAGTTTGATTTTTAAAATCTTGGTGAGAATGCTTGTAGTTGCATATAAAAGCATGTTTAGGCATTCGTTTGTAAACTAGAGAATTACTAGATGATCATTGTGAACTCCAGGCATTCTCAAGGTGATTCAAGGCTTCTATTGTGTTACAAGAGTAGACTTGTATGTTTTGTGTGTTGTTATTTGTAGATTTGGGCATCAATTTCCTCATGGCATGAAGAGCATCTTCCTCCATGAGAGCTTCACTACAAGGTGACATAATATTGTGTTTTCATCATGGATCCCTTTGGTTTTTGCCACTACCTCACAAGGGCACACACTCTTTGTCTGACAACAGTGTTCGGAGACTTAAGTGTCCTCCGGGGCTTGACTGAGGCAAGCCTCTAAACACCATAACCCCCAAACCAAGTCTTGTGATTGCAGGTTATAGGTGTCACATCCTAAAAAGGTGGAGTTGCAGGAAGGCTTGGCAGGCATCGGGGATTTAGGATCTGAAGAAAAGTTAGACACAGGAGCACTTCTAGGACTTGGGCGCTCACTCCAGTGTCCTCTACAGATAGATCTCAGGAAATAGAAGTTACAGGGCTTATCAGTGTCGGAAGGAGGTCCAGATTCCCTAAAAAAGTAGGTACCTTAGACTTGGGTGCCCGCTCCAGTGTTGTCGACTATTCCGCTTCGAAACCCCAAAAATAGGTATTTTGTAATTTAGTATTTTACTCCTGTCTACAAGAGCTTTTTTTGTAATTCATTAATTTGTTGTCATATTTGCATAATTAGGGTTTTAATGGTTAATTAGACATAGGATAAGGAAAAATTGATAATTAATTCCCTAATCCAAGTTTCCCTACATCTACAAGTGACCTAGGGTATGATAGTGCTTGCCACTTGACCCTAGATCCTTCAATGTATAGTGGAGAGGCAGATTTAAACATCTAAAATCAAAAGATTAACAAACCCAATTTTCCACCTAAACACCTTCAATGAAGAAAGCCCCTTCCTCCAAGAAGCCCCGTAGATACAAAATCCTTTCTAAATTGAAGAATTTTCTTATCTTCTACTTGAAAACCCATTTAAGCTCAATGACAATGATAGCCTTGTGAATCAAAGTAAATATTCTCTTGTCCTTGATGACCTTTTTGATATTGAACAAGGTCAAATCCAAGTAGATCATTTCCTAGCCTAAAATAAAGATGAAATACTCATGCATCTCATAGAATCAAGGGCTAAATTCCCTACAAACTATAACCTAGACAATTTAAACCACATCATTAGTCAATAATCTCAAAATCAATAGCATGTCTCTAATACCAATGAAATTAACCAAAATAAAGAGCCGAAATACAATTTAAGCATTCCTCTGACCAACAAGGGAAAGATTGCATAGCTTGATCCTTAAAAATAAAATAAACCTATGATCGATTAATTATAACTTTTAACCAAATAACTAGCAAATTTAGTGTTTCAAATGTAGGGCCTTCATCTCCTAAAGATTCATAGTTTCAACAATCCTATCATAAACTAATCCAATCAACAACCAAACTTTATCCTACTATCCTCACCACTTCAAGGTATATTTTTCACTTAGGAGTGGAAAGCTATGGACACTATACAAGGCGTACAAGAGGGGTTTGTTGCAAGTATGGGCCTAACCGATGTTGTCATTGATGATAAGGATTGGATAAGCTATAGGATATTGAGAAAATTAGTCATATCAGGAACAGAGAAGAACAGTGAAGACAGTAAGGTAAAGATCTAAGATAAGATGACTATCAGAGGATACGGTTCAAAGGGTTTGTAGATATATGTCTTAAGGTGATCCAGTAAATATTTCAAAGGTCCACATGGAGATCTGAAGAAGTTATGGCCACTCAAGTAAAACTGGTTTCAGTAGGTGTTCAGAGGTGATAGAGTGACACAGTTAGGTCTGGTGGGATCCGAAAATGCAATATCCTATTCTACAGATTTGGTTGAGTGTTTGGGAAGTCCATGTGAAGTGATAACTCAATTGGTGAGTGGTCTGGAGGTCTGCAAGCATCTATTCCATTGTGACAGTGATGATAGACCGTGTTCTTGAGGTTTCGAATGGAGATAAGGATTTCAATAAACATATGAAGTGTGGATGTTCTTGGTGATTTAGGCTAGCTTGTGGTGGTCTTTGGATCGTGTCCAGTTCATGTTTGTGGTCCGCATTAGAGTTTGAGCTCACAATTGAAGAATAACTTCCAGATGATGGTGTTCTTCCTAAGTTTGGCCGACTGGATGAATTACACATCTTGCAGATGTTCCTGTAGATGTTTACCAACTTAGGTGATTATTCCTAAGTCGATGTCTTGTATAAATAAGGAGTTGTAAAGTCATTTCACAGTGTGTCTTGTGGAGATGAGAGTGTGGTAGTAAGGAAGAGAGCGAAAGGCAGAGCAAAAGTTTTGGGCTTAAATGGAACTGATTCAAGCATGGTGAAGATGCTATTCTCCAGTTCAAGTATGTGATACTTATTATTTTGTAGACAGTATGTCTCTTGTAGGCAGTGGGCCTCTTGTGAGTAGTGTGCTTGGGCAGTGAGCCCTAATTGGCATGTGCCATTTTGTTCTTTCTATTCTTCTAAAAGAGAATACTATCTTAGGTTAATCACCCTATGTTTTTTTCCTTAACCGAGTTTTCCACGTCAAAATCTTGGTTTCTTATGTGTTGATGTGTTTCTACTCTTGGTTTAATGCATTATGTTTCCATGATTGATTTATTAATATGCTACTAAATCACAAAGAGGATTTAAGTGTTTAATTGAAAGAAAGTTTTTGACAACTAATTCACCCCCCTTCTTAGTTGTCTGTCCTAAACCTAACAATTGGTATCAGAGCTATGTTCCTCGAAAAGGAGCTTAACTTCTTGAGGAGATCTAGGATGTCATCCTATAAGAAGGATAGTCCAAAGTTTGATGGAACCAATTTTAATCTTTGGAAAAGTTGCGTGCAATGTCACTTGCAATGTATGGGAATGCAGTACTGGACCATGGCTACAACAAAGTATACGCCTCCTCAGAATGGCCTGAAATCCACAAGTAAAATCACAGATGCTGAAAATAATCTGCGAACTAAAGAAGCCCTTCTAAGTGCCTTGTCTGATTCAAAGCTTACAAATGTTGTTGATCTACAAACTTCTTTTGAGATTTGGGAAAAACTGGAACTTCTGCATGAAGGAGACAAGTATGTTAAATGTGCAAGGCTACAGAGTTTGAAAGGGAAATTTGAAAATCTGAAGATGAGAGAAGATGAAAATATCACTACCTTTATGCCGAGAGTAAATGAGCTTGTTTGTGGCATTAGATGTGCTGGTGGGGTCTTGGATGAAGATGAGATTGTTGGCAAAGTTCTCAGATCCCTTCCCGCTTCTTATAAAATCAAGGTTGCTACCATTAAAGAATTCAGGGCCCATTCAAGTGTCACAAGAGATCAATTGGTTGGTAAATTGGCTACATTTGAAATGACTGAGTTTGCAGATGTCCCTCCCAAGACTGAATCTACATTCAAAGCTAGTTCTTCTATAAAAGGAAAACAAAGGTTTTATCCGGGAGAGAACTCTTCAAGAAAACTATCATGGTATGAAAAAGCAAGAAAAGACCTAGAAGAAGAAGAAGTTGAAACTGCTCAGCTTGAAGCCCTTATTGCAAAAAGATTGCCAAGAGGATCCGGTAAGTATGAAAGGAAATTGGCTTTTAAGTGTTTTAACTACAATAAGATTGGTCATTTTGCCTCAAAGTGTTCGGAAAGATTTTCAAGGCAAAATCCTAACAGATCAAGGTTCCAAAAGAATTGTTACTATGTTCATGAAGAGGATGATAATGAAGGAGTAACAGATGATGAATCAGAGACAAGAAACAAATCTGGAAGTGATTGGGTGTTTATTGCCATCAACTAAGAAGATCCAATGCCCTCTGAATCTGTCAATCATAAAGTTGTAGAAAGAGCTCTGGCTACCTAAGTTGAAAAAAAGGATGAGTGGGTCATTGATAGTGGATGCTCTCACCATATGATAGGTGACAAAAATAAGTTCTTAGATTTGGAAAGATATGAAGGAGGAGTGGTAAAGTTTGGTGATAATTCTGCTGGTAGAATCAGAGGTAGAGGAACTATTTCTTTTGATGGAAAGAACAAAACTGGTAATGTACTGTATGTTGAAGGATTGAAGCACAATCTTCTTAGTGTTGGACAGTTGGTGGACAAAGGTTATGATCTTTGATTCAAGAATGGAAAATGCTAGATCTTTGAAAGTATCGAAACAGAGATTGCATCTGGTACTCAGACAAAAGGTAATATCTTCCATTTAGTTGGTACTTTTAAAAGTTGTCTATTTGTGCAAATTGATCAGAGTTGGCTATGGCATAGGAGGATGTGTCATGTGAATTTTGATAATATCATCAAGATAAGAAACACTCAGGCTGTAAGAGATCTTCCAAAACTGGTGAAACCTACAAATAGCTTGTGCAAAGAATGTCAGTTGGGGAAACAAAGCAGAGTCTCATTCAAAAGCAAGGAACAATCTTCTACCAGATTATTGGACTTAGTTCATACTGATCTATGTGGTCCGACAAGAATAAGGAGTGTGCAAGGTGATACATACTTCATGTTATTAATTGATGACCATTCTCAGATGATGTGGGTTACTTTCTTGAAAGAGAAATCAGAAGCTCTTGAAAAATTCAAAATATTCAAGGCTATGGTAGAGAATGAAACCGGATTAAAATTAAAATGTCTGAGGTCTGATAGAGGTGGAGAATTCACATCCGATGAGTTCATAGAATTCTGTGAAAAACATGGAATAAATAAACAATTATCTGCTCCTAGGACTCCACAACAAAATGGAGTAGTGGAGAGAAAGAACTAGACCATCCAGGAAGTATCTAGGACCATGATGATGGAAGCAAATGTTCCTCAGATCTATTGGAGAGAAGTTGTCAGCACTGCAGTCTATACTCTCAATCGAGTTCAAATCAAAAACAATACCGATAAGACTCCTTATGAACTTTGGTTTGGCATCACTCCTACTGTGAGGTATTTCAGAGTCTTTGGTAGCAAATGTTATATTAAAAGGGATGAAGATCTAGGCAAGTTTGACGCTAGAAGTGATGAAGGAATATTCTTGGGTTACTCTACTCAAAGCAAAGCATACCGGTGTTATAACAAGAGAGTGAGAAAGATTATAGAAAGTACAAATGTGAAGGTTGATGAAGGAATTGAAAAACCTTCAAGGTTTTATGAATATGATGAAGATGATTAGAATGGTGTTCTGATTCAAGGAGCCCAAGCCCCTTCTGAAATTTAGATTCAAACTAATCCGGTAAATTAGGAAGAAGAGATGAGTTATAATGAGCCTGATCAAGAATTAGAAGTGCAAGAAACTCCCAAAGTTCCCAAGTATGTAAGAATGAACCACTCTGAAGATCAGATCATAGGTGATAAAAGCAAAGGTGTACAAATGAGAAGGAGGATTGCTCAAGATTCAGATGAATATTGTCTGATTTCAAAGATTGAACCTAAGACAGTGAATGAAGCTTACAATGATGAAAACTGGACTAAAGCAATGGAGGAAGAGTTGATGCAAATTGAGAAAAATCACACTTGGGATATTGTTCCCAGACCTAGAAACAAGAATGTGATTGGAACCAAATGGGTCTTCTAGAACAAACTGAATGAAGTTGGTGAAGTAATCAGAAATAAAGCCAGATTGGTCTACAAGGGTTACTCTCAAATAGAAGGAGTTGATTTTGAAGAAACTTTTGCTCCAGTGGTAAGAATTGAACCAGTCAGATTATTTCTTACTTTTGCTGCCTTCAAGGATTTCAAAGTATATTAGATGGATGTCAAGTCTGCCTTTCTGAATGGTGACTTGGAAGAAGAAGTATACATTGAGCAACCGGATGGATTTCAATTGTCTAATCATGGTGATATGGTCTGCAAGTTGAAGAAAGCACTGTATGGACTAAAGCAAGCCCGAAGAGCCTAGTATGAAAGATTGGATAAGCATCTTCTGAAGATTGGTTTCAACAAAGGTACTGCTGACAGTAATTTGTACTTCAAAATTGATCATGAAAATATCTTGATTGTTGAAGTATTTGTTGATGACATAATTTTTGGAGGAAGAGATAATCTGTGTAAAACTTTTGCAAATCAAATGAAAAGTGAATTTGAGATGTCCATACTTGGGAAAATGAATTTCTTCTTGGGTCTACAAATCACTCAAACAAAGAAAGGAATCTTCATTTCTCAGACCAAATATGTGAAAGAAATGTTGAACAAATTTGGGATGGAAGAGTCAAAACCAATGAGTACTCCCATGGAAACTGGATGTAAATTGAGCAAAGATGATGACTCTCCTAAGACTGATCAGAAAAAGTACAAGTCAATGATTGGAGGATTGTTGTATCTCACCCAAACTAGACCTAATATTATGAATGTTGTTGGTCTTGTTGCTAGATTCCAAGCTGATCCTAGAGAATCTCAAGTCATGGCTATCAAAAGGATTTTTAGGTATCTAAAAGGGATAGTTGAGTATGGTTTGTGGTATCCTAGAGATCACAATTTCTCTCTTCATGCATATACAGATGCGGATTGGGCAAGAGATGTGGATGACCGGAAGAGTACCAGTGGTGGAGCATTATTTTTGGGGAAGAGATTGGTTTCTTGGCTGAGAAAGAAACAAGAGGCAATATCTCTATCCACTTCAAAAGCAAAATATATTGCAGCAGCAGGTAGTTGCACTCAAGTTTTGTGGATGAAGCAAATGCTAAGAGACATAAGAGTAGAATGTGAGGAGCCTATCACAATCTTCTATGATAATTCAAGTATAATAAATATATCTAAGAATCCGATGTTGCATTCAAAGACCAAGCACATATCTATCAAGTGTCACTTTTTGAGAGAGCAAGTGAACAAGAATGAAGTCAGATTGGAGTTTGTGCCTTCTAAGGATTAGATTGCAGATATCCTTACTAAACCTCTACCTAAGGATTCTTTTGAGTATCTCAGGGAGATGTTAGGGGTTATTACCCCTCCGATGATGAACTAAGGTGCACTGATGTGCATCAGTCCAGTGGATATCATAGTCATATCTTGTGGTCTGGATTGATGATGGGGAGTTGCTACTTAGTGGGAGTAGCTGGTATGATTTTGAAGTGGTGGAATTGCAAGTATGTGCCCTTTTCCATTGATGTCAAAGGGGGAGAGAAGACATGTGAAAAATAAGTGATTTCTAATCAAAGGGGGAGCAGGAAAGAAAGAGAAGACATGTGAATGGTTGTTGATGATAGGGGAAGTTGTGACAATAAAGAAAAGTTCTTGTCTTGATGGTCAAAATAATTTTTCACATCATATGTTGCCATCAATGACAAAGGGGGAGATTGTTGCAAGTATGGGCCTAACTGGTGTTGTCATTGATGTCAACATACTCCTATTGCATTTATGATAAGGATTGGATGAGCTATAGGATATTGAGAAAATTAGTCATATCAGGAACAGAGAAGAACAATGAAGACAATAAGGTAAAGATCCAGGATAAGATGACTATCAGAGGATGTGGTTCAAAGGGTTTGTAGATATATGTCTTAAGGTGATCCAAGAAAGATTTCAGAGGTCCACATGAAGATCTAAAGAAGTTATGGCCACTCAAGTAAAACCAGTTTTGGTAGGTGTTCAGAGGTGACAGAGTGACATAGTTAGGTCTGGTGGGATCCGAAAATGCAATATCCTATTCTGTGGATTTGGTGGAGTGTTTGGGAAGTCCATGTGAAGTGATAACTCAATTGGTGAGTGGTCTAGAGGTCCGCAAGCATCTATTCCATTGTGATAGTGATGACAGACTATGTTCTTAAGGTTCTAGATGAAGGAGATAAGGATTTTAGTAAACAAATGAAGTGTGGATGTTCTTGGTGATTCAAGATAGCTTGTGGTGGTCTTTGGATCGTGTCCAATTCATGTTGGTGGTCTACATTAGAGTTTGATCTTGCAAATGAAGAATAACTTCTGGATGATGGTGTTCTTCCTAAGTTTGGCTGACCGGATGAATTACACATCTTGCAGATGTTCCTGTAGATGTTTGCCGACTTAGATGATTATTCCTAAGTTGATGTCTTGTATAAATAAGGAGTTGTAAAGTCATTTCATAGTGTGTCTTCTGGAAATGAGAGTGTGGTAGCAAGGAAGAGAGTGAAAGGCAAAGTAGAAGTTTTAGGCTTAAATGGAACTAATTGAAGCATGGTGAAGATGCTACTCTCCAGTTCAAGTATGTGATACTTATTATTTTGTAGATAGTGTGTCTCTTGTAGGCAGTGGGCCTCTTGTGAGCAGTGTGCTCGGGCAGTGAGCCCTAATTGGCATGTGCCATTTTGTTCTTTCTATTCTTCTATCAGAGAATACTATCTTGGGTTAATCACCTCATGGTTTTTCCCTTAACCAGGTTTTCCACGTCAAAATCTTGGTGTCTTATGTGTTGATGTGTTTCTGCTCTTGGTTTAATGCATTATGTTTCCATGATTGATTTATTAATATGTTGCTAAATCACAAAGAGGATTTAAGTGTTTAATTGAAAGAAAGTTTTTGACAACTGATTCACCCCCCTTTTTAGTTGTCTGTCCTGAATCTAATAGGGTTGATAACAAGAAATATAAATTTGAGGAGTGTTTTCCTTTTCCTTTTGATAAAGCTATGTTATAGATCCCTTTTACCCCTCATTTTAAACCACTCAAATTTGAAAAATACAAAAGAAAAGATGATCCTAGGGAATGTGTGAAGGGATTTTTATGGCATGCCAAGAAGTAGCTTATAGTGACAACTATATAATTAGATTATCCCCTTAAAGATTAGGAGGTGAATCCCTAGAATGGTTATTGTATTTCCCTAAGGGATCTATCACGACATTCCTTGATTTAGTAGAAAGGTTTGTAAAACATTTCTCATATAATGTTAAACATGAGTTGACCATTATGGATTTATACAACACCAAATAATAGAATGGAGAAATATTACCTTCATTTAGTCAAAGATGGTGAAGATTGGCTAGAAGATTCCCTTGGCTAGTTCCTAAGAAATAATTGGTTAATATCTTCACAACCAACCTAAACCAAGAGATAGATTTTCACTTACAAGTGCATTGTGTAACCATCTTTGATGAGATCATAGAAAAAGGAGTACAAATTGAAAAATCTCTCATTACTAAAGGACTTGTCAAAATCTTTCCTAACTATTCACAAAATTAAGCACAATTGGAAAAACCCAAGTTCTTTAGTAAGAATAAGATTGTGGTTGGCAATGGATTCATTGATTCAAAACATATCCAAGCCGTCCAAAACTCTTCCAGCATTACCATCCCTAGATGAAAAGTTAAACAAGAAGAAAAATGAAGACAATATACCCCTTTGGGAGAACCTCTAGAAACTATCTTTCACAAGCTAGTTAATGCCAACATGGTCATTTTTCCACAAACAAAGGCTTTTGATGATAGTTAACCCAAACTTGCATGCTATCAAGAAGGTGAATGTTGTAAGTTTCATAAAATTAAGGGATATTCCAACATCGATGCATGAAATTAAAGAATTATGTTCAAGATTTAATTGATAAGGGAAATATTGAGCTTGAAGGAAGCACATCCTCATGAAAAATTAGAAGATGGGAATATGTCAAATTCTTTTTCCAAAGCATGAGAAACCTCAGTCCTAACCAATTCAAGGTCAAAATAACCATGCTAATAATGTCAATCTCAAAAAGATGTCCCACTCATATGATTTAGTCATTAGTCATGTTGAACATATAGACAATTGTGTCATCACCATCAAACTAAAGGCCCTATATTGTGCTAGCACAACTAGGCATGGTAAACTCACCATCCAAGGACCTCACCCATTGATTCCCTAAGTACAATAAAATCTTACTGAGAAACTCAGAAAAACTCTTGCCCAAATCTCTATTTTAGATCTTAAAACATCATCTGTCCATAAGGATGTCTTGTATAATGTCCTCCAAGAAATACAAGTTCCTAATGACATTGACCCTATTGGTGCCTGCATGAATATTCAGGTTTCAAGCAATTAATTTTGCAGGCACCTTCCCAAAAAATTTAAAAAAGTTCTAAGTCAGGGTTTCTGTCACCTTGATATTCTTGTGGTGGGTCCTATTTCATATATGACCTGATCTTCTGCCTAGGGGGTGATATTTCAAATATCTATCATCTTAGTGAAGATCACCCTGATGTCGCGATATCACCCCGATGTTGCTTTATCACCTCACAATCACTTGATCTGCGAAGTGCCTGTCTAATGGCTTCATCATTTTCCATGGGGGGGTCATGTTTCAAATATCATCTCATCTTACAGGATCACCCTGAGGTGCAGACGTCAATTTTACGTGAGGGTTGATATCTTCCTGTTAGTCTGACTTCATATTTCTTACGAAGGGTCATATTCTCAAGCATCAGTCATCTTACGAATATCACCCTGCCACCGAATATCACCCTTTGCAATATGATGATGACATCATTAGGATCCGGTGGGATGCATCATGTGGTCTCTGACATGATATTATCAACAGATATGTGGGGGTCCCGCTGATCACCTATGAGGACATGAGTAAATATGGAAGGATCATCAGTGAGGTATTTGGTATGAATATGATGAGGAGGATCTTCCTCTGATGCATCAGGTTTCACCGATGAGTGTGGTCGGCCAAGTGATATTTTTTGCAGGGTGATATTTTTCATATCGGGTGATATTCTGATGGACGTGATATTTCATATCAGAGCGATATGAAATATCAGGGTGATATTGCATATCAAGGATGTCATGCAGGAGGTTCACCGATGGCGCGGGTCATGATGATGGGGTCCTGGCGGATGGTTCATTGGTCGTGCAAGGTAAAATTGCACAACATCATATGTGCTCATGACCTAGTTTATAAAGTATTGAGGAGGTCACTGTGGGGTGAATGTGGGATAATTAGTTCCCACATGATTTAAAAAAGTCAGGTCATGCATCTTGGCAAGAAAATTTCAAAGCACACAGTCTACTACATTCCCAAGGCCGTGGGTTGGTATGCCTTTAATAGTAGATGTTACAGGGTATGGATGAAGGCATGGACGAATCAAGTACCCGATTGAAGTTGTAAATCCCCAGGTGGCGGCACAGGGCTTGAGTTCAACCACCCTGTCTCCTCCTTTACCTGTTGCATTCAATGTTGAGCACCATTTCTCATGATGCACTGTATCTGGTAAATTTTGAGTTGCCATGTGATTAATGCTGAGTACACCTTCCTTGTTGTATATAGAAGATGGTGTTACTCATTTGTTGGTTGTTGAAGACCTAGGCATTTTTGTGTGAATAGCAAAAAATAGGGCATTTCCTTGTTGTTTTATCTCATTTTGGAGTTTATGAGTTGCATTATGAATGTACATTGTAGATTTTTTCAGTTTCATTGTTGTTCTATATGAAAAATGCTCTTATGCATGTGTTTAGCTGCTTGTCTCCATGTGTTGCATGCTTTTCCTTCTTTTGAATCTAGCTGCTATGGGTTTCTCAAGTTCTAGGGTATGGATTTCTGTATCACATGCTTCATCTCTAACTTCCATTCAAGGAGTGGATTAAATTGTTTTAGGTGAAGTATGGAGAGGGTTGTGTGTCATTTTGGATATATGTAAGTAGAGGCAACTAAATACCTATTCTTGGGTGATGTTTGTAAGGCAAGTATCAATCTAACCCCTTGAAACTTGAATCCAAAATGCAATCCATTCTCTTGTATATGTCTAGTTGACTCCTTGCCCTGAGATAGGCACTAGTCTCCTCCTAGGTTAGTAGTTATGATCCAAAACCCCTTATCTTGCATCCAAAACATAAAATCCATCTTTTCATATCTTCCATCCTGTTAGTTTGTAGGAGTAGGATTAGAACCCTTGCATACTCTCATCCACAACTAGATAAATATGTCCAAGAATGTTGCCAACCTTGTGATGTATCATGCACATCTTGGTCCACACATGAGAGTATTCTGCCTGTTGTTATCAAGCTAAATCTTTTTGTCATTGGGCTAGTCAATGTTACATCTTTAGCTATAGGGATACCCCCTTGGTGTGGTAGAACTAGAAGTGAAGGGGAGGCAGCTCATGTAACCTCCTGTATTTGTTGGTTGAATCTACCTGTGCATTGGAGCTGGCAAACTCACTGCTGATTTGGGAACCAACAAAATGGCGACTCTACTAGGGAGGTGATGTAAAGTGGTATCTTGTGGCCCATCTGAGTCACTAACAATAAGGTGCTCTGCTAGTGGAATGAACTCAGAAAAATATTTGATGAGCTTTCAGTTGTTTGAAAATTTTATCCTCTTTAGAGAGGTGGTGACTCTGCAAATAAGATTTAAGTGTACATGAAAGGTTGATGTATGTTGTGATAAAAGAATGTTTTGTTCATGGTTTCAGCATCTAGATGAGAAAAGGTACCTAGCTCCTTCCCATTTATACTTGTTGTTTTATTGCATAAGCTAAATGCCAAGGGGAAGCCTTAGGTCTTAGGCAAATATATGATGTCTAAGAGTGAAATTTATATGAATCCAAATGTGTATTCACCCATACTCAGTCAAGAGGGGGATGAAATGTTGTGTAAAAGAATGGAAGAGATAAAAAAATAGGTTGATATCCTTAGAGGCTTGGCAAGCTCAGTTAAATAATAGTAACCCTGTTGTGTCTGCCAACCGGAATGCTAAACCTCTTGTCAGCCCTTTTGATCCTTTATATGACCAACTAGATTTGTCATGGGTTGATTATGAAGTTGAAAGTATGCCTACTCAAATCTACAATTAGATGCCTAGATTTAGTGGACATAGTGTGTGTGATGGTGGTACACATCCAAAATTTTCATAGCTTCATGGAGAAACATTCATTTAGAGATGAGGATATGTGGATGAGATTTTTTCTTAGATCCTTTGGTGCTAGAGCTAGAGATTGGTATTTGAGCTTTCCAAAGAGATCCTTTGCCTGTTGGGATGAACTTGTTGACTATTTTAGAGAAGAATTTGCAAGAGAACCTGCTGATCTTGTTGCAAAATTAATGGAAATCAGAAAACAAGATGAAGAGCCCTGTACTGTTTTCAGTCATAGATTTGCAGTAGCCCTTTCACAAATCCCTGAAGACTTCAGACCTGATATTTCACCCTGCATTGGCATATATTTTGAAGGTTTTGAGGAGGGCTCTAGTGCATTGTTGAGGGAATTCAAGATAATAAGTATGCAGATGGCATACAAGTTTTTAGAAAGTATAGAAAAAATGAGAAATGAGCACATGCTGAATTCCCTGTCCACAGGTTTTGGTGTGAATAACAGTTGTGTAGCTGCAAATGACCAAATGATATTGGCATCATGTGAAGATAAAGATGAAAATGAAAACATACCAGTTGAGGATGCCAATGAAAGGATCAATGATGACTCTCATTGCAAGGTTGAGGTGTCTGGTTCTGAAAATAATGATGAGGTTATGGATAGCAATGAATACTTGTTTGAGTGGATTTGTGGAGATAATTGTGAGTATTGTGCACAAGATAGAGAAGAAATAAGCAAACAGAGGAGTAATCCCATGTTTGAATCACTGCCTTTTATTTAGACACATGGAGATGATGAAGAGCAATCAGGGATTGAAACAAGTAGTGGTGCTGAGCATGATTGTTCTTTGTTTGATTTTAGTTTTTCTTATGGTACACATGTTGATACTCCTTCACACAAGGAATTCATTGGTAATGAAAATGCATGTTCTGCTGCCCATGAACTAGTGGCATACCATAATGAAGCTGAAACACTTTGATCAATCCTTTTTGACACATATAGTGATGAGGATTTGTTTGAGTATGGTAAAGGTCATAGCATTGTTGTTGATATGGATTCTATTTTTCATCTCGATGAAGGAGAAACCAACATACATCATGAAGGTTATTGTAGAGAGGTGCTAGAGCCTGATCCTTTCTAGGTTGGCGCAACTGATGATTGTGTGCATGATGTGCACAATTGTGAATTTGAAATCTTTTTCTTTGATATGCTAGCTTATGATACAATGAGGCCTGATGCTCCTAGCTACATGGTGGACTTTGAATGCTTTCAGTTTTTAGTCCAGCTGGGAGATAATTTTACAATGCATGTTGCTAATACAGATGATGATAAGTGCTATATGCCATTTGGGATTGCATTGTTTGATAAATATGACATTCACATGTTGCTTGATGCTGATGGTTGTTTGCATAAGGTTCATAGTGACAACCTAAATAAGATGGTTGAATATGCAAATGACAAGGGTTGTTTGTGGATGAGTCATGGCAGCATCTTCAGGCTTGATCCAGTGATATCAGATGAAAATAGGGTATTTGACAAAGGGAGATACAAGTTTTTCCTTTCTGGGTGGCCCTGGGCCACCAAGTGTGATCTGTGATGTAGGTCAGTGCAGCTTCATGACTCCGTGCCCAATGGATAAGGGGCCGGTTTGCATCCCAGAGATCTACGGTTCTCACCATGCCTGCATGAATATTCAGGTTTCAAGCAATTAATTTTGTAGGCACCTTCCCAAAAAATCCAAAAAAGTTCTAAGTTAGGGTTTCTGTCACCCTGATATTCTTGTGGGGGGTCATATTTCATATATGACCTGATCTTTCGCCCAGGGGGTGATATTTCAAATATTTGTCATCTTAGTGAAGATCACCCTGATGTCGCGATATCACCCCGATGTTGGTTTGTCACCTCACAATCACTTGATCCGTGAAGTGCCTATCTAACGGCTTCATCAGGGGGTCACGTTTCAAATATCACCTCATCTTACAGGATCACCCTAAGGTGCGGATGTCAATTTTACATGAGGGTTGATATCTACCTATCAGTCTGACTTCATATTTCTTGCAGAGGGTCATATTCACAATCATCAGTCATGTTACGAATATCACCCCTGTCGTCGAATATCACCCTTTATAATATGACAATGACGTCATCAGGATCTGGTGGGATGCATCATGTGGTCTCCGGCATGATATTATCAACAAATATGTGGGGGTCCTACCAATCACCTATGAGGACATGAGTAAGAACAGAAGGATCATCAGTGAGGTATTTGGTATGAATATGATGAGGAGGATCTTCCTCCGATGCATTAGGTTGCACTGATGAGTGTGGTCGGCCAGGTGATATTTTCTGCAGGGTGATATTTTTCATATCAGGTGATATTCCCATGGAGGTGATATTTCATATCAGGGTGATATGAAATATTGGGGTGATATTACATATCAAGGATATCATGCAGGAGGTTCACCGATGGCACAGGTCATAATGATGGGGTCTTGGCAGATGGTTCATTGGTCGCACAAGGTAAAATTGCGTGACATCATATGTGCTCATGACCTAGTTTATAAAGTATTGAGGAGGTTGCTATGGGGTGAATGTGGAATAATTAGTTCCCACATGATTTGAAAAAGTCAGGTCATGCATCTTAGCAAGAAAATTTCAAAGCGCACAGTCTACTGTATTTCCAAGGCCGTGGGTTGGCATGCCTTTAATGGTGGATGTTATAGGGTATGGGTGAAGGCATGGATGGATCAAGTACCCAATTGAAGTTGTAAATCCCTAGGTGGCAGCACAAGGCTCAAGTTCAACCACCCTGTCTCCTCCTTTACCTGCTGCATTCAATGTTGAGAGCCATTTCTCATGATGCACTGTATCTGGTGAATTTTGAATTGTCATGTGATTAATGCTGAGTACACCTTCCTTGCTGTATATAGTAGATGGTGTTACTCATTTGTTGGTTGTTGAAGACCTGGGAATTTTTGTGTGAATAGCAAAAAATAAGGCATTTCCTTGTTGTTTTATCTCATTTTGGAGTTTATGAGTTGCATTATGAATGTACATTGTAGATATTTTCAGTTTCATTATTGTTCTATATGAAAAATGCTCTTATGCATGTTTCTAACTGCTTGTTTCCATGTGTTGCATGCTTTTCCTTCTTTTGAATCTGGCTGCTAAGGGTTTTTTAGGTTCTAGGGTATGGATTTCTATATCACATGCTTCATCTCTAACTTCCATTCAAGGAGTGGATTAAATTATTTTAGGTGAAGTATGGAGAGGGTTGTGTATCATCCAAGATATATGTAAGTAGAGGCAACTAAATACCTATTCTTGGGTGATGTTTGTAAGGCAAGCATCAATCTAACCCATTGAAACTTGAATCCAAAATGCAATCCATTCTCTTGTATACGTCTAGTTGACTCCTTGCCCTGAGATAGGCACTGGTCTACTCCTGGGTTAGTAGTTATGATCCAAAACCCCTTGTCTTGCATCCAAAACATAAAATCCATCTTTTCATATCTTCCATCCTGTGAGTTTGTAGGAATAGGATTAGAACCCTTGCATACTCTCATCCACAACCAGATAAATATGTCATAGAATGTTGCCAACCTTTTGATGTATCATGCACATCTTGGTCCACACATGAGAGTATTCTGCCTGTTGTTATCAAGCTAAATCTTTTTGTCATTGGGCTAGTCAATGTTACATCTTTAGCTATAGGGATACCCCTCTTGGTGCGGCAACACCAGAAGTGAAGGGGAGGTAGCTCACACAACCTCCTATATCTATTGGCTGAATCTACCTGTGCATTGGAGCTGGCAAACCCTCTGCTGATTTGGGAACCAACAGACCCAACACAATTTCAAGCTCTTGTTGGAAACTTGTCTCTACCCATCAAGTTATCTTCAGCTAAAGTCACATACCTCACTTTGGTTGATCATATAACCTCCCTTTGTATATTGAGGCCTTCATTACCAATCACAATGTGAAGAGGGTACTCATAGAAAATGAATCAAGATTGAATATTTATTCTTTAACACTCATTAAACATGTATCTTAGATATTCTAAGGAAGCACTAGAATCAAATACCATCACAATTAAGACATGACAATATTGAAAGGAAATCAGTGGTTTCTATTCATCTTCCCATCATGGTTGGGCCTATCATGAAATAAACTTTTTCTATGTCATTGATCTTGACCTTCCTTACAATATCCTCCTTGGCCATCATAGATCCATGGTATGCAAGATAACCCATCTAACTTCCACTGGTGTATCAAATTTCCTCACTTAAGAATGGAAGTAACCATCCTTGGTGATCCACAACCCTTTCAGTGTCACTAAATGTTAGAAGGATGATACTGTAAAAAAATTATTTTTGTATTACTAAAAGTGCCCTTGAAGTAGACACTTGCCTACAACATCAAAAACTACAAAATTGTCATCCTACATAGATCTTGATGACCTTCCATCTACATCCAAAATCTGACCATGAAAATGGTGCAGGAGTTGTTAGGGTTAGCCAGCAGAAGATATCAATTAAATGCAAATAAAGATTAAATAGAGGAATGGAAATACATAGAAATAATAACAGTGAGAGACAAGTTTTAACGTGGTTCACCCAAACTCGGGCTACATCCACCAAACAAGGAGTCCAATATTATTATCCAGTAAATCAAACTGATTACAATCAGCAATCCCTGCAACTTAATACTACTGCAAATGCTACAATACAATATATCAAAACCCTAACCCTTAGCCGCTTTTATCAAGCCCTTTTGTTGGTTACAAAAATTAGGGTTTTCTTATGTCGGTCATAAAAATAGGATTTTTTTATGTCGGCCCCCAAAAAAACTTTTCTTGGGGGCTACTGCCCTTGAACCCCAGCGAGGATACATGGCTAGTGCACAGTACTTTCCTGATCAGTCGCCACCTACCAACAATCTCCCACTTGGAGACTGAGCCTGGACGACACCGCTGCGCATGCAACTCCCACTGGAAATAAGCACCCTAGACTCTACTATTCTATTTTTATTATTTTCAGTCTAGAAGACCAATCGAAGCTGAAGAGGAGCTCAGCTTCTCCCTTGTCACTGCCTTTGTAAACATATCTGCTAGATTTTCATCTGTATGTATCTTTTCCAACCTTAACTATCCATTATCCAACACCGACCGAATAAAGGGATACCTCAACTGTATGTGTTTGGTCTTTGAATGCAAGGCAAAATTCTTTACAAGATGTATGGCACTCTGACTATCTATATACAAAGAACTGTTAGCCTGTTGTTTACCTAATTCTTCCATGAAAGATTGCAGCCATATCAGCTCCTTGCTTGCCTCTGTTGCAGCTACATATTCTGCCTCTGTGGTGGATAAAGCAACCACCTTTTACAACCTGGAAATCCAACTCACCGATGTTCCACCTACAATAAAGACATAACATGTAGTACTCTGCCTGGTATTAATATCCCTTGCCAAATTTGAGTCTACATAACCTGCTAAATTAGTATTAGAGCCCCAAAACATAAGTGTTTATTAGATGTACCTTTCAAATATCTGAGAATCCATTTTACCGCTTTCCAATGCTCAAATCCGAGATGACTCCTATACCTGCTAACGACTTTGACAGCATGTGCAATATCCGGTCTCGTGCATACCATGGCATACATTAAACTTCCTACAGCTGAAGCATATGGTACCTTAGACATTTTTTCTTCCTCCTCTTGTGTCTTTGGACACATCTCCTTAGTCAATTTCAAATGACTAGGCAAAGGTGTGCTAACAGCTTTTGCATTCTCCATATGGAATCTCTGCAACACTTTTTCAACATAAGTAGCTTGAGATAGAGTCAATTTTCTATTCTTCCTATCTCTGCAAATTTTCATACCAAGGATTTGTTTTGCTGCCCCAAATCCTTCATATCAAATGACTGTAATAACTGATGTTTTAACTCTCTGATGTGATCCATGTTAGACCCAGCTACAAGCATGTCATCAACATATAAACATAAAATAATGTAGCTGTCATTGTCCAACCTCTTAAAATAAACACAATGGTTAGAATTACACCTGCTGTAGCCTTGCTCAGCCATAAAACTATCAAATTTCAAATACCATTGCCGAGGTGCTTGTTTCAGGCCATACAAACTCTTCTTCAATCTGCACACTTATTTCTCCTGACCTTTGACCTCAAATCCTTGTGGTTGTGCCATGTATATCTCCTCCTCCAAATCACCATGGAGAAAGGCAATTTTCACATCTAGCTATTCCAAATGCAAATCTTCAGCAGCCACAATACTTAAAACAGTACGAATAGAAGTTATCTTGACAACCGGAGAAAATATCTCATCAAAATCAATGCCCTATTTCTGTGCAAATCCTTTTACAACTAACCTGGCCTTAAATCTTTTCTTACCTCCATCTTCATCTTTCAGCATGTAAACCCATTTGTTTGGTAAAGCCTTTTTACCTGTAGGTAACTTACATAATTCCCAAGTCTGATTTTTCAGCAAGGAGTCCATTTCTTCTTTCATGGCAAGCACCCATTGAACCTGTGTATTCACCTGCATAGCTTCATCATACCCTTCTGGTTCACTAGCATCTATTAACAAAATAGAATACAAAGAGGGAGAAAACTTTTTAGGAGGTCTACTTAGCCTTGTTGACCGTCTAACATTCACTAGAGTTTGTGGTATTTCTAATTGTTGTTGCGAAGCATGAGGAACCACTGGAACATCACTATTTGGAGTATCATCCAGCACCACATAATCTTTTGCTTTCTTCTCATGCTACTGCAACTGATCTTTGTACAACACCTTCTCATTGAATATGACATCCCTGCTTCTCACAATTTTTTGATTTTCAAAATCCCAAAGCCTATAACCAAATTCATCAATGCCATATCCAACAAAGGTACACTTTTTTATTTTTGCATCCAGCTTGGTTCTATTTTTAAAATCTACATGTGTAAATGCTTCACATCCGAAGGTTTTAAGAAAAGAATAACTCACCTTCTTACTTGTCCATGCTTCCTCTGGAATACCACAGCCCAAAGGAACTGAAGGACCTCTATTAATTAAATATATAGCAGTGTTGACAGCCTTTGCCCACATGTTTAAAGGCAGCCCAACATGCAATCTCACGGTCCTTGCACGCTCCATTATTGTCCTATTCATGCATTCAGCCACTCCATTTTCCTGTGAAGTCCCTGGAACCATTTTCTGCCTATGAATTCCATTAAAGGAACAATAATCCTCAAATTCTTTGCTACAATACTCACCACCATTTTCAGATCTGAGACATTTTAATCTTTTATCTATCTCATTCTCAACCAAGCTTCTCCATTTTTTAAATGTTTCAAAAACATCAGATTTCTGCCTAAGGAAATAAATCCAAACCTTCCTAGTTGCATCATCTATGAATGTAACATAATACTGAGAGCCACCGAGAGAAGATACCTGAGCTGGTCCCCATACATCTGTATGCACAAGCTCCAACTTTTCATTTTTCTTTTGCTTCCCATCCTTGAGAAAACTGACTCTCTTTTGTTTGCCATACACACAACTTTCACAAAAATCCATATTAATACATTTTAGACTTGGTAAAACTTTCTTAGAATGAAGTACCTTCATACCTTTTTCACTCATATGCCCAAGTTTGTTATGCCACAGCGTTGTCTCAGAACCTACAGCAACTGTTTCAGTCTCTTCCTGTGAACCTGCAGCAACTGTTCCTGAACTTGTTTGTTTTTCCTCTGTAACATCTAAAGTAGAAGGAATAGTATGACCTGTACAAAGATAAAGGGTGCCTACTTTCACACCTTTTGCTACTACTAAGGCACCTTTTGAAACCTTCCAATTTTTATCAGTAAATGTAACAATGCAACCTTGTTCAGTTAGCTGCCCTGCTGAAATTAAATTCTTACTGAGCCTTGGAACATGCCTTACCTCTTGTAGTAGCCAATGATTCCCATTCTGCAACTTAATCTTGATTCTTCCCTTTCCAACAATCTGACAGGGTTTGTTATCTCCCAAATAAACCAGCCCAAAATCCCCTTAGACATAATCAAGAAAATAATTTCTAAGGGGCGTAGCATGAAATGAGGCCCCTGAATCTAAAACCCATGAATCATCAGCATTATCTAGGGAAAGAATCAAAGCATCATCTTCAGATTTATTACTTACCACATTTGTTTCCTTATTGCCTTCTTGTTTGTCTCCTTCTTTATTTTTCTGAGACTAGCAATCTTTCTTCAGATGACCTGGTTTCCCACAGTACCAGCAATCTTTCTTCAGATGACTTGGTTTCCCACAGTACCAACAATCCTTCTGTCCTTTGGTTTGGGATCTTTTGTCCCTTGATTTTCCTTGTGACTTCCCATGACCTCCAGAACCTTTTCCTCTCTCCTTTGATCTGCCCCTGCTTTTTGCATTCAAAACACTGCCTGATGTGGATCCACCTAAGCTTTTCTTATGAATTTCCTCACTCAGAATAACACCAATAACATCATCAAATTTCAGGGTATTTGAACCAGAAACAGAGTTACTAACCGCCATTACGAAACTATCCCAACTTTCAGGCAATGAACATAATATCAAGAGAGCTCTAACTTCTTCATCAAATTTTACATTTAAAGAAGTCAATTGTTGACAATTGTATTAAATTCATTTAAATGACCTGTCACAGATCCACCTTCAACCATTTTCAAATTAAACAAACGCTTCATGAGAAATACCTTATTTGAGGTTGAGGGTTTTTCATCCAATTTTTCCAAAACTTTCATTAGACCATCTGTTGTCTTCGCTTCTGTTATATTGAATGCCACCGATGGTGCCAGGCACAACCAAATGGTTCCTAGTGCCTTTCTGTCAAGAAGATTCCAATCCTCATCAGACATTGTTGCTGGTTTCTTGGCTACTCCTTCCAACGGCATCCATAAATCCTTTTGATAGAGGTAATCCTCCATCTGCATCTTCCATAACTGATAGTTCTGCCCATTGAATTTATCAACCTTCAATTTACCCTCATCCGCCATTGCTCCCACTCAACCGTGAGACCTTCCTACAGATGATAATCGAAAACAACCAGCTCTGATACCACTTGTTAGGGTTAGCCGACAAAAGATATCAATTAAATGTAAATAAAGATTAAACAGAGGAATGGAAATACACAGAAATAATAACATTGAGAGACAAGTTTTAACGTGGTTCACCCAAACTCGGGCTACATCCACCAAACAAAGAGTCCAATATTATTATCCAGTAAATCAAACCAATTACAATCAGCAATCCCTGCAACTTAATACCACTGCAAATGCTACAATACAATATATCAAAACCCTAACCCTTAGCCGCTTTTATCAAGCCCTTTTGTCAGTTACAAAAATTAGGGTTTTCTTATGTCAGTCATAAAAATAGGATACATGGCTAGTGTACAGTACTTTCCTAATCAGTCGCCACCTACCAACAGGAGCACCCCTTCGAAATAAAGAATAAGTCTAATTATAGTATGTTTTACTTTATGATGTAATAAGGTCCATGTGACCAATTCTTATGTTTTAAGTCAATCTAGGTTTATGTGCAAGTCTGTTAAAAGTTTGTTATGCTAGTTGTCCTCTCCTAGCCACTTGGAAGTCTCCCAGCCATTGGGAATCAAATCTGTACTACTCATGGGGAGTAGTTATATATGACCTAGCTCAGTTTGTTATAGACATACAGTTGCATAGGAGAAACATAGAGATATTATGTTTTGGAGATCAGACTGAGCATTGTGATACAGTGGGGCTGTGAGATTTGTATGCATTTTTGTTATTGAAATAAAGGAGATCCTATTGTTTCATTTGTCTGATTTTTGATCTATCTGTGTAGTCGATTTTGATTTTGTAGGCGAAATGGATTCATTCATCCATTCCACTGGTTAATTCTCTGAATTGGTGGAATGGTCATGTACAATAGCTTAATTTTCTTTTCTGTTCTTAGGTTCATGCATTTCATGTTTCTGGGATCGATTTGTAGCATGCTATGATTTATCCTAGCATCCTCATGTGCTAGGGTTTGAAGGTTAAATTATGAGTTAAAATTACCCAGGAAATGGTTCGGCCTGATTGCAGTATTTTCTGTGTGAAATTTGTGAAGTTTTGAGGGTTTTGTCAAAATGTACATTTAACGTATATATAGTGTTTATATGTGACATACAATCTATGTGTATATCGCATTTGTATCTGTGCGTATATCACTAAACAGATCGGGTGTTAAAAATGCATGTACAAAGGTGAAACAGTTCGGATATACAATTGATGTGTATATCGCTTTTGCATCCGAGGGTCATTTTATGTGTATCCGTCATTTGCATATCGGGTTTGTATGTTGTGGATTCGGTAAAGGGTCGATATACAATCTCTGTGTATATCTCTATTGTACATCAGGTCATACAAGCTGTGTGTATACACCTTTTGCATACAATTTGTGTGTATACTACAATTGCATGTTTGACATAGGTCCTGCGTATCCATCAATTGCATCTTATAGTTTGCATATACCGAATGTACATTTCAAATCTACATTGAGGGGATATAGGCGAAGTTAATGGTCAACCGCCATCGGAGGGAATATTCCTAGCTATATTCCGTAGATGCATATTTTGTGGTTGTATATTTGGTTGTATGTTCGAACATACATTCCGTAGATACAAAGAAGTCAACGCTAGTCAAACATACATTGAAGGCATCTCCAGAGGAATATTCGGTGTTTGTATATTTTGTTTTGTATGTATCGATTGTATGTATACAATGCATTTATACATTGCTGAAAGATACATCGGACGACCGGTAGCGGAGGCAATAGGAACCAGAGATAAGAGGTCAGCGTTTGTATGTCCTATGTAAAGGAAGCAAAAGATACAAAGGGACCATGGGTTTGGCAGGTAATTGTTTGTATGTTTGCATCGCCGTGACAACGGTCATCAGAGTAGCTCGGTTTGGAGAAGCTAACAAATGAAGTCTTGTCGATAGGCACATAAGCGAATACTCATTGGTGTGAGATGGGTTTCGGAGTGAAAGAATTGTGAGATGTCGATGGATGTTAGTCTGGTCGATAGAGGTATATCGGTAAAACATTCATCAACTCTTGTCGATAGTTGAGAAATATCAAATTCTACCATTAGAGAACGTTTCCAGCTGTGCCTCTGCATCATAGTGGTATCAGAGCAAATGAAGGATCTTCTGGAAAAGATAAGAAGATAGCAAGATGTCAGATGAAGAAGGAACATCAGAGATTCCGGCAAGGATGACCAACGCTGAGTTGGCAGTTCTGGTAAAGAAGCAGATTGCAAAAAGCAAAGCTGTGAAGGCTCAGAATTAGGAATTGAAAGATGAGATAGAGAAGCTGAGGGACAAAGTAGGTTCTGGTAAAGAAGAAGATAGGGAGGAAGAGGAGATCCCTAGGTGGAACGAGGAAGATGTTCCTGCAGACCAGAGACCCTTGATTAATGCCGTCAAATCCATGGAGAGGAGAACCATGGATGTGAAACTGGATTTGCCAATGTTTACAGGAAAGATGGATCCTGATTCGGTGATGGAGTGGATAGACTCCTTAAACAATTTCTTCGAGACAGAGGAGATACTAGAACACCAGAGGGTAAAGATAGCCCAATCAAAAATGAAAGAGGTTGCATTAACTTGGTGGAATTTCATCCAAGATGACAGAGTACAAGAAGGAAAGCATAGAGTTGCTACATGGAAGAAGATGATGGTTTTAGTGAAAGAAGCCTATGTTCCATTGGATTACAGCATCCAATTGCATAAGAGGAAGCAAAATTTGAAGTAGAAGGAGCTAGATGTCAGCTCATATACTGAACAATTCATGAAGCTTTGTGTCAAGACAAAGGTAAAAGAGAGTGAGGAAGAAAAGGTAGCTAGATACCTTAATGGATTGAGGTTCAACATTCAAGAAGATTTGAATCTACATAACCAAGATACAGTTCAGAAATGTTTTTAGTTGGCATTGAAAGTGGAAGAGAAGTTAAAGAGAAGACAAGAATAGAACAATAGGGGAAGAGGAAAACAATAAAGAGGTGGAAGAGGTCCTTTCAAAGGCAGAGGACATGGATTTGGATATCAGGGAGAATCCAGTCATGACAACAGCAAGGGAGATAACAGTCAAAACCAGAGAGGAAGTTACAATCAGCAAGGAAGCTTTAGAGGCAGAAGACCTTTCAGAGGAAGATCTCAGGGCAGAGGATCTATCAGATGTTATAACTGCAATAAAGAAGGCCATATAGCCAGCAAATGTCCAGAAAAGTCAACAAGCTCAACAAGAGAAAGGAGAACGAATCTGATCCAAGAACCTGACAGTCAAAGTGCAACAAGCTCAAATGCTTTCCAAAGTGTGAATGCTCCTAACAATTATGGATATCTAGAGAGTGGAGAATCATTGATGATGAGGAGAACAATGATTACAATGAAGGTACCTGACAAAGAACCCCCACAAAGAAAGTCTCTTTTCAGAACTACATGCAAGGCAGGAGGTAAGGCATGTAATGTTTTAATTGATTCTGGTTCTACTGAAAATTTTGTATCTGATGAAATGGTAACAAAGCTTAAGCTTAGAAGATTGCCTCACCCATCCCCATATAAGGTCTCATGGCTTACCCAAGGTCAGCAAATAGTTATAGAAGAGTAGGCTTGGGTAGAATTTCAGATTGGAGCATATAAAGACAAGTTGCTATTTGACATCACTAAGATGGATGCTTGCCATCTTTTATTTGGAAGACCATGGCAGTATGATTTGTAGGCACGCCATGATGGTGTTAGAAACACCTATACAATCACCAAAGATGGTATGGTGACTGAGTTGATCCCACGGACAGAGAAGGAGGTGAAATCAAAAGGAAAAGAGGTGAAGGTAATGCTGATGGAAGGAAAATAGTTCATGAAAGAAGTAGCAGCAAAAGGTGCAGTTGCATATGCCCTAATTCCATGTCTGACAGTGAATAGAGAACAGTAGCAAGAAGTCAAGAAAGAGAAGACGCAGAGGTTCATAGACCTAGTTGTCCAAGAGTTATTGGATAAGTATAAAGGCATCATCTCTGATGGAATGCCAAGATCCCTACCACTTGTAAGGGATATCAGCCATTGCATAGATCTAATTCCAAGATCTACACTTCCAAACAAGGCAGCATATAAGCTAACTCCAGAATAGAATGCAGAAGTAGCAAGACAAATTAAGGAATTACTAGACACAGGTCTGATTGGCAAAAGTTTAAGCCCATGTGCAGTACCAGCTGTACTAGCACAAAAGAAAGAAGGCACTTGGAGGCTTTGCATAGATTCCAGGGCTATTAATAAGATCACAATCAGGTATAGGTTTCCAATACCTAGGATAGAGGATTTACTTGACTGTTTGGGAGGTGCTAAGTATTTTAGAAAAATAGATCTAAAGAGTGGATATCATCATATCAGAATTAGGCCAGGAGATGAATGGAAAATAGCATTCAAAACTAATGAAGGGTTGTATGAGTGGAAAGTTATGCCTTTTGGTTTGTCTAATGCACCTAGTACTTTTATGAGATTGATGAATGAGGTTTTGAGAGAATTCATGGGCAAGTTTGTCATAGTATATCTAGATGACATTCTGATTTTCAACAACACAAAGGAAGAACATCTCAGACATATAGATTTGGTTCTCAAGAGGTTTCATGAAGAGCAGCTGATAATAAATTTGGACAAGTGTTTGTTCATGCAGGAGGAGATCACATATTTGGGTTTTGTCATTTCCCAAGGCAAGCTACAAATGGATAAGGAGAAGGTAAGTGCCATATTGTCTTGGCCAACTCCAAGGACTATGAATGATGTCAGAAGTTTCCATGGGTTAGCAACCTTCTACGGAAAGTTTATAAGAGGGTTTAGTCATATTTGTGCACCCATGCTTGATACTATAAAAGGAGGACAAAAGTGCAGATTTGCTTGGACTAAGGAAGTAGGTGATTCCTTTGAAACATTGAAGAAGAAAGTGGTACAACAGCTAGTCCTTGCACTTCTAGATTTTAACAAAATTTTTTAGGTAGAATGTGATGCAAGTCACATGGCAATTGGAGCAGTACTCAGCCAAGAAGGTAGGGCAATTGCATTTTTTAGTGAGAAGCTCAATGATACTAAAAAGAGGTATTCATCATATGATTTGGAAATGTATGCTCTAGTCCAGTCCCTCAAGAAGTGGAGGCATTACTTGATGCCAAAAGAATTCATAGTATTCACAGATAATCAGGCTCTAAGTTTTATCAACAGCCAGGAAAAGTTGAACCACAGGCATATGAAATGGGTAGAAACTTTGCAAGCTTTTACTTTCACATTGGAGCATAAGAAAGGAGTCAAGAACAAGGTAGCAGATGCCTTGAGTAGGAGAGCTCTAACAGTCAACCAAATTCAGTTGGAAAGTGTTGGCATTGATTCCTTGAAGACCATGTATGACACTGATGAAGATTTTAGAGAGATATATCAGGTATGCACTTCTTTTGGAGATAAATATCATGCTAAGTTCTCTAAATTTCTGATCCAGGATGGATTGTTGTTCAAAGGTGGATAGTTGTGTATTCCAAGGTGTTCTATGAGGTTGAACATCATAAAAGAGAAGCACTGTGGAGCTATGGCAGGACATTTTGGTTTGGATAAGACTCTTGATCTTGTCAGAAGACATTATTATTGGCCTAAGTTACAATCAGATGTTAGAAAATTTGTAGAGACATGTGTGATATGTCAGAAAGCAAAAGGAAGATCAACTAATGCAGGTTAATATCAGCCTTTACCCATTCCTTCAAGACCATGGGAAAGCATAAGTATGGATTTTGTGTTGGGTTTACCCAGAACCAGAAAAGGATATGATAGTGTTTTTGTTGTAGTGGACATATTCAGCAAAATGGCACATTTCTTGCCATGCAAAACCACTGCTGATGCTTCATATATTGCAGATTTGTTTTTCAAAGAAATAGTAAGAATACATGGATTGCCATTGAGCATAGTGTTAGATAGGGATGTGAAGTTTATTGGTCATTTCTGGAGAACTCTGTGGAAGAAACTTGGAACAAATTTGTCTTTCTCATTCGCATATCATCCTCAAACGGATGGACAGACTGAAGTGGTAAATCGTTCCTTAGGGAATTTGCTCAGATGCTTGACAAGACAACATGGAGAAAAATGGGATAATGTCCTATCATAGGCAGAATTTTCATATAATGATACTGTCAATAGGAGTACAGGGAAATCACCTTTTCAGATAGTGTATGGTATACACCCAAGAGGTATTTTGGAGTTAAGAAACTTGCCTATAGGAGATTCTATTAGTGCAGATGGAGAAGCTTTTGCAGAAGCCATAAAAGAGGTACATGATCAGGTCAAGGACCAACTCCAACACACCACTTTGAAGTATAAGGAGTATGCTGATAAAAAGAAGAAAGATGTACAGTTTGATGTTGGAGATTTGGTATGGGTTCATTTGAAAAAGGATAGACTTCCTAAAGGTAAATATACAAAACTCATGTCGAGGAAGATTGGACCATGTCAGATTTTGACAAAGCATGAACATAATGCTTATGAGATCCAACTCCCTTCAGATCTTGGATTGTCACCTATATTCAATGTATGTGATTTAACTCCATACAAACCTAATCCAGATGCAGAATAGGACACATTCCTAGATACAGTCACTGATGACATTCCTAAACATAATCCACCATAGTTGCAGTAGATTTTAGATTCCAGAGTGATCAAGAAAACAAGGAACAAAGAATATTTGGAATATTTGGTGGCTTGGCAGGGAAAACCTGATTCAGAAGCAGTGTGGATGACTGAAGAACAGATCCACCAACATGGTTCAGACCTACATACTCTCATCTCAAGTGGACTTGAGATTTCTTCTTCTGGGGAGTATGGTGTAGGAGCACCCCTTCGAAATAAAGAATAAGTCTAATTATAGTATGTTTTACTTTATGATGTAATAAGGTCCATGTGACCAATTCTTATGCATTAAGTCAATCTAGGTTTATGTGCAAGTCTGTTAAAAGTTTGTTATGCTAGCTGTCCTCTCCCAGCCACTTGGAAGTCTCCCAGCTGCTGGGAATCAAATATGTACTACTCATGGGGAGCAGTTATATATGACCTAGCTCAGTTTGTTATAGACATACAGTTGCATAGGAGAAACATAGAGATATTGTGTTTTGGAGATTAGACTGAGCATTGTGATACAGTGGGGCTATGAGATTTGTATGCATTTCTATTATTGAAATAAAGGAGATCCTGTTGTTTCATTTGTCTGATTTTTGATCTATCTATGTAGTCAATTTTGATTTTGTAGGTGAAATGGATTCATTCATCCATTCCACCGGTTAATTCTCTGAATCGGTGGAATGGGCATGTACAATAGTTTAGTTTTCTTTTCTGTTCTTAGGTTTGTGCATTTCATGTTTCTGGGATCGATTTGTAGCATGCTTTGATTTATCCTAGCATCCTCATGTGCTAAGGTTTGAAGGTTAAATTCTGAGTTAAAATTACCCAGGAAATGGTTCGGCCAGATCGTAGTATTTTCTGTGTGAAATTTGTGAAGTTTTGAGGGTTTTGTCAAAATGTACATTTGACGTATATACAATGTTTATATGCGACATACAATCTGTGTGTATATCGCATTTGTATCTGTGCGTATATCGCTAAACAGATTGGGTGTTAAAAATGCATGTACAAAGGTGAAACAATTCAGATATACAATTGATTTGTATATCGCTTTTGCATCCGAGTGTCATTTTGTGTGTATCCGTCATTTGCATATCAGGTTCGTATGTTGTGGATTTGGTAAAGGGTCGACATACAATCTCTGTGTATATCGCTATTGTACATTGGGTCATACAAGTTGTGTGTATACACCTTTTGCATATAATTCGTGTGTATACTGTAATTGCATGTTTGATATAGGTCTTGCATATCTATCAATTGCATCTTATAGTTTACATATACCGAATGTACATTTCAAATGTACATTGAGGTGATATAAGCGAAGTCAATGGTCAACCGCCGTCGGAGGGAATATTCCTAGCTATATTCCGCAGATGCATATTTTGTGGTTGTATATTTGGTTGTATGTTCAAACATACATTCTGCAGATACAAAGAAGTCAACACCAGTCAAACATACATTGAGGGCATCTCCGAAGGAATATTTGGTGTTTGTATATTTTGTTTTGTATGTATCGGTTGTATGTATACAATGCATTTATACACTGCCAAAAGATACATCGGACGACCGGTAGTGGAGGCAATAGGAACCGGCGATAAGAGGTCAACATTTGTATGTCCTATGTAAAGGAAGCAAAAGATACAAAGGGACCACGGGTTTGGCAGGTAATTGTTTGTATGTTTGCATCGCCGTGACAACGGTCATCAGAGTAGTTCGGTTTGGAGAAGCCGACAGACGAAGTGTTGCCGATAGGCACATAAGCGAATACTCATCGGTGTGAGATGGGTTTCAGAGTGAAAGAATTGTGAGATGCCAATGGATGTTAGTTTGGCCGATAGAGGTATATCGGTAAAACATTCATCAACTCTTGTTGATAGTTGAGAAATATCAAATTCCACCATTAGAGAACGTTTTCGGCTGTGCCTTTGCATCAGAAAATCCCATGTCAAGATCCTTAGTAAAGGTTTTGGTGAGTTTGAAACTCAGGATGCATTCCATGTAGGTCAACTCCCCCTTTCACCTAAAATATATGGTAGGCCAACCATGATTGAGAAGAAAGAACTAGTATTATACCAATTTGGCACAACTTCCTTTGTTATATCAAGGTTTCTTGCTGATGAAAAGATTGAAAGATCAAATGACTATTAGTTATATAAGGATGGTTTTGTAGCTTGCTTCCAAGTTAATCAATATCCCATTGCAAGCAAGATGTGTCAAGTTATGAACTATAAAGGAAAATGACTAGAAATTAATGAATAAGCGATTCTAGAGCCTATACCAATTTTTGAACATCAAAGAGAATAGGGATTACGATACACATCTCCTAATGAGAAATCCAAAGAGCTTAGTGGCACTTCCACAAGTATTGAGGAAACTTCATTTGACATCAAAATAAAGTCCACTTTTAGTCTTTATGAGGATCTTGTTGCCACCAACCTTTTTAACAACTTCATTATCCTTACCATCAAACTTGACCATTAACATCCTAAACTCATAGATTGGGATCAACAAGATCACATACCATTAGACTTGTTTCAGAATGGTGAAGCTATCAAAAAAAAATTGGTACAATGGGATTACTTTCCACTAAAAGATCAAAATAGGCTTTGAGATTGATCTTGATGCAGCAAAATATTTTAGGAACCATGAAGGGTTCCTTAGAAAAAATTAAAAAATAAAAAATAAAATACCCTAGTTAAAACCTCCCTAAGGCACTATTTGATAAAGAAAATAAAGATGTGTCTATTGGTGAAAACCTTTCTAAGGCATTGATAGACAAGGAACTCAACCTTCCCCTTGTACCAACATAGTTACAAGATGGATCCACATTTCTTTTTGAAGAGGCAATTGATGTTAACTTGGGTATAAAAGAAAATTCTAAAACCTCCAAAATGGTAGCCACTCTTGATCCTAAGGAAAGTGACACTCTTACTACCCAATTAAAAGAATTTGTAGATATTTTTTCTTGGTCTTATACTAATATTCCTACCTTAGACCTGTTGGGAATTAAGGTGTCTCAACCTTGGTAATTCCTTGTATTAATTCATTATATTTATTTATTATTGTATAATTTGGATGCAAATCCTATGTCATATTGTGGGAGTTGGCACAGTGATGTGTCATCCTACATGGCATATGACCACATGTAAATTTGTCCTCAGATGAGGAGATAAGCATCCCACTTAGTGGTAGGAATATTTTTCCATGTGTCAGCATCTTGGAATGTGTGTAATGGAATATTGACTGAAATGGTCATGACAGATTCCTATGACAAAGTTATTGTTGGCAAGAGACACTATATGGATTCATGATTGTTGTCATTGATGGCAATAAAGGTTATCCCACACATCCGCAAGACATGATAGGTCCTCACCGGAAGTCAGATTGAAGAAGTGTTGAGGTCCAGTAAGCAAGAACAGAGCAGTCAGTAAGGTTCAACAGACAGATCCAGATCTCTCAGAAGAAGTATCTCAGTAAAGTGCAGTTTTGGGGAAGTCAAGAGGAGTATCTTGACTGATAGATTCCAGGGTTTGAGTCTCCAGTGTGGAAAGGATAAAGAAATATGAATGCTTGAGTGTCAAGTTCCCAAGTGACAGTGTGAACAGAGGAAGAACTGACTGACAGAACATCAGACATTATTCCGAATGTGTTACTGATGATGGAAAAGGTTCTTAAGGCACAAGTTATGTTTGGCCGACATGATTGATGACTTCTACAAGTATATGCTTGATCCGTATTACTTGGTGTGCAAGGATTCAGCTGACAGATCAGAGTTTGAGGAAATTATTAACTGTTCTGGGTGCTGACTAGAAAGGTGATGAAATCACTTGTGCGAATATATATATAGGATTGATTTAGATGTGAGAAGGTGTGAGGCATATTACGAAGTGTGAAGAGAAGCAGAAGAGCAGAGTAAATATAGTAGAAGATGTCTGAAATGTAACAGTACAGTTGCATCAAGAAAGAGTAAGAATGAAGTGCAGCAGATCAGTTTACTGAGCTTAACCAGAACTGAACCTCAGCGTGTGTGGATGCTTCTCATCAGTTCAAATGTTGTGTTATCTTCCTTTCTTGTAGACAGTGTGTCTCCTGTAGGCAGTAAGCCTCTTGTGAGTAGTGTGCTCGGGTAGTGAGCCCTAATTGGTAAGTGTCATTTTGTATTTACATTCTTCTAATAGAGAATACAATCTTTGGTTAATCACCCCATGGTTTTCTCCCTTAACGAGGTTTCCACGTAAAAAATATTGTGTCATGTGTATTTCCATTTCATGGTTATGTTTGCTTAATTGAATTAATGCTGCATTGATTATTAAGAAAGTTCAATAATTAGGATAACTGATTCACCCCCCTCTCAGTTATCAACAATTGGTATCAGAGCCAAGTTCCTCCTAATAGAGTCTAACAAATTGAGGAAGATCTGGGAATTCAAATGGATGCATATGGTTTAAGGGAGCAACTCAAGACTGCCCTTGATGATCTTGAGTAGTCAAACTCTGAAGTTAATGAGTTAAAGGAAAGACTCAAACATGCTGATGATTTCATGAGAGAACTAAAAGACAAATTAAGTCTCTCTATGAAAAAGAGAAAGGAGCTACTTCAACAATTGGCAAGTCAAAGTGAAGCCACTGATACAAATGAAGATCTGAAGGAGAAAACTAAGTTATGTGAAAAGTTATCAAAAGAAATCATTATGGTAAGACATGAAATAGAATCAGGAGCTATGAAGTTTACCCAAGAGATTGAAGAGAAAAGAAAAACTAAAGATAATCTAAGACAATCTCTCAAGAAGAAATCAGAAGATTGCCACAAGATGGATAGAATTATCAGACATCTTGAATTTGATCTTGAAGATGCTAAAGATAATGAAGAAAAACTTGAGGATCAAATTGTCTCTCTCAAAAGGGATCTTCAAACAACAAATGAATACAAAGAGAAATTCAAGATAAGTTCTGCTCAACTTGAAGTTCTTCTTGAAAGCCAAAAGAGGGTAGATGACAAGTGTGGTTTGGGATATGAGAAAGGAGAAAGCTCTAGATCTGGTCAGAAGAATTTTGGATCAGAAAATCCAAGGAACAGGCCTAGAAGACCTCCGGTAAGGCAGCCTAATGCTCAAAGATATCCATCCTTCAATGGACACTACCACAACTATAATAACTTTGGTCATAAAGCTAATCAATGTGGAAAGAGAATGAATCAAACTAACTCATCCTTCTCCGGACAGTGTTTCAACTGCAAAAGGTATGGTCACAAATCTCATGAATGCAGAAATATGCAAATGAACAAATCATTCAATGGTAGATGCTTTGCATGCAATAGAATAGGTCATATGGCTAATCAATGCAGATCAAGAGGATATCAATCAAATATGCATAGAAATGTTGTTTACCAAATTTATAATAGATTTGGTCATATTGAAAAATTCTGGAGAAACAAGAATCAGGACAAAAGAGGTCTAGTATATCATAATCAGAATCAAGACAAAGGAAAAACAAAGGTGAATGCGGATGAAGTCAAAAGTGAAATGAACAAGATTTAGGTAAAGAGAAGTATAGAGAATGTAGAGGATGGATCAGCACCAAAATTTGGTACTGATATGCCTTCCGAAAATTAAAGGGTGAGCTCTGGCTCAGGGGGAATCACAAGGAAAAACTCTTTTTCCCCCAGCTAGACTTTCGGTGCCTAAATTCGGCACAAGAGGTGTTGTGGATTAAAGGGTCTTCAGAGAATCATCTAAAATAGCTTTGGTAAAGAGGTGGAAGATCTGCAAGAAGTTTTGATCAGGCAAATCTTTCAAGTTTGATCCAGTTTATCACTCTTCCAGTAAGAACAGGAGCTTCTCAGATCAGATCCAGTATTGAGGAATCTTAATCTGCGGACAAATAGATTGTCTGAAGAAAGGTAAGAAAGCCTGTAGGAAATCACTGAGGACAACTCTAAGTATATCACTATGATCTAGAAAGATACATATTTTAGAGTAAAGAAAATAGAGCAACCTAGGTTGAGCATTTATTGCAACTTGACATTAGGGTTTACGGAGCAATATAAGGGTTTTCTCATTAAGCATTTGTTCATTCTGCATTCAAGAAGAAATGAAAAGTGAAGCTCTACAACAAAATTCCTCAAGCTCACCAAAGATCATTTGCAGAAGTCAATTCATCCAGAAATTGATCCGGCTAACTTTGTGAAACTGAAAGGCGCAAAAGGTATTCTCCGTTATCAAATATCTCTCTATAAATCCTTGAATGATGGGTACTCCAAATATTGTGAAAATCTCTGATAGGCCTCACCCCAAATTCAAGAAACATCCATACAAATCTTTGGAAGTAGATCCCCTAGGAGCATTTTCTAGTGTTCTGCATGGTGTGTTGCATACAGAGGACATTAGGGTTTACATACACACAAATATTGAAGAATTTGGGGAATCAAAGTTAATGGATATCTATCACAAGCAGTTAATGGATGATTCTTTTGAGATCAAACCTCAGTATAAAGCCATCCGGGATAAGCATTTTGCACAGTACATTCATTTCCCCTGTTTTGAAGAAGATGAATGGGTTCGGTATGTGTTGAGTAGAGTGCATGACAATTTCTTATGGTTGAATAGACCATTTAAGATCACCAAAGATGCAATTAGGGCAGTAATTAGTCTGCACTCATCTGATGGAATACATGTTCTCAAATCTGTCAAGAATCAGATAGCAAGTGATGCAACCGAATCAAAATTTGACAAGAGAGCTATGACAATTGAAGACATCACTGAACCGGATGTCAAATTTGCATCCATGATAATTGGTTACAAGATTTATCACTCCAGTAGGGAAAATTTAGTTCCGGGAACTACAGTTTACACAACCTATCAAATGCTAAAAGAAAATGCTGACTATGATCTGTGTGAACTTCTTCTAAGCCAACTTTTGGAAAATCTACAAAAGATTAAGAAGGATAAGAAGAACTCCTTCAAGTATGGGGGCTTGATACTCTGCCTATTCTTTTATTACACGAATGAGCTTCTCGAATCCAATGGCTGGGTATGGCAGAATGACAGACTGGTTGCCATCCAAATCAGAGACTATTTGCATGGGCTTGGGATGATAAAGCAAGAAATATAGCCCTGTGGGGATATTTCAAGAATTTTCAGAACATGATGCAAGCAAGAGAGAGAATTCCCCAGTCTCTTGTTGAAAAATACAAAGACACAGTATGCTTTATGGTAGAGACTAATCAGTGCCTAATGGAGGCAGTAGAACCAAGAACTGTATGGATCATGCCTATGGGGTATGAAGTTGATGAATAAATTGTGGAGCTGCATGTTCAACACATGCTAAGTCAGCCAAAGGATCTAAAGGCAGAAAGGTTTGGAACCTTTGAAGAGCTAAGTGTAAAAGTTCATGTGGAACTCAGACAACCAGAAATAAAGAGGAAAGTAAGAAAGGAAGTTAAAGATGTTGCAAAAGGCTTTGGTATATCAAAGGAGGCACTTGATGCCAATAGGGAAAAGATGGAAAGGGCTGAGGAAGAGAAGAAAAAGACAGAAAAGAAAAGTCAGGAAAGTGTTCCAGTAAAATCTTCCACCCAGAGGAGATCATCAAAGAGATCTGCACCTACCACTACCAAAAGCTCAAGGCCATCAAAACTGGAAGCAAAATTATCTGGCAAAGAAGAGAAAAGAACAAAGACAAAAGCCACAAGGGCTTATGCCAGTCAAAGGGATGAAGAGGAGATTGAATCTGATGAAGAAATTAGGAAAGTGAAGAAAAAGAAGAAAACATCCGGTGAACCCTCTACTGGACAAGAGGAAGAAGAAAAGACAGAGGAATATGTTGAAAAACCCACTCTTCACATTGATGACATAATCAAACCAGTTACAGTGGATGGAAATCTTTAGCCAATGATTGAGTTCTATAATGATTATGGTGAAGCAGATCAGAAGATATTGCAAGATGCCATAGTCAGGTACCTAAATATCTACAACAAAGCATTTATTGAAATTATATCTCTGATCCCAAAAAGCTTGGAGAAGGAACTAGAAATAAGAAAGAACAATGCCCAAGCTAAAGACCTAGAAATCTGGGAACAGATAGTAATTCAGCTATATCCTTCAATTGATCCCAAGAAAATGAATATGGTATTCAAAGATTGTAAGGATGAGTTCAAAAGCAAAGCAAGGATGAATCAACTTATGCTCGGAGAGACTGACAAAGTTGTAAAAGCGATAGAAGAGATCCTCTGGAATGCATTCAAAAGATTCAACATTCCAATTATAGAGGACTTGGGTACTGACCCCTCGACCACAAGTGTTGCAGAAGAGTCTACTGAGAAAATGACAGAAGAGGTAACGGATACCGGTGCAGAAACAGCTAAGGACTTGGAATCCTCTGCTCTGGAAGAGGTGGCCCATGAATAGACTAACATTTCTCCTTCAGATTCTCTTGTTGACCCCGGATCTAAAGAAGAAGAAATAATAAAGGAGAAAGAAAAAGAGGTGAAAAGTAAAGAAGGAAGTCAAGTTGAAAAGATAATAAGTGACACTACAGAAGAGAAGAAGAATCTGTCTCCAGCAAGAGACACTGCAAAATCTATCAAGGACTTCTTGACAAAAGAAACTAATGAGATGGATGAATCAGAATTACTAAAAGGGCCATTAGATTTTGACTCTCTATCTCTGATACAAACAATGAAGATAGCTTCATTTGGAAATGCGAAGGCCAAAGAGAAACTACTGAAATCTCACATGGAAGACTGTGAGCTTATAGAGGTAGCATCTGGAGTGTTGGAAAAGATCATGCCATCTTTTCAAAAGGACCCCACAGCCTCTTCCTTTGGTATTCTCAAAACTCTAGTCAATAGTATTAGCAAACATTTTAATTCTCTAGAGAAATCAGCTGAGGAGAAGGTCAGGAAAGAATTTTTGGATAAGAGATTCTCAGAGCTGCAAGGGTTAATATCAAATGATAGAAGAGTTATGGGTATTGGGATAAAAAGTTTGGAAAATGCCCTTAAGGATGGGGATGATGTATACAAATTTTGTATATCCTAGTCTAAAACAACAGTGGAGATTGAGAAGAAAATGAAAGAACAGGAGGATAAACTGATAAAACTTTCTCAAAATTTTGATCCACTTACTACATCCATAATAAATCAAGAATGTCAAATGGTTGCAGTTTTGAATGAAATTAAGAAGCTTGAAAAAGAGAAGAAAAACAGAATCAGTAGGTTGAGTGAGCTCAGAGGGATAATTGTCCCTAAGTTAAAGGCCATGCATGAGGCCATAAAAGAAGCTCAAATCACTGCCCAGACCACTAATTCAACAGATCTAAAAAGGGCAGATGCGTTTGCATTCCTATTGAGTGGTCATATATCAATTTTAGATAGAATGAAGCAAAGTTGGGCTACAGAATTCATTCAATTGAAGAAGCCTTTTGTAGACATTCTTCAGTTTATGTGAGTATATTATGCGGCTAAGTATAGTTAAATTTTTGAAAATTTTGGTGCACGGTTCCCACCCTTTGCCATTGATGTCAAAGGGGGAGTGAAGAGCAATGAAAAATGAGGAATCCAACTAAGGGGGAGCTCCAAAAAATGTATATAAAAATAGAGCATCAGCCAAGGGGGAGCATAGTGTAAACACTTAGTCATTTTTCACTAAGTGTTGCCATCAATGCCAAAGGGGGAGATTGTTGGCAAGAGACACTATATGGATTCATGATTGTTGTCATTGATGGCAACAAAGGTTATCCCACACATCCAAAAGACATGATAGGTCCTCACCAGAAGTCAGATTGAAGAAGTGTTGAGGTCCGGTAAGCAAGAACAGAGCAGTCAGTAAGGTCCGACAGACAGGTCCGGATCTCTCAGTAGAAGTATCTCAGTAAAGTGTGGATTTGGGGAAGTTAAGAGGAGTATCTTGACTGATAGATTCCAGGTTTTGAGCCTCCGGTGTGGAAAGGATAAAGAAATATGAATGCTTGAGTGTCAGGTACCCAAGTGACAGTGTGAATAGAGGAAGAACTGATTGACAGAACATCAGACATTATTCCAGATGTGTTACTGATGATGGAAAAGGTTCTTAAGGCACAAGTTATGTTTGGCTGACATGATTGATGACTTCTACAAGTATATGGTTGATCCACATTACTTGGTGTGCAAGGATTCAGCTGACAGATCAGAGTTTGAGGAAATTATTAACTGTTTCGGGTGCCGACTAGAAAGGTGATGAAATCACTTGTGCGGATATATATATATATATAGGATTGATTTAGATGTGAGAAGGTGTGAAGCATATTGTGAAGTATGAAGAAAAGTAGAAGAGCAGAGTAAAGATAGTAGAAGAGGTCTGGAATGTGATAGTACAGCTGCATCAAGAAAGAGTAAGAATGAAGTGCAGCAGATCAGTTTACTGAGCTTAACCGAAACTGAACCTCAACATGTGTGGATGCTTCTCATCAGTTCAACCATTGTGTTATCTTCCTTTCTTGTAGACAGTGTGTCTCCTGTAGGCAGTAAGCCTCTTGTGAGTAGTGTGCTCGGGCAGTGAGCCCTAATTGGCAAGTGTCATTTTGTATTTCCATTCTTCTAACAGAGAATACAATCTTGGGTTAATCACCCCGTTGTTTTTTCCCTTAACAGGGTTTCCACGTCAAAAATATTGTGTCATGTGTATTTCCATTTCATGGTTATGCTTGCTTAATTGAATTAATGCTGCATTGATTAATATGAAAGTTTAATAATTAGGATAACTGATTTACCCCCCCTCTCAATTATCAACAGTTATGACATGTAAGAGTCGAAAATAGATCCTATGAAAGGTGAAGACATGTGTCAAGAAGCATCTTTGAAAAAGGCATCTTTGGGCACCCCAAGGTGGACTATGACATGTTGTAAGAGAATATGCTATTTATAGCCTATGTATGATAGATTCTCTTATAGCTGTAAGTTATGACAGCTATGACAGATTCTATGACGATTGTAAGAGTCGTAAGAGCATTTGTTATAGCCCATTTTGGAAATAGGTGACCTCCTTGGAATGGGGTGACTTGACAAGTGTCAGGAGCATTCTATAGTGTTGGACAAGTGTCCATAGGCATGGGTTTTGGGCCATGAGGCCATGTTGATGCCCATCTCAATGTGGAGCCATTTTTGCCTTGTATTTGCTTTATAAACAGGTGCTTTGGAGAGAAGTACTATAGGTTTGATAGGTACTGTTATGCTACTGGAACATCTCCAAATACAAGTGTCAAAGACTCCTGCAAGAGCATTGGATCTATGATTATATTGTAACCTTCTTTGTTTATGGAATACATTTGAGTTGTGTTTTGGAGTGTGGGGTTTTTCACCCATAAGGGTTTTCCCCATGTATATCTTGTGTCTCTCTTCTTCTATCTTACATCCTTGTGTATGTGTTTTCTACAATATCTTTGTTAGTGGATTAATATAGCTATAATTGTAAAGAAAAAATTGAATTTGCACTCTCCTCCCCTCATTAGATTCATGTAGGAAGCAATTTCTGCACACCTAGCTTCCTTTCAGCTAGTATCAAAGTCTGGCCAGTTTTGGTTCTAGTTGCTGGGTAGGGGTTTTTTGATCTAATCTTAGGTTGAGTGGGAGTGTTTTGTAGAGCATTTTGTATCTTGTTGCAGCAAAGAGATGGTAACCACATCTGGAAGATTAGGGGTGGAGAAATTCAATGGCACTAATTTTGAGTTGTGGAAACTCAAGATGGAAGACCTACTTGTTGATCATGACCTATGGGAAACTGTATCCGGTGTAAAACCTACAACATTAGGCCAAGTCATTGGTGAACAAGATTTTTCTAAAAAAGAAGTTGTTTACTCTGAAGATGGAAGATGGAGGATCTATTGTAGACCATATGAATGCATTCAACATGATTGTTGTACAGTTGACATATATGGGTGTGAAATGGAGGAGGATCAATTTATGACCCTGCTTTGTTCTTTTCCAGATTCATGGGATCATCTTGTCATGGCTATCGGAAGCACCACTACCACCTTCAAGATGGAAGATGTGGTGTCTTCACTATTATCTGAAGAGATGCATAGAAAGTCTTCTGAGGCAGCCAAAGAGGCCCTTGCGGTTCATGGAAGATCCAAAGAAAAAGGGAAGAAGAAGGACAAGAAAGGTGAAAAGGGAAGATCCAAATCTTGTGGGAGATCTAATTCTCCTGGAAAGTCTAAGGCTTTCTATTGGAACTATGGAAAAACTAGGTATTTCTGAAAGGAATGCAAAGAGAAGAAGAAGAAGAAGAAGAATGCTCTTGATTCAGTTTCTGACAAGTCACAAGATGATGGTGATGCCTTCATTATAGCCCTGGCCACCCATGCATCTAATGATGTGTGGTTGATTGATTTTGGTGTATCATTCCACATGACCTTGTATCGAGAATGGTTTGGTTTACAAAATATGAAGAGTTTGATGGTGGAAGAGTGTACCTAGGCGACGATTCTCATCTAAAGATTGTTAGTCATGGAAGAGTCTCAATCTGATTCCCTGATGAATGAGTGAAGGGGATCACTAGGGTTATGGACATCCCAAGCCTAGCACGAAACCTACTTTCTGTAAGTATGTTGAATGATGCAGGTTGTCTTTTCAAAGGATGGATGCAAGATGACTAGAGGATCTATGGTGCTTGCAAAGGGTACTCAGAGAGGCACTCTATTTCAGCTGGAGGCATGCACTTCACAATGTAAGAGTTCTTTTGACTCGAAGAAAAGAGCTGTAGTCACTTCATCCCCACCATCTAAACGAGTAGTTAAGAAATCTATTGTAACTAGTTCCGATGGTAGTGCACATGCTTTGGAAGTTAAGTTTCCTATTGAAAAGACTATGTTATGGCATTTGAGATATGGTCACATTTGTGAGAAGGGTCTTAGAACCCTAAAAAATAAAAACCTTGTTAAGGGGTTAAATAATTGTAATCTCAAGTTTGACTTTTGCAAACATTGTGTATATGGAAAGTAAAACTATGTTTAGTTTTACTCTAGTTCTCACAAGTCTTCTGTGTATTGGATCTTATTCATTCTAATGTGTTTGGTCCTATTAATGTTCCTTTGATTTCCAAATCTATATATTTTGTATCTTTCATAGATGATTACAGTAAAAGGACATGGGTTTATTTTATCAAAAGCAAGATTGAAGTCTTTAGTCAGCTTAAAGAGTTTAAAGCCTTTTGCTAAAAATTAGACTAGTAAAAAGATTAAGTGTTTGAGAACTAACAACGGTGGTGAGTTTTGTTCGGCAGAGTTCGATAAGTTCTGTAAAGAGCAAAGGATTGAAAGACATAAGACAACTCCATACACCCCACAATAAAATGAAGTTGTAGAGAGGATGAACAGGACACTGATGGAGAAGGCTAGGAGTATGCTTAGTGGAGCAAGCCTTGGACAAAAGTTTTGGGCTAAAGTTGTTGTCATTGCTTGCTATCTGGTAAACAGATCTCCTACATCAGCTCTTGTTGGTAAGGCACCTATGGAGGTGTGGTTTGGTCATAAGCCTTTAGTTAGGCATCTTCATGTTTTTGGTTGTGAGGCATATGCACATGTGCCTAGGGAGAAATGGTCTAAGTTAGAGAACAAGGCTGTTAAATGTATTTTCATTGGCTATGGTGTTGGTGGGAAAGGATACAAGCTTTGGGATCTTGTGGCTGAAAAAGTGTTGTATTACAGAAGTGTTATCTTCAGAGAGCTAACACCTTCTTCCATTGTTCTACAGCTAGAACAAATAGAAAAGAAAGAGGATGCAGTTTAGTTTCCTTCTACCCTTGAGAAGACTAACAAACAGACCCTATGAGACCTGATGATGAGGATAGCTCTAGCAGCTCTAAAAGCTTAGAATAAGAAGTAGAACCTCAACCTCAGCCATTGTGGAGGTTTACACAAATGAGAAAGCAACCTAATAGGTTTGGGTATTCATTACTTGATTCTAGTTGTACTTTTGTATTACTTACTAACATTGATGAGCCTAGAACTATGAAAGAGGCTATGGGCATGAAAGATGAAGTTCCTGGAAGGAGGCCATGGAAGATGAGATGGCTTCTTTGGAAAAGAATAAAACATGGGACTTGGTGCCTTTGCCTGATGGACAGAAACCTGTGGGATACAAATGGGTGTTCAAGGAGAAATTTGGTGTAGATGGCAGTGTTGAAAAGTACAAGGCTAGATTGGTTGCGAAGGGGTATTCACAAGTTGAGGGAATTGATTATGGTGAAATTTTTTCTCCTGTTTCAAAGATGACATCCATTTAATTTCTATTATCTCTTGCAGTTGCTTATGACTTAGAGGTAGAATAGATGGATGTGAAGACAACTTTCCTTCATGGTGATTTGGAGGAAGAGATTTACATGTCATAGCCAGAGCATTACATAGAAAAAGGTAAAGAAAATTTGGTTTGCAAGTTAAAGAAGTCTTTGTATGGTTTGAAGTAGTCTCCTAGGATGTGGTACTTGAAGTTTGATGCCTTTGTGTTGTCGATTGGATATTTGAGATTGAAATCAGATCATTGTGTGTATTACAAATTTGATAATAATCACATTCTCATTATTGCATTGCATGTTGATGATATGTTGTTGATTGGGAATGGTAAGACTATGATTTCTGATTTGAAGTCTCAGTTTTCAGCACAGTTTGAGATGAAAAATCTTGGGGCAGCTAGGTACATTATGGGAATGGAAATCAGAAGAGATAGAGCTAACAAAAAACTTTGGTTAAGCTAGAGTATGTCAAGACCGTGTTGGATAGGTTCAGCATGCCATAATGTAGACCATTGTGCTCCTGTTTCATTGGGGACAAACTTGTCTGTTAACAATTGTCCAAAATCTCCTAGTGAGGTGGAGGACATGAGCAGAGTACCTTATGCTAGTGTTGTTGGTAGTTTGATGTATGCTATGGTTTGCACAAGACCAGACATTGTCCAAGAAGTAGCAGTCCTTAGTCGATTTATCGCTAATCCTGGACGAGTACACTAGGATGCAGTTAAGTGAGTGTTCATATATTTGAGGGGTACTTCTGAGTATTCCATTTTCTATCATGGCAATGCTATAGGACTTCTGCATTTAGCTTGTATTCATGGATTTGTGGATTCTGATTGGGCAAGTGACATTGACAGCAGGAGATCCACCAGTGCCTATGTGTTCACTTTGTTTGGTGGTGCAATTAGTTGGATGAGTGAGTGACAACCTATGATTGTTTTGCCCACAACACAAGATGAGTACATGGTAGAAACTCATGCTTGCAAGGAATCCATTTGTCTTAAGAGACTATGTTCAAATATTGGTGTTGATGCAGGACAGATTGCGATTTGTTGTGACAATTAGAGTAAAAACTTTCAAAGCCGACACTCCTCCCATGGTAAATTTTGATAAATTTGAGGAGATAGAAAATGCTAGAGGTGTCGATGCAATGAGAGCATGGATCACCAATTATATCTCAACTAACCCCAATGCCGATGAAAAGGAAGTTATAAAGCAAGCATTGAATTCCATGACTGGAATGGCAAGGGTAGTTTGGGATAGGTTAGATAATGAGTTTATTGAAACTCTGCTTGATAGCGGCACAGATCAAGTCTGTGCTCAATTAGCAAGAATGTTTGTAGGAAAGCGTGATGTCATGGAACAGCTTTCTTACCAGAAATTCATGAAAGGTAAATGTAAAGATCTGAGAAATTTCAAAGAGTATTGTAAAAAACAATACGAACACTTCTACTTCTCAGGCAAGGAACAAGATCATGAATTTATGTACACTACTTTTCTAAAAAGTTTTAGTGGTCCCATTGGCCCTTATTATCATCGAAAGGTTTTGGAGAATCTTTTGCATGATAAATCTGATATGAAGGAATTGACATTTCCACAAATTGTACAGTTTCTTGAACAGATCAACACCGACATATGCAATGAAGTGAAAGATCGGAAAGAGAAAAAGAAGATCCAGCCGATCTTATCTGCAGCCGTATGTTACCAGCTGGAAAAAGGAAATGATGATTGTGTTGATTGTAAGCCATACAAGAAAAAGTATAAAAGGAAATCTGACAAAGGAAAAGATAAGGATCGCCGAAGGCCAAAGAAAAAGGGATACTTTCGTAAGAAAGACAAAAGAAGAAAAGATAGTGCCAGACGGAAACCAGTCTGTTACATCTGTAAAGGTGACCACCTAGCTAACAAGTGTCCGAAGAAAGATAAGAAGAAAGGTAAAGCTAAGGTTCGGGCAGCTAAAAGCGTCGGGGTCACGGCAGATGAATATGATTATATATATGACTATCCATCTGACTCCGAAGACATAGTGATTTCAAGTCCAGAAGATTCAGAGTCCGAGGAAGAAGAATACTTCTCATCTCGAGAAGATCAGGCGAAAGTAAAATTGATGAAATCACAGCCTGAAGAAAATTGTGTTTCAGATAGCTCAAAAGAGTCAGCGGAGTCCGACGATTCAGAAGTATCTTTCTATTATAGAAAGATGTCGGGTTCTATCAGAATGATGAAAGGTTCTGCTTCCGAACTAGATCAAGTGATCGGAGAAATCCTAAACATCGAGCAAAGGCTAAAAGTCATGGACATGGGTCCAGAGACTTGGAAGAAACTCAAAGCTCGACTTGCGGATCTCAGAGCCAAGAAGTATAATCTGATGAAGCCAAAGGAACCAGCTTTTGTGTCACAACGACCAGTTCAACAAGAGATTGTTGAAGAAGAAGAAGAAGAAAGTGACCACTACTTCTACCAGCATCCTCAACCATATCAAGTCAGAGGTAGAAGTTTCATTCCTATCAGACCTCCTAGGTCTCCGGCTCCACAAAGCTCTGGTTATCGACCATCTCCATGGTATAACCAGCCTAGAAGTTCAGTGTCTTCTCTCAGAGAAGCCGGTCAGACCGACTCTGTAGTAGTTAATACTACACCACTTGAGCAAAAGGGAATTCTTGAAGCCCCTTCTCCTGGCAGCATGGCAAGAAGACTCGGGCGCCGGCATCGCATGGAATTCCTTGATAAGATGCTAAAACAAGCACAAGAAGAAGTGGAAATCCTCATGACTGAGGATATAGAAGAAAGAAATGTTGAAGAATCTCAAAGAGAGTTGCAGCAATATATTAACAGATTCAATCAAACTTCTCTGGCGCAACTACCAAAAGAGGTTCCAACCATTTCTGAAGGCGTACTAATGTGTGCAGAGAAGAACTTCCAGATCAGAGAAGTTCAGACCCTTCAGGAGGTTAAACAAGAACACCTGGAGGATCCACTGCAATATTTGGGTTCTGAAGCTTTTGAAGGGAGTCCCATTCGGGAAGTCATCCCTATTCAAGATGATCCACCAGTATACAAAGGACAAAGCAGCAAAGGAAAGTACAGTGGTATGAAAGAAGAAAAGGCGTATCTTCGAGCCTCTAAAGCCACAACTCACTGTCCAGGAGCAGTCCTCCTGATAAAATTTCCAGGTATTCAAGCCTATCCTTTGTCTTTTCTCATTGACACTGGAGCGGATTTAAATATTGCTAGAAAGAATGCATTTCCAGAGGATGCATGGAAAGAAGGTAAGACAGATATTACCTTCGGAAATAATGAAAAATCTTTCAGTAGATTATTCTGTGTTGCTCCAATCCAGTTAGGATTTGAAGAAAAACCTCAACAAACATTGTTTGTTCACTATGAAGTTGAGGACTATGATGGTGTCATCGGCAGCAACACTCTAAGTGAATGGCAGCCTTTCATTGTAGATCAGGATTTCCTGACATTTAAAGGCTTGTATCAATTACCTAGGATACATCATCCTACCTCTTTCTCCAGAATTGAACCTGAGGAGAAGAAGAAAAAACCTGTCAATCAGGTATGGCTTCACAAGCAGTTCCAGGAACGCACAGAGGAAATCAAGCAAATCAAGGAGCTTTTTGCCACGACCGTCATGACCAAAGATCTAAAAAAGTTTCAAAGATCAATAACCTGTAATCTGCCATTGAAACGAGATGTGGACGGTAAGGAAATTCTTCCCCGTGGTAAAGCAAATTATTTTTTGATGAGTTCTTCTGAAGTTGAAATCTGTGCTAAAGAGGTTAAAGAACTAGAGGCTCTAGGTTTAATTCAGGTCTCAGATTCCCCGTTCTCTTGTCATGCAATGTATGTCCCAAAAGTAGATGAACAAGGCAGAGAACTTCCTGAAAAAAGATTAGTGGTAAATTATAAACCACTAAATGATTGTCTGGTTGATCATAAACATCCTATCCCTAGTAAAGACCATATTTGGCAGGCCATTCAGGGCAGTCATGTTTATTCAAAATTTGATTTAACCAAGGGATATTGGCAGATAGCTTTAAAAACTACTGACTATTATAAAACAGCCTTCTCAGTTCCCCAAGGTTTGTATGAGTGGACTGTGCTTCCCTTTGGTATAAAGACTGCACCTTCTATTTTTCAACAGAAAATGGATATCATCTTCCGGCCTCATGCCAAGTTTATCCAACCTTATATAGATGATATTCTAGTTTTCAGCCAAAATATGGATTCTCATCTTGATCACCTCAAAGTGTTTCTCTCAGTTTGTCAGCATAATGGTCTTGCTGTTAACCCTTCCAAGTCAGTTATTGCTGTCCCTGAGTTGGTTTTTATCGGGATCAAGCTTCTTCCCGGGGGGGAGATGGAGGTTCAAGAACATATTTTGACTCGTATTCGCAATTTGCCTGTAACAACTGTCAAAGAATTGCAGCGTTTTCTAGGGTTAGTTAATTATATATCTGGTTTTTACTATAAGTTAGCTGAAGATCGCCTTGAGCTTAATAAGCTTTTAGGTAAAAAGCCCCCTCCATGGAGTCCTTATCATGATAGGTTAGTCCAGCATATTAAGGATAAATGTGCCAAACTTCCTCACTTGAAGCTCCCAGGTCCTGGTTATAAGATTGTAGAAACTGATGCCAGTGAATTAGCATGGGCTGGAGTTCTTAGAGAACAAGCTACCAAGGAATACAATCCCAAAGATAAAGGGAAAATTGTTAGATCTGTCTCAGGTAGTTTTAGAGGATCCGAAAAAGACTACCATAGTACTCATAAAGAGATCCTTGCAGTTGTCAACACCTTCCAGGCCTTTCAAATGTTTATTGCTGACAGGAGGTTTTTGCTCAAAAGTGACTTGCAGAACCTTCGTGGTTTCTTCAAGAAGGAGTCACGCAATAAGGTAGTTAGAGGAAGATTATTAAGATGGGCACAGCTCTTGTGTACTTATGAGTTTGATTGTCTTCACATTCCAGGAGCTGAAAACATTGTAGCTGACTTTGTATCTCGCGAAGGACATCAAGAACCAGATCAAGAACCAGAACAAGAACCAGAACCAAAGAAAGTCCGTCGATTAAAGGGGCATGTCCGGATGGTTCATATAAGGATTCGAGAACATCGATGGCATGAGCTCAGTCGAACTGAGTGGAGTACCAACCCCTTCCCCAGAAGGGAGTTACATAATTTCAGAATGGCAAACGACTTCCTCTATGATCGTTTCAAAATGCTGAAAGCAAAGATGCTCTTAACTTCTCCAGGTCTATGGTCAGAAACCCCCTTCTTCCAGTTTAGTGCAGAAGCAGAACAAGTAGATTCGGATGTTGGGCACGTCCTCACCAACTGGTGTGGAGACTTCAGCCTTCCCCTCCAATTCAATAATCCAGTAATTGGGAAACCTGAAGAGTGGCTTAATTTTGAAGAAGGTAAAGATCTCATTCGAGATATGTTTGCAGGACCATATCCTCCGGCGGAGAATCTGAACTTTAGTAATACAACAGCTTATACAGGTTGTATTTTCCGCCTTACCTTTAATTCAGGAGAAGATAGTACATTGAATAGATACATAGCTCAGCATTATGGACCCTGTGGCCCAGAATCGGTATTTGAGCATTGGACAATAAAAAATAGAATAAGATATTTTTATGCTCACCAAGTACCTATTTGGATCCATGTTAAAACTTACAGGATGAACGAGGCCACTCCCCTTTCAATGACTCGTGGCATTTATGGTCCATACAAGCTTAAAGTAATGAGCATCATATGGAAGGAAGGCACGCCTCAGTTGATGACAGGCTGTATCCCACATGCTTCAACACAAACCTGTTTCAACTATGAAGACCATTCAGAGGATGACCCACGGGTTCCTCCACCACCACCAGCTCAAACATGTCATCATCCCGGCAAAGCTTTTTGTGGAATATGTGCATGGGGACGACAGGATGATGATGATTCCCATAGTACTGGGTCCTAGGCTACTAAGTGGGCATGTCACTTAGCGTGGAATCTTATCTCCGCGTGACTAACGATAAGGCGTGGACCTCACCACGTTCTAAAGGGGTTACCTTTCCACCTCATTGAAAGGTCGAGTTATTCCTCTCGATTGTAAAAGGAATCGTCCGTTTGTGTTTGTCGGTCCGACCTTATCTCGTTCACGAGTAATTGGGTCCCACCTTTTGGGATGCTCTCCGGATAAGGTTTGCTTCGTGTCATCTTCTTGTGGACGGATCTGAAATGAATTATGATGTCGGGGTTAAAAGATTTGCCCCCGCTTCCCTATAAAAGGGTGCCAGGGCCGCCTGCATTCATCATCGGTTCATACACAGAGAGAGTTCTAAGAGAAGATTTGTAGAGTCTTGAGTCCGAAAGTCGTGTTTGTAAAAGTCTTTAGTCTTAAGAGTTCAAGTCTTGTAATGTCAGTAACAAGTCTGTAAGTCTTGTAACGTCAATAACAAGCTGAATGTATACAGCTTTACTCTGTAAACTTTGTTTTAGTAATATGAATATAATAGCGCGCATTGATAAAGATGAACATTTCTGTTAGCTTCCTGCATGTTCTTACCGCAAATAGTTCAACAATACATATTAGAGCTAGATATACCGTTGGTATTAATGTTTGTCTATTGCAGCTTAGATTTGGTATCAGAGCCTCAGGAAACGATATTGCTGTATGTTGTTTACGTTGTTGTCTAACGTTAACTCCTCTTTTCCCTCAATATCTGTAAAGCTCCCTTACAGCCTCCCTGTATGGTCTCAGGACAACCTTGATAGTTGTAAGTCCCAATCTGTAAGTCCCGTCTTTTGCCAAGTGAAGGCTTCAGGGCAATCAGGGCAGTAATTGTTCCTTTCGAGCGCAGGTTCGAGCGAGGTTAGAGTGCAGATGACTTCCTCTTCTACTTCTTCAGCGAAGGACAACAGTCGTTCCGATATGACAGTGGAGCGTAATTCTGAGGTTAGGTTCACTAATTTCTTTGCAAATAATGAAACTTGTTTTAGTGAAGAGTCTATAGTTCAGAATTGTTTAGATGATATGGATAAATATGCCGTAGCTCCCCAAGATGAGAAACCCTTTAAAGTACCAAAAATCCCAGCTCATGAGATCTACAAGGATGTACCTAAAGGGCTTGTAGATATGTTTAACAATAAGTCGATAGGTTTACGAGATTGGTTTGGTTATAGAGCTTCTCAGAACTGTCATGTAGCAGAACTCTCTCATGTTGTCCAAGGAGGCAACGAAGGAAAATTAAATATCTTCACTGATGAGCTAGTCAAGAAGTTCAGACGAAAAGCTCAAGAAAGTAAAAAGAATCCCCAATTCATGCATCTGTCTTATATTAGGATAGGTATTTGTGGTCATTACCGAAAAGGTTTACCTATCATAGCCATGATGATGCTTAAAGATGCTAGGTTTTACAAGCTATCTCATTCTTTACTTGGTGCGGGTTGTGACTCTATGGCTAAAGGTCCCTTCTTTGTTGACTGTCTTTTAGATTACTCTGTTAGTCTTTTAGATGGAAATCTCAGGGATGTCCTAGAGTATAAGTTTAAAACCATGAATTTGTTTATGAAAGCGGACTCAGTTGATCATTCATTAGCCTTCTTAGTTCACTATAGATTATATGATAAAGTTATTCCTTTAATGGTGAATCCCAGAAGCCCGAATGAAAAGGGTTTAGAAGGACTGTCAACTGTATGGAGTTCCTCAAGTTCCACCGCCAAGTTAACAGCACCCAAGGTTGTTAAGCATAAAGATATTATGATGCCAAAAGAATGGGTTATGGAATTGTGGGAACAGGATAATATCAGTGAAAAGGAGATTGTAAAAAATCCACAACTTCAGGGTCTTACCCTTGAAGAGATAGATGACCAGGCAGTCATTAAGTTTGGTACTTCAGATATGAGGTCAGCTAGACCGGCTAATAGGACTTCCAGCTTTCCTGCTAGTTCAATGAAGTCCAAGGATCTTGTTACTGATGTTCCTTTCTTTTATAATGAGCCTAGTCCATCTGAGCCCTCTACACCAACAGTGTTACCAAAAACTTCTAGTATGAAGTTACAACCCTCTCAGGGGTTTGAAAATTTGTTTCGAATACCATCTGTGTCAAGACAAGCCTCTTTCCAGAATAAGTTTAGAAAACCTGCTTGCAGTCATTCCAAATATTCTATATTGCAAAATGGTTTATATCAGTGTGAAGATTGTTCTTTTGTCTTCCCACCTAGTGATGCTAAGATCAGAATGATGACTACAAGAGAAATATTTTCTGATTATGAGGTTGCTCTTCCGGATGCCCCAATATCGATTGTAGATTCCCAAGTGGTTAGTAACCCTGGTGGTGCAAATACTATTCCAGGTCGCATACCACCTTTCCATGATTTTTTAATGTTAGATACTTCCGGAAAGTTTAAAGTGCCATGTTGGCCCCTTCATGTCCTCCCATTAGGAAATAATGCTCCTTCTCAAAGTTATTTACTTAACTGGGGAAATCTCTGTCATCGCAAAAACATGCTGTTTCAAGAAGATCAAAGGATTAGACAAGACCTTGAATTTGTTAAGCATGAGCAGCACTTCCAGAGTATTCATTCCAATGATCATACCATCATTGCTGAATTACAAAAGTTAGAAGAAAGAATTAATCAAGATTGGATTGATAAAGTAGGCAAGGGATTGGATGAATTGAAAGTGCTTTATAATGAATTTGTTGTTAAAACTGATATCCGAAGGATTCAGTTAGATGCAGAAATGAATAGACAGAGAGACTTGATTCTCAAGTTTCAACAGGAAATGAAGGCAGACTTTGATTCTGTTAATGCACAGTTGGGAACTACAAATGTCCAGCTCAGACATTCTGGGCAAAGGTTACAAGAAATTACTGAGGAAATTTCTTTTCTCACAACTTCTCAGTTAAAGATTGCTGATAATCTAAAGGTAGAGTCCCAGGAGACTCGTCAGGCAATAGCTTCCGAGGCCAATAATTTGCACTTATCTCTTAATAAGATTAAGGCTCAAACTCATAAACCTCCTCCATTTAAGAGTTTTCCTAACAGTGCAAGTACTTATCTAGCAGCTCAGTATAGTGGTGGTCAGCGGTTACAAGTTAATATCCCAGCTTCCACTGATCCACTCCGTTATGATCCTACTAGCGGTCAAGTTTTACCCACACAGCCCCTTCCTATAGCAGCTGAAAATCCTCCTATTCCAGTTTCTACTACTGCTCCTACTCAGGGTACTGTGTTGATGGCCCGGGGGAATGGTCAATATCCATTACCAGGAAGTGATCCATTTAAAAATATTCAAACTTTCAAAGCCGACACTCCTCCCATGGTAAATTTTGATAAATTTGAGGAGATAGAAAATGCTAGAGGTGTCGATGCAATGAGAGCATGGATCACCAATTATATCTCAACTAACCCCAATGCCGATGAAAAGGAAGTTATAAAGCAAGCATTGAATTCCATGACTGGAATGGCAAGGGTAGTTTGGGATAGGTTAGATAATGAGTTTATTGAAACTCTGCTTGATAGCGGCACAGATCAAGTCTGTGCTCAATTAGCAAGAATGTTTGTAGGAAAGCGTGATGTCATGGAACAGCTTTCTTACCAGAAATTCATGAAAGGTAAATGTAAAGATCTGAGAAATTTCAAAGAGTATTGTAAAAAACAATACGAACACTTCTACTTCTCAGGCAAGGAACAAGATCATGAATTTATGTACACTACTTTTCTAAAAAGTTTTAGTGGTCCCATTGGCCCTTATTATCATCGAAAGGTTTTGGAGAATCTTTTGCATGATAAATCTGATATGAAGGAATTGACATTTCCACAAATTGTACAGTTTCTTGAACAGATCAACACCGACATATGCAATGAAGTGAAAGATCGGAAAGAGAAAAAGAAGATCCAGCCGATCTTATCTGCAGCCGTATGTTACCAGCTGGAAAAAGGAAATGATGATTGTGTTGATTGTAAGCCATACAAGAAAAAGTATAAAAGGAAATCTGACAAAGGAAAAGATAAGGATCGCCGAAGGCCAAAGAAAAAGGGATACTTTCGTAAGAAAGACAAAAGAAGAAAAGATAGTGCCAGACGGAAACCAGTCTGTTACATCTGTAAAGGTGACCACCTAGCTAACAAGTGTCCGAAGAAAGATAAGAAGAAAGGTAAAGCTAAGGTTCGGGCAGCTAAAAGCGTCGGGGTCACGGCTCAGTATAGTGGTGGTCAGCGGTTACAAGTTAATATCCCAGCTTCCACTGATCCACTCCGTTATGATCCTGCTAGCGGTCAAGTTTTACCCACACAGCCCCTTCCTGTAGCAGCTGAAAATCCTCCTATTCCAGTTTCTACTACTGCTCCTACTCAGGGTACTGTGTTGATGGCCCGGGGGAATGGTCAATATCCATTACCAGGAAGTGATCCATTTAAAAATATTCAAACTTATCATCTTGTTCCTTGCCTGAGAAGTAGAAGTGTTCGTATTGTTTTTTACAATACTCTTTGAAATTTCTCAGATCTTTACATTTACCTTTCATGAATTTCTGGTAAGAAAGCTGTTCCATGACATCACGCTTTCCTACAAACATTCTTGCTAATTGAGCACAGACTTGATCTGTGCCGCTATCAACAACTTTCCATGCTAGAAAAAAGCATATTGATGTATAGTTTCACTTTGTATGAGACATGGTAGAGGATGGGAAGGTAAATTTGGAGAAGGTAGATAATTTGAAGAATATTGTAGATGCATTGACGAAACTAGTGGGCACATAGAAGTTCATATGGTGTTCTAAGTCTATGGGTCTCTCAGCCTATAGCAGTTAAATCATGTTAATTCTATTGGCTCTTACAAGGTGTTTGACAAGTGGGAGAATGTTGGGAATTAAGGTGTCTCAACCTTGGTAATTCCTTGTATTAATTTATTTATTGTCTATTGTATAATTTGGATGCAAATCTTATGTTGTCATATTGTTGGAGTTGGCACGGTGATGTGTTATCCTACATGGCATATGACCACATGTAAATTTGTCCTCACATGAGGAGATAGGTGTCCCACTTAGTGGTAGGAATATTTTTCCATGTGTCAGCATCTTGGAATTTGTGTAAGGGAATATTGAGTGAAATGGTCATGACAGATTCCTATGACAAAGTTATGACATGTAAGAGTCGAAAATAGAAGATCCTACGACAAGTGAAGACATGTGTCAAGAAGCATCTTTAAAAAAGTCATCTTTGGGTTCCCCAAGGTGGAATATGACATGTTGTAAGAGAATATACTATTTATAGCCTATGTATGATAGATTCTCTTACAGCTGTAAGTTATGACAGCTATGACAAATTCTATGACAGTTGTAAGATTTGTAAGAGCATCTGTCATAGCCCATTTTAGAAATAGGAGACCTCCTTGGAATGGGGTGACTTGAAAAGTGTCAAGAGCATCCTATAGTGTTGGACAAGTGTCCATAGGTGTGGGTTTTGGGCCATGAGGCCATGTTGGACGCCCATCTCAATGTGGAGCTATTTTTGCCTTTTATTTTCTTTATAAACAGGTGCTTTGGAGAGGAGAAGTACTACAAGTTTCAAAAAAATAGGTTCTATTATGCTACTGGAACATCTCCAGATATAAGTGTCGAGGACTCTTACAAGAGCATTCACTCTGTGATTGTATTGTAACCTTCTTTGTTTATGGAATACATTTGAGATGTGTTTTGGAGTGTGGGGTTTTTCACTCGTAAGGGTTTTCCCCACGTATATCTTGTGTCTCTCTTCTTTTGTCTTACATCCTTGTGTATGTGTTTGCTGCAATATCTTCATTAGTGGGTTAACATAGCTATAGTTGTAAAGATAAAATTGAATTTGCACTCTCCTCCCCTCAATAGATTAGTGTAGGAAGTGATTTCCACACACCTGGCTTCCTTTCAAGACCCATCTCTTGTGGTTCACCACCTTGTCATGCATCTTGATGCTAATTAGTGAAACAAAAACTTAGAAAGATGCATCATAAAGTGACCCTCCTTGTTAAAGAAGATATGCAGAAGCTCTTGGAAGTTGGGTTTACTTGGCCTATTGATTACTATGAAAGGATCTCTAATATTATTCCTATAAGAAATAATCCCTTTGGTATTTTAATATGTACAAACTTCTATGATATCAATAAGGCATGTCCTAAAGATGAATTTCCTTTACCTAATTGACATGATCATTGAATTAGCAGTGAGGGATGCAATGCTATCTCTCATGGACAATTTTTTAGGATATAATAAAAAAAAATTGCATGTAAAGATCAACATAGAACAACATCTATTACACATTGGGGAACCTTTTATTGTCAATTCATGCCTTTTAGTCTTAAGAATTCTAGTGCAACCTATCAACACTCTGGTTGTCATCTTTCATGACAAGCTTCAAGATATTGTTGAAGACTATGTGTATGTGATGGATTTTTGACAAATTGAGAGAATACAAGGTGTACCTCAACCCTAATAAATGTGTCTTTGGTGTTACATCTAGTAAACTACTGCAATTCATAATATTTACAAGATGCATTGAAGTGGATTTGAAAAAGGTCAAAGTCATATTAGAAATGCCTCCTCCCTAAGATCTTAGGTAGCTTCATATTCTACAAGGGAAGCTTAAATCTATTCACCTATTCATCTCACAACTAGAGGATAAATGTCAACCATTTTTACATCTATTAGAAAAGGATACATCCTTCCATTGGGATGAAAAAATTCAACATTCCTTTGAACAACTCTGTAGACACCTAAAAATGTCTTCTACCATCAAACCGACTCCTGACATCCCTAAACACACCAATTTCCCTTCTAACCAATTAATTGAATTTTTATTTAATTAATTACCCCTTTCGCTTTCCAAATCTACACCATTTTATCCCCCAAAATTGAATTAATTTCATTAATTCAATAGTCCAAACCTTAGCCAATTAATTTAATAAATATACAATATTTATTAAATCAATTTCCCCTTTTTCACTAAATCCAATTACTTAGATAAAACCATGTTAACTAATTAATTCAGCCTATAATTAACCTATCCCTACCTTAGACAATTAAATAGCTATTATTTAATTGCCTACCCTAGCCTACCTCATCCTAGCCCTAGGATTAATTAAATGAAACCCATGTTTAATTAATCCTAACCCCTGCATTTGGGTGGTCAAACCTTGTTTAACACCCTTCCCCACATCCTCCAAATAAAAAATTGAATTAAATCCACATAAGTCAATTTTTTATTTAAAAAACACCTCACATCACATTTATTTCTCCTTACAACCCCTTACTCATTTATTTCCTCTCTTCCCCAAATGAATTTTTAATTCATTTACATTCCCCCATATGAATCTTTTATTCCAAAATAATCATTCACCCCCATGCTCATTAAATAACGCCTTTTCCCAAAATGAATAAAAGAATCACTTTTATTCCTAGCCCTCCATTCATTCAAGATTAAATCTAGGCCCTCCACATCACTTTTATCCTCCACCATTAATTTCTCAAATCAATCTCCACCCTTGGATCAAAATCCTCTCCAAAAATCTATAAATAGAACCTCTCCCAAGCCATTTTCATCATCCAAGTCTATGCAAAGTCATAATGCCAAAATCACTCTTGAGCTAGAATAGTGAGTTGCAACATTGTTTAGCATTTCACATCTAAATCCATTGTCTAGGGTAATCTTTGCCAAGGAGCTTGTTTTGGGTGCAAAGGCTCCTTCCTCCCTTGATGGGATTAGACTTGTATGTGAGGTATAATCTTGTGTTTATTGCATTTGGTTTAGTATTTCAACCTTGTTTGCATTTCTAATCTACATTGGCATGCCCGGTGGGACCCACAAGGTCTGAATCTAATCATTTTTGTTGAGTGTTTGTGCTTCAGACATGTTTTTACAAGTGCAGCGCCATCCACCCTACGCAGTGGCACTATCCTTGGAGAGTTTTGGCGCTATCTACTGTTTTAGCACCATCTCTATGGAGCATTTTATTTTCTAACTTCCACTCACATGTCTCTTTTAAAGCATTTTCCTGTTGTTTTCCTGTCAAAATCTCTCAGTTTTTGTAGGAATGTTGATTAAACAAGGGGAGGTTATGCCAAAATTTCTCTTGAAGAAAAATATCCTTTTTTTTTGCAGGTCAAATTCGTTCAATGTCGTATCAGCGCTATCACCCAGATTGGTGCTATCCACAGACAAAACCAGACCCCATGACCAATTCCGCAGTGACGCTTTTGTAGCTCTCGTTTGGTGCCATAATTTCCTTTAACACCTTCTGTACTTTGTATTAGCGCTAAAAAATTTATTAGCACCTTAATTGTAATATTGTAGCGCTATCGTCTGTTTTGGTGCTTGTGGGGTCTGTTATTAGCGCTATCGTCTCAATCGACACTATCTATATAGTGTCAGTTTTGGTTTGTTGTCTACGCGCAGTGGTGCTATTGTATATCTATTTTGGTGCTATTTGGGAAAACTAACTTTGCTGTTTGTGCAAGTGCTGACAAGTGTTTGCAAGTCTTTGCCATCAGTTTGGAGTTACTAACTAACTTTTTACAAGGTGATTTCATTTCTATTTTAAATATTTTAATTTGCAACTTAAAATGAACCCTTTGCAGGATTAGTTAGATGAACATTTTGACTTGGTGCATCTAAAATTGAACAAAACAAACAAGTCCTTTGTGTGAAGTGTGTGCCAAAACATTTACTTTGGTGTTCTAAAATTTACAATTTGTGTGCCAACAACCAAACAAATCCAAACACTTCAATTTGGGCTTTAAAAAGAACCACAACTTGCATAAATTGAAAGCATTTGGTTAAAAAGAAAAACAACTTGCATCTCTCACACATATAATTAAGAAAATTATTTTTAATTGTGTGAAGTGTCTTGTGCTCTTTCTGCTTGTGGTGTGAAAAGCGTATGCTCTTCCCTCGCACCATTTTGGTGACCTTGGGAATCAAAAGTTTATCACAAAACTTGCATTAATCACACCCCATTTAATCTAAAGATCTAAAATTGAACCATGTTTAGTGTGATGCAATCATAGAAGATATGTATGCTCTCCCCTTGCATCTTTGTATGAACTTGGGGATCAAAAGTGTTTTCATGATTGTATTGCTTTTGTAAACCTTAGAGGGCCTGCCACCCCACTTCGAAAGGTGGGAACGACCCAAGTAGCATCAAGCTAAAGCCAAGTTCTTCCAAGCCACTATATAAAATAAAGCGTTTGGGATGAAAGTCTCAAGCGACAGGTGTTGTTGTGTTATACCGACAGCCAACCTCCCCCAAAACCCTCCAAGGCATAACCCTTGGAGGGTGGGAGACTCCATAATGGAGAGTAGTGCTGCCACATGTATAACCACCTGAACGAATGCCCTTACTACGAACCATTGTTTAGCAAGCTAAAATCCTTCTATTTGTTGGCGCAGAAGGGAAACCTTTGAAGCGGCCCTGATTCATGCAGTTCTTAGCCGAGGTAGTAGGGATAATCTAAAGGTTTGGTGAGGGACAAGCCTTATAAGAAACCCAGATCTTGGTATGCGTGAGAAGTGTGTGCAATCCTAAGGAGGAGCCGGTGCTACCAGGATCCTAGAGCTACCCGCTTTGAATAGGTGCAGCTAGGGGATTCAACAAATACTGTCACATTCTCACCTTAGGTTATTCAAAGTGCTTGTTAAATAAAATCACACATCTTTTTTTCAAAATGAAGCAAAATCTTGATTGTTGTGTGATTATTGTGCTTGAATTATTTGCAATAACATTGCCAAGAGACAAACCACATCATTTGATCACATTCCAAACAAAGAAAAATAAAAAATTGTCATCAAAAATCTATCTTTTTAGGACCTTGACAGACACTACCTTGTTTTAGCGCCATCTCTATCTAATTGTGGTGCCATTTCACCTGTGTATTGGCGTTATTCTCAAATTGACTTGCCTAAAATAGAGACCTAGTTAGTTGTGATCTACACCATCTGCTTTGCCATAATCTATAATCACATCCCAAAAATCCAACAACAGTCCATCCATTTTTCTCCAAATTTTCCAAAATCATACCTTCACTTTGACCTTAGAGGATTAAATCACTATCATTGTTGGACCATTTGCTATATCAAACCCATTCAAATTCATATCCGCTTGTCTTCATTGATTTTTTGCATACCTTTTGGACCAAACCAAAATCCTTGTCATAAGAAAATCATTCCAAAAATCCCCAAAATCTCCCAAATCAAAACATCATCAAAATTTGTCATCCTTTTGAGCTAAAAATTTGATCTAGATTTCATCCTACACATGTCATATCTTGCTTGGAAATTCAATAGTCTACCTTCCAAGTGAAATCATTATCCCTCTTTGTGTAAGGTCATTAGTCTACCCCAAACAAAGAAAAACATCCCTTTTGTGCAAACCACAAATCTAGGTCCTACCTAAGCTCAATTTGTTGACTACCAAAATCATCCATATCACACATCAAAAATCAAACATCAAACAAAATCTCTTCAAAACAAATGTCATCCATCACCTATCTTTTGGTCCAAAAATAGTGTAGAAAATCAAAATCATCCACTCACACCACCCTTAGATTAACACCTCTAGAAAGACATATCGGTCTTCCACCACATCCTCTATTTTATCTCATTTCCACATTCGTCTTTCGGTCCAAACAATTTAATCCAAATCCTCTAAGGTTTCCATCCCTATTTCATTTTCACATCGTAAATCAAACCTATCCACTTGCATTCCCACCACTAGATCACAACACAAGAAAATCTGAGAAATGGCAGAGCAATATCCAGGCATAGGAATGCCTAATACCAATAGTCGCAACATACCCATCAACCAATCATTCAACCAACCTACATACTCTTACATCCCCTCATATGGTCCCAACGAAAATCCCTCCCATTACTTACAACAACTACGACCATCACTACCACCACCACAACACATCCCCATCATATCCCAAGACGATCTAGATGTCTTAACCTTCACACAAGATGCCAATAACATGGACATGCTTGACAAAGTCCTAAGATTGGATCCAAATAGATTTCTAGATCATCTTCTCAAAATTGGTGCTCAACTACCCCCCATCACGACATCATCACAACCATCCACCTCTACAATCGCTCCTACCCCATCAAATAACCAAGCATCCACATCCAACACCCAACCCACTATCTCTCAAACGACAACACCTATCATCTCTCAAACATCAACACCTGTCGTATCTACCGCCAACACAACCTCTACCGCTACCACATCTACCATTTCTACAAATATCCCTAACCCCACCACTTCACAACCCGTCACCACATCCACTACCACAACCACAATAAACCCTTCCATGCCACAAATTACCATGGGCATACAAGGCAACATCACGCAAGCAAGTACATCCACAAGTGTGCCTCCACCCAATTCCCACACCATTGCATATCTACGACAGTCATTCTCACAACCACCTTACAATACATCCAACCCATCCAACACCCACCAATCCAACGTCAATCCATCCACTATCACATATCCACATAACCTTGTAACATCATCTACACAACATCAAACAAACCCCCAATATCAAATCCCACCCCATTTCCAACATCTCACCAACCAATAGGCATACATACAACAACCACAACAACCAGAAGATCTCACAACCATCCTACAAGGCTTAATCCAAAAGGTAGAGGACCTACAAACTGGGGGCAAATGCAAACACTAATCCTTTGAGGATATTTACCCCTACCCATTCGATCATACATTGTACATGCCTCCTTTCCCCAAGAACTTCAAGACACCCAAATTCGACAAATACAAAGGAAAGGGAGACCCTAGGGACCACCTTAGGGAGTTCTACATTGCTTGCCTAGAAGTCTCTAATAACGACACCTATCTAATGAGACTGTTCCCACGAAGCCTCGGCGATCAAGCCGCTGAATGGTTCGCACACCTTCCCCCAGGTATTAGGACTTTCCCTGAGCTTGTAGAGAAATTTGTAAACCACTTCTCCTACAATTTCGAGTACGCAATGTCCATGACAGACCTTTGCAACACCAAACAAAAGAATAGAGAAGCCTTCGCTTCCTTCTTACAAAGGTGGAGAGGCTTAGCAAACAAACTCCCATGGCCCATTCCTAAAAAACAACTCGTCACCATGTTCATGGCCAACCTCAATCAGGAATTAGGGTTTCATCTACAAATACTTTGTGCATCTACCTTTGAAGAGGTCATCGACAAAGGCACCACCATCGAACGAGCCCTCATTGCCAAAGGCTCCATCAAACTGTATGACCACAAATCCAACAACAACAACTACAAATCCAATAACAACACCCCCAATACCAACAACAATGCCAACACACAATCAAACGATAAATCACGCTATTGGGGGAAGAACAAGAACAATCTAAATGACGGCATCACAGACGTGAAAGCCATCCAACATATACAAAACCAAACACCTACGCATGCGTATGCAACAAATGTAAATAACTAGAGAGGCCCAACTAAACCACGCTAATCATGTCATCTAGCATCCTCTGCCAATATCGCACCTGGCCATTATACATGTACTCCGCATCCTAATACAAAAACACAAAGGCCTCAAAAGGCTGCCGATAGTACCCACATGTCAGCCGAGTGATAGAGATCTGCTCCCAAATCCATACATGTAGCAGAGTAACTCCAACGGCCAAAGCTCTATCATGCAGATAGGCAACTGTGTGCATCTCATGGTACAACTGCGCTAGCATCACTGGCCCCTAGGCATAGACAATCCCATGTGTCACCATCCCCTCTATCACCCCTCCCCAACCAACCGGAAAACCCCTGCCTCGCCTATCAGGCATCATCACACCTCCAATCAATGCGCAAAGGAACAAGGCAAATGGATCTACACCCGCAGCCAATGTCCCCTCATAGTCCATCTCCCTCTCATTTAGAGAGAGAATAAGACGATCCATACCAAACACTCTGACCAGTGCACTTTGCCCTCTCTTCGTGTCATATCTAACACGTCAGCCTCGGATAGGTAGCTTGAGGATGTGATAAACATCCTCAAGTGTGATGGTAATCTCTCCTGTTGGCAACAGAAAGATGCAAGTCTCAGTGTGGTATCACTCCACCATGGCCGTCATCAGAGCTCTATGAGCTCACAGAACTAGCATCGACGCCACTGTCAGAAGCCCCAACCTCGCCAGTCAAGCCCGCATAGCGTCATCACAATCATTGAATAGTGCCATCACAGCGGGAACTCGTTGCTCTCGTGACTGCAAAATAAACCACTCTGTATCCTGCATATAGAACATTATGGTTAGATGTCAACCTATCTATTTCTCAACCAACCTTTTCCTTCTAAGTGTCTAACAAGCTAGCATCAGGTGGCATGAAAACAGACAACTCCTTGTGCCCTTTTTCAAATGATGCTAAAACAGAACATAGTGCCACTACGCATAAGTCTTTGTGCCAATCCAAAAATTAGTGCTACTGTGCTCTATCCATCACGTCATTTCTCCAAATGGTGTCACTATTCATTTTGGCGTCAATCCTCCAAATGGTGCCAATTTCCCAAATGGCGCTAATCTAGACAATAGCGCTGATCCCCCAAATAGTGCTAAAAGTAAAAATAGCACTATTACCATGGATGGTGCTATTCTAGATAATAGCGCCACTTTAACCCCCATCTGGTGCCAAAACGTCAAAACCTAATTTCTTCCACAAATTGCGCTAATCAAGAAGATAGCGCTAAAATACCTGCCTAATGGCGACAAACTGCCCTGACCCTACTTGGGCAGATCATGCCAATCTGGAGGATGGCGCTAATCCACCTTACCGTTGGCGCTACGCGCTCCAACCCCAAATCCCAAAACCTCAAAAATGCACGTTAAACAAAAAAAATTACAAAGTCTGGGTTAGGCCCTACCTGAGGTCTAGCGTCGGGTGACCGGCCAAACTCTCGGAACCGCTCGGAGATGTGTCGAAGTCGTGGGAACTGGGGGTTATGGTTAGCCATCTCTCCTTCATTTTTTTCTTCTCTAAAGTCAAAAGTGTGCAAATGTGGCACTCTTAGGGCCCACTTTGCCTAATATAGTGGGCCATGTCATCCTTCCACCCCTTTTTTTTCTTCCTCTAGGGTGTAGATCTCAGCCTTTTTTCTTCATTTTTCTTCCTACCATCTCCTACATCCGTCCCCTATCCAATCATTCACTTCCGTCACATCCTTTTGAGAGCTCACCTAGAAATTTTTTATTGTCCCGCTAACCTCTCGAGGGGGCATCCCTTATCCATCTCATACCTACCTGACAACTGGGGCATATTTTTCTTCGACCTGACGCCACTTCCCTCCTAGGTCTGGATGCCACGTCAAAGAGGGGCAAATGTAGACACCTAAAAATGTCTTCTACCATCAAACCAACTCTTGACATCCCTAAACACACCAATTTCCCTTCTAACCAATTAATTGAATTTTTATTTAATTAATTACCCCTTTCACTTTCCAAATCCACACCATTTTATCCCCCAAAATTGAATTAATTTTATTAATTCAATAGTCTAAACCTTAGCCAATTAATTTAATAAATATGCAATATTTATTAAATCAATTTCCCCTTTTTCACTAAATCCAATTAATTAGTTAAAACCATGTTAACTAATTAATTCAGCCTATAATTAATCGATCCCTACCCTAGACAATTAAATAGCTATTATTTAATTACCTACCCTAGCCTACCTCATCCTAGCCCTAGGATTAATTAAATGAAACCCATGTTTAATTAATCCTAACCCCTACATTTGGGTGGTCAAACCTTGTTTAACACCCTTCCCCACATCCTCCAAATAAAAAATTGAATTAAATCCACATAAGTCAATTTTTTATTTAAAAAAATCCCACATCACATTTATTTCTCCTTACAACCCCATACTCATTTATTTCCTCTCTTCCCCAAATAAATTTTTAATTCATTTACATTCCCCCATATGAATCTTTTATTCCAAAATAATCCTTCACCCCCATGCTCATTAAATAACCCCTTTTCCCAAAATGAATAAAAGAATCACTTTTATTCCTAGCCCTCCATTCATTCAAGATTAAATCTAGGCCCTCCACATCACTTTTATCCTCCACCATTGATTTCTCAAATCAATCTCCACCCTTGGATCAAAATCCTCTCCAAAAATCTATAAATAGAACCTCTCCCAAGCCATTTTCATCATCCAAGTCTATGCAAAGTCATAATGCCAAAATCACTCTTGAGCTAGAATAGTGAGTTGCAACATTGTTTAGCATTTCACATCTAAATCCATTGTCTAGGGTAATCTTTGTCAAGGAGCTTGTTTTGGGTGCAAAGGCTCCTTCCTCCCTTGATGGGATTAGACTTGTATGTGAGGTATAATCTTGTGTTTATTGCATTTGGTTTAGTATTTCAACCTTGTTTGCATTTCTAATCTACAAACTCAACCAATATTTTTTTAACCTATCTATGTTGGTTCCACCTACACTTGGAAGATCTTTACTATTGTACATCTTAGCAACATAATTTTCCTTAGGAGCCCTCTTGGCTTAGCAAGACAATCAAGATAAAGAAAGGGCCATTTATTATTTCATCATGACTTTGGTAGTATATGAACTAAATTATACCCCACTTGAGAAAGCATAGTAGATGTTGTCTTTACTTCTCAAAAACTATGACACTATATTCTCAATGAAAAAACTTAGTTCATCACCAAAATTGACCTTCTCAAATATCTACTATTAAAAATAGCTCTCATAGGAAGAATGACAAAATGGGTCATGTTTTAAAGTGAGTTTGATATTGGATATGTCAATAAAAATATAACAAAGGATAAATAATTATAGATTAGTTAGCGAAAGCACCATTAACTAATAAATAGTCCTTGCATATTCACTTTCTAGATGAGTCCATTTTATCACTTGATGATTCACCTAAATTGAAGCTTTATTTTGATGATTCCTTCACCATTCATGGTTCAGGGGTAGGCATCCTATTCCTCACATCACAAAGATGACCTCATCCCTAAAGCATTAAGGATTGGGTTTCCTTGTACCAACAACATTTCTTTGTATGAAGCTCTCATCTCAGGTCTTAGGATAGCTATTCAATGGAACATTCAACATTTGATAGTCTTTGGCAATTTCCTACTTATTATCAAACATGTTAACAATGAATAACTTACCAAAGACAAAAAACTTATCCCCTATAAAATAATGGTTGAAAACTTTAAGTAGTATTTTGTTAGTATCCAGTTTGAGAAAGTTCCTCAAGAAACTAATCTGTAGATGTAATGGAAATGATTAGTTCTCTTCTCTCAATGGTTGAGGATACCTGTTAATGTTAGTTTTTGGTTGAAGAAATATCAATCCCTATGTATGATATTCCAAAATCTAACATGGTGTGTAATATTGTTTGTCTTGATTCCCCTTGGTATCAGGATAGCTACACCTACCTCCATGCTTAAACTCTCCCACCCAACATTTCATGAAATCAACACAAATCCTTTATTCAATGTGCATCTTGTTTCACTCTCCTTGGTGGCACTTTGTATCATAAAGGCTATAATGGTACTCTATTATGGAGCTTACATTTAGATGAAGTGAACTTGAAAATTGAGGTCGATGACGATATTTGTAGAGTGCACACTAGTGGCATGGTCATGGCAAAAAATCTCCTTAGAAAGAGATATTACTAGCCTACCATGGAAAAAGGTGCATGTTTATATGTCAATAAATATGTATCTTGTTAGTAGCATGGAGACCTAATTCAGGCACCTTCTCAAGCACTCCAACAAATCATGATCCCTTGACCCTTTTCTACTTGGGGACTTAATCTCATTGGTAAAATAAATCCTTCTTCCTCTAATGGTCACAATCATATTATCATTGCTACTAATTACTTCAATAAATGGGTATAAGCCATTCCCCCTCACATATGTCACTAGAAAATAGATATCCAGATTCATCCTCAACCTTCTCATTTGCCATTTTGGTATCCCTTCTACCATAGCCACTGACAATGGTATGTCCCTCAAAAATTGAGAGGTCTAGGTGCTTTGTGATCACTTCCATATCAATCACAAATGGTCTATGCCCTATTACCCTCAAGGTAGTGGTCAAGTTGAAGCCTTGAATAAAACCCTCATCAAGATCATTAAAAAGATTGTCAATATCGCTAGTCAAGATTGATATCTTTAAATCTATCCTACCTTATGGGATTACCAAAATAGTATCCACACACTCATAAGAGCTACACCTATTCCCTTGTCTTTGGAACTGAATCTATTTTTCCTGTTGAGATCTAGTTACCCTATTTGCACATTTCCTTACAAGATCTAATCAGTGATGAAGAATATAGGGTTGCACACCTTCATGAACTAGAACTTCCTAATGAGAAGTGACTTAGTGCTCTAAGTCATTTACAATCATATCAAAATTAACTCCATTAAAGATACAACAAATTCATGAAATCTATGGAATTTGACATTGGTGATCTAGTTCTTAAAGAAAATCAAAGCAATATTAATCAAGATTGAGAAAAGAGGGGTAAATTTAAACCCAATTAGTTAGGTCCATATGTTGTTATTGCTAAATTTGGATCAAGCGCATATAAGTTGGCCATGCCAAATGGTTAGGATTTGGAAGAACCCATAAATATCATGTAACTAAAATGTTTTCATACCAAAAGTAGTAGAAATCCAAGGTTAAAAAATAAAAATAAAAAAAAAATCCAAACAAATAAATAAAGGAAAAAAGTAAAGAGAAATTTATCTAATGGTGAAAACTATCTATATGGCACCTTGAGAAAGTACCATGATGAAAAGTCACTTAAAATAATCATGTGTAGTATTTGTTATCCATTGTATATAGGTACCCTCTGCACCTAGGGGTAGTTCCACCTCATCCAACCCATCCTTCAAAATTTCTTCACACCATCCATCTGTCCCTTCTTTTGGCCTAAATTTTTGATAAATGGTCAACACATGATTTGGAAAATATATTGATCTTCTCTTTTGTGCACATTCACTTCCTTTTATGGCATACCCCCTGGACATCACACTCATAATGCAATATTTAACATCCAACCCTCCCACTAGAAACATTGACACATTTAAACACAATCCTCACAAGCACAATTGAAACTCTTGTTTAGTGTTAAATCCATCATTACATCATCATCAAGACATGTTCAACAATTACTATCATTATCATAATGCTGAACAATTAGGTTTTTGTTTGATAAAAGGCATATTCTATTGAACACCCAAAGTACTGAGAGGGGGGATGAATTAGTACTTTATTAAACTTTTTACTTATTAAACTAGTAATCCATTTACCACATGTAATTACAAAGCAAATTAAGCATGGAAGAAACAACCACAATCCATCACACATGAACACCAAGATTTTTACGTGGAAAACCCAAAACTAGGAAAAACCACGGTGAGTGTTAGCTCACAATATATTATGTAGGAATAATATCAAATTACAATAGAGGCTCACTACCTTAGGGCTCATTGCCCAGGGCTCACTGCCCAAAAGAAGTGCTCACTGCAAGAAGGCTCACTGCCTAGAGAAAGAAAGAAGAAAGGAAATGGCTCACTTCCAAAATGAACTACTCTAATTGCATCTATATATGCATGATTGCAACTCTAATGAAACACTGAAATACTAATTCAAAACTCTTCATTTCTGACTGCTCTATTTTACTACTCTGCTTTTACATGTGAACAAGATCTCTCTTCTTCTACTTTTGTCATCCTCAAAAAATTATTCAACTTTACTTGTCACACACACACACACACACACACACACTCTCTTACAATCATATATCATCATCCAAGTATCAAAATTGTTCACATATATATATTTTTAACATTTGACTTTTACACATTAGGTTGGCATACTAAGATGTAGCATGTAGTCATAACTTGTTGGCCAAAATTATTTACAAAAATACATAGTGGATCAAAAAAATACTTGAATCATATTTACATATGTTGGCTCCATCCATATAAATACTTAGGCTAAGATTCCAAACAACAAAACTTACCACACACACATCATATTGTCATGTCAACCTTAACTACAAACTGTCACTAGTTCAGTTCAACTGTCTGACTACATCTTCCACTGCGGACCACAAGACTGCTCAAAACCATATCAAAGACTCTTCACATATCATAGATTATACCTCCATAATTGCAAAGTAAGATATTCTTTTGTGGTAGAATGTGGACCACAAGAACACATGCTCTGTCATAGTCAAGTTCTATCAGACCAAGTAGTGATACTTAGGCACCCATAACTATCCTTCTAGTGGAACTCAGAACTTGAAACTCTGGATTTAGATACTTCATACATGTGTTTACAACACCTCAAAACCACACAACAAGATATGCAACAACAGACAAAAACAAATGAGTGTTCTTCTCTCAATCACAATGTATTTTGTCTTTCCAGACTTAGTCTGTTAGAGTGTATGCTTCCAGTACTTGTTAGGAGCTAAAAAATTGGATATAGGATCATCAAAGGAATGCAAATAACATACTAGAACTATATGATCAAATCTCCAACTATGGACCAATGCCAACCATTATATTGTGTCTCTGTCACTGTCTCTTGTGTACTACCAACACTTAGCCAAAATGACTAAGTCTTTTTCACTGGACCAAAACTTATGTTCTAACTTTGTTTCTTTTCTTGTTTCCATCAATGACAACATCTTCAGACATCATGCACAAGTTTCTAACAATCTCCCCCTTTGGCATTGATGGCAACACTTGATGTGAAAAAAACTATTACAACTCCCCCTTTCTCTTTATACACTGCTCCCCCTATCTTCATGCTTTATTATTTTTCAAAAGTTTTTCACATGCTTCATTTCTTATCCCCCTTTGACATCAATGGCAAAGGTGTATGATGCAAAAATATGTACAAGTTGCCAAAAATTCAAAATTATTTTTCTACTTTACTGCATATATACAAGTGATATAAAAAATGCTTACTGTTGTTTCGAGAGAACATCTTTATAGATTATTTTTAGTTGCACCAATTCTTCATCCCAACTGGTCTTAGCATCTCTCAAAATTAGTATGTGCCCATTTATTTGGGACACCAAATCTTTTGCTTTCTTCACTGTATTAGGGGCTTCAGTGATTTGCCTTGTCTTGTGTGCCGCTACTATTAACTTGGTTAGGGATGCAATTTTGAAACTTGCTACCTCCCAGAGCTGACTCATTCTATGCTTTATGATATCCATTTGGGTCTACAACTTATGTAGATTAGAATCAATAGTTTCAACTTGTGCCCTTTGATTTCCAATAGCATCTTTTGTTGGGTAATAAGTTCTGGATATCTTCATTATTTGGGCTTCCCATCTATCTTTTTTTATCTTTTATCTCCTTAGTCTTGTTCGGACATGTAAGACAAAATTGATATAGTTCACTAGCTTCTTTAAGGGCTAACTGTGCATATTCTACACTTTTATCTAACAAAATTTTATCTTGAGAAGCTTTATCTTTTAGCTCAACTAATCTATTTCTATCTATTTCAACTCTTACCTTTTTATCAAAAACTTGCTCAAAGGATTCAAAATGGGTATTCATAGACTCCATAAGATTTTTCATTTGTGTTGCTGGAGTAAGTGTTCTATCTCTCTGAACTCTGGCCATGATCTTCTCAAAAATGTTTAATGCTTCACCAAGTAGCTCACTATCTTCCATGTGAGACTATTATTTATTCTTGGGCAGTTGCTTGGAACATTCTACCTAGCTTCAATTTCTATAGGGGAGACATGGTTGCCAAGTTTATTTGACATTTTAGTAGTTCAGATATGTCTGTTATTTGTGCTTCCTTATGTTTTAACAAAAATTCCCTTAATGAGTCAACAGTGTCTCTTTTTATTTCTTCTTGAGACATTTTAGTATCTTGACTCGGAGGATGTTCTTGACTGTGCTCATGTTCATTTCTTTCTGGTTCCAGAGAAGGAATGTCCATCATTTGTTCATTTTCCTCTTCTCTCTACTCTTCTTGTTCCTTAGATGCCTTTTCACTAGATGTCATCTTTGCTTCTTTAAACTTCTTATCTTCTATTTCTTTCATTTCTTTATCTTGTTCAAAATTTACCAAAGGAACTATTCCACTTTGTTTTGTGTTCACTTCCTCTTCACTCCTTATGCTCACTGGAGGATTAACTATACCCTGTTCCACATTTATCTCTGGAACTATATTATTGCCACTAGTATTTTGTTCCTTTTCATCAATGTCAACAATAGTTGAAATTTGTAGCTCATGTAACACCTTTAGTGTTATCTCCTCTGTCTCCTTGACCAGTTTCTTAGTTTCACCAGACATTAGAGTATTGACTCTCCTCATGGTTCTAAATTCATCACCTAGCTTCTTGGTGACTTGGACCTTTTCTTCTTTGTGATGTCTGGGAACAATTTTAATAAGACATATTCCTTTATTTCAGCATCTTTGGCCATGGCCCCTTCTTTTCTTGCTGACATTATGCTGTCCAAACTATCTGGTAAATCATCTATGACTTCAATCAATGTTTTCCAAAACATATCTAAATATCTTACAACTGTTGTTTCAATGATTACCTTGTCTGCATCTAATCTTTCATCATACATGTCAACAATAGGTTTTAAGGTACCATGTTGAGCAAATGCATTAACCATGGCTTCCAATGATATACTAGCTTCTTCTTCTCTATTCTTAGCCTTTTCTTCTTTATTCTTCTTCTTACCTTTAGGTTTTCTAGAGGGTTTCTCAGTAGTGGCTTCACCCATTTTTTCCCTATTGATGATTAAATTTGTAGGTGAACCACCAACATGTGAGATCCTAAGAATGCGGGACTTGACTCTTAAGACAACCTCTAGATTTTAAAAAAGTTGGTTCTTCTCTATGGGGTTTGATGTAAAGAGAAGAAAAAAAGATTATAGATAAAATCCTTGAAACTAATCTTCTAAGGTGATGCGTCGAGAATGTATATTGAAATTCAAATTGAGAACACAGTGATTAAACCTTTAAAGATTTACTGCCAAGCTAAAGAACATGATGCATGATTAATAATAACAGAAAATATACCACAAATTTATCAAAGGTTCAATATAGAAAAATGTAAGAAAGATTTAGAAAGACACCATAACATGCATAGAACACCACTCTCTCTTCATTGATGGTCGGGAGAACAGAGTACATAAGGAAAGATGCACATATTACAATATTTGATCCCTCTTGAGAGGTATCTATTAAGGCAAGATGCACAGATTACAATATTCGATCCTTCTTAAGAGTTATCTATTAAGGAAAATGATATTTCTCTAATCTAGCAGCTAAACAACTCAAAAGTCTCTTTTTCTGTGTCTGTCGCTAAAAAAATGTCTCTGTAATAGACCATGCTATTTATAGCATAAAATGAGGCTCCAAGACTCTCCTATGACCATTGAGATCTTAATTTCCTGGCTACCAGCTTCTTTAGTTAACTGATGATTCAGTTATCAGCCCATGTGCTACAAATCTTTTTTGGATTCTGAGTCACTATTTTCCTCCTTTAGTTGCAACTGACTCTGTGAGTCTCATATATTATGGATTCTCCCACCTTTCTCTAAGTTTGTATTGGCCAATGGCACAACAGATATGAGCCTTCAAACATTGAGTCTGACCACCTATGCACTTAAGACAGATGGTACCACCCACAAATCTCAAAAGACTTAACAAGGAATACATGGCAGCTTCGTGCTCCTTGAGCAAGAACTCTTTAAAAAGACTCTTCAAATGAGTGCAGTGATGACACATGGTTTCTCCCACACTCTCCAATATCTATTAAATATCCCCACCTATACATGTGGTAGGCTTCATAGCACTTAAGAGCTTAATCAAAAGAGGCTCAAAAAAAGACACACAGTAAGCTCTGCTGGTTCCTAAATGAGACACACGGCAAGGCTGTACTCATTTGACAAAACTTTTCAAAGTTTCCCCTCAAATGCCCGTCATTGCAACATGTGGTATCTTTTGTGGGAATTTAAAAGCTTATGAAGGGAACTCGAAATAGTACATGGGTGCCGACACTTGGCACTATCCGTGCAGACACAATTTTTGCAAAAAAAGATCTCAAAATGGGACGCTAATACTAACACGTGGCATTTTTCACTGCTTCTTCTTATGCTACCAAAATTAAACACAATGGAGACATTTCACATGCTCTGTGACTCCCTCAAAAGACTCTTAATACTTTTAAACTCTGCACCACCGATACTTTGCCATGTGGAACCTTCGTGCTCCTTAAGAGATTCTTTCCTTCCCTAACTCTTCAAATGAACACTACTATGCCACTTGTCATGTCCTACAGCCTCGAGGCTCTTTCCTCTATATCCAGCTGATACCTCATATATACACGCATATAAAAATGTAGAGTTTTTACTCTACAGTTCTTAGCGATTCACATGGGACTCTGTGCCTGCATAGAGAGAACCCAAAGTCTTCCACAAAAAGAAACAAAACCAAAATTGAGATCCAACCAGGAACTTCAAAGTTTTTGTAAGGCAGCTTAATAATCAGACCACTCTGCATTTGTTAGGCACTTCCTCTTCTGAAGAGCTTGGAATGCTAGATCCAGCTTGATTATTTCTCTATAGGAAAACATTTGTAAACTTTGTACAACAACATGCAGTTGAAACTCTAGTTGAGCCATTGGGAGCAGAACTTATTCTACCTCTACAACACTAGATGAATCACTTAGACTCTAAAAAATTATCTGATCATTCTACTTCAAAAGTAGTAGATCTTTTATCCAGTCTATCATCAAGACCGTGATGTTGTCTAGGAATGGTGAGGGGAGTCCTAACTGGACCAGATTCTCAATGTGTCCCTTCATCCCTTTGACTCCTTCCTTCAACATATTCAATAGAGTCTTACATTTTGTAGCAGCTTTATTACAACTCAGGATTCCATTCACCTTTTCTACTACTGTGATTCTGTCATTTATCCCTATTGCTAGTAAGATCTCATTAGGGGCATTATATAACTTTTAGAGCAAAAGCTGAGAATCTGAAACCGTAATAGAAACTAAAGATAAAATTGCTTTGACAGAAGACTCGACCCTCTCACATAGTTGTTGAGCATTCAAAAGGAACTTGAGGGCAGGCTTCAACTATGATACATCATCAGAGATTCTTTGCCAAGATGAAACATAGAGTTCCTTAACCATTGTTAGTACTCCAACATTTTGGGGCCATTGGCTAAGTTCTAGAGTTAGTCGCTTCACCTTTTCTTATTTATCTAAAACCTAGGCTTACAAAACACTACCCTGATTCTTCTCACCCTTAAGAATCTGCTAAAGCTGAGAGACTTCTTGAGACCTGTTATCACATTTTTTCTCTAAGAGAGCCTTCTCTTGTTCCAGTGTACTCACATCATCTCTAGTTTGTGCCAATTCAGACTACAGTCCAGTCACCTTCATTTGTGATGCCTGATGAACCTCTTGAGACACAAAAACCTTGATATTATTATTCAATTTATCAATTTCTAGGTCCTTGGCCTTGATCTTTGTAGAGAGGTGATCTATTATGGATTTAGTCTTAGCCAAATCTACCTCCACCTTCTGTAATTTTCTAGTGACCTTGAGATAGTTTGTAGTTACTACTGCCGAGGTTTCATTCATTAATTCCACCTTATCCTATGGTCTAAATAAGTCAAATCCATGGCCATGATATTCATTGTGTAGTCCTCAAGCCTCATTTTCTCAAGAGGCTTGACTATATTAGGATTCATGTGGGTTAGAGTCAAGGATTGCTGGGTAGGATCAAACAGGGGTTTTGCCCTCTTTTATTATTTTCTTCTCCCTTTCTTGCCTCTCTTGCCTTCTTGGCATCTTTTGATTGGCTTTGAAAAGCAAGAGGAGAAGCAATTAAGCCACCAATAAAGGGAAATCCTTGGGGTAATCCGTAAGGTATGGTAGTCATTATTTATTGGCTTGGGTCTTGTGACTGTGTGGTTCTCCTAGGCATTGATGGGGAAAAGACTAGTAAACTAAAAGTTTGGGGAATAGATAAAGATGTGGAGCTAGGAGGAGGTGAAAAAGATTACAAAGGCATGGCAAATGTGGCAAGAGATATGGAAACTTGAGGTAATTGTGTAGCCAACCCAAAGAAGAAGAAGAATAAGGACAAGAAGAGGAGAAAGATATAGTTACCTGTGGGACTGTCGTGGTTGTAGGGATCTACTTCTATGGAGCTTCTTCAAATTCTTCCTCTTCCTCTTCTTTCTCCAAACCTAGTTTGTGTTTCTTCTTCAAAAGTCTAACCACTGGGTCCTCAGGTACCTCTTCTACCATGGATTGCTGCATTAAAATGAGTGAATCATGTGAAATTACCGCTCCAAGTTTCCCAGATGCCGAATCTATTTGGACCTCATGAGTTAACTGTTGTGTAGCCCTTTTTTTCTCAATAAAACTAAGAGATTGTGGCCATGTGGTTAACTTAGGGTCTTGCTCAGCTATTTCTTCTTTTGACTTTTCATGCTCTGGGAGATTGCTTGTATCTGGGCTTGAGACTAGAGTCATAAGATCGTCATCCCACAACTTCTCCCATTTCTCATCTGACTTGACCTGCTCAAAGGTCTTCTCAGGCTGAGAAATCTCTTGTCCATATCTCTAATATGCTAAGATCTTATCATTACTCTAGCCTTTCTTAATTAGGCTCTGTCTTAAACCATGAGTCATCTTCTTCTTTGGATCATAATCTTTAATAGGAGTATAGAATGTCTGCCATGGTTTAGGGGTTTCACTAGGAATATCACTCAATTCTACATAAACATATGGGGTATCAACTTGCGGTGATCTCCTCTATTCCCACAATGGTCGGCTTTCATGGATGAAGGTAGCATGAACCTTATTATTTAGGAGCCAGGAAACCAGAAAGCTGTCAGGGTCATATTTCCACTGATCTTGCATCATGACCAACCCATAATTTGCTATCTTCTTTTGTAAAAGAGGCTCTAACTCTCTCCTCATGACTGTTATTCCACCCTTACTCCAAGGGGTTTCATAGAAATCCTTTTTATTCTTTTTGTTTCCAAAATAATCAATTATTGACAATTAGCGGGCCAAGACCCTAGAAGTTAGGATCTTTGGGAGCAAAAAGGGCTCACCTGTAAAACCATGGATTCTAATCACTATAAAATGGGCTTCATAAAAATAATCACAAGGAATTGGTGAGTTTGTGATGAGCCCTCTCACACTATTGGTTATTCTATTTGAAATCTCCTCTGAGTCCAATTGTTCATATGTGAAGGCCACAAAATACTCCACAAATTCATATGGGTCAGAGGTTTTAGATAATACATGAGTCCATGCAGACACAAGAATAGTCTTCCTATCATCCACCTCTAAGTCATATATGTTCAAATGCATGTACTATTAGAATATTTGGTATTTTTGGTACAAAATCAAATGGAAGAGGTATGATGAATACCTGAAAGTTTGCATATGCCTGAAATTAGCCAATTGATCATAGAGGGCATGGGCAATATGCTCCAAAAAAACAAACTTATACTCTTGAGTCTTTATGATCTTCTTGAGGCGAAAAACAGCCCCAAATTGCCAATCATGCACATTCACATCTTCATCTTGGCCAAAGATAAAGGCCAATATTGAGCAAACATATTGTATGTTTGTGGTCAGGAAATGCTGAGCTAGGGGTAGTGATGGTATCTAAGTATTGTCCTCATCAAGACACAGCTCCTAGATTAAGAAATGGTGCTTGTATTGTACATTCCACCAAACATTCTGCATCTTAGCCATGTCATAAAAAATGGCATTCTGATCATATAGTAGACCCAACATATCATGAATCAACTTTGGGGTAATGTGAAGAATAAAGTTATTCCTCTGAATAGTTGTAGTTGAGGCATCAAAATGAATTGAACACAAGAAAATTAACTCTAGATAGGAGTGGACAAACAGAACCATGAATTGGGCTAGACTAGAAGTCCAAATCCTCATATCAAAAGTTTCAGCCTTACCCTATTTGATAAGGAATCTTGCATGTGCTCCTTCCCTTAGGTTCCTAGGATTCTTTGAAATTCTAGGGTTGAATGCTCCATCCACATAGTCATCACCTGGGAAGAGTCTACGGCTTTACTTTTTTCAAAAACTCTAGTTCTTGGTAGGCTAACCCTAGGATGTGCTTTGGCTGAGGCATATGCTTTACTCTTCTTCCATCTTTCAAGCAAATAAAAAAGATCCTCTTGCTCACCACCCCTTGAAGATTGACCTTTGTCTGTCATTTCTGTAATTTCTACTCAAGCTTGACTCTTGCACAAGAATTTTGAAGACTCGGGCTCTTAGAAGGAATTCCGTGACAACAGTATGATAATGAAGAGTAGAGGCATCCTTTTGAATATTCAGCTCCAATAGGAATTAATGTTGTGCATTAATGAGACCATCACTTCTCATTAAATGAGTCTAAGAATACGTGCTAAAATAGCGGTTATTGGGTCCTTTAGATCTTAAAGCAAATCTTGCACTGACTCATCATTAATGTGGTGATCCTTTTGAATTGATTGGCCATCATCCTAGACTTACTAGTTTTTACTAATGGCTTGACCAAAAAAACACCTAAGAGGTTTATGAGATGTGGACACATGTTCGAAGAACACTTATTTGAAGAAGCAGGAAAAACAAACTTAAAAAGGAAACATACCATAAGGAAACTATGCTAACTATGATACAGGGGAAACATTCGCTTCTATGTGAAGTGTTTAAGAAATATCTCATTGACAAGAATCTCCAAAGATTCTCCTTCCATAGTCTCTAGTTCATAAGAATTACACTACTTATAGAGACGAATCTTAAAGGGGCCCATCCATAATGAATCAAACTTGCCATGGTGACCCGGCCTTGAAGCCCTTTCATCCCATTTTAAGACCCAAGAACCAATCTCAAAATCTGGTTTAGAAGCCCTTTGATCAAACTAACTTTTCACAATTTGCTAATGATTCATCAGAGATTCATGGGCTAATTCCCTCTTCTCTTGGAATTCTAAGAATTCTGCAAGCCTCACATGCATTGAACCATTTTCTTCAATTTCCATTTGCTTAATTAACTACAAGGTAGGAAGCTCTATTGACAGAGGTATTACTGCACTTTTCCCATACACTAGTTCATAAGGAGACACTTTAATCACCTATTTTGGTGTGATTCTGTTATCCCATACTACTACATTGAGGTGCCTATGCCATTCCCTTTGATGACCTATTCCCATTCTTTTTATGAGTCTGATCAGATTCTTATTTGTTGACTCTGCTAGACCATTCCCTTATGGATAATAATTGGATGAAGTCTTCAAATAGATGTTATTTGTCAAAGCAAACTTAGATAATATTGATCCTAAGAATGCCTTAGCATTATAAGATATAATAGTGTGAGGGGCCTCAAAACAAATAGTTATTCCTTCAATAAAATCTAGAATAACCTTCTTAGTGGCTTCTTTCAATGGGACAACTTTTCTCCACCTAGTAAAATAATTTGTTGTAGTGAGGACCCACTTGTGTCTTGAGCTTGAAACTGGATTGATCATTCCTATGAAATCCAACCCCCACTAAGCAAAAGATTCATCTACAACTATTGGACTCAAAGGTAGAGCTACATTTCTCCTTTTACCAACATAGAACTGACATGCTTGACATTCCTTGACCATTTTATGGCAATCAGAAAACATTGAAGGCCATTAGTATCATGCTTGAGTAATCTTAATGGCAGTAGTCTTCATAGAAAAATGTCCCCCTAATGTCCCATGATACAATTCGTGTGATATCCTTTGAGTCTCATCTTTTTCCACACACCTAAGTAAGATTCCATCAAAATTTTCTAAAAAGAACATGGTCTATCAAGATGAAATTAGATCCTTGCTGACTATAGTATCTTCTCTTTTCAAGGGAGAGCATCCTAGGAAGTTGACTAGTCTCCATAAATTGTATCATGTCACTAACCCAAGAGTCTAGATCATCTTCTTATACATTCAGTACAGTCTCTTCCTCATCTTCTTTCATTGTTGACACTTCTGAGCCTTCAGCAATATATTGGCAGAGTCCTCTTCCTCTTACCAATTTAGTGGGCTTTATGTCCACATCATACTCTAAAATCTTAGTTAGCCAATTGGCTTTTTCCTCAGTGATTTCTCCTTCCATAATGTATTCTTTGACACTTGAATGAGCTACCAGTATCAAAATCTTATTTCCCATCACTAAATGTCTAAATTTTTTCAGTCCTTTAACAATGGCATATGCTTTCTTTTCAACAAAATTGTACCTGGATTCATATTCCCACAATGTTCTGGAAAAGAAAGCAATAGGATGTTCTCCTTCTTCTTCTTGATCTTTCTAGGTTAAGAAAACTACTATACTATATTCTCCCCCATATACATAAATTATGAAGTCTTTAGAAAAGTTTGGATTACGCAGTATTGGGGTAGTAGAGATGGCCTTCTTTATATTTTTAAAAGCTTGTCTGCCTTCAGCTATCCACTTAAAATTTAGATCCTTCTTCAACATCAGAGTGATGGGTCTAATTAATCCTGCAAAGTTAGATATAAATCTACTGATGAAGTTAATCTTTCCCAAAAAGGATTGTAATGCCTTCTTGTTGACAAGTAAAGATAGATCCATTATTTCCTTAACTTTATCTGGGTCAATAGAGATTCCATCTTTTGAACTATGTGTCCTAGTAGCTTTCCTTGAGGTACTCCAAACACACACTTTTTAGGGTTCAGAGAGATCCCAAATTCTTGACACCTTTGGAAAATAGCCTCTAAATGATCAAAGTGATCATTAGCATTTCTTGTGAACACAGTTAGATCATCTAAATAGATCAGGATGATCTTATTTATCAACCCCTTGAATGCTATATCCATAGCACGTTGAAAAGTTGCCCTAACATTTGAAAGCCAAAAAGGCATCTTTGCATATGCAAAGGTTCCCCACTTGGTGGTGAAAGTGGTCTTATATTGGTCCTCCTTGGCCACCCAAATTTGATTGTAACCTAAAAGACCATCCAAGAGAGAAAACCTTTCTAAACCAGCTATAGTTCACAAAATTTGTTCCATTGAAGGAAGCGGGTAGTGATCTTTCAATGAAGCTTTGTTTAGATCTCTGAAATCAACACAGAGTCTAATTTACCCATTCTTCTTCCTTACTGGTACCAAGTTAGATACCCATGTTGAGTTTTTAATTGGAAAAATTATTTTAGATTGTAATAGCTTCTGGAGCTCTTCAACCATAAGTGACTCAATCTTGGGATTCACTGGTCTTTGTTTCTGACATACAAGTTTTGATCCTTCTGTGAGTTCAATAGTATGCTAGACTATGTCTCTATTATAATCATGAAGATCTTCATAAGTCCAGGAAATTACTTTGTCATATTTGTTACACAGAGATATCAACCTATCATTTTCCTCTTGAGTAGTAACATTGCCTACTTTTAGCTTCCTTCCTTCACCAACCTCGATCTCTGAATAGTCATCTTTGTTTGCTACAAACTTCCTTTTATCTAAACTTGCATCATTGGGGTCAAAAATATTCTCCAAGGTTATTAATCCTCTTGGAAGTTTATTTGATTTTAGTTGCATTATCTGATCACCGTATGCCTCTTCAATTTTAGGCTACAATTGATCTGCAAATTCCTCGGACTGCTATAAAAATAAGAGAATCTGATGGTTATCTTCAAAAACCTACCAATTATCTCCATTATCAAGAATGGTAGGGAGGATAATAACCTTGACTACCTCTTCATTGACTAATAGATCTTTAGTTGGGTCAAACTAAGATCTAATTAGGGTCATTATGTCTGCTTCAGTATTCTAAGACCTTGGCATGACTTTTATGTCAAAGGCATCAAAATCTTCAATCAGATCCCATATTTGATGGTGATATTATCTCATTCTCACATTCTTTGCCGCAACCTTTTCTCTAATCTATTTTACTACCAATTCTGAGTCACCTAGAACTTTCAAATTTCTTACACCTTTTGTTTTAGCAAGAATCAGGTCATGCACTAGACATTCGTACTCAGCTTCATTATTGGTGCAAGCAAAATGGAAGCGCAGGGCTCTGAGGATCTTCTCCCCTTTTGGTGAGGTAAGATATATGCCTAGCCCAACACCATTCTTGCTTCTAGCTCCATCAAAGTTTAGGGTCCAAATCTTAGAGTCTTCATCAGAATCCTCCTCTTTCATATTTTCTTGCTCCATTATCTTAGGTATATCTTGATCTTCATCAAAGAATACATATGTTCCCAAGATAGTACAGTCATAATTTCCATAAGGGTCACTCTACATCATAGATAAAAGTTGATTATCCTCTTTTTCCCTTTCATCATATGCAGTCCATTCTCTTATTTCTTACATAAAGACTCTTTCCTCTCTATTGATCATAGCATGGGACACTTCAAACTTTGATGCCAGTTCCTCAGTAATATGCTCCTTAGACAAAGGTTCAGACAGCACCTTCATCTTTGTACCATATTTAGTTCTTAAGATTAAATGTGACCAATCTAATGACATGTACCCTCCAATCTTGGTGGTGAAATCTCTAGATGGACATTAACCAAAGATAGGGGGAATATCAATGATTATTATCAGACTCTCCATTTGAGAAGAATCATCACCCACTGTAGCTCCCACAAGAATCTCTCTCCATTGGGTAAGACAAATGTCCAAGGGCTTAGACACATGATCAACACAACAACGTGTGTCAAAAAGTAGAATCCCCAGAAGCAGGGGGAGGGGACTGGACCATGGGTCCCCCCAGGCTATCCCCATTCATTCCCACCCAAACCAAATTCAAAATCAAGTGGGGAGTTGTAGAGAAAGTTGCAGACCTGAGTTATGTCAAACAAATGTTGGTGTGAATTCAATAGATGTTATTGCTTGGGTTTTTCATCATTGCTTGATTTTGCCTTAAACCAACATTAACAAAAAACCTGGCATAAACCAACCTTTGTTCCTAAGATTCTGCAGTGCTGAAGTAAATTTAAATAAGAACATTCTACCAACCATAGTGCTGGCAGAAATGCTCCCCTTAAGAGTCCACTTGGTGGCTACCCATCTTCTCACCAAGTTGAAAGGAAGCTAGGTGTGCGGAAAACGCTTCCTACACTAATCTAATGAAGGAAGTAGTATGTAAATTCAAATTAACCTTTACAATTACAGTGTTATTAAGACAACAACTGAGATATTGCATCAATACACACATAGAGAATGTAGACAAAAGAAAGAGAGAGACAAGATATATGTGTGGAAAACCCTTATGTGTGAAAAATCCCACACTCCAAAACCTGCACAATGTATTATCGAAACAATGAATTTTTACAACACACTTGCAATGCAAGTCTTTATAGGAGTCTTTAACACTCATATCTAGAGATATTCTATTAGCATAATAGTACCTGTCAAATTAACTATGCATGTCCAATTCCAACCACATGTATATAAAGAGAAGTAGTACGAATGGAGGTAGCTTCTAGAGCAAGGAACTCGTCCAAATCCATGTGGCCCAATTTCCAAGGCCATAAAACATGCGTATGACACTTGTAAGTGGTTCTCTTTCATCCCTTACAACACCTCAACTTGGGTGCCCCAAATTTGCCCAATTAAGGTATGATAGATGCTCTTACAATGTCATAAAATCTGTCATATATGACAACTCTTACAGTTGTAAGAGAATTTGTCATAACTGACTATTAATAGCAGATTCTCTTACAACCTTGTCATAGTCAAACTTGGGCACCTACTTCCTCCATGCAAGATGCTTTTGGACACTTGTCTTCACCTATCATAGAATCTTCCATTCTTGGTCCTTACATGTCATAGATTCTATCAAAGGAATCTGTCATAACTCTTACGCGTCATAAGCCTCTTACAACACCCGAAAGATGCCGACACATGGCAAAAGTCTTCTACCACAAGGTGGGATGCCTATCTCATCATATGAGGAGAAAAATACACATGGTCACTTTCCATGTAGGATGACACATCACCATGCCAACTCCCACAAAGTGACGAAATAGGATTTGTATCCAAATTACAATAATAGGAAAAAATTAAAAATAATTAAATAATAAATGCTAGAAACTTGCAAAGGTTGAGACACCTTAATTCCCAACATTCTCCCACTTGTGGAACACCTTTCAAGAGATAATGGAAATAATAGGATTTAACTACTATAGGCCGAGAGGCCCATAGACTCTGAACACCATCTAAACTTGTTTGTGCCCACTAGTTTCGTCAATGCATCCGCAGCATTCTTCAAAGTGTCTACCTTCTCCAAATTCACCTTCCCATCCTCGACCATGTCTTGCATGAAGTGAAACTGTACATCAATATTGTTTGTTCTGGCATGGAAAGTTGGATTCTTTGCTAGGCAAATCACACTCTGACTGTCACAACAAATCGTAATCTATCATGCATCAACACCAATATCTAAATAGAATCTCTTAAGCCAAATGGCTTCCTTGCAAGCATGAGTTGCTATCATATACTCATCTTATGTCATGGACAAAGTGACCACAAGTTGTCACTTACTCATCCAACTAATTGGACCACCAAACATAGTAAACACATAAGCATTGGTGGATCTCCTGCTGTCAATGTCACCCGCCCAATCAAAATCCATGAATCCACGAATACAAACAGAATGTGGAGGTCCTGTAGGATTACCATGATAGCATATGGAATACTTAGAAGTACCCCTCCAATATCTAAACATCACTTTATTGCATCCCAATATACCCATCCAGGATTAGCCATAAATTGACTAAAGACTCCCACTACTTGGGCAATGTCTGGTCTTATACAGACCTTGGCATACATCAAATTACCAACCGCACTAGCATAAGGTACTCTTTTCATGTCCTCCACCTCACTAGGAGATTTTGAACAATCATTAATAGATAACTTTGTCCCCAAGGATACATGAACACACAATGGTTTACAATCTGCCATGCTAAACCTATCCAACATGGTCTTCACATACTTACTCTAGCTTAACAAAAAAAATTTGTTAGCTCTATTTCTTTTGATTTCCATTACCACAATGTATCTGGATACCCCTAAGTTTTTCATCTCAAACTGTGCTGACAACAAAGACTTCAAATCAAAAATCATATTCTTACCATTCCCAATTAACTGCATATTGTCAACATACAATGCAATAATGAGAATGCGATCATTGTCAAATTTGTAATACACACAATGATCTAATTTTGATCTCAGAAATCCAATAGAAAACACAAAGGCATCAAATTTCATATACCACATCCTAGGAGACTGCTTCAAACCCTACAAAGACTTTTTCAGCTTGCAAACCAAATTTTCTTTACCTTTCTCTATGTAATGCTTTGGCTGTGACATGTAAATCTCTTCCTCCAAATCACCATGAAGGAATGATGTCTTCACATCCATCTGCTCCACCTCTAAGTCATACACTACTACAAGAGATAACAAGAACCAAATGGATGTCAGCTTTGCAATGGGAGACAAAATTTCACCATAATCAATTCCCTCCACTTGTGAGTACTCCCTCGTAAACAATCTCACCTTGTACTTTTCAACACTGCCATTTGCACCAAATTTCTTCTTGAACACCCATTTGCATCCAATAGGTTTCTGTCCTTCAGGCAAAGGCACCAAGTCCCAAGTTTTAGTCTTCTCCAAAGAATCCATCTCATCTTCCATGGCCTCCTTCTATGAACTTGTATCTTTCATGCCCATAGCCTCTATCACAGTTCTAGGCTCATCAGTGTTAGTAAGCAAGGCAAAAGCACAACTAGAATCAAGTAATGAATAACCAAACCTATCAGGTTGCTTTCTTGTTCATGTAGACCTCCTAAAGGACTAAGGTTGAGGTTCTGCTTCTTCTTTTGAGCTTTAAGAGCTGCTAGAGCTCTCCTCATCATCAAGTCTCACTGGGTCTGTCGGTTCAGTCTTCTTAGGGGTAGAAGGAAACTGAACCACATCTTTCTTTTCTTTCTCTTCTAGCTATAGAACAATGGAAGAAGGTGTTATCTCTCTGAAGATAGCACTTCTTCTATACAACACTTTTCCAGCCACAGGATCTCAAAGCTTGTATCCTTTCAAACTGACACCATAGCCAATGAAAATACACTTAACAACCTTGTTCTCCAATTTTGACCTTTTCTCCCTAGGCACATGTGCATATGCCTCACAACCAAAAACATGAAGATGTCTAACTGAAGGTTTCTTACCAGACTACACCTCCATAGGTGTCTTACCAACAAGAGATGATGTAGGAGACCTATTTACCAGGTAGCAAGCAATGGCTATAGCTTCAACCCAAAACTTTTGTTTGAGGCTTGCTCCACCAAGCATACTCCTAGCCTTCTCCATCAATGTCCTTTTCATCCTCTCTACAACTCCATTTTGTTGCGGGGTGTATGGAGTTGTCTTATGTCTTTCAATCCCATGTTCTGTACAGAACTTATTGAACTATACCGAACAAAACTCACCACCATAGTCAGTCCTCAACACTTAATCCTTTTACTAGTATGATTCTCAACAAAAGCTTTAAACTCTTTGAACTGACTAAAGACTTCATATTTGCTTCTAAGAAAATAAATCCATGTCCTTCTACTGTAATCATCTATGAAAGATACAAAATATATAGATTTAGAGATTGAAGGAACACTAACTGGACCAAACACATTAGAATGGATAAGATCCAACACACCAAAAGACTTGTGAGAACTAGAGTAAAACTGAACACAGTTTTTCTTTCTATATATACAATTTTTGCAAAAGTCAAACTCAAGATTACAATCATTTAATCACTCAATGATGTTTTTATTTTTCAGGGTTCTAAGACCCTTCTCACCAATGTGGCTGAATCTCTTATGCCATAACATTGTCTTTTCAGTAGGAAGCTTAACTTCCAAAGCATGAGCACCCTTGGGTACCCAAAATGCACTACTATCAGAATTTGATACAACAGACTTTTTCACTGTCAGTTCCAATGGTGGGGATGAAGTGACTGCAACTCTTTTCTTCGAGTCAAAAGAACTATTGTACTCTGAAGTGTATGCCTCTAGCTGAAACAGAGTACCTCTCCAAGTACCCTTCATAAGCACCATAGATTCTCTAGTCATCTTGCATTGGTCCTTCAAAAAGACAACCTGCACACCTGCATCATTCAACTTACTTACAGAAAGTAGGTTCCATGCCAAGCTTGGGATGTGTATGACCCCAGTGATCGCCTTCACTCATCCATTAGGGAGTCAGATTGAGACTCTTCCATGAACAACAATCTTCAGATGAGAATCATCACCCAGGTACACTCTTCCACAATCAAACTCTTCGTACTTCATGAACCAGCTTCGATGTAAGGTCATCTGGAATGATGCACCAGAATCAATCAACCACACATCATTAGATGCATGGGTGGCCAGGGTTACGATGAAGGCATCACCATCATCTTATGACTTGTCATAATCTAAGTCTAGGACATTCCTCTTCTTATTTTTCTTTTCCTCTTTGCATTCCTTTCAGAAATGCCCAGTTTTACCACAGTTCCAACATAGAGCCTTGGACTTTCCAGGAGATTTGGATCTACCCTTCTCAGATTTCTTGTCCTTCTTTTTCCCTTTCTCCTTGGGTCTTCCACGAACCGCAAGAGCCTCTTTGGCTTCTTCAGAGGACTTTCTCCTCATCTCTTTAGATAACAATGAAGATACCATTTCATCCATTATGAAAGTGGATGTGGTACTCCCAATAGCCATAACAAGATGATCGCACGAGTCTAGCAAAGAACAAAGCAAGGTCATACAACGATCCTCCTCTTCCATCTTCACACCAATGGAAGTCAACTATGCAACTAACATGTTGAAAGCATTCAGGTGATCTGCAACAGATCCTCCATCCTCCATCTTCAAAAAATACAACTTCTTTATCAAAAAAAGCTTGTTCACCAAGGATTTGGCTTGATAAACATCTCCCAGCTTCTTCCAAAGATCTTTCATGGTCTTCTCCTCATGGACATTTAACAAAACAAAGTCAGCTAGACTCAGTCTTATATGACCTTTAGCCTTCCGATCTTTGAGATCTCAAATAGTTTGTGCCGTTGTAGTTGGTTTTACACTAGAAATGGTTTCCCATAGGTCTTGATCAACAAGCATGTCTTCCATCTTAAGTTTCCATAACTTGAAATTTGTGCCATTGAACTTCTCCACCTCTATTCTTCCAGATGTGTCTACCATCTCCTTTCCTGCAACAAGATTTTAGAATACTCTGCATAGACTCCCACTCAACCTAAGATTAGCTCAAAAAATCCCTACCCAGTAGCTAGAACCAAAACTAGCCAGGCTCTGATACCAACTGGAAGGAAGCTAGGTGTGCAGAAAATGCTTCCTACGCTAATCTAATGAGGGAAGTAGTATGCAAATTCAAATTAACCTTTATGGTTATAGTGTTATTAAGACAATTGAGATATTGCAGCAATACACACACACATAATGTAGATAGAAGAAAGAGAGACAAGATATACTTAGGGAAAACCCTTATGGGTGAAAAACCCCACACTCCAAAAACCTGCACAATGTATTATCAAAACAAGGAATGTTTACAACACACTTGCAATGCAAGTCTTTATAGGAGTCTTCGACACTCGTATCTGGAGATATTCCGATAGCATAACAGTACCTATCAAATCAACTATGCATCTCCAATTCCAAGCATATGTATATAAAGAGAAGTAGTACAAATAGAGGTAGCTTCTAGAGCAAGTCACACAAGGAACTTGTCCAAATCCATGTGGTCCAATTTCCAAGGCCATAAAACATGCGTATGACACTTGTAAGTGATTCTCTTTTCCTTACAACCCCCCCACTTGGGTACCCCAAATTTGCCCAATTAAGGTATGACAGATGCTCTTACAATGTCATAAAATCCATCATATATGACAACTCTTATAGCTATAAGAGAATCTATCATAACTGACTATCAATAGCAGATTCTCTTACAGCCTTGTCATAATCAAAATTGGGTGCCTACTTCCTCCATGCAAGATTCTTTCAGACACTTGTCTTCACCTATCATAGAATCTTCCATTTCTAGCCCTTACATGTCATAGATTCTGTCATAGGAATCTTTCATAACTCTTACGTGTCATAAACCTCTTACAACACCCGAAAGATGCCAACACATGGCAAAACTCTTCTACCACAAGGTGGAATGCCTATCTCCTCATATGAGGGCAAAAATATATGTGGTCACCTTCCATGTAGGATGACACATCACCATACCAACTCGCACAAAGTGACGAAATAGGATTTGTATCCAAATTACAATAATAGACAAAAATTAAATACAATTAAATAATAAAAGCTAGAAACTTGCAAAGGTTGAGACACCTTAATTCCCAACACAAGTCAATGTTGGGTCTATAGGCAAAAAACTTCCCCACGAGCATATTTTCCATGGGTGCTACCACCCTTAAAATGGTTTGGTCCAGAATTTTGAGGGCCATCGCACCTTCACACTCTATCACAATCAGACTCTCCATCTGAGGAGAATTACCACCCGCCGTAGCTCCTAGAAGAGTCTCTTTCCATTGGGTAAGACCATTTTTTGAGGGATTAGACATGTGATCAACACGACAACGCGCCAGACGAAAAATTTGCCGAAGCAGGGGAGGGGACTAGATCACGTGGGCCCCTCGGGCTATCCCCATTCATTCCCACCCAAACCAAATTCAAAATCAGGTGGGGAGTTGCAGAGTAATTTGTAGACCTTAGTTATGTCAAACAAATGTTGGTGTGAATTCAATAAATGTTATTGCTTGGGTTTTTGTTATTGCTTAATTTTACCTTAAACCAACATTGACATAGAACCTGGAAAAGGTCTCAGATAGAGAGTCCAATTGCGATGGAGTGTGAAGGTGAGAAGGCCCTCAAACTTCTGGACCATACCATTTTAAGGGTGGTAGCATCCATGGAAAATACTCTTGTGGGGAAGTTTTTTTATTACAGACCTAACATTGACTTGGTGAGAAGATGGGTAGCCGCCAAGTGGACTCTTAAGGGGAGCATTTATGCCAGAGCTATGGCTAGTGGAATGTTCTTGTTTAAATTTACTTCTCAAGAGGATTTACTATCAATCCTAGCTGGAGGCCTGTGGCTATATAAGAAGCATTCTCTTTCTTTGTGTAAATGGAAACTAGGCTTTGACCCCAAAGCGGACCTGAACCAATCTTCTCCTATCTGGGTTAGGCTCTCAGGGCTCCCACTAGAGTATTGGGATGAGAAAATATTCGCTTGGACATGTAATTCCTTCAAGGGTTATGTTACAGTAAACAAAGTCACTAAGGCAAAGGCTAGGTTGGTTTATGTCAGGTTCTGGGTTATTGATTGATTTGATGTTATTGTTTAGGTTTTTGTTGGATGATTTTTTGGGGACATTTGATTTTTTAGATTTTTGAAAATATTTTGATTTTTTTGGATTTTGACTGTTTTGAGTGTTTTGGATTTTTGAAATGTTTTGATTTTTTTGGATTTTTGAATGTTTTGATTTTTTTAGATTTTTGAATGTTTTGGGGATGTCAATGGATTACAATTTGGGTAACCTTTGTGCTAGATAGCAATGACAAGGAGAAAACCAAGTCTAGGTGCAAGGAGGTAGGTGGAATTTGATGAATGGATAAAAGGATAGGTGATAGGATGGAATGAATGTATGCATAAGAGAGAAAGGATGTGATCTCCAAAGACTATGTCACATAGGAATAACTTTCCCCATTATAGGTATAATGCTTAGGATTTTACATGACAAAGCTTATGGAAATAGGATAATGATACAATTGTTTGGGAAGGATGAGGTATATAAAGAGATATCCGTGACATGTATCAACATTTTGCCCCCATTTCCTTATCAAGATCAAAAGGAGGAAGGGAGGATGAATGGACTCAATATGATAGGTATACATATGTGAGTGTAATGGATAAGGATGGTAAGATAGGATGGAAATGGTATAATGGGATAGATATGAAGGAAAATGATAGGTTGGATGAGACAACATGCCCCCAAGTGTAAGTGACATAGATGATCAACCTACACATGATGCCTATTTGCCAAGTTTTCATCATGGTACTTATCCAAGGAGCCACCAAGGGTGGTTTTCACCATTGGACGAAGAGATTTCTCTATATTATTTTGATTTTGATTTTTTTTATTTCTCTTTTTTTTTTTACTTTTCTGATTTCTAAATGGGATAGGTGGATAAGGTTGGTGGATATGGATAGGAGGGACTCAAGTGTCTAGTTCCATGAAGGGTGATAGTCCCCTTAGAGATAGGTGTCATCACATGGACCATGTCAAATGTCATTTTTCCCAAGATGTTGGTAAGGGATTGCATGAGTGGAGATGGAGTAGGTAGATAGTGGATTATGAAAGGTTTATGCATGGAAGGATAGTCGATTATGATGTGGATTGTGGATGGAAAGATAGTGCATTATGATGTGGATTATGGAGGATTTATGAAAAAGGATAGACGAAAGGCTTATGCAAAAGCATGGACCATAGGAAGGTAATGAGTGGAATATGTAGGATAATGGCTGAAAGATAGGGAAATGGAGGTATGGAAAGGAATCATGACCAATGGTTACACGCACTATGATAAACATTAAAGCTTTTGATTTGGTGGAGGTGGTGTAAGAAGCAATGGAGATGTTTTCTTAGGGGATGAATGGCATAATGATTTAGGAACCCACATAGACTTAGGATTTTTATGATTTTTTCTTTGCTTGTGGGATGAAGGAATTTGAGATATTGGAATGGAATGGGATTTTTGTATGGAAGAAGATTGTGGGGATTTTTGAAAGGTGGATGCCTCTTTTGACTTGATTGCTTTTTTCTTAGGTACCCAAAGCATTTTAGTTTTGAATTTTTCTTTTGGAGGTATGGGCTTGGAGAGCTTTTTAGATGTACTTTGCCTTGATTCTTTGCATTGATGTCCTAAGGTATGAGGATTCTTAGGATGTTTAGCTTTATAAGTAGAGGCTCTTTTGGAGCCTCCATAAGTTCATCTTTATTTTTTTTGGCTATCCTTTCTGCTTCTGCCCTTGCCCTTGTTTCTCTGATTTGTTCTTTGGTAAAACCCTTTTTCAAGGCATACTCTTCTGCCATCTTCTTGGCCTTCTTTGATATTTCTGGCATTCTCTGCTCAACAAAAACTTTTGTTGACAACTCCTCATAGGTTCTAAATCTTTCTTCTTTGGGGTCCCTAGGTTTACTTAACATGTATTGAACATAGTTATCTAGTATTTTTCCATCTACTTCATACCCCGTTGGCATAATCCAAACTATCATAGGCTCAACAACCTCCATCGTACATTGGTCTTTTGTGACAATGAAGCATATGCCATTTTTGTATTTGTCCACAATTCCCTTAGGAATCCTTTCCCTAGACTGTATAACTCTTTGAAAATTCTTGAAATAGCCCCATAGGGATGTGGTTTGCCCTTGGCCATAGCAGCTTCTTTTCTTGTAGACATTATACTTCCTAAACTATCTGGAAGATCATAAATTATCTCAATAAGATCTTTATTGTATATGTCTAAGTATTTGACAATAGTAGTCTCAATGATACTTTTGTCTGCATCATCATAGTCATCATACAGTTGGGCAATAGGTTTTAGATTGCCATCAATTGTAATGGCCTTCAATATATCTTCTAGGGTTATTGTAGCCTATACTTTATAGGCTCTACTTTCTTTTCCTTCTTTCTTCCTTTTCCCTTATCGGGGGACTTGCCTTGACCAGTACTGGAGGCTTCTGCTGATTTAACCTTCATCTTTTTAATCTTTTCATTAGTTTTTTTTCCTCATTAACTCTTATACTTACATGCATTCTTTTTTCTTTTGTCTTCATCCTTTTGTGACTTGTTGGAGGGACTTCCACACTTGCAAAAGGTGTGGGACTAGAGGATTCAGGTGCAGTACTAGATGCAGTTTGTGAGGTAGAAGCTCTTGTTCTCTTCTTGGTAACTGCAGGCTCTTTTGATTTTTTCTCAGGCTCTTTTGGAGCCTCCATAGGTTCATCTTTATTTTCTTTGGCTATCCTTTTTGCTTCTTCCCTTGCCCTTGTTTCTCTAATTTATTCTTTGGTAAAACCCTTTTTCAGGGCATACTCTTCTGCCATCTTCTTGGCCTTCTTTGATATTTCTGGTATTCTCTACTCAACAAAGACTTTTGGTGACAACTCCTCATAGGTTCCAAATCTTTCTTCTTTGGGGTCCCTAGGTTTACTTAACATGTGTTGGGCATAGTTATCTAGTATTTTTCCATCTACTTCATACCCCATTGGCATAATCCAAACTGTCCTAGGCTCAATAGCCTCCATCATACATTGGTCTTTTGTGATAATGAAGCATATGTCATTTTTGTATTTGTCCACAATTCTCTTAGGAATCCTTTCCCTAGATTGCATAACTCTTTTAAAATTATTGAAATAGCCCCATAGGGATGTGGTTTGTTCCTCATAGCTTCCTATACTACTTAGTTGATCCCTAATTTGTATTGCAACTGATTGATTGTTTAACCATAACAAGTTTTTCATTCCAGGTAATTCTTACATGAAGTAGAAGAATAAGCAGATGATCAACTTACCAAATTAGAAGGGGTATTTGTTCTCCTTTGATTTCTTCAAGTTTTCCATTAGCTGTTGACATAGCAATTCACAGATATCATAGTCTGCATTCTCCTTAATCATCTGATAAGTAGTGTATATAGCAGTACCAGAGACAAAGTTCTCCCGGTTGGAGAAATATATCTTATATCTAATCACCATTGAGGCAAACCTTACTACATGGTCTATAATATCATCAACAATTAATGCCCTCTTGTCAAATTGGGCTCCAGTTGCTTCTATCATGGTGTTATTCTTCAAATCTTTTAATAAGGGAATGCTACTAGTAGAGTTTAATCCTATCATAGCCCTAATCGCATCCTTGGTGACCTTGAAAGGCTTTTCAAGCCACATGAACTCATCATGAATCCTACTCAACACATACCAGACCCATTCATCTTCTGCAAATGTAGGGTAATCTTTGTACTGGATGAAGTTCTTCTCTTCCAAAGCCTTGTATTCTTCCATCAATTCAAATTGGTCACCACTTAGATGTTTGAGGTATAAATATGTGAATTTACTATCACCATGTTCTTTTAGGGCAACATGAATGTAATCCCTATCATCCTCCACATGCATCACACCATGTGGTATATCTAAAAATGCCACCCATTGGATCATTTTTTGTTGATTTGTAGGGGTGTTTCTAGAATTTTTGGCTGAGCTCGCTTAGTGATATCAAAAACTTGTGGGGTTTCCATTTTTGCAAGGATTTAAATAAATTCACAATAGGGTTTCAACTGGAAATACCTTTTCCTACTAAGCTAGGGTTTTATTTACTTGAATCACTCTGTCACTTTGAACCTCTCGAGATCATTGAAATCGCTTGGAATTCACCTTTAGTTTCTCTTAGACACTTGATAGCTTGAATGCAAAGTGAATTGTATTCCAAATGAGCTCCTTTTTAACCATTGTTATGAAAACCTAGGTCATCATAAATGCTTGTTCACAAAAAGCTGTCAAGGTCTTTTCTGTAGAATACAGTCAATTAGGATTTCTCTGCAATTCTCTGCACTTGAACCTTTTCTACTAGAATTTCTTTCAAAATATCTATCATATAAATCTTTTCATCATATCTTCATGTTAGATCCCAGTACTGACCATCTGGCTAGGGGATTTGGATATTCAATACAACTCCCCTTGAGCCAGAGCTCCCAATTTACTTCCCAGGGGAAGTATTTGCACCAGAGGCTAGTGGGAATCCATCCCTGACCTCGTTAACATCCTTCTTAATCTAGACCTTGCTCATTTCCATCTTGATTTCCATTGGATCAATCTTGGTCTTACCTTTATCTTCTCTCTGCTCTATTTTCCTCTTCTCTCTAGGATAATCTCTTTTCTCATTCTTGCTTCTGCATAATCTTGCAACATGTCCAAACTTATTGCAATTGTAGCATACCACATTCATCTATCCCTGATTCCTTCTATTGATTGGATTCATTCTTGATCTGCATTGGTTAGCTATATGCCCAAATCTATTGCATGCAAAACACTTTCCATTGAAGGATTGAGTATTCCTTGCATTGTTAAAACCATTCCTAACTAGACTTCTACATTCATTTGATCTATGACCATTTTTCTTGCAATTGAAACATTGACCAGAGAATGATGGAACATTATGATTCATTCTACTTCTACACTGAGTAGCCTTATGACCAAACTTATTGCAATTAAAACAATATCCATTGAAATATGGGTACCTTTGAGCATTTGGCTACCTGACTGGAGGTCTTCTAGGTCTTCTTCTATGATTTCAGAATTAGTTGCCTTTGTTTTTCTTCATCTCAATATTGGCTTGACTTGATTTAGAACATTTTATTGAAATGCACCAGACAACTGAGAGGGGGGTGAATCAGTTGTCTCCAAAACTTTGACCACTTATGAACATTAACACATAAAACACTTGTTCATTTTTATTTAGATTTAATCATGAAAGCATGAAATAAGAAACTCAACATAATGACACCATCAACACATGAGACACCAATTTTTTTACGTGGAAAACCCTAAAAGGGAAAAACCACGGTGGGTATTAGCCCACATAAATATATATGTTATAACAATACCAAAAAATAGAGGCTCACTACCAAATATGCTCACTGTAAATCTTCAGGCTCACTGTCAAGATCAGCTCATTGCCAAGGGGTGGCTCACTGCCAAGGGTTGGTGAACTGATTTGATAGCATCTACTATATGCATAGGTTTAGTTCCATTGAAGCTCAGTATAACTCCTCTGCTCTGCTCTTTTTACACCTTTTCACTTATGTTCACATTTTTGCACAAGGAAATATTTTTCGCAACTACATTACATGTTTTTATACAACTCATCAACCTTGGAATGTACATCAAGGTTGGCATTACATTCATCAACCATTGGAACAATCTCCAAGGTCGGCATTACAAACATACATAGAAATAGGTTTGAACCTCAAAAGATTTTCTAAGGTAAAGATGTATGTGGATCATGTTATGCCTTAGCTAGGACTCAAATGCAATCTTCCATGCCACAACACACTTCCACAATCTTCTATGCAACTCTGCAAGTAGTGAAAACAACCAAGTCGGCCAATACTAGTGTTAGCACTAAGTCTTCTAAGAACACTCTTCATCCACGATCCAAATTTTTCTTTGCAAACCAATCCAAAGGCAGAAAAATGATTAGGAGACATCCACAAGCACATTGTAATCACCAGAAACAACCGCACAATCTCTAACCACTCTATCAAGAAGATTCTTCAAACTGGGGCACATGAACAAAACTGTCAGCCATTGTCATAAGGAAAAGATCACTTGTGGACCACCAAATCATGAACCATTGGAGTTAAAGGTACTTATCATCATTGCAAACTTGATTCCAAAACCGTAGACTTAAATACTTAATTGCGGAGGAATACGGAGCATAATACATTCTCCCTGTCATTACCAAATATACAAAAAAAGTAGTTTTCACTTTGGTGAGCATAACTCACTCAAATCTTCATATCGAAGGCTCAAAATTGGAACATAGCATCTTCAGATACGCATCTAAATAACTTCCAATCCACAAACAAGGATATTCATTCTACAAGAAATGTAAAACAATCTACTAGACTATTCTGTTGTATCAGGAATACTTATTTTCTTCAACACTTAACTTATTACAAGAAAGCATCAAAACAAGAGCATAGTTGACACCAATGACAACACAGATATGTTGACATCAATAACAACACTGATTAGGCACATACTTGCAACAATCTCCCCCTTTGTCATTGATGGCAACATATGATGTGAAAAACTATAATGACCATCAAGACAAGATACTCCCCCTCTCTCTTCACACATCTACACTCTTTCTCACCCTAAGTTTTTCACATGATTTCTCTCCCCATTTGACATCAATGGAAAAGGGCACATACTTGTACTTTGCTGCTTTGATCAAATTGCTCTTTCATGATTACTGTAACACTTACTCCTCTTTGTCAGGAACACTTGCTACTCCCCCTGAGAGGTAGCCCTCAATGCATCAATCCAGATCAAATAATGAGGCTTTGGACATCACTAGACTGATGCATTCTTATGCATCTTAGTTCAGAGCAGGAGGGGTAATAACCTATTCCTTTTCTCTGAGATACTCAAAGGTATCCTTGGGAAGAGGCTTAGTGAATATGTCTACAATTTGATCCTTTGTGGACACATATTCCATCTTTACTTCATTCTCTGCCACATTTTCTCTCAAAAAGTGATACCTTATTGATATGTACTTTGTTCTTGAGTACATCACTGGATTCTTTGAAATGTTTATGGCACTTGTATTGTCACAAAAGATTGCAATTAGATCTTCATACACAACTCTTATGTCCTTTAAAGTTTGCTTCATCCATAACACTTGAGTGCAACAACATGCTGCTACAATATACTCTACTTTTATAGTAGACAAGGAGATTGAGTTTTATTTTTGCTTAGCCATGAAACTAATCTATTTCCTAAGAAGAAGGTACCCCCACTTGTACTTTTTCTATCATCAACATCTCTGATCTAATCTGTATCTGTATAAGCACTGAGAGTGAAATCCTTATCCTTTGGATACCATAAGCCATGGTCTGATGTGCCTTTCAAATACCTCAGTATTCTTTTGACTGCCATCACACGTGAGACTCTTGGATCTTCTTAAAATCTTGCCACAAGACATACTACATGCATTATATCAGGACTAATTTGAGTTAGATAAAGTAATCCTCCAATCATGGATCTATACATTTTCTTATTAGTCTTAGGTGATTCATCATTTTTTTAACTTGTAACCAGTCACTATGGGAGTACATAATGGTTTGGAGTCTTCCATCCCAAACTTCTTCAACAACTCTTTCACATACTTAGACTGAGAGATGAAGATTCCTTTATCTGATTGAGTAATTTGCAGATCTAAAAAGAAATTCATTTCACCAAACATAGACATCTCAAACTCATTTTGCATTTCTCTAGTAAACTTCATGCACATACCTTCATTCCCTCCAAAGATAATATCATCAATAAAGACTACAACAATCAAGATTTTATTATCATTGATTTTGAAATAGAGATTGTTGTCTATAGTGCCTTTATTGAACCCTAATTACAACAAATACTTGTCTAACCTTGCATACTAGGATCTAGGGGCTTGTTTCAGTCCATACAAGGCCTTCTTCAATCTACACACTATGTCATCTTGGTCTGATAACTTAAATCCCTCTGGTTGTTCAATGTAGACTTCTTCTTCCAATTCACCATTCAGGAATGCAGACTTAACATCCATCTGATACACTTTGAAATCTTTGAATGATGCAAATGCCAAAAACATTCTGATTGCTTCAATTCTTTCCACTGGAGTACAGGTCTCCTCAAAGTCTATCCCTTCAACCTGAGAATATCTTATGCATACTAGCCTTGCTTTGTTTCTAACTACTTCTCCATTCTCATTCAACTTATCCCTGAAGACCCATTTAGTTCCAATGGCATTCTTATTAGCGGGTCTTTGGACCAATTTCCAAGTTTGATTTTATTCTATCTACATCAGTGCTTCTTCCATGGCTTTTACCCAATTTTCATCATTGCAAGCTTCATTCATAGTTTTTGGTTCAACTTTTGAAAGAAAGCAGTAATTCACTTGTTCTTTTGTAGCTCTTTTCCTTGTCAACATCCCTTTGTTTTTGTCACCTATAATCTGATATTCAGAATGATCATACTTGGGAGTCTTAATAACACTTTCTGAAGCCTCTTCTTCATCCTAACTCTCTTCTTGCTCAACTTTTTCTTCATCCACTATAGTCACAAGCTCATCTGGTTCATAGCAACTCAGATATGATATTCTTTCCTTGCCTTCATCCACCTTCACATTAGCACTCTCAACAATCTTATTCAGTCTCTTATTATAGCACCAATAGGTCTTGCTCTTGGTAGAGTAACCAAGAAAAATTCCTTCATCACATCCAGCATCACACTTGCCTAGTTCTTCATATCTTCTAATATAACATTTGCTTCCAAAAACTTTGAAATACCTCGCTGTAGGAACTTTTCCATACCATAATTCAAAAGGAGTTTTAGAGTTGTTACCTTTGACTTGAACTCTGTTTAGGATGGACACAACAGTATGTATGGCTTCTTTTTAGTATACTTCTAGTAGGTCAGCTTCCCTTAGCATAGTCTTAGCAGCCTCTTGAACTATCATGTTCTTTTTATCAACAACTCCATTCTACTAAGGAGTCCTAGGTGTAGACAACTATCTTTTTATCCCTTGTTCTTCATAGAAAATATTAAATTCATTTGATGTGAACTCACCTCCCCTATTGGACCTTAAGCATTTGATCCTCAACTCCAGCTCATTTTCAACCATTGCCTTGAAAACTTTGAACTTGTCTAGGGCTTCATATTTTTCTTGTAGAAAAGTGACCCGAGTCATTCTAGAATAATCATCAATAAGCAACATAAAACCTGTCACCTTGCAGACTTCTTGTTCTTGTGGGACCACACAAATCTATATGTACCAGCTCCAGTAATTCAACAGAAAATTGTTCTTTGCTTTTGAAACTTGTTTTTGTTTGTTTCCAAAATTGACACTCCTTGCAAATGGTGTTAGTTGGCTTTACAAGTTTAGGCAGATCTCTTACAACCTATGCAGAACTTATCTTCACCAAATTGTAAAATTGATATGAAACATCCTTCTATGCCATAGCCAACTCTCATTTGTCTGAGCCAATAAACAATAATCATTAGTTCCTCTTAATTGCTAAATGTTACCTCTAGTCTTCTTATTGGTAGCAATCACTGTTTCGGAGCTTTCCATGATCTTGCATCCATTGTCTTTGAATCTCAGATCATAACCTTTGTTGCACATCTGACCAACACTCAAAATATTATGCTTCAAACCCTTCACATATAGGCCATTATCAGTGTTGTGCTTTCCATCAAAAGAAATAGACCCTTTTCCACAAATCTTATCAGCTACATTATCTCCAAATCTAACCAGTCCTCCATCATACTTTTCCAAACTCACAAACTTACTTTTGTCACTGGTCATGTGATGAGAGCATCAACTGTCAATAATCCATTCATCCTTATATTTTTCAACCTAAACAACCAAAGCACTTTCTTCCACTAGTTTTTCTTCCTTCACATTACTAGTAGGATTAGTAGACACAGGTTCTTTAATTACAATAAACAAGCATTTATTTGCACTAGTACTAGCATCATTAGATTCACCATCTATCACACCTTCATCATCAAGATCTCTAACATAGTAGCATCTCTTTGGAACCATAGGTCTACTCTCAAATCTTTTTCTATTTCTTTCAATTCTCTTAGAACATCTAGAAGCATAGTCACCAACCTTACCACATGTAAAACATTTGAAAGGTAATTTGCCTTTGAACTTACTAGAACCTCTTTCCAGTCTGTCAACAAAGTTGGCTTCAATTTCATAAAGTTTATCATCAGGTTCTACCTTGTACTTCTCTACTTTAGAAATCTTCTCTGAAGTACTGGCTTTGAAAGCAGTTTCAACTTTCGACAGGGCATCGCCAAACTCTCTCATCTCAAAGGCTGTAAGCTTTCCAAGCAACTGATCCTTAGTGACATCTTGCACTATCATTACTTCTTCAAATGCATCTACCTTGTGACTATAGGACTTAGGTAGTGACCTAAGAATTTTCATCACAACTTTCTTCTCATCAATAGTTCCTCCCATACCTTTTATTCCATTGACAATTTCATCAACTTTTTGCATGAAGGTAGTTATATTTTCATCTTTGTTCTTTTTTAAACCTTCATATTTCACTTTTAGGCCCTGCAATTTGGCATTGTTTACAAAATCATCTCCTTCATATGGTTTTTCCATCTTTTCCCAGACTTCATGAGTAGATTCCAAATCCATGACCTTTATCAACTCAGTGTTAGATAAGGCACTCAACAGAGCATCTCTAGATTTTATGTTTAACTCATATTCTTTGATTTCATCTCCAGTTTGCAAACCATTCTAAGGCAAGGTATACTTTGTCTCTGTCTCTTTCCACACTTTATAACCAAGACAAAGGAGGTGGCTTTCCATTCATACCTTCCAAAGAGCACAATTCATTCTATCAAACTATGGAGCTTCCTTCATGTAAGACATCCTGGATCTTCCTCAAGCGGTTAGGCTTTCTTCCAAGAAACTTGGCTCTGATACCAATTGTTGAAATGTACCAGACAACTGAGAGGGGGTTGAATCAGTTGTCTCCAAAGCTTTGACCAATTATAAACATTAACACATCAAACACTTGTTCATTGCTATTCATATTTAATCATGAAAGCATGAAATAAGAAACTCAACATAACAACATCATCAACACATGAGACACTAGAGTTTTTATGTGGAAAACCCTAAAAGGGAAAACCATGGTGGGTGTTACCCCATAGAAATATATATGTTATAACAATACCAAAAAATAGAGGCTCACTACCCAATATGCTCACTGCAAATGTTGAGTCTCACTGCCAAGATTGGCTCACTACCAAGGGGTGAGTCACTGCCAAGGGTTGGCTCACTACCATGAGTTGGCGAATTGATTTGATAGAATCTACTCCATGTCTGGGTTTAGTTCCATTGAAGCTTAGTATAACTCTACTCTACTCTTTTTACACCTTTTCACTTATCTTCACATTTTCGCACAAGGATATCTTTTTTGCAACTACATTACATGCTTTTATATGACTCATCAACCTTGGAATGTACATCAAGGTGGGCATTACATTCATTAACCATTGGAGCAATCTCCAAGGTCAGCATTACATTAATCAACCATTGGAACAATCTCCAGGGTTGGCATTACAAACATACATAGAAATAGGTCTAGACCTAAACAAAATTTTCTAAGGTAAAGATGTATGCGGATCATGTTATGCCTTAGTTGGGACTCAAATGCAATCTTCCAAGCCACAACACCCTTCCACAATCTTCTATGCAACTCTGCAAGTAATGAAAACTGTTGACCTATTTTTCCTCTGTCTAGAGTTAAATAGTTCACCTTGTATATTCCTTGAATATCCTTTGGAAAATGACCCTACAAAGCTTAAATTTTTCAAAAACCCATGCTCTGCCTTGCTAAAAATCCCAAAAATCTTGCCTGGAGATTCCTTATAAAAAAATCAGAAAAACCCAGAAATCTTTTGTCCTCAAGTGCCTTCCATTACAGATATTTCTCAGTTTTATACTTAGTCATTTTTATATGCATATACAATTGTATGTTTCATTGTATGTATATCTGTTGTATCACATATACAATTGTACGTACAATGGTATATGTAAAGGAAGATACAAAGGGAATATACAAGGTGGGATACAAAAGTGAATCGGGTTATCTTTGTATATGCAATTCAATATACAAGGGGAAGATACAAAGGTTGGGGTCCACCTATTGTATGTATATGCGATTGTATCTTTGCACATACAATCTTATATACAGTGGCATATACAATCCTGAGATACAAAGCCCGGACCTAAAAGAATATGTAATTTGGTTTATAAAGGCAAATGCGATTATATGCATCTTTGTATGTATGGTCGCATTGTATGTTTGCAAATACAAAAGGTAGATACAAGGTCACATACAAAGGTCAAATGCAATGTTTGTAGGTACAAGTGATTGTATGTAGTTTTGTTTGTATATTTCACATTGTATATGTGATATACAAAAGGTTAGATACAAGGCCGGAACTGTTTCAAAGTTTCATTCTGGTTGATAATCCTTTGAGTTCCTCATTGTATGTACATGTGATTGTATCTCATATACAATCGTGATGTACAAAGACACATACAAGGACTTTCGGCGAGACAAACCTTATCGGCGGCTCAGTTTGAGGTCTTTTTGTTGGCCGTGTTGGGACCTAAAATTTCATACCAATTTTAGGTCCCCATATGTGAAAATCAATTTCAACACTCATAGATACACCTGCACAATATGCTCAAGTGGCCTACTTTGAAGCATTATAATTCAGAGCCGGTTTGTCTTCATGCAAAATCACTTCACAAACATGTTTGTCTGCCATACATAAGTGAGCACACCTGATTTTAGCTTCCTACAATCAATTTTGACTAGGTTTTGAAGAACCAAGTTGGAGGGTTCTGGTAAGGTTTGTTGTTTGCACATTGTGGAATTTGCCTGGGAGGTCAACTTTGAAGGCAAATATTTCCTAGCTGGATGATGATCATGACGAACCAATCATTGTTCCAAATTTCCCCTATGATAATGCCCTCCCATGTCAGTTTTGAAGACTCCAGCACATCATTTGCTATTTTTTGAAAATGAAAAGCAAATGCATTTAGCCCCGATTTCACAGTTTCACCTCCAGAGAGGTCAACTTTGGCCCTAAATATTTTGTGATCAAAGATGATTAGTGAAAAAATATCTTGCACACGTACTCATCAAGCCTAAATGAACTCAATTTTCTAGTTACAACTTCCCAGGAAGAGATTTAATGGTTTTTTAAAATTGCAAGTTGGTGAGCTCGAATCAAGTTTTGACAGGGGTAGTTTTCAAGGAGGTTAATTTGGAAGGTAATATCTAGCAATCGGGTCATGTTCATAAAAAACCAATTGATGTCTCAAATTCTTCCCATGTTAATGTGCCTTCATGCCAATTCTCAAGATCCCAGCACTTCGTTTGATATTTTTTCAAAATCAAATCCAAATGGGTTTTACACAGTTTCCTGACTGCATCCCTAGGCGACTTCAAAGAGGTTGACTTTGGCATCTAATATTTTGTGAAGGAAGAAGATTGAAGAAAAACCCTTTTGCCTACATGTTAACGTGACCTAAATGAACTAATCCCCAGGATGGCAGCTTCTCAATATCAGATTTGATATTTTTCCAAAGAGGCAAGATGACAAGTTTTAGTTGAGTTTAAATAGGCATAAAAACACACTGAGTGAGCTACTTTGATTGCGAGTAGCTTTTAATCCTAATAACTTCATGCCGAACCATTTTTTGCATTAATTTCTCGGATCAAAAATCTACAAGTTTGTGTATTTTCATAGCTCCGGGAAAAGTTTTGATTAGTTTTCCAAGGCAATTTTGGAGGCTACCTGGCCTGTTTTGGTCACAGTGCAAAAGTCAGAAAGCAAGCCTTTATAACTACCCACTTCAATTTAGAGACAAAGTATCATGAAATTTGATTAATTGGGGATGTGCTCAGACTAATCTTGGAAAAAAGACCTTTAAGAAGTATTTGACATAAGTGATCAAATTGGATGGAACCAATAATTGAAATCGGATCTAAAAGATGATGCAACCACCAAAGGACATTAGTATTGTTTATTTTCAATGATGATGCTCTTGAGTTATGCATGTTGATATATATCATAGCAAGGGATGATAATAAACATAATGTATTGAGTGTATACAGTACAAGACAGTGTTTGTTGGATGGATACATGACAATCAAAATAGTAGAAGGGGTAATATATAGGTGACCTTGTATGATGGCATAAATGAAGGATAAAAGCAACTCAACTATCACAATGAACAATGAACCATTAGATAGCAATTCAAATATTGACATGTGCAAACAAATGAATGAATATTGTCACCGTATGGCTCACATTTTTATATAGCAGAGCATTTGTCCTCGAAGTTTGAGTAATATCACCAATGCAAATACAGATGTAGCTATAAGGCACAAAAAGGATAATGGCAAAGACAAATACAATCATCTTTTGGAGAAAATATCATACCTCAAAATTGATATAATGAGAGTTGTTGTTAAAGTTAGCCTCGCAAGCTTATAGCCACAATTCTTCCAACAAGTTTTGAATCTTCACAGTCTCATGGTCAGTCTGATAAAGGAGAAATGTTCAGATCTCTGACTAGTATGTTAAAATTGCTTGCATTTTCAAGTCTTGGTCAACACAGGGCTCTTAACAGTGCGAATATGGCCATTTCTAGCAATGAAGAAGACTTATATTGTAGAGAAGAGAAGGACCAGTCACCATGTAGGAAGCAAAGTTTACCATTCTGATGGCACTGATGAGGCTTCTTTCTCTGAAAAAAATTGGGGATTAAACCTTTCCATGCACACTGAAATGTCAAACTCAAAGACACCCACTAATGCTACAGACATGGCTATTGAGGAGACATACTATTCTTTATTGAATCACAATGGAAATGATATGGAGTTTGGTGGGTATCTCAATTAAAAATAACTGTTGGAAGACGATATGGGTGTACATGTTTCAACTAAAAAAGGAATGGAGATGAATCAACGTATGAGAAAAATTGCAAGCACTCCTGATGTAATTATACACAGTCTCTGCCACACTTTGATGTGACTGAAGAAAAAGACACTTGAAGGCACAAGAAAGTGGAATTCATGGCAAGAATAGATTATATGAAGTTGAAAGAACTTAGCCTACCAAGACCATATGTTGGATGTCTGCAATGACATTCCTTGCCACAGCTGTACTGAAAAGAAGGACTCTGCTTGACAAACTAGAAAGTGTTTATCATGGATTGCGGTGATTGTAGGATACAGATAAGATGTGAGAGTGTAGACAAGGAATGTGAGTTGTTTATTGGATACACCTCATGGAATATAGCTCCTGAAGAGATGCGAGGTAAATGACATTCTAATAAATTAGGAGGAAATCCATGAAGAGAAAAACTGTTGGAGAATTAAAAAAAACCATGCAACTCTACATAAAAATTTCACCGATCAAAAACTCATCAGTAATATTAAACTAATCGGAGTGAGATTTTTTAGTCACACCGAGCATATGCCTCATGCCGATAGATACCTCATCGGGGAGAAAATCATTATCGAAAGCATGGTTTATGGTCTCCCCGTTATGCTGAAATGAATATGAAGTATTATTAAAAACATTAATAAGACACATAATGTGTTCAAAGGGAAACATTTATTTTACTTCAAAGAAAAATACATTGGCAGAAGAAAATGAATCAGAGAAAAAATTATAAATCGATGGATACTCTTTTGGAGAGAGAGTATGCTGGGGCCAGTGAGAAAAGATAATTATAAAGGAAAAAGTATTTACCAAAGGTGCATATAAAACATCAAATGGAATGTGACTACAGTGAAATAAATTTAAATTTCACACTTTTATGGAAAACGTTATCAAGTGGGAAATAGTTTGTGGGAAAAACAAAATAAATATACCTAATGAAGATTTTTTATAGTTGATGTTTCACTTGGAGGTAAAAAATTTCCCAGAAGAATCAACTAAATAGGTAATTAGTTTACCTAAAAGAATATTTTTTGGAAAAGCATATGATGGCCTGTGAAAGTATTTTTCACCTGAAGAATTATAAAGTGGAACATTTTATGAGTAAAATCACTTACAAGACTACTGGAAGAAGTTAACATTTTGGTAAAATTTATGTGAAGAAATTATTTAACGTCGAATAAAGATTTACTTGATGGTTAAGGCTTGGAGTAAAATGTTACTCATAAGGTAAAGATTTTATTAAATGCCAAGGGAAAAATATTAAAATGAGTTGGTGAGGACAAGATGTTATAAGTGGTAAAATACCTTCACGAGAAAACTGAAATATTTTTCACTCGAAGGGTTATTAGTTGGACATAATCAATATTCTATTTTCATTCAAAGTGAAGTATTTATCACTGAGGAGGTAATAGTTGGATAATGTTTTTCCCAAATGAATATTTTGGCAAAACCAAGGTGAAAGCATACAAAGTAAATGCAATATGAAATATTTTTTACCAGAGGAGTTAAAAATGGGTGATTAAATATGGTAAACATATATACGAGAAAAAATTAAGCTTGAAGTTTAATTAAAATATTTAATTTGCCAGTGCCAACTAATTAAATATTTTATTTTGCCGAAAATAATTGAATGAAGAGCTGTACTAAAGGATGCACTGGAATGTAAAAGGTTGTAACCCTATGGTTGCAAAATATATAAGGGAGATACAAACCGAAGTAGGAAGGGCATCAGTAGATTAGGAAGAACATCAGTTAGTAGTAGGACATAATACCTACAATTTTCAATATTTTCAAAAGACCATGTTGCAAGCACATTATTGAAGGAGTGAATTAAAGTTCTCTAATTCTGTGGTTCTATTCTGGCATCAATTGTTTGTTAAGATTATTCAATTTGTGGTTGTCTCCATTTCTATATTTCCTTGTTATTTAGATTAACATATCAAGTATATATTTAATCTGTTGATGCACATTTGTTGTAGTTGTGTGGTTTGATTAATTGGTTTCCATAAAAAGGATTAAAATCCTTCTGATCAGTCACGGTAACCTAGAAGTGTTAGTTTGGATTACTAAGAAAGAGCCATATAATTAGGATTGTCATTCTATCTCCACATTGATAATATCTATCATCTCTTGCGTATTTCACTCAATTGGATCCTTCAAGAAAGGATTAAATTACCTTCTTGTGAATAACAAGAAATTGGATCATATTGGTTGGATCATTAAAGAAGAGTTTGTCAATCATCTCCTTACACGTTTATACAAGTTATAAACTAGAATTGTGCCAAACAATTAGAATTAGTACCCACTATAAGCCACTAGTCTTAGACCTTCATTTGACTCTATTACCCAACAAGGCACTGGTCTTATTTCAATTCATTATTTAAATCCTTTTTACCTTGATATTGCTTATACAATTTCTACCAACCATTCATTGGGCATTAGATATAGAATTAGTTAGCAAGCTTTCATCTATCCTACACCCTTTGCCACTATAGGAAGACTTATTTACTTAGTTAATACATTCATATTCATTCTACTTTAATTTCCAAGGTACACCGGCCTAGGTGTAGCAGGACCTAAAGTGTAGGAAATCATCAAACCCTAAAGGTTGATTTCGTTAAGTTAGTTCAAAAATGTTGTGAATCTAAGCATAGAGCCTAACATCCTCTTAGGATTAGCAACCTGCATTTTTGAGACCTAACAAAATGGCAACTCTCCTAGGGACAAAACATAGAGAAACTTGGTAATAGACCATATTATTAGAGTCAGAGAAAAAGCATAACTCTGCTGGTGGAAGGAAAAACCCAGAAAATTAATTAGTCCTCTAAATAGAGGTGGCGACTCTACACAAAATTCAAAAAATAGATTGGTAAACTCTGTTGGCAAGAACCTAGAAAGATGAAATTTTCCTCTTCTCACAAGAGGTGGCGACTCTGAAAATAAAATTGATGAAACATGAAAAAATATAACATACCCCCTTTAGATGCATTCTTTGAACTAAGGAAACATGAAGGAGAATCTGGATATGAGTTGTTCATTAGGTTGGCGGATATCTATGAACATATACCTTTTCATCTCAAACCTAGTAAATCCTTATTCATTAAAATGTCTGTGCTTGCTTATGTGCCTATGTCAACTAATTGGCCTGAATCATTAAAGCTAGTTACTCTAGACCAAGTGGTTCAATTGATTCGTAGCATAGAAAGGACAAGGCCTGACAATATTATCAATATTGAATCCAATGATATTGAATATGAAGAAACTGATATAACAATGCAACCAGATATGGATGGACTAGCAACATACCAAGAAAATGAATACTATCCACCACCTAGACATTACTATACCCCACAATACCAACAATGTGTGCCACAACATAATGTTTACTATCATCCTCCATATCATACAAGTTTTATCCCAGCCCACCCACCGCAATATATGAATCAGCAGTATTGGGGGGAAGAGGAGCATTGTTTCCAAAAAGAAAGACAAACTTTTGATAAAGAAGATATACCAGAACTTGAATTCCAAGTATTTCCAAACCCATGCTATCCTAAGGATGAAGTCTTTTCAAATAACCAGGGTGAATATTTTCAACAAGCAGAACAAAATCTTGATCAAGAGGAAGTACACATAGCAGAAAATAATCTTCAAGCCTATTCAAAATCATTGTATGATGATATAGCACAAGAAGATGAAGAGGATGAAAGGCATTCAAATAGTCAGGGAGGTGGATATTCTAATAAAGAGTCTATAAATGATCATGTTGATGAAATATGTACATCGAATGTTGAGCATTATAGTAGTGATGAAAAGAATGATGAAAATTTTAGTGAGAGGGTTGATGAAGAAACATGCTCACTTGACAGCGAGCATATTTCAGAATTACTCACCAAAGAATATCAAAGATACGTACATAAAGATGATACCCAAATACTGTGTCCAGCGCATATATCTTTTGACAGTGAATCCATTCAACATGGTAAGGGTGACAAAATATATGAGGCCATATTTCCCAAGTCACATTTTGGCAAAAATGAGACAGATAGTGGTCATGAGTTCTCTTGTGGCATTGATCCAGAGATAAAGATGTCCATTGAACCAGAGGAGGTTGATGATTCCAATATGTATGATTGGCAGATTGTTGACTCTCAAGCATGTGGGGAAGATGGACGTGCTAAGGGAAAAGATACGGTGTTTTATGTTGGAGCCAACATTGATGATAGCATGTGACAGAAGCAGCTTGATTTATTCCATTTTCCAATTCAGTTAAAAAACCAACATTTGGTGAATAACAATAGATATGATGAAGTAAGACATCCTACAAGGTTTGATAATCATGACTTCCTTATGTCATACAATGTTGAAGGTGTTCAGACTATGCCTAACTTCCAGATATCAAATAATACATAACACACTTATAGCATAAACTATGATGTATTAATGAATTACACGAACAGATACAGTAAAGCAGATGGGGTATCATTACAACATGATCAAAACAAGGTTTTTGACAGGGGAAAGACATGGATTTTCTTTTCTGATATAGTCTTTTGACCATATCAATTTTGGGGCAAAAAGTAGACTCTGTTTCCTAATGAAGAAGGCATTGGTCTACTACCCTAGAGATCTAGGATCTTGCTATGCCCCTAGGGGGCATACATCCCCAGACAGAGCCACTATTGGGACCTAAAATTTCATACCAATTTTAGGTCCCCATATGTGAAAATCAATTTCAATACTCATAGATACACCTGCACAATATGCTCAAGTGGCCTACTTTGAAGCATTATAATTCAGAGCTGGTTTGTCTTCATGCAAAATCACTTCACAAACATGTTTGTCTGCCATACGTAAGTGAGCACACCTAATTTCAGCTTCCTACAATCAATTTTGACTAGGTTTTGAAGAACCAAGTTGGAGGGTTCTGGTAAGGTTTGTTGTTTGCACACTGCGGAATCTACCTGGGAGGTCAACTTTGAAGGCAAATATTTCATAGCTGGATGATGATCGTTATGAACCAATCAGTGTTCCAAATTTCCCCTATGATAATGCCCTCCCATGTCAGTTTTGAAGACTCCAGCATATCATTTGCTATTTTTTGAAAATGAAAAGCAAATGCATTTAGCCCCGATTTCACAGTTTCACCTCTAGAGAGGTCAACTTTGGCCCTAAATATTTTGTGATCAGAGATGATTAGTGAAAAAATATCTTTCATAGGCGCTCATCAAGCCTAAATGAACTCAATTTTCTAGTTACAACTTCCCAGGAAGAGATTTAATGGGTTTTTAAAATTGCAAGTTGGTGAGCTCGAATCAAGTTTTGACAGGGGCAGTTTTCAAGGAGGTTAATTTGGAAGGTAATACCTAGTAATCGGGTCATGTTCATAAAAAACCAATTGATGTCTCAAATTCTTCCCATGTTAATGTGCCTTCATGCCAATTCTCAAGATCCCAGCACTTCGTTTGATATTTTTTAAAAATCAAATCCAAATGGGTTTTACATAGTTTCGTGACTGCATTCCCAGGCAGCTTCAAAGAGGTTGACTTTGGCATCTGATATTTTGTGAAGGAAGAATATTGAAGAAAAACCCTTTTGCCTACATGTTCACGTGAGCTAAATGAACTAATCCCCAGGATGGAAGCTTCTCAATATTAGATTTGATATTTTTCCAAAGAGGCAAGATGACAAGTTTTAGTTGAGTTTAAACAAGCATAAAAACACGCTGAGTGAGATACTTTGATTGCGAGTAAATTTTAATCCTAATAACTTCATGCCGAACCATTTTTTGTGTTAATTTCTTGGATAAAAAATCTACAAGTTTGTGCGTTTTCATAGCTCTAGGAAAAGTTTTGATTAGTTTTCCAAGGCAATTTTGGAGGCTACCTGGCCTGTTTTGGTCACAGTGCAAAAGTCAAAAAGCAAGCCTTTATAACTACCCACTTCAATTTAGAGACAAAGTATCATGAAATTTGATTAATTGGGGATGTGCTTAAAATAATCTTGGAAAAAAGACCTTTAAGAAGTATTTGACATAAGTGATCAAATTGGATGGAACCAATAATTGAAACCGGATCTAAAAGATGATGCAACCACCAAAGGACATTAGTATTGTTTATTTTCAATGATGATGCTCTTGAGTTATGCATGTTGATATATATCATAGCATGGGATGATAATAAACATAATGTATTGAGTGTATACAGTACAAGACAGTGTTTGTTGGATGGATACATGACAATCAAAACAGTAGAAGGGGTAATATACAGGTGACCTTGTATGATGGCATAAATGAAGGATAAAAGCAACTCAACTATCACAATGAACAATGAACCATCAGATAGCAATTCAAATATTGACATGTGCAAACAAATGAATGAATGTTACCACCGTATGGCTCACATTTTTATATAGTAGAGCATTTCTCCTCGAAGTTTGAGTAATATCACCAATGCAAATACAGATGTAGCTGCAAGGCACGAAAAGGATAATGGCCAAGACAAATACAATCATCTTTTGGAGAAAATATCACACATCAAAATTGATATAATGAGAGTTGTTGCTAAAGTTAACCTCGCAAGCTTATAGCCACAATTCTTCCAACAAGTTTTGAATCTTCACAGTCTCATGGTCAGTCTGATAAAGGAGAAATGTTCAGATCTCTAATTGGTATGTTAAAATTGCTTGCATTTTCAAGTCTTGGTCAACACATGGCTCTCAACAGTGAGAATATGGCCATTTCTAGCAATGAAGAAGACTTATATTGTAGAGAAGAGAAGGTCCAGTCACCATGTAGGAAGCAAAGTTTACCATTCTGATGGCACTGATGAGGCTTCTTTCTCCAAAAAAAATTGGGGATTAAACCTTTTCCATGCACACTGAAATGTCAAACTCAAAGACACCCACTAGTGCTACAGACATGGCTATTGAGGAGACATACTATTCTTTATTGAATCACAATGGAAATGATATGGAGTTTGGTGGGTATCTCAATTAAAAATAACTATTGGAAGATGATATGGGTGTACATGTTTCAACTAAAAAAGGAATGGAGATGAATCAACCTATGAGAAAAAACTGCAAGCACTCCTAATGTAATTATACACAGTCTCTGCCACACTTTGATGTGACTGAAGAAAAAGACACTTGAAGGCACAAGAAAGTGGAATTCATGGGAAGAACAGATTATATGAAGTTGAAAGAACTTAGCCTACCAAGAGCATATGTTGGATGTCTGTAACAACATTCCTTGCCACAGCTGTACTGAAAAGAAGGACTTTGCTTGACAAACTAGAAAGTGTTTATCATGGACTGCGGTGATTGTAGGATACACATAAGATGTGAGAGCGTAGACAAGGAATGTGAGTTGTTTATTGGATACACCTTATGGAATATAGCTCTTGAAGAGATGCGAGGTAAATGACATTCAAATAAATTAGGAGGAAATCCATGAAGAGAAAAACTGTTGGAGACTAAAAAAAAAACCACGCAACTCTACATAAAAATTTCACCGATCAAAAACTCATCGGTAATAGTAAACTAATTGGAGTGAGATTTTTTAATCACACTGAGTATATGCCTCATGCCGATAGATACCTCATCGGGGAGAAAATCATTATCGGAAGCATGGTTTATGGTCTCCCCATTATGCCAAAACGAATATGAAGTATTGTTAAAAACATTAATAAGACACATAATGTGTTCAAAGGGAAACGTTTATTTTACTCCAAAGAAAAATACATCGGCAGAAGAAAATGAATTGGAGAAAAAATTATAAATCATACTGATTTTATGCCTCATACCAATGGATACTCTTTTGGAGAGAGAGTATGCTGGGGCCGGTGAGAAAAGATAATTATAAAGGAAAAAGTATTTACCAAAGGTGCATATAAAAAATCAAATGGAATGTGACTACAATGAAATAAATTTAAATTTCACACTTTTATGGAAAACGTTATCAAGTGGGAAATAGTTTGTGGGAAAAACAAAATAAATATACCTAATGAAGATTTTTTATAGTTGATGTTTCACTTGGAGGTAAAAAATTTTCCCAGAAGAATCAACTAAATAGGTAATTAGTTTACCTAAAAGAATATTTTTTGGAAAAGTATATGACGGCCTGTGAAAGTATTTTTCACCCGAAGAATTATAAAGTGGAACATTTAATGAGTAAAATCACTTACAAGACTACTGGAAGAATTTAACATTTTGGTAAAATTTATGTGAAGAAATTATTTAACACCGAATAAAGATTTACTTGATGGTTAAGGCTTGGAGTAAAATGTTACTCATAAGGTAAAGATTTTATTAAATGCCAAGGGAAAAATATTAAAATGAGTTGGTGAGGACAAGATGTTATAAGTGGTAAAATGCCTTCACGAGAAAATTGAAATATTTTCCACTTGAAGGGTTATTAGTTGGACATAATCAATATTCTATTTTCATTCAAAGTGAAGTATTTATCACTGAGGAGGTAACAACTGGATAATGTTTTTCCCAAATGAATATTTTGGCAAAACCAAGGTGAAAGCATACAAAGTAAATGCAATATGAAATATTTTTTACCAGAGGAGTTAAAAATGGGTGATTAAATATGGTAAACATATATACGAGAAAAAATTAAGCTTGAAGTTTAATTAAAATATTTAATTTGCTAGTGCCAACTAATTAAATATTTTATTTTGCTGAAAACAATTGAATGAAGAGCTGTACCAAAGGATGCACCGGAATGTAAAAGGTTGTCACCCTAAGTTTGCAAAATATATAAGGGAGATACAAACCAAAGTAGGAAGGGCATCAGTAGATTAGGAAGAACATCAGTTAGCAGTAGGACATAATACCTACAATTTTCAATATTTTCAAAAGACCATGTTGCAAGCACATTATTGAAGGAGTGAATTAAAGTTCTCTGATTCCGTGGTTCTATTCTGGCATTAATTGTTTGTTAAGATTATTCAACTTGTGGTTGTCTCCATTTCTATATTTCCTTGTTATTTAGATTAGCATATCAAGTATATATTTAATTTGTCGATACACATTTGCTATAGTTGTGTGGTTTGATTAATTGGTTTCCATAAAAGGGATTAAAATCCTTCTGATCAGTCATAGTAACCTGGAAGTGTTAGTTTGGATTACTAAGAAAGAGCCATATAATTAGGATTGTCATTCTGTCTCCACATTGATATTATCTGTCATCTCTTGCTTATTTCACTCAATTGGTTCCTTCAAGAAAGGATTAAATTACCTTCTGGTGAATAACAAGAAATTGGATCATATTGGTTGGATCATTAAAGAAGAGTTTGTCAATCATCTCCTTGCACATTTATACAAGTTATAAACTAGAATTGTGCGAAACAATTAGAATTAGTACCCACTATAAGCCACTAGTCTTAGTCCTTCATTTGACTCTGTTACCCAACAAGGCACTGGTCTTATTTCTATTCATTATTTAAATCCTTTTTACCTTGATATTGCTTATACAATTTCTACCAACCATTCATTAGGCATTAGATATAGAATTAGTTAGCAAGATTTCATCTATCCTACACCCTTTGCCACTATAGGAAGACTCATTTACTTAGTTAAGACATTCATATTCATTTTGCTTTAATTTCCAAGGTACACCCGCCCAGGTGTAGCAGGACCTAAAGTGTAGGAAATCATCAAACCCTAAAGGTTGATTTCGTTAAGTTAGTTCAAAAATGTTGTGAATCTAAGCATAGAGCCTGGCATCCTCTTAGGATTAGCAACCTGCATTTTTGAGACCTAACAGGCCGATAAAGATGCAAATGTTCAGCGATGGGTCCTAGGTTCAACTCAGCGGCCAATCAAATAGTGCCACATGTCAAGGCCGATTCAAAGGCTGATTCAAAGGTGATGCAAAAGGTAAAGGCCCACTTTTGTCTGTTGGCCATTGTATTGTATATACAATCGCACATGCAAAAGTATATACAAAGGGACATACAATTGCATATACAAAAGTTGAATTTTCAAAAGGTGAAAGGAAAGAAATTGTATAAATGTATAAAGTGAACCTAGCAGTGTAAATTGCATATTCAACTGCATATGCAAAGCGATATACAAGGTGCAATTGACCGCAACTTTGACCATGGATATCTCCCTCACTTTGATGAATTTCAACATGCTTCAAAAGGCAAAAGTGCTTATTTTTGCCTCCTCTTTCATCTGGTGGGCTTTTGAGGGGAATATTCTCACTTTCAAAATATGATCTAGATTTGCATGCTCAGACAATATGACGTCTCAACAACCATTTTGGCATGTGCAGGGGCTGATATTTTCACAGTAACTCTAGTTAGTGAGCTTTGTGGCTGCATTCATGGTGGATGGTCAATTTCTTCAATGCGTATGGGTTCTGTGTCCTACTGGCAGATCTCCATGTGTTTAGCGAGAGGACATCTCAGCGGCTGAATTAAGTTTTGTAAAGGTCCTTCAATGAAGATATTTGTTGCATTTTTTTGGTGCAGGTCGATGATTTAGTAGCTCACATTGAAGATTCAAAATATCTTCCATCTGCCCCTGTTCCAGATATTTTATGCCATAGGTCAGCACTCCCTTCAGACGCAGATATTTTTTGATAGAGCCCATGGGGTGAATTGATTGTAACCAACTTAGGTCAAATAAAAAATGCTATATATGCATAAACATGAGATGTAAAAAAGGGTTGGAAGATTTAGTAAACTATGCTTCTGATTCCAAATAGAGCATTCCTCTACTGTAACCTTGCCTTCTGATTAAATACATGCTGGTTATTTTACCTCTTCATGCTATTTTGACTCTATGTGATCTAAGGATGATGTGTTTGTGAATGTCTAATTCCTTCTAGTCATCTCTTGCTCCTTGCCTCTGTTAAAATCAATTTGATATGTGTATGTTTATTGGTTGTATCTAGTCATTTTGTGCATTTTCTTAGTTCTATGAGGGTTCTTTTATTCAACCTGGTGAATCACCCTTATTTTCAAGTTTTCTTATTTTATCTCTCATTTTTAAAAGCATTCCTTCTCCTTTTTCCTCTACAATCTAGTAGATTTCAGGGGATAACCAGCTAAGGAAGTCAGCCTTCTCCGGAGCTTCTTTCCAACTCAGGTGACCCACAGACCTAGAAAGATCCCATGTTTCTCCAGATTGCCAAGTATCACAACTTAGCAAGGGTGCAAATCTGAGAGACAACAGTTTTTGGCACGCCTGGTGGGACTCTACATTCATATTGCTAGTTTTGATATGCTACCAGGATTATCAAGCTTTTAAGAGGCATTTGAGCATATCTGGCGACTCATACTGAAAAGGGACAAGTAGATCAATGTTGTCACACATTTTATGAGAAAAAAATAAACTCAGAGTTTGAGTTCCTTTGATTATTTGTAGCTGTCTCCGCCTAGAAGACAGAGTAGAGATGTGGTAAGAACTCTAATTTCAAAAAAAATACAATCAACCCCACCAAGTTTCAGGCCAGTATTACCTTTAGTTCCTGTACCGGTTCAAGCAAACCTACCTCCAGTTGTTCCAATGGCAAGAAATCAACCATTTGTGGCTTTTGTAGATCAGTGCTGTCACACATTTTATGAGAAAAAAACAAACTCAGAGTTTGAGTTCCTTTGATTATTTGCAGCTATCTCCACCTAGAAGACAGAGTAGAGATGTGGTAAGAACTCTAATTTAAAAAAAATACAATCAACCCCACCAAGTTTCAGGCTAGTATTACCTGTAGTTCCTGTACCGGTTCAAGCAAACCTACCTCCAATTGTTCCAATGGAAAGAAATCAACCATTTGTGGCAGCCCACTAAACTTGACAGTGCATGATAATATACCCACGGCAGCTTTGAAGAGCCTATCTTATTTCATTGGGGAGGGTCAAACTACCCCAATCGAGCACATTAGGTATGTATCTTCTCTATGTGGTGTTCATCATGTAACACAAGAAAATGTAGCCATCAGGCTGCTGGCTGCCTCATTTAAAGGAAAAGCGTTACAATGGTTTAGGAGTTTACCAGTGCAAACCATTGCAACTTGGGATGATCTAGGTGATAAGTTGAATAAAAAATTTCAAGATAAGTCTGATAACTTATCGCTGGTTGAACAATTGACTATGATAAAGAGAGCTCCCCAGGAGCAAATGATGGATTTCAATTTCTAGTTTCAAAAGACATGGAACAGAATTCCTGCCATGGTAAGGCCTTCATCAGAATATGCATTTCTGTATTTTTTGAAAGCTCTTAATAGTGACATTTCAGTAATGATACAATCAATGGGAGGTACAAATTTCCTTGATGCATATGAAATAGCTATTAGAGCAGAAAATAGCCTAATTCAAGCTAAGAAAATAGCACCTAGACCACCAGTGCCCATTTTTCTCAAAATTCAAGCTTCAATGCCTTTGCCGATCCCATCTTTTGCCCCTTTACCTATTGCAACAACATTGCCAAGTACTGCCAATCCTGAGACTGTTGTTTCTAGCTCATCACAAGAGTTAAGAGAGATCAAAAATAGCCAACAGAAAATAGAGAATATCTTGCAAACTTTTGGGAATGAGCTGGTGAATATCAAAAAATAGCAGTCCCAGAATAGATAGCCTTATCAGCCACTCAGCCAAGGGCAAAATCAGCCTTATCAAGGGCAAAATCAGCCATACCAAGCTAATAGGCCACCTTATCAAAGCAATTACCAAGGTGCTAGGCAGAATGTGAACTAGAGGCCTTTCTAGCCTTACAATCCTACACACATTAATGCAGTTAGCGACCTTGTCCCTATTCAGAACAACCTTGCAGCTGAGTATAAATGGTGTCTTCCATGTAATTAGCCACACAGTCAGGCAACCTGTTCAAATGGAATGATAAATCAAGCTCTAATGATGCAAAATGTTCTAGTTTCATAGCCAAACACACCTAATGATGGGACTGTATAGTAGCAAGAACAGCCTCAGAATGATATTGCCTTCCTAAACTAGTAGGAAAATGAGTTATGTGGCGTAAACAGAGATGATACTTCAGTTGCAACAAATACGAGAGCTAAAAAGAGGGGTTATGAGATAGATCAAGTAGTAAACAATGAAAAAGGACCTGCTAATCCTTCTACATCCCAAATTCCCCATATTTTGCAAAGGAATACTTAAGCAACTACCAGGGAACAACCTCAATTGCAGGCTGATATTGCTGCTACAAAGTCGCATCAGAAGGTAAATGTTACTTCACCTTTCAATATCATTGAAAATATGAAGAAAATGAACGTGACAATATCTGTGGGATTCCTTAGCGATCCTAGGTCAAAAGGACATGTTACAATCTACTCTGTCTAATTTAAAAGTGTCAAATGATGCAACTATTGACCCAACTAGGGTCGTTCTTACCAATTCATCCCAGGACAATAGCAAACAACTAAATAAGAGTGTTAAACCACTTCCATTTTATGTGTCATTAATAATAGGAGACAAGTTAGTACATAACTGCATGGTGGATAGTGGTGCAAGTAGTTATGTAATGCCAAAACAAATTGCAGACCAATTAGGATTGAAATACTAGCCCCTTACGAAGGGTGTACTCCAGCTAGATTGCACAGTTGTTAACACTGTAGGTGTGATAAAAGATCTAGGTCTCACTTTGCACACCTGCCCAAATGTTTCCATTTCCCAAGAGGTGTTAATCATAGATTTACCTCCTTATTTTGCCATGTGTTTGGCAAGAGAGTTCACAGCCAAGATAGGAGGATATTTATCCTCGGACTGGTCCCACATATTTTTTAGGACCAGATATGGCACAAAAGTGACCCTAAAATCTAAATTGCTTGCCAAATATCACATAGAGCCTTATGTCCCAAGTGTTATTAATGCAAATTGTGTTATTTCTGATGATCCTGAGCTTGTTGCTGCTCAAGAACTACAAGCTGAAAGTATACCAGAAGTGTTGTTAAAGGAGTGGGCCTTAGAAAATATTGTAGATGATCCTGAAGGACATATTCAAGAAACTAGTATGGGGGTTTACATACTGCACGAGCTTGAAACAACAATTCCAAACCTTGTAAAGAGTGCAGAACAACAGATAGAACAGTAAGATGAGGTATGGAAAATGTACTTCGATGGCTCTAGGAGTAGGAATGGATTTGGTGGTGGTGCAATGCTTGTGTCTCCACAAGGTGATAGATATTATTGTACTTTTTGTTTTACTTTTTCATGTACGAATAACACTGCTGAGTATGAAGGGTTGATTCAAGGTTTGCAGTGGGCAAGGAAAAGGAAAATTGTTTGTTTGCAGGTGTATGGGGACAACAAACTTATTGTAAATCAGGTGAGTGGATTGCATGTTACAAAGAATGATGTTTTGAAATGCTATAAACATAGGGTATGGGATATGATTGAGGAGTTTGATGCTTTCAATCTAATCTTTATTTTGAGAAATCAGAACAATCATGCAGATAGGTTAGCTGCAATTAGAGCTCAGTTCGATATCCCTAGTGATATTCAAAGAGAAAAAATACAACCTCATGTGAAAATAGTTGATAGGCCCTCTATCCCTGACAATAACATTCATTGGCAGGTTTTTGAGAGTGATGAGTAGGTTCTACGTTTCTTGTTGGAAGAGGACAAGTTCTTTGTGATGAATTAGAACAAACTCAAACAGTAATATGGTGATCATCAAGTTGTTCAGTTAAGGACTAACAAGCTACCCAGAGGGTCGGTAACCTTGGAATCCATTTTTGGTACTAATGATCAGCTAAAAAAGAGCAAAACCAACATGCAGGTCAAAAAGGAACATTATAAGAGCTGGAAATTTTCAAAGGTAAACTTCTCAAAATTGGTAAAATCTATTCACCTGAGGATAGGAAAGATTTTATTGCTCTTTGTCAAGAATTTGAGGCTGTGTTTTCTTGGGAATACTTAGACTTAAAAGGGTTTGACCCTCATATTGCCCAGCATACTATAGAGTTAGATCCAGGTGCGAAACCTATGAGGCAAAAACAAAGACCTTTAAATCCAAAACTTGAGCCTCTGATGATTAAGGAATTAACCAAGCTGATCGATGGAACCATCATTTTTCGAATCAAGCATACTTCTTGGGTCTCCAATCTTGTTCTTGTGAGGAAAAATAATGGGGAGATTAGGCTATGCGTTGACTTTAGAGACCTTAATAGAGCCTCCTTGAAGGACCACTACCCGCTGCCCTCAATGGAGCAAATTCTGCAAGTAGTGGCTGGTTCAGAAAAATTCTCCTTACTTGATGGATATTTAGGTTATAATCAGGTATTAGTCAAGGAAGAAGATCAGTTTAAAACTGCTTTTACCAAAAAATGGGCACCATGGCCTACAAAAGGATGCCTTTTGGTCTGTCAAATGCTGGCTCTACTTTTCAGAGAGTTATGGACATGGCTTTTAAATGTTTGCTTTATAAATTGGTACTTGTGTACCTTGACGACATCACAGTTTTCTCTAAAGATGTAGCTAAACATTTATCTCACTTGAAACAAGTATTTGAGAGATGTAAAGAGTTTGGGATATCTCTCAATCCCAAGAAATGCATTTTTGTTGTGCATGAAGGCAAGATTTTAGGACACATTGTGTCAAAAGAGGGAGTTACCATTGATATAGAAAGGGTAAGAACTATTTTGGAGTTGCCTTTACCCAGTCACAAGAAGGGATTACAAAGTTTTATTGGCAGAATTAATTTTCTACGAAGATTTATACCTGACATTTCAAATTTATTGAAGCCATTGACCTCTATGTTAAAGAAAAATGCAGTTTTTAGTTGGAAAAAAAAGGGAAAACTCAGCTTTGAGTCCATAAAAAGAAGCGTTATCGGCTGCACCAACTCTGGTAAATCTTGATTTCTCAAAAGAGTTTATTTTGTATGCTTGTGGTAATTTAGATACAATTTCTACAATTCTAGTACAACAACAAAGTGAAGGCTTTGAGCAGCCAATTGATTTCTTTAGTCAAGAACTAGAGGAGTATGAACAGAGGTATAGTTTCATTGAAAAACATGTCCTTGCAGTGGTAAAGAGTCTTAAGAAGTTTAAGCATCTTATTTCTAACAATAAGGTACATTTTATGGTTGCTCACCCTGGTGTGAAAGAGTTTCTGTTAGGTAAGGATGTTAATGAGAAAAGGGCTGGTTGGATTACCAAAGTCATGGAATATGACATGGATATCAAGATAACCAAGCTCATCAGAGGTAGAGGACTCAGTGAACAACTTGCTACTAGGCCTGAAAATGAAACAGAGAAGGAAGAAGAGGTGCTTCTGACCATTGAAGATGATCATCAGGATGATACAACAATAGTTGGAACAGGTTGGGTTAATAACATGACTCATTTTTTACAAACTGGTGAATGTCCAATAGGTTTAGATAGAACCAAGAGAAGATATTTTAGACTGCGGTCTATTCCATATGTTTTAATTAATGATGTCCTTTTCAGAAAAGATTTTAATGGTGTGCTGTTAAGATGCACTGATAATGATCAAACTGACAAGGTACTGCATGAGTTTCATGATGGAACAACGTGAGGGAATTTTGCCCCAAGGACTATTGCTTGGAAAATAATGAGAGCTAGATATTACTGGCCTAGCTTATTCAAGGATGCTCATGCATGGGCCAGAAAGTGTGTAAAATGTGCCATTTTTGCAGGCAAAGAAAGGCTGCCAGCTTTACCTCTGTAGCCAATTCAAGTAGAACAACCCTTCATGAGATGGGGTATTGATTTTATAGGTCCCATTAACCCACCATCAAGTGCAGGTCACAGGTGGGTACTTACATCAACAGACTATTTCACAAGGTGGACCAAAGCAGTGGCTTTGAAAGAAGCCAATGAGAATGTTGTTTTAAACTTTTATTATGATTTGGTATCTAGATTTGGAATACCTGAGTCAATCATCTCAGACAATTCTTTAGCCTTTGTTGGATTGAAGCTAACTGACTGGGCTGTGAAGAATGGAATCTATTTGAACACTTTATCAAATTATTACCCATAGGGTAATGTTTTGGCTGAATCCACAAATAAGAATCTCATAAGGATTATCAAAAGATCAATGGAGGACAACCAGAGAACCTAGCACACCAATCTGAAATCTGCTTTATGGGCAGATAGAATAACTCCCAAGAGGTCTATTGGAAACTCCCCATATATGTTAGTTTATGGAAAAGAGGCAAGATTGCCTATGTCTGTTGAGCTACTAGCTCTTGATATCATGAATTAGCTGGAGATGTTTGAAGAAGAAGATCCCATGGCTGTCAAATATGCTCAACTTATGGAGCTTGAAGAGATCAGAGATAAAGCTATGAAAGCTATGGAGTGTCATCAGCTTCAGACAAAAAGAGCTTTTGATAAGAAAGCCACTCCCAGAAATTTTAGGGAGGGTGATATGGTACTCAAATGGGATGAGTTGAAAAACAGGCTAGGGAAGCACTCCAAGTTTGACAGCATGTGGAGTGGCCCATTTATCATTGTTGAATGCAAGGAGTACAATGCATTTCAGTTATCAAACATGGATGGAGAAAATTTGCCTATCCTAGTCAATGGGATACACCTGAAGAGGTGTTTTGAGGTATGACTTGCTTTGTAAAGTAGTAGATTAGGTTTCTTTCTTTCAATAAGTGTTGCTGCACAATAGTTTAGATCCCTTTTGATTTCCCTAAGTGTTGTCTAGCATAGTTAGATGAGTTGCTTTCAGCATTTTATTTTGGTTTTGGTCTTCCAAGTGTTCTTCATTGCTGATATGCTGAGTTACTAAGGTCAAGATTGATTGTCAAAAGTATTTTTGATTCTCTGTGTGACTCCATGCCCAATGGATGCTTATGGCCACTGGTCTGATTGTTTAGCAGGCAAACATCACTTAGAAGTCACCAAAATGTTGACCTGTTTTTCCTCTGTCTAGAGTTAAATAGTTCACCTTGTATATTCCTTGAATATCCTTTGGAAAATGACCCTACAAAGCTTAAATTCTTCAAAAACCCATGCTCTGCCTTGCCAAAAATCCCAAAAAAATTTCGTCGATATTCCTTGCAAAAAACCCAGAAAAACCCAGAAATCTGTTGTCCTCAAGTGCCTTCTATTACAAATATTTCTCAGTTTTATACTTAGTCATTTTTATATGCATATACAATTGTATGTTTCATTGTATGTATATCTGTTGTATCACATATACAATTGCACATACAATGGTATATGCAAAGGAAGATGCAAAGGGAATATACAAGGTGGGATACAAAAGTGAATCGGGTTATCTTTGTATATGCAATTCAATATACAAGGGGAAGATATAAAGGTTGGGGTCCACCTATTGTATGTATATACAATCTTATATACAGTGGCATATACAATCCTGAGATATAAAGCCTGGACCCGAAAGAATATACAATTTGGTTTATAAAGCAGATGTGATTGTATGCATCTTTGTATGTATGTTCGCATTGTATGTTTGTAGATACAAAAGGCAGATACAAGATCACATACAAAGGTCAAATGCAATGTTTGTAGGTGATTGTATGCAATTTTGTTTGTATATTTCACATTGTATATGCGATATACAAAAGGTTAGATACAAGGCCGGATCTATTTCAAAGTTTCATTCTGGTCGATAATCCTTTGAGTTCCGCATTGTATGTACATGCGATTGTATCTCATATACAATCATGATGTACAAAGACACATACAAGGACTTTTGGCGAGACAAACCTTATCAGCGGCTCAGTTTGAGGTCTTTTCGTTAGCTGATAAAGATGCAAATGTTCAGCGATGGGTCTTAGGTTCAACTCAGTGGCCAATCAGATAATGCCACGGTCAAGGCCAATTCAAAGGTTGATTCAAGGTGATGCAAAAGGTAAAGGCCAGCTTTTGTCTGTTGGCCATTGTATTGTATATACAATCGCACATGCAAAAGTATATACAAAGGCACATACAATTGCATATAAAAAGGTTGAATATGCAAAAGGCGAAAGGAAATAAATTATAAAGTGACCCTAGCAGTGTAAACTACATATTCAACTGCATATGCAAAGCGATATACAGATACAAGGTGTAGTTGACCACAACTTTGACTATGGATATCTCCATCATTCTAACAAATTTCAACATGCTTCAAAAGGCAAAAGTGCTTATTTTTGCCTCCTCTTTCATTTGGCGGGCTTTTGAGGGGAATATTCTCACTTTCAAAATATGATCTGGATTTGCATGCTCGACCAATAGGACGTCTCAGCGACTGTTTTGGCGTGTGTAGGGGTTGATATTTTCATAGTAACTCCAGTTGGTGAGCTTTGTGGGTGCATTCATGGTGGATGGTCAATTTCTTCAATGCGTATGGGCTCTATGTCCTGCTAGCAGATCTCCATGTGTTTGGCGACAGGACATCTTAGCAGCTGAATTAAGTTTTGTAAAGTTCCTTCAATGCAGATATTTGTTGCATTTTTTTTGGTGCAGGTCGATGATTCAATAGCTCACATTAAAGATTCAAAATATCTTCCATTTGCTCCTATTCCATATATTTTATGCCATAGGTCAGCACTCCCTTTAGACGCAGATATTTTCTGACAGAGCCCATGGGGCGAATTGATTGTAACCGACTTAGGTCAAATAAAAAATGCTATATATGCATAAACAGGAGATGTAAAAAAGGGTTGGAAGATTTAGTAAACTATGCTTCTGATTCCAAACAGAGTATTCCTCTACTGTAACCTTGCCTTCTGATTAAATACATGCTGGTTATTTTACCTCTTCATGCTATTTTGACTCTGTGTGATCTAAGGATGATGTGTTTGCGAATGTTTAATTCCTTCTAGTCATCTCTTGCTCCTTGCCTTTGTTAAAATTAGTTTGATCTGTGTATGTTTATTGGTTGTATCTAGTCATTTTGTGCATTTTCTTAGTTCTATGAAGGTTCTTTTATTCAACCTGGTGAATCACCCTTATTTTCAAGTTTTCTTGTTTTATCTCTCATTTTTAAAAGCATTCCTTCTCCTTTTTCCTCTGCAATCTAGTAGATTTTAGGGGATAACCAGCTAAGGAAGCCAGCCTTCTTCAGAGGTTCTTTCCAACTCAGGTGACCCACAAACCTAGAAAGATCCCATGTTTCTCTAGATTGCCAAGTATCACAACTTAGCAAGGGTGCAAATTTGAGAGACAACAAAAACAACCAAGTTGGCCAAGACTGATGTTAGCACTAACTGTTCTAAGAACAATCTTCATCCACGATCCAAATTTCTCTTTGCGGATCAATCCAAAGGTAGGAACATGATCAGGAGACATCTACAAGAACATTGTAATCACCAAGAACAACTGCACAATCTCTAACCACTCTATCAAGAAGATTCTTCAAATCGGAGCACATGAACAACACTATCAGCTACTATCATAAGGAAAAGATATCTTGTGGACCACCAAATCATGAACCATAGGAGTTGAAGGTACTTATCATCATTGCAAACTTGATTCCAGAACTGTAGACTTAAATACTTAATTGTAGAGGAATGCAGAGCATAATACATTCTCCCTGTCATCACCAAATTTATAGAAAAAATAGTTTTCACTCTGGTGAACATAACTCATTTAAATCTTCATACCGGAGGCTCAAACTTGGAACATAGCATCTTCAGATACACATCTAAATAACTTCCAATCTGCAGACAAGGATATTCATTCTTCAAGAAATGCGGAGCAATCTACTAGTCTGTTCTGTTGTATTAGGAATACTAATTTTCTTCAATACTTAACTTATTACAAACAAGCATCAAAACAAGAGCAGAGTTGACACCAATGACAACACAGATATGTTGACATCAATGACAACATCGGTTAAGAACATACTTGCAACACTTTCTCCTTTTTCAAATCCCAAGCTTTGCTTTTCATCTAAACTCTTCTAAATTTTAATCAACTCCTCAAGCTTTGTAGAGCTTATTTTGAATTTTTCTTTATAGCAATTAGCTGCTTCCAGATCATATTTCAGAAGCAAAACATCCTTAGCCAATTTTTCACATTCCTCATACTTATCCTTTACAACTTGATTCATATGCTTTTCAACCTCCTCTTTATCTTCAATTTCTAATGTTAAATTGTTTAGGGTTTCATTTGCTTCATTCAATTTTTCACTTAGCTCCTTTCTCTTTTCTTTGAACTTCTTGACTTGCTCCCTTAGCTTCACAATGCATTCATCAACTTCTTGAACATTCACCTTTAGATCCCTTACTTCTGCTTTAGACTTTTCAAGATCTTCAAGAGCAACTTCCAATTCATTATTGCTCTCACATGTGTAGTTTCCAATTTTGATACTACTTAGATGAATACCTTTTAGAGAGGTAGGAAGCCTTTTGGATGCCATGAGTTCACTTCCCAAGATCTTCCTTAAGCTATTAAACTTTCTCCAAGGAACCTTTCTCTAATACCAATTGTTGATCACAAAGAATACTGAGAGGGGGGGTGAATCAGTATTCTAAAAAACTTCTCTTTCACATAATTATTAATCCATTTACCAAGCCAAGAGTATGGTAAATAAAATTTATTTAAAAAGAAAATTATTTTCTATGAAAATGCGAGAAGGTGAATCAATTGCAGATTTAAATTCTTTTAATTAGTTATTGACTCAGCTTGATTTAGTAGATGTTGAAGTTAGTGAAGAAGATAATTGTATCTTACTTATTTGTTCTTTACCTAAGTCTTGGGAGAATGTTATCCTTGCTATCACTGCTAACCTCATGGATCTGAAGTTGGATGCCCTTGTTTCAGTGCTACTATCACAAGAATTGAGGAAGAAGAGTTTGGATAGTTCAGGGGATGCTCTTAGTATCAAGGGAAGGTCTAAGGAAAGGGGACCTAAAGGAGATCATAAAGGGGTAAAGGACAAGTCCAGGGGCCGGTATAAGACTCTTGGTAAAAAGAATAGAGTTAAGTGTTGGAACTGCGGTAAAAGGGGACATGTGAAGAAGGAGTGCAGAAACCCCAAGAAACAATGGGAGAGTGCTTCAGATAAGTCCTCGAATGCAGGTGAAGAAGTTTTACTTTCTGCATGTAATCTTGTTTCTAATGATCACTGGTTGGTTGATTCAGTATGCTCGTTTCATATGACCTTGCATAAGGAATGGTTCTCCACATATGAAGAAAATGATGGAGGTAATGTCTACCTTGGTGACAACTCTTCATATCCAATTGTCGGGAAAGGAAAGGTATTGTTGTGTTTTAGTGATGGGAGGATTAAACCCCTCCCTGGTGTTTTGCATGTTCCTGGATTAGCTAGAAATTTGATTTTAGTTTCGAAGTTGAATGACTTGGGAATGCATGACATTTGACAAGCATGGTTGTAGATTGGTGAGAGGGAACTTGGTGGTAGCAAAAGGGAAGAGATTCAAGAACTTGTTTAAGCTTGAAGCCACTACAATTTGTAATGCCTCCTATGTATCTGAGGCCACTATTGAAAATACATGTATGTTGTGGCACTGTAGATTGGGCCACACAAGCAATAACATATTAAAAACTATTAAGAATAATTTTTTTTTGGTTGGTTTCTCCTATTTTGATGAGCACTTTGATTTCTGTGAGCATTGTGTGTATGGTAAACAAAATAGAAAATTATTTCCTTCAGGAAGCAATAGAGCAAAAGAGAAGTTAGAAATTATTCATACGGATGTGTTTGGACCTATGGATAATGAATCTATTGGAAAATCTCATTATTTTGTAACCTTCATTGATGATGTATCCAGATTTACATTGATTTATTTTATGAAGCATAAATATGAAGTTTTCATTAAGTTTAAGGAATTCAAAGTCTTAGTAGAGAACCAATCAAGTTTAAAGATAAAAATATTAAGATTTGACAATGGAGGGGAATATTGCTCTAAGGAATTTGATGAGTTTTGCAAGCATGCAGGTATAATCAGACAAAAGACAACTCTGTATACACCACAATATAATGGTGTTGCAGAAAGGATGAACCAAACAATTATGGAAAGAGCTAGAAGTATGCTTAGTGATGCATAGTTGGATAAATGCTTTTAGGCAGAGGCTGTGTGTATTGCTTTCTACTTGATAAATAGATCTCCTTGTAAGGCTATTGATTCGACACCTTATGAAGTGTGGACAAGTAAGAAACCTTTTTTTTCACATTTAAGGGTTTTTGGCTATGAGGCTTTTGTTCATGTGCCTAAGGAAAAGTGATCTAATTTGGATCTAAAGGCTAAAAAGTATACATTCATTAGATATGGTGATAATGTCAAAGGTTATAAGCTTTGGAATCCACTAACCCACAAGTTTATCTTTTCTAGAGATATTATTTTCAGGGAACTTAGAGCTATTTTTGAACCTGAGTGGCTAAAAGAAAAAGAAGAAAAGGTAAAGAAGGTGCACTTTGATTTAGAGAAGCAAGATGCACCTCAAGAAGAATAAAATGATGGATTGGGGGGTGAAGGAGAAGAAGAACATTCAAGTAGTTCTGATGAAGATGAGTCTATTGTTATAGAAGAAGTTGGTGCAAATGATCATGTAGAAGAACGAGTAGAGTCTCTTACTCCACCCTTGAGGAGATCCACAAGACAATGGAATCCAGTTGACAGGTATAGCCCACTAGATTTCTGTTGTGTATATGCTTTATTGAGTACTAATGATGAGCCTAGATCCTACAAGGAAGCTATTTCTACAGATGATAGTGAGTCTTGGTAATTAGCCATGCAGGAGGAGATGATGGCTTTAGACTCTTGTAATACCTGGGATCTTGTTCGATGCCCAAAGGAAGAAAGACCATAGGTTGTAAGTGGGTCTTCAAGAAGAAGTTTGGAGTAGATGGTTCATTGGGGAAGTACAAATCTAGACTGGTAGCTAAGGGATACTCCTAGAGAGAGGTAGTTGATTTCGGTGAGATATTCTCTCCTATTACTAAATTGACTTCTATTAGATTTCTCTTATCCATTGCTATAGCTTATGATTGGGAGATTGATCAAATGGATGTTAAGACTGTGTTCTTGCATGGAGATCTTGAAGAAGAAATTTATATGCAACAACCTATAGGTTTTGAGGTAAAAGGAAAAGAACATTACATTTGTAGGTTAAAGAGGTCTCTTTATGGTCTGAAACAGTCCTCCAGAATGTGGTATCAAAAATTTGACTCATTTGTTTTGAAATTGGGTTTTGTTAGAAGCAAGGAGGATCACTGTGTTTACATTTATTGTGTTGATGATTCTATACTAGTTATTTCTTTGTATGTTGATGACATGTTTTTCAGCAATACTAAGGGTATGATCAGTGAGCTTAAAGCCCAACTTTCAGGTGCATTTGAGATGAAGGATCTTGGTGCTATAAGGTATATTTTGGGAATGGAGATCAAGAGGGATATAGTAACAAAAATCTTTGGTTTTCACAAAGTAAGTGTTGAAATGTGTCAGACAACTGAGAGGAGGGGTGAATCGGTTGTCCCAAAAACTCAAACACTTCTGCACTTAAACATTAATCACTTATCCACAATTATTATGATTTATCAATGAATGCATGAAATCAGAAGCTTAAAAATAGATACAACATTAAACACAAGAGATGCAAGATTTTTACGTGGAAACCCCTAAGGTGGGGAAAAACCACAGAGAGGATTAGCTCTCAAAATATATTGCTATCTTTGAAAAATAATGTTCAAGCTTGGTCACTCCATGGGCCTAAAACATACTGGCTCACTGCCATGAAGTATAGTTAGGTCTAGAAGGCTCACTGCCTCAACCCTAAACATATAAAGATTACAACAAGGGCTGCTAAACCCTAAGGGCTATTAAACCCTACTGGTAGCTCACTACCACAATCACCATCTTCTTCATGTCTGAGATTAAATCATTGAAGTACAATCGGTTCTCTGCTCTTCTCTGCCTTATCTCCTCGCCCCTTTTCCTTATCTTCACATTTTCGCTCAAGAAAAATTTTTCCATGACTCATTTACAAGTATTTATACACTTCATCAACCTTAGAATGATCATCAAGGTCGGCATTACAAGCATCAACCATTGGAACAATCTCCAAGGTTGGCATTACAAACATTTACAAAATAGGTCCTAACCTATTACAACATTATGCAAAGGAAATGAAGCGATGTATGCAGATCACATCACGCCTTAGGTCAGACTTAAACATGATCTTACATGCTTCAACATGCTTACCTGATCTTCAAGGGATATCCACAATTACTAGAATTAACCAAGTCGGCTAAGACTGGTTACACTCTACATTATTTGGGAACAATCTTCAAACATGATCTCAATTCCTTAACACAGACCAATGTCAAGATAGGAACATGATTAGGAGACATCCACAAGCACGCTATAATAATCAGGAGCAACCACACAAACCATAACCACTTTAGCCATAGGAATCTTCTCACCATAACATATGAACTTCACTGTCTTTGACTGATATAAAAGAAAGATAGCTTGCGGACCACCAAAACATGAACTACTACAATTGTAGGCACTTATCATTATCCCAGACTTCCCTCTAGAACCTCATAGCAAAATACTTTATTGCGAAGGAATGCAGAGCAAAATACTTTCTCCCTATCACTAGAGAATAATCAGAGAAAGCAAGTTTTACTCTGGTGAATGTAACTCTCTTAGTTCTTCACACCGAAGACTCAAACTCAAGATTTAGCATCTTCAGACATGCCTTTAATTAACATCCAATCTACAAACCAAGATCTTCAAGGAGTGAGAAATGCAGAGTAATTTACCAGACTATTCTTCAGCATACAACTCACTGTCTATACTACACTTTACTATAACTCACTTGTTTCTTCTGGAGGGGCAAATTTTCTCAATATCCTCAACATACAAAGATTCTAAATAAGTAATAGAATAGGACATAGGTGACACTAATGACAACTAAGATATGTTGACATCAATGACAACACTGATTAGGCACATACTTGCAACAATCTCCCCCTTTGTCATTGATGGCAACATATGATGCGAAAAACTACAACAGCCATCAAGACAAAATTCTCCCCCTATCTCTTTACACATCTGCACTCTTTCTTTCTAATTTTTTCACATGACTTCTCTCCCCCTTTGACATCAATGGCAAAGGGCACATACTTACCCTCTTTTACTTTGATTCAATTTCTCTTCTAAACTCTCTGACTACTCCCCCTGAGAAGTAGCCCTAAAAGCATCGATCCAGATCTGAAGAAGCACCACCAGACTGATGCACTCTTGTGCATCTTAGTTTAGAGAAGGAGGGGTAATAACCCCTAACATTTCTCTGAGATACTCAAACGTATCCTTAGGTAGAGGTTTGGTGAAAATGTTTGCAATCTGGTCTTTTGTAGATACATATTCCAACTTGACTTCATTCTCTGTCACCTTTTCCCTTAGAAAGTGATATCTTATGGATATGTACTTTGTCCTTGAATGCATTATTGGATACTTTGATATGTTTATGAGACTTGTATTGTCACAAAAGATTGTAATTGGATCTTCATACATAACTCTAATGTCCTTCAAAGTCTGCTTCATCCATAATACTTGAGTGCAACTACATGTTGCTGCAATGTATTCTGCTTCTGCAGTAGACAGGGATATTGAATCTCGTTTCTTGGTCAACTAAGATGCCAACCTTCTTCCCAAAAAGAATGCACCTCCACTTGTACTTTTCCTATCACCCACATGTCCAGCCCAATCTGCATCAGTGTATGCACTGAGAGTGAAATCATTATCTTTTGGATACCACAAACCATAATCTATTGTGCCTTTCAAATATCTCAGAATTCTCTTGACTACCATCACATGTGACTCCTTGGGCTCTGCTTGAAATCTTGCCACAAGACAAACTGCATGCATTATGTCAAGTCTAGTTTGAGTTAGATCAAGTAATCCTCCAATCATAGATATGTACCTTTTCTGATCTGCCATAGGTGAATCATCAATTTTGGTCAACTTACAACCTGTTATCATGGGAGCATTTACTAGTTTAGAGTCTTCCATCCCAAACTTATTTAGCAACTCTTTCACATACTTAGACTAAGAAACAAAGATACCTTTATCTGATTGATTTATTTGTAGACCTAAAAATAAATTCATCTCACCAAACATGGACATTTCAAATTCACTTTGCATTTCTCTAGAAAAAATGTTGCAAATATGTGCCTAAGTGATGTTGTCATTGATGTCAACATATTCATGTTGTCTGGTGTCAACTGTGCCTTATTTTGTTGCCTATTCAGGAGACTGGAATGTTGAGGATATTGAGAAAATTAATGAAGACTCAATGTTCATGGACCTTATGGCTGTGTAGAGGATTGTTAGAGGTTGTTCCAGTCAAGAATTGAGAAGTCCACATGAAGATTTGAAGAAGTTATGGCCATCTGAATAGAACCAAATCTTGCAGTATTCAGAAGAGACAAAGTGACAGTAAGTTAGTCTGGATTGCTCCACAGTGAAATATTATGATCTGTAGATCTGAAGGCATGTTTGGGAAGTCAGTGTGTATCATCAGCTCCAATGGTTCATGGTTTCGAGGTCCACAAGCCATTCTTCTAGTTTGACAGTCATGGTAGATAGTGTTCTTGAGGTTTTAGAGGAAGAAACAAATGATTCTGGTAATTTGGTTTAGAGTGGATGTTATTGGTGAGTTCAATGTGCTTGTGGAAGTCTCTGGATCATGTGGCTACTATGTTGGAGGTCCTCATTGAAGTTTGAGCTTGTTATTGAAGATTTCCTCTTTGAAGTTGATGTTCTTCCTAGTCTTGGCCGACCAGATGTTCCTAGCGTGTTGTAGATGATATAAAGATCATTTTATGAAGTGTGGCATGTTAGTAGAGGAAGATTCAAGTCTCAGCTATGTTTCCCTAATAGTGTAAAGATCCCCATTAAGTTTGGCTGACCTTGTTGATCATTCCAAGGTTGATGAAGTGTATAAATACTTGTTGAAGAGTTGTTAAAAATCATCCTTGAGAAAAATAGATTAAATTGAAATAAAGGATCAGAAGCAGAGTAGAGAAGAAAAGGAGCGAGAGTAGTGTAGAGTGGAAAGTTAGTGATTAAGAATTTGGGGCAAAGAAAAGGTTTTGTGAGCATTCATTGAAACTGAACCAGACATGAAGTAGATGCTATTTCTCAGTTAACTCTTTCTGTTCTAAATAAATTATGTAGGCAGTGAGCCTCTCTTTTGAGCAGTGAGCTCTGGGCAGTGCGCCCGAAGGCATGTGCCTTCTATTTTTCTAAAGTACTTTTAACAGGGTACAAATCTTTGTGGGTTAACCCCCACCCTGGTTTTTCCCTTAACTAGGTTTCCACATCAAAATCTTGGTGTCAAGTGTGTTGATTATGTTTCTGCTCATATGTGGTTGATCTATGTTTTAATGTTTACATCATTAATCTAATAGTTAGTTAATAAAGAAGGTTAAAAGCAAAAAAAGTTTATTTTGTGTGACAACTAATTCACCCCCCTCTTAGTTGTCCAGTCTAATTCCAACAGTTTGTATTAGAGCTAGATCCTCTTATAAAAGTATGACCGCTTGAGGAGATCTAGGATATCAACCTATAAGAAGGATAGTCTGATATTTTATGGAACAAATTATTCTATTTGGAAGAATCGCATGGAGTGCCATTTGCAATGCATGGGCAATGCCTATTGGGTGATAACCAGTGTTGAGTATAAACCTCCAAAGAAAGGTTCTTCAACTCTAGATCAAATCAAAGATGAGGAAAATAACCTTCAAGCTAAAGAAGCCTTGTTGAGTGCCCTGACTAATTCAGAAATGACAAATGTCTTTGGTCTAAAAACTACTTATGAAATCTTGAAAAAGTTGGAGAATCTATATGAAGGCAATAAATTTGTCAAATGTGCCAAGATATGCAAATTCTGAGAGGAAAATTTAAAACTTTAAGGATGAGTGAAGATGAAAACATCACAATCTACATGCAAAAGATAAATGAACTTGTGTGTGGTATCAAGTGTATAGGTGGAACTTTGGAAGAATTAGAGATTGTATCAAAAGTGCTTAGATCTTTACCTGATTCATACAAACATAAGGTTGCTACTATAGAGGAGATCAGGACTATCTCAGAAGTTACAAGAGATCAACTGGTTGGAAAAATTTTAGCTTTTGAATTAAGTGAGTTTGGTGATTCTCTTCCCAAGTTTGAATCTACATTTAAGGCCAGTATATATGGAAAACAAAGATATGATCTGGGTGAAAGATCTTCTACAAGATCAAACAGATTCATGAAGACAAGGAAGGATTTTGAAGATGTTGAAATTGAAACTATAGATCTTGAAGCTCTTCTTGCCAAAAGATTGCCAAGAGGATCTGGTAAGTATGAAGGAAAATTGCCACTCAAATGTTTTGCTTGTAATAAGATTGGTCATTTTGCCTCAAGATGTCTGGAGAGGTTTTCAAAACCAAACCCTAACATATACAAAAATTAGAACAAATGTTACTATGTCCAAGAAGATAGAGAAGGAGTCACAGATGATGAATCTGATCATGGAGGTTCCTCTGAAAATGATTGGGTGTTCATTGCCATTAAAGAAGAAGATCTGGTGTCTACTAAATCTGCTAGCTATGTAAATATGGAAAGTGCCTTGGCTGCTCAGGTTGTTGAGAAAGATGAATGGGTGATTGATAGTGGATGTTCTCATCATATGAATAGAGACAAGAGTAAGTTTGTAAATTTTGAAAATTATGAAGGAGGGCTTGTGAAATTTGGAGATAACTCAACTGGTAGAATCCGTGGTAGAGGATCCATCTCTTTTGATGGTAAGAATAGCACCAATGATGTTTTGTATGTGGAAGGACTGAAACATAATCTTCTTAGTGTTGGATAGTTGGTTGATAAAGGTTATGATCTTTGATTCAAGGATGGAAAATGTAGAATCTTAGAGAGTTCTGGAATTGAAATTGCATCCAGTACTCAAACTAGAGGTAACATTTTTCATTTAAGTAGTTCTAGTAAAACTTGTTTGATTCCTCAGATAGATCAAAGTTGGTTATGGCATAGGAGGATGTGTCATGTGAATTTTGATAACATTGTCAAAATAAGTATGACTCAGGCTGTAAGAGATCTTCCAAAACTTGTGAAACCTAATAGCATGTGTAGAGAATGTCAATTGGGAAACTGAGCAAAATTTCATTCAAAAGTAAGGAACAAGCTTCAAGTGGATGATTGGAACTAGTACATACTGATCTCTATGGTCCTGCTAGAATTAGGAGTGTGCAAGGAGATAGATATTTCATGTTGTTGATTGATGATTACTCCAAGATGATGTGGGTAACTTTCCTGAAAGAAAAATTAGAAGCTCTTGACAAATTTAAGGTGTTCAAAGTGATGGTGGAAAAAAATTTGAAATGTCTGAGATCCAACAGAGGTGGAGAATTTACTTCTAGTGAGTTTGATGCTTTTTGTGAAAAGCATGGCATAAAAAGATAGTTACCTGCTCCTAGGACTCCCCAACAAAATGGAGTTGTGGAAAGAAAGAACCAGACCATTCAAGAAGATGCCAGGACCATGATGATGGAAACAAATGTTCCTCAAGTTTATTGGAGAGAAGCTGTAAGTACTATTGTCTACACTCTTAACTAGATATAGATCAAAGGAAATTCTGGTAAGACCCCTTATGAACTATGGTTTGGTCATCCTCCTACTGTGAGATATTTCAGAGTTTTTGGTAGTAAATGTTATATCAAAAGAGATGAGGATTTCAACAAGTTTGATAAAAGAAGTGATGAGGGAATATTTTTGGGGTACTCTACTCAAAGTAAGGCTTACCAGTGCTCTAACAAGAGGTTGAAAAAGATTGTTGAAAGTGCTAATGTTAGAGTTGATGAGAGCAAGGAAGAACATTCCAGGTTTTACGAATATGATTCAGACGATCAAGATAAAAGTCAAAGTCAAGGAAGGTTAGTTCAAAATCTGACTCAGATTTAGATTGATCTAGAAACTCCAGGAACTCAATAAAATAATACAGAAGTTGAGGAACAAACTCAAGAAATAGAAGTTCAAGGAATTCCCAAAACCCCCAGGTATGTAAGAATGAATCATCCTAAAGATCAAATCATAGGAGATAGAAATAAAGGTGTTTGAACTAGGAGAAGAGTTGTTGAAAATCAAGAAGAGATTTGTTTGATTTCAATGATTGAACCTAAATCAGTAAGTGAAGCTTGCAATGATGAAAACTGGGTAAAAGCAATGGAAGAAGAATTAATGCAAATTGAAAAGAACCACACTTGGGATCTTGTTCCTAGACTTGAGGACAAAAATGTGATTGGAACCAAATGGGTCTTCCAGAATAAACTAAATGAAGATGGTGAAGTTGTAAGAAATAAAGAAAGGCTGGTATGAAAAGGCTATTCTCAGGTAGAAGGAATTGATTTTGAAGAAACGCTTGCTATGGTGGCAAGAATAGAGGTAGTTAGATTATTTCTTTCATTTGCTACTTTTAGAGATTTTAAAGTGTATCAGATGGATGTCAAATCAGCATTCCTAAATGGAGATTTGGAGGCAGAATTCTACATTGAGCAACCAGAAGGATTTCAATTGTCTCATTACGGAGATATGGTTTGTAGACTGAGAAAAGCCTTGTATGGACTCAAGCAAGCTCCAAGAGCCTGGTATGTAAGATTGGATAAATATTTGCCTAAGATAGGTTTTAGCAAAGGTACTATTGATAGTAATCTTTACTTCAAGATTAATCATGAGGACATCCTGATTGTTGAGGTCATTGTTGATGATATCATTTTTGGTGGAAATGAATGTATGTGCAAAACATTTGCTAATCAAATGAAAAGTGAATTTGAGATGTCAATGTTTGGAGAGATAAATTTCTTCATAGGTCTACAAATTGTTCAGTTAGATAAAGGTATCTTTATATCCTAGTCCAAGTATGTGAAAGAATTGATGAAGAATTATGGAATGGAAGATTCAAAGATAGTGATGTAGAGACACTTTGGATAGGAGGAAGATAGACAAATTGACTAGTTTCTTACTACACCCAAAAGCCCAAAATCAAAGGTCAGTTTACAAAAGTGGGAAGAAAAGAAAGAAACTCAGGGATCATCATGGAAAGGTTAATTTGGGATATTTAGGGACCTATTCCATTCATTGGTTAAGGCAGACCAAACTCAGAACTAACACTTCCTTCACAAACCCAAGAAATGGCTTGTAGCCCTACAAAAGAAGAACAATCCTAATAACTTTTGTTGTAGACCTTCAAATACAAATCTTAGATAATTATAAGATACCCATTAAGACCCCCTATCACATATCCCAAATTGGGTATGGCTTGTTTTGGACAGAATACCTCAACCAATAGCCCCTCTCAATGACCTAGAGCCCCAATTAGGCCTAAATTACAAAGAGACCCCCCTTAAATACACACACAGAACTGAACCAATGACTTGAGTACTTAGTATTCATTCTAAAACCATGAATTTTGTGGGTTTTATCCTCCTCTTTGCTGTTCCCAAAAATGCCTCTATGGTTTCTCTAATGGGCTTAATACATGGTCATATTAAGCCTTTTCTACCAAAATTTGCATCCACCAATTCTCCCACTCCTGCAATCATCAAAAACACTTGAAATAAAAATAGATACATCCATCCCACTAGCCTTATGGTCTTGAAAGATAGTGGGATGGTTATTCTTCCATCGTTGGAGCAAAACCATTGTTTAGGTTTTTATGACACTATTTTTAAACAAAACCTTATAACTCCCTACAATGCTACTTCCAAGACACCAAATTACTTTCAAATGCAAGGCAACTCCTTATACTAACCAATCAAAACATGAGGAGATGATAATAATTCTGTACCTTCGCTGTGTGCAGCCTGTAGTGGCATTTTTTCCATGAAAACAAAGTTTCCTCAATGAGCAGTCTTAGTAATCAGGCTATAAAACTCTTCCTACTTAATGTCAAACCACCCAAGTATACTTGAATTAAATCTATTCCATCACCCTATTTATCCCATATATTTGGACCTCATGACTATTTCGTACAGGTGCCTAGTATGGACTGTTTCTTCACCATATATAGAAAAAAACACAGAACAATAGAGAATTGATGTTTTTATTGCATAGAAACTTCTTCCCCTTACTCCTTCATGGGTGATGGACCTTATACATCATTTGTATAACCACCTAACTACATTAGCAAGTAGTTTAGGTCGATGGAGGAGGTTTTGCAACTGTCCTTCAACCATCGTTGCCAACTAACATTAGTTTATGGTGATTACAACTGTGTTAGCCATGTGTAGCATTTGTCTTAGTTTATTTTGTGATTACAAAGGGATTATCCCTATTTGGGATGTGTGTACTATTCTCTCCAAAGATGACAAGCCTTTGACAAGGCATGAAACTTAAAACCACCTCCTACATGCCTTAGAAAGGCTTACATACATGAGATTGTATGACTATCCCTTAGGACTTATAAGACTGCCTATTACAACATGGCACCATGGCCCTTATTACAACACAATAAGATGGTCTTCATGACCTTATTGAATCCACAAAACAAAAATGAACATCAAACAAGAGAGTTCAAGATTTTAGTCTTCTTGGTGCTCCTGCACCATACTCCCTGGGTGGAAAGAGAACTCAAGTCTCTTGAGGAAGTAGATCAACAACTGTGACACCATGCTTCAAGATGTCTTCTTCACTCATCCAAGTGGCATCTTCAATGGGTAAGCCACTCCATTTGACAAGGAACTATTTGTATGTCTTCTTCCTAGTCTTCTTCAAGACCTTGGTGTCAAGAATGCATTCCAACTTCAATGGTTGATTGGGTGGAAGACCCTTAACCCAATTTTCATCTCCCGCTGTTGTCATATCTACCTTTGAATCTGCATTAGGATCACCTTTGAAAGGAAACAAGTCTGAAACATTGAAGATAGGAGATATGGCCAAGCCTTGAGGAAGTTCAATCTCATAGGCATTGGGCCCAAACTTGTGCATAATCTGGCATGGTCCTATCTTCTTCATGAGGAGTTTGGTTGGTTGCCCCTTAGGAAGTCTTTCCTTCTTCAAATGTGCCATGACCAAATCCCCCACCTTGTATTGTGCATCTCTCCTTCTCTCATTGGATTTCTCCTTGTACTTGTCATTGTTCCTTTGAAGAGTTTCTTTGACATTATCATGGATGTCCTTCATGGCTAATGCAAAGTTCTCACCTTGAGCACTTTTTCTTTCCAATCCATGGAGATCTCTCAATTCAAGAGTACCTCTTGGATGAATGTCATAAACAATCTCAAATGGACTCCTTCTTGTGCTTCTATTGGTGGAATCATTATAGGCAAACTTATTTTGATGGCTGATCATATCCCATGCCTCTCCATGTTGTTTGGTAAGACACCTGAGAAGATTTCCCAAGGACCTATTCACCACCTCAGTTTGGCCATTAGTCTGAGGGTGATAGGCTAACATAAAGGACAACTGAGTACCCAACTTATTCCACAAAGTGCACTAAAAATGCCCTACAAACTTTAGATCCCTGTCAGTCACAATGTTAAGAGGCAAACCATGGATTCCAACAATTTCTTTGAAGAACAAACCAGCAATGTGAGAAGCATCATTAGTGCATTTACATGGCAAGAAATGAGCCATCTTACTGAATCTACCCACCACAATAAATATACTATCAAAGCCTCTTTGAGTCCTAGGAAGACCTAGGACAAAATCTATACTAATACTTTCCCATGGCCTATTAGGATTAGGAAGTGGCTGATATAGACCAGCATTAGATGAAGTACCCTTTGCCCTTTGACAAATACTACAACATTCAACAAATTTTTTGATATCTGATTGCATTTTAGGCCAAAAATAAAACCTCTTCACCTGATCCAATGTTTTATCCAACCCAAAGTGACCTCCTAGTCCACCACAATGTTTTTCCTTTATGATGTTCTCTCTCATGGAACACCTAGGAACACATAGTTGGATGCCTTTGAACAACAACCCCTGCTGCAACAAAAACTCAAAAAAATCAGAATGATAAAAGTCTAAAAATTGTGAACAAACTTTATATACCTCCTTGAAATCTTCATCATCCTGATATATATGTTTCAGAGCATCAACTCCTACACTTTGCAACTGACTTTCTTGAACCATACACACCCTTCTACTCAATGCATCTACCACTTTGTTAGCCTGCCCCTTCTTGTGTTTGATTGAAAAAGTATAGGCTTGGAGTTGCTCAACCCATTTCATATGCCTATGATTGAGTTTCTCCTATGAATTTAGAAAACTAAGTGCATGGTTGTCAGTATAAACAATAAATTCTTTAGGCAAAAGATAGTGCCTCCATTTTTTCAAAGATTGTATCATTGCATACAATTCCAAGTCATAAGTAGAATACTTTCTCTTAGCATCATTCAATTTTTCACTAAAGAAAGCAATAGGCCTGCCTTCTTGACTTAGGACAGCTCCTATAGCAAGGTTACTAGCATCGCATTCCACCACAAACAACTTGTTAAAGTCAGGCAAAACAAGAATGGGCTGTTGTACTACCTTTTGTTTTAGAATTTCAAAAGAATCATTGGCTTCCTTTGTCCAAAAAAACTTACATTTCTACCCCCCTTTGATAGTATCCAAAATTGGTGCAAAAATATGACTAAAACCCCTTATGGATTTCCTATAAAATGTTGCCAAACCATGAAAACTTTTCACATCACCTACTATTTTTGGAGTTGGCCATGACAAAATAGCTTCTACCTTTGTTGGATCCATCTTCAAACTCCCTTGTGAAATCACAAAACCAAGATAGGTGAGTTCTTCCTTCATGAAGAAACTCTTTTCCATATTGATCATCAATTGTTCATCATGCAACTTTTTTAAAACTTGATCCAAATGTTGCAAATGCTCTTCCTTAGTCCTGCTGAAAACAAGAATGTCATCCAAATATACCACAACAAATTTGCCAATGAAATCCTTCAACACTTCATTCATGAGATGCATAAAGGTACTTGGGGCATCAGATAGACCAAATGGCATCACCAACCACTCATAAAGACCCTCATTTGTTTTGAATGTTGTCTTCCATTAATCCCCTTGTTTGATCCTAATTTGATGATACCCACTCTTAAGGTCAATCTTAGAAAAGTATCTGGCCCCTCCCAAACAGTCCATTAGGTCCTCAATCCTTGGCATAGGGAACCTATATCTTATGGTAATCTTGTTAATGGCTCTAGAATCCATACACAACCTCCATTTACCATCCTTTTTAGGGGCTAGGACTGTTGGGACAACACATGGGCTAAGACTCTTTCTTACCAATCCCTTGTCCAACAATTCTTGCACTTGTTTGGCAATCTCTTCATTTTGAGAAGGTGTCATCTTGTAGGATGCTTTGTTTGGAAAAGTAGATACTGGTATGAAGTCAATTTGATTGTTTATGTCCCTAATAGATGGCAACTCATTAGGCATTTATTCTACCATAATCCCCTTATACTTCTCTAGCAATTGTTGCACCTCATTAGGAACTTCTTCCTTACTAGGATCATGCAAACTAGGACTATTTTTAGGCTTCAAAATTAGAGCATACCCTTGGGTTCCTTCCTCTTTAAGGACATCTAGAAACTCTTTACCACTCACAATCATGACACTTGACCCAACATTCTTCTCTACATTCTCATCAGGCAATGGATCCATTTTATACTTTCTACCATTCTTAGTTATGATGAAAGAATTAGTTTTACCATCATGTTATGATTGAACATCATAGTTCCATGGACCTCCTAACAGCAAATAACAAGCATCCATGGGAATTATATCACACAAAATCTTGTCCTTATATTCTCCTATTTCAAATTCAACCCATGATTGTTCATCTACCAAAACTTGTTGCCCCTTATTCAACCATGATACTTTATAAGGACTAACGTGAGGAAGTCTTTTCAATTTCAACTTGTCTACCATTTCAATGGAAACCAAATTTTTAGTTGAGCCTGAATCAACCATTACCTTGCAAATCTTACCATAGGCCTTGCATGTTGTCTTAAACAATGTCTTCCTTTGAGGGGGTTCTTGTGTTTGAGGCACCTTCAACATGGTTCTTCTCATCATCAAACTTCCTCCTTCATGAATTGGGGCTGCACTTCCCATTGGAGAGTTGACACTTTGGCAATCTTCCTCTTGGATCAATTGGTTCCTTCTCTCTCCTCCATGAGAGCTTGAGGCTTGCTTTTTAGGACACTTGAAGGCTAGATGTCCCACTTGGTTGCAATTGTAGCACCTTCCCGTGAAGACATTAGGACCTCTCCTTGGTCCACCAAATCTACCTCTTCCATTAGGCCTTCTTCCTCTAAAGCCTCCTCTAGAACCTGATTCTCCACTTTGTTCTTGGGAACTAGATTCCCCTTGACTTCTTTGGGACTGATTTCTGCCCCCAAAATTGTCCCTACCTCTAAAATTTTTGCCACCTCTTCCTCTATTTTGCTGCTCACCTTTCCTCTTCAACTTCTCTTCAACCCTTAATGCCACTTGAAAGTATTTTTCCACAGTTTCAAGGGTTAATAGACTTATCTCATCTTGAATATTAAACCTCAAACCATTTAGATACCTTGCCACTTGAGCTTTTCATCCTCCACGTACCCACAACAAAGAGTGTATTTGTGAAACTCCTCGGTGTAAGTAGCCACATCCAAATCTCTTTGCTTGAGATTTTGCATCTTCTTGTAGATCTACACCTCATAGTCTGATGGAAGGAATTGGGACTTGATCCTCTTCAACATTCTGCTCCATGAAGAGATCATACTCTTCCCATTCGTTACCCTCTCACCTTGGGTGTAATTCCACCATGTGAGGGCAGCACCTTTGAGTTTAGTTTTTGCAAACTTAACCCTCTTGTTTTCAGGAACTTCTTTGTATTCAAAGTAGTTGGTTAGAGCCTCAATCCACTCCATGACTTCATTAGCATTCATCTTCCCACTGAACATGGGAATCTCCATCCGAGCCTCTAAAGAATCCTTGCCAATTTCCTTGATGGCTTCAAGGAAATGCTTTTGATTAGCCGATACCTCTACCTCTTCTTGTTCTTCTTCTTCCTCCTCTTTCTCTTCCTCTTCATCTGAACCTTCATATATCCTCTTCCCTATCCTCAATGCCTTCAACTCTTCTTGGAGTGCTTCCTTGACTCCACTTTTGATCTTCTCTTCCATCTCCTTGAACTTCTTGACCACTTCAGTGGTCATCCCCTTTGGAGGCATATTTCTAGCCTCTCCTTCACTCTCTTCTGCTGACATATACTAGGCCTTATACCACCAATAATAGAACCTTTTATGGCTCTAATACCACTATGATATAAGGACACTTTGGATAGGAGGAAGATAGACAAATTGACTAGGTTCTTACTACACCTAAAAGCCCAAAATCAAAGGTCAATTTACAAAAGTGGGAACAACAGAAAGAAACTTAGGGATCATCATGGAAAGGTTTATTTGGGATGTTGGGGGACCCATTCCATTTATTGGTTAAGGCAGACCAAACTCAGAACTAACACTTCCTTCACAAACCCAACAAATGGCTTGTAGCCCTACAAAAGAAGAACAATCCTAAAAACTTTTATTTTAGACCTTCAAATGCCAATATTAGACAATTATAAGATACCCATTGATACCCCTATCACATATCCCAAATTGGGTATGGCTTGTTTTGGACGAAATACCGCAACCAATAGCCCCTCTCAATGACCTAAAGCCCCAATTAGGCCTAAATTACAAAGAGACCCCCCTTAAATACACACACAAAACTGAACCAATGACTTGCGCACTTAGTATTCATTCCAAAACCATGAATTTTGTGGGTTTTATCCTCCTACTCTTCACTGTTCCAAAAAATGCCTCTATGTTTTCTCCAATGGGCTTAATACATGGTCATATTAAGCCTTTTCTACCAAAACTTGCATCCACCAATTCTCCCTCTCCTGCAATCATCAAAAACACTTGAAATACAAATAGATACATCCATCCCACTAGCCTTATGGTCTTGAAAGATAGTGGGATGGTTATTCTTCCATCGTTGGAGCAAAACCGTTGTTTAGGTTTTATGAGACTATTTTTAAACAAAACCTTATAACTCCCTACAATGCTACTTCCAAGACACCAAATTACTTTCAAATGCAAGGCAACTCCTTATACTAACCAATCAAAACATGAGGAGATGATAATAATTTTGTACCTTCACTGTGTACGGCCTGTAGTGGCATTTTTTCCAGGAAAATAGAGTTTCCTCAATGAGCAGTCTTAGTAATCAAGCTATAAAACTCTTCCTACTTAATTTCAAAGCACCCAAGTGGACTTGAATGAAAGATATTCCATAACCCTATTCATCCCATATATTTGGACCTCATGACTATTTCGTATAGGTGCCTAGTACGGACTGTTTCTTCAACATATACAGAAAAAAAAAAAACACAGAACAACAAAGAATTGATGTTTTTATTGCATAGAAACTTCTTCCCCTTACTCCTTCATGGGTGGTGGAGCTTATACATCATCTGTATAACCACCTAACTACATTGGCAAGCAGTTTGGGTCGATGGAGAAGGTTTGCAACTATCCTTCAACCATCATTGCCAACTAACATTAGTTTATGGTGATTACAACTGTGTTAGCCATGTGTAGCATTTGTCTTAGTTTATTTTGTGATTACAAAGGGATTATCCCTATTTGGGATGTGTGTACTATTCTCTCCAAAGATGACAAGCTTTTGACAAGGCATGAAACTTATAACCACCTCCTACATGCCTTAGAAAGGCTTCCATACATGAGATTGTATGACTATCCCTTCGGACTTATAAATCTGCCTATTACAACATGGCACCATGGCCCTTATTACAACATAAGAAGATGATCTTCATGACCTTATTGAATCCACAAAACAAAAAAGAACATCAAACAAGAGAGTTCAAGATTTTAGTCTTCTTGGTGCTCTTACACCAGATAGTAGGTACACCTATGATAACTGGATGCAAGTTAAGTAAAGATGATGATTCCCCAAAGGAAAATTAGAAAAGGTATAGATCAATGATTGGAGGATTGCTCTATTTGACTCAAACCAGACCTGACATCATGAATGTTGTTGGACTTGTTGCTATATTTCAAGCTGATCCAAAAGAATCCCATGTTGTGGCAGTCAAAAGAATTTTCAGATATCTCAAGGGGAAAATTGATTATGGATTGTGGTATCCAAAGGACAATGATTTCACTCTTCATGCATATACAGATGCTGATTAGGTAGGAGATGTGAATGACAGAAAAAGTACTAGTGGTGGTACATTTTTCTTGGGAAGAAGATTGGTCTCTTGGATGAGCAAAAGGCAAGAGGCAATATATTTGTCTACTGCAGAAGTAGAATATATAGCAACATCAAATAATTGTACTTAGGTTCTATGGATGAAGCAAATGTTGAAGGACATCAGAGTTGTGTTTGAGGAACCAGTCACAATCTTTTGTGATAATTCTAGTGCAATAAGCATATCAAAGAATCTAGTGTTGCATTCAAAGACAAAGCATATATCTATCAAATTTCATTTCTTGAGAGAGAAGGTAAATGAGAATGAAGTCAAGTTGGAGTTTGTTTAGTCCAAAGATTAGATTGCAGATATCCTCACTAAGCCTCTTCCCAAGGATACCTTTGAGTATCTCAAAGAAAAGTTAGGGGTTATTACCCCTCTGAATCAGAACTAAGATGCACTAAGGTGCATTAGTCTAGTGGAATTCTTAGTCATATATTGAGATCCAGATTGATGTTGAGAAAATACTACTCTAAGGAGTAGTCAGTATGCAAACGTTGGAGGTCAGTCTGAACTTAAAAAGGGGGAGTAAAGATTGCAAATATGTGCCTTTTTCCATTGATGTCAAAGGAGGAGAGAAGACATGTGAAAAACTAATTGCTGATGACAAGGGGAACAATGAAGGAAGTGGTTGCAGAAGTCAAGGGGAGAATTTTTTGTCATGATGGTTGAATCAATTTTTCACAACATATGTTGCCATGAATGACAAAGGGGGTGATTGTTGCAAATATGTGCGTAAGCGGTGTTATCATTGATGTCAACATATTCCTATTGTCATTGGTGTCAACTGCGCCTTATTTTGTTGCCTATTTAGGAGACTAGAATGTTGAGGATATTGATAAAATTAATGAAGAATCAATGTTCACAAACCTTATGGCTATGTAGAGGATGTCAGAGGTTGTTCCAGTCAAGAATTGAGAAGTCTGCATGAAGATTTGAAGAATTTATGGCCATTTGAATAGAACCAGATCTTACAGTATTTAAAAGAGACAGAGTGATAGTAAGTTGGTCTAGATTGCTCCATAGTGAAATATTATGATCTGTAGATCTTAAGGCATGTTTGGGAAGTTAGTGTGTATCATCAACTCCATTGGTTCATGGTTTGGAGGTCCGCAAGCCATCCTTCTAGTTTGGCAGTGATGGCAAATAGTGTTCTTGAGGTTCTGGAGGAAGAAACAAATGATTCTGGTAATTTTGTTTAGAGTGGATGTTATCGGTGAGTTCAATGTGCTTGTGGAAGTCTTTGGATCATGTGGATACTATGTTGGAGGTCTACATTGAAGTTTGAGCTTGTTATTGAAGATTTCCTCTTTGAAGTTGATATTATTCCTAGTCTTGGCCGACTGAATGTTTCTAGCATGTTGCGGATGATCTAAAGATCATTTTATGAAGCATGGCATGTTATTAGAGGAAGATTCAAGTCTCAGCTATGGTTGGTCGACAGTGCAAAGATCCACATTAAGTTTGGCCAACCTTGTTGATCATTCCAAGGTTGATGAAGTGTAAAAATACTTGTTGAAGAGTTGTTAAAAATCATCCTTGAGAAAAATAGATTAAATACAAATAAAGGATCAGAAGCAGAGCATAGAAGAAAAGGAGTGAGACCAGTGTAGAGTGGAAAGTTAGTGAAGAAGAATTTAGGGCAAATAAAAGGTTTTGTGAGCATTCATTGAAACTGAACCAGGCATGAAGTAGATGCTATTTCTCAGTTAACTCTTTCTATTCTAAATAAATTCTATAGGTAGTGAGCCTCTCTTTTGAGCAGTGATCTCTAGGCATTACACCTGAAGGCATGTACCTTCTATTTTTCTAAAGTACTTTTAACAGGGTACAAATCTTTGTGGGTTAACCTCCACCATGGTTTTTCCCTTAACTGGGTTTCCACGTCAAAATCTTGGTGTCAATTGTGTTGATTATGTTTCTACTCATTTGTGGTTGATCTATGCTTTAATGTTTACATCATTAATCTAATAGTTAGTTAATAAAGAAGGTTAAAAGCATAAAAAGTTTATTTTGTGTGATAACTGATTCACCCCCCCTCTCAGTTGTCTGGTCTAATTCCAACAAAAAATTGTGCACATACCTTCATTGCCTCGAAAGATAATGTCATCAACAAAGATTGCTACAATTAGGTTTTATTCATCATTGATCTTGAAGTAGAGATTGCTATCTATAGTACCTTTACTGAACCCTATCTGTGTCAGATACATGTCCACCCTTTCTTTGTTTCTTACTACTTCACCATTCTCATTCATCTTGTTTCTAAAAACCCACTTGGTACCAATTATATTTTTATTTGTTGGTCTGGTAACAATATCCTAGGTCTAATTCTTTTCTGTCTGCATCAATTCTTCTTTCATAGCCTTTACCCAATTCTCATCATTGTAAGCTTCATTCACAGTCTTAGGTTCAATCTTGGAAATTAGATAGAAATTTACTTGTTCTTCTGCAGCTCTTCTTCTAGTCAGGATTCCTTTACTCTTATCTCCTATGATTTGATCTTCAGAATGATTAAGTTTTACATACCTTGGTGTCTTGGTAGTACTTTCTGAAGCTTAATCTTCTTCATCTGAGCTATCTTCATGCTGCACCACTTTTGAGACATCTGGTTTGTCTGATTCATATCCATTTGATTCTAGAGACCTTTCCTTACTTTCATTGACTTTGACATTTGCACTCTCAATGATCTTATTTAGCATCTTATTATAACACTAGTAGGCCTTGCTCTTGGTTGAGTAACCAAGGAAGATTCCTTCATCACACCTAGCATCAAACTTGCCTAGATCTTCTTCTCTTTTGATATAACATTTGCTACCAAAAACTTTAAGATATTTCACAGTAGGAACTTTACCACACCACAATTCATAAGGACTCTTAGAACTGTTACCTTTGACTTGGACTCTGTTTAGGATATCTACAACAATGTGAATTGCCTCTCTCCAATATATTTCTAGAAGATCAGCTTCCTTCATCATGGTTCTAGCAGCTTCTTGAATGGTTTTGCTCTTTCTTTTAATGACTCCATTTTTCTATGGAGTTCTAGGTGCAGATAACTGTCTCTTTATCCCATGTTCTTCACAAAATAAATTAAATTCATTTGATGTGAACTCTCCTCCTCTATCAGACCTTAAACATTTGATCTTCAAATCTCTCATTTTCAACCATTGCCTTAAATGCCTTGAACTTATCCAAAGCTTCTAATTTTTCTTTCGAAAAGGTAACCCAAGTCATTCTAGAATAATCATCAATAAGCAACATGAAATACCTATCTCCTTGCAAACTTCTTACTTTGGTAGGTCCACACAAATCTGTATGCACTAGTTCTAGTAGTCAATCAACTGGTTGGTCCTTGCTTTTGAAACTTGTTCTTGTTTGTTTCCCAAATTGACACTCCTTTCAAATAGGATTAGCAGGCTTCACAAGCTTGGGAAAACCTCTAACAGCCTATGTAGTATTTATCTTCATAATAGTATCAAAATTGATGTGACACAACCTTCTATGTCGTAACCAACTTTCATCAGTCTGAGCCAACAAACAATAATTATCAGTCCCTTTCAAGTGATATATATTACCTTTGGTTTTCTTACCAATTGCAATGACTATTTCAAAGATTTCCCTCATCTTGCATCCATTGTCCTTGAAGCTTAGGTCATAACTTTTGTCACACATCTAACCCAGACTCAAAAGATTGTGCTTTAATCCTTTCACATATAAGACATCTTCAGTATTATGCTTGCCATCAAAAGAAATAGATCCTTTTCCACAAATCTTACTAGCTATATCATCTCCAAACCTAACCAGTCCACCATCATATCTTTCCAGACTTACAAACTTACTTTTATCACTAGTCATGTGGTGAGAGCACGCACTATCAATAATCCATTCATCTTTGTCTTCAACAATCTGAGCAGCTAAAGCACTTTCCACTGGTTTTTCTTTCTTCACACAACTAGCAAGATTAGTAGACACATGTTCTTCTTTGATAGCAATAAACAAGCATTCATTACAAGAAGTACTAACATTATCTGGTTCACCATTATCTGATACTCCTTCATCATCATCAAGATCTTCAACATAATAACATTTCTTTTGGATCCGAGGCCTGTTCTCATATATTTTCCTATTTCTTTCAATTCTTTTAGGACATCTGGAAGCAAAGTGGCCTACTTTACCACAGGAAAAACATTTGAAAGGTAATTTACCTTTGAATTTACCAGATCCTCTTTGCAATCTATCCACAGTTGGCTTCAATTTCATCAAAATCATCATCTAATTCTACCTTGTACTTTTCTAATCTAGAGTTTTTCCTAGAAGTACTGGCTTTGAATGCAGTCTCTACTTTTGGCAGGGCATCGCCAAACTCTCTCATTTCAAAGGTAGTAATCTTACCAAGAAATTGATCTTTGTCAATAGCTTTTACTTGCATAAATTCTTGAATTGAAGCTACCTTGTGACTATAGGACCTTGACAGTGATATGAGAATTTTCATTACAACTTCCTTATCACCGAGAGTTCCCCCCATACCTTTAATTCTGGTGACAAGTTCATCAACTCTCTGCATAAAGGCTGTTATGTTTTCATCTTCATTCATCTTAAAACTTTCATATTTCACTTTCAGACTTTGTAGCTTGGCTTCCTTCACAGAATCATCTCCCTCATACAGATTTTTTAGCTTTTCCCATACCTCATTTGCAGTTTCAAGATCCACAACTTTTGTCAATACTAAGTCATTCAATGAACTTAACAGAGCATCCTTTGCTTTAACATCCACTTCATATTCCTTGATTTTGTCTTCAGTCATCAAACCATTTTGAGGCAAGGTATATTTTTCTTCTACATCTTTCCATACTTTGTAACCAAGACAAAGAAGATGACTTTTCATTCATTCTTTCCAAAGAGCATAGTTTTTCCCATCAAAATGCAGTGCTTCCTTCTTATAAGACATTTTGGATCTTCTGCAAACTATTAGACTTTCTTTAGAGGAACTTGGCTCTGATACCAATTGTTGAAATGCACCGAACAACTGAGAGGGGGGATGAATCAGTTGTCCCAAAAACTCAAACACTTCTCCGCTTAAACATTAATCACTTATCCACAATTATTATGATTTATCAATGAATGCATGAAATCAAAAGCTTAAACACAAATACAACATTAAAAACAAGAAACACCAAATTTTTACATGGAAAATGCCAAGGTGGGGAAAAACCATGGAGAGGATTAGCTCTCAAAATATATTACAATCTTCAAAAAATGATGTTCAGTCTTGGTCACTCCATAGGCCCAGAACATACTGGCTCACTGCCATGAAGTATAGCTAGGTTTAGCAGGCTCACTGCCTCAACCCTAAACCTAGAAAGATTACAAGGGCTATTAAACCCTACTGGTGGCTCACTTCTAGGCTCACTACCACAATCACCATCTTCTTCATGTTTGAGATTAAAATATTGAAGTACAATTGGTCCTCTGCTCTACTCTGCCCTGCTCTGCCTTATCTCCTCACCTTTTTTCCTTATCTTTACATTTTTTCTCAAGGACAACTTTTCCATGACTTAATTACAAGTATTTATACACTTCATCAACCTTGGAATGATCATCATGGTTGGCATTACAATCATCAACCATTGGAACAATCTCCAAGGTTGGCATTACAAACATTTACAAAATATGTCCTGACCTATTACAAAATTATGCAAAGGAAATGAAGTAAAGATGTATGCGGATCACATCATGCCTTACCTGGGACTCAAACATGATCTTCCATGCTTCAACAAGCTTCCATGATCTTCAAGGGATCTCTACAACTATTGGAATTAACCAAGTTGGATAAGACTGGTTACATGCTACATTATCTAGGAACAATCTTCAAACACGATCTCAATTCCTTAACATAAACCAATGTCAAGATAGGAACATGATTAGGAGACATCCAAAAGTATGTTATAATCATTAGGAGCAACTGCACAAACCTTAACCACTTTATCCATAGGAATCTTCTCACTGGAACACATGAACTTCACTGTCTTTGACTGATATAAAAGAAAGATAGCTTGCAGACCACCAAAACATAAACCACTGCAATTGTAGGCACTTATCATCATCCCAGACTTCCCTCTAGAACTGCAGAGCAAAATACTTTATTGCAGAGGAATGTGGAGAAAAATACTTTCTCCCTGTCACTAGAGAATAATCAGAGAAAGTAGGTTTTACTCTAGTGAATGCAACTCTCTTAGTTCTTCACATTGGAGGCTCAAACTTAGTAGCATCTTCAGACATCCCTTTAAATAAATTCCAATCTATAGAGAAAGATCTTCAAGGAGCAAGAAATACGGAGTAATCTATCTGACTGTTCTTCAGCATACAACTCACTATCTATATTGCACTTCACTGTAACTCACTTGTTTCTTCCGGAGGGGCCAATTTTATCAATATCCTCAACATTAATAGAATAGGACATAGTTGACACCAATGACAACAAAGATATGTTGACATCAATGACAACACTGATTAGGCACATACTTGCAATAGTAAGTATGCGAATACTATTTTGTAGAGGTTTAGTTTGCAGGACTGTAAGCTAGTTAGAGTTCCTTTACCCATTGGTACTAAGCTTTCATTAGATATGTGTCCAAAGACTAAGGATGATCTTGAGGATATGTCTAATGTGCCATATGCTAGTGCTATAGGGAGTTTGATGTATGCAATGGTTTGTACTAGACCAGATATTTCCCAGGCAGTGGGAGTTTTGAGAAAATTTATGTCTAACCATGGTAGATAGCTTTGGAACTATGCGAAGATGGTGTTTAAATATCTTTCAAGTACCCTTGATCATTGTTTGGTTTATTCTGGTACTGATAGTGCTGATAAATGTTTAGACATATAGGGTTTTGTTGATGTAGATTGGGCAGGTGACTTGGATAGTCGAAGGTCCACTAGTGGCTATGTGTTTACTTTGTTTGGAGCTGCAGTGAGTTGGATGAGTAAGAGGCAGCCCATAGTTGGTTTCTCCACCATAGAAGTAGAGTATATGGCTGCTACTCATGTCTCTAAGGAGGTAGTTTGGTTAAGGAGACTGTGTACGGGTATTGGTTTTGATTGTAGGATCATTCGGATTGGTTGTGATAACCAAAGTGCTATCTGTTTGGCCAAAAATCCCATGTATCATGCTCAGACAAAGCATGTTGATGTTCAGTATCACTTTATTTGAGAGTTGGTTGCAAATGGAGAGATTGAGCTGAAGAAGATGGACACCTAGGAGAATGTTGTAGATTCATTGACCAAGCATATGAGCATAGGGAAGTTCATATGGTGCAGAGAGGCCATGGGCCTTGTTTCTAGTGCCTGATTATTTTCATTTGATTTCCTATGGGTTGATTTACAAGGTATAATGTCAAGTGGGAGAATGTTGGGATAAGGTGCCATTATCCTTGTAAATCCTAATATTGTATTTATTTCCATTTATTATATATAATTTTTAATTATCCATGAGGAGATGTACTAGTTTCACTGGCAGGGGTATTTTTAGAGTAACTGGAGGTAATTATAGAGTGACGTTTACTATTGGCAAATGTAAAAACTCAAAGTAAATGAGGGTAGCCATGCTCCCTTGAGGAATCTACTATTTTTGGCATGTATGACAACTATCATAATGTTTGGTAAGTGAATCTTTGATAGCTACAAGTTGTCATTAGATTATGAGATTCTATGATGCATATGATAGATATGTTAGTTGTATATTTGCTATATTTAGACCAAGGTTCCTATCTTGGAAAGATACTCTTTTGTGGAATCTATAATGGCTATGACAAGTCATAAGATGTTGTAAGAGGCCAGATTTAGTCTTGGGCACCCAACCTTTTGCATGGCTATTTTTGGACAAGAGTAAGATGCTTGTAAGATGGTAATTAATGTTTACAAGTTGGAGAATCTTAGGAGAGGGAAGGTGAACACCTAGGATGAGTTGGAAAACATTTCTATAAGTATTTTTGCCATGTATTTGTTGCTGCAATACAGATTTTAGGTACTCAGGTGCTGTCAGAATGCTATCAGATTGAAGACTTGTGGAGAGAGTTGTGTAGTTGATGTATTGTACAATCTTGTTGAGATTAATTCAAACTTATGCCTCTATCCTGCTGGAGTTTTTTACCCACAAGGGTTTTCTCCACATAAACACTATGTCATTGTGTTGAGTTCTTCATGTTTGACATCTTTTCTATAGTGGGTTTTATGTTTTGTTACAATCTCCATTGTTAATGCACACTTAAAGATTGCTGAAATTTATCTTCAATCAAATTTCCATTGAAGTAGTGTTGCTTTCATTTCTAACACAGAATGTTGAAGTGTAGTTCCATTAATAGCTCAGTATATAGACTTAAATGTCTTCATAATGTTTGCCCTACTTTTTCTACTCTGCTTCACATATACTTTACTCTTCTGCCCTTACTATCCTTTTCTGATCACAAAACTTCCTTAGATCACACAAACATTGAATTCTCACTATGTTCGCACACATTCATACCTCCAAAGCTGAAATCTATTGAGTATATATATCTGCATAAAGAATTTTCTCAATCTAGGTCGGCATGCAAAAGATAAAGCTTGTATATTCAAGTTATACCTTGTCAGCCTATTATTATGCCCAAACAACAATACAGACCCAATCAATCAAGAAAGACTCTTCATATGAGTCTAGATCTATTGTTTTACCACTTAGGTTGATGATTCCAATCTTATACCTTCACTGCATATTGATTTACCTTATGTTTCGGCCTTAATCTTAAGAACATACTTAGTTGCTTTATTTGTCGGCCCATAGCTTCAAATGAGATCATTATGAAACTCTAAAATCCTTGTTAACGATTCATTACTAATCCCTTATCATACCTTTAGAACCGTATAACATAATATTCAACTACAGATAAATGCAGATCTCAGAACTGTTGTTCTATCTCAAAGAAGTACTACCAAACTGAAAGCTGATAAAGAACACCTTGTAAAATGTGATCAACAAAACTTCAAATGTTATAACTCTGGATTTAGGTAGTCACCATAGGTATCTTTGTTGCCTTAGAACTGCAAGACAAATTATGCAACAACGGAAGAATGCGGACCAAGTTACTCAAGTACTCTGCATTATTTCTAACTTAACTTTGTTCACCCGGACTTAGACATTTCACCATATGACTTCTGGAGGAGATCAAAACTTGAACACTGGAACATAACATCATTAGAAATCTATGAATAGCATACTTGAACCGCATAACATGATCTTCAACTGCAGAGGCATACTATTCCAATCTCTGTCACTCTTTATCTTGTCCATACTTAGCCATTCTGACTAAGTTAGTCTTCCAGACTTTTACCCAGCCTTATTGTCATCCCTTTACCATGCCTTGTTACCATCAATGATAACATTTAACATTCTATTGGACCATCAGAGTAGTGTTTCCTACCAACATTGTTGGGCTTTGACTAGGAGGTGTTGTATTTGAGGTAATTGGATTTGTTGAAATTGTTGAATGATGGCATGTAGTTGTTGTATGGTTTGTTGGTCTAGGGGTTATGGTACTTGGTAAAGTGTTTGGATAAGGTCATGTAGTTGGGGTGCTAGGACATTGTTTTCTAGTGTTGGAATGGTGTCACACATGTGTTTAAGTCTTTGCATTTCATCTTGTTCCTCAAGATATGCCACATAGTTCTTGTCATCATTAGAAGTGGGAGGAGGGGCCCCTTGAAGTATGATTTTAGGTCTTGCATTGTTCTCATCATTAGGATTAGAAGAAGGGCCTCCTCGAAGTATGATTTTGAGCTTAGGAATTGTCTCATTATTGGATTTAGATGGATGGCCCCCTCAAAGTATGAGCTTGGGTCTTGATTTTGTCTCATCATTAGGATTAGAAGGATGACCTACTTGAAGTATGACCTTGGGTCTAGCATTTGTCTCATCACTAGGATTAGAGGGAGGGCCTCCTCTAAGTATGAGTTTGGGCTTATGATTAGGATTAGGCTTGCTTAGAATCAAGACCATTTTGGCAAGTGGTTGACTAGGATGATGATGTGGAATGATGAGGATAGAGAGAAATGATTAGGATGGAGTTGATTAGAAGGTGTGGATTGAATAGGTTATGATTAGGATGTGATTAGGATGAAATTGATTGGACTAGAATGAAGATGATGATGTGTAATGATTAGGAATGATTAGGATTTGATTAGAATATGATTAGGAATGATGGGATTAGGTGATTAGGATATGATTAGGAATGGACAAGTAGGATGATTAGGATGAAGTGATTAGATAATCTGAAATGATTAAGATGTGGATTAGGTGAATGGCAAGGATGATTAGAGTTTGATTAGGATGAAGGTGACTTAAAATGAATGTGTTGGAAGGAATGTTTAGGATGACTTGTTTATGTGTTTGTGTTTATAGCTTGATTTGGCAATTTGCAAATAAATGATTTCACATGTACACACATGAATCACACACACAAGACACATAAGCAAACTTGACTTTGAAATTTGAATGTTGTGATGATTAAGCAAGCACTTGAAGACACATCAACAAGCTCTAGATTAGTCAAGTAGGTGTGGCCAATTAGGTCTTACTCTAGGATGCACATGGTTGACTAAGGATGTCCCAATATATTCAAGGTATGGGGGGCCCAATTCTGTGAAATGAAAGTGAAATAGTGCCACACAACTAGGAGAAAGGGGTAACCCACCCTTCACCTTCACTTCCCAAAGGTATAAAGTTCTTTGGGGCTTAGCCAAGAGTGACAAGATTTTAACTTCCAAAGAGGGTGTCTTTCGATTCACACCTCACTGTTTATACTCTGCCAGAATGCTAGAGTTGAGGTCATCCCTTGGAGTGGTGTGTCTCCAAGCAGGCCTCCTAGGAAGGGTATAACAAAAGAAAACCAAGTGAGTGTTTTTGATCTCCAAGATCACCTTGCGGTGTGAGGAGAGAGCATACACATGCACACTCAGTTCACACTCGCACTTGTTAATTTCCCATCAAGAAATCCAAATATGTGGTGTGAAAATGAATGGATGAGAGGTGTTTTTGATTCTCAAGATTGCACGAAGTGCATGAGAAGAGCATACACACCTTTGATCACATTCAAGTTCACCAAACAATGAAGACACTTTTTCTTGTTTATCCAAAGTCAAAATGTGTGATTGGAAGACAATGGTTCATTTTAATGCCCCATTTTGATGTGTAAATGAAGACAAGTGTATGTTTTTAAGATCCAAATCCAAATGTGTGATGCAAACAAATGTTCTTTTTAACCCCAAATTGAAATGTGTTTGAAAACAATGATTATTGATTGCAATGAGAGATGAAAGATGAAACGAGTGCACCTAAAATTTTTGTTCCAAATCTATTGTGTATGACTGATTCCAATGCTACTACAACTCCATATGATCACCTAGAAGCCACAAAACAAGAAGAAAGCGAGTAAAATTGAAAATACATGTGTTATATGAAAAAGAGGAAATCTAAAAAAAATCTACTGTAGATGAATATTGACAAAAAAATGAATAGCATGAGAAGATTGTAGATGAAATTCTATGCAGTTTTTTAAAAAAATTGCAAAAATTGGATCAATTTTGCAAAAGATTTAAGTGTTTGAAGTTCAAAATTAAGTTTAACTTTGACTAAAACAAAGTTTTATAAAATGACACATTCACTTGATGAAACCTATGCCACAACGAAGTTCGCTGAGTCACCTTTCCAACGAGTCTCATTTGCAAAATTTTAACTCCATATGCCTGAGTTATGAAAAAAAGAAAAAAAAATGCGCTATTAGGGCATGTAGAAGAGCAAGGTAGGTCTGGCCATTAGTGTCTGACTGCTAATAGTTTAGAAAAACTGGTCACATGGTGCGGTCTAGCAGTGGGCAGTTTAGTCTTTAGCAACACCCATGGTCGTCCATATGACCAGGGGCTGATAGTGGGCAAAAATAAAAAGGAAAGGGGCCTGATTGGCACCCTTTTCCCTTAGTCCCCAATGTGACCGTCCCTAAGAGTGTAACTAAGGCATGGGGCTAAGGCTCCAGGCATAGGGTTTAAAGATAGTCAATAGACAAAATGAAGGCCAACGGGAGTTAGGTTTAGGGTTTCGCTACAGGCGAATGGGGATTTCAGACTTCAACGTCAACAGGGATGAATGTTGAAGTGATTCTATGTATCGACTAACCCTAAAAATTAATGCATCCACTATAGACTTCAATGAGAGGTGAGGGGTGGTGACGGTTCAAGGTCGATGATGACTATGGAGAAGTCACAGGTAGTGGAAGCTAAAAGGTATATTGATAGAGTTTGAAGGAAGGCAGAGCAGGGATGCCGAGTGGTGGCTAGGTTTTCATTGAAGTGGTGACCGTAGAATAATAGGTGGTGGAGGTCATTTTTTAAAATAGTGGGGACCAAGGTTTAAAGCGGCGATAGGGAGTGTTTGGGTGGTGCAAAGTTAGGCCTTAGAGGCATTGGGGATGACTTTAGGGTTTCAAATGGAGGTGGCTAGGTGTGAACAAAGTGATAGGTGGAGGTCAATGAGTAGGGGCAAAGATTTAGGGTTGAGCAAAGGGCGGTGGCAACATAGGGTGGCACCTGTTTAGGGTTTTGATAGACATAGTAGGGGAATGTGATAAGGATTTCAACTAGGCAGAGGCAGTCAACAGCAATCATATTTGTTGCTAGGGAAAATTAGATTTTAGTGTAAAAAACAACTAACTAAACTAAACCCTAACAAGCACCATAAAGCACAAACTAGCATGAAAATGAAAATAGAAATATAAAGAAAACTTATCATCAGGCTAAGTTTGATTTATCTCCATGGCTCTTCTTGATCTTGCATAAGAATGCAGGATGCTGAAGGATTGTTGATTGCTCACTGTTGCAGCATAATAGAGCTCAAGCATAGAATGAAAATGACTTGTGTGAGTGAGTGAATGAGTGAGCGAGAGAATCAGTGAGTCATTTAGTCAGTGAGTCAGTGAGGGTTTGGAATTGAAATAAGAGTTTCAATTTATAGATAGAAAGGGAATAAAATGGATGGCCAAGATTGAAATCCAATTGTGTGATGGATGGCTAGGATTGACAATCAATTTTAGTGCTTATGATGCACCATAAATGAGGATGACAAGTGACTAAAATATGGATGGGAGTGGGAATAAGTAATGTAAATAATAAAATTATTTAAATCATGAGAGACAAGTGGCATTTAAATAAATATTTAATTTATTTAAATTGGATGATGGAGGAAAATGAGATTAAATAAATAAGATTGATTTAATTTGGTGCAAATGGAGGACAAATGGAATTAAATAAATAATATTTATTTAATTTGATGAAAGAGAAGGATAAATGGATGAGAGGAATTAGTTAAATAAATATAATTTATTTAACTAATGAGAGTGATGGAAGGGGTCATGAAGGGGACTTAGAAGAAAATATGTCGAAATGTAATGTCATAAGATATAGTCAAATTTAGGTGTTTAGATTTTGCCCCTCTTTGAAATGATGTTTGAGATGATGAGATTTATGTCAAGTAACATCATTTCAAAGAAGAAAATATATGGATAAAAGATGAAATGATAGGATGATGATGCCCCCTCAAGAGAATAGGCGGGTTGGACAAACACGAGTAGGCTCTCTAAATGAAAGGGATTGCTCAAAGAGAAAGATAAGGGAATGGATAGAAGAAAGGGAAGGATGTGTTATGCTGCAATGAAGGTGAGAAAATATGATGTTTGATATAGCACTAGACATTATGCACCAAGGTATAAGGATGAAGGTGATGATGTGTCTTGTGCCCCAATGTAATACAACATTGTCTAGATACAAGATATGAATATTAGCTAGGAATGATTTAGATTTGATACAAAAGAAAGATAAAATGATAACACACACAAGAAAGAAAGAAAGCATGTACAAATGATACAAAAACAAACAAGGTATTACCCCTGTCAAGCTATAAACCGATGATTAAGTGATTGATTTATTGATTTCATTTGATCGATAGTGTCTAATTTCAAGAATGAAACATGTCAAATAAGATGCCTAGTCTAGTTTTGATGATGCAACATCTTGATTGATTGATAATAGTGTTGTTGGTCATGCAAACAACACCAAGATTTGATTGATGATTGATTGATTTATTGTTGTCATTGCGAGGAATGATATATCCCTAGATCAACACAAGGATGTGGGAATGATATATCCCATTGATTATGATGATTGATTGATTGATTTGGTTGACAACAAGATTGGAACAAAACCAAGGATGTGATTGGATGATGTGTGTTGATTGGTTTGACTAGATTAGAATGGATTAGGGATTGACTTGCATTTAGATCATGGCTTGGATTGGTTTGATTGATTTTGATTGGATTGAATAATGATGATGAATTGAATTGATTAGAATAAGTAATTTGATAATTTGATAAAGATTGTTTTGATTGATAGAATTGATTGGAAGAATTGAATTGAAGAAATGATTTGGTGATTGGGTTGATTTTATTGCTTGGATTTTTAGAATGTTTTGATTTTTTTGTGTTTTTGACATGTTTTGATTTTTCTAGATTTTTGGAATATTTGATTTTTTTAAGATTTTTGGAATATTTGATTTTTTTTGGATTTTTGGAATGTTATGGGGATGGAATTGGATGACAATTTGGGTAGCCTTTATGCTAGATACCAATGACAAGGGAAAACCAAGTCTATGTGCAAGGATAATGTAGGATTGGATGAATGGATAAAAGGGTGGGTGATAGGATGTAAGATGGAAGACTCATGATAGGTGAATAGATAAAAGAATAGGCCATAGACAGATCATGATGAATGGATAGATAAAAGGATAGGCAATAGTGGAAGGGATGTAGGCATCATAAAGGAGCTACGATGTGATCTCCAAAGATTATGTCGCATAGGAACAACATGCCCCGTTCTGGGTACAATGCTTATGATTTTTCATGACAAAGCTTATGATAATAGGATGATAGGATGGATTTGGAAAGGATGAGGTATATCAAGAGATATCCATGTGTAAAAATTTTGCCCCCCTTTCTTTATCAAGATCAAAAGAGGAAGGGAGGATGGATGGACTCAATATGATAGGCATATGTATGTGGGTGTAATGGATAAGGATGGTAAGATGGTAAGGCAAGATAGGATATGGTATGGAAATGGTATGATAGGATAGAAATGATATTGTGGATGAGATAATGTCCCCCAAGTTTAAGTGAAATAGAAGATCAACCTACACATTATGCCTATTTTCCAAGTTTTTATCCTGGTACTTATCCAAGGCACCACCAAGGGTGGTTTTCACCATTAGATGAAGGGATTTCTCTTTACTATTTTGATTTTTTTTTAAAAAAATTTGAATGGAAGAAGGGGAATATGGATAGGAGGGACTCAAGTGTCTAGTTCCATGAAAAGTGATAGTCCCATTAGAGAGGGATGTCATCGCATGGACTATGTCAAATATCATTATGCTCATAGATGTTGGTAAGGGATTGCATAAGAGGAAGAGAATTTAGGTAGATAGTGGATTATGATATGGATTATGTAGGGAAGATAGTGGATTATGAAAGGAAGGATAATGGATGGGGGAAAGTGGATTATGATGTGGATTATGAAAGGTAGGATAGTGGATTATGATGTGGATTATGTAGGGCTTATGCAAAAGGATGGATGAAAGGTTTATCCAAAAGCATGGACCATAGGAAGTGATGGGTGAAATACGTAGGATAATATTTGAATGTGTTGGCAAGAGACACTTCTAGGCATGTCAGGTGTTGTCATTGATGGCAACTAAATTTATCTTACACATCTGCATTACATCAGTGGATCATATCGGAAGTTAGATTGTAGATTTGTCTAAGTCTATATAGACAGGAACAGGGCATATGACAGGGTTCAACATTTTGGTCTGCATCTCTCCACAGGTAATCATATTGAGCTATAGATTTGAAGAAATGTTAGGGGATTTTAGGGCTACCTAAATCTAAGATTTTAGCCTCTGGTGATGAAGGGATTGTAAGTTACAAGCATCTGAGTATTAGGTTCTGGTTAAACAGTTTAGTCCAAGCCAACTTGGTGTTTGATCATTATGCGGATAAGAAAAAGTTATTGGTTAAGTAGTATGTGAAATCCAATGGTATTGTCTGACATGTAAGATGACTTGGATACATAAGTTTTGGTCCACATTGGTGGTTGTGTATGGATTCAGTCGATAGAACAGTGTTCTTAAAAAGTCTCTAAGTTTTTCTTAAGGCCGACAACAATTGATATAATTTCATGTAGCGGATATATATGATCGATTGATTCAAGCATTTTGGTGTGAGGGTGAGCGGATATGAAGGAATAAAGTGCGAAGTATAGCAGAGTCAAGTGTGAAGTGAAGAGATCTAAGCTCCAGATCATGGCAGAGCAGTGAAGTGGGGCAGAGAGAAATGAAGTGTGTAAAGCTAGTGTATTGAGCTCAACCGGAACTATAATCTTACATTGCCAGATGCTATTCCTCAATTCAAACATTTCAGTGAACTTTTGTAATTGATTTTGTATGCAGTGAGCCTCCTTGAGCAGTGGGCTCTGCACAGTGTGCCCGAAGGCATGTGCCTTCCCCATTTGTAATACTTTTAACAGAGTATAATTTCTTGTGGGTTAACCCCCACCGTGGTTTTCCCTTAACCGGGTTTCCACGTAAAAATCCTAGTGTTCATGTGTCATGATCTTGTTGTTCCTGTTTATTCTTCTTTGTTTTGGATGTGTGTGGTAAATTATTAAAGGAACATAATATTGAGTTTTGTAGAACACTGATTCACCCCCCTCTCAGTGTTCCTTAATTTCAACAGAATGATGGGGTGATGGATGTATGGAAAGGAATCATGACCAATGGTTGCACACATCATGATAAACATTGAAGCTTTTGATTGGAAGGTGGTGTAGGAAGCAATGGAGATGTTTTCTTAGGAGATGGTTAATGAAGTGCTTTAAGTACCCACATAGACTTAGTATTTTTATGATTTTTGTTTTGCTTGTGGGATTTAGGAATTTGAAACTTTTGAATGGAGTGGGACTTTTGGATGGAAGAGGATGGCTGGGATTTTTGATATATGGATGCCTCATTTGACTTGCTTTATTTTTGCTTAGGTGCCCATATCATTTTAATTATAGACTTTTCTTGTGAAGGTATGGACTTGGGTAGCCTTTTGGATTGATTTTTATTTGACTTTTTGCATTGATGTCCTAAGGCATGAGGACCTTTAGGATTTTTGGCTTTATAGGTAGAGGCATCCATTTTTGTATTTTTGAATCCCATGGGTTTGGTGGAAGCTTTTTTTTTAGACGATGTGTGCATTGATTGGCCATGATTAGGAATTTGAGGGAATATGTAAATGTATGGACTTGGAATTGGGAGAAGTAGTGGTAAAGTGGATGGAGGGATATTAGGAGTTGGAAGTAATGGAGGCAAATTGGATGGAGGAAGGTGTATGGTCACATGCTTTTGACACTTGTAGGATGATGGAGGTGGAATGGCGATATATGTTTTGGGTGTATGATAGGATTTGTGATGGAAAGTGGTGGAATTAGAAGGCATGGAAGAAGTACAGACATCTTGAGATTGTTAGATTTCAGGCATACAATTGAGAGGGGGGGTGAATTAGTTGTCCAAAACTTTCTTCCAATTAAACACTTAAACCCACTTTGTTATTCAGAAGCATAATAATAAATCAATCATGGAAACATAATGCATTAAATCAAGAGCTGAAACACATTAACACAAGACACCAAGATTTTGGCATGGAAAACCCGGTTAAGGGAAAAACCACGAGGTGATTAATCCAAGATTGTATTCTTTGTTAGAAGAATACAAAGAACAAAATGGTACATGCCAATCAGGGCTCACTACCTGAGCACACTACTCACAAGAGGCTCAATGCCTACAGGAGACACATTGTCTACAAAATAATAAGTGTTACATACTTGAACTGGAGAATAGCATCTTCACTATGCTTGAGTCAATTCCATTTAAGCTCAATACTTCTACTCTATCTTTCACTCTACTCCTCTCTACCACAGACTCATCTCCACAAGACACCCTATGAAATGACTTTACAACGCCTTATTTATACAAGACATCGACTTAGGAATTATCATCCAAGTCGGCATACATAACAGAGCAAGTACATAAATACAATATGACTTATTACAAAAAAAATTCACACGGATCAACACATTGTCGGCTACATAGATTTGAGGCTTCAATCTTTCTTTGGGAACATGCCATTCTTCACAGGACACCTTCTAGATCATCTGCAGGATGTGTAACTCATCCAGTTGGCCAGACTTAAGAGGAACATCATCATCTAGAAGTAAATCATTAATTACGAGCTCAAACTTCAATGTGGACCATCAATACGAACTGGATACAATCAAAAGACCTCCTCAAGCTTGCCTGAATCACCAAGAACATCCAGACTACTACTTTCTACTAAAATCATTCTCTCCTTCAACAGGAACCTCAAGAACACAGTCTATCATCACTGTCATATTGGAATAGATGCTTGCGGACCTTCAGATCACGAACGAATTAAGTTGTCACTTCACATGGACTTCCTAAACACTCCACCAAATCCGTAGAACATGATATTTCATTTCTGGTTCTCACCAGACCTATTTGTATCACTCTGTCACCTATGAACACCTGCCAGAACTAGTTTTACTTAAGTGGCCATAATTTCTTCAGATCTTTATATGGACCTCTGAAATCTTTATTGGATCATCTCAAGACACATATCTACAAACCCTTTGAAGTGCATCCTCTAACTTTTATCTTAACTCAGATCTTTACCTCACTATCTTCACTGTTCTTCTCTGTTCTTGATTAGGACTAATTTTCTCAATATCCTCAACACACAGCTCATCCAATCCTTTGTTGATAACTGAGAGGGGGGGTGAATCAATTATCTTAATTACTTCTACTTTCGGATCTTCCTTAATAATTAATGTAGCATTAAATCATATAAGCAAACATAACCATGAAATGGAAATAACATCAATACACATGACACAATGATTTTGATGTGGAAAACCCTGTTAAGGGAAAAAACCACGGGGTGATTAACCCAAGATTGTATTCTCTGTTAGAAGAATGAGATAGTACAAAATGGCACTTGCCAATTAGGGCTCACTGCCTGAGCACACTGCTCACAAGAGGCTCACTACCTACAATAGTTTATACAAGGAAGCTAGAGACTTGAACTAATGAGAAGCATCCACATATGCTAAGGTCCAGTTCCAGTTAGGTTCAATACACTGATCTGCTGCACTTCATTCTTTCTGTTCTTTGGTGCGGATGTCCTGTCACATATCAGACCTACCTTACCGCTCTTCTACTTTTCTTCGCACACCACAACACCCCTTCATACTGAGATCAATCTAGCATATATATCCGCACCAAGGATTTCATCCACTTTCTAGTCAGCATCCAGAATACTTACTATTTTCCCAAACTCTTGGTTTGTCGGCTAAATCCTTGCTTATCAAGTGATGCGTATCAAAGATATTCTTATAGAAGTCATCAATCATGTCGGCTAATCATGAATAATACCTTAAGAAACTTAATCACAAACAATAACTCATCTGGATTAAGATCTGATGCTCTACCAGTCAGTTCTTCCTCTATCAACTCTACCAAATAGGAGCCCAACACTTAGGTGCTCACATCTTTTCACTCTTTCATCACCGTACACTCAATCTCTAGAATGTATCAGTCAAGGTACACCTCTTGACTTCCCCAAGTCTACACTTTACTAAGATACTTCCTTTGAGAGATCCGGACCTGATTGTCAGACCTTGCCACATGCTCTGTTCTCGCTTACCAGACCATAACATTCTTCAATCTGACTTCTGGTATAGGCACGCCATGTCCTGTAGATGTGTGCGATGAACTTTGTTGCCATCAATGACAACAATCATGAAGCTACAATGTGTCTCTTGCCAACAATCTCCCCCTTTGGCATTGATGGCAACACTTAGTGAAAAATGACTAAGTGTCATACTACACCACCCCTTAGCTGTTGCTCTATTCTAATGTACACTTTACTGGAGCTCCCCCTTAGCTGGATTCCATATTTTTCACTATTCCTCACTTCCCCTTTGACATCAATGGCAAAGGGTAGGGTCCACACACCAAAATTTCCCAAAAACAAATCTATACTTGGCCGCAAAAACATATATACATGTTTTACTTACATATACTTAACTATATCTGCAAAAGTGGTTTTCAACTATACTACTTCTGTTGCCCAACTCCTCTTCATCCTGTCCAAAATTGAGATGTGACCACTCAACAGGAATGCAAAAGCTTCTGCCCTCTTAAGATCTGTCGGATCATTGGTCTGGGCTGTGGTTTGAGCATTAGTTAGAGCTTCATGCATAGCCTCTAACTTAAGGATAATGATCCCTCTAAGTTCACCCATCTAGCTTATTATGTTCTTCCTTTCCTTCTCAAGTTTCTTTATTGCATTTGTGACTGCAATAGTCTGACACTCTTGATTTACTATGGAAGAGGAGAGAGGATCAAAACTTTGAGACAAACTTAGCAGTTTGTCCTCTTACTCTTTTACTTTCTTCTCAATATCCTTGGTCACTTTAGGCAAGGATAAACAAAATTTATAGATATCTCTGCCATCTTTGAGAGCATTTTCTAAGCTCTTTATTCTAATATCCATAACTCTCCTATCATTTTTTATTAGACCCTGCACTTTAAAAAATCTTTTTCCCAAAAACTCCTTCCAGACCTTTTCTTCAGCTAACTTCTCCAAAGAATCAAAATGTGTGCTAATTGAATTGACAAGAGTTTTTAAGTTACCGGATGTGGAGGATGAAGAATCCTTTTGAAAGGATGGCATGATTTTCTCTAATGCACTAGATGCAATCTCAATTAGCTCACAATCTTCTATGTGAGATTTCAGAAGTTTTTCTTTTACCTTTGCTGAAGTAAAGGATGCTAGCTTCATGGTTTGAACTGGGGAGAGGGAGTCAAAATTGGACGGTCCTTGAAGAAGTTTTGGTTCATCAAATTCCATTATTTCTTTGGTTAAGAAATCTTTTACTGCTTCTGCTGTGTCTCTTTCCAGAGACAGAATTTTCTCCCCTTCTACAGCCTTACTACTATCATCTATGGCCTTCTCTCTTAGAGTTTTCTCTCCTTCTGTAGCCTTACTACTGTCATCTTCTTTTTCTTTCTCCTCTGCTTCTTGATTGATCTTCTCTTCTACTCTTTCTTCCACTTCTTCTTTTTCCTCTAATCTTTCTTCTTCTTTAGATCCAGAGATTGCTGGGGAATTCGGATGAGAGATATTTTCTTCTTCTTGGACTTCTTCTTCCGGAATAGAGGAATCGTGGTCCTTGGACTTCTCCTCACCTATCTCCTTTGTTTCTTCTACAGTCTTTTCAGTAGGATCTTTCTTTGATGCACTTTGCCCTTCAACATTAGAAGGTTCATCACTTACGTCCTCTATAATGGGAATGTTGAATCTTTTGTATGCATTCCAGAGGATCTCTTATGTCTCTTTTGCTACTTTGTCAGTTTCTCCGAGCATAAGCTGATTCATTCTAGCTTTGGTTTGGAACTCATCCTTGCAATCTTTGAAGATCATATTCATTTGCTTCAGAGTGATTGAAGGATATCGCTAAATAGCTATTTGTTCCCAGATCTCAAGATCCTTTGCCTTAGCATTATTCTTCCTTATTTCTAATTCCTTCTCTAGGATTTCGGGAATGAGAGATATGATTTCAATAAAAGCCTTATTGTAGATATTCAGATACCTAATTTTAGCTTCTTGCAGGATCTTCTGTTCAGCTTCATTGTATTCATCATAGAACTCAATCATTGGTTTTAGGTTTCCATCCACAGTAACTAATTTGATGATATCATTAATGTGAAGAGTGGGCTTTTCAACAAATTCCTCTGCCTTCTCTTCCTTGTCTTGACTGGTAGAGGGTTCACCAGATGTTTTCTTCTTCTTCTTCTTCATTTTCTTGACCTCTTCATTAGATTTAGTCTCTTCATCATCCTTTTGACTGGCATAAGATCTTCTGGCCATTGTTTTAGTTCTCTTCTCTCCTTTACTAGATGATTTTGCTTCCAGTTTTGATTCCTTTGAGCTCTTAGTAGTGGCAGATGCAGAGCTCTTAGAGGATCTGGTCCAGGAGAGGGCTTCTACCAGAGCACATTCTTTTTCTACCTCTTCCTTTTCTTTTTTTGTCCTTTCCATCTTTTCTCTATGTGCATCAAGTGCCTCTTTTGAGATGCCATACCTTTTGGCAACATTCTCTACTTCTTTTCTCACTTTTCTCTTCATCTCCAGTTGTCTTAGTTCCACATGAATCTTTATACTTAATTCTTCAAAGGTTCCAAACCTTTTTTCCTTGGGATCCTTGGGCTGACTTAGCATGTGCTAAACATGCAGCTCTACAATTTTCTCATCCACTTCATACCCCATTGGCATGATCCACACTGTTCTTGGCTCCATAGCCTCCATTAGGCACTGATCAGTTTCTACCATAAAGCACATTGTATCTTTGTACTTCTCAACTAGAGATTGGGGGATTCTTTCTCTAGCTTGCATCATGCATTGGAAGTTTTTGAAGTAGCCCTGTAGTGCCATGTTTTGTGCCTTGGCATCACCAAGCCCATGCAAGTAATCTCTGATCTGAATTGCAACCGGTCTGTTATTTTGCCATACCCATCCATTAGATCTAGGTAGCTCATTCATGTAGTAAAAGAATAGGCAGAGTATCAAACCACCGTATTTGAAGGAATTCTTCTTATCCTTATTTATCTTCTGCATATTCTCCAAAAGTTGGTTTAGAAGGAGCTCACAAAGATCATAGTCTGCATTCTTCCTCAACATTTCATAAGTAGTATATACAGCAGTTCCGGATATGAATTCTCCCTGCTAGAGTGATATATCTTGTATCCAATTATCATTGATGCAAACTTGATATCCAAATCTGTGATATCCACAATTGTTAGTGCTCTTTTATCAAATTTTGATCCGGTAGCCTCACTTACAATTTGGTTTTTGATAGATTTGAGAGTAGGCATCCCACCAGTTGAGTGTAATCTAGTTATTGCCCTAATAGCATCCTTAGTGATCTTAAATGACCTATTCAACCACATGAAGTTGTCATGCATTCTGCTCAAAATATACCGAACCCATTCATCTTCCAGAAAATAGTGGAAATGAATGCACTATGCAAAATGTTTGTCTCAGATAGCCTTAAACTAAGGTTTGAGATCAAAAGAGTCATCTATTAACTGATTGTGATAGATATCTGACAACTTGGATTCTCCAAACTCTTCAATGTTCGCATGAATGTATGCCCTAACATCTTCAACATCCAAAACCCCATGCGGAATGCTGGAAAATGCACCTAAAGGATTCGCTTCTAGAGATTTGTAGGGATGTTTCTTAAATTTAGGGCGCGGCCTATCAGAAATCTTCACAACATTCAGAGTAGTCATCTTTAAAGATTCAGAGAAAGAACAAAAAATACCTCTTACACCTTTTAGGGTTCACGGAATGAGCCGAAGAGATCACCAGCTAATTTGAATTTTGTGAATGATCCTTGAGAGAGATGAGGCAAGCTTGTTTGTAGAGCTCTTCTTGTCTATTTCACTAATGCAAATGTGCAAATGAAGAGTAAACGAACCCTTTTATCACTGAGCAAACCCTAATTTCACATTGCAATAAATGTGTAACTCAAGTCATTCTTGTTGCCTTGTTCTCCTTGTTCTGAGAAAGATCTTTTTCCAGATCATTGAGATATGATTTGAATTATACTTGGTGATTATTGACAATCAATCTTTCTTTCCTCAATCATTTAATCTATCTGCAGATCAAGATTCCTCAATTTTGAATCAAACCAGATCTAACTGCAAAGACCTGCTTCTTACAAGATGACTGTAAAACCAGATCTATCTTGGAAGATTAGACTCTTCAAACCTTCTTGCAGATCTTTCATATCTTTACCAAACCTTCTTTATATATTTCTCTGAGAATCCTTTAATCCACAACCTTTTATGTGCCAATTTTGGGCACCTAATGATTGGTTGGGGGAAAATGTTTTTCTTTTGTTACTCCCCCTGAGCCTGAGCTCATCTATTTAGTTTTTAGAAGGAATATCAGCACCAGATTCTAGTGCGGATCCATCCTCAACATTTTCTGTACTCCTTTTTACCCAAATCTTGTTCATCTCCCTTTGAATTTCATCTGCATTCATTTTTCCTTTTCCTTTGTCTTGGTTTTGATTATGATGTACCAGACCCTTATTTTTCTGATTCTTACTTTTGTAGAATTTGGCAATATGACTGGATCTATTGCAATTGTAGCAGACAACATTTCTTTGAATATTTAACTAATATCCTCTTGATCTACACTGATTAGCCATATGTCCCATTCTATTGCATGCAAAGCATCTTCTATTGAATGAATTGTTTGTTTACATATTTCTACACTCATGAGATTTGTGACCATACCTTTTGCAATTGAAACACTGTCCGGAGAAGGATGAATTAGTCTAGTTCATTGTTCTTCTGCACTGATTTGCTTTATGACCAAAATTATTGTAGTTGTGGTAGTATCCATTGAAGGATGGATATCTTTGAGCATTGGGTTTCCTTATCGGAGGTCTTCTAGGCCTGTTTCTTGGATTTTCTAATCTAGAGTTCTTCTGACCAGATCTAGAGCTTTCACCTTTCTCATACCCCAAGCCTTGCTTGTCATCTACCCTCTTTTGGCTTTGAAGAAGAACTTCAAGTTGGGCAGAACTTATCTTGAATTTCTCTTTGTATTCATTTGTTGTTTGAAGATCCTTTTTAAGAGTGTCAATCTGATTCTCAAGTTGTTCTTCATTATCCCTAGCTTCTTCAAGATTAGATTCAAGATGCTTGATTATTCTATCCATTTTGTGACAGTCTTCTGATTTCTCTTTGAGAGATTGTCTTAGATCATCTTCAGTTTTCCTTTTCTCTTCAATTTCTTGAGTAAATTTCATAACTCCTGATTCCATTTCATGTCTTACCATAATGACCTCTTTTGATAACTTTTCACATAACTTGGTTTTCTCCTTTAGATCTTCATTTGTGTTATTGTCTTCACCTTGGCTTGCCAATTGCTGAAGTAGATCCTTTCTCTTTTTCATAGAGATACTCAGTTTCCCTTTTAGTTCATTTATGAAATCATCAACCTATTTGAGTCTTTCCTTCAGTTCATTGACTTCAAAGTTGGATTGCTCAAGATCATCTAGGGTAGACTGAAGTTGTTCCCTCATACCATACACATCCATTTGAATTCCCAGATCTTCCTCAAGCTGTTAGGCTCTGTTTGGAGGAACTTAGCTCTGATACCAATTGTGATAATTGAGAGGGGGGGTGAATCAGTTATCTTAATTACTTCTAATTTCTGATCTTCCTTAACAATTAATGTAGCATTAAATCAAATAAGCAAACATAACCATGAAATGGAAATAACATCAATACACATGACACAATGATTTTGACGTGGAAAACCCTGTTAAGGGAAAAAACCACAGGGTGATTAATCCAAGATTGTATTCTCTATTAGAAGAATGAGATAGTACAAAATGGCACTTGCCAATTAGGGCTCACTGCCTACAATAGTTTATACAAGATAACTAGAGACTTGAACTAATGAGAAGCATCCACATATGCTGAGGTTCAATTCCGGTTAGGTTTAATACATTGATCTGCTGCAGTTCATTCTTTCTCTTCTTTGGTGTTGCTGTCCTGTCACATACCAGACCTGCCTTACTACTCTTCTACTTTTCTTCACACACCACAACACCCCTTCATACTGAGATCAATCTAGCATATATATCCGTACCAAGGATTTCATCCACTTTCTAGTCGGCATCTAGAATACTTACTATTTTCCCAAACTCTTGGTCTGTCGGCTGAATCCTTGCTTATCAAGTGATGCGTATCAAAGAGATGCTTATAGAAGTCATCAATCATGTCAGCCAATCATGAATAATACCTTAAGAAATTTAATCACAAAAAATAACTCATCTGGATTAAGATCTGATGCTCTACCGGTCAGTTCTTCCTCTGTCAACTCTGCCAAACAGAAGCCCAACACTTAGATGCTCATATCTTTTCACTCTTTCATCACCAGAGGCTCAATCCTTGGAATGTATCAGTCAAGGTACACCTCTTGATTTCCCCAAGTCTACACTTTACTAAGATACTTCCTCTAAGAGATCTGGACTTGATTGTTAGACCTTGCCACATGCTCTGTTCTTGCTTACCGGACCATAACATTCTTCAATCTAACTTCCAGTATAGGCACGCCATGTCCTGCAGATGTGTGGGATGAACTTTGTTGCCATCAATGACAACAATCATGAAGCTACAATGTGTCTCTTGCCAACATCCTTATCATTAATGCAATAGGAGTATGTTGACATCAATGACAACACCGGTTAGGCCCATACTTGCAACAATCTCCCCCTTTGTCATTGATGGCAACATATGATGTGAAAAACTATTTTGACCATCAAAATAAGAACTTCTCCATACTGTCACAACTCCCCCTATCAACAACAACCACTCACATGTATTCTCTTCCTTTACTGCTCCCCCTTTGATCAGCAACCACTTGTTTTTCACATGTCTTCTATCCCCCTTTGACATAAATGGCAAAGGGCACATAGTTGCATTACTTCAAAACCATATCAGCTACTCCCCCTGAGTAACAGCTTCCCAAATATCAATCCAAACCATAAGATATGACTGTGATATCCACCAGACGGAAGCACATCAGTGCACCTTAATTTAGAACCGGAGGGGTAATAACCCCTAACTTCTCCCTGAGATACTTAAAAGAGTCCTTAGGTAGAGGTTTAGTAAAAATATCTGCAATCTGATCCTTGGAAGGCACAAACTCTAATCTAACTTCATTCTTGTTCACTTGCTCTCTCAAAAAGTGAAACTTGATGGATATATGTTTAGTCTTTGAATGCAACACTGGATTCTTTGATATGTTTATTGCACTTGAATTATCATAGAAGATTGTGATAGGTTCCTCATACTCCACCCTGATGTCTCTTAGCATTTGCTTCATCCACAATACTTGAGTGCAACTACCTACTGCTACAATATATTCTACTTCTATAGTGGATAGAGATATTGCCTCTTGTTTCTTTCTCAGCCAAGAAACCAATCTCTTCCCCAAAAAGAATGCTCCACCATTGGTACTCTTCCGGTCATCCACATCTCCTACCCAATCTACATCAGTATATGCATGAAGAGAGAACTTATGATCTCTAGGATACCACAACCCATACTCAACTATCCCTTTCAGATATCTAAAACTTCTTTGATTGCCATGACATGAGATTCTCTAGGATCATCTTGGAATCTAGCAACAATACCAACAACATTCATAATGTCAGGTCTAGTTTGAGTGAGATACAATAATCCTCCAATCATTGACCTGTACTTTTTCTAATCAACCTTAGGAGAGTCATCATCTTTGCTTAATTTGCATCTAGTTGCCATGGGAGTACTCATTGGTTTTGGGTCTTCCATCCCAAATTTCTTCAACAATTCTTTCACATATTTGGTATGAGAAATGAAGATTCCTTTCTTTGAGTGATTTGCAAACCCAAAAAGAAATTTATTTCCCCAAACATGGACATCTTAAATTCACTTTTCATTTGATTTCCAAAGGTTTTGTAGATACTATCTCTTCCTCCAAAAATGATATCATAAACAAACACTTCAACAATCAAGATATTTTCATGATCAATTTTGAAATACAAATTACTGTAAGTAGTTCCTTTGTTGAAACCGATCTTCAAAAGGTGCTTATCCAATCTCTCATACCAGGCTCTTGGGGCTTGCTTGATTCTATATAATGCTTTCTTTAATTTGTAGACCATATCACCATGATTAGATAATTGAAATCCATCTGATTGCTTAATGTATACTTCTTCTTCCAAGTCACCATTCAGGAAGGTAGATTTGACATCCATCTGATATACTTTGAAATCCTTGAAGGCAGCAAAAATAAGAAATAATCTGACTGCTTCAATTCTTACCACCGGAGCAAAAGTTTCTTCAAAATCAACTCCTTCTACTTGGGAGTAACCCTTGCAAACCAATCTGGCTTTGTTTCTGACTACTTCACCATCTTCATTTAGTTTGTTCCAGAAGACCCATTTGGTTCCAATCACATTCTTGTTTTTAGGTCTAGGAACAAGATCCCAAGTGTGATTTTTCTCAATTTGCATCAACTCTTCTTCCATTGCTTTAGTCTAGTTTTCATCATTGCAAGCTTCATTCACTATCTTAGATTCAACCTTTGAAATTAGACAATACTCTTCTGAATCTTGAGCATCCTTCTTCTTGTTTGCTTCTATCACCTATGATTTGGTCTTCAGAGTGATTCAGTTTTACATAACTGGGAACTTTGGGAGTTTCTTGCACTTTTGATTCTTGAACAGGTTCATTCAAACTTATCTCTTCTTCCTGATTTACCAGATCAATCTGAATCTGAGTTTCAGAGGGAGCTTGGACTTCTTGAACAAGAACATCATTTTGATCATCTTCATCATATTCATAAAACCTTGAGGCTTTTTCAATACCTTCATCGACCTTCACATTTGTACTTTCAACAATCTTCCTTAATCTCTTGTTATAACACTGGTATGCTTTGCTTTCAGTAGAATACCCCAAGAAAATTCCTTCATCACTTCTAGCATAAAATTTTCCTAGATCTTCATCTCTTTTCATGTAACATTTGCTGCCAAAGACTCTAAAATATCTCACAGTGGGAGTGATGCCAAACCAAAGTTCATAAGGAGTCTTACTGGTATTGCTTCTGATTTGTAGTTGATTGAGAGTATAGACTGTAGTGCTTACAATTTCTCTCTAATAGATCTAAGGAATATTTTCTTCCATCATCATGGTTCTAGATGCTTCCTGGATGGTCCAGTTTTTTCTCTCCACTACTCCATTCTGTTGTGGAGTCCTAGGAGAAGACAACCATCTTTTTATTCCATGTTTCTCACAGAATTCTATGAACTCACCGAATGTGAATTCTCCACCTCTATTAGCCTCAAACATTTTAATTTTAATCCAGTTTCATTCTCTACCATAGCTTTGAATATTTTGAATTTCTTAAGAGCTTCTAATTTCTCTTTCAGAAAAGTAACCCACATCATCTGGGAATGGTCATCAATTAATAACATGAAGTATCTATCACCTTACACACTTTTGATTCTTGCCGGACCACATAGGTTAGTATGAACTAAGTCCAATAATCTGGTAGAGGACTGTTCCTTACTTTTGAATGTGACTCTGCTCTGCTTACCCATCTGACATTAATTGTACAATCTATTAATAGGTTTCACAAGTCTTGGAAGATCTCTTACAGCCTGAATGTTGCTTATCTTGATGATATTATCAAAATTCACATGACACATTCTCCTATGCCACAACCAACTCTGATCAATTTAAACAAATAAGCAACTTTTATCAGTACCAACCAAGTGGAAGATATTACCTTTAGTTTGAGTACCGAAAGCAATCTCTATTTCAGAACTTTCAAAGATCTTGCATTTTCCATTCTTGAATCAGAGATCATAGCATTTGTCAACCAACTATCCAACACTGAGAAGATTGTGCTTCAGACCTTCAACATATTGTACATTACTGGTTTTTTTATTTCCATCAAAAGAAATAGTTCCTCTTCCTCTGATTTTGCCAGCAGAATTATCACCAAACTTTACCACTCCTCCTTCATACATTTCCAAATCTATGAACTTATTTTTGTCACCTGTCATATGGTGAGAGCATCCACTATCAAAAACCCAATCATCCTTTTCTTCAACTTGGGCAACCAGAACTCTTTCCACAATTTTATGATTGACAGACTTAGAGGGCATTGGATCTTCTTCCTTGATGACAATAAACACCCAGACACTTTTGGATTTTTTTCTTGTCTCTGATTCGTCATCTGTTACTTCTTCATTATCATCATCTTCATGAACATAGTAACAATTCTTTTGGAACCTTGATCTGTTAGGATTTGGCCTTGAAAATCTTTCCAGACACCTTGAGGCAAAATGACCAATCTTATTGTAGTTAAAACACTTAAAAGGCAATTTTCCCTCATACTTACTGGATCCTCTTGGCAGTCTTTTTGTAATAAGGGCTTCAAGTTGAGCAGCTTCTACTTCATCTTCTTCTAGGTCTCTTCTAGCTTTTTCATACCATGATAATTTCCTTGAAGAGTTTTCTCCCAGATCAGACTTTTGTTTTCCTTTAACAGAGGCACTAGCTTTGAATGCAGATTCAGTCTTGGGGGGGCATCTCCAAACTCAGTCAACACAAAAGCAGCCAATTTACCAACCAATTGATCTCTTGTGATACCTGAAATAGATCTAAATTCCTTAATAGTAGCAACCTTGTACTTGTAAGAATCAGGAAGGGATCTGAGAACTTTTCCAACGATCTCATCTTCATCCATGACTCCACCAACACATCTAATGCCACAAACAAGATCATTTACTCTTGGCATAAATGTAGTGATATTTTCATCTTCTCTCATCTTCAAATTTTTGAATTTTCCTATTAGACTCTGTAGCTTGGAACATTTAACATACTTGTCTCCTTCATGCAGAAGTTCCAATTTTTCGCAAATCTCAAAAGTAGTTTGTAGGTCAACAACATTTGTCAGTTCTAAATCAGACAAGGCACTTAGAAGAGCTTCTTTAGTCCACAAATTATTTTCAGCATCTGTGATTTCATCTACAGATTTTAGACCATTCTGTGGAGAAGTATACTTCTTTGAAGCCATGGTCCAATACTGCATTCCCATACATTGCAAGTGACATTGCATGCAACTTTTCCAAAGAGTAAAATTGGTTCCATCAAACTTCGGACTATCCTTCTTGTAGGATGACATCTTGGATCTCCTCAAACAGTTAAGCTCTTTTAGAGGAACTTAGCTTTGATACCAATTGTTAGATTTTAGGCAGACAACTGAGAGGGGGGTGAATCAGTTGTCTAAAACTTTCTTCCAATTAAACACTTAAATCCACTTTCTAATTTAGCAGCATAATAATAAATCAATAATGGAAATATAATGCATTAAATCAAGAGCTGAAACACATTAACACACAAGACACCAAGATTTTGACGTGGAAAACCTAGTTAAGGGAAAAACCATGGGGTGATTAACCCAAGATTGTATTCTCTATTAGAAGAATAGAAAGAACAAAATGGCACATGCCAATTAGGGCTCACTGCCCGAGCACACTGCTCACAAGAGGCTCATTGCCTACAGGAGACACACTGTCTACAAAATAATAAGTGTTACATACTTGAACTAGAGAATAACATCTTCACCATGCTTGAGTCAGTTCCATTTAAGCTCAATACTTCTGCTCTGCCTTTCACTCTACTCCTCTCTACCACACACTCATCTCCACAAGACACCCTATGAAATGACTTTACAACTCCTTATTTATACAAGACATCGAATTAGGAATTATCATCTGAGTTGACATACATAACAGAGCAAGTAGATAAATACAACATGACTTATTACAAAAAGACCTCACACGGATCAACACACTGTCAGCTACATAGATCTAAGAGTTCAATCTTTCTCTGGGAACACGCCATTCTTCACAGGACACCTTCCAGATCATCTGTAGGATGTGTAACTCATCCGGTTAGCCAGACTTAAGAGGAACATCACATCTAGAAGTAAATATTTAATTACGAGCTCAAACTTTAATGCGGACCATCAACATGAACTGGATACAATCCAAAGACCTCCACAAGCTTGCCTGAATCACCAAGAACATCCACACTACTACTGTCTACTGAAATCATTCTCTCCTTCAACTAGAACCTCAAGAACACAGTCTATCATCACTATCATATTGGAATAGATGCTTGCGGACCTTTAGATCACGAACCAATTGAGTTGTCACTTCACATGGACTTCCTAAACACTCCACCAAATCTATTAAATAGGATATTTCATTTCCAGATCTCACTAGACCTATATGTATCACTTTGTCACCTCTGAACACCTACCAGAACTAATTGTACTTAAGTGGCCATAATTTCTTTAAATCTTTATACGAACCTCTGAAATCTTTATTGTATCATCTCAAGACACATATCTACAAACCCTTTGAAGTGTATCCTCTAACTTTTATCTTAATTGGGATCTTTAGTTCACTATCTTCATTGTTCTTCTCTATTCCTGATTAGGACTAATTTTCTCAATATCCTCAACACACAGCTCATCCAATCCTTATCATTAATGCAACAGGAGTATGTTGACATCAATGACAACACCGGTTAGGCCCATACTTGCAACACATATGAGCATGGAGGGACTTTGACATGGATTGGCACCAAAATACCTTGTTCATAAAGTCTTAAGCCTTTACCTTAGTAGTTCATGTTTTGGAGTATGCGGTGGACTATGGGACTAGGTGTAGTTTAGACATTAGACTTGAGTTCATTATTGGATGAAGAAGGTGAAGTGGTGGATAAAGGTCATTATGTTCCTAGGGAGGAACATTCATGAATGAAGGTGGATAGACCAAGTGGATATGAAGGTGGACTTGAAATGAGGTCGATAGTAGATGTGGAAGGATCATTAGGATCTTGATTGTCATTAGGTTCATTTAGATCCAAGTTATTTGTTTAATCTTCTATGTGTGCTTGGGAGGCATGTGTCTCATCATGAGAAGTGGAAGTTTGGGGATCATGGGTAGGTGGAGTGATAAGCTCTTGACCATGGAATGCATAGAGTTGGCTAAGAGAATCGTCATGGCCTTCTTGATCATAGGTAGGATCTAGATCATAAATGGGAGCTTGATCATGAATAAGACCAAGTGTGTTATGAGTGGGATCATTAGGAGGGCTTTGATCTTAATTAGAATGAGGGGTTAATATTTTCTCATGCTTAGGATAATGCTCTTGGCATAGCTCTTGCCTTGGAATGGAAGTGGAAGGCTCTAGAAGAGGCTTGGTATGTTCTTTGTGAGCAACAACATGTGGGCATGATGGACTTTGACTTAGACATATAGGATCAATAGGTTATGGATCACATGATGGAGTTAGAGGAATAGGCATGGCATTTGAAGTCTCATTGCTAGGATTAAAGATAGATGTTTGACATGGGGATAAATTGTTCCTAGCTAGTAGCCAATGGATCGCATCCTTTGCAAGAGTATGGGTAGATGGACAATATATTGGATGAAGACTAATGGTAGAAGGTGTAGGATTATGTGTAAGATTAGGATTGCTTTTGCTATATGGGGATGAAATTGGATGAGTGGATTTGGATTTCTCCATAGCTTTTATTTTGATTTTAGGTTTTGCAAAGAATCTTTCAATAAAATTGTTTAAGGATTTGTTGGTTGATGGATTAGAGATTGAAAAGTTTGATGGTGGTGTTGGTGTAGGCCTACTAGGAATTGAGATAGGAATTCTATGGGATGGTGATGGAGGATGAGTAGATGGAGTGGTGTATGATTCCAAACTTGAGGTGGTATTTCCCTTGTCAAGAGTATTATTAAGATGGCTTAAGGATCAACTAGTACTAGCATGCTCATATTGTGAAGTATTTTGAAATGGATATTTCATGAGTTGTTGGATTTCGACTAGGAGTTGTTGTACTTGTGGTGATTGGTTTTGTTGAAGTGGTTGAATGATGGTTTGTAATTGTTGTATGATTGGTTGGTTTAGGGTTTGTTCTAGTTGGTGGAAGGTTTGGACGATGTCTTGTAGTTCTTGTGCTAGGATCTTTTGCTCTAGTGTTGAGATTGAGTTATACATAGATTGAGGTCTTTGGATTTTGGTTTGTTCCTCCAAGTATGTCGCAAAATCTACAAGATCCTCATCATCATTAGGAGAGAATTTTGGATCACCGCAGAGTATGTATGGTTTTGGATTTGGCCTAGATTTGTTGATGATCACAACCATTTTGATGAATGAAGATTGGACTAGGTAAGGATGAGAATATGAGTAAAATGATGCTGACTAAACTTCAAGTGGGTTGATGATGAGAAATTTGAAATAGATCAAGGTAACTCCAGGTCTAAAGACAATTGTGATGTTAAGGTTGGAATGTTATAGATTCAAGGTGTGGTATTTGGTTGAGATTGAAAATGTTTGTTTTTTAACACACACGTAAAACATGACAGATAGAATATTTTGGATGACTCTAATATAAAATTACAGTAGAAGTCTGAATGGGGCCTAGATTAGCCCCAAAAAATTTTACTGGTCTTGACAAATTTGAAAAAACTCGTAAGAGTGCACAACCTAGACTAGAAAGAGGATACTACTTGCTAAGTCCCTACTTGGATTGCTCCATATACTAAGACAAGGCAGACAACTAGAGATATTGGTGACATTGGCTCCCCCACCACAAAATGGGCACACCAAATCTCTTACCTGGAAGGTCTGGAGATCTTATGAACCAAGGGATTTTTTGTCTCTACCTTGAATAGTACATATAGGGCAGCTTCAGAGGTCTGACCTTCTGAACCAACAAGCAAAAAAGGTTTTTAGCCTCTACAACAAGTGGTTTCTAGTCAGTGTTTTGGGATAATCTAGTATCTATACATGTGGCGGTTCACTCATTTAAGAGGCCTCCTAGCCCTCATAAAAGGTTTTCACGCATCTCATGGATACTGAGGGAGACTTACGTCAGTATAGAATAGTGGCACCAGGTGATTGATGACTTTCATCACAACCACTTATTTATATAGCTGACCGAAATGAAAGTACCGCTTGGGTCGTTCCCTCTCAAAAATCAAGAGGCGGGCCCTCTAAGGGATTAAAAACATAAAAGAGATGAGGCTTTTGATCACTAAGTTTGTACAAGGTGAGAGCATACACCTACCATCCTACAAGCACAAAAAATAGTGATTAACCCCCTAGATTAAACTAAGTGCCTAGATTAGTGATAAAAAAATTATCTTTGACAAGCGGTGTTGCACACAATCCATTAGTAGTTTCAATGATTTAATCTTTGACAAATGAGATAGCTGCAATTAAAGTGTTAGAACAAAACCAAATCCCTGAAAAAATTAGAAAATAATGTTATAATGCAACCATAAAAAGATAAACTCATCAGAAGATTGCAATTTCAGACACATATTTTTGTAGATAGTAACATAGATTTGATCATTTTGAAATGTTTTTAACCTAAAAATTAAAAACTTAGAGAAGAGACCCTGTTAATTTTCTGAGACCTATCCAGAAATATAAAAAAGTTAAAAAAATTCCATGATTTGTGCCTAGAAATGTAGATTTATGAAAACCCTATAGTTGACAAATATTTGATCATTTCGCACCTCATATGACCTCAAAATTAAATCTATAAAGAACATAACCCCATTAAAATTTCAATAGCTTTCCAGAAATGTAAAAATTTCTAGAAATTCACGGATGTATGCCCAAAAAGTTGATTTTATGAAAAAACATAAAATCGTGATAACTCCTTCAAAAGTGATGATAAACATTTGATTTTTCTGCTATAGCTTCCTCAGAGGATGCACAAACTCTTGTTAAAATCTTGTAGAAAAATTTGCAATCCTTTGGAAGATATGATGAAATCTTTAAAACCTAGGGTTTTATTCAAAAATGGCATAAACCTACAACAAAAAGTTAATAAAACCTACAAAAAGCAAGCTAGATGAAGCTAGATTCATGTTGGGTTCACCATTTTGTTGCTAAGGAAAATCAGATTTTAGTGTCAAAAACAACTAACTAAACTAAACCCTAACAAGCACCATAAAGCACAAACTAGCATGAAAATAAGCAAAAATATAAAGAAAATTGATCTTCATGCTAAGTTTGATTTATCTCCATGGCTCTTCTCTATCTCACATAAGAATGTAGGATGTCGAAGGATTGTTGATTGCTCACTGTTGCAGCATAACAGAGCTCAAGAGTTGAATGAAAATGACTTGTGTGAGTGAGTGAGTGAGTGAGAGAATTAGTGAGTCAGTGAGTCAGTGAGTCAGTGAGGGTTTGGAATTGAAATAAGAGTTTCAATTTATAGATAGAGAGGGAATCAAATGGATAGTTAGGATTGAAACCAATTGTGTGATGTGGATGGCTAGGATTGAGAATCAATTTTAGTGCTTATGACGCACCATATATAAGGATGACAAGTGACTAAAATAAGGATGGGAGTGGGAATAAGTAATTTAAATAATAAAATTATTTAAATCATGAAAGACAAGTGGCTTTTAAATAAATATTTAATTTATTTAAATTGGATGATGGAGGAAAATTAGATTAAATAAATAAGATTTATTTAATTTGATGAAAGAGAAGGATAAATGGATGAGAGCAATTAGTTAAATAAATATAATTTTTTTAACTAATGAGAGTGATGGAAGGGGTCATGAATGGGACGTAGAAGAAAATATGTCGAAATGTAATGTCGTAAGATATAGTCAAATTTAGGTGTCTAAAATATTAACCTATAAATAAGACACAAAACTAGATGACCCTACTTGCAGACAAAACATGAAACTAGAACAACTATGAAAACTCAAATGCAGTCCATATAGTGGATCCATACGGATCTGCAAACTAAAAAAAATTTCAAAATTTTTCAAAAAATTCACAGTGAGCAAAATATGAAGTATTTTATGTCATTTTTCACCTGCAAGGTCTCCTGGACGCAATGGTGAGGCTTGTTTCATGTCGAGTTCACCAAATGTAGCTAGGGTAAAAATCAAGTTTGAATCACAAACATCAAACTATCAAACCCTAACAAGCACAATAGAGCACCAGATATAATGAAAATCAAAACAAAAAAGAAAATGTAAACTAAATCTCCACACTATGCTTGGTTTGTCTCCATTGCTCTTCTCAATCTTGCATAGGAATGCATGATTTCGAAGGTTGAATATGGGAGGAATGTTGGTTGCTCATTCTAGCAGCATAACAATACTCAAAAGTTAGTTCATTAGGAAATTCGACAACATGAGGCTACTTGAAACTCATTGATGCAAATGGCTTGGTTGAGGGTTGATTTATAGGAAGTGAGTGATTTGAATGAAGGGCTATGATTGAAAGTTAGTTTCAATGATGTGGACAGGTAGGATCGAATAGGGTTTCCCACTCAATGAGGAGTTGTAGTCATGTGACAAGTGTGTGAAGGAGGATAAAGGAGACCTAATTCAAATAAAAGATTATTTAAATTAGTTAGACATGTGAAGGCATGTAGTATGTGACATGTGTTTGAATGTGATGAGAGGTGAGGGAATAATTCAAATATTTTATTTGAATTATTTGGGACATGTGAAAGAGGAATTAATTAAATAAATGGGATTTATTTAATTAATTGTCTAGGTGATTAGAATGGAATTAGGAGTGGGATTAGGATAAAATGTCATATAATGTCTCTAGTAATTTATTGACAAGGTGTTGCAAGACATGGACAAATTTAAGTGTCTACAGATTGAATTTATCTTAACTACATTTCAACCTATCTTCTTTTACATATAACATATATGTGTTGGCCTCATGAGGGGTCTAGGTGTTGAATGTCACAAGACAACTAAGAGGGGGTGAATTAGCTGTATCAAAATTTTAACTTCTATAAACCATAATCAATTTCTCAATTACTTAACTTATTTCCTTATTCTATTATCAGCAATAAACATGAATAGCATAATCAAAAACTTGAACACATCAACATCACATGCACATGAACACTAGAATTTTTACGTGGAAAACCCTAAATAGGAAAAAACCACGGTGAGTGTTAGATCATAATATAAATGTAGTAATAATATTGAATATCAAATGGTAGCTCACTACCGAAATGGATGGCTCACTGCCGGGGGTGGCTCACTGCTAGATGTGGCTCACTACTAAGGATTGAACTGATATAGTAGCATCTACACCATGCCTGAGTTTTGTTCTATTGAAGTACAGTATATCTCCTCTACTATGCTCTACTCTTACAACTTACACCTTATCTTTGCATCTTAGCACTCACCTTAAACACAAATTCACATCATGTATTTATACAATTCATCAACCTTGGAATGTGCATCAAGGTCGGCATTACAATTATCAACCATTGGAACAATATCCAATGTCGACATACATACATGCATCAAATTAAGACTAGACCTAAACAATCTTACAGACTAAGTGAATAAAAGAGGAACACTTCATGCCTTAACATGGACTCAATTACATATTCACACGCTACCACATGCTTCTACAATTCAATAGATTCATCCACAAAGAGTGTTAATCATCCAGGTCGGCCAGACAGGTGCAATCACCAAGAACACTTGAACACATGCTTCCAAGATCTTCATTGCAACTTGTAGATTAATCATGCCTTCAATGCATTCAAGGGACATCTATGAACATCATATAATCATTTGGAGACTGGCAAATGTAGCCACAACAGATCTCAACTTGTTTCACTTGAAGATGGATCATAGGTTGTTCTCAATTAGACCCTGTCAAACTCTGTTAATTAGAAACTTGTTTTCTAGAGCTTCAAATAACTTATCCTTTGGAATGAAGATGACTAAGGACCTTATAATCTTAAGTCCAGAACCACAAGATAAAACTCCAATCTATGGAGAAATGTGGAGCAAAACACTTTCTCCCAGTCACCTTGCAAACCTTGCCAGGCATCGTCTTCATACTAGTGAATAGAACTTTTTCTACACAATGATTTGGACCACCAAATTCTAGATTTAGCTTCCTCAAACACTTCTCTAAATCATATCCAAAGCTCATACTCTAGTTTCAACACAGGAAATATGCAAAGCAAAATACTCAGACAATGTTCTTCAATCCATTAATCAAACAACAATTCCATAAGATATAGTTGACACAAATGACAACACAGATATGTTGATGACAACACCAATTAGCACATAATTGCAACAATCTCCCCCTTTTTCATTGATGGCAACATATGATGTCAAAAACATGTTCCACCATCAAGACGTTATTCTACTTTAGAACTCCCCCTTTGTTTTCATACTTCTACACTCTTACTCCCCCTGAGTTTTTCACATGATTTCTCTCCCCCTTTGACATCAATGGAAAATGGCTTCACATCTTCTCCACTGCACATACTTGCACACTTTTTCTCTAATCATATTGGAATCATTCTTTACTCCCCCTGATTGCAACAATCATCTCATATCACTACCTGCTCCCCCTAAAGGGTAACCCCCCTAAATCAGTCTAGAAGAAAATATTCTTTAAGGTACATTGGACTGATGCATCTCCTTATATAGCTAGTTCAATGAAGGAGGGGCAATAACTGCTAACCTTTCCCAGAGATACTCAAATGTGTCCTTTGGAAGGGCCTTAGTGAATATATCAACAACTTGATCCTTTGTAGGCACATAGTCAAGCTTCACAACATTCTCTGCAACTTTCTCTCTCAAAAAGTGATATTTGATTGAAATATGTTTTTTCTTTGAATGCATCACTAGATTCTTTGAAATTTTTATGGCACTTGTGTTATCACAAAGAATAGGGATTGGCTCCTCATACTCAACATTGATATCTTTCAAGGTTTGTTTCATCCAAAACACCTGAGTGCAACATGTTACTGCAACAATATATTCTGCCTATACAGTAGATAAGGAGACTGATTCTTGTTTCTTACTATGCTAGGACACTCCCCTATCTCCAAGGAAGAATACACCTCCACTTATGCTTTTCCTTTCATCAACACAACTGACCCAATCTGCATCTATATAGGCACTTAGGGAGAAGTCATTATTCTTTGGATACCATACACCATGATCCAGAGAACCTTTCAAGTACCTGAAAATCCTTTTCAACTACCACAACATGTGATTCTTTCAGATCTAATTGAAATCTAGCCACAAGACAAACTACATGCATGATATCCAGTCTGGTGGTAGCCAGAAAAAGCAATCCTCCAATCATTGACATGTACTTTCTTTGATCAACCTTAGGAGATTCATCATTTTTTCTCAACTTACATCCAATAATCATAGGAGTGCTCACCATTTTAGAGTCTTCTGTTCCAAACTTCTTTAATAACTCTCTGAGATACTTTGATTAAGAAATGAAGATACCTTTGTCTGTCTGATTGATTTGCAATCCAAGGAAGAAATCTATCTCACCACACATGGACATCTCAAACTCCTTCTGCATCTCATCTGCAAAATTCTTACACATTCCTTCATTTCCACCAAATATAATATCATCCACATAGAATTCAACAATCAAGATTTGATCTTTGCTTGCCTTGATATACAAATTGCTATCTGTAGACCCTTTACTGAAACCCTACTGCAGTAGATACTTATCCAGTCTTGTATACCAAGCTCTGGGAGCTTACTTCAATCCATATAGATCCTTCTTCAACTTGCACACCTGATAATTGGAATCCATTCGGTTGCTCTATGTATACCTCTTCTTCTAACTCACCATTCAGAAAGATAGATTTCACATCCATTTGATACACCTTAAAATCTTTATGTGCAACAAAGGCCAAAAAAAGTCAGATTGCTTCTAGTCTAGCCACTAGATCAAAAGTCTCCTCATAGTCTATCCCTTCCACTTGTGAGTAGCCTTTGCACACAAGTCTTGCTTTGTTTCTCACAACTTCTCCAACCTCATTTAGTTTGTTCTAGAAAATCCACTTTGTTCCAATCACATTCTTGTTTGTAGGTCTAGGGACAAGTTCCCAAGTCTTGTTCTTCTCAATCTGCATTAATTCTTCTTCCATTGCCTTGACCCAATGTTCATAAATTGCAAGCTTCATTTACTGTTTGAGGTTCCACCTTTGAAAGTAAATATAGATTTACTTGTTCTTCAACTCTCCTTCTTGTCAATACACCTTTCTTTTTATCACCTATAATATGATCTTCAGAATGATCTCTTTGCACATACTTGGGAGTCTTTAGAATTCTTTCAAGAGCATCTTCTTGAATTTCTTCTTCTTTAGGAGCAACTTTTACTTCAGTCTAAACTTCCTTTTCTTTGCCTTTCTCTACCTTCTCTGTGACAATGGGTTCATCTGATTCATACCCATCCAATTGAAGATCTTCATCTACCTTTACATTTACACTTTCAATGATCTTTTTTAGTCTTTTATTATAGCACCGGTAAGCTTTGCTCTTGGTTAAGTAACCTAGGAATATGCCTTCATCACATCTAGCATCAAACTTCCCTAATTCTTCATCTCTTCTGAAATAGTAATTACTTCCAAACACTTTAAAATATTTGACTGTAGGAGTCTTACCATACCACGGTTCATAAGGTGTCTTGGTCTCTTCTTATCTGACCCGCACTCTATTCTAAATATAAATAATAGTGTGTATTGCTTCTTTCTAGTACACTTCCGATAATTTTGCTTCCTTGATCATTATTCTAGCAGCTTTTTGAACAATTCTATTCTTTCTTTCAACCACTCCATTTTTCTGAGGAGTCCAGGGGGAAGACAAATGTCTCTTTATTTCATGTTCTTCACATAAGGCATTGAACTCATTTGAAGTAAATTCACCTCCTCTATCAAACCTTAAGCACTTGATTTTTAGATCTAATTCATTTTCAACCATATCTTTGAAAGTTTTGAACTTGTCTAGGGCTTCTAATTTTTCTCTAAGGAAAGTAACCCAAGTCATTCTTGAATAATCATCAATAAGAAGCATGAAATACCTATCACCTTGTGGACTTATTACTCTTGTAGGACCACAAAGGTCTGTATGCACCAACTCCAACAAACCGGTAGAGAATTGTTCTTTTCTTTTGAAGGTGGGCTTTGTCATCCCCAATTGATAATCTTTACATGTAACATTGGCAGGCTTCACAATCTTAGGTAGATATCTTACAATCTAAGAAGTACTTATTTTCACCAGATTATCAAAGTTGATGTGACCCATTCTTCTATGTCATAACCAACTTTCATCTATCTTAGCTAGCAAACAATAGTTGTTAGATCCTTTCAAGTGATAAACATTGCCATGAGTCTTCTTACCAGTAGTAATTATGGTTCTGGAGCTTTTTCTTATCTCACATCATTTGTCCTTGAAAACAAGATTATATCCTTTGTTGCACATTTGTCCAACACTTAGAAGGTTATGCTTCAATCCCTTGACATAAAGAACATCATCTGTATTATGCTTGCCATCAAAAGTAATTGATCATTTTCCACAAATCATACCAATTGCATCATCTCCAAATATTACCATTCCTCCATCATACTTTTCAAACTTGATAAACTTACTTTTGTCTCTAGTCATATGATTTGAACATCCATTGTCAATGATCCATTCATCTTCCTTTTAAGCATGAAATGCAGACAACTCTCCTGGACTTCTATCCTTCACATAGCTAGCAAGGTTAGTAGAAACAAGCTCTTCTCTAAGTGTAATAAACAAGCATTCACTACTATTGCCATCATCAGAACTATCATCATCAGTTACACCATCATCATCTCTAACATAGTAACTCTTTCTTACCATCTTTCCTTTATTTTCATTGAATTTTAAGGCTTTGTCAAGACATCTTGAGGCATAGTGACCAATTTTTCTACAATTGAAACATTTGAAGGGTAAATTACCTTTGAATTTTCCTTTGCTACCTCTTTTTATTATGCTTGCAAGCTTAGCCTCAAGTTCTACAAAATCTTCTTCATTTGATTCCACAACATACTTCTCTAATCTAGAAGTCTTCTTCCTTGGCCTTGAAAGTAGTCTTAGTTTTCACAGGACCATTAGTAGTACCAAATTCCCTTATTTCAAAAGCAGTTAGTTTACCAAGCAATTGATCTTTTGTAAGTTTACCTAACTCAAGAAATTCTTTAATGGCAGATACTTTGTGACTATAAGACTTTGAAAGAGTTCTAAGTATTTTATTAATAACATCTTCATCTTCTAAATTTCCACCAAGGGCCTTGATGTTGCTAACAACTTCGTCAATCTTCTATATATAATTTGTTATGTTATCATCTCCATACATTCACATGGTTTCATCTGTGGTCATTAAATTCTACAACTTAGCTTTCTTGATAGATGCATCACCTTCATAAACATTCTTTAGTTTCTCCCAAATTTCATGTGCAGTTGTAAGATCCACCACTTTAGCCATTTCAACATTTGATAAAGCATTCAATAAAGCATTTTTAGCTTTGTGATTCAATTCAACTCTTGGATTTCTTCTTCATTCTTTGGACCATTTTCAGGTATTTCATATTTCATTTTAACTCTCATCCAGACACTGTAACTTATAGAAATAAGATAACTTTCCATTCATACCTTCTAGTATGCATAGTCAATTCCATCAAACTGAGGTGTGTCCATTTTGTGTGTCATTCTAGATCTTCCTTTTAAGCTATTATAATTTCTTCAAAGGAACCTTCTCTAATACCAATTGTTGAATGGCACAAGACAACTGAGAGGGGGGGTGAATCAGTTGTATCAAAGTTTTAACTTTTATAAACCATAATCAATTTCTCAATCACTTAACTTATTTCCTTATTCTATTATCAACAATAAACATGAATAGCAAAATCAAAAAATTGAACACATCAACATCACATGCACATGAACACTAGAATTTTTATGTGGAAAACCCTAAATAGGAAAAAACCACAGTGAGTGTTAGCTCACAATATAAATGTAGTAACAATACTGAATATCAAATGGTGGCTCACTGCTAAAGGGCTCACTACCTAGGGCTCACTAGCCAAAAGGATGGCTCACTACTGAGGGTGGCTCACTATTGGGGGTGGTTCACTACTGTATGTGGCTCACTACCAAGGATTGAATTGATATAGTAGCATTTACACCATGCCTGAGTTTAGTTCTATTGAAGTGCAATATATCTCCTCTGCTCTGCTCTACACTTACAAATTACACCTTATCTTTTCATCTTCACACTCACCTTAAACAAAAATTCATTACATATATTTATACAATTCATCAACCTTGGAATGTACATCAAGGTTAACATTACAATTATCAACCATTGGAACAATCTCCAAGGTCAACATACATACATGCATCAAATTAGGACTAGACCTAAACAATCTTGCGAACTAAGTGAATAAAGGAGGAACACTTCATGCCTTAACACATACTCAATTACATCTTCACATGCTACCACACACTTCTACAATTCAAGAGATTCATCTGCAAAGAGTGTAAATCATCCAGGTCAACTAGACAGGTGCAATCACCAAGAACACTTGAACACACACTTCCAAGATCTTCATTGCAACTTGCAGATTAATCACACACCTTCAATGCATTCAGGGGAGATCTATGAATATCATAGAATCATTTGGAGACCAGCAAATCCAGCCGTAACATATCTCAACTTGTTTCACTTGAAGATGGATCATAGACTGTTCTTAATCAAACACTGTCAAACTTTGGTAATTGGAAACTTGTTTTCTAGAGCTTCAAATCACTTATCCTTTGGAATGAAGATAACTAAGGACCTTATAAGATTAAGTCCATAACTACAAGACAAAACTCCAATCTATAGAGAAATGCAAAGAAAAACACTTTCTCTTAGTCACCCTACAAACCTTGCCAGGCACTGTCTTCATACTAATGAATAGAACTTTTTCTACACAGTGATCTAGACCACCAAATTCTAGATTTAGCTTCTTCAAACACTTCTCTAAATCATATCCAAAGCTCATACTCTAGTTTTCAACACAGGAAATATGGAAAGCAAAATACTTAGACAATGTTCTTCAATCCATTAATCAAACAACAATGCCAGAAGATATAGTTGACAGAAATGATAACACAGATATGTTGGCATCATTGATAACACCAATTAGCACATACTTGCAATAGTAGGTACATGGTTTTGGTATCGATGTGCCCCTTGTCTATCTTGGGCAGAGCCACCACCTCTACCCTTGAACTCTCAAATGTTAAAGTAAATAAGAATTTGGTTGAGGATGAACTCACAATAGAGTTTCCCCAAGAAATATTGCGGCACCTCATTGTTATTACAAGGATGCTCATCAAAGACCATGTACCATCTGTCCCAAAAGTTTTGGGATATACCATCGTGCATACACCAATGAATCGGGAACCATTTGCAACTCTTTTCTAGTGTTTGGTCAGTTTTAGGATGGATAAAATGTGAATATAATTGAGATTTTGTAATTTTTTTGTTCTTAACTTGTTTGTAAGAAAATTTTTCAACATAGTATTGATGACTCCTCTCCCTATATTCATTCCATTCAGTGATTTGGTTTATCACCGATTCAACAAGAGAAATATCAATGGTAATCTTATTTAGTGACAATTTGATGATGAATAGGGAGCTTCACCACCACCACCATCATTTCCTTGGTCCCCTACATGTAGAAGCACTTTTGGTGCAGGGCACCTAGGAGCACCTTGGTTCCTAAAGTCACTTTGTTTGCATTTTTTTGAAAGGTTGTGATTTTTGTTTAATGTGTTTTGTAATAAGGCTTTTCATAGCCATGTTGGAAGGTCTATTCTTGTGTGGTCAAGAGGTCTGGGGTAACTTTATAAACCTCATATCCTTCTTAGTCCACTTGGACCTAGTTGTGCCACTTAGGCCTAGAAGGTCTAATATTGGCTTTTTGAGTTTGTTTGAGTTGTCTTAGTGTTTTAGCATGGTCTAAGGAGTGTGATGGTGGTTTGATTCCATTTGACAAGTAAACCTAATCGCCATCCTCTTGAAAATGCAAAAACTCCATAGTGTAACAAGTTGCCAATGTTGCCAATGACACATTGGCCGGTTCAAAACTTAGTTTGGGCAGTTGAATCTCCTTTTGGAAGTTAGAAACTGACTTGGATAGGTTGATATGGAGGAAATATTGCTCCAGCACAGAGGAGAAAGTTTTTGTACGGAATTTGGGCACAAAAATCAGGAAAACTGACTATTTTTCACTATTTTTATTGCTGTGTACAGATTGTACAGATTATTCAGGGGTGAAAATGTACTTTTTCTGAAAGCTCTTGAAGTCATGGTTCTAATGCAACTAGTTTGAGGTCCTGAAGTGGTCGGGATCAAAAGTTATATATTTTTCTTTCAAAACAGGTCCAGAAACCCTGTTTTCTAGGGCAGCCATAGAAATCCGGCCCTAGAATGCATTCCCATGAAAATTTGCAAAAACTAGTGAAATGTAGGCCAGGGGTATGTACTATAAGATTCCAAAAGCTTTTTGTTTGAAAATGTAGTCTTCTATTTTTAATTTGATGCCCTAGGTCAAGTATTCCTATGTATTTGGCCAGAATTGTGCAATTTATTGATGTAGATGACAAAATCTGATAGGTGGGTGAATGAAAGTTGGTTTGTGAGTTGTTTGTAGGTCATAGAAGAGATCCAAGTTCCTGCCCCAGGTTTATGACCCCAATTTTGAGCACTTGCTTTGTAACCTAGCCTAAATTGATCAATTAGGCCTAGAAGACCAAATGAGTGTTCTGGATTGCTGGAGTAGAGTTGGAATAGGAGACTTGGGAGTTTGATAGGGTTCCATAGAGTGTATCTAAAACCATCATTTGTTTGCCTAGACCTTTGGGATTTTGTCAAGTTTTGTTGAGAAAACCTAGTTTGGAGGGCTAGTAGCCTTACTAGTCAAGGTATAGGTTGAAGAGTTTTGGGAAGTTGGAGATCAAACCAACTGCATAGAAAGTGTTTGTTGATCTGTCTTAAGGTGTTGGAGAAGCCTTAGGGGTTGGACAATAGTCTGGACATCAAATCCTTCATATGCCTTGTATGTGCCTTTGGTTGGTTGGTTGGTTGAAGGCTAGTCGATGTGGGTGAGTGGGCAAAGGACAATAGAGTAAACCTTTGTGTGTTGCTTCCCTTGTGCCACTCTGCATCAGGTGGTATCAGAGCCATCAAAGAGATGGGAGATAGAGAAGAAGAGGAGGAAATTCCTTCAAAGGTGACAAATGCCAAATTGGCAAAGATAGTGAGAGAGAAAGCAGCCAAGAACAAAAGGATGGAGGCTGAGATAGAAAAGTTGAAGAAAGACAAAGACAAGAAGAAGAAGCCAGAGGTCCTCTTGGATTCATTTGAAGAGGATCAAGATGAGGAAGAAGAAGTGCCTATGGAAGAGCCACAAGGAGGCATGTCAGAGAGACAATTCCTAGATGCACTTGGAAAGTTGAGTAGGAAGGACACTAAGGCAGACTTACCTATGTTTCCTAGTAAGATGAATCTAGAGGAGTGCCTTGATTGGATTGAGGCAATGGAGAACTATTTTGAATGTGAAGAAGTGGCAAAAAATTAGAAAGTGAAGATTGCCAAATCAAGAATGAAAGGGCCAGCATTGAGTTGGTGGAATTTTATTCAAAATGAAAGGATAGAAGATGATAGGAATCCTATCTCTACATGGAGGAAGATGGTACCTGAAATCAAGAAGCAATTTGTCCCTGAGGATTATGAGGTCAACTTGAACAAGAAGTTGTACAACTTGAGACAAAAGGACATGGACGTGAGCACCTACACAGAGGAGTTTCACAAGATGACATTGAAAGCCAAGATGCCTGAGAATGAAAAATAGAAGCTTGCAAGGTATCTTAATGGCCTCAAGTTCTCCATTCAAGATGAATTAACTCTCTTTAACCCGGAGACAGTCCGTAAGTGTTTTTAAATGGCATTGAGAATTGAGGATAAGCAGAGAAGAAAAGGGGATTTTGGCAGTAGCAGCAGAGGCAGAGGAAATCAGAACTTTAGGGCTAGGGGCAGATTTCAAAACAGAGATAATTTCTCTAGATTCCAAGGTGGCAGATCACAAGAAGGCAGCCAAGGGCAGGCTGATAAAAACAGTGCTGATAAGGGTCCGTTTAGGGGCAGAGGTAATGGTAGAGGAAGAAGTGGGGGCAGAGGTCCCAATGTGTTTACTGGAAGGTGTTTCTCTTGCAATCAGATTGGACATTAGTCCTTTAGGTGCCCGGAGAAGATTGGAAACACTGCTGCAAATCAGAAAGAAGATTACAACTCCTTCAAGAAGAGGACTATCAAAGCACTACAAGTTACCAAACAACCTCTTCCAAGTCTGTAGCACCTGAGAGTGGAGAATGCATCATGTTCAATAGGTCACTCATCATGCCAGCCACCAAGGAGCAGCCCCAAAGAAACAACTTGTTCTGAACCACTTGCAAGGTGAAAGGAAAAGTGTGCAAGGTAATAGTTGATTCAGGTTCTTCTGAAAATTTGGCTTCTAATGAAATGGTGACTAAGTTAGGATTGGAAAGAATGCCTCATCCTAACCCCTATAGAGTCTTTTGGCTAACCAAGGAACAACAAATTATGGTGAAAGAGCAATGTTGGGTTGAATTCAAGATAGGTGAATATCATGATAAGGTTCTTTGTGAGATAGTGGATATGGATGCATGCCACCTTCTTCTTGGAAGGCCTTGGCAACATGACACAAGTGCCCAACATGATGGTAAGAACAATGTAATTCATTTGTCCAAGAATGGTGAAAAGTTTACAATGACTCCTTTGATTGATGATTGCAAAGAGAAAGTCATTTGTAGTTCAGTTATGTTGGTAGGTGAAAAAGAGTTTTTGGCTAACCTCAAGGAAGAGAAAGTGCCATGTTTTGTAGTAGTCATCAAGCCCAAGGATGTGAATCCCAAGAAGGTCAAAGTGCAGCAACCTCTTAGGAGGATTGGACCAAAGGAAGTGGAAGAACTATTGGAGAGGTTTCAGGATGTGATAGCCGATGAAGGCAAGGATGCACTTCTACCAAAGAGGGAGATTAGTCATTGCATTGATCTCATCCCAGGATCCACCCTACCAAATCAAGCAGCCTACAAGTTGACTCTAGAGCAAAATGCTAAAGTGGCAAGACAAATCCAAGACTTGTTGGATAGAGGACTTATCAGGAGGAGTATTAGTCCATGTGCAGTACCTACAGTACTTGCACCCAAGAAGGAAGGAACATGGAGACTATGCACTAATTCCAGGGCCATCAACAAGATTACTATCAGGTATAGATTTCCAATGCCTAGAATAGAAGATTTAATGGATTGCTTGGGTAAGGCTAAGTATTTTACCAAGATAGATCTAAAAAGTGGTTATCACCAAATCAGGATAAGGGAAGGGGATGAGTGGAAAACCGTCTTCAAAACCAATGAAGGACTATTTGAATGGGTTGTCATGCCTTTTGGCTTGTCAAATGCACCAAGCACCTTCATGAGATTGATGAATGAAGTGCTAAAACCTTTCCTTAACAAGTTTATTGTTGTATATTTGGATGATATACTAATTTTTAGTGACAGCAAGGAAGACCACATAAGGCATATCCATCAAGTACTCAGGAGGCTTCAAGAGGAGAAGTTGAGAATCAATCTTGACAAATGTGTCTTCCTACAAGAAGAGTTGATATTTTTGGGGTTTGTCATCTCCAAGGGCAGCCTAAAAATGGATCCAAGTAAGGTTGCAGCCATTCTTAATTGGCCAACACCTACAACAGCCTTGGAGGTAAGGAGTTTCCATGGTTTATGCAGCTTTTATAGAAAGTTCATTAGAAGGTTTAGTGGCATTTGTGCTCCACTTGTTGACACCATAAAAGGGGGCAAGAAATGTGTGTTTTTATGGACAAATGAGGCCAACCAAGCCTTTGAACTGTTAAAGAAAAAAATATCAGAAAAACAGGTCCTTGTTCTTCCTGATTTTGACAAGGTCTTTGTGGTAGAATGTGATGCAAGTAAGAGGGCTGTTGGGGGAGTCTTAAGTCAAGATGGGAGGCCTGTAGCATTCTTTAGTGAGAAGTTAAATGAGGCAAAACAAAACTACTCCACCTATGATCTAGAGTTATATGCCATGGTTCAGTCATTGAGGAAATGGAGACACTACTTATTGCCAAAGGAATTTATAGTTTTTACTGACAACCATGCATTAAGCTTCTTGAACAGGTAGCAAAAGTTGAATCACAGACATGTCAAGTGGATGGAGTACATCCAAGCATACACCTTCTCCATAAAACACAAGAAAGGAGTGGCCAATAAGGTAGCCAATGCCTTAAGCAGGAGAAATCTTGTTGTGCAAACTATTCAGTTGGAAAGTATAGGTATTCATGCCATTAAAGACCAATATACAGTAGATGAAGACTTCAAAGAGCCATACCTATCTTGCAAGGCCATGACAGGAAGGTATAATACTGATTTTTCTGATTTTTTGTTGCAAGATGGATATCTTTTCAAGGGTAGCATGTTGTGTATCCCAAGAGGATCTATTAGAGAGAATATAATAAAGGAAAAGCATTGTGGCAGCATGTCAGGTCACTTTGGTATTGATAAGACCCTAGAATTGGTTAGGAGGTACTATTTTTGGCCAAAATTGCCAACCGATGTAAGGAAGTTTGTTGAAACTTGTCAAATTTGCCAAAGAGCAAAGGGGCATACATCCAATGCAGGTTTATACACTCCTCTACCTATTCCTTCAAAGTCTTGGGATTCCATAAGTATGGACTTTGTACTTGGTTTGCCTAGGACAAAGAATGGACATGACAGCATTTTTGTGGTTGTAGATAGGTTCTCAAAAATGGCTCACTTCATCCCATGTCGAACCACACATGATGCCTCACACATAGCAGGTCTTTTCTTCAAGGAAATAGTCAGGTTACATGGTTTACCTTTGTCCATAATCTCAGACAGAGACCCCAAGTTCATTGGACACTTCTGGAGGACACTGTGGAAGAGACTAGGTACAAATTTGTCCTTATCATCTGCCTATCACCCTCAGTCTGATGGACAAACAGAGGTGATTAATAGGTCACTTGGCAACCTCCTAAGATGCCTAACCAAGGAGCAGGGTGCTAGTTGGGATTCAATTTTGGCTCAGGCAGAGTTCTCATACAATGACACTGTCAATAGAAGCACCGGCCTGTCTCCTTTCCAAATTGTTTATGACACTCACCCAAGGGGTATTTTGGAACTAAGGGAGGTTAAAGGACTAGAAAACAACAGTGCCTTGGTTGAAGACTTCGTTCAAGTCATGAAAGATGTCCATGAACAAGTACAACAGAAATTGTTGTCCACTTCTCAGAAATATAAACAATTTGCTGACAGAAAAAGAAGGGATTTGCAGTTCAAGGAAGGTGATTTAGTAATGGTTCATCTAAAGAAGGAGAGGCTCCCTGCAGGTAAACACACTAAGCTACTCATGAAGAAGATTGGGCCTTGTGAAGTGCTCAAGAGATGTGGAGAAAATGCATATAAAATCAGACTTTTGGATGGCATTGCTTTGTCTCCAATTTTTAATGTTTCAGACCTTTATCCCTATAAAGGATCTGATCCTCAGACTGTTGTTGAAGAAGATCAAACTGATCACACACTCTAGGAACTCATTCCTTCCTCTCCAAATCAGATTGAGTGCATTTTGGACAAGAGGATTGCAAAACAAACTAGAAGGCACACCTATCATGACTATTTGGTGAAGTGGCTAAACAAACCTCAGGAGGATGCCACTTGGATGAGCAAGGAAGACATTGGGAAGGCAGGTTTCACATTTGACAGCATTCCAACTCAAGAGACTTGAGTTCTGTTTGACAGTGGGTGTATGGTGCAGGGCACCTAGGAGCACCTTGGTTCCTAAAGTCACTTTGTTTGCATTTTTTTGAAAGGTTGTGATTTTTGTTTAATGTGTTTTGTAATAAGGCTTTTCATAGCCATGTTGGAAGGTCTATTCTTGTGTGGTCAAGAGGTCTGGGGTAACTTTATAAACCTCATATCCTTCTTAGTCCACTTGGACCTAGTTGTGCCACTTAGGCCTAGAAGGTCTAATATTGGCTTTTTGAGTTTGTTTGAGTTGTCTTAGTGTTTTAGCATGGTCTAAGGAGTGTGATGGTGGTTTGATTCCATTTGACAAGCAAACCTAATCACCATCCTCTTGAAAATGCAAAAACTCCATAGTGTAACAAGTTGCCAATGTTGCCAATGACACATTGGCCAGTTCAAAACTTAGTTTGGGTGGTTGAATCTCCTTTGGGAAGTTAGAAACCAACTTGGATTGGTTGATATGGAGTAAATATTGCTCCAACACGGAGGAGAAAGTTTTTGTATGGAATTTGGGCACAAAAATCAAGAAAACTGACTATTTTTCACTATTTTTATTGCTGTGTACGGCTTGTATGGATTTTTAGGGGTGTAAATGTAGTTTTTATGAAATCTCTTGGAGTCAAGGTTCTAATGCAACTGGTTTGAGGTCCTGAAGTGGTCAGGATCAAAAGTTATAGATTTTTCTTTCAAAACAGGTCCAGAAACCCTGTTTTCTAGGGCAGCCATAGAAATCCGGCCCTAGAATGCATTCCCACTGTTGAAAATTCACAAAAACTGGTGAAATGCAGGCTAGAGGTATGTAATATAAGATTCCAAAAGATTTTTGTTTGAAAATGTAGTCTTCTATTTTTAATTTGATGCCCTAGGTCAAGTATTCCTATGTATTTGGCCAGAATTGTACAATTTATTGATGTAGATGACAAAATCTGATAGGTGGGCAAATGAAAGTTGGTTTGTGAGTTGTTTGTAGGTCATAGAAGAGATCCAAGTTCCTGCCCCAGGTTTATGACCCCAATTTTGAGCACTTGCTTTGTAACCTAGCCTAAATTGATCAATTAGGCCTAGAAGACCAAATGAGTGTTCTGGATTGCTGGAGTAGAGTTGGAACAGGAGACTTGGGATTTTGATAGGGTTCCATAGAGTGTATCTAAAACCATCATTTGTTTTCCTAGACCTTTGGGATTTTGTCAAGTTTTGTTGAGAAAACCTAGTTTGGAGGGCTAGTAGCCTTACTAGTCAAGGTATAGGTTGAAGAGTTTTGGGAAGTTGGAGATCAAACCAACTGCATAGAAAGTGTTTGTTGATCTGTCTTAAGGTGTTGGAGAAGCCTTAGGGGTTGGACAATAGTCTGGACATCAAATCCTTCATATGCCTTGTATGTGCCTTTGGTTGGTTGGTTGATTGAAGGCTAGTCGAAGTGGGTGAGTGGGCAAAGGACAATAGAGTAAACCTTTGTGTGTTGCTTCCCTTGTGCCACTCTGCATCAACTTTCACTAAGGTAAATTTTACCATTTGTAATCATTATGCATTTAGATAATGTTATGTATCTATTTTGTTCAAATAACCTTGAACTCTATTTTTAGATCTTAAATATGGAGACTCCTCATCTTTGTTAGTTAGTGGAGGTGGGCATTGCTGCAGTTGTTTTATCTGCAAATCCTTTGATAGAGGTATGAGCCAGTAACATGTAAATGTCATTTTGTATTTCTTGTTTTATCTCATGTCATTTAATGTACATAAATGATATTCATGTTTACTGAATTTTGCTTCTTCATGCTTCTCACAGGAGGTCACAACTCCAATCCATCTAGCAATGGATGAAGAGAGACAAAAAATGATTGAGAGGGATCACCAGCTAGTGGTAAGTGACTGATTACATATGTCATGTTATATATTTCATGTTTTCTATATTAATGTGGATATTGTTTGATTGTATTAGTAGGTGGAGCTTCAAAAATCTTTGTCGAGGAGGTCTAGTCAATGGGAGAGAGGATGAGCCATTGATTGACTCTCCATCTTCACGGTCGAGAAAGGGTCATCGATTATTTGATAATAGTTCATAGGAAATTTGATTTTGGGACATTTTTTTGTATGCCTAGATGGCTTTGTATACATACTTTTGTATTTTACCAATGTATATCTTTGTATATGCCTGTATGGATTTGTTTGTACATGCCTATATGGCTTTATATATACACTCTATGTTATTTTCATGACATTATGTATATGACATTTTACATTAAATATAATATGATGATCAATTATGGTTACAAGATAGATATTGTATCATGCTAAAAAGTTTCGATATTGTGTACGTGTTCTTTAATGTTTCCATGAAATGATATTATGTTCAATTATAGTTTAATATATGTGTCAAGTATGGTTTGATTAATTCAAGTATTTTGATAGCATCCTTGCAAAATACATTTTGTGCATATCTTGGAATCATTGCATTCCATGAGACTGCATTTCTTTAAGGCATCATGCCAAATAGTTCACACACCTTGTCTATGCTTCCACACTTTTGTATACATGTCTACAAGGGAAGATACAAATACAACATGTGACAAAATTCCCATATCCTTTATGCTTTGATGGTTGTCCACACCCTGTTCCAAAGATTCCATTTTGGCATAGGCAAGGACGATGTTGGATAAGGTTGTGGAATTTGTCTTGACACCCACCAATTGTATTTTCTTGAAAGTTTCTTTAAAGCCTTATCAAAAAATACATTTTGTGCATATCTTGCAATCATTGCATTCCATGAGACAACATTTCTTTGAAGCATCATGTCAAATAGTTCACATGCCTTGTCTATGCTTCCACACTTTGCATACATGTCTACAAGGGTAGCTGCAAATACAACATTTCACAAAATTCATATATCCTTTATGCTTTGGTAGTTGTCCATACCCTGTTCTAGTGATCCTAATTTGGTACATGTAGAGAAGATGCTTACAGAGGTTATGGAATTTGGTTTTACACATGCTAAGTGTATTTTCTTGAAAGTTTATAAATCCTTTTCAAAAAATCCATTTTGTGCATATCTTGCAATCATTGCATTCCATGAGACTATGCATTTCTTTGAGGCATCATGTCAAATAGTTCACACACCTTGTTTATTCTTCCACACTTTGCATACATGTCTACAAGGGCAGCTACAAATACAACATGTGATAAAATTCTTATATCCTTTATGCTTTGATGGTTGTCCACACCCTATTCCGAAGATCCCATTTTGGTATAGGCAAGGAGGATGTTGGATAAGGTTGTGGAATTTGGTTTTACATGTGCCAATTGCATTTGCTTGAAAGTTTCTTTTGAACATTTACTTGAAAGTTTCTAAAGCCTTTTTGAAAAAATCCATTTTATGCATATCTTGCAATGCATTCCATGAGACATCATGTCTTTGAGGCATCACGTCAAATAGTTTATGTGCCCTTTCTATGCTTCCACACTTTACATGCATGTCTCCTAGGGAAGTTGCAACTACAACATATGTCAAAATTCCCATATCCTTTATGCTTTGATGGATCTCCATACCTTGTTCTAAAGATCCTGTTTGGGCATAGACAAAGAGGATGTTGGCTAAGGTTGTGGAATTTGGATTTACACCCACCAATTGCATTTTCTTGAAAGTTTCTAAAGTTTTATCAAAAAATCCATTTTTTGCATATCTTGCAATCATTGCATTCCACGAGACAACATTTCTTTGAGGCATCATGTCAAATAGTTCACTTGCCTTGTCTATGCTTCATCACTTTGCATACATGTCACATAGGGTAGTTGCAACTACAACATCTAATGAAATCCCTACATCCTTTATGATTTTAAGGATGACCATACCCTATTCCGAAGATCCCATATGGGCATAGACAAGGAGGATGCTATCTAAGGTTGTGGAATTTGGATTTACACCCAACAATTGTATTTTCTTGAAAGTTTCTAAAGCCTTTTTTAAAAAATCTATTTTTTGCATATCTTACAATATTGCATTCCATGAGACAACATTTCTTTGAGGCATCATGTCAAATAGTTCATGTGCCTTGTCTATGCTTCCACACTTTGCATACATGTCTCCTGGGGCAGTTGCAACTACAACATCTACCAAAATTCCTTTATCCTTTATTCTTTCATGGTTGTCCATACCCTATTTGAAATACCCTAATTTGGCACAGGTAGGGAGGATGCTTGCAAAGGCTATGGAATTTAGTTTTACACATTCCAATTGCATTTTCTTGAAAGTTTCTAAAGCCTTTTCAAAAAATCCATTTTGTGCATATTGTGCAATCATTGCATTCCATGAGATGGCATCTCTTTGAGGTGGCATTCTAGAGTGTTCACATGCCATGCCTATGCTTCCACACTTTGCATACATGTCTACAAGGGTAGCTGCAAATACTATTGAAAAACAAAATACAATTGAGAGGGGGGGTGAATCAGTTGTAACCAATACTTCAAAATCATTAACACTGCAACCACTTAATCACTGTTATTGTACTTAAACATGAAAACATGAAATTAGAAACTTAAACACATTCACACATGAGACACCATATTTTTACATGGAAAACCCAATAAGGGAAAAACCATGGTGAGTGTTAGCTCACAATACAATATGTAATAACAATACCAAAAATCAAAGGCTCATTGCCTTAGGGCTCACTGCCAATGGGGTGGCTCACTGCCAGTGGGTGGTTCTCTGCCAAAATTGGTGAACTAAGATAGTAGCATCTACATTATGCCAAGGTTCAGTTCCATTGAAGCACAATAGGTATCCTCTGCTCTACTCTTCCTTTTTACTTCGCAATTATCTTATCATTTTCACATCATACACTAATACACAACTTCATTACATGTTTTTATACAATTCATCAACCTTGGAAGTTGCATCAAGGTTGGCATTAAAATAATCAACCATTGGAACAATATCCAAGGTCAGAAAACATACATACATCAAGAGAGTTCTGGACCTAAACATGATTGAGAGAGAAAAGAATGAATGCGGATCATGCCAAGCCTTAGCTGGGACTTGTTGTGTGGTTACACAACACACCCCATTTTGCCTTAGCAAAATAGGGACCCAACTCTTTTGCTTCTGCTTGTTTGTTTTCTTGCTTTGGCAAAAGTCAATTAAGTATATCACCCTTGCACATGCATGTGATTCAAAAGAGAAGGTTAATTGTCAAAGACAAAATTTGTCATCATAAACCTCAGTCTGAAAGAGTGCAAAATTCTAAACAGGTTTGCCTTTTGGATCACCCTGATATTCATCAAGGGTAAAACATTATGCTAAGTCAAAGTTTGGTCAAACTAGATATTTCCATACGGTCATATTTCCAAACATCAATCATATTCATTAGATGACCCCGACATAGGAAGATCACCCGATATCCACATGTTCTTCGATACGTGAATGTCAAAGTTTATTGCAAAGGGATGTATTCCCGTCAAACCTTCATGCATATTTCAGAGGGTCATACTTCTAAATATTTGTCATGTTTCAAAATATTACCCTTCACAAAATATGACCATGATGTCATCTTGTTCTGACTTATAAAAGAGCTCAACATGATGATGACATCATCAGTATGTCTGATACCCACGAGGGTCATATTTCCAAATATCTGTCATATTTCTTAATATGACGATGACATCGTCCTAACCCAATACAAAGAAGACATGATATGATGATGATGTCATCATGACCTGAACCTGAGAGGGTCACATTTCAAAATGTCCCTGATCTTAACAAATTTGATGATGACATCATTCTCTTGAACAATTTCAAAGACTTATAAAATGCTGACATCATCCCAACATTCTCAAATAAGGTGATATTTTGTAGTGTTAAAAGACTCGGATATTTCCTGATATCCCTCATATTTCCTTTGATGACCCAAGATGCCTAGTTTCTCAGCGACTAATCCAATGATACCATGTGGCACTTCCTCGGATCATATTGATATAGTGTTTTATCATAGTTATTTACAAATGTATAATGTCCCAATCTCAGTCATTAGTCAATGGTTGACCATCCTAAAGGGTGATATCACCCTCATGTCCCTAATATCAATCATATTTTCAAATATCCCTGATCTTCTTAGAGAACACCCTCTACATTAAATGCAAGCCCAACGGTAGGTGGATCCTTCAAAATTTCAAATACCTGCCCGCCACTTGTCAACATCCATAGAATTCATGTGTTGATCGAAAGACTTAAACAAAAAGACACTAAGCATGCCCTAATTTGTCATATCAGTCGGTTAAAAGTAAATTTTTGGGTTCATTTTACATTTACCATACGTTTAAACAAGATTTACAAAGCTCAAGGTGATCAAAGCACCATTGTGACCTGACAAATGGAGCAGACCCACATTTAAACGGAACAGAGGATGGTAAATACAATGCAATCGCACTCACACCGTTATCACTCATACAATAAAAAGGGGAAAGCAATTATCAGGTATGTAATTGTGAAACCCCCCTTTTTATCATTTATGGTGAATCATGAGGTAAAAACAATTTTTACAGGCTTAATTAACATTATGATTGCATGAGATAGAGTAGAATAATAGAATTGTTACCATGGAATACATGTGATCCCTAAGCCTTGCTGCATATGATATGTTAGGGTAAGACATGCATGTTTAAATTGTAGGATCTAATGGCAATCAGAAAGAATAGATCCAAAATAGAGTTTTTGAAACCCATGTTCGTACAGCCAGAAGGGGTAACATTTAGATATGGGGTGATCAATGATACACATCAAGGAAATACCGATCTTGACGATTGGACCAAAAGACTAGATAAAGGAAATGGAAACCCTTTGCTTCAGAGCATATACACCTCAGGGATGTGGAATGCTAGTGGATTTCCCTATGCCATGGAGGCTACTGAGCTAGTGATAGAGTGCACAAGAAATTACAATCTAGAAACTAGAAAAGTGGAAAAGCATGGTAGAGTGTATGCGGATTTCTTAGTTGCAGGCATCACCTCTTCCTTTAATCTACCTATGGGATCTAATGTGGTTCGATTGAGCCTGAGCAGATTGGAAAAAGAATATAAGAACAACTAGAAAGAAGTCAGGAGGGTTATGTATCAATGGAGGTCTAAGAGTAGTACCTACAAGGCTTTTGCTAAATTGTCATTATACCTCTTTAAATTTGATTTTGCTCCAGAGTACCAGTACATGATGGTCATGCTCAATAGAATGACAGGGAGACCAAATGTTGGAGCATTTGAAAACTAGATGTATGGTATTATCTGGATGGTAGAGTATTCAGATGAAAAACCCCTCTAGGCCAAAATCATAAGTCATAGCCTTGATGAGGGCATGGAGAGACTAGGAGGGAAGACAAACATGTTTCATATGACTTCTTATGTGGTGTATGCTTGTTCCTTTAGAGGAACCTTCAATGGATTACAAATAGTAGGCAGGGTTGGAAATAACCCTGGGGATGTGAACATCTTGGAACATTACCCACAGTTGAAGAGAAGGGAATCTCTCCAAAATTATAAGGTAGTGAATGACTCCTTCTCCATGCATCTTGTCAAGACCATGGAAGAAGATAGAACAAAAAGATTAAGTGTAGAAGCACAAGCTGTTATATACAAGCATGGGGCTTGGTTCATCCAATTCCCTACATTTTCATACATGAGGATAGAAGGCTTTGAGGGGCAACCTCTCATGTTGCCTAGATATCCAATCGATCAGGTCATTTTGATGGAATTTGCTAGACAAATATTGCCTTCAATAGAGGCTCACATTGAGAGAGGAAAGATTCTACCTGTATTGTTTCTGAAGATGATTGGCTAGTATATTTGTCCATACAGACAAAGTGTTAAGGACGTAATCTAAGGATTGAACTTGATGTGCTTGCAGCTATTTTCACTGGCTAGATCATATAACCCATATGATAGAATGTATGCTTTACTTGGGAATCCCATACATCAAAAGAACCTCAAAGATTACTGGGCTGATTGTGATGATGAAGCAGAAGTCAGAAGGAGAAATTATCAAAGGCTCACTCTGAATCAGATACACACTTTTGATTGCATATCAGTTCTAGCTCAGTTGCACAAGGATGATGGTAAGATCATGTCCAATGAATATGAGGACAAGAAGGTATATAATGAAACCATATCAGCCCCTGACTTGAGCCAACCTAAGGTGACTTCATTAGATCAAATAATGCTAAAGGTCATTCAATTGACCTAAGGTTGGGTGGATGCTGAAGTCAACAAACTGAAGAAGAGGGGTGTAGCCCTTCCTATAGATAATAAAAGAAAGAGACAAGAATTGTCTGAGGAAGAATATGATGATTTTCTCATAAAGAAGAGGTAGTCAAATGGAGAAAGACAAACAGCTGAAGAAGAAAAGAAGCAGGGTAAAAATAAGAAAGAGACCCAAGCAACTGGAGAATTGACCATTAGGCAACCCCAACCAAAGGGAGATGCAGCCTCTACATCAGCTATAGCATCACCCTATACCCCTACTAAACAAAAGAAAACTATTGTCAAGCCTGCTCCTATTACTATAGAGGAGGATGAAGAGCCCTTAGATGATGACTTGTTGATCAAAAGGAAAAAGAAGAAGGTGCAGTAGACACCACCCCAAAAGAAACAAAAGACTGCAATGAGAGGGACTGTGGATATTAGTCCTATTCTAGTAAGGGGTGCAGGTGGTCAAGGTATTCTAAAGAACCTGCAACATGAAGTTCCTATCCCAGATATTATTCAATTTAAGACTGAAAAGGTAGAGGAACAAAGAGAAGAAATGCATAGGCCAAGGAAAGAGTCACCTTTTCTACTTGATGATATAGTGGATTTGTCTGATGATGATGTGGTTAGGGATGTTTCTACTAAAAGGATGGAGACTCTAGTGGCAAACACAAAGATGACTCCTCATGGCACACCCCAAGTTCAAAAGGAAACCCATCGGGAGGAGGTGGAAATAGAAGAAATTGAAGAGGATAGCCTTGATCTGATAGCTGAATAGATAGGTTTAAGGAATCTAGTTGATCAAGTCACCAGCTCGAATGCAATAGACTTAACTTACCAAGGTGATAAGGATTAGGATAGAGATAAAAATGCACCTCAGGAACTAGAAAAAGTAGAAATCAATGTACAGAAGGAGGGTGATCAGGAGATGCCTGATAAAAGTGATACTCAAGATAAGGTGATGCTTGATAAAGATAAAGATTGGGGTAATATAGAAGCACCTGCTAAGAATGATAATCAGGATAATGACCAAAACCAGTGCTTGAAAGAGAGGCAAATGAGAAGAAAGTGGGTAAAGCTCCAGACCTTGGGGAGACAAACACATCTAAAGGTGAAGAACAAAGTCTTCAAATAGGTAGTGATCAGCAAAAAGTAATAGAAAGTGTGACCATGAATGATCAGGGTGATCTCTTGGATTAAACAAATCAAATTGTACAATCTTCCCATGAAGACCAAGTACCACAAGATATACAATATCAAAATGTTCAGAATCCTCATGAGGATAAATTGCAACAAGGTGTACATGACCAGAATGTACATGCATCACAAGAAGCTCCCACTCAATAGGAGATCCCTCATGAGGAGGTCTAGGAAAATGAACAAAGGAAAGAGACCTTTCCTCCAAGGGTAGAGCAGAATATAGAGTCTTAGGATGCTCACACTGAGTAGACTAACTAGCAAGGACCCAAGGGTGATGTACCATATTGGTTGCAACAAGAGATAAGTCTGCAATAGATTAATGAAGTTCTTGAATTTGATGTATCTATATTGTTTTCAACAGACATGATGAAGCCTAAGAGAAAGGCAAGACCTACATTTGCAATAAGGAGAGATCCTACTACAGGTAGGAGGACAAATCAGGTAGCACTGCCAATGGCATATAAGGAAATGGGGAAAATAAGCCTAGATGAATTCTAGATAACCAATGTTGATCTAGGTTATTCTACGAAGGAGCAAGAGGGCCAAGAGGCCAAGGATATCATTGAATCCTTAACAAAGAGTGTAAAGAAGGAAAAGGATAAGAACAGAGTGCATAAAGAGCACATTGCTCAATTGCATGCATTCATAAAGGGTTACTTGACCCTAGTCATATACCAGCTAACACATCCACCCCATTGACCATCATGTCTCAAGATGAGATAACAAGGTTAGACATCATGAAGCATAAGGCCCATATGATGGATAATTGGTTTATTCTTTTTATTGTTGAAGTTGAGAAAGTGATAAAAGTCTCCCTCTCAAATTGGAATTTGTTCGGTACATTAAAAGAGCAAAGTAGATAAATTACAAAATGAGGTTGGAAGAAGATCCTTCAAATTAGAGAAGCATTTGGATGCTCTAGCTAAGATGAGGCACATAGACATGAAAGTGATCATAGTTAATAAGGTAGATAACAATACTACACAATTGTTGAACATATGGTATGAGGATACCAAATTTGAGAGTTATATCCTAAAGAAATGCAATATCAAACTTTGGTATATCAGTGTTAAGTTGTACCACCTTATGGCAGATGAGATAAATATCTTGGAGGCTCTGGAAGGCAATGTGGAAGGAAAGATAGAGAATCAAGATACTGATTTTGTAGTCTAAGATTTCCACAATAATTTCAAGAAGGCAACATATGACCCTCTTCATCATTTGACATAGGATGTAATCAATAAGGATATGAGGATGAAGGCAAAGGTGGAGGCATATAATGAGATGCTAAATAGTAGAAAGAGAAAGTGGACTGCTCTACAAATATCATTCCATTCCCAAAGACATGCTGTATCAAAAGCTTGAATTTAGGATGGATCAGGAGAGGTTGAGAGAATAGTACAAGTATATGAATCCATTAGGGGGATAATCAAAATACATATAAGAAGTGATCCTCATGATGACGATAATGAAGAAGATGAAGATGAAGATGAAGATGAAGATGAAGAATATGCAAATGAAGAAGAAAATGAGGAAGATGAAGAAGAGGAAAATGAAGAGTGAGTAAAGATGCATGATGAAAAAGTCATATGCATAACAAGACAAAAGGTATTTGAGTTCTACCAGATGGTTGCTAGCTGGCAACCTGTGCCACATTGACATATGTTGACCCAGTAAAAGGAGATATGAACTGTTGATTTAGATAGACAAATATTGATCGTTGGATCATTGTAACTTCCTCCTCTCTTTGTCCTATAAAAGGAGATGGAGTGCACATTGTATCATTATTAGAGACTTAATTGAGATAGGATTGTTGAATGTCATGATACTTTCTCAAGATAGATTGTAAATGTGCATGCTTTTGAATACTAATGAAATAGAGATCAGATTACATATCATCATAAATTGAGTAACCTTGTGAATGTCATCTGGATATTTCACTGTGATGTGCTGTGTCCCTTGGAGTGCATGTCAATTTGTGGATATTGTTTTCATTCTTTACCATAGAAGATTAGCATCATCTATGTGAAGTTGTGGAATGGCCTAGCAACACATGGTTTGATTTCATCTCTATTTTGTGAAATATTAAATGTTGCATATGGATTGACTGTCAAAGACTCATTTAAATTCAGTAAATTTAGAATGTTTGAGTTTATTTTCTTAAATTTCATTACAGTCATCTCCATAATTATAAATATATAGACAATCATAAGAAAAATACATAAATATGCTGATAGTCTGAAGGAAACTGAACATCAATAGCATATTTGAACTAATCTGCATGCATAATTGAAGATATCATGCAAATGCATATAAATGACAGTAGTAATCATGCAAATATCAGCTTATAGGCACGTTATTTGAACAAATTCATAGTGCAGAAGTGAAAATAATCAATTATAGTAGATGATCTAAAGAATTGATCAAACTTATCAAAGATCATCCTCATCTGTAGAATCTAGAAGGATTAACCTTTATTTGTGAAGAAATTTATAGGAAGCAGGTGTAGAATCAAATGTATAGACATCAGTTCATGTTAATAGAACAAAGTAAGGCCCCTTGAATGGAAAACAACATATCACATCAACCTCTAAGTAACGTCAGATGATCATGACCTGATCAACAGAGACTTGGAGTCATCAATTCATTCCAAATTGATCATACTTTTCAAGATAGTAAAGGTTTGTTGTGTAAACTTTTATGCATGTTGTTATGACTAATAATCGTCATCAACATAAATTGGCACTAGAAGGAGGGCCCTCTCTTCTCTATTAAGTAAATGGTCACATATGCATAATTCCTACATCTGTACAAGGTAATCTTCTCAAAGTTCACCATAATTGCTCATGCTTTGAACGTTTATGCAAAGATTTGCTTGTTTTGTGTTGTTTCAAGTCTGTTTATCATAAATATCTTAGAATTGAGCATAAATACTCTAGGCTTTGTAGTCAAATCTTTGAAATCTTTGAAGGTCAAGTTATTGTTCAAGTTGCACTGCAAATTTCTTGTAGTGACTCACTTGTATAACTAAATATCCTAATATCCATGCTTAGAGATTCAATCTTTGCTCAGCTTTGTATGTTTGATGCAAATATTGCATAAATATCCAGTTACCACTGAGTTTTGACCATAAATATCATCTTTGGATGGTCATTCTTTCTAATTTCTGTAAAGGTCTAGTTAAATATCTATATCTTGTCATAAGTTGTTAGAATCCTAGCTCATAGACCTAATACCAGGTCCAGATCTAGTGGACTCTTTGAGGAATTGTCCATTCATGGACTTAGGCCCCGAACCATAGATATTCATCACACTCCTGACTTAGGTACATTAGCATCTTCATTAAGACATACTGTAACACCTCCAGTATCCCCTGTTATACTTCAAACACCTCTAGGATCACCAATAATACCTCAAGTGCATTAGGTACTAGTCACAATGTCTTTCTTTACTAATAATTCACCCTTGACATTCACTACATATCATCCTTTACCTAAGAATCCTGATAAGACTTTCCCTAAATATCATCCATATTAGGATGTAGAGGATCACATCCAAACATTTAAGGAAGCATGCTTTAGAGCAAGGATTGAGCATTAGGATGTGGTATGTAAATTATTTCCATACTCCTTGGGAGAGGAAGCATACAATTGGTATATTAGCCTTGCTCAAGCATTAATCGATTCATGGGATGCATTAGAGAAATCCTTTAAAGATAGGTTCAAAGTGCCTATAGATCCTTCCATGAATTATCACCTCTTTGACACAATCAAAAGATTTGAAGGAGAACCTATTTCAAACTTCAATGCTAAATTCCAAAAGATGTATTCTAAGCTAGTAGCTCCATATAATGTAGCTGATGAGGCAGCCATAAGTATATATACTACTCATCCTTAGATCCCCTAACCTCTATGTTCATAAGAACTCATCCTCAAGTCACAACTCTGACACAAGCGTTTGAGGAAGCAATAAAAGTTAATCAGCAACTAATTCCTGCTACAACACCTAACATAACATATCCTGCATACCCTACATATCTTGCATATCCTGCTCAACAACAGACCAATGGAGTCATGATGCCTCTTGTAATAATGCCCAGTCCATTACAAGTAACTCCCCTTAGTACCATGCCCCCTCCAAATGGAAATGGTCAGATAGTACAATATCCAGGACATGCTCAAACATCTCAGGATGTAGGACAGAACAACAATAATGGTTATTCTTTCTTTAAATCTCAATCAGAAAATGTAGTAGCTAAAGTTTAGGAGGAAAAAGAAGACATCAAAGAGATATCTGCACAACTGAGGAAATTGACCATAAAGATTACACACCTAAGAGTTCAAAATTTCTATTCTCAGTCAAACCAAAATAGAGGATACAACAATGATAGATCAGGATATCTTGACATAGGATATAATAATGATAGGAACTATAACAGTAACAATGGCAATAACAACAATGCACCTAGATAGCTTAGAGTATGGAATACTAGGCCATTGCCGTCACCCTTAGATAATTAGCCTCCTAGTGAACCAAAATAGACTACTAGGGTCAATTTGGCAGAGGTAGCTCTTACAAACTGGTGTAGAATACACAACACCAATGCACATGCTGAGCTAGATTGTCCTCAATTCAAAATAGTAGCCACTGTCTTTCAGGCTGAAGTGTCTAATACCACAAGTGACCCTCCTTTTATTGAAGGAAATGAGATTGTTCCCTATGGATATGACTCTGCTCTTGTACTTGAGAGTTATGTAAATCAGCCTCATCACCAAACAACCTCAACTAATGAGAATTACACATTAACATGTGAGGAGTCAGCCTTGGCATTTGAAACAAACTATGTGTTTTCTTTCGAAGATGAAAGTGAACCATCAATGAAACATGAAGAAGTTCATGCTTATTAGTAGCAATATCAGGGTAGACATAATTATAACCTCAAAAGCAATCCTAATAGACCCCCTGGTCCTTTGATCATATCTTTGCCTCCTAATAACTTCAATACCCCCTGATCCAAAAGCTATTAATAATCCTCATCCTCCCAAGGTAATGCTTAGTATTTTGCACCTCAAAATACAGTGCTAAAGGCTAGTAATCAATCTCCTAAGTCTGACAAGTTAGTCACATACTTAGCAGAGGAGATGAAAAGAGTCAAAATCAAGCTATCATTGTCAAAATTGCTCAAGACTCCAACCATTAAGAAGGCATTCATGAGGTCTTTAGATGAGCCTATACCAAAAGAAGAAAGTCATGCTCATAATCCTAGTTAGGGTTTGAACAAAGATCATGTAGCCAAAGAGAGCAGTGCAAAACATAAGGCACTTGCTACTATTCAAGCTGTCGACACTTCAAATATGACCCTTTACAAGGATAAAGTTGAATCACCTCCATTCCTTCTTACCTTAAGGATGTTAGGTAAGAATTTACATAATTGCCTAGTGGATTCAGGTGCATCTACAAATGTGATGCCACTGTCTATCTCTAATGCTTTAGGGTTACATCCAGCTAAATCACTTAAGAAGGTGACACAATTAGATAAGACTAAAGTAAGTGTAGTGGGAGAGTTAACACATATCCACATGCAATTAGCATCAGATCCAAGGATTCAATATTACATTGACATCCAAGTGGTGGATATCCATGACACATATGGAATGCTGCTTAGTAGGGATTGGTCAAAGACAATGGTTACATGTCTATGGATTTTAGCCACATGTGGTTACCTTGGAAGGGGATTCCTAATCAAATTAGAATAGAGGATGAACCTCAAATGAAACACATGATCATTGAGTATAACAAGACAAATGAGATATTGTAAGTAGATGTTGAACCAGGGGTTTACGCCATCAGATCTCAAACAATTAGAATAGAAGAAATTCTCATGTATAATACACATATCCATGAAGATGCTCATCAAGATAATAGGGTGATCATAGAATCTGATTATAGTTTAGATAATAATTGATCATTTTAAAGACTTTGAATTGCACTTATTTAGAGAAGTGCAACATTGCCAAACATTGAACATATCCAATGAGGACATTTTGATTGAAGGTTGGTGTAGGTTACATGATGAAGCACATTCAGAGAAAACTTGTGATGCTTGCTTAGATATGATGGAGCTAGAATGAACATGTAGCAAGAGGGAGTCATCTCCAATTGAGGTAAGTGATATAGATAGTTATGATGATGCTGATTCTTATTTGTCATCTGCAGGTATAGAAGAAGATACATATTAGGATGAAAGTCACACTCATAAGTCAGAAGAGATCTTGATGTATGTTGAGAATACTTCCTAAGAAGAAAATGACATTACCCCAGGAACTAATTGTCTGATTGAGTCAGATTATGAAGTATTTGACGAAGATAAAGGGAGTAATTTAACAAAGTTTGAAGAGTTTTTAGGAAAACAAATTTAGATGCTCATGTTGCAAGAAATTCCTCCACATCATTCTTTAATTGATGGATGGTGTAGACTACATGAAGCACCACATTTAGAGACCACATGCTCATTATGTTTACATATGTTGAATAAGTAGGAGATGCTTTATTCAAAGAATCAGTTATCCAATAGTAGAGACATTCTTGAAGACAAAAAGAAAGAGATTAAAATGCAAATAGACACTGATAGTGATGATGCCACAGATGTTAAAAGAGGAAGGGTATCAAGTTCAAATCACCCACCAAAAATGATAAGGAATGAATCACAAAAGTTTAAGTGGATATCAGGCGGTGCAACTGCCAAAGCTAAAAAGAAAAGGGAAGGTCCAGATAAGCCCTTGAGAGAAGATAAACCATGGATCCTCAAGTTTGATGGATCAAAATCAAAACAAGGGGCTGGGGTAGGTATAGATCTCATTAACCCAACAGGAAAGTCCTACCTAGCGGCATATAGGTTGCAATTCCCATGCACCAATAATGTGACTGAGTATGAAGCGTTAATTCATGGGTTATTATTTTCTCTAAAGAAAAGAGTAAAGATTCTGCATGTCTATGGAGACTCAGAATTAGTGGTAAGACAAGTGAGAAGTATATACTCTTGCAACTATAAGAAATTGTCCAACTATAGACATAGGGTATGGGACTTAATAGAAGAATTTGATGCATTCAACATCACCCACGTGCCTAGAGAACAGAATCATAGGGCAAAAGCCTTGGCACAGGTTGCTAGCACTTTGGAACCATTATCCATTTCTGGTGTGAAGAGATTCTCAGTTGAGCTTGTATCAGTACCTTCCATACCAGATAATGCCACCAATCTTTAATTATTTGATGATGATCAATAGGACTCATTTGTAATCTTCCACACAACAACACGTTTTACAAACTTCTAAGCACAACTACAAGTAGTGAAAACAACCAAGTCGGCCAAGAATGGAGTTAACACTAAGACTTTTAGGAACACACTTCATGCACAATTCAGATTTTACTTTGCAGACCAATCAAAAGGTAGGAACATGATCTAGAGACTCCCACAAGCATGTTACAATCACCAAGAACATCCACACAACCTCTAAACACTTTATCCATAAGATTCTTCAAACTGAATCATATGAACATTACTGTCGGCTACTATCATAAAGGAAAGATCACTTGTGGAGTATCAAATCATGAACCATTAGAACTGAAGGCACATAACATCATCACAAACTTAATTTCAGAACCGTAGACTATGAAACTTAAATGCAGAGCAGAATACATTCTCCCTGTCATCATTAAATACACAAAAAAATAGTTTTTACTCTGGTGAACAAAACTCACTCAAATCTCCACACCAGAGGCTTAAACTTGAAACATAGTGTCTATAGACATCCTTAACATTACTTGCAATCTGTAGGAAAAGATATTCGATCTACAGGATATATGGAGCAAAACACTGTACTGCTTTGGTAGATAAAGCAAGTCTACACTTTGTACTAATTCCTCAAATGCTTGTTTAGACTTAGTCAAATGAATTTCTTAGGTATTGACATCAATGAAAACACTTACTGCTCATACTTGCAACAATATCCCCCTTTGTCATTGATGGCAACACATGATGTGAAAAACCATCAAGACATATAATATTGCTTTAATTCTTTTCTCCCCCTCACTTGATGCTTTCTCTGTCTGTAACTTTCTTCTTAGGTTTTTCACATGAACTTCTCCCCCCTTTGACATCAATGGAAAGGGGTGCCAGACCTTTTCTTTCTTTTTGTTGCACAACTCCTCCTATCATCAACACTGCAACACTTACTTCTCTTGGTCAAAAACTTCCACCTACTTCGACTGAGGAGTAGCATTCAAAACATCAATCTAGATGAAAGATGAAACATTGAATACCACCTAGACTGATGCATTCCTTATGCATATTTAGTTTAGAGGAGGGGTAATAACCCCTAACTTCTCCCTAAGATACTTAAAAGTATTGTTAGGCAGAGGCTTAGTGAAAATATCTACAATCTGATCCTTTGTAGACACATACTCCATCTTTACTACATTCTCTGTTACCTTTTCTCTTAGAAAGTGATACCTTATTGATATGTGCTTTGTCCTTGAGTGCATCACCAAATTCTTTGAAATGTTTATAGCACATGTATTGTCACAAAAGATTAAAATTGGTTCTCCATACACAACTCTTATGTCCTTCAATGTTTGCTTCATCCAAAGCACTTGAGTGTAAAAACATGTTGCAACAATATATTCTTCTTCTGTAGTAGACAAAGAAACTAATTCTTGCTTTTTACTCAGCCATGAAACCAATATGTTACCCAAAAGGAAAGCACCTCCACTTGTACTTTTTCAGTCATCAGCATCTCTTGCCCAATCTGCATCTATATAAGCACTGAGAGTGAAATTAGTATCTTTGGGATACCACAATCCATAATCTAAAGTGCCTTTTAAATACATCACGATCCTTTTGACTACCATTACATGTGAGCCTTTGGGATCTTCTTGAAATCTTGCCACAAGATAGATTGCATGCATTATGTCTGGTCTGGTATGGGTCAGATAAAGTAGTCCTCCAATCATAGACCTGTACTTTTTTAGATCAATTTTAGGTGATTCATCATTCTTTCTCAGCTTGTAGCTAGTTATTATAGGAATACATACTGGCCTAGAATCCTCCATTCCAAACTTCTACAACAATTATTTCACATACTTGGACTAAGAAATGAAAATTCCTTTTTATGATTAAGTAATTTGCAGTCCTAAAAAAAAATTCATTTCACCAAACATAGACATCAAACTCTTTTTGCATTTCCTCTACAATTTTTTTACACATACCTTCATTTACTCCAAAGATAATATCATCAACAAACACTACAATAATTAGAATTTGATCATCATTAATTTTGAAATAGAGATTGTTGTCTGTAGTGCCTTTATTGAACCCTAATTGCATCAAATACTTGTCCAACCTTGCATACCAAGCTCTAGGAGCTTGCTTGAGTCCATACATGGCTTTCTTCAATCTGCATACCATGTCACCTTTGTTTGATGACTGAAATCCTTCTGATTGCTCAATATAGACCTCTTCTTCCAATTTTCCATTCAAGAATGTAGACTTTACATCCATCTAATACACCTTAAAATCTTTGTGAGCTACAAATGCCAAAAACATTCTTATTGCTTCAATCCTTGCCATAGGATCAAAAGTTTCCTCAAAATCAGTGCCTTCAACCTAAGAATATCCTTTGCATACCAGTCTTGCTTTGTCTCTTACCACTTCACCATTTTCATTCATCTTGTTTCTAAAGACCCATTTGGTTCCAATCACATTCTTATCAGCAAGTCTAGGAACCAATTCCCAAGTTTGATTTTTCTCTATCTGCATCAATTCTTCTTCCATGGATTTTACCCAACTTTCATCTTTGTAGGCTTCACTTACAGTTTCAGGTTCAAACTATGAAAGCAAATAGTAATTCACCTATTCCTCTGTAGCTCTTTTCCTTGTCAATACTCCTTTGCTTTTGTCACCAATAATTTGATCTTCAGAATGATTAATCCTTACATACCTGGGAGTCTTAACAACACTTTCTGGAGCCTTTTCTTCTTCAACTTGACTATCCTTTTGTTTGAACCTTTCTTCATTGACTGTAACAGTAGATTCATCTAATTCATAGCCACTCAGATCTGATGTCATTTCTTTGTCTCCATCAACCTTCACATTAGCACTCTCAATCAATTTCTTTAATCTCTTGTTGTAGCACTAGTAGGCTTTACTCTTAGTAGAGTATCCAAGGAAAATTCCTTCATCACATCTAGCATCAAACTTGCCTAGCTCTTTATCTCTTCTAATATAACATTTGCTTCCAAAGAATTTGAAATATTTCACTATAGGAGTTCTTCCATACCACAATTCATAAGGAGTTTTAGTACCATTACCTTTGACTTGGACTCTATTTTGAATGTAGACAATAGTGTGTATAGCTTCTCTCTAGTACACTTCTGGTAGGTTAGCCTCCATCATCATTGACCTAGCAGTCTCTTGAACTATCCTATTTTTTCTTTCAACAACTCCATTCTACTTAGGAGTCCTAGAAGGAGACAATTGTCTCTTTATCCCATGTTCTTCACAAAATATATTGAATTCTTTTGATGTAAACTCAAGGAGACAATTGTCTCTTTATCCCATGTTCTTCACAAAATATATTGAATTCTTTTGATGTAAACTCACCTCCTCTATTAGACCTTAAGCATTTGATCCTCAATTCCAATTCATTCTCAACCATTTCCTTGAAAACTTTAAACTTGTCTAGGGCTTCTGATTTGTCTTTTAGAAAAGTGACCCAAGTCATTCTAGAATAATAATCAATAAGCAACATAAAGTACATGTCTCCTTGCAAACTTCTTCTTCTTGTAGGACCACACAAATCTGTATGCATCAGCTTAAGTAATTCAACAAAAAATTGTTCTTTACTCTTGAAACTTGTCCTTGTTTGTTTTCCCATTTGGCATTCCTTGCAAATAGTATTGGTGGGCTTCACAATCTTGGGTAGATCTCTCAAAGCTTGTGCTAAGCTTATCTTCACCAGATTGTCAAAATTGATATGACACATCCTTCCATGCCACAACCAACTCTCATTTGTCTATGCCAACAAACAAAAATTATCAGTTCCCCTCAAGTGATAAATATTACCTCTAGTTTTCTTACCAGTTGCAATCACTGTTTCAAAGATTTCCATGATCTTACATGCATTGTCCTTGAATCTCATATCATACCCGTTATCACACATCTGACCAACACTTAAAACATTATGCTTTAGACCTTTCACATAGAGAACATCATTTGTATTATGCTTTCCATCAAAATAAATAGATCCTCTTCCATAGATCTTACTAGTTGTATTATCTCCAAACCTAACCAATCAACCATCATACTTTTCTAAACTTACAAGCTTACTTTTGTCACCAGTCATGTGATGTGAACATCCACTATCAATGATCCATTCATCCTTATCCTTCTCAACCTAGATAGACAAAGCACTTTCTTCCACTAGTTTTTCTTCCTTCACACAACTAGTAGGATTAGTAGACATAGGTTCTCCCTTAATAGCAATAAACAAGAATTCATTTGCACTAGTACTATTATCATCAAACTCATCATCTGTTACACCATAATCATCAAGATCTCTAACATAATAGCATTTTTTGACAATTCTAGGTCTACTTTCAAATTTCTTCTTACCTCTTTCAATTCTCTCTGGACATCTGGAGGCATAATGACCAATTTTACCACAAGAAAAGCATTTGAATGGTAATTTGCCTTTAAACTTACCGATACCTCTTTGCATTCTATCTACAAAGTTGGCTTCAACCTCAACAAGGTCATCATCAGATTCCACAACATATTTTTGAGCTCTTAAAGTCTTTCTGAAGTGTTGGCTTTGAAGGCAATCTCAATCTTTGGCAGAGCATCATCAAATTCTCTCATTTTAAAAGCTATCAGTTTCCTGAGCAACTGATCCTTTGTAACCTTTTGCACACTCATAACCTCTTCAATTGTTGCCACCTTGTGATTGTAGGATTTAGGCAATGACCTAAGAATCTTCATCACAACCTCATCCTCATTAATAGTTCCTCTAAGGCCTTTGATTCCATTGACAATTTCATCAATTTTCTGCATGTAGATAGTTATGTTTTCATCTTCACTCATCTTCAGGGTTTCATATCTTATCTTTAGGTTTTGTAGTTTGGCACTTTTTACCAAATTGTCTCCTTCATATAAACTTTTCAACTTTTCCCAAATCTCATGAGAAGTCTCCAAATCCATAAATTTCACCAACTCAATGTTAGATAAAGCATTTAATAGAGCATCTCTAGTTTTTCCATTTAATTTATATTGTTTGACTTCATCTTCATATGATGGACCATTTTTAGGAATAGTATACTTTGTATCTGCCATCTTCCAAATATTATAACCAAGAGAAATGAGATGAATTTGCATTCATACCTTCTTGAGTACATAATCCATTCCATTAGACTACAGAGACTCCTCTTTGTGTGCCATCCTCGATCTACCTCGAGCTGTTAGATTGTTTACCAAGGAACCCTCGCTCTGATACCAATTTTTGAAAAGCACAATACAACTGAGAGGGGGGATGAATTAGTTGTAACCAATACTTCAAAACCATTAACACTTCAACCACTTAATCACTATTATTGTACTTAACCATGAAAACATGAAATCGGAAACTTAAATACATTCACACATTCAACACATGAGATACCAGATTTTTACATATAAAACCCAATAAGGGAAAAACCATGATGCTTGTTAGCTCACAATATAATATGTAATAACAATACCAAAAATTAGAGGCTCATTGCCTTAGGGCTCACTACAAGAAGAGGCTCAATGCCAATGGGGTGGCTCATTGCCGATGGGTGGCTTACTGCCAGAATTGGTGAACTGAGATAGTAGCATCTACACTATGCCAAGGTTCAGTTCCATTGAAGCACAATAGGTATCCTTTGTTGGCAAGAGACATTGTGTGGCCTCATAAGTGTTGTCACTGATGGCAACAAAGTCTATCCCACACATCCGTAGTACATAGTATGCCTATACTGGAAGTCAGATTGAAAATTGTTTTGGTCTGGTGAACAAGAACAGAGTATGTAACAAGGTTCGACAATCAGGTCCGGATCTCTCAGATGGTGTAACTCAATAAGTTGCAAACTTGGACAAGTCAAGAGGGGTATCATGACTACTATATTCTAAAGATTTAGCCTCCGGTGATAAAGCAAGAAAAAGATATGAGCATCTGAGTATTGGATTCTAATTAGGCAGAGCAGACAGAGGAAGAACTGACCGACAAAGTATCAGACTTTACTCTGGATGAGTAAAAGGTGTTGATCAAGAAATTTGTGGGATTATACATTGTTGGCCAACATGATAAATGACTTCTATGCCTATGTTTTTGATACGTATCACAAATCAAGAATGGATTCAGCCGACAGATTAATAACTTGCAAATATCTTGAGTGTTCTTGTTGCCAACTAGAAAGTTGATGAGAATCCTTGATACGGATATATATACCACATAGATTCCAGCATGTAAGGGTGTGAAGTGAATAGATGATGAAATAATGTGCAAAGAAAAGTAGGGATAAGTGTGAGAACAACAATTCAAGTTTGGTATGTAACTGAATAACAACATTGAATAGAGGAAGAATGAAGTGCATTAGGTCAGTATATTGTGCCTAACTGAAACTAAACTCTTGCATTTGTAGATGCTTCTCATTAGTTCAAACACTTGATTATCTTTGTAAGATTTGTAGACAGTGAGTCTCTTGTAGGCATTGTGCCTCTTGTGAGCAGTGTGCTCAGGCAGTGAGCCCTAATTGGCAAGTGCCATTTTGTACTCCTTTATCCTTTTAATAGAGAATACAATCTTGGGTTAGTCACCCCGTGGTTTTTCCCTTAATAGGGTTTCCACGTAAAAATCCTTGTGTTATGTGTGTTGATTTTATTTCTATTCTTATGATTACATATAGTTTCATGTTTTGATACAACACTAAATATTAAGATAACAAAAGAAGAGTAAAACAAGGAAATTTTGTGATAACTGATTCACCCCCCCTCTCAGTTATCTACCTTGTTTCCAACATCCTTTGCTTTTCTCTACCATTTTACTTTGCAATTATCTTATCATTTTTTATTCCTACACTAATTCATGACTTCATTACATGTTTTTATACAATTCATCAACCTTGGAATTTGCATCAAGGTTGGCATTAAAATCATCAACCATTGGAACAATATCCAAGGTCGGTAAACATACACACATCAAGATAGCTCTAGACCTAAATAGATTTGAGAGAGAAAAGAATAAATGAGGATCATGCCAAGCCTTAGTTAGGACTCAATTGCAATCTTCCATGCAACAACACACTTTATAAACTTCAAAGCACAATCGCAAGTAATGAAAACAACCAAGTTAGCCAAGACTAGAGTTAACACTAAGACTTTTAGGAACATGCTTCATGCATGATCCAGACTATACTTTGTGAACAAATCAAAAGGTAGGAACATGATCTAGAGACTCCCACAAGCACATTAAAATCACCAAGAACATCTACACAACCTCTAAACACTTTATCCATAAGATTCTTCAAACCAGAGCATATGAACATTACTGCCAGCCACTGTCATAAAGGAAAGATTGCTTGTAGAGCATCAAATCAGGAACCATTAGAACTAAAGGCACATAACATCATCACAAACTTAATTTTAGAACCACATACTGTGAAACTTAAATGTGGAGAAATGCAAAGAAGAATACATTCTCCCTATCACCATTAAATACATAGAAAAATAGTTTTTACTCTGGTGAATAGAACTCGCTCAAATCTTCACACCGAAGGGTCAAACTTGAAACATAGAATCTACAAACATCCCTTAACATTACTTCCAATCCACAGGAAAAGATATTCAATCTACAGGATATGCAGAGAAAAACACTGCACTGCTCTAGTAGATAAAACAATTCTGCACTTTGTACTAATTCCTCAAATGCTTGTTTAGACTTATTCAAATGACATTCTCAGGTGTTGACATCAATGACAACACTTACTGGTCATACTTGCAACAAATACAACATTTGACAAAATTCCTATATCCTTTATGTTTTGATGGTTTTCCACACCTTGTTCTGAGGATGTTAGATAAGGTTTTGGAATTTGGCTTGACACTCGCCAATTGCTTTTGTTGAACTGCACCAGACAACTAAGAGGGGGTGAATCAGTTGTCCTAAAACTTTTAACCAAATATGATCATTAACTTATCAATTACTTATATTCAGATATAGCCATGAAAGTATCAAATGAGATGTCAACACAAAAGTATAAACAACACAAGAGACACTAGATTTTTACGTGGAAAAACCTAAAAGGGAAAAACCACGGTGGGTGTTAGCCCACATAAATATATAAGTTATATCAATACCAAAAAACTAGAGGCTCACTTCCTATAGGGCTCACTGCCTGAATTGCTCACTGCAAAAAAAGGCTCACTGCCTATGGGTGGCTCACTGCCAAAGGAAGGCTCATTGCCAAAAGGTTGAACTAAGATAACAACATCTACTCCATGCCAAGGTGTAGTTCCATTGAAGCACAAACACCTCTGCTCTGCTCTGCTACTTTACTTTGCTTCTATCTTCACATATTTGTACTTGGATCATTTTCACGACTCAACTACAAGTATTTATACACTTCATCAACCTTGGTATGATCATCAAGGTCAGCATTACAATCATCAACCATTGGAACAACCTCCAAGGTTAGCATTACAAACATACATAAAATAGGTCTAGACCTAATACAAATTTAGCTAAGGAAAAGATGTAATAATGTATGCAGATCATGTCACACCTTAGTTGGGACTCAAACACAATCTTCCATGCTACAACACATTATCACAATCTTTGATGCATCTCCACATATGATGGATTCAACCAGGTTAGCCAAGACTGATATTAACATAAGTATTCAAGAACACGCTTCATGAATGATTTGAATTATACCTTGCAGACCAATCCAAATATAGGAGCATGATCAAGAGACATACACAAGCACATCATAATCACCAAGAACAACTGTAGGATCTCTAACTACTCTATCAATAAGATTCTTCAAACTGGAGCACAAGAACAACACTGTCCACCACTGTCATAAGTGAAAGATAGCTTGCAGACCACCAAATCATGAACCTTTGCAGTTAAATGTACTTAACATCATCACAGACTTACTTCTAGAATGGCAGACCAAAATACTTCAATGCGGAGGAATGCAGAGCAAAATACTTTCTCCCTATCACCACCAAACACAAAAAAAAAAAGTTATTTTCACTCTGGTGAGCATAACTCACTCAATTCTTCATACTGGAGGCTCAAAATAAGAATATAACATCTTCAGATAGGCTTCTAAATAACTTCCAATCCACAGACAAAGATATTTATTGTATAGGAAATGCAAAGCATTCTTCTGGATTGTTCTACTGGATGTAATGCACTATTTCTACTACAACACATTGTTATCACTAGAGGGGCTAATTTTCTCAATATCCTTAACAAGGTAAGAGCATAGTTGACACCAATGACAACATGGATATGTTGACATCAATGACAACACTAATTAGGGACATACTTGCAACAATCTCCTCCTTTGTCATTGATGGCAACATATGATGTAAAAAACTGAAAAGACCATCAAGACAAGATTCTCCCCCTTTCTCTTTACACATATGCATTCTTTCTTCCCTTGAGTTTTTCACATGATTTATCTCCCCCTTTGACATCAATGGAAGAGGACACATACTTGCATTCTGCTGCTATGATCCAACTAAACTATTACCAATACATCTAGCTACTCCCCTTGAGAGGTAGCCCTCAAAACATTAATCCAGATCAAAGAATGACACTTGAGCTCCACTAAATTGATACATTCCTATCCATCTTATTTCAGGACAGGAGGGGTAATGACCCCTAACTTTTCTCTAAGATACTCAAAGGTATATTTAGGCAGAGGCTTAGTGAAAATGTCTACAATATGATCCTTTGTGGACACATATTCCAACTTTACTTCATTCTCTATCACCTTCTCTCTCAAAAAGTGATACCTTATAGATATATGTTTTTTTCTTGAGTGCATCACTGAATTCTTGGAAATATTTATGGCACTTGTATTGTCACACAATATTGTAATTGGATCTTCTTAAACAACTCTTATATCCTTTAAAGTCTACTTCATCCATAACACTTGAGTACAACAACATGTTGCTGCTATTGATAACTGAGAGGGGGGTGAATCAGTTATCTTAATTAATTTAACTTTTTGTTCTTAATAACTAGTGCAGCATCAAAACAAGTAAGCATCCATACCCAAGAAAGCAGAAACAAAATCAATACACATAACACAATGATTTTGACATGAAAAACCTTGTTAAGGGAAAAACCACGGGGTGACTAACCCAAGATTGTATTCTCTATTAAAAGAATAGAAATACAAAATGGCACTTGCCAATTAGGGCTCACTGCCCGAGCACACTACTCACAAGAGGCTCACTGCCTACAAGAGACACACTATCTACAAGGTATAATGAAAGTAACAAGATACTTGAACTGATGAGAAGCATCCACATATGTTGAGGTTCAGTTCCGGTTAGGCTCAATACACTGATCTACCGCACTTCATTCTTCCTCATCTTTGGTGTTGTTGTCCTGTCACATACTGGACCTGTATTACTGCCTTCACACTACTCTCTTCTTTTCTTCGCACTTCACAATACACCACACACACTTTCATACTGAAATCAATTGGGTATATATATCCACATCAATGATTTCAATCATTTTTTTAGTCAGCATCTGGAATATTTAGTATTTTCCCAAACTCTAGTCTGTCGGCTGAATCCTTGCATACCAAGTGATGCAGATCAAAGAGATGCTTATAGAAGTCATCAATCATGTCAGCCAATCATGAATGATACCTTAATAACCTTGATCACCATCAATATCTCATCCAGATTAAGGTCTGATGCTCTGCCGGTCAGTTCTTCCTCAGTCTACTCTGTCAAACAGGAACACGATACTTAGGTGCTCATATCTCTTCACTCTTTTATCACCAGAGGCTCAATCCCCAGAATCTATCAGTTAAGGTACTCCTCTTGACTTCCCCAAGTCCATACTTTACTGAGATATTTCCTCTGAAAGATCTAGACCTGATTGTCGAACCTTGCTGCATGCTCTGTTCTTGGTCACCGGACCAAAATACTCTTCAATCTAACTTCTGGTATAGACACACCATGTCCTGCGGATGTGTGGGATGGCCTTTGTTGCCATCAATGACAACACCCATGAAGCCACATAGTGTCTCTTGCCAACAATCTCCCCCTTTGGCATTGATGGCAACACTTAGTGAAAAATGACTAAGTTTCACACTATACTCCCCCTTGGTTGATGCTCTGTTCTAATGTACTTTTATGGAGCTCCCCCTCTACTAGATTCCACATTTTTCACTGCTCCTCACTCCCCATTTGACATCAATGGCAAAGGGTAGGATCCGCATACCAAAATTTCCAAAAATTTAACTATACTTAGCCGCATAAGTATATATACATGTTATACTTACATATATTGAAGTAGATCTGCAAACGTTGTCTTTAACTAGACAAATTCTATTGCCCAACTCTATTTCATCCTATCCAAAATTGAGATGTGACCACTCAACAGGATTGCAAAAGATTCTGCCCTCTTTAGATCTATCAGATCATTGGTCTGGGTTTTGGTCTGAGCAACAGTTAGGGCCTCATGCATGGCCTCTAACTTAGGGATAATTATCCCTCTAAGTTCACTTAACCTATTTATTCTATTTTTCTTCTCCTTCTCAAGCTTCTTTATTTCATTTATGACTACAATAGTCTAACACTCTTGATTTACTATGGAAGAAGTGAAAGGATCAAATCTTTGAGATAAACTTAGCAGTTTATCCTCTTGCTCTTTCACTTTCTCCTTAATATCCTTTGTCACTTTACACCAGAATAAACAAAATTTATATATATCTTTGCCATCTTTAAGAGCATTTTCTAATCTCTTTATTCCAATATCCATAACTCTCCTATCATTTGTTATTAGACCTTGCACCTCAGAGAGTCTCTTTCCCAAAAATTCTTTCCGGACTTTATTTTTAGCTGACTTTTCAAAAGAATCAAAATGTGTGCTAATTGAATCAACAAGAGATTTTAAGTTACCAGATGAAGAGGCTGAAAGATCCTTCTAAAAGGATGGCATGATTTTCTCCAATGCACTGGATGCAATTTCTATTAGCTCACAGTCTTCCATGTGAGACTTCAAAAGTTTTTCTTTTGCCTTTGCATGGGCAAATGATGCTATCTTCATAGTCTGAACCGAGGAGAGAGAGTCAAAATTGAATGGTCCTTGAAGCAATTCCAGTTCATCAATCTCCATCATTTCTTTTATCAAGAATTCTTTGACTTCTACAATGTCTCTTGCCAGAGACTGAGTTTTCTTCCCTTCAGTAGCCTCAGTACTATCACTTGTGGTCTTCTCTGTTTGACCTTCTTCTCTTCCCTTCACCTCTTCTTCTTGACTAATTTTCTCTTATGTTCTTTCTTCTCCTCTAGATCCGGAGTCTGTTGGGGAAAATGGAGGAGAGATGTTTGCTTCTTTAAGGACTTCCTCTTCCAGAGCAGAGGAATCTAGATCCTTAGTTTTCTCCTCACCTTCCTTTGTCTCTTTGGCAACTATCTCAGTAGATTCTCCTTTGTCATCCATGGTAGAGGGTTCATCACCTAAGTCCTCTATAACAGGAATATTGAATCTTTTATAGGCATTCCGGAGGATATCTTCTATTTCTTTTGCCACTTTGTCAATTTCTCCAAGCATAAGTTGATTCATTCTATCTTTGCTCTGGAACTCATTCTTGCAATCTTTGAAGATCATATTCATTTGTTTCGAAGTGATTGAAGGATAGAGATGAACAACTATCTGTTCATGGATCTCAAGGTCCTTTGCCTTAACATTGTTCTTCCTTATTTGTAGTTCCTTCTCTAGGCTCTTGGGAATTAGAGATATGATTTCAATGAATGCTTTATTATAGATATTCAGATACCTAACTGTAGCTTCTTGCAAGATCTTCTAGTCATCTTAATTATATTCATCATAGAACTCAGTCATTAGTTTTAGATTCCCATCCACAGTGACTGATTTGACTACATCATCAATGGACAGAGTAGGCCTTTCAACAAATTCCTCTACCTTCTCTTCTTTGTCTTGACCGGTAGAGGGTTCACCAGATGTTTTCTTCTTCTTCTTCATTTTCTTGACCTCCTCATCTGACTCAGTCTCTTCATCATCCTTTTAACTAGCATAAGACCTTGTGGCCTTTGTCTTAGTTCTTTTCTCTCCCTTTCTGGATGTTTTGACTTCCAGTTTTGATGCTTTTTGGCTCTTAGAGGTGGTAGGTACAGAGCTCTTGGAGGATCTGGTCTAGGAAGGGGCTTGCACCGGATCACTTTTCTTTTTTGCATCTTGTTTCTCTTTCTCTTCCCTTTCCATCTTCTCTCTGTTGGCATCAACTGCCTTCTTTGAAATTCCATGTCTCTTGGCAAATTCTTCCACTTCTCTTCTCACTTTTCTCTTGATTTCAAGCCGTCTTAGTTCAATATGAACTTTTATACTCAACTCTTGGAAGGTCCCAAACCTTTCTTCCTTAGGGTCCTTGGGTTGACTCAGTAGGTGTTGGATGTGTAGCTCTAGGATTTTCTCATCAACCTCATACCCCATTGGCATGATCCATACTATTCTAGGTTCCATTGCCTCCATCAGGCATTGATCAGTGTCCACCATGAAGCACACTGTATCCTTGTACTTCTCAACCAATGATTGAGGGATTTTTTCTCTGGCTTGCATCATACTCTGAAAGTTCTTGAAGTAGCCCTAGAGTGCTATATTTTGTGCCTTGGCATCACCAAGCCCATACAAATAATCCCTGATTTGTATGGCAATAGGTCTGTCATTTTGCCATATCTAGCCACTAGATCCAGGTAGCTCATTCATGTAATAGAAGAATAGATAGAGTATCAAGCCATCGTATTTGAAAGAGTTCTTCTTGTCCTTCTTTATCTTCTATAGATTCTCCAAAAGTTGGTTTAGAAGGAGCTCACAAAGATTATAGTCAGCATTCTTTCTTAACATTTCATAAGCAGTATATACAGCAGTTCTGGATACAAAATTTTCCCTACTGGAGTGATATATCTTATAGCCAATTATCATAAATGCAAACTTGATATCCGGATTAGTGATATCTTCTATAGTCATTGCTCTCTTCTCAAATTTTGATCTGGTAGCCTCACAATTTGGTTTTTGATGGATTTGAGAGTAGGCAACCCACCGAATGAGTGCAATCCAGTTACCTCCTTAATAGCATCTTTAGTGATCTTAAATGACCTATTCAACCACATGAAGTTGTCATGCACTCTGCTCAAAACATACCAGACCCATTCATCTTCTCCAAAATAGGGGAAATGGATGCTATGTCCAAAATGTTTGTCTTGGATAGCCTTGTACTAAGGTTTGAGTTCAAATGACTCATCTATTAACTGCTTGTGGTAGATATCCATCAACTTGGATTCCCCAAATTCTTTAATGTTTGCATGAATGTATGCCCTAACATCTTCTACATGCAAAACCCCATGCAGAATGCTAGAAAATGCACCTAGGGGATCAACTTCTAAGGATTTGTAGGGATATTTATTGAATTTAGGGTGTGGCCTATCAGAGATCTTCACAACATTCAGAGTGGCTATCTTTCAAAGATTCAGAGAGAGATTTCAAGAGTGGAAAATACCTTTTACACTTCTAGGGTTCACAGTATGAGCCGGATTGGATTGCTGGAAGAATCGACTTCTGCAGTTGATCTTTGTGGGGCTAGAGACAATTTCGTTGTAGAGCTCCTTTTCTCTTTTTCTCGAATGCAAATGTTTAAATGATGAACAAATGAACCCTTTTATTTCTGTGCAAACCCTAATTTCACATTGTAATAAATTCACAACTTAAGTTATTCTGGTTGCTCCTTGTTCTAAGAGATTTTTTTGGATCACTGAGATGCACTTAGAGTTATTCTTGGTGAATATTAGCAACCTATCTACCTTTCTCCAATCATTCCATTTATCCACAGATCAAGATACCTCAAATTTGAATCATACCAGATCTAACTGTGAAAATCCTATTCTTACTAGATGACTGTTAAACTAGAGTAATTTTAGATGATTAACCTCTTCAAATTCCTTGTGGATCTTTCATATCTTTCCCAAGGGTTATTTAGATGTTTCTCTAAGAGCCCTTTCAATTTGCAACCTTCCATGTGCCAATTTTAGGCACTAGTTGACTAGCTGGGGGAAATTGTTTTCTTTTGTGACTCCCCTTGAGCCAGAGCTCATCTATTTAGTTTTCGAAAGGAATATCAACACCAGATTCTAGTATGGGTCCATCCTCAACATTTTATGTACTTCTCTTTACCCAAATCTTGTTCATCTCCCTTTGAATCTCATCCACATTCACTTTTCCTTTTCCTTTGTCTTGGCTTTGATTATGATGCACTAGACCCTTTTTGTCCCGATTCTTGCTTCTGCAGAATTTGGCAATATGACCGGATCTATTGCAATTGTAGCAAACAACATTTCTTTGCATATTTGACTAATATCCTCTTGATCTGCACTAATTAGCCATGTGTCCCATTCTATTGCATGCAAAGCATCTACCATTGAATGAATTGTTCATTTGCATATTTCTACATTCATGAGATTTGTGACCATACCTTTTGCAATTAAAGCATTGTCTGGAGAAGGATGAATTAGTCTGATTCATTCTTCTTCTGCACTGGTTTGCTTTATGACCAAAGTTATTGCAATTGTGGCAGTATCCATTGAAGGATGGATATCTTTGAGCATTTGGTTGCCTTACTAGAGGTCTTCTAGGCCCGTTCCTTGGATTTCCTAATCCAGAGTTCTTCTGTCCGGATCTAGAGCTTTCACCTTTCTCATACCCCAAACCTTGCTTGTCATCTACCCTCTTTTGGTTTTCAAGAAGAACTTCAAGTTGAGCAAAGCTTATCTTGAATTTTTCTTTGTATTCATTTGTTGTCTGAAGATCCCTTTTAAGAGTGTCTATCTAATTCTCAAGTTGTTCTTCATTGTCTCTAGCATCTTCAAGATCAGATTCCAGATGCCTGATTATTCTATCCATTTTGTGGCAGACTTTTGTCTTCTCCTTGAGAGATTGTTTTAGATTGTCTCCACTTTTTCTTTTCTCTTCAATTTCTTGGGTGAATTTCATAACTCCTAATTCCATTTCACTTCTTACCATAATAACCTCTTTTGATAACTTTTCACATAACTTAGTTTTCTCATTTAGATCTTCATTAGTATCATTGGCTTCACTTTGACTTGTTAATTGCTGAAGTAGTTCCTTTCTTTTCTTCATTGAGATACTTAGTTTTTCTTTGAGTTCATTTATGAAATCATCTACTTGTTTGACTCTTTCCCTTAGGTCATTGACTTCAGAGTGAGATTTCTCAAGATCATCTAGGGTAGATTGAAGTTGTTCCCTCATACCATACATATCCATTGAGATTCCTAGATCTTCCTCAAGATGTTAGGCTCTGTTTAGGAGGAACTTGGCTCTGATACCAATTGTTGATAACTGAGAGGAGGGGTGAATCAGTTATCTTAATTAATTTAACTTTTTGTTCTTCTTAATAACTAGTGCAACATCAAAACAAGTAAGCATCCATAACCAAGAAAGCAGAAATAAAATCAATACACATAACACAATGATTTTGACGTGGAAAAAACTATTAAGGGAAAAACCAAGGAGTGACTAACCCAAGATTGTATTCTCTGTTAAAAGAATAGAAATACAAAATGGCACTTGCTAATTAGGGCTCACTGCCTGAGCACACTGCTCACAAGAGGCTCACTGCCTACAAGAGACTCACTATCTACAAGATATAATGAAAGTAACAAGATACTTGAACTGATGAGAAGCATCCACATATGCTGAGGTTTAGTTTCGGTTAGGCTCAATACATTGATCTACTGTACTTCATTCTTCCTCTTCTTTGGTGTTGTTGTCCTGTCACATACCGGACCTGTATTACTGCCTTCACACTACTCTCTACTTTTCTTCGCACTTTACAATACACCACAAACACTTGCATACCGAAAGCAATTAGGTATATATATCCGCATCAATGATTTCAATCATCTTTTTAGTCGGCATCCAGAATATTCAGTATTTTCCCAAACTCTAGTCTGTCGGCTAAATCCTTGCATACCAAGTGATGCATATCAAAGAGATGCTTATAGAAGTCATCAATCATGTCAGCCAATCATGAATGATACCTTAATAACCTTGATCGCCATCAATATCTCATCCGGATTAAGGTCTGATGCTCTGTCAGCCAGTTCTTCCTCAGTCTACTCTACCAAACAGGAACCCGATACTTAGGTGCTCATATCTCTTCACTCTTTCATCACCGGAGGCTCAATCCCTAGAATCTATCAGTTAAGGTACTCCTCTTGACTTCCCCAAGTCCACACTTTACTGAGATACTTCCTCTGAGAGATCCAGACCTAGACCTTGCTGCATGCTCTGTTCTTGGTCACTGAACCAAAATACTCTTCAATCTAACTTCTAGTGTAGACACACCATGTCCTGTGGATGTGTGGGATGGCCTTTGTTGCCATCAATGACAACACCCATGAAGCCACATAGTGTCTCTTGCCAACAGCTGCAATATACTCTACTTCTGCAATTGACAAAGAGATTAAATCTTGTTTCTTGCTCAGCCATGAAACCAATCTATTACGCAAGAATAAGGCACCTCCACTTGTACTCTTTCTATCATCAACATCTCTAGCCCAATCTGCATCTTTATAAGCACTAAGAGTAAATCATTGTCCTTTGGATACCATAAGCCATAAACTGGAGTACCTTTCAAATACCTCAAGATTTTCTTAACTACCATCACATTTGATTCTCTTGGATCAGCTTGAAACCTTGCAACAAGACAAACTGCATGCATAATATCAGGTCTAGTTTGAGTTAGATAAAGTAATCCTCTAATCATGGATCTATATTTTTTCTGATCAGCCTTGGGTGATTCATTAGTTTTTCTCAACTTGCAACTAGTCACCATGGGAGTACATACCGGTTTAGAGTCTTCCATCCCAAACTTCTTCAACAACTCTTTCACATACTTAGACTAGATATGAAGATTCCTGTATCTGATTGATTAATTTGTAGACCCAAAAAGAAATTCATTTCACCAAACATGGACATTTAAAATTCATTTTTCATCTCACCGGCAAACCTTATGCACATTCCTTCATTTCCTCTAAAGATAATGTCATCAACAAAGACCTCAACAATCAAGATCTGATCATCATTGATTTTGAAGTAGAAATTTCTATTTGCAGTACCTTTACTAAATCCTAATTGCAATAAATACCTATCTAACCTTGCATACCAGGCTCTAGGAGCTTGTTTGAGTCCATACAATACTTTCTTCAACCTGCATGCCATATCACCTTGATTTGACAGTTGGAATCCCTCTGGTTGCTCAATGTATACTTCCTCTTCTAATTCACCATTCAGGAAGGCAGATTTCACATCCATCTGATATACCTTAAAAACTTTGTGAGATGCAAATGCCAAAAACATTTTGATAGCTTCAATCCATGCTACTGGGGCAAAAGTTTCTTCAAAATATATCCCTTCAATTTGAGAATATCCTTTGCATACAAGTCTTTCTTTATTCCTCACAACTTCTCCATTTTCATTCAGCTTGTTCCTGAAGACCCATTTAGTTCCAATAACATTTTGTCTGTAGGTCTAGGAACTAATTCCCAAGTTTTATTCTTTTCTATCTACAATATTTCTTCCTCCATTGCCTTTACCCAATTTTCATCATTGTATGCTTCATTCACATTTTTTGGTTCAATCTTTGAAAGAAAATAGTAATTGACTTGTTTCTCTGCAGCTCTTCTTCTTGTTAACATACCTTTGTTCTTGTCACCTATTATCTGATCTTCTGAATGATTGATCGTTACATACATGGGAGTCTTGACAACACTTTCTAGAGCCTCTTCTTCATCTTGACTATCTTCTTGCTTGTCTTTCTCTTCAATTACTATAGTCACAGGTTCATCTGGTTCATAACAACTCAGGTCTGATATTCTTTCCTTGCCTTCATCTACCTTCACATTTGCACTCTCAATAATCTTCTTGATCGTTTTGTTGTAGCACCGATAAGCCTTACTCTTGGTAGAGTATCCAAGGAAGATTCCTTCATCACATCTTGCATCAAACTTTCCTAGATCTTCATCTCTCATAATATAGCATTTGCTTCCAAAGACTTTGAAGTATTTTACTATAGGAATTTTTCCATACCATAATTCATAAGGAGTTTGAGTACCATTACCTTTCACTTGAACTCTATTTTGGAAGTAAACAACAATATGAATAGCCTCTTTCCAAAATACTTCCAACAGATCTACTTCCTTCATCATAGTCCTAGTAGCCTCTTGAACTGTCCTATTCTTCCTTTCCACAACTCCATTATGCTGAGGATTTCTAGGTGCAAATAGATGTCTCTTTATCCCATGCTCTTCATAGAAACTATTGAATTCATTTGATGTGAACTCACCTCCTCTATTAGACCTCAACTTCAAGTCTATTTCATTCTCAACCATTGCCTTGAAAGATTTGAGTTTCTCTAGGGCTTCTGATTTGTCTCTTAGAAAGGTAACCCAAGTCATTCTAGAATAATCATCAATAAGCAACATGAAGTACTTGTCACCTTGTAGGCTTATCACCCTTGTAGGACCATAGAGATCTATATGCACTAGATCCAGCAAACCAGTAGAGAATTTCTCTTTGTTCTTGAAGCTTGTTCTTGTCTGCTTCCCTAACTGGCATTCCTTGCAGATTGTGTTGAATGCTTTTACAAGTTTTGGTAAATCTCTCACAATTTGACATGAACTTATCTTTAATAGATTATCAAAGTTTATATGACACATCCTTCTATGCCATAACCAACTTTCATCTAGTTGAGCCAACAAACAATAATCATTAGTTCCTCTCAATTGATAGATATTACCTTTTGTTTTCTTATCGCTAGTAATTACAGTTCCAGATCTCTCTATGATCTTGTACCCATTATATTTGAATCTCAGATCATATCCTTTGTCACACATGTGACCAACACTCAAAAGATTATGGTTCAAACCCCTTGTGATCTATGAATCAAAATGAAAGTTAAATATAAATCAAATGCAAACACAAACTATTATACCTTCACATTGAGTCACAAATCCAAGATAGCGAGAAGGAGTTGCACCCAAGAGCTCCTCAGATTTTACCCAATTTGATGTAGACTAAAATGTGGATTGCTCAATTCTTGCAACACAATGTAGATGAGGGATTGGATGATGGATTGATAGATTAGATAGGTTAGAGATTGAGATGATAATGGCTAGAGTGATTTGGCCATTATGATGGTATGATAAGAGGATTTTGGAGAGATTTTGGGAGAGGTTTGATGCATTAAGAAGTTCCTCCTCAATGGCTTAGAGAAGGGTCTCATTTATAGATTTTTGGAAAATACGATGGAGGGTGGGGATCAAAAGATGAGATCAAGGGCTAGGAATGAATGAGAGTTAGGGTTAGGATTGAAGCCATAGCCTTGTGACAAGTGTCACAAGGGGAGTGGACAAGAGAGATCAAGGGTTGAAGCTTGGTCAACGGATTGGAGGGCTCTCATTATTTGTGAATTTTAAATTCACATGGGGAAAGGTGTGGATGACAAAAATGAATTAAAGATTCATTTTTGGGAAGAGTGGACATGACAAGTGAATTTCTAATTCAACTCATGGGGGAGTGTGAATTAAAAATTCACCTTTATGTGGAGATGTGAAGATGTACTCTTACATGTGTAAGAGAGTGATAAATGAGGGGTAAGGAGGATTTGACCCTTTGAATAAAAGATTGATTTTTATTCAAAGGTGTGTGGGAGGATGGGCTAAGAAAGGTTAATTAAGTGTTTATCTTAATTAACCTAGGTCTAGGGGATAGGCAGGCTAGGGTAGATTGATCAGTAGGATATATTAATTAGATAAGAATGATTTATCTAATTAATAGGGATTAGGGAAATGGACAAAATCAACTAAATAAATATTAGAAATATTTATTTAATTGATGAGGATAGTGTTGTAAGGTATAGTGACAAATTAAATAAATTAATTGATCACAAGGGATAGACAGATGGTTAGGGATAAATTAATTAAATAAGATGAATTTATTTAATTTATAGGAGGGATAAATTGGTGTAGAGGTACGGGAAATTGGTTTGCAAAGCAAGTCAATTTTAGGTGTCTACATTTGCCCCTCTTTGAGATGGTGTTGAGGCTAAGTAACATCATTTCAAAGAAGTTAAAACATAGAGTTGGATTGGATAGAAAAAAGATTTTGGCTTAGAAGAATAGGGTAAGGTTTGGGGATAATTGGTAAGGGTGATGCCCCCTTGAGAGGATAGGCGGGTTGCAAGAACATGGTTGTGCTCTTGAAATGGATGGAAGAGATTGGTAGAAGTGGTTGGAGGATAAGGGGTGAGATGCGAGTGTGATAATGTTGGGAGATTGATTGGTGGATGATCAGTGTGTTGAAAATGATTTAGAGCAATCCTAGGTTTGATATAGCAAAGTCGATATTTTCACCAAGGTATAGAAGACCAGGGTGATGATGTTTATCCAACATTTGCATGGACTAGGCACACATACAAAGGGATGATCTCATGCATGCCCAAGATAGTACAACCTTGTCGAGATGAGGGAAGGGGACTCATAGCATAAGCTCTTAGTACACAAAAGGTATGATGGACCTTAGATGCATAAGGAGATCAATATGCTAGAACCGACCCTACGATCCATAAGATATGAATACTAGCTTGGAGTAATGAAACCAACCCACAAGCACAGCATACAAAAGCAAGACTATGTCCCATTCTAAATATTTTTGCCACATACCATGATATAGTGAGATCAAGGTAGCTTTGATGTGATCTTCGAATAGGTCAAAAGATAAAAATAAAAAATGAAAAGACCAACGAACCAAACAAGTAGCCATTGTATCTCTTGCCAAGATGGATGATGATAGGATAGATTCTGCCTATGATAGGAACAATATATCCTAAGGCAGGAATCGATTGATGAGTGGATCATGCTTAGTTGATGTTGTAAGATTGGCTCAAGATATGATGGTGACAAGTTGTGGTTGATGCTGATTTGATAGTTGATGATTTTTTATTAAGGGATGATGCTTTGATAGGTGATGAGATGCTTGGATCTAGTGTAAGCTCAACGGGTTGGATAAGTGCATCTTATGTACTTGAATACTAAAAACTTCCTGCATATTCCAGACCGCCTACATACCCTGTATCCACGGGATCAAGGCACATTAAGATGCAGGTGATGATGATATGTAGTTCTGATTTGTGATGATGATGTGTGATGATGTTGGAAGATGAAATGTGTTGGATGATTGTGTTGGAAGATGATGAGATGTTGATGGAATGATGTTGATTTTGTGATGGATATTTTTGGGATTTTATGGATTTTTTGATTTTTTTGATTTTCATGATTTTGGAAAAGGAATGGTTTATTATGAGATGGTTGCATTGGATTTCATGTGGGTAACCTTTATGCTAGATACCAATGACAAGGGAACACCAAGTCTAGAGGTGAAGGTGATGGGGTTGGATAGGGGGATTGGTGATGAAAGGATAATGGGTAGGAGATTTGTGGTAGATGAATGGACAAGCGATAGGGATGCATGTTAGATAGATGGAAGATAGGGATGAGGGATAGGATAGGTATGCACGATATATGGATGGGGGATTTTATGTTTTTCTCTGAGGGCTAGGTTGCAAGGAATCATATGCCCCAATGCTTAGAATTTTGTATGATGGGTTCATGTTTGAATGGATGGACTTTGCAGTAGATAAATGGAGGATATACTTACAAAGGGAGTATGCCAAGAGGTCTCCAAAGCATGTTGTTGATACTTTGCCCCTTGTCTTTACCAAGATCTAAGGTGGGAGATGGTAAAAGCAAGATATAATGGATAGGATGGATGGGAAATGATAGGATAAATAGGGGATGGTGGATAGGAATATGATAGGATAAGGATAAGATAGTGGATAAGATGTGCAAAGGATATTATGGATGTGGATGAAGGATGGTTTTGCCCCCAAGTGTAGGGATACAAAATGGATGGATAAGGGACTACGCATGATGCCCACAAGGGGTTTTCATCATGGTAATTGCCCAAGGCACCACAAGGAGTGGTTTTCACCATTTGGACAAATTTTTTCACTTTACTATTTTCTTATTTTTTGATTTTTTTACTTTTTTGATGGATGGGGACTCTAGCGTCTCTTTCCATAGCAAGGAGAAGATAGTCCCATGTTGGATAGCATTATGGATGACGATTGCATGAATGTTGGTAGATAGGAGAAGATGGACTGTATGGTAGATAATGGATTATGATGTGGATTATGCAAAAGCATGGACCATAGGAATGTGATGGGGAAGATATGTAGGATAGTGAATGAAAGATGGAGAGATGGGGATATGTGGGAATGTTAAGTGGTGGAGGGCAACCAAGACCAATGGTTGCACACACAGTGATGTATTTAGAAGCTTGTACTTTAGATGTGGAGGTGGAAGTAATGGGGATTGGGATAGGGGGTTTTGGATGTTTGATTTGGGCTTTTAGGGACCCAAATAGACTTAGGATTTGGGGGATTTTTAGATGGGGAGTGGGATGTTTGGGATTTTGAGGTGGATTGGGATGTGGATGCCTCATTAGAGTTTGGTGCTTTTTGTTTAGGGACCCACACCATTTTTGTTTTTTCTTTTTCTTTTGATGGTGTGGGCCCTGATAGCCTTTTGGATTTTTGATTTTCCTTGGAAGGGATAACATCTTTAGGCTTTTGTGCTTTATGATTCGAGGCATTCAAATTTTTACTTTTGAATCCCATGGATTTGGGGGAAGCTTCATGTTTGAAAGATGTGTGCTTTTGTTGGTCTTGATTGGTAAATTTAGGGGGTTTATGGGTGGAGGGGTAAAAAGTGGATTTTTGGATAGATGGATGAGGGAATTTGATGATGGGGATATTAGGAGTTGGGAGGATGGGAGGATAAGAGGATTTGTGGATAGGGATGTTGGGAGCTGGTAGAATAGGAGGTAAAGTGGATTTAATAGGAATATTTGGAGTTGGAAGTAGTGGAGGTAAATTTGATGGAGGGAGATGGATGGTCACATGCTTTTGCAAATGATATGATGATGGAGGAGGGATGGCGACATATGCTTTGGGGGTGCGATGAGATGCACCATGTTTGGGATTGGATGAATGGATTTTGGAAGGTGGGTGGATGGTATCAATATGTTTAGATTGTTTTTCTTGGGGTGTATAGCCAAGGCCATGCGAGGATGGATGGAATGTGGTGTGGATAGGCTCCAAGATGCCTTGTTTGTGAAGGCCTAAGCCTTTTCCTTGATAGTTCATATGTTGGTGCATGCGACATGCAATGGGATGTTTGGTGCTTTAGAAACAAGACGCGAGTCTATTATTTGTTGGAAGAGGATAGGTGGTGGATGGAAGTTGTTCACCTCCTACAATGGAGTCACCATGGATGAAAGTGCTTTGTCTAAGTGAATAGGAGGGTGGATTTGGGATGGGATTGGTAGATGGAGGTAAAGGATTCATGGGGGATGGTAAAGGGGTGGTAGAAGAAGGTGTGAGATTAATAAGTTGATCAATAGATGGGAGGGGATCGGGGATGGGATTAGATGGGATGGTTACATCTTGATTAGGAGAAGGGGTTGATGTTTCAACATGCTTTGGATTTGATTCTTGACATAGCTCGTGTGCTTGGATAGAAGTGGGAGTGACTTGGATAGATGTGGTGGGTGCTTGGATGGATGTGATAGGTGTTTGGATGGATGCGATAGGTTCTTGATTTATGGGTTCTTGAACATGGCTGCATGATGGTTCTTGAGTTATGATAGGAGATTGTTCAAGAGGTTTGGTGGGTGTTGGATTGCATGAGGATGTTTGATTCCTTGCTAATAGCCAATGGATTGTATCCTTCATGAGTGTATGCGTTGAAAAATAATGTAATGGATGGATAATGATGGTGTATGATGGTTCTTGGATGGATTCAAGGATAGATGTTAGACTAAATGGTGGTGTTGGAGGGGTGGAGGATTTGGGGGATTCCATTTCTTTGCTTGGTGATGTTCTTTGGAGGAAATCCCACAAGGATTCTTTGGATGTCATGGTGTTAAGATTTGGAAGATTTGATGGTGGATTGGATGGTGGATGGGTGATAAGGATTGGTGGATTGGGAGATACATAAGGTGATGGATTAAGGTTGATAAGGTTGGAGGGATGTTGTGATGGGAGGATTGGGATTGATGTATTGTAAGGTAGGTAGGGTGATGACATAAGGTTGATAGGATGGGGATTAGAGGATGGGGGATTTGTATGGGGAAATGGTTGTTGATATTGTTAGATCTAGGGCACACAACTAAGAGAGGGGGTGAATCAGTTATACAAAAACTTGCTTCTACTTCAAGCACTTGATTCTTCTTTGTTAGTTAATAGCATATCAATTAACCATCCATGAAAGCATAATGCATAAACACAAGAGTAGATAAACATCAACACATTGGACACCAAGATTTTGACGTGGAAAACCTGGTTAAGGGAAAAACCACAGGGTGATTAACCCAAGGATTATTCTCTGGTAGAAGAATAAGAAAAATGAATGGCACATGCCAATTAGGGCTCACTGCCCGAGCACACTGCTCACAAAGAGGCACACTGCCTACAAGAGACACACTATCTACAATGTGATAAGAATCACAAACTTGAACTGGAGATTGACATCTTTACCATGTCTGGATCAGTTCCATTTAAGCCTGAGATACTTCTGCTCTGCCCTTTGCTCTTTCGCTATACCACACTCATCCGCTACTCAACACACTTTGAAATGAACTCACAAACCTTTATTTATACAAGACATCAACTTAGGAACAATCATCTAAGTCGGCAATCAACCATAAGGACATTCGCAAGATGATTAATACATCCGGTCAGCCACCACAAGAACATTCGCTAGATGAACAACTCATCTAGTCGGCTAGTCTGAACAAGAACTTCATCTGGAAGAATATCTTCAATTTCGGGCTCTACCACCAATGTGGACTGACAATATAACCTCAACATGATCCAAGAACCTTCACAAGCTTGCCTGAATGACCAGGTACATCCGCACTTCCTCTACTCACTGGAATCTCTTCTCTTCCTCATCTAGAACTTCAAGAACACAGTCTATCGCCACTGTCATACTGCCAGAGGTGCTTCTGGACCTCTAAACCACATACCAATCGAGATGACACATTACAAGGACCTCCCAAACACTCTGTCTAATCTACAGAATAGGACAATGCACTTCCAGATCTCACCGGACCTTTTTGTAACACTCTGTCACTCCGGAGCATCTCTTGGAACCAATTCTACTTGATCGATCACAACTTCTTCACATCTTCATGTGGACCTCTGAAAGCTTAACTGGATCATCTCAAGACTCATATCTACAAACCCTTTAATCCACATCCTCTGAATCTCAACCTATTGAGTACTTTTGCCTTCTTCTCATCACTATTCTTCACTGTTCCTGATTGAGACTAATTTTCTCAATATCCTTAGCACACAGCTCATCCAATCCTTCTTGTCAATGCAATATGAGTATGTTGACATCAATGACAACACTGGTTCACCTCATATTTGCAACAATCTCCCCCTTTGTCATTGATGGCAACATATGATGTGAAAAACCATCAAGACAAAAACTTCTCCTTTCTATCACAGCTCCCCCTATCAGCAACAACTCTTCACATGTCTTCTCTTCCTTTATTTCTCCCCCTTTGATCATCAACCACTTGTTTTTCACATGCCTTCTCTCTCCCTTTGACATCAATGGCAAAGGGCTCATACTTGCACTTGTAACATATCAAAATTATACCAGTTGCTCCCCCTTAGTAGCAACTCCCCATCATCAATCCGGATCACAAGATATGACTATGATATCCACCTGACTGATGCACATCAGTGCATCCTAGTTCATCATCGGAGTGGCCATGACCCCTAACTTCTCCCGGAGAAAATCAAAAGAGTCCTTGGGAAGAGGTTTAGTAAAAATATCTGTAATCTGATCCTTGGAGGGTACATACTCCAATCTGACTTCATCCTTGTTCACTTGTTCTCTCAGAAAGTGAAACTTGATAGATATGTGCTTGGTCTTAGAATGCAACACCGAATTCTTAGAACTGTTTATTGCACTTGAATTATCACAGAAAATTGTGATAGGCTCCTCATATTCTACTTTCATGTCTCTTAACATCTGCTTCATCCATAAAATTTGAGTGCAACTACTTGCTGCTGCAATATATTCTGCTTTAGTTGTAGATAGAGATATTGCCTCTTGTTTCTTGCTTAGCCAAGAAACCAATCTCTTTCCCAAGAAGAGTGCTCCACCACTGGTGCTCTTCCGGTCATCCACATCTCCTGCCCAATCTGCATCTATATATGCATGAAGAGAGAAATTTGGATCTCTAGGATACCATAGACCATACTCAACTGTTCCTTTCAAGTACCTAAAAATTCTTTTGATTGCCATAACATGAGATTCTCTAGGATCAGCCTAGAATCTTGCCACAAGACCAATAGCCTACATTATATCTGGTCTAGTCTGAGTGAGATACAACAATCCACCAATCATTGATCTATACTTTGTCTGATCTGCCTTTAAAGAGTCATCATCTTTGCTCAACTTACATTTGGTTGCCATAGGAGTGTTCATTGGCTTTGAATCTTCCATACCGAATTTCCTCAACAATTCTTTCACATATTTGGTCTGAGAAATGAAGATCCCTTTCTTTGTTTGAGTATTTTGCAGACCCAAGAAGAAATTCATTTCACCAAGCATAGACATTTCAAACTCACTTTTCATCTGATTTGCAAAAGTTTTGCACATACTATCTCTTCCTCCAAAAATGATATCATCCACAAACACTTCAACAATCAAAATGTTTTCATGATCAATTTTGAAATATAAGTTACTATCAGCAGTACCTTTGTTGAATCCAATCTACACAAGATGCTTATCCAACCTTTCATACCATGCTCTTGGGGCTTGCTTCAATCCATACAATGCTTTCTTCAACTTGCAGACCATATCATCATTATCAGACAATTGAAATTCATCCGGTTGTTCAATGTATACTTCTTCTTCCAAATCACCATTTAGAAAGGCAGACTTGACATCCATCTGATATACCTTGAAGTCTTTGAAGGCATCATATGCAAGAAATAATTTGACTACTTCAATTCTTGCTACTGGAGCAAAGGTTTCTTCAAAATCAATTCCTTCTATTTGAGAGTAGCCTTTGCAGACCAATCTGGCTTTGTTTCTGATAACTTCACCAACCTCATTTAGTTTGTTTCGGAAGACCCATTTGGTTCCAATCACATTCTTGTTTCTAGGTCTGGGAACAAGATCCCAAGTGTGATTTTTCTTAATTTGCATCAACTCTTCTTCCATTGCTTTTGTCCAATTTTCATCATTGCATGCTTCATTTATTGTCTTAGGTTCAATCTTTGAAATTAAACAACATTCATCTGAATTTTGAGCAATTTTCCTCCTTGTTTGTACCCCTTTGCTTTTGTCACCTATGATTTGATCTTTAGAGTGATTTAAAGTTACATACCTTGGAACTTTGGGAGTCTCTTGTACTGTTGTTTCTTGATCAAGTTTATTCAGACAAACCTCTTCTTCCTGATTTACCAAATCAGTCTGAATCTGACTTTTAGGAAGGGATTGAGTTCCTTAAATCAGAGCACCATCCTGATCATCTTCATCATATTCATAAAACCTTGAGGGCTTCTCAATTCCTTCATCAACCTTCACATTTGTACTTTCTATCATCTTTTTCAGTCTCTTATTGTAACACCGGTATGCTTTGCTTTGAGTGGAGTAACCCAAGAAAATTCCTTCATCACTTCTAGCATCAAACTTTCCTAGATCTTCATCTCTTTTGATGTAACACTTGCTACCAAATACTCTGAAATATCTCACAATAGGAGTTATACCAAACCAAAGTTCATAAGGAGTCTTACCGGTATTGTTCCTGATCTAAACTCAGTTAAGAGTGTAAACTGCAGTGCTGACAGCTTCTCTCCAAAACATCTGAGGAACATTTGCTTCCATCATCATTGTCCTGGAAGCTTCCTGGATGGTCTGGTTCTTTCTCTCAACTACTCCACTCTGCTGTGGAGTCCTAGGAGTAGACAACTGTCTCTTTATGCCATGCTTCTCATAAAAGTCTATGAATTCACCAGATGTGAATTCACCACCTCTATCAGACCTTAGACACTTCAGTTTCAATCCGGTCTGATTCTCTACCATAGCCTTGAAGATTTTGAACTTCTCAAAGGCTTCTGATTTCTCTTTCAGAAAGGTAACCCACATCATTTGGTAATGATCATCAATCAGTAACATGAAATATTTATCACCTTGCATATTTTTGATTCTTGTCGGACCACATAGATCAGTATGAACTAATTCCAATAATTTGGTAGAGGATTGATCTTTGCTTTTGAAAGAGACTCTACTCTGTTTACCTAGCTGACATTCTTTGCACAAACTATTTGTAGGTTTTACCAATTTTGGAAGATCTCTTACAGCCTGAATATTGCTTATCTTGATGATGTTATCAAAATTTAAATGACACATCCTTCTATGCCATAGCCAACTCTGATCAACTTGAACAAACAGACAACTTTTATTTGAACCAACCAGATGGAAGATATTACCTTTTGTTTGAGTACCAGATGCAATCTCAGTTCTGAAGCTTTCAAAGATCCTGCATCTTCCATTTTTGAACCGGAGATCATAACCTTTGTCTACTAACTGTCCAACACTGAGAAGATTGTGCTTCAATCCTTCAACATACAGTACATTACCAGTTTTTCTCTTTCCATCAAAAGAAATAGTTCCCCTACCTCTGATTCTACCTACAGAATTATCACCAAACTTTACCATTCCTCCTTCATACCTTTCTAAATCTAAGAACTTGTTCTTGTCACCCGTCATGTGGTGAGAGCATCCATTGTCAATAACACAATCATCCTTTTCTTCAACTTGGGCAGCCAAAGCTCTTTCTACAACCTTATGATTGACAGATTCAGAGGATATTGGTTCTTCTTCCTTGATGGCAATAAACACCCATTCATTTCTGGATTGCTTCCTATTTCTGATTCATCATCTGTCACTCCTTCATTGTCATCTTCTTCATTAACATAATAGCAGTTCTTTTGAAACCTTTGTCTGTTAGTATTAGACCTTGTAGATCTTTCCAGACATCTTGAAGCAAAATGACCAATCTTATTGCAGTTGAAGCACTTAAAGGGTAGTTTTCCTTCATACTTACCAGACCCTCTGGGCAGTCTCTTTGCAATGAGGGCTTCAAGTTGAGCTATTTCTGCTTCTTCCTCTTCCATGTCTTTCCTTGCTTGATCATACCATGACAGCTTCCTTGAAGAGTTCTCTCTCGGATCAAATCTTTGTTTTCCTTTCACATAGGCACTGGCTTTGAATGCAGATTCAGTCTTGGGGGATCATCTCCAAACTTAGTCATTTCAAATGCAGCTAGTTTGCTAGCCAGTTGCTCTCTTGTGACAGTTGTATGGGCTCTGAATTCATCAATAACAGTAACCTTGATTTTGTAGGCAGTAGGAAGGGATCTGAGAATTTTGCAAACAATTTCATTTTCATCCAGAACTCCACCAGCATTCCTGATTCCACACACTAGCTCATTCACTCTTGTCATTAAGGTAGTGATATTTTCATCATCTCTCATCTTCAATCTTTCAAATTTCTCTTGCAGACTTTGCAACCTTGCACTCTTGACAAACTCATCTCCTTCATACAAAAGGTCCAGTTTAGCCCAGATCTCATATGCAGTTGGTAGGTCAATAACATTTGAGAGATCTGAGTCATTCAATGTGCTTAGAAGAGCTTCGTTGGTCTGCAGATTGTTTTCAGCATCTGTGATTTCATTCAGAGTTGTCAGACCACCCTATGGAGGAACATATGGTTTTGAGACCATGGTCAAGTATGCTTTTCCCATACACTCCAAATGACACTTCATGCGACCTTTCCAGAGAGTGAAGTTGGTTCCATCGAACTTCGAACTATCCTTCTTGTATGACAACATCCTGGATCTCCTCAAGTGGTTAAGCTCCTTTCAGAGGAACTTGGCTCTGATACTAGTTGTTAGATCTAGGGCACACAACTGAGAGGGGGGGTGAATCAGTTGTACAAAAACTTGCTTCTACTTAAACACTTGATTCTTCTTTGTTAGTTATTAGCATATTGATTAACTATCCATGAAAGCATAATGCATAAACATAAGAGCAGATAAACATCAACACATTGGACACCAAGATTTTGACGTGGAAAACCCGGTTAAGGGAAAAACCATGGGGTGATTAACCCAAGGATTATTCTTTGTTAGAAGAATAAGAAAAATGAATGGCACATGCCAATTAGGGCTCACTGCCCGAGCACACTACTCACAAAGAGGCACACTGCCTACAAGAGACACACTATCTACAAAGTGATAAGAATCACAAATTTGAACTAGAGATTAACATCTTTACCATGTCTGGATCAGTTTCATTTAAGCCCGAGGTACTTCTGCTCTGCCCTTCGCTCTTTCGCTATACCACACTCATTCGCTACTCAACACACTTTGAAATGAACTCACAAACCTTTATTTATACAAGACATCGACTTAGGAACAATCATCTAAGTCAGCAATCAACCATAAGGACATTCACAAGATGATTAATACATCCGGTCGGCCACCACAAGAACATTCGCTAGATGAACAACTCATCCGGTTAGCTAGTCTGAACAAGAACTTCATCTAGAAGAATATCTTCAATTCCGGGCTCTACCACCAACGTGGACCGACAACATAACCTCAACATGATCCAAGAACCTTCACAAGCCTGCCTGAATGACTAGGTACATCCGCACTTCCTCTACTCACTGGAATCTCTTCTCTTCCTCATCTGGAACTTCAAGAACACAGTCTATTGCCACTGTCATACTGCCAGAGGTGCTTCTAGACCTCCAAACCACATACCAATCGAGATGACACATTACAAGGACCTCCCAAACACTTTGTCCAATCTGCAGAATAGGACAATGCACTTCCAGATCTCACCGGACCTTTTTGTAACACTCTGTCACTCCGGAGCATCTCCTGGAACCGGTTCTACTTGATCGATCACAACTTCTTCACATCTTCATGCGGACCTCTGAAATCTTAACTGGATCATCTCAAGACTCATATCTACAAACCCTTTAATCCGCATCCTCTAAATCTCAACCTATTGAGTACTTTTGCCTTCTTCTCATCACTGTTCTTCACTATTCCTAATTGAGACTAATTTTCTCAATATCCTCAGCACACAACTCATCCAATCCTTCTTGTCAATGCAATATGAGTATGTTGACATCAATGACAACACTGGTTCACCTCATACTTGCAACAGATATAAGGTTTGGATTTTGGAGATAAGGTGTGCTAGATTGGTGTTCCCTTGATCAAAGTTATCATGACAAAGGTTGGGGGATGGATAAGTTGGAGGTATTGGTTGATTGGATAAGTATGATGGCATGAATGTGTAAGGGGATGAAGATTGATATGAGGGTAAAGGTTGATATGATGAAAGTTGGTATGAGGTTGAAGCGTGATATGAGGATGATGGAGTGGATATGTAAGATGTAGGTTGGTATGAAGGTTGAAAGAATTAAGATTGGTATGATGTGGATGGGGATGATGTGTAGGGTATTTGTTGATATGATGAAGGTTGGGTAGGGGCTTTTGATTCTCCAATGATGAGGTGTGCTAAGGGCATATCTATAATGTCAGCATTAGGATCCATGTTTTCATAGACTTTTCTAAGTCTTTATAAGTGTTGCATTGCTACATAAGGATCCATGTTGTTCGGGAGGTATGGGATGATGGGAGATAACGGATGATTGTGATGTTGGGAATCAAATTTCAAGACCTTAAGATGATTTGATTTTCTTCAAAGGATGGATGATTGTCTATACTTAAGGTGGACTAATGACACTTAAGTAATAGAATTGATTTGGTTGATTTGATTGGATGATCAATTAAGGTCTTGATTTTGATTGGGTTGATTTGGATTTGGAGTTTAATAATGATGTTGGGGGATTTGGATAATGATTGGGATCAATGTTGATATGATGTGATGATGACTTGGATATGATTATAGTTTAATATGGAATGATTAGGGATGATTAGGATGATGTTGATAGGATGAGGATGAAGGATGGAGATGTGACTAAGATGTGCTTAGAGATGATTGGGATTGAGGTTGATTTGACAAGAATGGAGATAATGATGTTGTGTGATGATTAGAATGATGTTGTTTGGATAATGATTTGGATAGAATGATGATGATTTGATTGTGTAGAGTGACAAGGATATGATTAGGATTGATTTAGGATGACTTGGATGTGATTAGGAATGAAGTGGCAGAAAATGAGTGATTAGGATGAATGTGATTGGATTTTGAATGTGTTGAATGACTTGTCTTATGTGTTTGATGTTTAGATTGATTTGGCAATGTTCAATGAAATGATCACACATATACAACCATGAATCACTCACACAAGACACATAAACAATTTTGGATTTTGAAAATGAAGAATATGATGATGATTAAACAAGCACATGTGGAAGACACATCAACAAGCCCTAATGCCTAGTTTGAAATAGGGTATGGACAATTAGGTCTTGGGCAATGTTTATATGAGGTTGACTAAGGAATTGAAAGTGAAATCCTATCACACAGCTAGGAGAAGGGGGTAACCCACCCTTCACCTTCACTTCCCAAATGTAGAAAGTTCTTTGGGGCTTAGCCAAGAGTGACAAGATTCTGATTTCAATGAGGGTGTCTTTCGATTCAGCCTCACATGAGGTCGTCCCTAGGGGTGATGAAATCCCCTAGCAGGCCTCCTAGGAAAGGATAAACAAAAGAGAATCAAGTGAGGTTTTTTTGATCTCCAAGATCACCTTATGGTACGAGGAGAGAGCATACACACGCACACTTGATTCACACTTGCAGTTGGTTAATTGACCCTTAGAAAATTTAAATGTGTGAAAGACATGTCAATCAATGGTTCTTTTTAAAGCCCAAGTCCAAATGTGTGATGAAGACACTTGTTGATTTTAAGCTCAATTTTGATATGTGATGAAGACAAATGTTTGTTTTATGCGCCCAAATAGAAGTGTGTATGCAAACAATGATTTGTTTTATGTCACAAATTGAAATGTGTGATGAAAACAAGATTGAAGATGAAAGATTAGAATGGATGTACCCAGATTGTTTTTGCTATCCAAGCTGCTGTATATGTTGTTCCTGATGTTGTTCCATCCCTGAATGATCACCTGCAAGTCACAAAATAAAAAATGAAGCAAGTAGACTAGCATAGGAGATTTTTATGTGAAAATTAAGAATCTAATAAATTTTGATGAAGAATGAGCTGATACAGAGAAAAGAAGTGCATAAACAGATTTTAGACGAAATTCCATGCAATTTGAAAAAATAATTCACTAAAAAAGGATCAAATTTGCAAAAGATATGAGCATTTGAAGATTGCAAGTAGGTTTGACTTGACTGATAAAAAAAGGATCAAAATGGTATAGTCACCTGAAAATATCCTCACAACTATGTAGTTTGCCTTGTCAGATTTCTGGCAAGTCCCTGTTTGCAAATTTTTGACTCTGTATGGCCAAGTTATGATCAAAAGAAAAAATTAGCCTCCTTTGGCATGTAGGAGGTACAAGAGGTCAACCTTGACTGTTTGATGTTACTACTGGCGGTCAGTGTTGACCTACTCACATGTACTGTCTCCTGGCGGTTAATGTTTGTGGTTAAGTTCAAACAGGTTTCTAAATAGCTCCTGGTCATTCATATGACCAAGGGTGAAGGTGAAATAAATATAAAAAAGTGAATAAAATAAAAAGGGGTTGAAAGCAAGCCCCCTCCCCTCGATCGCCCAGGAGACCACAGACTTATCTAAGCAGTCAACAAAGAATGCGACTACTGTGCATGTCCCAAGACTATCAAAGGTGAAGTAGGTTTAGGGTTTAGACCATTGACGAGTTTAAAGAAAGACGGTGGCTGGTTGATACAATTAGGGTTTTTAACCCATTGGCGGTGAGGGAAGGTTTGGTAGGAAGAGGAGATATGGAGAAAGTGGCAGTTGAATATCCCACAGGTGGCGATGGAGAAGTTGGTCGCAAAGAGTGGCGGTTGAATATCCCACAAGTGGCGATAGGGAGTCAAATGTAGGTGGAGGATGGAGCAACAAGCGGCAACGCGGTAAGTATGGTGGCATCGATTGGGAGACATAAGGGTTTTGTGATCAGTGGTGGTCGGCGGATAGGGGTTAAGGTTAGGGTTTCATAGGGATAAAATGGCAGTGGCAGGTTTTAAGACCAACAACAGTGACCAAACCTTGAATGGTGGCAACAATGCAGGTCAGTGGAAGATCAACAGTTTGGCAAGCAGAGGGGAGGTGTCGACGGGTTTAGTTTGGTGGCAACTGGGTGGAGGTCGACGTCAGAAGGGTGTCGACAATAAGCGTCAAGTATGACCTAGGGTTGAATTCAACCGAGCCTTGCAACAAGACCTTAACTAGAAGCCTACAAAACTAGAAAACTAGTAGTCACAGAATATAGAATGCACAGATAAATGTGGCAGGGGTCACAGATCCGTACGGTACAAATTGTACCCTAAAAAAATTTCAAAAATTTTTAAAAAATTTTGTAATAGAACATAGTCAACTTTATTGTCAAAAAACTCAGAAACAGTGTCCTAATCACGATGGTGGGGTTAGTTTCTGCCCAAGATGCAACCTGCAACAACTCACCCCCAAAACTTGCAAAACTTCACTAAAACGAGGGTTAGAAAATGAAGATTTTGACAACAAAACCTTCACAAAATGATGATTAGATCCAAGACCAGGCGTGCCAATGTGATCTATGAATCAAAATGAAAGTTAAATATAAATCAAATGCAAACACAAATGATTATACCTTCACATTGAGTGACAAATCCAAGATAGCGAGAAGGAGTTGCACCCAAGAGCTCCTCAGATTTTACCCAATTTGATGTAGACTAAAATGTGGATTGCTCAATTCTTGCAACACATTGTAGATGAGGGATTAGATGATGGATTGATAGATTAGATAGGTTAGAGATTGAGATGATAATGGCTAGAGTGATTTGGGCATTATGATGGTATGATAAGAGGATTTTGGAGAGATTTTGGCAGAGGTTTGATGCATTAAGAAGTTCCTCCTCAATGGCTTAGAGAAGGGTCTCATTTATAGATTTTTGGAAAAGAGGATGGAGGGTGAGGATCAAAAGATGAGATCAAGGGCTAGGAATGAATGAGAGTTAGGGTTATGATTCAAGCCATAGCCTTGTGACAAGTGTCACAAGGGGAGTGGATGAGAGAGATCAAGGGTTGAATCTTGGTCGATGGATTGGAGGGCTCTCATTATTTGTGAATTTTAAATTCACATGGGGAAAGGTGTAGAGGACAAAAATGAATTAAATATTCATTTTTGGGAAGAGTGGACATGACAAGTGAATTTTTAATTCAACTCATGGGGGAGTGTGAATTAAAAATTCACCTTTATGTGGAGATGTGAAGATGTACTCTTACATGTGTAAGAGAGTGATAAGTGAGGGGTAAGGAGGATTTGACCCTTTGAATAAAAGATTGATTTTTATTCAAATGTGTGTGGGAGGATGGGCTAAGCAAGGTTAATTAAGTGTTTAGCTTAATTAACCTAGGTCTAGGGGATAGGTAGGCTAGGGTAGTTTGATCAGTAGGCTAGATTAATTAGATAAGAATGATTTATCTAATTAATAGGGATTAGGGAAATGGACAAAATCAACTAAATAAATATTAAAAATATTTATTTTTTTAATTAATTGATCACAAGTGATAGATAGATGGTTAGGGATAAATTAATTAAATAAGATGAATTTATTTAATTTATAGGAGGGATAAATTGGTGTAGAGGTACGGGAAATTGGTTTGCAGAGCAAGTCAATTTTAGGTGTCTACAAGATAAATGAATGGAAAAAACCTATTGTGTGGTTACACAACACGCCCCATTTTGACTTGGAAAAATAGGGACCCAACTTTTTGCTAGGCTTGTTTTGTGTTTCCTGGTAGTTTGGTAAAAGTAAGTCATGCAGATCATCATGCATGGAAAGGCTGGGTAAGTCATCATCATTAGGTCAATTTGTCAAAGTTCATATTTCATTCTAGTAACCTCATATTTAGGAAGAGCATCAAATTTCATGCAGGTTTGCTTTTTACATCACCTTGATATTCATCAGGATGCGAAAGTTATGAATGGTCAAAGTTTGAGTCAAACCTAATATTTCTCGGGGAGGATCATATTTCGTAACATTAGTCATATTACAGAAGATCACCCCAATCTAATTTATCACCCAATAAATCATGTGGTCTAAATGTCTAGATGTCAATTTTAGGTGATAGTGACCTTTACCCGTCAATAGCCTTATGTTTCCCACGAGGATCATATTTCTCAATGTAACCCGATATTTCTCAATATCCTCCTGACGCGAAATATCCCCCTAAGCCATTATCCTGATGACGCCATTTGAGTCTAATAAATAAAGAAACAAATATGATGATGATGTCATCACCACATTTACTTCTCAAGGGCATATTTCCTAAACATGATCCTTATCCCATAACATGACAATGATGTCATGATGCCTTAGTGATACATGAACGAATATCTGGATGATGTCAACCCGATATTCTGAGAGAAGTTATATTTTATCCGGTCATCATCATTTCGTAACATCACCTGATATATTGAAATATCCTCCTGATGTATAAAACATGACCTAAGGGTGAGTTTATCACCCGATCTTGTCGAAGATACTTTTCCTATCGAAGAGGATGATCACCTTGCACTCGGGATGATATTTGAATATCACCCTGATATTCAAATACCATCCTGTCATTTGAATATCATCCTATCATACGAGTATCACCCCGCTCCTATTGCCGCCATTAACATTTAATGCACGTATAGGTGGTAGGTAGTTCCCGCCGACCACGAAACCTGATCGAACACCTGGCGAAATCCTAAGTTTTCGTGCAGAAATTCAACGAATAAAATCTAATCTGTCAAGGTGTGCCCTAATTTTACCCTAATTGTAGGGTTAAAAGCTAAACTCACTGCCATTTCAAACTTACCTTGCGAGAAAATCATTTTTACAGAGCACCAGCTTCCAAACCCTCATATAGGTGACACTTGCACGAACAGAGCTTACAGGCAGGAAGAAGCACGTGATTATCAGCAGGATTAAGAGCATTTTCTGGAAAACCACTGGTATAAAGGGGTCTGCATAACTAGGTAAGTGATTGAAACCCTCATCCTATTGCTTCTGTATAATCAGGTATGATGTTGCAGGTTCTAGTTTATACACCCCATGATAGGTAAATATTGAATAAGTATAGTATGCATGCTGTTAGTAAAGATAATTGTTATCTGCATGCATGTGAATACCCATTGTAAGAGAAATTGTGTTAATTGCAGATATCCATGGCTGACAAGAGGTTAGCAAAGTGTGAGGCTTAATTCAGCAGGCCCATGTTCTCATCTCCAAGAGGCATCCTATTCAAATATGATGCAATTACGGACACCCATCAAGGAAACACTGATTTAGAGGCCTGGTCCACCAAAATGAATGATGAGAAGAATAGAAGCCCCCTGTTGGATGTAGTGTTCGTGTCTAGATTGTGGAATGCGGCTAGTTTTCTGTACTACATGGAGTCTCTGGAGCTGGTCATTGAGTGTGCATGGAACTATAATCCAGAGACCAAATAGGTGGTGAAGCATGGAAGAATATATGTAGACCTATCCATTAAGGGTCTTTCCAAGACATTTGGATTGCCATTGGGCAGAAAGGTTAACAGTGTGGACCTAAAGAAGTCAGAAATTGAGTATGAAAATAACAAGAAATAGGCCAGGAAGAACATGTATCAGTGGAGGGCTAAGAATAGCACATATCCTATAGCTACCAAACTTCCTGTGCACTTGTTTAAATATGATTTTGATGATGAGTATCAATACATGATCGCACTACTTAGCAAAGTGATAGGCTAGCCTGATGCTGGTAGTTTTAAGGACTGGATGCATGGTGTAATCATGATGTGCATATATGCAGACATGAAGCCACTGTGGGGCCAGTTGATAAGTGATGCTCTACATGAGTAGCTGATGAACCTGGGAGGTTCAAATTGTTCATTTTATATGACATCATACATTGTCTACTTCTATGCTTACAAGGGCACATTTGATGCACTGGTTATTGATGGAAAAGTTTCAGGCACCATCAATGTTGTGCATATTTGGGATCATCATCCCCAATTACAGAGTTAACTACCTCCAAGATTACAAACTGGTCAATGATGCATTCTCTATGCATCTGGTAAGGACCATGGAGGAGGACAGAACAAAAAGATTGAGCATGGAGGCTCAAGAAATAATCTATAGACACGGAGCCTGGTACATTCAATTTGCCACATTTTCCTACATGAGGATTGAGGGTTTTGAAGGGCACCCCCTCATGATGCCAAGATATCCCACTGATGCAGTGATACTAATGGAATTCATAAGGCAGAGCTCCACAATGCTGAAAACATACAAGGACGCTCATAAGCTACCACCAATTTTGTTTCCAGTCACTATTGGCTGATATATGTGCCCAGATTTAGAAAGCATCAAGAAGGTGTTGGTCAGCTTAAATAAAACGCGGTTGCAACCATTCCCACTAATAAGACCATATGATCCTTACGGGAGGATACAAAAAATAATAGGGAAGCCTATTCATCAGAGGCACCTAGAAGACTTCTGGGCAGATTGTGAAGATGAAGCAGAAGCCAGAAGAAGAAGATACCAAAGGCTGACACTAAATCAAGTCAAAACCTTTGACTGTATCCCCATTCCTCAACAGTTGAAGAAAGATGATGGCAAGATAATGGCAGATGAGTATGGGGAAAAGAAAATATATAATGACACCATATCTGCACCTGACCTGACCATACAAGAGGACATATCCTTGGACCCTTTCATTGCCAGGACCTTACAGCTAACCCAAGCCTGGGTTGATGAACAAATTGAGGCACTAAAGAAGAAAGGAGTTGCCCTTACTATGGACAACAAGAAGAAAGGACAGGATATTCTTGATGAGGAATATGATGAGTTTATAAATGAAAAGACAAAATCTAAAGGAGACAGACTGCCTCCACAACAACAACAAAGTAAAAGACCCCCTAGGGGTAAGAAAGTTGATAATGAGCCCAAAGGGGTGATTATTGAAAGGGCAGCATTTCCAGCTAAGGAGGCAGCAGCATCAGGATCAGGATTAGGATCAGCATCACTTCCACGGACAAGGAAACAAAACTCCAAGAAAGATCAGCCAGCAAGGGCAAAACTTACTGAGACCCAAGAGGAGGGTCAGTCCTCATGATAGCCAACAGAAGAGGAGGCCCCCTTGTTATTCAAAAGGAAGAGAAGAGCCCCACAAGTGGTGGTAGCTACCCCACCTAAGAGACCAAGAACCTCCATGATGGGTGAAATAAAGCAATCCCCTACACTAGTGAAAGGGGTAGGTAGCAAAGTTGTGCACAAGGAATTTCAGCACAATGTTCCACTTCCTACCATTGTGAAGTTCAAGATTGAACTTGCAGAAGAGCAGATGAAAGAAACCTCGCTAGAAGGTCATATCTCATTAGAGGAGACCATTAATCTATCTGATGATGAGGTTGTGAAGGAGATATCTTCGTAAAAGATGGAGACCCTTGCTACAGGTACACACATGACCCCTCACAAGACTCCAATTGTTCAAGCAATAATGGAGTAGATAAAGCAAGTGGAAGCAGAAAAAGAAAAGAGCCTAGAGAAGATAGCCCAAGAAATGGGGCTAGACACACTAATTGCACAGGTAACAAGTCTTGTAGTGGTAGACTTGAATGATAAACATGATGCAAGTCCTGAACACCCAGTAGGTACGCCTGACAAAGGGCAACATACAGAAGAAGTGAAGATGGCAGAACCAGAGGGCCATGCTTCAGAAATAATCCAACAAAGCTCACAGGATACATCAGCGAAGCCTACTATAGTAGAGGCTCAGGAAAAGACGGCCGATGAGAAGGATGTATCTGAAGATCCTGCTTCCAATGTTTAGGAAGTAAGTAGCACAGGTGCAAAACAGATAGTGGCTTTAGAACAAATGCCAGCACCTAAGGAGGATTCGCAATATCCAGTGTGATAAATGTGCATCATGAAGAAGAAAAGTCAAAGGTGGATGAGGTAATAATGGAGAAGGATCATGATCATCATGATCATCATATGGGCACATCACAAGATCCTCCACTGCAGGATGATGCTCCTCCAGAAAAAGAAGTTCCTCAATAGGAGGATGTACCGCAGGATCACCCTCAGGATGAGCATCATGAAGAAGAAACAAGGAAATCACCTTCTCCATCACATATGCTGACGGATATAGGAGATCAAGGTGAACAACATGATTATGCAGAGGAACATGATTAGGTACCTCAATGGTTAGAAAAGGAGGTAAACGCAGAGGTAGATTTTGAGATTCAAGAGTTTGATGTATCTACTTTGTTTTTAGAAAATATAATAAAACCAAAGAGGAAGGCCAGAATGACTTCGGCCATTAAAAGGGATCCAACAATTGGAAGAAGGACTGCACAAATTGCCATCCCTACTGTGGAGAAAGAGAAAGGTAAAATTACCTTAGATGAATTTCAGATCAGCACAGTGGACTTGGGGTTTGCAAATGAAGGCTAGGAGGGTTAGGAAGGTAAAGATATCATAGATTCTTTGATTCAGAAGGTTAAGAAGGAAAAAGAGAAAAAGAAGTAACACAAAGGGCACGTTGCTCAATTGCATGCATATATAGGCAGGTTGACTAATCTTGAGGATAGTTCCACTCAACACGTAGTCCCATTGACTGCTATTTCCTAGGAGGAGGTAAATAAGTTGGATCTCATGAATCATGAGTCATCCATACTGAGAAGGTGGATTTGTGCCACATTTGATACAACAAAGGAAGTGGTAAAAGCCTCTTTAAAAAGGTGGAATTCCCTTAGTATTTCCAAGAGGAAAGTAGACAAATTGCAAATGGAGACAAGGAAAAGGTCATTCCAATTGGAGAAGACATTGTCTGCTTTAGATGAAATAAGGAGGATTAATCCACAAATACTCAAAAATAAATAGGTACTGGATAATAACACTGCATTATTAGTAGAAATATGGTATCAGGACATTCAATTTGAATGTGGAGTACTTAAAAGATGCAATAATAAACTGAGAGATATCAACATGAAACTGCATGATATGATGTCTGTTGAGGCAGAAATTTTGGAAACATTGGAAGGAAAAGTGGAAGAGAAGGTAGAGAATCAGGATGAAGAGCTTGCCATCAAAACTTTACATAGCAACTTTCAATTAGTAGATGATGATCCACTTGTTCACTTGATGGAGGAAGTCATAGATAAAATGATGAGAATCAAAGTCAAGATGGAAAACTACAATGAGACACTGAACAACAGGAAAAACAAGTTGAAAAGCATCAGAGGTAAATATCAAATGCATAAGCATGCCATCATCAAAGTGAGAACTCAAGATGGTGGGGAGATTGACAGAGTATTACAGTTATATGAAAATGTTAGGATGATCATGCAGCCTCATATACAAGATCTTCTTCATCAGGATGATGAAGGTTCGGAAAGTGATGCACCTGACGATGAAGCTCATGAGTCAGACAAGGAGCATGATGAGGATACATCATAAAAGGAAATATAAGCATCAGTTACTAATGAAAATAAGTATTCCAGATAGTTGCCAGCTGGCAACTTGTGCCATTTTGATAAAGTTGACAAAGTCAAAGAGAAATACTGACCATAGATATTCATAGACAAATCAAGATTTGAGATCTTTTTGTAATGGATTCCTCACCTTGTTCTATAAAAGGTGCTGGAGTGCCTCATTTCAAACATTTGAAACTTAATTGAAATCCAACTGCTGAAATATTCAGGGCTCATTTCAAAGCTTTTTGTATACATTTATATCTTTGCATACTTAATGAATGAGAAGACTGTGTTGATTACAATTCATAGTAAATCTTGAGTAATCAGTGTGTGAATTCTGGACATATGCTGTGATTTGTTGCGTCCCTTGGAGTGCATGTCTACTTGCATATGTTGTTTTCATACAATTCCTTTGAAGTTAGCATCAACTGTATCTAGCTGTGGAATGTCCTGGTGAACATATGGTTTGGTTTTCTTCTCTTCATGACTGTATCTGATGTACATGTGGTTCAATAGCTGAAGGTTCAACATTAATTTGAAGCATTTCTTTTAATTTCTTTTAAATTTCAGAGAATTTCACTATCATAATTGCAAATAACTGATAATCTCAAGCAAATAATACAAAATATGCAGATATCTCGTAGATAATTGAAAATATTTAGCATATTTGAAGCTAAAGCATGTATAATTGATGAATGTCATGCAAATATTTGAGTACAACTGCATCATTTGATCAAATAACTGTATAAAATGACCTCTCTATGAAGAATCTTAGTAGAAGTAATGTCATGATGATGAACTTTATGTAAGGCCCCAAAATAGAAACATCAACACACATCAACCTCTGAGTAACATCAGATGATTAAGACCTAATCACCGGAGACTTGGGATCATGAATTCTCTGAATTCATCGTATCTTTCAAGATGAATAAAGGTTAATGTGTACTTTTATTCTATGCTTGTTTGTGACTAACATCATGACCAACATAAATTGGTGCTAGAAGGAGGGCCAATCCTGAAAGAAGACGCTCATCATCATTATTTTTAGGTTTGATGATGCAGAGAGTAAGGTAACCCTAGTGCATTCATGAATTCCAAATATTGTTGAAATATTTACTATAGTAAGCTTGTAAATGCTCATTCTGTGTAAAGTTCCTAAAATTAGTCATAAATATTGCAAGCTTTACAGTAGATCATCATGAACTCACAAATATCAGGCAATGTTAAGTAAATCTGTTAAAGCTTTGAAGAGTTTTGCCTTAGAAGCTTGATATCCCATGGTAAGAGTCATCATACCCCGTATTACCTCATATTTGCACTATCTTTGCAAATATTTCATAAATATCCAGTCAGATTAGTCATCCGATCATAAATATCACCTCAGCTGGTGAATTTTAGCTGATATTTGTAATCAGCTGGCCAATTCACCTCAAAATTGAGAAATCTTGGCTCATAGGATAAATACCAGGTCAAGATCCATCAGAATCTTTGAAGAATTACCTATTAGAGGTTTCAGACCTAGAACTGTGGACATCCATCATACTCCAAGGTCTAGTGCATCAAGAGCTTCACTAGAACCTCCTCCTGTAACCCCTGTTGGTTTGCAAATACCTTCTGGGATATCTGTGACACCTCTTGTTCAACCTCAACCCCAGGTCCAACCTCAGCCAACTATACCACAGGCTCAACCTCCTCTGGTTGCAATGTCTTTCTTTGCAGCAGAGTCACCATTGACCTTTACTACATATCATGAGTTACCAAAGAATCTGGACAAACTTTGTCCAAAATATCATCCTTATCAAGATGCTGATGATCATATCAGAACCTTTAAAGAAGCCTATTGTAGAGCCAGAATAGAACATCAGGATGTTGTATGTAGATTATTTCCTTTTTCTCTAGGGGAAGAGGCTTATAATTGGTTTATTAGTCTTGGCCAGAATTCTGTTGATTCATGGCCTATCCTAGAGAAGGCTTTTCTTGATAGGTTCAAGGTTCCCATTGATCCATCTATGAATTATCACCTATTTTCCACAATCAAGTAGTTTAAAGGTGAACCAATTGCCAATTTCAATGCTAGGTTTCAGAAGATGTTGTCCAAAGAGGTCACCCCTTTAACCTGTGTCTGTTGAGGCCTCAAGGAGCATTTATTACTCAGCTCTGGATCCATTGACTTCCATGTTCATCAGGAGAACACATCCTCAGATCACAACTTTAGCATTAGCTTTTCAAGAAGCTATTAAAGTAAATCAATAGTTAGTCCCTGCTCCTACTCCAAATGTTACATTCCCTACATTGCCTGGCATGTATCCAACTTATCCTCCTGCATATCCTGCACAACAATATCCTAATGGAGCAATGATACCTCCACCATTCATTCCTGCACCTTTGCAAGTACCTCCATTAAGTATCATGCCACCTCCTAATGGGAATGGCCAAATGCCACAATATCCTACACAAACTCAAACACCTCAGGGTGCTGATCTATCCAACAATAACCATGGATCCTCTTTCTTCAAGCCTCAAATTGAAAATGTAGTAGCCAAAGCTCAAGAAGAGAAGGAAGAGATCAAAGAAATCTCTACTCAACTAAGAAAACTCACTACAGAGGTCACACATTTGAGAAATCAGAACTTCTATTCTCAGTCTAACCAAAACAGAGGTTATTCCAATGACAGACTGAATTATCCTGACAGAGGGTACAACAATAGTAATCCTCAGAGATAGCCTAGAGTATGGAACTCCAGGCCAAATAATAGTTCATTACCATCACCCTTAGATAATCAATCACTTGGTGAAGCCAAACAGACTACTAGAGTCAATCTTGCTGAGGCAGCCCTCACCAATTGGTGCAGGATCCACAATACAAATGCTCATGCAGAGCTAGATTGTCCACAATTTCAAATTGTTGCTAGCATTTTTCAAACAGAAGTGTCTAATACTGCAGGGAATCCACTTTAGGTGGAAGGTGATGAAATTGTTCCCTGTGGATATGATTCAGCCCTAGTATTAGAAAGTTATACTGATCATCAGAACTACTCACAAGCATGTGAAGAGTCTTCTTTAGCCTTTGAGTCAAATTATATCTTCCCTTTTGAGGATGAGAATGAACCATCTAATGAACATGAGGAGGTGCATGCATACCAGCAGCAATATCCTGGTAAACATAATTATAATTTGAGAAGTAGCTCCAATAGACCTACTGGTCCATTGACATCATCTCTACCTCTAAATAATTTCAACACACCTCCTAATCCCAAAGCTAGAAATAATCTAGGATTTCCCAAGGTGACTGCACAATATCTATCACCACAAACTACAGTGTCAAAAACTGTTGGCCTACCTCATGATTCTGACAAACTTGTCACCTATGTAGCTGATGAGATGAAAAAGATAAAGATTAGCCTATCTCTGTTAGAATTGTTGAAAACTCCTACAATTAAAAAAGATTTTATGAAATCACTAGATGATCCTGCTCCTAAAGAGGATGTTCATTCCCCAGGTCAATCTAGCAATAAGGATCATGCTGCTAGAGATAATAATATCAAGCCTAAAGTGCCAGCTACTGTCCAAGCTGCAGAAACCTCCCACATGACCTTATACAGAGATAAGAGTGAGTCACCACCTTTCCTCCTTACCATAAGGATGTTTAGCAAGAATTTACACAACTGTTTGGTAGATTCAGGTGCATCTACAAATGTGATGCCCTTGTCTATATGCAATGCCTTAGGACTACATCCTGCTAAATCCCTAAAGAAGGTGACACAATTAGATAAGACAGAAGTGAGCGTAATAGGAGAATTGACTCATATACACATGCAACTAGCATCTGATCCCAGGATCCAGTATTACATTGATATCCAGGTAGTTGACATACCTGATACATATGGGATGCTGCTTAGTAGAGATTGGTCAAAGACTCTGAATGGATATATGGCTACTGACTTTAGTCACATGTGGTTGCCTTGGAAAGGTATACCTAACCAGATAAGAATAGATACTGAACCCAGGATGAAGCACATGATAACTGAGTATAATAAAATGAATGAGATCATGTATGTAAACATTGAACCTGGAGTTTATGCCATTAGACCACAGACTATCAGGATAGAAGAGATCTTGATGCTTGACTTTCATCATCATCATCATGATGATCATCAGGAGGACATGCCAGTTGTAGAACCCGATAGTAATTTTGGGAACGAGAATGAAGTAGATCGCTTCAGAAATTTTGAGATGCATCTATCCAAGTAGGTAAAGCATTGTCAATTGTTAAATATACCTGCTAATGATCATTTGATTGATGGATGGTGTAGATTACACGATGAAGAAGATTCAAAAAGGACCTACGAAACATGCTTAGACATGATGATGCTAGAGTAGACATGCAGTGAGGCATCATCATCATATTCTGAGGTAAGTTCTACATCTGGTGATGATGATGATACTGATTCCTATTTGTATTCTGCAGGAACCATAGAAAAGGTGATAGATCATGATGAAGATCATATACAGAGTACAGAAGAAATTCTGGTGTGCGACTAGATAGATGTTAAAAAAAAAGAAAAGATCACCCTTGGGAGTGATTGTTTTATGGAGCCAGACTATGAACTATCTGATGAAGACAGAGGTAGCAACCTAACCAGATTTGAAGAGTTTTTATTAGGAGAAATTAAGAAGATGATAAAGCAAAAGAAGCATCCATAGGATGCACTAACTGAAGGTTGGTGTAGGCTGCATGAGGCACCTCACTCGGAGACTGCCTGTTCGCTGTGCCTACATATTTTAAAGAAACATACAGAGCCTGACCCAAACAATCATCCTCCTGATGATGAAAAACAAGAAGGAAAATCAGCTTCCCAAGAGAAAGAAAAGGTGAAGTCCAAAGATACTAAAATTCCTAAGTTAAAATGGATATCAGGTGGAGCAGTTGCTAGAGCTGCAAAGAGAAGAGAAGGTTCAGCTAAACCTCATGCTAAAGATAAGTCCTGGATCCTTAGATTTGATGGATCTAAGTCTAAGCAAGGAGCTAGAGTAGGGATTGATCTTATTGATCCATCAGGAAAATCCTACTTAGCTGTGTACAGATTATAGTTCCCCTGCACTAATAATGTGACAGAGTATGAAGCTCTAATTCATGGGATATTATTTGCTCTCAAGAAGAAAGTGAAAATTCTGCATGTCTTTGGAGACTCAGAATTAGTTGTCAGATAGGTAAGAGGAGTATACTCTTGCAATTATAAGAGATTGTCAAATTATAGACACAGAGTGTGGGATTTGATTGAAGACTTTGATGCATTTAACATCACCCACATTCCTAGAGAACAGAACCATAGGGCAGATGCACTTGCCCAAGCTGCCAGTACACTGGAGCCATTATCTATATTAGGTTTAAAGAGATTTTCAGTAGAACTCATATCTGTACCATCAGTACCTAATAATGTTACTAACCTCCAAGTCTTTGATGATGATCAGCACATCCTTGATTTCATCTCTAATAGGGATATATTTGATGCTCAAATCATAGATGAGAATAGTATGGAAGATCATGTCTAGGAAGAAGATGAAATATTAGAGTTGCCTAGCAACAAGATCCCCAAAGGTATGATTGAATTAGAAAGAGCCTTTGATTTGGATAATATGTTGAAGCAGAAAGATCTTCCTAAAGCTGATGGAGGTCAATATTCACAAGTGACTATTGGACAAAATGAAGACAAAAGAAATGTCTTGATAGGTAAGGTTTGCACACCAGAAGAGTTAGAAGGAATAACTCAAGCCCTTAAGGATTACATCCATGTAATTACATGGACTTATGATGAGCTGAAGACATATGACACATTAGTCATAACTCACACTATACCTCTCAAGCCAGATGCTAAACCTTTCAAATAGAAGTAAAGGCTAGTCAATGCCTTGCTTGAACCAATAATTTTTGAAGAAGTCAAGAAGCTATTAAATGCCAGGATAATCTTTCCTGTGAGGCACTCCACTTGGGTAGCCAATCTAGTGCCAGTTAGAAAGAAGAATGGAGACATCAGGCTATGTGTAGACTTCAGGAACCTGAATAGAGCATCAGAGAAGGATAATTATCCCTTACCATCATTGGATGAAGTTCTACAGATTGTAAATGGAGCCAAAATGATGTCCTTTCTAGATGGCTTCTCAGGGTACAATCAAGTCATGGTTGACAAGATTGACAGGCTGAAGACTGCTTTCACCACCAAGTGGGGGATATTTGCATACAGACGTATGCCATTTGGACTGATAAATGCTGGAGCAACATTCCAGCGAGCAATGGACATAGCCTTCAGAGGCTTAATAGGAAAATGTATAGTCATATACATGGATGACTTGACAGTATTCTCCAAAGAAAGGGGGAACCATGTAGCAGATCTTAGAAGTGTGCTAAAGAAATGTGAAGAGTATGGAATATCCTTGAACCCCAAGAAATGCATATTTGGGGTAACAACAGGCAAATTGCTAGGCCATTTGATAACTGATGATGGAATCATCATTGATCCTGCCAGAGTGGAGTCTATCATGAAAATACAACTCCCTGGAAGCAAGAAAGAACTTAAGTCTTACTTTGGTAAGATTAACTTTGTAAGAAAATTCATCACCAGTTTTGTAGAGATAGTCAGACCATTAAATGCTATGCTGAAGAAAGATGCCAAGATTGAGTGGACAGCAGAGGCTAAAGCTGCTTTTGAGGACATAAAGAAAGCCATATCAGATGCTCCTGTCCTCATCAGTCCAGATTACACAAAGGACTTCTACATCTATTCATTTGCTTTAGAACATACCTCTGCAGCAGTATTAACTCAAAGGAATAAGGAAAAGGAAGAGAAACCAATAGCTTTCATGAGCTGTCCTTTCAAAGATACTGAATTGAGATATGTGGATGTTGAAAGACAAGCACTTGCATTGGTTAGGGTAGTAAAGAAATTTAGGCATTATATACTGAGAAGCAAAGTGATTGCAGTAGTGCCTGATGCAGTAGTGAAGATGCTGCTCATGCAGAGTGAACCTGGTGAAAAAAGAGCCAAGTGGATTACTGTATTACAAGAGTATGACATGGAAATTACACCAATGAAACTAGTAAGAGGACAGGCTCTAAGTCAAATGATATCTGAAATTGATCCAAACATCACAAGTCGGTAGTATGTTATCAATGATAAGGACAATAAAGAGTGGTATTCAAATATCAGGCACATCCTGATTACTGGAAGATGTCCTCCAAGAATGCAAGCTTCACAGAGGAGAGCCTTGAAGATAAGGTCACAAAAATATATGATGAAGGGAGGAACCTTGTTCAAGAAGAATTATGAAGGAATATACCTAAGATGCTTAGAAAAGCCAGAAGCAAATAAGGTTCCTGTCAGAATTACATGACAAATTTGGAACAACACATGGGTCAGCCTTGGCCACAACACATGCAGTCCTCAGAGTAGGATATTATTAGCCCATAGTTTTCAAAGATACAGCTGAACATGTTAAATGTTGTCATGTATGTCAGGTTGCTGCCAACAGAGAGAAATATGTTGCACAACCCTTGCAGCCAGTGATGGAAGAGCACCCATTTGCACAATGGGGGATGGACTTCATAGGACCAATCAATCCTCCATCATCATCAGGCCATAGGTATGTCTTAACAATTACTGATTATTGTACCAGATGGACTGAAGCTGTCAGCAGCAAGACTTGTACTGCAGATGATGTTATTAAATTTTTGGAAGGCAACATTGTCACCAGGTATGGAGCTCCTTATGCTTTAGTAATTGATAATGGTTCTGCCTTCACTTCAACCAAATTGTCAAGTTGGGCTTTTGATCATGGGATCATACTCAAGTTTTCATCCAACTATTATTCCCAAGAGAATGGATTAGTAGAATCCACCAACAAAAAATTGCTGAATATCATAAGGAAATTAATAGAGAAGAACCCTAGGGAATGTAACTCATTTATGAAATATGTCTTATGGGTAGACAGAACTAGAATGAAAACTGCATTAGGAAATTCACCTTTCCAACTAGTATATGGGGTAGATCCTATTCTCCCTATTAACTTAAAAATTCCTACTTTGCAGTTTGCCCAAGAGTACCTAGGTATTGATAATAGACAAGAAGTTAGGTTGCTTCAGTTGATGCACCTAGAAGAAAAAAGGAGTCAAGCAATTGACCAATTTGCAAAACATCAGGCTGTTGTCAAACATTGGTTTGACAAGAGAGCCAAAGTTAAAGCATTCAGGATATCTTATTTAGTCCTGATGTGGGATAAAGCCCATGAGAAGAAATGAGACCATGGTAAGTTTGACAAATTATGGATAGGTCCCTTTCAAATTTTTGAGATACTAGGAGACAACACTTATAGGCTTAAGAACTTGACAGGTGAGGATGTCCCATTGCCAGTCAATGGACAAATCCTCAAACATTATTTCCAAGCCTTAGTGACTTCATGATAGTCATGTGTATCATAATGTACATTTGTATAGTGGCTTGTACAGTGTTGTTTTGTTTGTTTGTCTTGTTTTGTTTGTTGAGTTTTGTTTTGGTTAGTCAAGATGATGCACTTCATCACCATAGAAAATAACTAAATTGTTAGGATTCAAGTGATGAGATCAAATTTAGACATAGGTTATGATTCATTCTAAGAAGTATTCATGATCAGGTCTGTGATATCCTTTCATCAGGGTGCCTTTTCTTGGTCAAAGTGAATCAATCACAATGAAACACCTAACAGCCTTGGGTTTGTTGAACACACAAGTATAGGTGTTAAGTGAAAAATCTAAAAGGATTGCCTTGCTACCAATACAATCTCCAACCTAAAGCTGCAAGTGACTATACCTTGTACAAATGAGCTGACATGATGATATCAGATACAAATTTTAAGAGAAAATCAGAAAAGAAATAAAATTAGGCCATCTAAGTAACTCTACCAGGGTTATGAACACCTACTGGCAGTGGGTCTCTACTTAGGGAGATTGTATAGATAACCTTGCCAGGGCTATAGACGCCTGCTGGCAGCAAGGCTCTATCCAGGTTGGCTATGAGGGATGATCCCCAACTATGTAGTTTAACACCAGTTACTCATGTTTTCAACTTGCTTTCAAGATGAGGATAATTAATCATTTGCACACACATGATCCTTTGTTAGTATTGTTACCATGAGGAAATTTTATCATTCAGAAGATCATGATGCTTATGCTTGGAAAGAATTAGAATACTATGGATAAATATGATCACATCACTTGAATCATTAGAATTTGTTTGTTTTCTTTGGTGGCAAGTTGTTGTGTGGTTACACAACATGCCCCATTTTGACTTGGCAAAATAGGGACCCAACTTTTTGCTAGGCTTGTTTTGTGCTTCCTGGCGGTTTGGTAAAAGTAAGTCATGCAGATCATCATGCATGAAAAGGCTGGGCAAGTCATCATCATGAGGTCAGTTTGTCAAACTTCATATTTCATTCTAGTAACCTCATATTTAGGAAGAGCATCAAATTTCATGCAGGTTTGCTTTTTACATCACCCCAATATTCATCAGGATGCGAAAGTTATGAATGGTCAAAGTTTGAGTCAAACCTGATATTTCTCGGGGAGGATCATATTTCGTAACATCAGTCATATTACAGAAGATCACCCTGATCTAATTTATCACCCAATAAATCATGCGGTCCAAATGTCTAGATGTCAATTTTAGGTGATAGTGACCTTTACCCGTCAATAGCCTTATGTTTCCTGCGAGGATCATGTTTCTCAATGTACCCCGATATTTCTCAATATCCTCCTGACGTGAAATATCCCCTTAAGCCATTATCCTAATGACGTCATTTGAGTCTGATAAACAAAGAAACAAACATGATGATGACGTCATCACCACATTTACTTCTCGGGGGCATATTTCCTAAACATGATCCTTATCCCATAACATGACGATGATGTCATGATGCCTTAGCGATACATGAATGAATATCTGGATGACATCACCCCAATATTTTGAGAGAAGTTATGTTTTATCTAGTCATCATCATTTTGTAACATCACCCGATATATTGAAATATCCTCCTAATGTATAAAACATGACCTAAGGGTGCGTTTATCACCTGATCTTGTCGAAGATACTTTTCCTATTGAAGAGGATTATCACCTTGCACTCGGGATGATATTTGAATATCACCCTGATATTCAAATATCATCCTATCATTTTAATATCATCCTATCATACAAGTATCACCCCGCTCCCATTGCCACCATTAACATTTAATGTATGCAGAGGTGGTAGGTAGTTCCCGCCGACCACAAAACCCGATCGAACACCTGGCGAAATCCTGAGTTTCTATGTAGAAATTCAACGAATAAAATCTAATCTGTCAGGGTGTGCCCTAATTTTACCCTAATTGTAGGGTTAAAAGGTAAATTCACCACCATTTCAAACTTACCTTGCAAGAAAATCATTTTTACAGAGCACTAGCTTCTAAACCCTCATACAGGCGACACTTGTACGAACAGAGCTTACAGGCAGGAAGAAGCACGTGATTATCAGGAGGATTAAGAGCATTTTCTGGAAAACCACTGGTATAAAGGGGTCTGCATAACCAGGCAAGTGGTTGAAACCCTCATCCTGTTGCTTCTATATAATTCAGTATGATGTTGTAGGTTCTAGTTTATGTACCCCATGATAGGTAAATATTGAATAAGTATAGTATGCATGCTGTTAGTAAAGATAATTGTTATCTGCATGCATGTGAATACCCATTGTAAGAGAAATTATGTTAATTGCAGATATCCATGGCTGACAAGAGGTTAGCAAAGTGAGGCTTAATTCAGCAGGCCCATGTTCTCATCTCCAAGAGGCATCCTGTTTAAATATGGTGCAATTACGGACACCCATCAAGGAAACACTGATTTAGAGGCCTGGTCCGCCAAAATGAAGGATGAGAAGAATAGAAGCCCCCTATTGGATACAGTGTTCATGTCTAGATTGTGGAATGCAGCTAGTTTTCCATACTCCATGGAGTCTCCAGAGCTGGTCATTGAGTGTGCACGGAACTATAATCCAGAGACCAAACAGGTGGTGAAGCATGGAAGAATATATGTAGACCTATCCATTAAGGGTCTTTCCAAGACATTTTGGACTGCCACTGGGCAGAAAGGTTAACAGTGTGGACCTGGAGAAGTTAGAAATTAAGTATGAAAATAACAAGAAACGGGCCAGGAAGAACATGTATTAGTGGAGGGCTAAGAATAGCACATATCCTGTAGCTGCCAAACTTCCTGTGCACCTGTTTAAATATGATTTTGATGATGAGTATCAATACATGATTGCACTACTTAGCAGAGTGACAGGCCAGCCTGATGCTGGTAGTTTCAAGGACTGGATGTATGGTGTAATCATGATGTGCATATATGCAAACATCAAGCCACTGTGGGGCCAGTTGATAAGTGATGCTCTACATGAGCAGTTGATGAACCTGGGAGGTTTAAATTGTTCATTTTATATGACATCATACATTGTCTACTCCTGTGCTTACAAGGGCACATTTGATGCACTGGTTACTGAGGGAAAAGTTTTAGGCACCATCAATGCTATGCATATTTGGGATCATCATCCCCAATTACAGAGAGTTAACTACCTCCAGGGTTACAAACTAGTCAATGATGCATTCTCTATGCATCTGGTAAGGACCATGGAGGAGGACAGAACAAAAAGATTGAGCATGGAGGCTCAAGAAATAATCTATAGGCATGGAGCCTGGTACATTCAATTTGCCACATTTTCCTACATGAGGATTGAGGGTTTTGAAGGGCACCCCCTCATGCTACCAAGATATCCCACTGATGTAGTGATACTAATGGAATTCATAAGGCAGAGCTCCACAATGCTGAAAACATACAAGGATGCTCATAAGCTACCACCAATTTTGTTTCCAGTCACTATTGGCTGGTATATGTGCCCAGATTCAAAAAGCATCAAGAAGGTGATGGTCAGCTTAAATAAAATGCGGTTGCAGCCATTCCCACTAATAAGACCATATGATCCTTATGGGAGGATACAGAAAATAATAGGGAAGCCTATTCATCAGATGCACCTAGAAGACTTCTGGGCAGATTGTGAAGATGAAGCAGAAGCCAGAAGAAGAAGATACCAAAGGTTGACACTAAATCAAGTCAAAACCTTTGACTGTATCCGCATTCCCCAACAGTTGAAGAAAGATGATTTTAGGATAATGGTAGATGAGTATGAGGAAAAGAAAATATATAATGACACCATATCTGCACCTGACCTGACCATACAAGAGAACATATCCTTGGACCCTTTCATTGCCAGGACCTCACAGCTAACCCAAGCCTGGGTTGATGAACAGATTGAGGCACTAAAGAAGAAAGGAGTTGCCCTTACTGTGGACAACAAGAAGAAAGGACATGATATTTCTAATGAGGAATATGATGACTTTATAAATGAAAAGAGAAAATCTAAAGGAGACAGACTACCTCCACAACAACAACAAAGTAAAAGACCCCCTAGGGGTAAGAAAGTTGATAATGAGCCCAAAGGGGTGATTATTGAAAGGGTAGCATTTCTAGCTGAGGAGGCAGCAGCATCAGGATCAGGATCAGGATTAGCATCACCTCTGTTGGTTTTTTCCCAGACTGGATGCTTATTCCCAGATTTCCCTACAAGGTAGCCATCAGTGATCAACAGGATCTCTGGGCCAGGGGCCAACAGTGTAGGAGATAGACTCTATATTTTATCTCCTCTTCTTCTTCAGGCTCTGCAAAACCTAGGGGGGTATTCCCTACTCAACACCCATGATAATGTGCATACTAAGGTTGGGATGCTGACAGAAAGTAGATGAGTCCTCCTGTAAGTAGACCAAAACTGAAAGATAAGAGCAAAGGGGCTAGCTTTGGGCCTATTTGCAGTTGTAGACAGAGGACTGAGGATCCTAAAACTAATTCTAATGTCCTAATGGTTGTTTTAGAGTTTGATTATGATTTTGAGTTTGGATGCAAAGCTGGACATGGTTGTAACACAAACACAAAGCAAGATTGGTGCCTATCCAGGGCCTGGAGTCAGTAGACATACACCTGTGAATGATCAGCATGAACAGCTAAAACTGGATTTCAGGGGGATGTATATGATACCTGCCTTACAGATATCTCCCAATATAGAGTGTTAACTTATCTCTACTTATGGCATCCCTACTGCAGTATACCCTTCCCAATGTTCAACCTGAAAACAATTTAATCTACCCCTTGAGCAGAAGTTAAGAGATCAGACATTCAACACAGGAATTCTATGTTCTAGAGTCTCAACATTCCTTAAATACCCAGACTCAGAAGAAAGATACATGCAATACTGGAGACAGAATTAACAAAACACATGCTAACATAGCATTTCTCATATAAATTTAACCATGAAATCAGTGGATTCAAGCCAAAACGTACAACAAGAGATACATAAACTCACAGGTTTAGCTGTACAGAGCAACCAAAATGAACTGTATTGTGTTACAGAGCCAAAATGTTCAACTTTCAACAACCTGAAAAATGGTAACACAGTCTTCTTATAATAGCCAGAGAGTGTACCATAGCAATTAATTACATGACTATTACAAAAAATCCACCAGATACAGTCCTCAGAAGGAATGGCGCTCAGAAAATGTAAATGCAGCAGACAAAGGGGGGCCTCGAGCCACGTGCCACTATCTGGAAGTCTTCATTTATGATCAGGCAGCTTCACCGTTTGTATTCATTGCCCATACCCCTGCACGACCGTCATTGATGGCTCAACCACCCGCATTTCACTTGGAAACTGTAGCTGCATTCAAAAAGGATTTCCTGCCAAAACATGCTTCTATCGCAGGTTCAAAATATATAAGGGAATAATCCCACATGCACGGTGAGGAGACTCCTTCATTAGTTTAAAAATGGGGCCGCACACATAATAGGTGTCGAGTGCTTTTGCCACGCTTGACACACAACCCTTCGCCCACAGCCCATCACCATGACATACACTATCGGCATACCCCACAGATCTCCTACCGACTCCAGTTGTCTCGCCGATCACAACATCTCCACAAGTCACCAACATCCCCATCGGCCAGCTCCACAAAACTTACCCCAACCTCACTAGTCTCTCCGATCACACACTACACTGCCCCCTGTCAGTGTGACTTACGCCGATGACACCCTTGTCGGCCAGACACTATCCATCGGCGGACCTTCCAACGGCTAGCCCGATAGCCCCTGTCACGCCGAAACCAAACTCTATTACCACCATCGGCTAGACATAACCCCATACTCACTGATGGCAACTCCATCGGCCAGACCTGCGCCATCGGCCAACAATCTGCCCGTTCACCCTATAATCCTCCATTACACCGATGGCGCCAACACACTATACTCTGTCGGTGAGACCTCAGGCGTCGGCAAACCCGAAAACTCTCTCACCGATAGCACTACTCCTGCCGATGACCACCTTGAACATCCCTCATTGGCCAGACAACCAATGTCGGTCCAACACTTGCCCGCTCACTCCGATAGCCAAAGTCTTGGTGATAGCACTCCAAAACCCTCGTCGGCGAGACCAAGTCTGTCGGTAAGCCACAAAACACCTATGCCGATAGGTAAAGTCTTAGCGATAGAAGACAACACGCCATTGGTACCAATCATGATCGCCAAGACACATTCCAAACTCATGCCGATGGACAAAACATGAAGACCCCCCCTTCAAGAAAGATGATGTGGATGTTACAAAACACTGAAGGGGTGCCAAAACTGGAAATTTTTTTGGATTTTTTGGGATGGTGCCTGCATAAAAATTGCTCAAGAACTAACAGTCAATTCAGGCACCAACAACCTCCACAGAGAAGGAAACAAAAGTCCAAGAAAGATCATCCAGCAAGGGCAAAACTTACTGAGACCCAAGAGGAGGGTCAGTCCTCACGATAGCCGATAGAAGAGGATATCCTTATGGAGGAAGAGCCAGAAGAAGAGGAGGCCCCCTTGTTATTCAAAACAAAGAGAAGAGCCCCACAAGTGGTGGCAGCTACCCCACCTAAGAGACCAAGAACCTCCATGAGGAGTGAAATAAAGCTATCCCCTACACTAGTGAAAGGGGCAGGTAGTGAAGTTGTGCACAAGGAATTTCAGCACAATGTTCCATTTCCTACCATTGTGAAGTTCAAGACTGAACTTGTAGAAGAGCAGATGAAAGAAACCTTGCCAGAAGGTCATATCTCATTAGAGGAGACCATTAATCTATCTAATGATGAGGTTGTGAAGGAGATATCTTCACAAAAGATGGAGACCCTTGCTGCAGGTACACACATGACCCCTCACAAGACTCCAACAGTTCAAGCAATACTAGAGGAGATAAAGCAAGTGGAAGCAGAAAAAGAAAAGAGCCCAGAGAAGATAGCCCAAGAAATGGGGGTAGACACACTAATTGCACAGGTAACAAGTCCTGTAGTGGTAGACTTGACAGATAAACAGGATGCAAGTCCTGAACACCCAGTAGGTACACTTGACAAAGGGCAACATACAGAAGAAGTGAAGATGGCAGAACCAGAGGGCCATGCTTCAGAAATAAGCCAACAAAGCTCACAAGATACATCAGCGAAGCCTGCTATAGTAGAAGCTTAGGAAAAGAGGGCTGATGAGAAGGATGTATCTGAAGATCATGCTTCCAATGTTTAGGAAGTAAGTAGCACAGGTGCAGAATAGATAGTGGCTTTAGAACAAATGCCAGCACCTAAGGAGGATTCCGCAATATCCAGCGTGGTAAATGTGCATCATGAAGAAGAAAAGTCAAAGGTGGATGAGGTAATAACGGAGAAGGATCATGATCATCATGATCATCATATGGGCACATCACAAGATCCTCCACCTCAAGATGATGCTCCTCTAGAAAAAGAAGTTCCTCAATAGGAGGATGTACCGCAGGATCACCCTCAGGACGAGCATCATGAAGAAGAAACGAGGAAATCACCTTCTCCATCACATATGCTGATGGATATAGGAGATCAAGGTGAACAACATGATGATACGGAGAAACATGATCAGGTACCTCAATGGTTAGAAAAGGAGGTAAATGTAGAGGTAGATTTTGAGATTCAAGAGTTCGATGTATCTACTTTGTTTTCAGAAAATATAATAAAACCAAAGAGGAAGGCAAGAATGACTTCAGCCATTAAAAGGGATCCAACAACTAGAAGAAGGACTACACAAATTGCCATCCCTGCTGTGGAGAAAGAGAAAGGTAAAACTACCTTAGATAAATTTTAGATCAACACAGTGGACCTGGGCTTTGCAAATGAAGACTAGGAGGGTCAGGAAGGTAAATATATCATAGATTCTTTTATTCAGAAGGTTAAGAAGGAAAAAGAGGAAAATAAGCAACACAAAGAGCACATTGCTCAGTTGCATGCATATATAGGCAGGTTGACTAATCCTGAGGATAGTTCCACTCAACATGCAATCCCATTGACTACTATTTCCCAGGAGGAGGTAAATAAGTTGGATCTCATGAAACATGAGTCGTCCATATTGAGAAGGTGGATGTGTGCCACATTTGATACAACAGAGGAAGTGGTAAAAGCCTCTTTAAAAAGGTGGAATTCCCTCAGTATTTCCAAGAGGAAAGTAGACAAATTGCAAATGGAGACAGGGAAAAGGTCATTCCAATTGGAGAAGACATTATCTGCTTTAGATGAAATAAGGAGGATTAATCCACAAATACTCAAAAATAAATAGGTATTGGATAATAACACTACATTATTAATAGACATATGGTATCAGGACATTCAATTTGAATGTGGAGTACTTAAAAGATGCAATAATAAACTGAGAGATATCAGCATGAAACTACATGATATGATGTCTGTTGAGGCAGAAATTTTGGAAACATTGGAAGGAAAAGTGGAAGGGAAGGTAGAGAATTAGGATGAAGACTTTGCCATCAAAGCTTTACATGGCAACTTCCAATCAGTAGCTGATGATCCACTTGTTCACTTGACGGAGGAAGTCATAGATAAAATGATGAGAATCAAAGTCAAGATGGAAAACTACAATGAGACATTGAACAGTAGGAAAAACAAGTTGAAAAGCATCAGAGGTAAATATCAAATGCATAAGCATGCCATCATCAAAGCAAGAACTCAAGATGGGGGGAGATTGATAGGGTATTATAGTTATATGAAAATGTCAGGATGATCATGCAGCCTCATATACAAGGTCTTCTTCATCAGGATGATGAAGGTTCTGAAAGTGATGCACCTGATGATGAAGCTCATGAGTCAGACAAGGAGCATGATGAGGATACATCATAAAAGGAAATATAAGCATCAGTTACTAATGAAAATAAGTATTCCAGATAGTTGCCAGCTGGCAACTTGTGCCATTTTGATAAAGTTGACAAAGTCAAAGAGAAATACTGACCATAGATATTCATAGACAAATCAAGATCTAAGATCTTTTTGTAACGGATTCCTCACCTTGTTCTATAAAAGGTGCTGGAGTGCCTCATTTCAAACATTTGAAACTTAATTGAAATCTGTCTACTGAAATATCTAGGGCTCATTTCAAAGCTTTTTGTATACATTTATATCTTTGCATAGTTAATGAATGAGAAGACTGTGTTGATTACAATTCATAGTAAATCTCGAGTAATCAATGTGTGAATTCTGGACATATGTTGTGATTTGCTGCGTCCCTTGGAGTGCATGTCTACTTGCATATGTTGTTTTCATACAATTCCTTTGAAGTTAGCATCAACTGTATCTAGCTGTGGAATGTCCTGGTAAACATATGGTTTGGTTTTCTTCTCTTCATGACTATATCTGATGTACATGTGGTTCAATAGCTGAAGGTTCAACATTAATTTGAAGCATTTCTTTTAATTTCTTTTAAATTTTAGAGCATTCCACTATCATAATTGCAAATAACTGATAATCTCAAGCAAATAATACAAAATATGCATATATCTCATAGATAATTGAAAATATTTAGCATATTTGAAGCTAAAGCATGTATAATTGATGAATGTCATGCAAATATTTGAGTACAACTGCATCATTTGATCAAATAACTATATAAAATGACCTCTCTATGAAGAATCTTTGCAGAAGTAACGTCATGATGATGAACTTTACGTAAGGCCCCAAAATGGAAACAACAACACACATCAACCTCTGAGTAATGTCAGACGATTAAGACCTAATCACCGGAGACTTGGGATCATGAATTCTCTGAATTCATCATATATTTCAAGATGAATAAAGGTTAATGTGTACTTTTATTCTATGCTTGTTTGTGACTAACATCATGACCAACACAATCCTTGTCTTTGATTGTTGAAAGCAATTTTCTTGAACATTTATTAGGTAATATGAATAGAATTCAGATTTGAGGTTTATGTAAATTAAACAAACTTATAGACTATTTTTGGAACCTCCTATCATAGAAATGATAGTAAAGTAATTAATGTTTAAAATGACTGTTATTGATGACATGATGACTAAATTTCAAGATTAGAAACTATATTAAATTGATGACATTATGATTTCAATTGTATGATCAAACGATGATTCTTTGTTTGAAAGTTTATATGTATTTTTGTTTCATAATTTGATATTTGGGAAAAAGGGAAATTGTATTGATTGACAACTTGTACTTTCGATTCTTTACTTATTTTTCTTGCTTCTTGTGGAGAGAAGTAGTTTTTATCTAGGAATGTATTGGGTTACTTTTGGGATGGCGATGCCGAATGTGGGTATATTAGAAATGACTTTTCCTCTTTTTGTGAATTGACCAACTTACTTGAAATGATTAGATCTAATCAGAATAACATTGAAATAGATGTGTATTGTCTAGCAAACATATTTATTGATATCTCTGCCACATCCTGTTGTGAGACAATTTGCTTTTCACTACTTAGAATTGCACATTTAGACATCAGGGTTGCATCGGGTGTTCCCTCCTATAGTTGTTACTAAGTAGCTAGACATTTCGTGTAGGGATGGGTTTCCTTCATTTCAAGAAGGGATTCGGGGAAGTGTAAATACTTCATGGTTAGGTGGAAAAGCACCTGAGCCATGTTCCCATCTCTTAGTTTGTAGGTGGTGGACCACTTGGTTCGTACAGCTGAAGAGTGTGTTGATTTATTCATTATTGATGTACTTGTTTATTGTACCTATTTGGATGTATTATGGCATGTTTCCAAAGGATTTATGTATAATATTTTATAGTGCTTGTTACCTGGATTGAGCACATGAATATGTAAGATTTATTGACATTGAGATTCTTATTTATGAGACTATCTTTTCTTTGTTATATTGTGATAAGCGGATTAATTACACCTTTTATCTTTGAATATTGTATCTAAGTGGATTATTTACATCTTTTTGATTTTGGTTATTGCAATGTTGTATTTAAGTGGACTTAATTACTTCATTTATTTTTGAGTTGGTTTAAATTCTTTTACATGATTTGTGAGGCTTTACACCATTAGGATCTTGACTATGTTCATTTAGATCCAAGCTATTTGTGTGATCTTATATGTTTACTTGGGAGACATGTGTCTCATCAAGGGTGGTAAATATTTGTCGATCATGGATAGGACTATGTGAAGGATGAATATGAGTAATTTGGATATCTTGCTCATGGATGGTTATGGGAGTAGGGATAGGTGGAGTGATAATCTCTTGATCATGGAATGTATAAAGTTTGGCTAAGAGGATCATCATGGTTTTCATGATCATAGATATAACCTTTATCATAAATGTGAGCATATATAGGATTAAGTGTGTTATGAATGGGATAAATTTGCTCATGAATAGGGTCATGATCATAGATAATATATTGATCATAGAAAATATATAGGTTATGGATGAGTTGAACTTAGAGATGCTTTGATCTTGATTTAGATGAGAGCTTGATGTTTGCACATGTTTTGGATTATACTCTTGACATAGCTCTTGATTTTGGATGGAAGTGGAAGTGGGAGACTCTAGGATGGACTTGATGGGCTCTAGATGGTCAACAACATGAGAGTCTAATGGATCTTGACTTGGACTCATGGCGGGAGACTCTTAAATAAGCTCAATGGGTTGTGGACTACATGAAGGGGTTGTAGGATGGTGTAGGGGCACCATAGTAAAATCTACTATGTTGAAATAAGGCATATTTGGCCATGTCATTTTGTTCATGTTTTGTTTTCTAAATCCTAGAAGTCTTTGTATTCCATTTGGCAAATAATGGACACATTTTTTGTATCTAATAGAATCCAAAAAGATCAATAGGAGTTGGTTGGGATTCAGGGCAGTTGGCCTTCCCTAATTATCGAGCAACCGTTGATCTTCCAACTCTGGCTTAATAAAAGCATAGAGGAGCAATCGAGAAGGGTTCTATAGATTTGAGGATTGTGAATTAGAAATCATCTAAGAAATAATAACTTATGTCCATCATTTTCTGTGTTTGATCTGTGTTGTAAATATTTCCTAACTGTTCATAATAGCTTTATGTTCTCTGAATTGAAATAGTTAGTCTAAATTGTCGAAGATGAGTAGATAACCATTCCAATGGTGGATTTCCAAAGAAATCAGTGGAATGGCATTGGTCTGTACATATTTTTGTTTATTTTTCTTTTCATTTACTTGTTTGGAGGGGCAGATGTTCCAAACTGAGGAGTGTGCACAGTAGCATACCCTAGCATCTCTATGTGCTAGGCATAGACTGTAGATCATACTGTGTGAGAGTGACAATCCTATTGGTGTATTGCTGGGACTTAGAACCAAGTTTCCGCTGAAGTCAAACAGAGTCAAGAGTATCGATGCATCGGGTAGACAACTTGACATTGGACCAACAATGTTGGTCTTACCAATTGAGGGTATCGGAGTCAGAAGGGATAGCTCACACCAACAGAGACCCATTGGGAGGAATTGACGTATCAGCAACTCTGGAGTAAGTCCCACCAATAGGTCAAGTCACGCCAAAGAAGAGGGGGGTTGGTCCATCAGTGCATCAGTGTAAGTTGATAAGCATTAGCCGATGAGAATAGTCTCACTGAAGATAATGCCATCGGTGCATCGGGAGACAAGTTCAAAGTTCTGCCGACAAGGTGAGTCATACTAATACAGTTGCGTCTAACTAGTGGGGAAGCCATTATGGTTAAGGTGAGGAGGACTTAACTGTCATCGGGGTATCGGCCAAAGGTTGTAAGTGCTTGTCGATGATAAGGGTCACAGCGATGAAAGATTTGTTACTGTGGAACTAATTGTCGGCTGAACGAAGAAGAAGTCTCACCGATAGGAAGTATTGGACAGACTTAGTGTTCCGCAAAACATTTCCAAAGGTCACTGACAACACTTTTCTTGCCGATAGGCAAGAAGCATGGAGCCACCCATAAGTGAGAGACGTGATGTCAGAGTGACATGTTCAAGGAAGACCGATGGTGTTTTTCTGGCCAAAAGGCAAAGACTATTGAATCTTTCATTATAATCTCTCCTCATCATAGGATTAGGCAATGTGTGTGAAGGCTCTTTGATTGACTCAAAGATAGGTGTTTGACATGGAGATAGTTTTTTCCTTTCTAATAGCCATTGGATCACATCCTTCATAAGTGTATGGGTGGATGGACAATATAATGGATGGACAATAAGGGTGGATGGTGTTGTAGGCTTATGATTAGGATTGGGTGGAGGGATAATGGGATTGGATGGATTAGGATTAGGATTGGAATTATCTAGCATAATATTACCACAATTTATGAGGTTTTTGATCAATCTCTTAAGTGTGGCACAACTGAGTGTCATATGGCCCCTAACCTTATGATATGCACAATAATCATTTTAATTATACCAATGGGGTTTAAATATGTTTTCTCCAAAGGGTTTTATCAATGACAACTCAATCAAATTTGCTTGGACCAATTGTTGTGCATTTTTTCCCAAGGGATCCTTTTGTGGAAGATTGGGGGAACATGGGGATGAAGGTAATGAAGGGCTCGATGGATTAAAAGGTTGGTGGATCAATGGACTAGGAATGGGATCACATGGTGGTGTTGAGATAGAACTAGTAGGCTCATGGATTAGAATTTGAGGGGATGGTGATGGAGGGTACTCATAGGATACATAATCTAGATTGTTATCTCCCTTGTCAAAGGATATTAGGTCTTGTTGTATAGGGTAACTTGGGCTCGCATGTTGTTGTGAAGGCCATTGGTAGTATTAGTGATTAGGTGAAATGGTGGGATATGTAGACAAAAGATCTTGGATTTGGTATGAAGTTGAGGGCATTTGATCATGTTGCCAAGGTGGACTTGGGCTCACATTTTCTTGTTGTGATGTGGGTGGATATGTTGATGTGGAATAAGTTGATATGGAATTGATTTGACATGTGGATGGATTAGATTGGTATGAAGTGGGATAAGTTGATGGGGAATTGATTTAACATGTGGGTGGGTTAGATTGGTATGAAGTGGGATAAGTTGATGTGGAATTGATTTGACATGTGGATGGATTAGATTGGTATGAAATGGATGGGTATGACACATAGGGTTGAGGTAGCATTGGTTGATAGTGAATGGATAGAGGATGATGTGCTTGTTGGGTTTGACAAGTGACTATGAATTGTTGGGATTGTGCTAGGAGTTGTTGAATTTGAGGTGATTGGCTTGGTTGAAGTTGTTGGATGAGAACATGGAGCATTTGAATGACTCGTGGGTCTAGAGGTTGTGGAATTTGGTAAGTGTTTCAATGATGTCTTGGAATTGTGGTACTAGGTCTTATAATGTTGGCATGGTATCACACATGTGTTTAAGGATTAGGACCCTTTTGTAAAGTGCTTGACTAAGATTTGGATGATGATGTGGAATGATTAGGATGATGATTGATTGGATTAGGATGAAATTGTTTAGATTAGAAAGAGGACAATGATGATTAGGATATGATTGTGTTGACTAGGAAGAATGTTTAGAATGATTTGTTTATGTGTTTGGTGTTTATAGCTTGATTTGGCAATTTACACATAAATCACACATGCAAGACACATAAACAATTTGACTTTGAAATTTGAAGAATGTGATGATTAAGCAAGAAATTGGAGAAAATACATCAACAAGCCTATGACTAGTCAAGTGGGTATGGCCAATTAGGTCTTAAGCTAGGTTGCACAAGTTGACTAAGGATGTCCCTAATATACTCAAGGTACAGGGGGCCCAATTTCGTGAAATGAAAGTGAAATAATGCCACACAGCCAGGAGAAAGGGGTAATCCACCCTTCACCTTCACTTCCCAAAGGTATAAAGTTCTTTGGAGCTTAGCCAAGAATGACAAGATTTTGGCTTCCAAAGAGGGCATCTTTCGATTCACATCTCACTATTTATACTTCATTGAAATGCTAGAGTTGAGGTCATCCCTTGGAGTGGTGTGTCTCTAAGAAGACCTCCTAGGTAGGGTAAACAAAAGAAAACCAAGTGAGGTTTTTTTGATCTCCAAGATCACCTTGCGGTGCGAGGAGAGAGCATACACATGCACACTTGATTCACACTTGCACTTGTTAATTCCCCTTAAGAAACAAAATGTGTGGTGTGAAAATGAATGGATGATAGGTGTTTTTGATTCTCAAGATCACACAAAGTGCATGAGAAGAGCATACACACATCTAATCTCGCTCAAGTTTAGCAAGTAATGAAGACACTTGTTCATTTTAACCCCAAATCAAATGTGTGATTGAAGACAATTATTCATTTTATGCCCAATTTTTGATGTGAATGAAGACAAGAATATGTTTTAGAGCCCAAATCAAAATGTTTATGCAAAAAAGATGTTCTTTTTAAGCCCAATTTGAAGTGTTTTGCGAACAAGATTGACTGATTGAAATCAAAGGAGATGAAAGATGAAACGAGTACACCTAATAAAATCACTTTCCAATCTGCTATATGTGCTGATGCAAACATTGTTCCAGCTTTGTGTGATCATCTAAAAGTCACAAATCCCAAGAAAATAAAAGTAAACTTGCATAGAAAACCATTATGTGAAAAAGATGAAATCTGATAAAATCTATCAAGATGATGAGCTATAGAAAAATGACTGGCATGAACAAAATCTAGACGATATTCTAAGCACTTTTAAAAAAACAATTTGCAAAAATTGGATCAAGTTTGCAAAAGTTATAAGTGTTTAAAGTTTGAAACGAGAGCTAACTTTGATTGAGAAAAAAGCCTAATAAATGACACATTCACTTGATAAAATCTCTACCAATGCGTAATCCACTAAATTATCTTTCCAATGAGTCGTCATTCACAAAAGTTTGATGTCGTATGCCCAAGTTATGATGAATAGAAAAAATGCCTTATTAGGGCATGTAGGAGGAAGAGGTGGGCTTGATAGTCAAAACCTAACCACTAGTGGTCTGGAAGACCACAGTCACATGCATGATTAGTTTAAACTAGTGGTTTATTGTTTGAAGCTGGTAGTTATGATTAAGGGGGCTCCTAGTCACCCATGTGACCAGGGCCCATGAAGAAGCAAAAAAATAAATAAAAACAAATAAAGGTGAAGTGAAGGCCCCACGGGCTAAAGCAACCAAGGGCCAATGGTAAAGGCTAATGCCTAAATCAATGACACGTAGCCAATGGCTAGGTAACACCAAAAATCCAAGGCATAAGACCATAGACCTTGACTAGACCACAAACTTCGACCAGGGACTCTGAGTGTGATGGGAAGACAATGAACGGAGTAGCAAAGACTTAAGGCGGTAACCTAGGGTTTTTTGTAGGGGACAGAGGAGGCGACAAGGTCCAGTGTTGGTTACTACTATGGACAGGAGGTGACCAAACCAACAATAATGATGACTAGGTGGAAGAATTAATATTTGAGCTACGACCGAGTTACAAATGAGTGGCAAGAGGGAGGACACCACCGGTTGTGGAGGTGACGGAGGATTTGCCTGTAGTGGTGATTATGGTTTAATGAACGGCGAGTGTCTATAGAAGGTAGGATCAGGGGTTTAATATAGGTGGCAGAGAACCTTTTATAGAGACTAGGGTTTTATACAGACCTACAACAAAAACTTCAAACCTGCAAACAAATAATTTTAAGCCTACAATCCCGAAGAGTAAATCCTGCAACCATAAACGACCTGCAACAAAACATTTATAACAGTAAATCTGTATCAAAATAAAATCAAAGCCTTAAACTTGTAAACAAGGAGCATTAGTTGCAAAAACCATGAAAAAGTAGAGATCTGACTGAAGACCCTTGTGCAGGAGTCGTACGGGTCCATACGGATCCATACAGTACGGCCCTACAACGGGGGCCAAACTAAAAAAAATTTAAATTTTTTCCTACAATGAAAAATCAAGTGTTATAAGTCATTTTTCACCTGCGAGGCCTCTTGGACATGATGGTGAGGTCAGATCTGGGCTAAGAGGTCACCTACAAAACTTAATTTTTAGAAATCATAAAAAATCGTTAGATTTGTAAGTGGTCCCACTAGGTGTGCCAAATGTAGTTAGGGTTAAAATCTAGGGGTAAAAGCATAAACAACAATAATGAAACCCTAACAAGCATAGTAGAGCACAAGATAACATAAAAATCAAAATAACAAATGCAAATGTAAACTGATCTCCATGCTAAACTTGATTCATCTCCATTGCTCTTCTCAACCTCGCATAATCATGCAAGATTTTGAAGGATTATTGATGGGAGGAATGTTGGGTACTCACTATTTCAGTAGCATAACAATAGCATAGGATGAATGATACAAAGTCTCTAATGGGATTTCAACAACATATGGATACTTGAAACTTAATGCATTCAAATGGCATGTGAGAGGGTTGATTTATAGGAAAGGGCTGGTTTGAATGAAGGGTTGTGATAAAAAATTGATTTCAACGATGTGGACAACTAGGATCGATTAGATTTTTCCACTCCATGAGAAGTTGTAGTCATGTAACAAGTGTGCGGAGGAGAATAGGGATGACCTATTAGTTGGACATGTGAAGGATATTAAATGAAAGTTGTACTACCACACATGACTCAATTGAGAGGTGGAAAAGTGTTGGAATGTGGTGACAAGTGAAGATAAATTCAAATATTTTATTTGAATTAGTTGGAACATGTGAAAGGGATAATTTAAATAAATATTTTATTTATTTAAATTAGAGAAAATGTGTGAAATTAATTAAATAAATAGGATTTATTTAATTAATTGGCTAGTGGGATAAATGGGAAATTAATTAAATAAATAGAGATTTATTTTATTAATTGGCTAGTGAGATAAATGGGATTAGGATGGGAAATTAATTAAATAAATAAGATTTATTTAATTAATTGGAAAGTTGGATAAGTGGAATTAGGAGTGGGATTAGGACAAAATGCTACATGATGTCTCTAATAATGTATTTGACTAGGTGTTGCAAGACATGGACAAATTTGGGTGTCTACATTAACATTTACATAATCACATTAAATTAAATGCATATCTTTTTTGAATATTTTTCAACATTGAAAATTACAATATATTTAAAGATAAAAACATAGTGAAATTACATCACTTTACATTTACAAATTATTTGCACTTGGTAATATAAATAAGTTTACGTAAGTTTGACAATCATAAGTCATAACCTAAAGAGTGCTACATTTACGCAATCAACCATACAACTCTAGACAATCTTCTAGCTAAGTATGATAATTCTGACAGGTTATGCAATCTAGACATGGTGAACTGACTAATGCATATAGAGACAAATGCATCACTTTTGTCAAAGTTTCTATATAAATAGATGTTTTCTGCAATAAACATAGTCATTTGTTCACACACCTCTAAGTCGACTTGGAAACTATCTCATCCTGCAATTTGATTTGTTTGACTAGTAACTCTAGACATGAATTGTCTAGACTAAGCTCAAATCCTAGTCAATTTGATTTAAAATTAGTCCTTATTCTAGGATAAACATAATATATGAGTTTAGGTAATATTAACCTTTTAGAGAGTCCCTCTTTGCATACTTGCAAATACTAGGGTCTATGATTTCTTGTCATTTTACTCAATGACCTAAAATTGATCATTCTTATGACGTAATATATCAAGTTTTTTATTTTAATGAGAAATCATTTATTAACATAAGTACTTTCATAGACTCTTCCTAAATCATACATGTCTTGATCTATGTTTTCTCAACTATTCCTTGTCGACCATAATATACAATAGACTAAAAATAATATCAAAACTGACTTAAGAGTTAAAGTTTTCTAAACCCTTCTAGGTTGATTCTAGGGTTTTAACTTCACTAACCCAATATATTGTAATATCAAAAAATCTTGTTATTCAAAGATAAGAATGTATAATAATATAACATGAATATAATACCCTCAAGTCTTCTCTAGACCACTTAGGCATTGATCGAGTTAATGTTTCTCATATCATGTATAAACATAGAACACTAGTTTTTATCCTCATGTATATAAGATCTTAATGAATACTATCATTATCATAAATACTCTTGACTAAATTCAATCTTATAACCTAAATAGGTTTGAGTCTACAATAGTTACAATACAATACTTTCAATCTTGTTGGTCTTCCTAAGTCCACTGTCTTTTGTTATAGAATAGGTTGTGAACTCGTGTATGTTATCCTTTTAATATCATGATAATACTTATCTTTGTTTTTGAATGCAAAAGTGATCATATATCACTATCCTTAGATGTTTTGTAATGATATCAATATCATTTGGATATATTCAAAATAAGTGAAATCTATAACATAAATCTTTTGTCACAAAAAATAAAACTTGCACATATAAATCATTGTGAATTGTTTATCTATCTCAGTCTAAAATTTTACAAATTTTCTCCTCTTGACTCCTAAATTATAATAGGGTTCCCTCAAAATTTGAATCTTAGCACTATATATAACTTGACTTAGTTATAATACTGTGACTTCAATGTTCATAGTACCTTGTGTTTGTTACATATGGTTCCTAATGTTGTCATTAATGTCAAAACTATCATGAATGTGTGATGGTGTTCATGGTTGGATGTCATGTCCCATCCAGCAGAGAAGATACAGTTCATGGTTAGATGTCATGTTGAATATAATGAGGTTACTGAAGTTCATTGTTGGATGTCATGCCTTCATCAATGTAGAGTTGAGCATGAAGTTATATTAATATAGGAATTAGAAGCACTAAGATGATCAGATGAGTTGCTAATGTTGAGAAGATTTTACTGATGGCTTGAAGCATGTATATTCCAAGTTTCATGATCTTTGGATTACGAGAAGAGTGTTTTGCTATATATAGTGTGAAGATAGTGTTGGTTCTGTGAAGGTGTTCTTAGTAGGGAAATGGCATGCTCTGCATTCTTCCACATTAACATTTATGGCTATGAGGTTCTGGAACTATGTTCAAGGTACAGTGAAGGTGACAATTTCAAAGTTTTAGATCATTTGTCCTTCCGCTATGAAAGTTTTGCATGATAGAGTACCGGCATGTGTTCTAGCAAAGTAGGGTGGTGTTGAAGGCCTATTGGAATGCTCCGCATTCCTCTGGATGTGAATGTTTGTCTTTGTAATTTTGTGGACATGTTTATGGATGTGTATTACATGTTTCCTTGCAGTTGTAAGTCTCTTGGTGGTCCGCAAGCTCAATTTTCCAATGACAGTATGTTGTAGTGTGTTCTGGATGACTTGGTGTTCTTAGAATTCATGGTTGAAGATGTGTGGCACAAAATATTTGATGTGTGAAGGTAAAGGAGTATTTGGAGATGTTGTATGAGTCTTGTAGACTCATATGGAAAAGTTTCATGAAGATCTTTCTTATTTCCAGTACCGCACAAGGTTTTCAAGTTGTTGTGGTTGTTATGCTTCAAGTTTCATGTCTTTTCTTAAGGTTGTCCTATTTTCAAATGAGCAAAGTGTGCGGATGTAATTCCTTGATGTTTCATGTTGTGAAGGATGTTTTGGACCTGATTAAGAAAGTATTAATGTCCATAGGGTGTGTAGTCTTGTTTAGGACTTATCCTCTACATGTTTCATGTTGTGTGTTGTCTGGATGACTTGTAAATGTATTTTTCATGTTGTCTCTAGCTGAGAAACAATGTAATCAATGTAATATAATGTATAAATTGTAAATCAGTGAATTAGGTGAAGTGTCATTGCAAGGTGATTGATAAGGCTTGCAAGCAAGATAAGGAGCAGAATGAATGCATTATGATGTGTGACTAAAGGAGAAAGAACAAAAGTTGTAGATGTTGTCTTGATTCATCTTGAAGACATATATGTGATAGTGATTGAGTGTAGAGTGAAAGGAAGCAAGGTACACGGAACACATTTTCTACACCAATCTAATAAGGTGAATAGTATGCAAATTTGTTTTAATCCTTACAATTGCAGAAATGTCAAACATATAACATAAAGATTACAGTAGCAACACAACACATAAAGAATGTGACACAAGATATACCATGGGGAAAACCTTTTCAAATAAAAAACCCCACACTCTAAAACCTGCACAATGTATTATCAAAACAATGGTGTGTTTACAATACACTTGCAATGCAAGTTATTCCAAGAGTCTTCAAATGTCATTTCTGGAGTGATTCCAGCAGCATAACAATACATGTATAAACACTATGCAACTACAACTCCAAACTATGCAATATATAGAGATTACAAGGCAATATTGAGAAGCCTCTAGAGATAGGTGTCCATCTTGGCCACATGGCCATTTTCCCACATAAAAGGACACTTGTCCAAGCTGCAAATATCTCTCTTACATCTGTCATAACATGGCAGATTTGACTTAGCAAGAATATAGTGCTCCATGCTAAAAATAGACTATGACAAATGATCTTATGCATCTTACAACTATCATATATTTTCCCAACATAACAACTTTAAATGTTGTAAGAGAACATGTCATACAAGACTAAATCTAGTATATTCCTCTTACAACATGTCATAGCCCAACTTGGGCACCCAAAGATGCCTTCTCCACATGCAAAGATATTTTACGACACTTGTCTTCACTTATTTCGAGAATCTCTATACTTGGCTCTTACGCATCATAGATTTTGTCATACACAATAACACCTCTGTCATACCACAAGATGCCAACATATTGCATATTAGTGCCACCTCAAATTGGATGCCCAAATCCACATGTGTTTGACTTGACCACTCAAAGCATATTACAAGTAGGATGACATGTCACAATGCCACCTCAAACTAAATGCCAAAACTAAATGTGCAAGTTAAATACAAATTGAGCAAATAACTAAATAAATAATTAATAAATCAATGCTAGGAATTGCAAGGTTGATACACCTTAATTCCCAACATAGAGTGTGCCTAACTGATCTGATCACTAGAAGGAAGTGTGAAGAGGTAGTATTGCAATCATCAAAGGTGTGAATTTCAATGTCAGTTTTCAGACAATAGAAGGACTCTCATATTGTAATCTATTCTAAAGTGTGTTCTCAATTCAGGGAGTAGTTGCTTCCTTGGGAGTGACCCTAAAACAAAGTCTTTAGGGAGTTGTAGCTTCCTTGGGAGTGACCCTAAAGCAAAGTTTTTCAGGGAGTAGTTGCTTCCTTGGTTTGTAGCCCTAAAACAAAGTTTGCAAGGAGTAATAGCTTCCTTGGGTTGTAGCCTTAAAACCATGTTGTTATTTGAGATTCATATTATTGAAGGCACAAGACAACTAAGAGGGGGGGTGAATCAGTTGTATCAAAAACTTTAAATTCTCTTAAACAACATCACATTCACATTCACTTTAACCCCTTAATTTGTTATGAAGATTAAACATGAAATGCAAAATCAAAACTTAAACGCATCAACACCATACACACATGAACACTAGATTTTTTATGTGGAAAACCCTAAAAACGGAAAAACCATGGTGAGTGTTAATTCACAATATAATGTAGTAATAATATCAAATAAAAAAGAGGCTCACTACCCACAAATCATTGCCCAAAAGAATGCTCACTACCAAGAGGGGTGGCTCACTACCATGAACTGATATGATAGCATCTACCACATGCCTGAGTTTAGTTCCAATGAAGCTCAATACATATCACCTTTGTTGCCTCACAACACAAACACTTTCATCTTCACATGTTCACATACACACACACTACACACAGATTCATTATATTTATTTATACAAATCATCAACCTTGGAACATACATCAAGGTCAGAAATACAATCTACAATATTTGGAATAGTTTCCAAGATCGGCAAACATACATAATTCAAATTAAGTCTAGACCTAAACAAACTTGTGGAGAAAATGAATGCAAGTAGAGCATTTCATAGCTTATCTCAGACCTAAATACATCTTCACATGCTTCAACATGCTTCTAAAATCCATGAAACATGTCCACAAAGAGTGTTAGAACCCAAGTTGACTAAACTTGTGCAAACACCAAGAATACTTAGGCACACGCTTCTAAGAACTCACCTATGGACCAAGCACAATCCTTTAACATGATCTAGAGACATCCATGAACAAAATAAAATCCCCTGGGAGCCAACAAATCTAGCTACAACAAGTTTCACTTGAAGACTACAAATCTCACTTGAGGATAACTTACAATCAACATTGCTAAGCTCTGCTACTCAATAACTTGCTTTCTGAAGTATCAAATTACAAATCCTTTGGAATGAAGACAGCTAGGGCCTTATAAACATATGTCTAGAACTGCATCACCTAAAACTACTATGCAGAGAAATGCGGAGCAAAATACTTTCTCCCAAACACCTCTGCACAACTTAGAAACTCTATCAAATACAGTCTTCAAACTGGTGAACATAACTTCTACTACACAGTGATCCAGACTACCAAATTCTAGATTTAACATCTTCAAACACTTCTCTAAAACATATCCAAATCTCACACTTTGGTCTTCAACACAGAAGAAATGTGGAGCAAAAACTCAGATAGTATCCTGCAAGACAGAATACTCTACAACACACTGTTTCTACTTGGAGAGAAAATTTTCTCAAAAGCACTTGAAACTCATCAACATGAACAATATGCTAGTATCATCAACACTTCTTCAAGTCATTCAAATCACCTTAACATGAAAACTCAATCAAGCAACAATCAAAAATATCAAAAGACACAGTTGATACCAATGACAACACAATCATGTTGACATCAATGACAACACTGGTTGGCACATACTTGCAACAATCTTCCCCTTTGTCATTGATGGAAACATATGATGTGAAAAACCATCATGACACAATTTTGTACTAATCTCATTCTCCCCCTTTCTTTTATACATCTTACTCTCTCTTTGTTTTTCACATGAACTCTCTCCCCCTTTAACATCAGGTGACATACCTTTTCAAATTCTCTCCCCTTGATTATGATATGGCACATACTTGCACTATTCTAACTTCTTTAAATATTCCCCCTTAGGAGTACACACCAATTAGTATCAACTCTTGCTCTCATTTTAGAGGACTTCAGGACCTTCAACCTAACACTTCCAGAGTAACATATCTTATCTTCAAAACTTTGGACTTGACTCTGCACAAATTAGGGTATGACATCCAACTAGAAACTTTCCTTCTTCTTTGGGAACATAACATCACATCTTTTATCAACCTTTATGACAACTTATGAAAATAATGTAACTTATAACAAATACAACATATATAGCCAATAATCTTCTTAGATCAACACTCATCTGTCTGCAACATTTCTCCTGTAGGCTCCCCCTATCATCAGTTACTGCTACCTAATAGCTTCTAGTTTCGCCACTGGAGCAAAAGTTTCTTCATAGTCTATTCCTTCCACTTATGAGTAGCCCTTGCATACAAGTCTAGCTTTGTTTCTTACTACTATTCAACTTATTTCTAAAAACCCACTTTTTTCCAATCACATTCTTATCTGCAAGTCTGGGGAAGAGTTCCCAAGTCTTGTTCTTTTCAATTTGCATCAGTTCTTCTTCCATTGCCTTGACCCAATGTTTATCTTTACATGCTTTAAAGATTTACTTGTTCTTCTGCAACTCTTCTTCTTGTCAAAACTCATTTTCTTTTGTTACCAATGATTTGATCCTCTAAATGATTCATTTGCACATACTTGGGGATTTTAGGAACTCTTTCCAAAGCTTCTTCTTCTTCATCAATCTTGATGTAGAGGTAAACAGAGGACAATTAGTTTGATTAGATTGGTTTGAGAGTTCACTTGTATGGGGGGAAGGACTAAGACTCTTGAATGCTCTCTACTTCTAGTCTTTCTAGACCTTGGCTTGGACCACCAACATAAGGAAGATCAACTAAAAGATTCAAAACCTTGGGATAGTCTTATAAACTCTGTTTAACCATTCAAACTGATCTCTTAACACCATTGGTTGTGATCCTCTGTGTATAGGATAGATGGTTCCTTCACAAGCCTCCCCTATGCCTTGTAGCCTTCCAAGATAGGACTGTAGCACATAACTTTGGAATTTGACACAAAACCCAAGAACCCTAGGCAGATTTGAATACCCTCTTGAGGGACACAACACATTTTTGGATTGGACTGTAACTTTCTTTGGATAGTGGGCTCCAATAATTGACTGTTATAGTTGTAGAGGCTCAAGTAGCCCTATTTACTAAAGAGACTACTCCAAAATGATCCTGTAGAACCATACCAACCACTTGGACATGTGGGGAAGATGTCAAAACCTAATAAAAAAGAGGATCTTGGGTTCACAAAACTGAGAAAATGGAAATTATGTTCGCTGCTCCACTAGTTAGCCTAATACATGGGTTTATTAGGCTCCCCACTTACAAACAACCCTCAAATTCTTACATTCACACCAAATGAAAGTTTAGGTGAGTTTTACAAATGGTTTTAGTTCCATTCCATCACCTGTGGCCTCACAAAGCTGATGGAATGGGTATTTTACCCATCGTTTGGAGGGATAAACCCTATATCTGGGTTTTTGACAATTTACACAAAAACAAAAAAAACTTTGTTATAATTTAGTATCAAAGGCTCAAATCACTTGCAAAAGACACTAGACACCTTCCTCTTTTGACCCAAGGCCATAAACCTTCATGACAGTTCTGTACAATTGCAGGGTACAACCTGTAAGTGAAGAAAAAATAGTGAAAATATAGAAAATAATATTAGAACAACAAAATGCTCACCAAAACATACTTCATCAACCTTCATTTGATGCAAAAGGAGGTCTAAATACAAGTTTACATCCATTTCCATTTAGTTGTGGCTGAAAACTACTTGATTGAGGCCGAGTTCAACCTGAAACTAACTCCTTGTCATCAAAAAGAGGACTATCCCTCATGGAGGTTACATGGCATTGTTATATGTGTCACTTACTACTACATCATGGTCATAGAATGACCTTGTTACATGTTTAAAATGACAACCATGACCTTATTACTAGTCCTAGACTCCCTAGGACATCTTATTAGGCACCAAAAGCATAAAACAACACCCGGGGGTGAAAGAAATTCAATCTCCTGATGGAATGAGGTATGTAACAGTGACCCCATGCTTAGAAACATCATCCTTAGACATCCAAGTAGCATCCTTAGGGGGTAGACCAGCCCACTTGACCAAATACTCTTTGTAGACCTTCCCTCTAGTTCTTTTGACTGCTTTAGTGTCCAAAATGGATTCAAGTTGCATAGGCTAAGCTGGAGGCAAGTCTTGGACCCAATCTGCATCCGCAACATCAAAACTACCTTCTTCATCACCTCCACCACTAGACCCTTTGTATGGATAGAGGTTTGAAACATTGAAAATTGGAGAGATGGTAACACCTTGGGGCATCTCAAGTTCATAAGCATTCTGCCCATACTTGTGTAGCACTTTGCAGGGACCAATTTTCTTCATCATAAGTTTGGAGTACTTCCCTTTAGGTAACCTGACTTTCTTCAAATGGGCCAACACAAGATCACCCACCTTAAATTTTATGTCCTTCCTCTTCAAATCTACAATTTTCTTGTACTTATCCACATTCTTGGCAAGAGTTTGTTTGACTTAATGATGTATATCAGACATAGCAGCAGCAAAGTCCTCTCCTTGAGCATTTATTCTGTCCATTCCACTCACATTTATGAGTTCATAAATACCCCTAGGATGTGCCCCATAAACAATTTCAAAAGGGGTTTTACCAGTACTCCTATTAACTGAATCATTGTAGGCATATTTAGCCTGAGGGAGGATCAAATCCCAAGCTTGCTTGTGCTCTTTAGTTAGGCATCTCAAGAGGTTCCCCAAAGACCTATTAACAACTTTGGTTTGCCCATCTGTTTGAGGGTGATAGGCAGAACTATAGGTCAGAGTGGTGCCTAGTTTTCTCCAAAGAGTTCTCCAAAAGTGGCCAATAAATTTTGCATCCCCATCTGAAACAATAGATAATGGCAGCCCATGGATTCTTACAACTTCCTTGAAGAACAAATGTGCAATGTGAGAGACATCATTGGTTGTTTTACATGCAATGAAGTGTGCCATTTTGCTAAATCTATCAACTACAACATAAATGCTATCATGGCCTCTTGCTATCCTAAGCAGACCTAAGACAAAATTCATACTTATTGCTTCCCATGCGTTGCTTGGAATGGGCAAAGGATGATACAACCCAGCATTTAAACTTGTCCCTTTTGCTTTTTGACAAATGACACATTCTTCTATAAGCTTTTTAATATCTAAATGCATTTTAGGCCAATAGTAAAACCTCTTAACCTAATCTAGAGATTTTTCATAGCCAAAATGACCCCCTAGGCTTCCACTATGCTTCTCTCTCACTACGTTGTCCCTCATATAACATCTTGGGACACATAATTGGGCTCCTTTAAACAAAAGACCATCTTGTAAAACATACTCAACATATTCACCATGAAAAGAATTAGAAAACTGATTGCATACCTCAACCACTTCCTTGAAGTCAGCATCATCTTGATACATGTCTTTAAGGGAATCAATTCCTGTACTTTGGAGTTGTACTTCTTGTACCATCAACACCCTTTGACTAAGTGCATCAACAACTTTATTTTCCTACCCCTTCTTTTGTTTAATTGTAAAAGTATAGGCTTGCATCTGCTCCACACACTTCATATGCCTTTGGTTTAACTTGTCTTGACTGTTTAGATAACTCAAGGCATGATTATCCATATGAACAATGAATTCTTTGGGTAGAAGATAATGCCTCCACTTTTTAAGAGCCTACACCATGGCATACAATTCAAGGTCATAGGAAGAGTACCTTCTCTTAACATCATTAAGTTTTTCACTAAAGAATGCCACTGGTTTGCCTTCTTGGCTAAGTACTCCACCAATTGCTTGATTGCTAGCATCATAGTCAATTACAAACACTTTATTGAAGTCTGGGACAACAAGGATAGGTCTTTGTGCCACTCTTGTCTTGAGGTATTCAAATCTTTGAGCTACTACTACTATCCAATGAAACTTATTTCTCTTTTCACCCTTTATTGTGTTAAGGATGGGAGCACATATATGACTGAAGTTTTTGATAAACTTCCTATAAAAAGTGGCCAGCCCATGAAAAATTTTCACATCTCCTACTGATCTAGGAGTTGGCCAATTAAGTATGGCCTCAACTTTGGTAGGATCCATCTTGAGGGTGCCTTGGGATACTACAAATCCAAGATAAACTAGTTCCTCTTTCAAGAACTCACATTTTTGAGATTGATAATCAACTTTTCCTCATCTAACCTCTTGAAAACTCTGTCTAAATGCTGCAAATGATCAAATTTTGTTCTACTATACACAAGAATATCATCTAGGTATACTGCCACAAACTTACCAATGAATTGTTTGAGAACTTCATTCATAGTCTCATGAATGTGCTAGGGGCATTGGACAAGCCAAATGGCATCACCAACCACTCATAGAGGCCTTCATTTGTCTTGAAAGTAGTCTTCCATTCATCACCTTCCCTTATCTTTATCTGATGGTAACCACTCTTGAGATCAATTTTTGAAAAGTAGCATGCCCCTACAAGGTTGTCCATGAGGTCTTCTATCCTTTGTATAGGAAATCTATATATTATTGTGATCTTATTGAGGGCTCTTGAATCAGTACACAACCTCCATTCTCCTTCTTTCTTTGGTGCCAAAATAGTAGGCACGACACAAGGGTTTAAACTCTCTCTAATCAGCCCCTTATCTAGTAATCCTTGAATCTGCTTTTTGACCTCCTCATTCTATTTTGGAGTCATCTTATAAGATGACTTATTAGGAAAACTTGCACCAGGAATAAGGTCAATCTGATGGCTAATAGGTCTCATAGGAGGCAAGGCACTTGGTGACTCCTTTTCCACAATATTCTCATAGTTACCTAGCAAGGTCTACACCTCTTGAGGAATGACAATCTTATCAGCTACTGCTTGGTCTAAGATAACCTTAGAAACAATAGCATAACCCACTCCTTCATGTATGGTCCTCAAAAATGCCTTCTCTTTCACCACCATTACACTAGGCCCTTCATGTTCCACCCTCTCTCCTTCTTGAAGAGGTGTAAGGTTATATGAGACTCCCTCTTTCTTGATTACATAGGTATTCTTTTCACCATCATGGTGGGCCTTCCTATCAAATTCCCAAGGCCTGACCAAGAGTAAATGGCATACATCCATAGGGATGATGTCACACAAAATTTTGTCCTTATATGCCCCAATATTAAAGTCTACCCAAGATTACTCATTCACAAGTACTTGCTACGCCTTACTAAGCCATGAAACCTTATATGTGTTAGGATGAGGAAATCTTTTCAAATTTAACTTCTCCACCATCTCTAATGCCACTAGATTATTAGTAGATCCATAATCCACTACTACCTTGCACACTTTGCCTTGCACCTTGCAATTGATTCTAAATAGTGCCTTTCTTTGTGGTGGTTCTTGGACAACCGGTACTTTGAGCAATGTCCTTCTAATCATCAAGGTCTCCCCAACTTCTAAAGTTACATTCACTAATGGTGAGGTTGCACTCTCCTCATCTTCATGGACAATTTGATTTCTATGTTCTCCCCCTTGTGAATAAGAGGGTTGCTTCTCTAGACACTTGAGGGCAGGGTGCCCAAATTGATTGTAGTTATAACACTTACCAGAGAAAGTGTTTGTTCCCCTTCCTTGACCATTAAATCTTCCTCTTCCAAATGGTCTCCTGCCCCTAAAGCCTCCTCTAGATTCTTGGACTATTTCTTGGCTTGTGTTTGATTCTCCTTGTGGCTTTTGTGACTAATTCCTACCACCAAAGTTTCCTCTTCATCTTGGATTTATGCCCCTTCCTCTACTTTGCTGCTCTTGCTTCCTCCTCAACTTGTCTTCAGCCTTGCTTGCTATTTGCAAACACTCCTCTATGGTTTTGTGTGTGACAAGACTCATCTCATCTTGGATAGCATATCTTAGACCATTCAAAAACCTAGCCACCTTCTCTTTATCATTCTCCACATGGCCAATTTTCAAGCTAAGTTTGTGAAACTCTTTGGTGTATGCAGCCACATCCATATCTCTTTGTTTCAAATTCTGTAATTTTCTATACACTTGTACTTCATAATCATCTGGCATGAATTGTGCCTTCATCTTGGACACCATTCTACTCCAAGAACTGATCGTGGATTTGTTATTCTTTACTCTCTCTCCTTGAAGGTAATTCCACCATGTCAAGGCAAACCCTTTCAACTTGGTTTTGGCAAACTTAACTTTCTTGTCCTCTGCCACCTCTTTGTACTCAAAATAATTGTTCATAGCATCTATCCACTCAAGCAATTCTTCAGCATCCATCTTCCCCCCATACATTGGTAAGTCCATTTTTACATTAGAAGTCTCTCCTCTCACAGACTTCAAAGAATTAATAAACCTTCTCTCTTCAGGAGCTATCTCCTCTTCCTGAGGTTTCTCTAGAAGGTCTTCACCATCTCCCTCTTCTTCTTCAGAGGTGGTACTGTCTTCTTCACCTTCCTTACTCCTTTTCTCTCTTGCTCTCAATTCTTCTATCTCCTCTCTTAGGGCTTTTAATTCCCTAGAAACCACTGACCCACCTTTTGGAGGCATCTTGACAACTTCTCACAATCTACCAACTTCTTGTTTGCAACCCACAACTACTTCCCAATCAGAATTGGCTCTGATACCAATTTGATGTAGAGGTAAATAGAGGACAATTGGTTTGATCATATTTGTTTGAGATTTCACATGTATGGGGGGAAGGACTAAGACTCTTGAATGCTCTCAACTTCTAGTATTTCTAGATCTTAGCTTGGACCACCAACATAGGGAAGATCAACTAAAAGATTCAAAACCTTGGGATAGTCTTGTAAACTCTATTTAACTATTCAAACTGATCTCCTAACACCATTGGTTGTGATCCTCTATGCATAGGATAGATGGTTCCTTCACAAGCCTCCCCTATGCCTTGTAGCCTTCCAAGATAAGAATGTAGCACATAACTTTGGAATTTGACACAGAACTAAGAACCCTAGGTAGATTTGAATACCCTCATGAGGGACACCACATTTTTGGATTAGACTGTAACTTGCTTTGGATAGTGGGCTCCAATAATTGACTGTTAAAACTATAGAGGCTCAAGTAGCCCTATTTACTAAAGAGACTACTCCAAAATGATCCTGTAGAATTGTACCAACCACTTGGGCATGTGGGGTAGATGTCAAAACCTAAGAAAAAAGAGGATCTTGGGTTCACAAAATTGAGAAATGGAAATTATGTTCGTTGCTCCACTAGTTAGCCTAATACATGGGTTTATTAGGCTCCCCACTGACAAACAACCCTCAAATTATTACATTCATGCCAAATGAAAGTTTGGGTGAGTTTTGTAGATGGTTTCAGTTCCATTCCACCACTTGTGGGCTCACAAAGCTGATGGAATGGGTATTTTACCCATCGTTTGGAGGGATAAACCCTATATCTGAGTTTTTGACAATTTACACAAAAATAAACAAAACTTTGTTATAATTTAGTGTCAAAGGATCAAATCACTTGAAAAAGACACTAAACACCTTCCTCTTTTGGTCCAAGGCCATAAACCTTCATGACAGTTCTGTACAATTGCAGGGTACAGCCTGTAAGTGAAGAAAAATAGTGAAAATGTAGAAAATAACAATAGAACAACAAAATGCTCACCAAAATAGACTTCATCAACCTTCATTCAATGCAAAAGGAGGTTTGAATACAAGTTTACATCCATTGCCATTTAGTTGTGGCTAAAAACTACCTGATTGAGGCTGAGTTCAACCTGAAACTAACTCCTTGTCATCAAAAAGAGGACTGTCCCTCATGGAGGTTACATGGCATTGTTAGATTTGTCACTCGCTGCTACATCATGGTCATAGAATGACCTTGTTACATGTTTAAAATGACAACCATGACCTTATTACAGTCCTAGACTCCCTAAGACATCTTATTAGACACCAAAAGCATAAAACAAAAGACTAAAACTTCACAAGAACATGATGATTGGAGGGTGCCCTGTGCCAAATCTGAACTTCCTTGTCTTTGTCTTCTTCAACTTCTTCTGTGTCAGCAAACTCATCTAATTCATATCCATTAGGCTCTGAGATTCACTAAATATCTTCAAACACCTTCAGTCAATATGAACACTCCTCTGTACTGAAACAACTATGTTTTGTTAAGCCAAATTTCTATTACTCATTACTTTCAACTAAATCATCAAAATCCTGGATGTAGATGTATCTAATGATCAATAACCATATGCCATAACTGCAGAATAATATCTTCAATAGTGGACCAATGTAAACCAAATTACCAAAACATTGTAGCTTGAGTTTATCATACAGATTCCTATCCAAAATTCATAACATGTCCTTTTACCTGATTAAGTTTTCTTGCACAACAGGCTAATCTACACAACTCTACCTTTATCCATTTCAATCATAGTCTTCTACCTTTCTTGAGCCTTTGTTTCTAATCCTTCACTTTATCAACACCGTTTCTTTGGTAGGGGAGAAAAGATTTCCATTAAATCTCCCCCTGAGCCAAAGCTCTCATCTTAGTTCTTGGAGGGAACATCTGTACCAGATGTAGGTACAAGTTCATCATTCACCTCTATTACTTCCTTCTTTATCCAAATCTTACTCATCTCCCTCTTCGTCTCTGGTAGATCAACTTTTTGTACTGACTTGTTCTTCTCCACCAAATTATCCTTCTTCATGCTTCTGCTTCTACAAAACTTTGAAATGTGTGTAGGCTTATTGCAATTGTAGGACATAGCATTCCTCTGGACATTATTCCTTTCATTCATATTAGATTTGCATTGGTTATCTTTGTGCCCAAATCTATTGCATGTATAGAAATAACCATTGAAGGATTGAGTCATTCTACCATAGTTATATCCATTCATTCTTTTATTCTTGCACTCATTTGCTTTATGTCCCATTTTATTGCATGCAAAACACCTAATAGAGTTTTGACTCACTTTACTTATGCATTCAATAGCTCTATGACCAATTTTATTGCAAGTGAAGCATTGACTAGAGAAGGAAGGGACATTTTGATTCCTTCTACTCCTACACTCTATTGCTTTGTGTCCATACTTATTGCATAAATGACAAAAACCATTGAAATATGGATACCTTTGAGCATTTAGTTGTCTGACTAGAGGTCTTCTAGATTTAATCTTTTGATTCTTGATCTTCTTACCCTTTTTCCTCTAATTTGAAGTCTATTCTAATTTTGAACTTTCACCTTTTCATATCCTATGCCTTCTTTGTCATTAGGACTCTTCTGACTAGCAATAATCTCATCAAGTTTTGCAGAACTTATCTTGAACTTTTCTTCATAGCTCTTTGCCTTCTCCAAATCTGACTTCAGATTCACAACTTCTTTTTCAAGATTTGCACATTCTTCAGATTTGCCTGTCATCATTTGATTTAGATATTCTCCTACTTTTGCCCTTTCTTCAACTTGCACTTGCATATCATTCAAGTTTCATTTGTTGATCTCAATTGTTCACTAATCTCCTTATGTTTTTCTTTGAACTTCTTAACTTGCTCCCTCAACTTTCTGATGCACTCATCTACTTCCTTGATATTTTCCTTTAGATCTAGGTTTTCCTCTTTAGTCCTTTCAAGGTGTTGAAGAGAAACTTTGAGTTCTTCACTACTTATAGAGATGCATTCATCTTCTAAAAATCCATCAAATAGGGAAACACTCTTCTTTTGCACCATCCTAGATCTACCTCAAGTTGTTAAGCTCTCTTCCAAGGAACCTTGCTCTGATACCAATTGTTGAAGGCACAAGACAACTAAGAGGGAGGGTGAATTAGTTGTATCAAAAACTTTAGATTCTCTTAAACAAAATCACATTCACATTCACTTACTTTAACCCCTTCATCTGCTATGAAGTTAAACATGAAATGCAGAATCAAAACTTAAATACATTAACACCATACACACATGAACACTAAATTTTTACGTGCAAAACCCTAAAAAGGGAAAAACCACATTGAGTGTTAGCTCACAATATAATGTATTAACAATACTAAATAACAAAAGAGGCTCACTGCCCAAGGCTCATTTCTCAAAAGAATACTCACTTCAATAGGCTCACTACTAAGAGGGATGGATCACTGCCAAGAGGGGTGGCTCACTACCATGAACTGATATGATAGAATCTACCACATGCTGTTGTAAGTATGGGTCTAACCAGTGTTGTCATTGATGTCAACATACTCATGTTGCATTAATGAGAAGGATTGGATGAGCTGTGTGCTGAGGATATTGAGAAAATTAGTCTCAATCAGGAACAGTGAAGAACAGTGATGACAACAAGGTAAAATTCCAAGATAGGTTGAGGATTAGATGATGCAATTTAAAGGGTTTGTATATATAAGTCTTGAGATGCTCCAGTCAAGTTTTTAGAGGTCCACATGAAGATCGGAAGAATTTATGGTCGCTCAAGTAGAATTGGTTCCGGCTGGTGTTCAGAGGTGACAGAGTGACACAGATAGGTCCGGTGAGATCCGGAAATGTATTATACCATTTTGTAGATTTGGGGAAGTGTTGAGAACATCCATGTGAAGTGTCAAGTTGATTTGTTGGTGGTTTGAAGGTCCGAAAGAACCTATTGCTTTGTGACAGTAATGATAGACTGTGTTCTTAAACCTCCGGATGAAGGAGAGGAGAATTCCAGCAAGCAGATGAAGTGTGGATATTCTCAAGTGATTCGAGAAAGGTTGTGGTGATCCTTGAATCATGTCCAATTCATGTTGGTGGTCTGCATTGAAGTTAGAGTGTGCATTTGAAGAATAACCATTGGATGATGGTGTTCTTCCTGAGACTGGCCGACTAGATGTATTACACGTCTTGCAGATGATCTTGTAGATGTTTTCTGACCTAGATGATTATTTCTAAGTTGATGCCTTGTATAAATAAGGGATTGTGAAGTCTTTCCAAAGTGTGTCTTGTAGTGATGAGTGTGTGGTAGCAAGGAGAAGTGCGAAAGGTAGAGCAAAAGTATTGGGCTTAAATGGAACTGATTCAAGCATGGTGAAGATGCTATTCTCCAGTTCATGAAGGTGATACTTATTTCTTTGTAGACAGTGTGTCTCTTGTAGGCAGTGAGCCTCTTGTCAGTAGTGTGCTCGGGCAGTGAGCCCTAATTAGCAAGTGCCATTTTGTTCTTTCTATTCTTCTAATAGAGAATACATTCTTGGGTTAATCACCCCATGGTTTTTCCCTTAACTGGGTTTTCCATGTCAAAATCTTTGTGTCTTATGTGTTGATGAGTTTCTACTTTTGATTTGAATGCATTATGTTTTATGTTTAATATAATGCTAATCACTAAGAGGATTTAACTGTGTAAATTGGAGAAAGTTTCATACAACTGATTCACCCCCCCTCTCAGTTTTGTGCCCTAAGTCTAACAATTGGTATCAGAGCCAAGTTCCTCTAAAAGGAGCTTAACCGCTTGAGGAGATCCAGGATGTCGTCTTACAAGAAGGATACTCTGAAGTTTGATGGAACCAAATTTTCTCTTTGGAAAGGTTGCATGAAATGTCACTTGTAGTGTATGGGAATGGCATACTGGTCCATGGTTACAAAAGCGTATGTACCTCCATAGGGTGGTCCGACAACCCTAAATGAAATCACAGATGCTAAAAAAAATCTGCAGACTAAAGAGGCTCTTCTAAGTGCATTATCTGACTTAGAGCTCTCAAATGTTATTGACCTACCAACTGCCTTTGAGATTTGGAATAAATTGGAACTTTTGCATGAAGGAGATTAGTATGTTAAATGTGCAAGGTTACAGAGTCTAAAAGGGAAATTTGAAAAATTGAAGATGAGAGATGATGAAAATATTACCACTTTTATGCCAAGAGTGAATGAACTGGTTTGTGGAATTAGAAATGCTGGTGGAGTCTTGGATGAAAATGAGATTGTTGGTAAAATTCTCAGATCCCTTCTTGCTTCTTACAAAATCAAGACTGCTACCATTGAAGAATTTAGAGCCCATACAATTGTCACAAGAGATCAATTGGGTGGGAAATTGGTTGCATTTGAAATGATAGAGTTTGGAGACGACCCCCCCAAGACTGAATCTGCATTCAAAGCCAGTGCCTCTATTAAAGGTAAACAAAGGTTTGATCCAGGAGAGAATTCTTCAAGGAAATTGTCATGGTATGAAAAAGCAAGAAAAGATATGGAAGAAGAAGAAGTAGAAACTGCTCAACTTGAAGCCCTTATTGCAAAGAGGCTGCCAAGAGGATCTAGTAAGTATGAAGGAAAATTACCTTTTAAGTGTTTTAACTGCAATAAGATTGGTCATTTTGCCTCAAGGTGTCCAAAAATATTTTCAAGGCAAAATCCTAACAAGCCAAGGTTCCAAAAGAACTGTTACTATGTACATGAAGATTATGATAATGAAGGAGTAACAGATGATGAATTAGAGATAGGAAACAAATCTAGAAATGAATGGGTGTTCATTGCCATCAAGGAAGAAGATCCAATGTCCTCTATATCTGCCAATCTTAAGACTGTGGAAAGAGCTATGGCTACCCAAATTGAAGAGAAGGATGATTGGGTCATTGACAGTGGATCCTCTCACCATATGACAGGTGACAAAAATAAGTTTGTAGATTTGGAAAGGTATGAAGGAGGAGTGGTAAAGTTTGGTGACAATTCTGCTAGTAGAATCAGAGGAAGAGGAACTATTTCTTTTAATGGAAGAAACAAAACTGGTAATGTACTGTATGTTGAACGTTTGAAGCACAATCTTCTCAGTGTTGGACAGTTGGTGGACAAAGGCTATGATCTCCAATTCAAGGATGGAAAATGCAAAATCTTTGAAAGTTCTGAAACAGAGATTGCATCTGGTACTCAAACTAAAGGTAATATCTTCCATTTGGTTGGTACTGGTGAAAGTTGCTTATTTGTTCAAGTTGATCAGAGTTGGTTATGGCATAGAAGGATGTGTCATGTGAATTTTGATAATATCATCAAGATAAGAAATACTCAGGCTATAAGAGATCTTCCAAAATTGGTGAAACCTACTAACAGCTTGTGCAAGGAATGTTAGTTGGGTAAGCTGAGTAGAGTCACATTCAAAAGCAAGGAACTGTCTTCTATCAGATTATTGGACTTAGTTCACACTATTCTTTGTGGTCTGGCAAGAACCAAGAGTATTCAAGGTGATAGATACTTCATGCTGCTAATTGATGACTATTCCTGGATGACGTGGGTAACCTTTCTAAAGGAGAAATCAAAAGCTCTTGAAAAATTCAAAATATTCAAGGCTATGGTAGATAATGAAATGGGATTAAAATTGAAATGTCTGAGGTCTGATAGAGGTGGAGAATTCACATCTGGTGAGTTCATAGAGTTCTGTGAGAAACATGGAATTAAGAGATAGTTGTCTGCTCCTAGGACTCCACAGCAGAATGAAGTAGTGGAGAGAAAGAACCGGACCATCCAGGAAGCATCTAAGACCATGATGATGGAAGCAAATGTTCCTCAGATCTATTGGAGAGAAGTTGTTAGCACTGCAGTCTATACTCTCAATTGAGTTCAAATCAGAAGCAATACCGGTGAGACCCCTTATGAACTCTGGTTTGGCATTACTCCTACTGTAAGATATTTCAGTCTTTGGTAGCAAATGTTACATCAAAAGAGATGAAGATCTAGGCAAGTTTGATGCTAGAAGTGATGAAGGAATATTCTTGGTTTACTCTACTCAAAGCAAAGCATACCGGTGTTATAAAAAGAGACTGAGAAAGATGATAGAAAGTACAAATATGAAGGTTGATGAGGGAATAGAGAAACCCTCAAGGTTTTATGAATATGATGAAGATGATCAAAATGGTGTTCTAGTTCAAGGAGTTTAATCCTCTTCTGAAAGTCAGATTCAAACTGATCCGGTAAATCAAGAGGAAGAGATAGGTCTGAATGAGCCTGATCAAGAAGCAGAAGTGCAAGAAACTCCCAAAGTTTTAAGGTATGTAAGACTGAACCACTATGAAGATCAGATCATAGGTGACAAAAGCAAAGGTGTGCAAACTAGAAGGAAAATTGCTCAAAATTCAGATGAATATTGTCTGATTTCAAAGATTGAACCTAAGACAATAAATGAAGCTTGCAATGATGAAAACTGGACCTAAGCAATGGAGGAAGAGTTGATGCAAATTGAGAAAAATCACACTTGGGATCTTGTTCCCAGACCTAGAAACAAGAATGTGATTAGAACCAAATGGGTCTTCCGGAACAAACTAAATGAAGTTGGTGAAGTAATCAGAAATAAAGCCAGATTGGTCTGTAAGGGCTACTCTCAAATAGAAGGAATTGATTTTGAAGAAACTTTTTCTCCGGTGGCAAGAATTGAAGCAGTCAGATTATTTCTTGCATTTGTTGCCTTCAAGGATTTCAAGGTGTATCAGATGGATGTCAAGTTTGCTTTCTTGAATGTTGACTTAGAAGAAGAAGTGTACATTGAACAACTAGATGGATTTCAATTATCTGAGCATGGTGATATGGTCTGCAAGTTGAAGAAGGCACTGTATGGACTAAAGCAAGCCCCAAGAGCCTGGTATGAAAGATTGGACAAATATCTTTTAAAGATTGGTTTCAACAAAGGTACTGCTGACAGTAACTTATATTTCAAAATTGATCATGAAAACATCTTGATTGTTGAAGTATTTGTTGATGATATCATCTTTGGAGGAAGAGACAGTATGTGTAAAACTTTTGCAAATCAAATGAAAAGTGAGTTTGAGATGTCAATGCTTGGTGAAATAAATTTCTTCTTGGGTCAGCAAATTACTAAAACAAAGAAAGGAATCTTTATTTCTCAGACCAAATATGTGAAAGAATTGTTGAGGAAATTTGGAATGGAAGATTCAAAGCCAATGAATACTCCCATGGCAATTGGATGTAAGTTGAGCAAAGATGATGACTCTCCTAAGGTAGACCAGACAAAGTATAGTTCAATGATTGGAGGATTGTTGTATCTCACTCAAACTAGACTAGATATAATGCAGGTTGTTGGTCTTGTTGCGAGATTCCAGGCTGATCCCAGAGAATCTCATGTCATGGAAATCAAAAGGATCTTTAGATATCTAAAAGGGACGGTTGAGTATGGTCTGTGGTATCCTAGAGATCATGATTTCTCTCTTCATGCATATACAGATGCTGATTGGGCAGGAGATGTGGATGACCGAAAGAGTACCAGTGGTGGAGCTTTCTTTTTGGTAAAGAGATTGGTTTCTTGGCTAAGCAAGAAACAAAAGGCAATATCCCTGTCTACAACTGAAGCAAAATACATAGCAGCAGCAAGTAGTTGCACTCAAATTTTATGGATGAAGCAGATGCTAAGAGATATTAAAGTAGAGTATAAGGAGCCTATCACAATCTTCTATGATAATTCAAGTGCAATAAATATTTCTAAGAATCTGGTGTTGCATTCTAAGACTAAGCATATATCTATCAAGTTTCACTTTTTGAGAGAGCAAGTGAACAAGGATGAAGTCAGACTGGAGTTTGTGCCCTCCAAGGATCAGATTGCAGATATCTTTACTAAACCTCTTCCCAAGGACTCTTTTGAGTATCTTAGGGAGAAGTTAGGGGTTATTGCCCCTCCAATGATGAACTAGGATGCACTGATGTGCATCAGTCTAGTGGATATCACAGTCATATATTGTGATCCAGATTGATGATGGGGAGCTGCTACTCAGGAGGAGCAACGGGTATGATTTTGAAGTATTGGAGTTGCAAGTATGAGCCCTTTGCCATTGATGTCAAAGGGGGAGAGAAGACATGTGAAAAACAAGTGGTTAATGATCAAAGGGGGAGTAGTAAAGGAAGAGAAGACATGTGAATAGTTGTTGTTGATAGGGGGAGTTGTGACAGTAAAGAGAAGTTCTTGTCTTGATGGTTTTTCACATCATATGTTGCTATCAATGACAAAGGGGGAGATTGTTGCAAGTATGGGTCTAACTGGTGTTGTCATTGATGTCAACATACTCATGTTGCATTAATGAGAAGGATTGGATGAGCTGTGTGCTGAGGATATTGAGAAAATTAGTCTCAATCAAGAATAGTGAAGAACAATGATGACAACAAGGTAAAAGTCCAACATAGGTTGAGGTTTAGAGGATGTGGTTTAAAGGGTTTGTAGATATAAGTCTTGAGATACTCCAGTCAAGTTTTCAGAGGTCCACATGAAGATTAGAAGAAGTTATGGTCACTCAAGTAGAACCGGTTCCAGCAGGTGTTCAGAGGTGACAGAGTGACACAGATAGGTCCGGTGAGATCCAGAAATGCATTATACCATTTTGCAGATTTGGGGTAGTGTTGAGAACATCCTTGTGAAGTGTCAAGTCAATTGGTTCATGGTTTGAAGGTCCAGAAGAACCTATTCCTTTGTGACAGTAATGACAGACTGTGTTCTTAAAGCTTCAGATGAAGGAGAGGAGAATTCCAGTAAGCAGATGAAGTGTGGATGTTCTCAAGTGATTTAGGAAAGGCTGTGGTGATCCTTGAATCATGTCCAATTCATGTTGGTGGTCCACATTGAAGTTAGAGTGCACATTTGAAGAATAACCACTGGATGATGGTGTTTTTCCTGAGATTGGCTGACTGGATGTATTACACATCTTGCAGATGATCTTGTAGATGTTTGCCGACCTAGATGATTATTCCTAAGTCGATGCCTTGTATAAATAAGGGATTGTGAAGTCTTTCCAAAGTGTTTTTTGTAGTGATGAGTGTGTGGTAGCAAGGAGAAGTGCAAAAGACAGAGCAGAAGTATTGGGCTTAAATGGAACTGATTCAAGCATGGTGAAGATGCTATTCTCCAATTCATGAAGGTGATACTTATTTCTTTGTAGATAGTGTGTCTCTTGTAGGCAGTGAGCCTCTTGTCAACAGTGTGCTTAGGTAGTGAGCCCTAATTGACAAGTGCCATTTTGTTCTTTCTATTCTTCTAACAGAGAATACATTCTTGGGTTAATCACCCCATGGTTTTTCCCTTAACTGGGTTTTCCACATCAAAATCTTGGTGTCTTATGTGTTGATGAGTTTCTGCTTTTCACTATCTTGGTGTCTTATGTGTTTAATATACTGCTAATCACTAAGAGGATTTAAGTGTGTAAATTGGATCAAGTTTCGCACAATTGATTCACCCCCCCTCTCAGTTGTGTGCCCTAAGTCTAACACATGCCTAAGTTCAGTTCCAATGAAGCGCAATACATATCACCTTCACTGTCTCACAACACAAACACTTTCATCTTCCCATTTTGCATACACACACTACACATGGATTCATTACATTTATTTATACCAATCATCAACCTTGAAACATATATCAAGATCGGCAATACAATCTACAATCTTTGGAATAGTCTCCAAGGTCAAAAAACATACATAATTCAAATTATGTCTAGACCTAAACAAACTTGCAGAGCAAATGAATATAGGTAGAAAACTTCATGGCTTAGCTCAGACCCAAATACATCTTCACACACTTCAACATGCTTCTACGATCCACAAAACACATCCACAAAGAGTGTTAGCACCCAAGTCAGCCAAACGTGTGTAAACACCAAGAATACTTAGACACACGCTTCCAAGAACTCAATCATAGATTATAGACCAAGCATAATCCTTTAACATGATTTGGAGACATCCATGAACAACATAAAATAACCTGGGAGCCAACAAATCCAGCTACAACAAGTTTTACTTGAAGACAACAAATCTCACTTAAAGACAACTTACAATCAACACTGCTAAGCTTTGCTACTCAATAACTTGCTTTTCAGAGTATCAAATTACAAATCCTTTGGAATGAAGATAGATAAGGACCTTATAAACATATGTCCAGAACTACATCACCTAAAACCACTCTGTAAAGAAATGTGGAGCAAAATACTTTCTCCCAGACACCTCTACACAACTCAGAAACTTTATCAAATACAGTCTTCAAACTGGTGAACATAACTTCTACTACACAGTGATCTAGACCACCAAATTATGAATTTAGCATCTTCAAACACTTCTCTAAAACATATCCAAATCTCACACTCTAGTCTTCAACAGAGAAGAAATGTGGAGCAAAAACTCAGACAGTATCCTACAAGCCAGAATACTCTACAACACATTGTTTCCACTTAGAGAGAAAATTTTCTCAAAAGCACTTGGAAATTTGGAAACATGAACAATATTATAGTATCATCATCACTTATTCGAGTCATTTAAATCACCTTAACATGGCAACTCAATCAAGCAAAAATTAACAATATCAAAAGACACAGTTGACACCAATGACAACACAATCATGTTGACATCAAAGATAACACCAGTTAGAACATACTTGCAACACATATATTATGAGTTAATCCTCACCATGCTTTTTCCATTCTCAAGTTTTCCACATGCATCTAGTGTTATGTGTTGATGTGCATTTGTTAATATTTCATGTATATGTTGATGGTCTAATGCTTAAGTCTTAATATACTCTAGAGAAGTTAAAATTTGAATAGATATTTATTCAACCCTCCCTCTCAGTACCCTAATGTGTTCAACAATTGGTATTAGAGCCAAGTTCCTCTGAAGGAAGCTTAACCACTTGAGGAAGTTCTGGGATGGCACATAATGGATCCAGGAAGATACCTAGGTTTGATGGAACAAATTATGTTTTTTGGAAGCTAAGGATGGAAGGCTATATCAACTCTCTAGGATGCAGTGTTCGGCAATCTATCAAGACTAGTTACAAAGATCCTGCTACTATTCCTAGAAATCCAGATAAAGTTAAGGAATATGATAACAATGCCAAGGCAAAGTTTTCTATCACGAGTGGGTTAGCTGATTCAGAACTTTCAAAGGTAATGAGTTACAGTTCTGCTAAAGATGTTTGGGTTAAACTTGAAACCATTTATGAAGGAGATAAGAAAGTGAAGCAAGCAAAGATGCAAATCTTCAAAAGAAAATTTAAGACCCTAAAAATGATAGAGGATGAAGACATTGCTAGATATATGCTTCGGGTGAATGAAGTGGTCAATGGCATCATAGGTCTTGGTGGAGAAGTGAAAGAAGATGAGATTGTGAAGAAGGTGTGTATGCAAGAAGTTTCCATTGTAAAAGTGACTAAACAATGCAACCTACAAACCTACAAGGAATCTAATCTAGATAACAAGAATGAAATATAAAATGAAGCAATGTTAGCCAAATTGATTTAATTCATTGGTGTGCATGTGGATTGCTTCCTCGAGAGTACAACCATGTTGCATGAAGCTGCCATGATACTCAAAGTGTTCACAAAAATGATATGTAAATGATAATAGTGCAGATGCTGAATGGATTTCGAATGTGTAGAATGAGAAAATGAGAGGGTATTTGTAGACCTATAGCACAGATGATCAATGGTGGAGAGAAAAAAAGAAGAAATCAATGGATGAGGATGAACGAGAGATAAGAATGAACATGCACATGCGAAGTGTTCATAGAAGGCATTTTATTTAGAAATCCTAGGTGGGTTGTTGATGAAGATAAGATTATTTTCCCAAGACAGAATGCTTTTACTATTTTGAGATTCAAGTGGTGAGGATAGTTCATTTTTTTATAATTTATTAAATCTTCCCACATTTTAATTTTTTCTATTTTATGGACAAAGGGACCCACTTGTACAATTTTAGAAGAAAATGATAAAGATAAGAGTGCATGAGATATAAATTAAATAAATAAAATTGATTTAATTTATGTGCATGATAAATGAAATAAAAAATATTTAATTTTTGTCACATCTCAAATTTTGGTACTAATTATGATTGCAAATAATCTATGAACAATTAAGTATGTTAGATAATTAATTATTATTTGAATGTTTAATTGATATAAATGAAAAGGAAATGAATATTAATTTCATGTTAGAAATGCTTATGCTATTTGTCACTAACTTATTAATGGAAATTTGAGTTTAATTTTGACAGGTTGCCGAAGACAAGAGAGTGGTTGAGGGAAAGGAGATTAGCATCCTGAGAAGGTTAAGATGGAGGGATATCATACACACACTTCACGTAGTGTCATATAGATGCATAATTGCATATTTAATAATTTAATAGATAAGTTGCATTATATATTATTGCATAGTTAGTTAATAATGAATTTAATTAGTTTATTTTACTTATTGTTATTTAATATTTTTGTGTGCTTATTTTTCTTCAAATAGAATAGTTGTTAATTTGTTTTGATAGATTTATTATATTAAATATTTTAGTATTTTAGAACAAATTTTAGAAGACAAAAACTTAAATTGTTAAAAAATAAATAAAGAAATCAGAGGTCTAGAAATTGAAACAATTAAAGAAGATGTTACACATTCTTTTCTGGAAACACCCAAAAAGCTTCTATTTAAAACTCTCTCATTCTCTAAAAATGGATCATTCTTATTCTTATGAATTGCAATCAAATCAAATTGGTGTAAGAACATTTTGGGTATAAGAGGAAAATAATTCAGTTCAAGGAAGTTCTATAGAAATTAGACATTCCATTGCATTTAGGAGCTAATTTACAGGTTCTTATTTAACCTTAAATTGTCTTTGGCTAGTTATGTTTTGAATATCTGTAAAATATCATTATTCGAGTCTAAAATTTTGTGATGATTGATAAATTTAATGCTTCATTGATACAAATTAATTCAGGCATTTCTTTTAAATCAATTTCTTTGAATGTTATTTTTGATGGGCATAAAATTTCCATTCCTTGAATAATTATACGGGTATTCGTACTTCTTGAAATTTTAATCTGAGTTGCTCTCTTTGTTTCAATAAAAATATTTATTGATTACTAGGCATTAGACTTGTTTGGGGTTATCTGAGATTTGATTATCTAAAAATGATCCCTAGTTTTTTATCATAATTAATATTTGGGTATGTGGTCTAGGGTTTATGAACATGTGGGTTATGTTGGTAAAGTTGTCATAATAGCATTTCAATAATATTCAGCCATTTGTGTTGAGTTTCTAAAATATTTCTAGAGATAAACCTTTTGTTCGGCATTGAGGATAGCAATTTTACCTATTTTTGATCCCAATTGCTGGCCAATAAGATGTATATCTGGGTTTTACATATTCAAAGCTACATATTGATATTTCTACTATAATTTTCTGTTATTTATTGTTGTCTAGTTGAGTAGAATATTGAAGAGATCAGTTTTCATACTTATTCATATCAACAGTTGCTTGGCTGGATATATTATTATTTGTGAAACCTATAAGAGTTTTGTTGATTTATTGTTACTTTTTAAAATCTGAGCAGTTCTCTACCAAGTTTGTTATAAATATTGTAATAAAATAGTAAAGTCTAGAAAGCATAGCTTCTAGATCCAGCATGTGCGGCCTACCACCAACAAGCATGTTTGATTATTCAAATTTTATTCTCTATGTTTTTGGACCATACCATATCCATCAATGCATTCCCTTAGATAACATCATTTTGGAAAAAAAACCACATCAACTAGTTTTTCCTTTCTCATTTTACAAACTCCTATACTAGAGCTTTCTCTTCATGTGCAATTTTAATCGATCAGTGCATTGTTGTAAACCTGCTATGTTGTGGCATTGCTTACTAAATTTCATTTTCTTTATTCTATTATATTTTCTCTTGGTTTAGGATGAGGAGCTAAAATCAATCAAGGATCATTCTATCAACGTGTGCTTGAACTGTCTTTTCTTTGGCTGTAGTCATTAACTTCTACTGAGGAGCCCTATCTTTTCTTTCGCTGTTATATATATAACTGCTAACTATATAAATTCTACTTAACTGGATAGTGACTCATGATGCTATGCTAAGCATATTTATTCAATATGTCTTTCTTCTGGCCTTACCAATATGTTTGCTTCAAAACTTTGCCAAATTTCTAAATGTTCTAATCTCATAGACTGTTACGTTGTAACATGTACTCACTAAATTATGGCATACATTTTCTTCATTTTCTTTAATATCTCCATTCTGTTTTAATCTTGCTGATATTATTTTTAATACAAACAACTTTAATGATCGATCTTATTATAATATCAAAACTATTTCTTTCTAGTAACCGATCAAGTTTACGCATGTCTATTTATATTATCTTTAATTACCTCAAAATAACTTCTACACTCTATAACTATCATTCTTTAGATTCCAGTAGTTTCAAACTGTTTCCTCTATTTCTTCAAATTGATCCTATTTGTATGACTAATAGTCTATATTGGAATTGTATCTCTAACCTTGCATCATTAATAATCATCAATTGATACTTTTTACTTTTAACCCTACCTTATGTGATGACAATAAGCGTAGTTTATGATCCATTAAGTTAACCTGGATGGTAAATTGGAATTCTTTTGTAGTTAACTAGAATCAATCTAATTTTTTTCTTTGGTTTTATTTAGTAGTGCGTTATCTTTGATTTATCGATATATTCATTTAGGAATTAACAAAAGACAAAATCTCGACTCCTTAGTATCAATTTATCTTTGAGTTCATAAAGTAATTATTGTGAAAGAATTATCTTTTCGTCATTTTACTTTTTTATTTATTGTTCGTTTAAGCATAGATTATGTTTGATTACTATACATCTAATGCTATTCTTGTTAGATTAGTAAGTATAGTAGTAATTTGTGTTCTGTTTTGAGAAACAACATTTTTATTTTCATTAATAAGATGGAAAAACTACCTTGTAAATTGCAATGTATGTATCTTGGTAAAGTATGAATTTTCAGGACAAGATGTCAAATGTGGGTTACAAAGACGATAGTTTTACTTTTTCTAAAACTATCATTTTTTTTATTGCTTGGCCAAGCAACTGTACCATTAAAATAGATGGATTTGTTTTAAAAGACTAGAACTTTGTAGTCTCTACCACATCTTATTGCAAGAGTTATGTCATTCTAGGATTATGATGCATATAGGCAACAACCATGCATCCAGTGATTCCCTCCTACTTACACCATTCCAAGTTGCTAGGCTCCTTGTGCATGGTCAGTGTTTTCTTCAAGATATGAAGAAACCCGGGAAAGTTCAGTACTTCATGGTTGGGTGGAAAAAGCACCTCAACCACTCTCTTGGACTTGGTTTGCAGATGATCAGAAGATTGAGACAAACGAGCTATTATAAATATATTTCTTATATTCTTTGTATGGCTTTACTGCCAAGTATTGAAAATTATATCATAATTCTTGACAATCTTTTTCTTATGTAAATAAATGCATTGTAAACACCAAGTTGGGTGCATGTATACTGATTTGTAATCATTCTAATATATGGATCAATATTGTATTCATAAATAAAAATTATTGGCATAAAATGATATAATGATAGTTGATTATCTTTCTTGTGAAATATGTTTTTCTTTCAAATATTATTTAAGTTGTAAGTTTTCTCCAAGTAATATTTTCAAACCTTACATTTGGTATCAGAGTGCCCTAGGTTCAATGCTTGGACCTTTGCCTAATGAAACTTTAATGATTATTTTCTAGAGTAATCCAGATGGATACCAAATTCACTTATCAGCGTGGATGTGGATCTCGGGGTGATTCATTTTAGAAAATGGATCAGATTGTTGCTATGTTGAATTGACAAGAAGCTAGAATGGATGGGTTAGGACAAGAAATGCGAGCGGGACAATAAAAGGAGAATATAGAAGAAAATAGGGAGGAGGTTCGCATTATGGAAACAGAAAGAAACTCTAATAAACAAGAGAAGGTGGCAGAAGAATTAGGAAAAGATATAAAGGAGGTTACACCACCAGAAATTTAATGGGAAGACTATTAGAGATGGAGCATAAGCTTGGATAATAGAAATGGAGAAGTATTTATCTCTGATGAATTTGTCAAGTGAAACAAAAGCTATTTGGGGAACCTATCAACTCACTCGTGAGGCTGCCACTTGGTGGGATAATGAAAAGGTTGAAAAGAAGTTGTTTCCTGGTGAAGTAACATGGGAGCAGTTTTTGAAGATTTTTAGAAAGAGATGGCTACCACAGCTATATTATGATAAGAAGATGGCCAAATTTCAAAATCTCACTCAAGATGGTATGACAGTCACACAATATTGGGAGAAATTTGTTCATTTGCTGAAATATGTGCCTCAATACCAACAAGATGAAAGATTCAGAATCCATAAGTTCATCATGGGACTTAGACTTCAAATTGGATTTGATGTGGATATACATAATCCATCCATGATGGATGAAGCTTTTGAAAAGGCTATTAAGCAAGAACATAAACTGCAACAGGTAGCAAATTATAGGAGAAGTAGGGATGCAAAGTTTGGTAACAAGAAACCTCAAGGCAATAATCAAAACCAAAATAATCAAGGAGGTAACAACAATAGACAAATTAGGAATCTTAAGAGAGGAAATAATTTTTAGGAACATCAGAATAGCAACAAAGGGACTAATTACAATAACAACAAAGGAAGAGAAGGATTTGATAGATCTAAAGCACCTCAAGGTGGATGCTACACTTGTGGTGGAGAACATTATGCTAGTGTATGGCCTCAAAGATATTAGAAGAACAAAAATCAGCACCACATCCATGCAGCAGTAGATAACTGATAGGTAGATTTTCAAGCGACTCCTATTCAATTATCGGGTAAACTTTTTGGATGTCCTGTTTCCATTTTGATAGATACCGGTGCTACTGATTGTTTTGTTGATCCAAGTGTTTTATCTAAGATACCAGTTAGACCTGGATACATGGCTAACTCATGGAAAGTACAATATGGGAACCAGGTAGAGAGAACGATAGAGCAATGTCTGGCATGCAGTGAGCTTGAACTTCAAAGTTTTAGAACTCTGGTCAATTTGTATGTTGCACCTTTAGGATCATATGATGTGATTTTGGGCATGAACTGGATTTCTAAGCATAACTTAGTGGTAGATTGTGAAGAGAAAATAGTAAGATGTCAGGATGATCATGGTAACTGAGTTGAGATACATGGATTCAAAAGACCGTTGCAATTAAGGCAAATATCTGCTATGCAGTTAAAGAAGGCCAATAGAAAAGGGTGTGCTATTTATGCAGGGTTAGGGACCTGGATAGCTCTGAGTCAATAGCCTATGATCATCCCATCTTACGGGAGTTCAAAGATGTCTTTCTTGATGAACTGACTGAGTTGCCTCCAAAATGAGAATTTGACTTCTCTATTGAATTGTTACCTAGTACTAAGCCCATATCTAATGCACCATACAGAATGAACACAACTAAGTTATATGAACTAAAGTCATAATTGCAAGAATTGCTTAAGCAAGGTTTCATTAGGCCAAGTGTGTCTTCATGGGAAGCACCTGTACTTTTTGTTAAGAAAAAGGATGGTACCCTAAGATTGTGTATCGATTACAAAATGTTAAATAAGGACACAATCAAGAATAAGTATCCACTTCCTAGAATTGATGAGTTGTTTGATCAAATGAAGGGGGTAAAGGTATTTTCAAAAATAGATTTAAGGTCAGGATATCATCAACTTAGAATAAAGTATGAAGATATTTCAAAGATGACCTTCAAGACCAGATATGGGCATTATGAGTTCACGGTGTTACCATTTGGGTTAACTAATGCCCCTGCAGCTTTCATGAATTTAATGAATAGTGTTTTCTGAGATTGCTTAGATGACTTTGTTCTTATTTTTCTAGATGATATTCTAATATACTCCAACTCAGAAGAAGAACATGATCAAGATTTGAGGATTGTATTACAGCGATTGTGGGATCATAAACTCTATGGAAAAATGTCAAAATGTGCTTTCTATCAAACTAAGATTCATTATTTGGGTCATGTTATTTCAGCTAAAGGGATAGCAGTGGATCCTGAAAAGATAAAAGCAATTTTAGAGTGGCCAGCACCACAAAATGTGTTAGAAGTTCAGAGTTTTATGGGGCTTATAGGTTATTATAGAAAATCTATGAAGGGATTCTCCACAATTACAGCACATATCACTGCACTTCAGAGAAAAGGAAAGAAGTTTGAATGGAATGATACATGTGAATGGGTATTTGAGTTACTAAAGGAGAAACTTACTTTTGCACCTATTCTGATTATACTAGATCCAAATGGACACTTTACAGTTATTACAGATGCATTAGGAGAAGGTGTAGGAGTAGTTCTTATGCAAGAAGGTCAAGTAGTGGCTTATGATTCATGGAAATTAAAGCAACATGAATTAAATTATGCTCCACATGATTTGGAGTTGCTTGCTATAGTACATGTACTTCAAATGTGGAGGCACTATTTGTTGGGAAAACCTTTTGAACTTAAGATAGACCATATGGGTATGCAATATATATTTACCCAACCCAACTTGAAATCTCGTCAGAGAAGATGGTTGGACTTCTTGAGCGAATAAGATTTTGGCATCAAATACATTAAAGGAAAAGAAAATAGAGTTGCAGATGCTCTAAATAGAAGAAGACATATCGCAGCCATGATAATAGTCAGATCGACTTCAAGACAACAAGTAGTGCAAGCTTTGCCAGGTGATGAGTTTTATGATAGAGGAAAGCAAGCTCTAGATTAGGATCCTTTAGATCACAAATATGAGGGATATGTATTCGAGTCAGATGGACTCTTGAGATATCAAGGACTTATGTATGTTCCAAATATAGCCAGACTAAGAGAATTGTTATTAGAAGAGTTTCATAATGCACCTTATTCTAGGCATCCTGGCATAACAAAGATGTTGGAAGGTATAAGACCATTGTATTTTTGGCCTAGACTTAGAAAAGATGTTATCTCTTTTGTAGCTTGATGCTTAGAATGTCAACGAGTTAAGGCCGAGCATGTTCACCTGGCAGGGCTTCTTTACCCTCATATGATACCAGAGTACAAATGGCAAGTTATCACTATGGATTTCATTCAAGGATTGCCTTTGACAAAGACCTAACATGATGTCATATTGGTAGTAATTGATAAATTGACAAAGGTTGTGTTGATGATTGTTTTTACACATTCATAACAAAAGTTAAAATTCACAAAATGAACCTAACTATCTTGAAAGATATGAAGAAATCAATTAAGATTACTTAATCCCAAGTTTCTGTATGGTCAGGTCTTGACCTTGTGGATAATTTAGTAGGTTAATGTGAAGCTATAATATGCAAGGGGCCTTACTTGATTTAAGGTGACTTATGACTTACTAGACTCAAATTATGCAAATTATCACAAATATCAACATATTATCCATCTCTTTGCATAAATTTGCTACTGTATCATGAAGATTTGTATGATTTATATTAACACGAGCTTTTCTTTTTTTTAAATATTATGAAAATTGTCAAATATTAACTCAATTGTTCATGTTTCCTTCAAATATCAGACAATCTCCTTTAAATTTCTGCGTTTAAGCTAAGTACTTCAAATGTTTGGGAAAAGTTAGAGAAATTTAAATTGAACTTCATTCTGCTATAGGATCTAAATGCTATGTTATTCATGTTGTAAGCAGTACAACAAACTTGATTAAATCAACACACTAAACCTTTAAATGTAATCCCTGAGTATTTTCATGACCATACATTCAAGATTACAAGCTTTTGAAGAGATAATATTTCAAATATAAACAAGAGCCAGAAAACACTCTAAAGTAAACATAGAATTCCAGATGTATTTGTTTTCAGAATATACAGTCACATATGATTTACAATGTATGAATGACTCTTTGCTTCATTAATCAACTTATAGAAAACTTACAAAACATCTTACAGATACAGTAAGGAAGCTAGATGCTCCACGCATTCCTTAATGTAGACACAGGCGACCTCTTCTAAACTAAATGCTCTTCTACTCAAAATGTTTTTAAAAACTACAATTGCCAGCTATCTTCTAAAAATCCTTGTGTGATTAATGTACAAGTAGCAAAGTTCCTTATATAGATTTTGAAACTTCTCATTGCTATGGCTACAAACTTCATCTACGGCTGAGATCTTTCCATTATTGATCAATGGTGCACACTCATCTCTAACCGTTTGCTAAAATATCTAAATGGCATCTTTTCCTCCTCAAAGGATGCTATTGGAATCTTTTCAAAATAAGATTCCCCTTTTCTTTGACTTCTACTTGTTGATACTCTTTACTTGATTTTTCCCAAAATTGTTGCTTCCTTTACCTTTTCATTCTTTTAAGTATGTTTTGAAATTATTTATCACACCTTCTACAAAAGTATGGTCCCCTCCTGGACTCTTTGTCCATATATACTCCTATAGTGTAACTCCTTCCTTTAGTTTCATTTCTCTATTTTTTGAACCCTTGCTCCTTTTCTAATACTTCCTCATCTTAGCACTGTCTTCCATTAATGAATCCATCATCTGTTTGCTCAAGTATGCCTTAGGGCTCTCCATGCATGGTGTGAAAATGGCATTAAATTCTGTTAGAGCCCTTTCCAAATCATATGCTGGTATATCCATGCATTCATGTTGTAAGAGTCTTTCTACTATCTTCTTGTGCACTCTAATCATTTCATCTGCTTTTTCTTCTAAATCCTAGGCAACTGTTATACATTTTTTGAGATTATCTTACTCGAATTTGAGCTCTAATCTTGCCTGCAACACTTGATTTGCTAGTGAAGGGGTAATTACTCCTTCATTAACTAATTACTTTGTTCTTTCCTCAATTTCTGTCAACTGCTTCAATTCAAATCTGCATTCTTCTTTTCTGAATTGGCAATTGTGCACAAGTATACTGCACTTATTCTTTTCTCTTGCCACCACTTCCCAACTTCTCATAGCCTGTTTTATTATCTTCTCCCCTTCTTGTATGAAATCTTTGAACCATTCATCAAAAATATTAGCCTTGAGCTTTTTATTTTCCATGTCCCTTATTTCATCCCTAGATATAACTGCTATGTCACTGGGCAGTTCTAGGACTATTGTATTAGGATCAAATATCCCTCTAATAAATTGTTGTAATTGGGCAATGTGTCCCTTCAGATATTCTTTCTTGTCTTTGTCTTTTCTCAACATCTCTACTATCACTTGGTGCATATCTTCCCACTCATTTATGTGTTTCTCCCGTGTAGTATGCCCAAGGTCAAAATTTAGTATCTTATACTCTTCTAAGGTTATTTCACCTTTTGCTTTTTCTTTCTGAGGTATGGCTAGGTTCAACATTCTAGATCCATCTGGACCTCTTTGGATAGTTGACATTGTTCTAGCCTTTCTCTTTTATTTCCTTGGTGTTGTATTACCTAATAAACTTTTAATGTCAATAGGTACCAATTGTACCTCTTTCTTTTCCTTTCTTATCTCTGCTCCTAGCCAAGCAGGAATCTCTTTTGTTTCTACAGCAACCTTTTCTTCATTTATTAGCTTCTCCTGAGGTTTTTCTGTTTCTCCCTGCTCTTGTTGCCGTTGTTCCTGTTGCTATTCTTGTTGTTGTTGTTGTTGTGGATTTTGCTATTGAGGTGGAGGCTCTTGTTCTTGAGGTGCTTCTTCTTGGACCATGGGATTATACTGATGTTTGGACTCGCTGTCATTTTCTTCTTCTTCTATTTCTATGTCCCATCCATCCTTAGCTTCTTCTTCAGGACCTTCTCCTTCTGATGGTTCTTTTTCTTGGTCATCTTCTGTATTCATTTGCTCTATATTTGGCATGTTTATCTCCTCTGTTTGTTCATCAACTTTGATTTCATCAATCTTTTCTAGCTTTTCTTCATCTTCAGGCCTCTTGATTGTGTCTTATGTATTGATTACACCCTCTGTATCTTCACTTTCTTTTTGTTCCTTTTTAGACATATTAATTTGTTTTGTGGGTGCAGAGGACCCTACCACTGTATATTCCTCTTTCGCTTCTTTTTCCTCTTCTTCACTTTACTCATTGTACATATTAAGCATATTTAAGGCATCCACACCTAAGGTGTCAGCTTTTGTTTCATCTTTTGCTTGATCATGTTCTTCCTTTGTTATCTCCTCAGATGCAACCTCCTTTTCAGACTCTTCAATTTTATGTGCCTCTTCCTGCATATCCTTGATTATTTCAGGGGGAACTAGGGTACCAAATAGATCCACTTCTCCTACTTCTTCTTGTACCCTTTCTTCTTCATGCTCTAGGCCTTGTTTAATTTCCATTTCGGCTTGAGTACTTTGTTCTTGCTCTTCACTTAGGAAATCACTAGATTCTTCTTCTATCTCAATTTCTTTCCCAACATACATTCCCCTTTCTTCACTGTCACTACTATCATCCACAATGTGTACAGTCTCAATGGTTTGCTTGGCTTCATGTGATTGTGACCCTTGCAGCCTTTCTCCAACCAATTCTATCTTCACTTGAACATATGCCTGTCTTTTTCCTGTTGAAGTGGAAGCACTAGGTATATTACTCAATTTTGCACCTACTTGTTGTGCTCCTATTACTTCACTAGTTTTAGAAGTTTCTCCTTTGGACAAACTTATTGGTATTGCCTTTTTAATTTGTTGTCCTGCTACCTCTTTGGAAGTTTGTGCCTCCTCTGCACTAACCTCATGACTTAGTGACTTTACATCCACAAAAGTATCTGATGCCACTGCTACTATTATTCCTAATGCATAGGGAGCCATCAGAGTAACATTCTTATCCTTTTCTACAATCTTAGCCTCTACAATCTTTTTCTTTTTCTTATAAAAACACTGGGGATCATCACTAAGATCTCTTGCTCTTTTCCTCCCTTTATTAGGATATGTGAACTCCCTCCCTTCAGCCTTGAGTTCTTCAATCTAGTCTTTTAACCAAGTTTTTCAAAATAAAATAATTGGTTTGGACAATATGTCTAGAGATTTATTCCAAGGCTTTGACCAATCTGGCTCTGTAATAGGAGCAAGCCTTACCTCTACATAACTGTGGTGCAGTAATTTATCATCTTCTTGAACCTCTAGAGGAACATAAATATCTCCCATAGTTTTTATTTTCTCAATTGTTAGTCTTTTATGAGCTCTTTTCCTCACCTCCTTATCATTTTTACAATCAGACCAAAAATCCTCAATGTGTATTTGATGTTTATACTTTTTATCAACTATGTTTTGGATCCTATGGAAAGGATCAAACCTCCTAGTTAAATCAAATTCTTCAAACCCATAATATCTGAGCTCCTGTTCTGAACAAGAAGCAACCTCTTCACTGTAACGCAAGAGTTTCTGCCAATAGCCCAAGGCAACTTCAGATTTCCTCTACTAAACTTCCTCTTGTATATTCTAAAGGCATTCAGATTTTGCCTTGAAAACTCCAACATAATAAATTTGTTAGAAGGATACCGGGCTAACATGAAGGGCTTTCCTTCAAATCCTTTAGTTCTGATATAAGTAAAATGTGGAAATTGGATATAACATGAACTATGCAACCTAATTGCATCTTTTGCATTCTTAGACAATCTTTTATCAAGTTCTTCCCTTAGAATTCTCACCATATAAGTATAAAATACATCATTAACTAAGGCAAATTTCTTCAATGTATTCTCCTCTTGTAGATCAAGGTAATGGTCATATACCAATTTTTGTCCTGGACCACTACCTAAGGTCCCAACCATGTCTATTCCATGTATGAATGGTCTCACTTCTGTTGCACATGACTACAATACATATGAGGACAAATAAAAAGGCAACTTTTTCTTCCTCAGCATGGCCTACTTCCATATAGCTATGCTTATGGTCTTGGCCCAGTGAATCTGCCTTTGTTCCTTTTCTTCTTTTCTTATGAACTCAATAACAGTAAACATCCAGGGCTCACATTTAGTGCCTTCTCTTAATCCTATCAATCTACTCAACATTGTAATCATTAGGTGTATTTCCTCTTTGAAGTATATTCTCAATAAATTCTTGTGCACTCTGGCGACAACCTTGGGTTTGTTTTCTTGGCTGTACCAACTATAAAATATCTTCTCTCTACAATCCCTGCCATTAATTTGATAATCCTCATTGTATTGATCAATGTCAATATCTGTCATTTTCTCATTGATTTCCAAACAGAATGTCCTTGCAATACCCTCTATGGACAAATCATCAATGAGTCTATCATAAAACATTATTTTCCTGGTTTTTAAATCATACATAGTTAAACAATCCAAACACAAATCTCTAGCCTCCATAGCCAATGGAAAACCTGCAGCCCTGTACAACCCGCTCTTCGATATACACTTCATATCTAGTGTAGCATCTGCAGCTGTAATCTTTTGTAAAACATCATTTGCATCATAATTTCCAATGTTTGTATCTATTCTGACTCCACTGTAACTGATCAATGTCAGATAACCTTTGTGTAAGGGTAATTCCTCTTTTTCTATCTCCTTTCGTGGTTTCCTTTCTTTTTTCACCTCACCCCCTGTATCTACCTTTTTCTACTTCGAGGCCATCCTGTAGAAAAATGCATCTTTTAACTTTCCATTTTACCTTTTACCTAGTGTTTTACTATGAATTTCCCTTTTTTTTACCATTTTAACCTAATCCAGTTTGTCCTTTCTATTTTGACTTTACATTTGTTAAGCTCTACCTAGCTAATTAATAGTTAAAATGATAATTTAACAAATGCCTACATTTTGTAATGAAATCACTAAAATTTACATGCATTTTATCATTTGAAATGTAACAGCATTTCAGGATAAATACCTATATTTCTTGACCACTCACTTTCTTTCGTTGACTTACGTTACCATTTTGCTTTCTTTCCAGCTGCTATAATTCTGTCGCCCTGATGAGTTCTGTTCAATTCCTGTAATAATTCTCTCTTTTGGCAGTTTTCTAACTCTTAGCAATGCAAATTTGAAAGCAAATAACGTTGATTTTACCCTAGTTCCCTTTGAATTTTACTCCTTTTGGGTGTTAGTTTGGCATTAATTACAGCAATTAATGCACCAAAAGCTTCGGTTTTCCATTTTAGTGTTTAAGTTTTTTGAACTTTTTAAACTTTTTTACCGTTAGTTCATTTCTACATACATACCTTTTTCTTTGTATGTTATTTTGTATGTTTCACTTGTATGTTCCTTTGTATCTTTTAACATACAAACACCTATATGCAAGAAACCAACTAAGGCATTTTCCTTTTTTCCCTTTTTCATCCTACTTGTATCTCTCGTCTTGTATATCACTCTTTGCATGTCTCATTAGATACAACGCATATACAAACAACCTTATACAAGTCCCCTTTTTATGCTTTATCCTCTGCAATGCCTTTTATTCCTTTGCATCTCGAATATGTATATCATAAACATACAAGCGCTCTAAACATACAAAGAGTCTTTGATATTTAACTTCCTTTTCGCATCCAACTTGTATCTCTTATTTGTATCTTTTCTTGTACATCGGCTCGTATATCCAAGATATACATTGTTATTACACAAGCCCGATATGCAAGCGGTGGGGCCTACTTACTTTTTACTCGTATTTCCATGCTACGAAAATACTTGTATTGAACCTTTAGATACGAGTCTAGATCCATACAAATTCCATTGCATCTCCTTTTTGGACCTCTCACTTTTATAGACCGTAGTATATAACCACTCGATTCTAGCATGTACATAAAGTGAAATGCATCTTTCCATATGCATTAAGGTGTGATGCATCATTTATATCAGACTTTAATTTCCTTTGATTTCCACATTGTATGTATACCGCAATGTATGTCTCCAAAACATACACATACAAAGTACGAAAACACCTCAATAAACCTCATTTCATACTCTTTTCGGTTCCGCGGTATGCATATACTATTGTATATCACCTTGTATATTTCCTTTTTCCAAGCATACAATCATTTAAAATACATCCGATGGACTTAACCAATTACCCATTTTACCTCTAAATTTTGTCGAGTCCGACTTGTATGTAAGGATAAATCATTAGCAAGATGCACACAATTATAATGATGTAATAAACCCGATAACTCCTTTATGCAAGTCATACAATAGCACAACATACAAATGACTTTGTATATGCAACATACAAACCCTCCTATAGTACATTTTACCTAAAACACCCATATCTTGCAGAATATTGAGAATTTTAACATGGTTCAAAAAGCAACCCTCACTCATTTTTGACAAGGAATTCACCCTTATTCTGCTCTAGTACTTAATGCTATTTTTATTTATTTTCAACAAGGTTTGTAACTTTCACTTCCTTTTCCCTTTTGCCACCAAGCAGGCCCACACATAAGCAAAAAAGACAGCCACAACAGGGGTCCTCATTTTGCTAAGAAGTAAAATGGGGCATGTTGTGAGCATCACAACAACTAGAAACCAAACAAAATAATAAAATTAAAACCATTAAAGAAAACTAAATGAAATAAATTCATAATTTCCAACTATCTTTCCTACAAATCATTATCTAACTTGAGACCTAATGTATTCAATAAGGTGCATGAATTTTCCCATTCAGTTTTAAGTGGATGCGCGTGATTAATAATCTTTATCTTGAAAATTAGTTGAACAAACTAGTGACTGATATTAACCTACATAGTTGATGTCATTCCCTCATAGCCAACCGGATAGAACCTTGCTACCAGTAGGCATCTATAGCCCCGACAAGGTTATCGTTACAATTCTCCTAAGTAGAGCCCCACTACCATTAAGCGTCTATAGCCGAGGTAGAGTTACTTAGATGACTTAATCTAGATTTTCAGTAAAACCCATTTTATTTATGTATTTATTTTATGTTTTGTGTTTGAGAGAGACTTCATAAGATATAACAATTGTAACTTCATGATGCAAGGAATGATCACTTGCTGAAATTAAGCTGAGAATTGTAATGGTAGCAAGGGTGACCTCTAATTTTTCACCTAATATCTACATTGGTATTTTCAACAAACCCAAGGATTTTAGGTGTGTCATTGTGAGAAACTTCCCTTGAATACTCAACCCAAAGTTATTGAATACAAAATTTCACAAGTTAAACAACTCTCTACATTCATGACAATCACAACAAGTTATGCATAAATTTCAAATAATTAACCTAAATGTTCTAAATTTTCTGTTGTTTTCAATGGTTGTTAGTCTGCTCATGCATACTTTAAAACAAAACAAATACCCATACCAAGGCAACACAACACACGAACCAACACAACAACAAAACAAAACAAAACAAAACAAAACAAAACAAAACAAAACAAAACAGACAAAACTATACACTATTTACATTATGATACAGAACACCCCAAATACCCTCACCTCAAGCCTAAAAGTAATGTTTGAAATGTTGGCCATTAACTGGTAATGGCACATCTTCCCTAGTCAAGGTCTTGAGCCTGAATGTATTGTTTCCTATTATCTCTGAGACCTGTAATGGACCTAACCATAATTTGTCAAATTTTTCATGATTTCCTTTCTTTTCATGTGCTTTATCCCAGCACAACACTAAGTCTGATATTCTAAACATTTTGACTCTTGCTCTTTTGTCAAACCATCTTTTGACCACTGCTTGATGTTTGGCAAATTTTTCAATGGTTTGATCCCTTTTCTCATCCAATTGTAACATCTGTATTATTTTGACTTCTCTGTGATCATCAAAGCCTAAATACTTATTAGCAAACTTCTAGATGGGTATTCTTAAATTCACTAGAAGTATGAGGTCAGTCCCATAAACTAGGTGATAAGGTGCATTGCCTAAGGCTAATTTAACCTTAGTCCTATCTACCCACAATGCATACTTTAGCAATGTGTTCCATTCTCTAGGATTCTTTTCAATTAGCTTCTTGATTATATCCAGTAAAATCTTGTTTGTGGACTCAGCTAACCCATTCCCCTGAGGATAATAGTTTGAAGAAAATTTTAAAACTATCCCATAGTCAAATGCCCATTTAGAAAATTTCAAAGAAGAAAATGCAGTGCCATTATCACATACCAGCAAATATGGAGCTCCAAACCTTGTTATGATGTTTTCTTCAAGGAATTTGATAACCACCTCAGTAGTAGAGAACTTGCAACATGTGGCTTCAGTCCACCTTGTATAATAGTCAGTTACTGTTAGTATAAACTTATGTCCTACAGATGATGGAGGATTTTATGACTTCCATGAAATCTAAGCCCCATTGTGTAAATGGCCTAGACTTAATCACTGGTTGTAATGGATTAGCCTGATTCCTCCCTTTGTATGCTGTAGTTTGACAGGTGTGACAACTTCTAATATGACTCTGTATCTTTAAACATTGTTGGCTAGTAGTATCCTACTCTCAATATCTTATGTATAGTAGCTAAATGGGAACCATGAGCAGTTCCATACTTATCAAGCAACTCTGACAATACCTTATCTGCTTCAACCCTGTTTAAACATCTTAAATATATACCTTTCATGGTTCTTCTTGAATAAAAGACCTCCTTGTACCATGTACCTCTATGCTTTAATCTTTAAAGCTCTCCTCTGAGAGGATTTCATCTTACTTGGATATTTGCCTGATATCAAAAAAGTATTCAAATCATCATACCACCCTGATGCATCATTAGTATTCAACACATACTGCTGCTTCACCAAATTTGGATCTATATTTGCTATGGTCTATACTAATTCTTGTTCTCTGACCAACTTCATTGGAATAATTTCCATATCAAACTCTTGCAACATTGTAATCCATTTGGCTCTTTTCTCTCCAGGCTCATTCCAGCAACATTTTCATGGTTGCATTTGGTACTATGGCCTTAACTTGACTTCGTAAAATGTAATGTATGAACTTTTTCACCACTCTTACTAGTACAAATGCATGTCTTTCTGTGTCAAGATATTTCAATTGTGCATCTTTCAGAGGTACACTCATAAAAGCTATGGGTTTTTCTTCATTATCTTCTCCCTTTTGTGTCAAAGTAGCTGCAATTGAATGTGAAGATGTAAAAGAATATATGTAAAATGGCTTTGTATAATTTGGACTCATCAACATAGGAGCATCATAAATGGCCTCTTTAATATCCTCAAATGCAGCTTTAGCTACTGGTGTCCATTCTATCATTCTATCTTTGCATCCTTCTTAAGCATGGCATTCAATGGTTGCACAATTTCTGTAAATCCTGTAATAAAGTTCCTGACAAAGTTAATCTTACCAAAAAAGGACTTTAGTTCCTTCTTATTGTTTGGTAATTGCAATTTCTTTATTCCTTCTATTCTATCAGGGTCAATGGATCCCATTTTCAGAAATGATGTCCTAATAATTTTCCTTCAGTTACGCCAAATGAACATTTCTTTGGCTTAAGAGAAATCCCATACCTTTCACATCTTTTAAGTACTCTTTTCAAATCTTTAGCTTGAGTAGATGCATCTTTGGAATAAACAGTTAAATCATCCATATAAATAATAATGCATTTACCCGATAATCCATGAAATGCAATGTTCATGGCTCGCTGAAAAGTGGCACCTGCATTGATTAGACCAAAAGACATTCTTCTATATGCATAATTACCCCATTTGCAAGTAGAAGTGATTTTCAACCTATCTTATTTATCAACTAAGACTTAGTTATATCCTAAAAATCCATCTAGAAAAGGCATCATCTTAGCCCCATTTACTGCTTGTAGCACTTCATCTATGGGAGGCAGGGGATAATTATCTTTTTCAGAGGCTTTGTTCAAATTTCTAAAGTCTACACATAACCTAATGTCTCCACTTTTCTTTCTCATAGGTACTAAATTAGCTACCCATGTTGAATGTCTGACTAGGAAGATTATCCTAGCAGACAACAATTTTTTCACTTCTTCAAAGATTAAAGGCTCTAAAATAGCATTCATAGGCCTTTATTTTTGCCTAAATTGTTTAACATATGGTTTTAAGGGTATCACATGAGTTATAATGGATGTATCATATGTCTTCAAATCTTCATACATCCATGCTATGACATGTTTATATTCTTTTAGAACATCCACAATTTCTTTTCTTAACTCTTCAGAGCAAGCCTTTCTAATCAGTACATTATGTGGACTCTGCTCTATTCCAAGGTTATATGGATCACATTTACCCCCTTTAGTCTTGGGTAAATCTTTCTGTCTTACTACCCCATCAAAGTCAAAAATTTGTTCTAACTCAATTACCCCCTTAGGTAAGAAATTTCTTTTCAAGTTGATTATGTCTTCTTTATCCCAAGACACAACAGGCCTTTCTTGTTCATCAATAATTTGAGCCTCAAACACCTCATTACAAGTTAGAAAATTTACAATTTGCTAATCTCCTTCAAATACCTAAAAATGGGTAACATTATCTGGTATGCTTGGAACATTTATTAATTCAACAACAAATCATTTTAAACCTAACAATGTTAAGGGTTCGAAAGTGTTAGCAGCAACTGCCAGTGCATCTGGTCTATGATTCAACTCTCTAGGGATATGTTCTATGTTAAAAGCATCAAATGAATCTATCAAATCCCACACCCTATGCCTGTAACAAACCATCTTTTTATAATTGCATGCATACAACTTTCTTACTTGTCTGACTACTAACTCAGAATCTGAAAACACTCTGATCATTTTCACCTTTTCCTTGATAGCCATTACAAGTCCATAATTCAAAGCTTCATATTTTTCTACATTGTTAGTGCAAGGAAATTGTAGCCTATATGCTACTAAAAATGACTTACCCTTAGGATCTATGAGTTCCACGCCTACACCTGCACCTTGTTTAGATTTAGATCCATCACATTTTAGTGTCCACATGCCTTCTTTATTCTTTTGACCTTTTATTTTGGCATGTTTTGCTTCTCCTATCATATGTGTGGTACTATCTTGTTTCTTCATAGGTAATTTATTTTGACCTACTTGCATATTTATACTTTCAGTTTGTAAATCAAAATGACAGACACTCTTGTCTTCTGCTTCTTTTCCTAAATCCAGAATTAGCACCTCCATACTATCCTGAAAGTATTTCTTTAGTTGATTAGGATTAACCTTTCCTTCTTGCAGTTCCATTTTCTTTGTGCACTTTAGATATTGATATTCAATAATGTCTCTGCACATTCCACAATTTTCGTCAGAGTGGGGCTTACCATGGACTTTGCACATGTTTCTGTACAATTTGCATTGAATAGGAATCTTTTGTTCAATGCACTTTTCCATTTCCTACCTAATGATCTGACTAAACCTATTTATTGCGTTGTCTTCTTCATCAGAAGAATTTTCATCAGACTCAATGAATAATATTGTTTCTTTACTGACATGTTTTTCTTTAAAATTCAGCATCAGGATTTCTTCAATTTGTACTCCCTTGTTAGTGACTCTATAAACACCTAGTTCAACAGAAGCATACAATATCTCATTAGTCCTATTGTATTCTATAATCATGTGTTTCATCCTAGGTTCAGCTTCTATCCTGATTTGATTTAGAACACCTCTTCAAGGTAACCACATATGTGAAAAATCAGTGGCCATATATCCATTCAATGTTTTGGACCAGTCTCTACTCAACAACATCCCATAATTATTAGGTATATCTACTATCTGAATGTCAATAAACTGACTTACCCTAGGATCTGAGGCTAACTACATCTAAATATGCATCAGTTCTCCTATCACATTAACCTTAGTTTTATCCAATTGTGTAACAACTTTAGCAGATTTAGTGGGAGTCGGCCCTAAAGTTTTGCATATTCCTAAAGACATTACATTAGCTGATGCACCAGAATCTACCATGCAATTATGTATGTTCTTTCCACACATCCTAATGGTTAACAAGAAAGGAGGGGCTTCATTCTTATATGCATAAATTACCACATTAGTGTTGGAAGGCTGTTCAATTTTCTTACTCTTTTCTTTAGGCTGTGAATCCCTATTAAGAACATTCATATCAGTAGAAACCTCACCTATCATAGATCTATCCAAGGATTTCATGAAAGCATTTCTGACCCTTGGACTTTTTAATAATTCACATAAAGGTATACTAACCTTGATTTTCTTTATCTCTTCTGACAAGTAACTCATCAACCTCATTGTTTCTATTGTCTTTGTTTTACCTGTTTGGAACTTTTGTGCTACTGCTCCATTATTCATATGATGATTAGCCTTTAATATAGCAGGATTATTACTAGCATTCTGATCTGGGGGAGTATTGAAATTGTTAGGAGTGGAAGTAGTGAAAGGATCTCCTGGCCTAATGTTATTTCTCAAATTGTAGGTATGATTTTTGTTTGGCTGTTGAAAAGCCTGTACCTCTTCTATTTCATATAACACTTCATTTTCAATTTCAAAGGGAAACTGAAATGCATTTAGTACTAAGGTTGATTCAAGATATAGGTTCTCACAAAAATAAGGTTCATCTTCTAACAATTGGTCTTCTTCCTCCCTAGTTACAAAGGTAAAGCAGTCTTATATCTCGAGGGCACTATTTCATTACCTTTGGGAATGAGAAACTCAGAAGTGGGAGCCTGTACATCTACATTGAAAATACTTGTTGCCAAATGAAACTGAGGACAATCTAGTTCATCATGGGCACTGGTGTTATGAATTCTGTACCAATTCTTCAATGCTACGTTATCCATTTGAATTCTAGCTATTTGTTTAGTCTCCTAATTATCTAAATTCTCAAATGGAGAAGCTAAAGTGCCATTATTTGGCCCTGTGTTCCATGTCTTAGGTGGCCTTGGCTAATTCTGATTTCTATTGTTATTACACAAGGCTCTGTTATCTACAGTAGGTCCTCTATTTTGCATTACTTGTCCTTTATTATGATTTTGACTCTAATTGTAATTTTGACCCTGATTAGAACTCTGAACTTGGTTATAATTCTAGTTATGATTTTGGTTGTGGTTCTGACTGTATCCTTGATTATTTCTACCATAGAAATTTTCATTTCTCAGTTATGTCATCTCAGTAGTCAATCTTCTCAAGTGTGCAGTAATTTCTTTGATTTCTTCCCTATCCTCTTGTGCCTTTGCAACAAATGTATCCTGAGGGGCTGAAAGAAAGACTGCCCATTACTCTAATTATTATTGGTAGTATTACCAGTATAAGGGACTATAGCCTAGATTGGGACAGGATTATACATAGACGTGTATGTAGGAACTGGATTCAATAATGGAGTATTATGTGTAGGGTCTCCACTCCATGATTGTGTTTGGCTTTGCATCCTAGGATTCCCTCCATTAAGAAATGGATTATAAGCTATTTGTCTCGTCTCCTAGTTTACTAAGGTTGCCTCCTTATAAGCTTTGGATATTGTATCTATATCCACCTTTCTTTTGACAAACAAAGCAGTTAGTGGATCTAAGGCAACATAATACATGGCTAATAATGCATTTGCAGTTACTGTGTAAGGAGCTACTAACCTGGAATAAGCCTTTTGAAACCTATCATTAAAATTATCAATCAGTTCTCCTTCACCTCTCTTAATTGCAGCCAATTTGTGATATAAAGTAGAAGGATCTATTGGTCCTCTAAAGCTACACAAAAATGTTTCCTCCATAAGTGCCCAAGAAGAAATATAACCATTAGGCAAGTTAACATACCAATTAGAAGCCTGCTCATTGAAGGTGTAAGGAAACAATCTACACAAAACATCTTCATATTCTAACCTGGCCCTAAAGCATGCCTCCTTGAATATCCTAATGTGATCTTCTGGATCCTAATGCAACTGATATTTAGGACATATCTTTTTAGGATTCTTTGGCATCTCATGATAATCAGGGAATGTTATAGGATAATTGACATTAAAATAAGCCATTGCATGTGCCTGTGCTTGACCTAGACCTTGGGGAATACCTGGATTTCTAGGTGGACTTGGATTTCTAGGAGGACCTAAACAAAGATTTAAAGACCTGAATGAAGAACTATCAGGACTTACAATGTTATGAATATTAAAAGGTGATCCAAGAGGCATTCTAGATGAACCTCCTATGTGTGATATTGTAGGATTCCAAATCAAAGGACCTTTACTTTGCCTTTTATCAGGTAATTATACAAAGATATCTTCTGAACTAGATCTAGACCTGGTCACTCTACCACTATTATGAGCCAGCTTTACTCAAATTTAACCTTAAATCCAATCAGGCCCTCCTTCTAGCGCCAAAATCTGTTGATGATTATTTTTTACACATTCATAACAAAAGTTAAAATTCACAAAATGAACCTAACTGTCTTGAAAGATATGAAGAAATCAATTAAGATTACTTAATCCCAAGTTTCTGCATGGTCAGGTCTTGACCTTGTGGATAACTCAGTAGGTTAATGTGAAGCTGTAATATGTAAGGGGCCTTACTTGATTTAAGGTGACTTATGACTTACTGGACTCGAATTATGCAAATTATCACAAATATCAACATATTATCCATCTCTTTGCATATAAATATTATGAAAATTGTCAAATATTAACTCAATTATTCATGTTTCTTTCAAATATCAGACAATCTCCTTTAAATTTCTGCGTTTAAGCTAAGTACTTCAAATGTTTGGGAAAAGTTAGAGAAATTTAAATTGAACTTCATTCTACTACAGGATCTAAATGCTCTGTAATTCACATTGTAAGCAGTTCAACAAACTTGATTAAATCAACACACTAAACCTTTAAATGTAAGCCCTGAGTATTTTCATGAACATACATTCAAGATTGCAAGCTTTTGAAGAAATATTTCAAATACAAACAAGAGCCAGAAAACACTCTAAAGTAGACATAGAATTCCATATGTATTTGTATTCAAAATATATAGTCGCATATGATTTACAGTGTATGAATGACTCTTTGCTTCATTAATCAACTTACAGAAAACTTACAAAACATCTTACAGATACAGTAAGGAAGCTAGATGCTCCACGCATTCCTTAATGTAGACATAGGCGACCTCCTCTAAACTAAATGCTCTTCTACTCAAAATGTTTTAAAAAACTACAATTGCTAGCTATCTTCTAAAAATCCCTGTGTGATTAATGTACAAGTAGCAAAGTTCCTTATATAGATTTTGAAACTTCTCATTGCTACGGCTACAAACTTCATCTATGGCTGAGATCTTTCCATTATTGATCAATGGTGCACACTCATCTCTAACCATCTTCCAAAATATCTAAATGGCATCTTTTCCTCCTCAAAGGATGCTATTGGATTCTTTTCAAAAAAAGATTCCCCTTTTCTTTGACTTCTGCTCGCTGATACTCTTTACTTGACTTTTCCCAAAATTGTTGCTTCCTTTACCTTTTCATTCCTTTAAGTATGTTTTGAAATTATTTATCACACCTTCTACAAAAGTACGATCCCCTCCTGAACTCTTTGTCCATATATACTCTTGCAGTGTAACTCCTTCCTTTAGTATCTTTTCTCTATTTTCTAAACCCTTGCTCCTTTTCTTATACTTCCTCATCTTAGCACTGTCTTCATTAATGAATCCATCATTTTTTTGTTCAAGTATGCCTCAGGGCTCTCCATGCATGGTGTGAAAATGACATTAAATTTTGTTAGAGCCCTTTCCAAATCATATGCTGGTATGTCCATGCATTCACGTTCTAAGAGTCTTTCTACTATCTTCTTGTGCACTCTAATCATTTCATCTACTTTTTCTTCTAAATCCTGGGCAACTGTTATACATTTTCTGAGATTATCTTCCTCAAATTTGAGTTCTAATCTTGTCTACGGCACTTGATTTTCCAGTGAAGGGGTAATTACTCCTTCATTGACTAATTCTTCTGTTCTTTCCTCAATTTCTGTCAACTGCTTCAATTCAAATCTGCATTCTTCTTTTCTGAATTGGCAATTGTGCACAAGTATACTGCACTTATTCTTTTCTCTTGCCACCACTTCCCAACTTCTCACAGCCTATTTTATTATCTGCTCCCCTTCTTTTATAAAATCTTTGAACCATTCATAAAAAATATTAGCCTTGAGCTTTTTATTTTCCATGTCCCTATTTCATCTCTAGATATAACTGCTATCACTGGGCAGTTCTGGGACAATTGTATTAGGCTCAAATATCCCTCTAATAAATTGTTGTAATTGGGAAATGTGTCCCTTCAAATATTCTTGCTTGTCTTTCTCTTTTCTCAACATCTCTACTGTCACTTGGTGCATATCCTCCCACTCATTTATGTGTTGCTCCCGTGTAGTATGCCCAAGGTCAAAATTTTGTATCTTATACTCTTCTAAGGTTATTTCACCTTTTGCTTTTTCTTTCTGAGGTATGGCTAGGTTCAGCATTGTAGATCCATCTGGACCTCTTTGGATAGCTGACATTGTTCTAGCCTTTCTCTTTTCTTTCCCTGGTGTTGTATTACCTAATAAACTTTTAATGTCAATAGGTACCAATTGTACCTCTTTCTTTTCCTTTCTTATCTCTGCTCCTAGCCAAGTAGGTATCTCTTTTATTTCAGCTGCAACCTTTTCTTCATTTATTACCTCCTCCTGAGGTTTTTCTATTTCTCCCTACTCTTGTTGTTATTGTTCCTATTGTTATTCTTGTTGTTCTTTTTGTTGTTGTTGTTGTGGAATTTGCTGTTGAGGTGGAGGCTCTTGTTCTTGAGGTGCTTCTTCTTGGACCATGGGATTATCGTGTTGTTTGGACTCACCCTCATTTTCTTCTTCTTCTATTTCTATGTCCCCTCCATCCTCAACTTCTTCTTCAGGACCTTCTCCTTCTGATGGTTCTTTTTCCTGTCATCTTCTGTATTCATTTGCTCTATATTTGGCATGTTTCTCTCCTCTGTTTGTTCATCAACTTTGATTTCATCAATCTTTTCTGGCTTTTCTTCATCTTCATGCCTCTTGATTGTGTCTTCTGTATTGATTACACCCTATGTATCTTCACTTTATTTTTGTTCCTTTTCAGACATATTAATTTGTTCTGTGGGTGCAGAGGACCATACCACTGTATCTTCCTCTTTCACTTCTTTTTCCTCTTCTTGTTTATTTTCTATGTTTTTCTCTTCTTCACTTTGTTGATCGTACATATTAAGAAAATTTAAGGCATCCACACCTAATGTGTTATCTTTTGTTTCATCTTTTGCTTGATCACATTCTTCCTTTGTTATCTCCTCAGATGCAACCTCCTTTTCAGACTCTTCAATTTTATGTGCCTCTTCCTGCACATCCTTAATTATTTTAGGGGGAACTAGGGTACCAAATGGATCCACTTCTCCTACTTCTTCTTGTACCCTTTCTTCTTCATGCTCTGGGCCTTGTTCAATTTCCATTTCAGCCTGAGTGCTTTGTTCTTCCTCTTCACTTAGGAAATCACTAGATTCTTCTTCTATCTCAATTTCTTTCCCAGCATACATTCCCCTTTCTTCACTATCACTCCTATTATCCACAATGTGTACAGTCTCAGTGGTTTTACAGCCTTTCTCTAGCCAATTCTGTCTTCACTTGAACATATGCATATCTTTTTTTTGTTGAAGTGGAAGCACTAGGTATAGTACTCAATTTTGCACTTACTTGTTGTGCTCCTATTACTTCACTAGTTTTAGAAGTTTCTCCTTTGGACAAACTTATTGGTATTGCCTTTTTAATTTGTTGTTCTGCTACCTCTTTGGAAGTATGTGCCTCCTCTACACTAACCTCATGACTTAGTGACTTTACATCCACAAAAGTATCTGATCCCACTGCTACAGTTATTCCCAATGCATAGGGATCCATCAGAGTAGCATTCTTATCCTCTTCTACAATCTTAGCTTCTACAATCTTTCTCTTTTTCTTATAAAAACACTAGGAATAATCACTAAGTTCTCTTTCTCTTTTCCTCCCTTTCTTAGGATATGTGATCTCCCTCCTTTCAGCCTTGAGTTCTTCAATCCGGTCTTTTAACCAATTTTTTGAAAATAAAATAACTGGTTTGGACAATATGTCTAGAGATTTATTCCAAGGCTTTGACCAATTTGGCTTTGTAATAGGAGCAAGCCTTGCCTCTGCATAACTGTGGTACAGTAATTTATCATATTCTTGAACCTCTGGAGGAACATAAATATCTCCCATAGTTTTCATTTGCTTAATTGTTAGTTTTTATGATCTCTTTTCCTCACCTCCTTATCATTTTTGCAACCAAACCAAAAATCCTCAATGTGTATTTGAAGTTTATACTTTTTATCAACTATGTTTCAGATCCTATGGAAAGGATCAAACCTCCTGGTTAAATCAAATTCTTCAAACCCATAATACCTAAGCTCCTGTTCTAAACAAGCAACAACCTCTTCATTGTAACAAGAGTTTCTGCCAATAGCCCAAGGCAACTTTAGATTTCCTCTACTGAACTTCCTCTTGTATATTCTAAAGGCATTCAGATTTTGCCTTGAAAACTCCAACAAAATCAATTTGTCAGAAGGATACCAGGGTAACATGAAAGGTTTTCCTTCAAGTCCTTCAATTTTGATACAAGTAAAATGTGGAAATTGGATATAACATGAACTATGCAACCCAATTGCATCTTCCACATTCTTAGACAATCTTTTATCAGGTTCTTCCCTTATAATTCTCACCATATAAGTATAAAATACATCATTAACTAAGGCAAATTTCTTCAATGCATTCTCCTCTTGTAGATCAAGGTAATGCTCATATACCAATTTCTATCCTGGACCACTGCCTAAGGTTCCAACCCTATCTATTCCATGTATGAATGGTCTCACTTATGTTGCACATGAATACAATACATATGAAGACAAATAAAAAGGAAACAACTTTTTCTTCCTCAACATGGCCTTCTTCCATATAGTTGTGCTTATGGTCTTAGCCCAGTGAATCTTCCCTTGTTCCTTTTCTACTTTTCTTATGAACTCAATAACAGTAACCATCCAGGGCTCACATTTAGTGCCTTCTCTTAATCCTATCAATCTACTCAACATTGTAATCATTAGGTGTATTTCCTCTTTGAAGTATATTCTCAATAAATTCTTGTGCACTTTGGCAACAGCCTTGGGTTTGTTTTTCAAGTTGTACCAACTGTAAAATATCTTCTCTCTACAATCCCTCTTATTAATTTGATAATCCTCATTGTATTGATCAATGTCAATATCTGTGATTTTCTCATTGATTTCCAAACCGAATGTCCTTGCAATACCCTCTGTGGACAAATCATCAATGAGTCTATCATAAAACATTATTTTCCTAGTTTTTAAATCATATAGAGTTAAACAATCCAAACACAAATCTCTGGCCTCCATAGCCAATGGAAAACTTGCAGCCCTATACAACCCGCTCTCCCTTATACACTTCATATCCGGTGTAGCATCTGCAGCTGTAATCTTTTGTAAAACATCATTTGCATCGTAATTTCCAATGTTTGTATCTGTTCTGACTCCACTATAACTGATCAACGTCAGATAACCTCTGTGCAAGGGTAATTCCGCTTTTTCTATCTCCTTTCGTGGTTTCTTTTCTTTTTTCACCTCGCCCCCTGTATCTACCTTTTTCTGCTTCTGGGCCATCCTATAGAAAAATGTATCTTTTAACTTTCCATTTTACATTTTACCTAGGGTTTTACTATGAATTTCCATTTTTTTTACCTTTTTAACCTAATCCAGTTTGTCCTTTCTATTTTGACTTTACATTTGTTAAGCTCTACCCAGCTAATTAACTGTTAAAACAATAATTAAACAAATGCCTATGTTTTGTAATGAAATTACTAAAATTTACATGCATTTTATCATTTGAAATGTAACGGTGTTTCAGGATAAATACCTGTATTTCTTGACCACTCAATTTGGTTCATTGACTTACTTTAATGTTTTGCTTCCATCTAGCTGCTGTAATTCCGTCGCCCTGATGAGTTCTATTCAATTCCTATAACAATTCTCTCTTTTTGCAGTTTTCTAACTCTTAGCAATGTAAATTTGAAAGCAAATAATGTTGATTTTACCCTAGTTCCCTTTGAATTTTACTCCTTTTGGGTGTTAGTTCAGCATTAATTACATCAATTAATGTAGTTCAACATTAATTACAGCAATTAATGCACGAAAAGCTTCGGCTTTCTATTTCAGTGTTTAAGTTTTTTGAACTTTTTAAACTTTTTTACCGTTAGTTCATTTCTGCATACATACCTTTTTCTTTGTATGTTCTTTTGTATGTTTCACTTGTATGTTCCTTGTATCTTTTAACATACAAACACCTATATGCAAGAAACCAACTAAGGCATTTTCCTTTTTTCCCTTTTTCATCTGTACTTGTATCTCTCGTCTTGTATATCGCTCTTTACATGTCTCATTAGATACAAATGCATATACAAACTGTTGATAACTGAGAGGGGGGGTGAATCAGTTATCCTAATTATTTCTTCTTTCTGAACTTTCTTTTTAATCAATGCAACATTAATTCAAATAAGCAAACATTACCATGAAAAGGAAAAACACATGACACAGTATTTTTGATGTGGAAACCCTATTAAGGGAGAAAACCACATGGTGATTAACCCAAGGATTATTCTCTGTTAGAAGAATAAGGAAATACAAAATAGCACTTGCCAATTAGGGCTCACTACCCGAGCACACTGCTCACAAAAAAGGCACACTGCCTACAAGGAGACACACTATCTACAAAAGAATGTTATACAATACTTGAACTGATTGGAAGCATCCACATATGCTGGAGTTTAGTTCCGGTTAGGCTCAGTACACTGATCTGCTGCACTTCATCTTTCCTCTTCTCTTATGCTGCTTTCCTTTCACATACCGGACCTTCCTTACTACTTATGCTCTGCTCTACCCCTTTTTTTTGCATACCACATATCACAACAACACTTCTCACAACTAAATCCATCCTTTATATATATCCGCACAAGTGATTTCATTATCTTTCTAGTCAGCACCCGGAACAGTCAATCTTCTCACAAACTTTGTTCTGTCGGCTGAATCCTTACACATCAAGTAATGCGGATCAAGCATATACTTGTAGAAATCATTAATCATGTCAGCCAAACATGATTCATGCCTTCATAACCTTTAACACCATCAGTAACACATCCGAAAAGTAGTCTGATGTTCTGTCAGTTAGTTCTTCCTCTGTTCACACTGTCACTCAGGAACCCAGTACTTAAGTATTCATATCTTTTGCCTCATCTATCACCGGAGGCTAAAACCTTGGAATCTATCACTCAAGGTAGTACTCTTTACTTCCCCAAATCTGCACTTTACCAAGATACTTCTTTTGAGAGATCTGGACCTGTCTGTCGGACCTTGCCATATGCTCTATTCTTGTTTACCAGACCACAACATTCTTCACTCTAACTTTCGGTACAGACACACCATGTCCTGCAGATGTGTGGGATAAACTTTGTTGCCATCAATGACAACAATCATGAATCCATATAGTGTCTCTTGCCAACAATCTCCCCCTTTGGCATTGATGGCAACACTTAGTGAAAAATGACTAAGTGTTTACACTATGCTCCCCCTTGGCTGATGCTCTGTTTTTATATACATTTTCTGGAGCTCCCCCTTAGTTGGATTCCTCATTTTTCACTGCTCCTCACTCCCCCGTTGACATCAATGGCAAAGGGTAGGGTCCGTACATCAAAATTTTCAAAAATTTTACTATAATTAGCCACATAAGTATATATATACAAGTTGTACTTACATATACTTAAGTATCTCTGCAAAAGTGTTCTTCAACTTTACAACTTCTGTCGCCCAACTCTGCTTCATCCTGTCCAAAATTGAGATATGCCCACTCAACAGGAATGCAAATGTATCTACCCTTTTTAGATCTGTTGGATCATTTGTCTGGGCTGTGATTTGAGCTTCACTTATGGCCTCATGCATGGCCTCTAACTTAGGGACAATGATCCTCCTAAGTTCACCCATCCGGTTGATCATGTTCTTCCTTTCCTTCTCAAAATTCTTTATTGCATTTGTGATTGCAATAGTTTGACACTCTTGATTTACTATGGAGGAAGAGAGAGGATCAGAACTTTGAGACAAACTTAGTAGTTTATCCTCTTGTTCTTTTATTTTCTTCTCAATCTCTACTATTACTTTGGACCAGGAGATACAAAATTTGTATATTTCACCACCATCCTTAAGAGCATTTTCTAAGCTCTTTATCCCAATACTCATATTTCTCCTATCATTAGTGATTAATCCTTGTACCTCTGAGAATCTCTTATCCAAAAACTCCTTCTGGACCTTTTCTTCAGTTGATTTGTCTAGAGAATCAAAATGTGTACTAACACTGCTGACTAAAGTTTTGAGATTACCAGAAGAGGAGGCTATGGGATCCTTTTGAAAAGATGGTATGATCTTTTCCAGCACTCCGGATGAAGCTTCTATCAACTCACAATCTTCCATATGAGACTTTAGGAGTTTTTCATTAGCCTTAGCATTTGCAAATGAAGCTATCTTCATTGTCTGTACTAGAGAAAGAGAATCAAAATTGAATGGACCTTGTAGAAGCTCTGGTTCATCAATCTCCATTGTTTCTTTACTCAGAAATTCTTGGACAGTTTGTGCAGTGTCCCTTGCTGGAGACAGATGTTTCTTCTCTTCTGCAATCTTGGAGTTGTCCTTTGGAGTTTTCTCTCCTTCTACATTCCCACCACTAGCAGTTGTGGTTTTCTCTGCTGAAGTCTTCTGTCCTTTTGCAACCTTTGCACTGTCACCTTCTTTTTCCTTCACCTCTGCTTCTTTCTCATGTGATTTTTCTTCTCCTTTAGATCCAAAGACTGTAGGGGAAACTGGAGGGGAAATGTTGGTCTATTCGGGGCCCACCTCTTCTGACATTTTCTCAGGAGTTTCTTCTACAACATTTGTAGGATCAGTACCCAAGTCCTCTATGATAGGAAGATTAAATCTTTTGAAGGTTTTCCGGAGAATCTCTTCAGTGTCCTTGGCTACCTTGTCGGTCTCACCAAGCATAAGCTGATTCATCCTTGCTTTGCTCCTGAATTCATCCTTGCAGTCTTTGAATACCATGTTCATTGTCTTGGGATCAATTGAAGGATATAGCTGAAAAGCTATCTGTTACCGGATCTCAAGATCTTTTGCCATGGCATTGGTCTTTCTCATTTCCAACTCTTTCTCTAGACTCTTAGGAATTAGAGAGATAATTTCAATAAAATCTTTATTGTAAATGTTCAGATACCTGATTATAGCTTCCTACAGGATCTTTTGGTTGGCCTCATCGTAATCATCATAGAATTCAGCCATTGGTTGAAGGTTTCCATCCATAGTGACTGATTTGATTACACTTTCTAGGGACAGGGTGGGCTTTTCAATGAATTCCTCTGCTATTTCTTCCTTGTCTTGGCCTGTGGAGGGCTAATCGGATCCTTTCTTCTTCTGCTTCTTTATTTCCTTTACCCTCACATCTGATTCAGTTTCTTCTTCATCTCTTTGACTTGCATAAGCCCTTGTGGCTTTTGTCTTTGACCTTTTCTCTCCTTTGCTGGATGCTTGGACTTTCGGTTTTGAGCTTTTAGCTAGGACAAGTGCTGGTCTCTTTGAAGATCTGGTCCAGGTGGAATTTCTACCGGAGCACTTTTCTTGTTTCCTTTTCTGCCTCTTTCTTCTCCTCATCAGCTTTTTGTCTCTTTTCTCGGTTGGCATCAAGTGCCTCCTTTGAGATCCCAAGGCCTTGTGCAATATGTTCTACTTCTTTTCTCACCTTCCTTTTCATCTTTGGTTCTCTGAGTTCCACATGGATCTTTACACTCAGCTCCTCAAAGGTTCCAAACCTTTCTGCCTTTGGATCTTTAGGCTGACTCAACATGTGTTGAACATGCAGCTCCACAATCTATTCATCAACTTCATACCCATGGGCATGATCCAAACTATCCTTGGTTCTACTGCCTCCATTAGGCAATAATCAGTCCTTACCATAAAGCAGACTGTGTCCTTGTATTTCTCAACAAGAGACTGGGGAATCCTTTCTCTTGATTGCATCATGTTCTGAAAGTTTTTGAAGTATCCCCACATGGCTGTATTTCTTGCTTTAGCATCCCCAAGCCCATGCAAATAGTCTCTGATCTGAACTACTACCGGTTTGTCATTATGCCATACCCATCCATTTGATCCGGGCAACTCATTCATGAAGTAGAAAAATAAACATACTATTAGTGCACCATATTTGAAAGAGTTTTTCTTGTCCTTTTTGATCTTTTGTATGTTTTCCATTAACTGGCTCAAGAGAAGTTCACAGAGATCATATTCTGCATTTTTTCTCAGCATCTCATAGGCCGTTTATACTATAATTCCAGATACTGAATTCTCCCTACTGGAATGATATATCTTGTATCCTATTATCATAGATGCATACTTGATATCCGGGTCAGTAATATCTTCAATGGTCATTTCCCTCTTATCAAATTTTGATCCGATGGCCTCAGTTACAATGTTATTTTTGACAGATTAGAGGACAGGTATTCCTCCGGAGGAGTGTAAACCAGTTACTGCCCTAATTGCTTCCTTGGTGATTTTGTAAGGTCTGTTCAGCCATAGAAAGTTGTCATGTACCCTACTCAATACATATCGGACCCATTCATCTTCTTCAAAGCAGGGGAAATGAATGAACTGATCAAAGTGTTTTTTCCGAATGCTTTTATACTAAGGTTTGATCTCAAAAGAATAATCTATTAACTGCTTGTGGTATAAGTCTCTTAGTTTGAATTCCCCAAACTCTTCAATGTTTGCATGTATATAAACCCTAATATCTTCAGTGTGCAAAACGCCATGCGGAACACTGGAAAATGCACCTAGGGGGTCTACCTCCAAGGATTTGTATGGATGTTTCTTAAATGTAGGGCGAGGTCTATCAGAAATCTTTACAATATTCAGAGTACCCATTATCAAGAGATTTGCAGTGAGATATTTGAAAACGGAAAATACCTTTTGCGCCTATCGGTTTCACAGAGTAGGTTGAATTGATCTCTGGAAGTAATGACTTCTGCAAGTGATCTTCGATGAACTTGAGGAATTTCATTGCAGAGCTCCACTTTTCATTTCTTCTTGAGTGCAGAATGAACGAGTGATTAATGAAAAACCCTTATATTGCTCCGCGAGCCCTAATTTCAGATTGCAATAAATGCTCGACCTACACTATTCTAGTTTACCTGGTTTTCCTTGTTTAAGGAGGAAGAAACTCATCTGGATCATTATGATTCCCTTGTGATCGATGTTAGTGATGAATCATCATATCCACTTGTCCTTCTGATCATCTTATGTATCTGCAGATCAAGCTATATCAATTTGGGCCAATCTTGTGAGAAACCTGTTTTACCGGAAGACTTGCTTAACCGGACCAATTCTAAAGGATTTGAACTTTTTAAATTTTCTTGCGGATCTCACAAATCTTTACCTGACCTTCTTTACATATTTCTCTAGAAACCCTTTGATCCGCAACTTCTCATGTGCCAATTTCAGGCACCACTTAACTGGCTGGGGGAACAAGGTTTTCTTTGTGTCTCCCCTTGAGCCAGAGCTCACCTTTTAGTTTCTGGAAGGAATATCAGCACCAAAGTCTGGTGCGGATCCAACCTTTACATTCTCTAAACTTTTCTTCACCCAAATCTTTTTCATCTCATTCCTAACTTCATCCGCATTCACCTTTTGTTTACCCTTATCTTGATTCTGATTATGATATACTGGACCTCTTTTCTCCTGATTCTTGCTTCTACAGAATTTTGCATTATGACCAGACCTATTATAGATTTGGAAAACAACATTTATTTGCATATTTAACTGATATCCTCTTGATTTGCATTGATTAGCCATATAACCTACTCTATTGCATGCAAAGCATCTACCATTGAATGATTTGTTCATTTGCATATTTCTGCATTCATAAGACTTGTGACCATACCTTTTGCAGTTATAACACTGTCCGGAGAAGGATAAATTAGTCTGATTCATTCTCTTTCTGCACTGATTAGCTTTGTGACCAAAGTGATTGTAGCTATGGCAGTATCCATTGAAGGATGGATATCTTTGAGCATTGGGCAATCTTACCGGAGGTCTTTTAGGCCTGTTCCTTGGATTTTCTGATCCAAAATTCTTCTGACCGGATCTAGAGCTTTCTCCTTTCTCATATCCCAAACCACATTTGTCATCTACCTTCTTTTGACTTCCAAGAACTTCAAGTTGAGCAGAACTTATCTTGAATTTCTCTTTATACTCATTTGTTGTTTGAAGATCCCTTTTTTGAGAGACAATTTGATCCTCAAGTTTTTCTTCATTATCTTTAGCATCTTCAAGATCAGATTCAAGATGTCTGATAATTCTATCCATCTGGTGGCAATCTTCTAATTTCTCCTTGAGAGATTGTCTTAGATTATCTTCAGTTTTTCTTTTCTCTTCAATTTTTTGGGTAAATTTTATAACTCCTGATTCCATTTCATGTCTTACCATAATGATTTCTTTTGATAACTTTTCACATAACTTGGTTTTCTGTCATGTCCCCATATTAAGGCATTGTTTAAATTAAAGATTTAAAATGTCATGTTAAATATCCTGGACATGGCCGTTAATAAATATATATAATATTATATGATAGTATCTATAAATATTTTAAATATCAACCGATATATTATATTTATAAATAACCAATACAAATATAAATATTAATATTAAAATAGCATATTATTATTATTATATAATAATATATAATAATAAATATAAATGTTAAAATTAATATTAATATTAATTATTATTATGATTATAATATAATAAACATATTTATATAAATGAATGTAAATCATACATTATATAATATATTAGATTGCCTTTAAGACAATCCGTCAAGGCAGCAGTAACTAATATATTTATAAAAAGACATGACCTTTGTGAAAAGGTAGTCATTGACCATTTAAGAAAATATAAAGGTAGAGAGTGGAGGAAGTAATGGAGCACAACAAAATACAATGCAAGCAGATATAAAATTAATAATTTATGAGTTTGAATTACAGACATGATTAATTGCTGGAGAAAATAAGATAAGTATGCTACACCTATATTCCCAAAGAAATAAATAAATTAATATCTATAAGTTATTTCATTATTTTTTTTATACGGAATGATATTAATTAAAGGGATTATAATATGAATGACATTAAAATATAGATTTAAGTAATAAACTAAGTAATATAAGAAAGCAATATTATAAATAATATATTATTAACAAATATCAATATTTGTGATATAGTACACACATATATAATATAATATAGAGATTATATTAAATATTATAATAGAATTAGATATATATGGTCTAATTGGAATCTACATGTATGAAAATAATAATATGAGATTAGTCTTAGAACTGCATATAAGTAAGAAAAGATGATCCATTATGAATGAGATATAAAGGCAGAGGTCTTATAAACTCAAGTAAATATGAGACTAATAGATGTCCTACATAAATGCATGATTCTTGTTTAAATAAGATAATGAGTACAAAAAGGTTATAAGTACATAGTTATGAATATGAAATAGAATTATAAAGGCATGATTACCCAAGGGGTAGATAATAGTCCTTAAACATTAATCATCTTCACCATAGAGATGGGATGGAAAACAAGGATTGTAGTTGACCAATTCATGGGATAAATCATAGGCCTTGATTGACGAATCAAGGAAGATAATAAGCCCTCAATCTAGTATTGAAGGGGTAGACCTTGGTAAGAGAACCAAGGAATGAAGCCCTCAATCTAGTATTGAAGGGAAGGCCTTGGTAGGAGAACCAAGGAATAAAAGGCCTTGGTTAGAGAACCGAGGAATAAGAGGCCTTGGTTAGAGAACCAAGGAATAATAGGCCTTGGTTAGAGAACCAAGGAAATAATAGGCCTTGGCTGAAGAACCAAGGACTAATAGGCCTTGGTTGACGAACCAAGGAATAATAGGCCTTCGATTAGAGAATCGAAGGATTAGGCCTTCAATTAGAGAATTGAAGGAATAATGATGGACCCATGAGGATTGGGGTGACATTACATCCTTAAGTATCTTCTTCCATGAGTTGGAAAGAATGATTAATAGGCTTAAGGTTATCTCACCCAAGGTAATTCATGAAGTATAAACAAGAAAAGCATATAGTTGTGAAAGGAATAATATATAGTTAAATATTAAAAGAAAAAGATAGAATACTAATGTGCTCTTTACAAGTTGAAATTGTTTGCAAGATTGCACAAATTTTGGCTTGCTAGAAGGGGACATTACATTTTCTCAGTCAGTTCTTCATTTGCATTATTTTCTTCACCTTGTCTTGCTAATTGCTGAAGTAGCTCCTTTCTCTTTTTCATAGAGAGACTTAATTTGTCTTTTAGTTCTCTCATGAAATCATCAGCCTGTTTGAGTCTTTCCTTTAATTCATTGACTTCAGAGTTTGACTGTTCAAGATCCTCAAGGGCAGTCTTGAGTTGCTCCCTTAAACCATATGCATCCATTTGGACTCCCAGATCTTCCTCGAGTTGTTAGACTCTGTTAGGAGGAACTTAGCTCTGATACCAATTGTTGATAACTGAGAGGGGGGGTGAATCAGTTATCCTAATTATTCCTTCTTTTTGAACTTTCTTTTTAATCAATGCAACATTAATTCAAATAAGAAAACATTACCATGAAAAGGAAAAACACATGACACAGTATTTTTGATGTGGAAACCCTATTAAGGGAGAAAACCACGGGGTGATTAACCCAAGGATTATTCTCTGTTAGAAGAATAAGGAAATACAAAATGGCACTTGCAAATTAGGGCTCACTGCCCGAGCACACTGCTCACAAAGGAGGCACACTGCCTACAAGAAGACACACTATCTACAAAAGAATGTTATACAATACTTGAACTGATTGGAAGCATCCACATATGCTAGAGTTCAGTTTCGGTTAGGCTCATTACACTGATCTGCTGCACTTCATCTTTCCTCTTCTCTTATGCTACTTTCCTTTCACATACCGGACCTTCCTTACTACTTCTGCTCTACTCTACCCCTTTTTGTCACATACCACATATCACAACAACACTTCTCACAACTAAATCCATCCTTTATATATATCGGCATGAGTGATTTCATTATCTTTCTAGTCAGCACCCAGAATAGTCAATCTTCTCACAAACTCTGTTCTGTCAGCTGAATCCTTACACATCAAGTAATCCGGATCAAGCATATACTTGTAGAAATCATTAATCATGTTGGCCAAACATGATTCATGCCTTCATAACCTTTAACACCATCAGTAACACATCCGGAAAGTAGTCTGATGTTCTGTCAGTTAGTTCTTCCTCTGTTCACACTATCACTCAGGAACCTGGTACCCAAGTATTCATATCTTTTGCCTCATCTATCACCGGAGGCTAAAACCTTGGAATCTATCACTCAAGGTAGTACTCTTTACTTCCCCAAATCTGCACTTTACCAAGATACTTCTTTTGAGAGATCTGGACTTGTCTGTCAGACCTTGCCATATGCTCTATTCTTGTTTATCGGACCACAACATTCTTCACTCTGACTTCCAGTAGAGACACACCATGTCCTGCAGATGTGTGGGATGAACTTTGTTGCCATCAATGACAACAATCATGAATCCATATAGTGTCTCTTGCCAACACAAACAACCTTATACAAGTCCCCTTTTTATGCTTTATCATCCATGATGCCTTTTATTCCTTTGTATCCTGAATATGTATATCATAAACATACAAGTGCTCTAAACAAACAAAGACTTTTCAGTAGTTAACTTCATTTTCACATCTGGCCTTTATCTCTTATTTGTATCTTTTCTTGTACATTAGCTTGTATATCCAAGATATACATTGTTATTACACAAGCCCGATATGTAAGCGGTGGGGCCTACTTACTTTTCACTCGTATTTCCATGCTACGACAATATTTTTATCGAACATTTAGATATGAGTCTAGATCCATACAAATTCCATTGCATCTCCTTTTTGAACCTCTCACTTTTATAGACCGTAGTATATAACCACTCGATTCCAGCATGTACATAAAGTGTAATGCATCTTTTCATATGCATTAAGGTGTGATGCATCATTTATATCAGACTTTAACTTCCTTTGAGTTCCGCGTTGTACGTATACCGCAATGTATGTCTCCAAAACATACACATACAAAGTACAAACATACCTCAATAAAACCTCATTTCATACTCTTTTCGGTTCTGTGGTATGCATTTACTATTGTATATCACCTTTTATATTTCCTTATGCCAAGCATTCAATCATTTAAAATACATCCGACGGACTTAACCGATTACCCATTTTACCTCTGAATTCTATCAGGTCTGACTTGTATGTAAGGATAATTTGTTAGCAAAATGCACACAAGTATAATGATGTAATAAACCTGATAACTCCTTTATGCAACTCATGCAATAGTACAACATACAAATGACTTTGTATATGCAACATACAAACCCTCCTATAGTGCATTTTACCTAAAACACCCATCTCTTGCAGAATATTAAGAATTTTAACATTGTTCAAAAAGCAACCCTCACTCATTTTTGACAAGGAATTCACCCTTATTCTACTCTAGTACTTAATGCTATTTTTCTTTATTTTCAACAAGGTTTGTAACTTTCACTTCCTTTTCCCTTTTACCACCAAATAGGCCCAAACACACAAGCAAAAAACACAACCACAACAGGGGTCCTCATTTTGCTAAGAAGTAAAATGGGGCATGTTGTGAGTATCACAACAAGTTGCCCATTTCATTCCTGGAAACCTTAAGGATGGCTCTTTAGTTTTGGCAAAGAATTTTGTGCAAGAAATTTTCTGCTTGCATGGTGTACCAGAGACAATAATTTCAGATGATGATAGTCAGATGACCTCTAGATTTTGGACCACTTTGTATGCCTCTCTGGGGACAAAGCTGAACTTTAATTCTGCTTATCATCCTCAAATGGATGGTCAAACTAAGAGAGTGAACCAGGTAGTGGAGGATCTCCTTAGAATGTACTGTATGGATTAGCAACATAAGTGGGAGGTGATGGTAGTTGTTTGTCATTGATGTCAAAAAGGTATTAAGGGTATTGAGTTAGTGTGCATCTTCATAAGGTATCATTAGGATTTGTACTATTGACATAGGTTGTTCAGGATCACGTCTTTCAAAGTTGTTCACTCTATCAGGAACATCAATCAGGAGTTGTTCAATTGGACAGGATAAGTGTGTTGATTATGCCTTCAATAAGGATGTTGTCAGTTGAGTTGGCTTGATTAGTGTTTACCTTTCATGTGGTGTGTTGATCATCAATGGTGTTGTTCATCAGTTTCTTATACAGGTGATGGATTTTATTATCTTTCTAACATGAGTAGAATTCATGGATGTTGGATGGTGTTTAGCTTACAGGACTGCATCATGACAAAGAATTTTATTGTATGTGGAAGTTTATCAGGACTTTATTGTTTATCATCATGTATGTGATTCTCATATAAGAAGGTTTGATACTCTATGTTATGATGGTGTAAGGTTAGTTGACAAAATGTGTTTCATGCAGTCATGTTGTCCTCTTGGGTCCAATGCAGAGATCATTTTTTTGGGGTCATGCTTTCAAGAGTTTTCAAAAGTTCACTTTGTAAACATGCTTGATGAAGTTGGTTTATGTTATTCATGTATATCATAAATATAATGTCAAAGGTGTGAGTGTGAGGTGATATTATCAGGAGCAATTAACAGGAAATTATCTTAGCAGGTTCATCATATTTGAGTTGCTTGAAGACATTGATCAGGTGTCTTCTCAAAAGCACAAAAGCACAAGTGTGTCTTCAATGAGTTGCATAACAAATATAGTAGAAAATTAAGAATTTGTATTTATGTGTTGAAGTAAGAGATCTCAAGTGTAATGTTGTTCTAAAGACTTAATGTCTTTCTATGTCTTAAAATTCTAAGTGCCTTCTATGTCTTCAAACCATTATTCCACCTATCAAGAGTTAAATCACTTTTTGTTCTATTTTTAAGTTGGCTTATTATTGTAAGTCATATTACTTATGTTTACCTCCTAAAGGGTCTTTGAGACATAATCTTTACTGGCCCCTTCACCTATTTCTAACTCCTGTACCGGTTAATAAAGTCTTCATTCGGCGCCAAAAAGAGAATCGATGACTATTATTTGTAGTTACTATGGGCACGAAAAAATGTGATCGATGGTTTACATTTGAAATTTCGACCCCGACCACTTAGAAACTCTTTTGACATGCTCAAGGCTGTAATAATGCCTTGTCTACAGAGATAAGCACTATAAGGCTATTTTTAGCGTTTAAAAAGGCAGTTTTTCTAAAGGTTTTAAAAACTTCTTTTTAAGAAGTATCTTTCTAATTTTACACTCTTCTCTCATGGCAAGTGAAGTAAGGAGGAGTTTTTTCTAAGAGGGCATCTTTTTAGTGGAAATTTGTTTCCTTATTAAGATATTTTTTTAAAAAAAAGAGGGGCTTTTTTGTCTTCTTACAAATAATTTTTTTAAGAGAATCTGAGAGATTTTTTAAGGGTAGACTAATAAAATGGAAGGCATTTTATGAAAGAAATTTTTTATGCAGGGGATGAATAGATTGAAGTTTATTAATGAAGTATATTGAAGATTTTTTTTGAATGCAGAGAAGATTTTTTATGTAGGATTAAATGGATTCAATAATGGAGAATGTGAAAGATTTTCTTCTTGCAAATGAATTGGGAAGATTAAATCTTATTGAAGATTTTTATCTTTATTTTATGAAGATCATTTTTGTAAAGAAATTTGAAGGATCCATTTTTTTTGAAAGAGATTTTATTACAAAGGCAGATGAATTATTTTCATTGAAGATTTTTATATGACCTTATTATTGTTTTAGATGAATTATTTGTGCAAAGAAGGTGAAAGGTTTGGAGATTTTTGAAGAAGATTTACATGATTGTTTTTTGCAGTTTGAAGGGATAATTTTGAAGACGAAAATTGTCCAAATTGAAATGTCAAAGAATATGAAAGGTCATGGATTTATTACAGAGAAGATGAAAATGATTGTGGAACGTCATCTGATATTTAATGATATTACAAATGCTTTGATAAGTGAGTGTGTGCAGATCAATGATGAATTAATTTGATAATACAGTTGAAATGGATGTGAATTGATATGAAAAATTGAAGACAACTTGAATGACATAGATTGGAAGATAATATGAAATTAATTGTGCAGAGATAAACTAAATCAGATACAGAGATTGACAAGATCATCAAAAAGACAATATGGAATTGATTGCATCAGGTGAATTGGTATGCAGAGATAATCAGGTGAATGAATTATGAATTGATTGAACAAAGACATTGAGACTAGTATGCAGATTGATTTGAGTTGTATGATGATATGATAGACATGTGTAAAAGAAGAAGTGATTTGTATTGAAACAGAGAAACCCTCTAAATTCTTGTTTTAATTTGAGTTTGAATTAGGGGTTCGTGCTCCTTGAAGTTGGTGCTTCTAAATGAATTAGGGGTTGGTGCTCCTTGAAGTTGGTGCTTCTAAACATTGTAGCCAGTGAGGTTTTTGCTTAAGCCAGTGAGATAGTTTTGGAGTGGTTTTTATACCCCTAGAGAGTTTTCCACTCATGCAAATCTTGTGTCATGATTCATATTGATCTTCTTTGTATGTGTGTATGATTTACATATGAAGTGTTGTTTGTATCCTCTTTTATCAGTAGTCTTATATGTCTTCCTCTTTTGTTTTGTAAGATAAGATAAAGTTTGCAAAAGGTTAAAATTTACACAACACTGATTCACCCCCCCTCTCAGTGTTGATTGTACTCCTACAGGAGGAATATTTGCCTCTAGTTGAATTTGCTTATAATAATTCCTTCCAATTTTCTTTAAGTATGGCACCTTTTGTGGCCTTGTATGGTTGCAAGTGTCGGACACCTATCAGTTGGGATAGAGTGGAAGATAGGATTGTTGTAGAGCCAAAAATTTTAAGAGAAATGGAAGATCAAATGAAACTAATTAAAGAAAGGTTGGAGCAAGCTTATGATCGATAGAAAAGTTTTGCTGATAAAAATAGAACCTTCAGATAGTTCTCGGTTGGAGATAAGGTCTTTTGAGGGTTCTTCCTTAGAAAAGTTCTATATCTTTTGGAAAGGGGTCAAAGCTTGCCCCTAGTTTTATTGGACCATTTGATGTATTGGAGGTCATTAATCTGGTTGCCTACAGGCTTGCTCTACCACCCACTCTATCCTGGATACATAATGTATTCCATGTTTCAGTACTTAAGCCATATCATCCAGATGCATCTCATATTCTTGACTGGCATCTACTGCAGGTTTAGGATCCAAGGGTGGTGCTAGTGGAACTCGCCAATATTTTGGAAATGTGCAATGTTAAGTTGTGAAACTGCAATGTGGTGCAGTATAGGGTCCAGTGGGACCAATATTCGATAAATGATGCCACTTGGGAGAATGCAGAGGACATTGATAGCTTGTTTCCTCATTTGAAACTCTAGTTACTTGCATTATGCATATGATGAAATTTACTTTATTATGGATATTTGATGTAGATGTTTTTCTATAAGACATCGAGACGATGCCTCTATTGAAAACAAGGTAGATAACTAAGATGGGGGGTGAATTAATTATCTTAAATATTTTAACTTTATGTTCTTTAACAATTACTGCAACATCAAAACATATAAGCATACATAACCATGGAAGCAAAAATAAATTCAACACACATAACAAAATGATTTTGATGTGGAAAACCCTGTTAAGGGAAAAACCACAAGGTGACTAACCCAAGATTGTATTCTCTGTTAGAAGAATAAGAAGTACAAAATGGCACTTGCCAATTAGGGCTCACTGCCCAAGCACACTACTCACAAGAGGCTCACTGCCTACAAGAGACTCACTATTCTACAAGGTATATAGAAAGTAACCAAGTGTTTAAACTGATCAAAGGCATCCACATATGCTGAGGTTTAGTTCTGGTTAGGCTCACTAAACTGATCTACTGCACTTCATTCTTCCTCTGCTTTAGTGTTGTTGTTCTATCACATACCAAACTTGAATTACTGCTTCCACCTTTTTCTTTGTCTTTCTTTGCACATCACACAATACACACACACACCTTCATACCGAAATCCATCTGGTATATATATCTGCATCAAGGATCTCAACATCTTTCTAGTCGGCATCCGAAATACTCAAGATTTTCCTAAAACACTGATCTGTCAGCTAAATCCAAGCTTACTATGTGATGCATATCAAGGACATAGATATAGAAGTCATCAATCATGTCGGCCAACCAAGAATGATCCCTCACAAAGATTTATCACCATCAATTTCTCATCTGGATTAAGGTTTGATGCTCTACCGGTTGGTTCTTCCTCAGTCTGCTCTACCTGTCAGGAACCCAACACTTAGATGCTCATCTCTTTTCACTCTTTCATCACCGGAGGCTCAATCTCTAGAATGTAGCAGTCATGGTGCCCCTCTTGACTTTCCCAAGTCTACACTTTTTTGAGATACATCCTCTGAGAGATCCAGACCTGATTGTCAGACCTTGTTGCATGCTTTGTTCTTGTTCACCAAAACAAAACACTCTTCAATTTGACTTCTGGTATAGACATATTATGTGCTGCGGATGTGTGAGATAAACTTTTTTGCCATCAATGACAACAATCATGAAGCCACATAGTGTCTCTTGCCAACAATCTCCCCCTTTGGCATTGATGGCAACACTTAGTGAAAAATGAGTAAGTGTCATAGCACACTCCCCCTTGGCTGATGCTCTGTCTTGTGTACACTTTTACCGGAGATCCCCCTTAGCTAGATCCCACATTTTTCACTACTACTCACTCCCCCTTTGACATCAATTGAAAAGGGTGGAATCCACATACCAAAATTTTTAAAAAGTAACCTATACATAGCCGTATAAGTATATTTACATATACCTAAGTATATCCGCAAAGGTGGTCTTCAACTGGACAAATTCTATTGCCCAACTCTGCTTCATCCTGTCCAAAATTGAGGTGTATCACTTATCAAAAATGCAAAAGCTTCTGCCCTTTTTAAGTCTACCAGATCACTGGTCTAGGCTATGGTTTGAGCATCAGTTAGGGCCTCATGCATTACCTCTAACTTAGGGATAATTATCCCTCTTAGTTCACTTAGCCTGCTTATTCTATTCTTCTTCTCCTTTTCAAGCCTCTTTATTTCATTAATAGTGCTAATAGTCTAACACTCTTGATTTATTATGGATGATGTGAGAGGATCAAAATTTTGAGATAAACTTGACAGTTTACTCTCTTGTTCTTCCACCTTCTTGGCAATATTTCCTATCACTGTGGACCAAGATAGACAAAATTTATATAAATCTTTGCCATCTTTAAGAGCATTTTCTAGGCTCTTTATCCTAGTATCCATATTTCTCCTATCATTTTCTATAAGTCCTTGTACTTCAGAGAATCTCTTTCTCAAAAACTCTCTCCGAACTTTCTCTTCTGTTGATTTCTCCAAAGAATCAAAATGTGTGCTAATAGAATTAATAAGAGATTTCAAGTTACCAGATGAAGAGGCCAAAGGATCCTTCTGGAAAGATGGCATGATCTTCTCCAACACACCAGATGCAATCTCTATCAGCTCACAATCTTCCATGTGAGACTTCAGAAGCTTTTCTTTTGCTTTGGCTTGAGCAAAAGATGCTACCTTCATTGTCTGGACTGGAGAGAGAGAGTCAAAATTGAGTGGTCCTTGGAATAGCTCCGGTTCATCTAACTCCATCATTTCTTTGGTCAGGAAGTTTTTAACTACTTCTGTAGTATCTCTTGCCAGAGACAGAGTCTTCTTTCCTTCTGCAGCCTCAGAACTGTCACCTAGGGTCTTCTCTATTTGATCTTCTTCTCTTCCCTTTTTCTCCTCTTCTTGACTTGCTTTCTCCTCTTTTCTTGCTTCTCCTTCAGTTCTGGAGTCTACTGGGGGATCCAGAAGAGAGATGTTTACTTCTTCATGGACTTCCTCTTCCAGAACAGAGGAATCCAAGTCCATAGTCTTTTCCTCACCTATCTCCTTTGACTCATCTACAATTTTCTCAGTAGAATCTTCCTTTGATGCACTTAATCCTTCTACATCCATGGCAAAAGGTTCATCACCTATGTCCTCTATAATATGAAGATTGAATCTTTTATATGCATTCTAGAGGATGTCTTTAGTCTCTTTTGCCACCTAATCAGTCTCTCTGAGCATAAGCTTGTTCATTCTGGCTTTTCTCCAGAACTCATCCTTGCAATCCTTGAAGATCATGTTCATTTGTTTTGGAGTGATGGAAGGATAGAGATGAATAGCTATCTATTCCCAGATCTCCAGATCCTTTGCCTTAGCATTGTCCTTTCTCATTTCAAGTTCCTTCTTTAGGCTTTTGGGAATTAGAGATACGATTTCAATGAATGCTTTATTATAGATGTTTAGATATCTGACTGTGGCATCTTGCAAGATCTTCTGGTCAGCTTCACTATATTCATCATAAAATTCAATCATTGGTTGTAAGTTCCCATCCACAGTGACTAATTTGATGACATCATCAATGCAAAGAGTAGGCCTTTCAACAAATTCTTCTTCCTTTTCTTCCTTGTTTTGACCGATAGAGGATTCACTGGATGTTTTCTTCTTCTTCTTCATTTTCTTGACCTCCTCATCTGTCTCTGTCTCTTCATCATCCTTTTGACTTATGTAGGATCTTGTAGCCTTGGTTTTTGTTCTCTTTTCTCCTTTTTCAGATGTCTTTGCTTCCAGTTTGGAGGATTTAGAGATCTTAGAGGTGGTAGGTGTAGAACTCTTTGAGGATCTAGTCCGAGAGGGGGCTTGCACCGGATCACTTTCTTTTTCTGCATCTTGTCTCTCTTTCTCTTCTCTTTCTAGTTTCTCTCTATTTGCATCGACTACCTCTTTTGAAATGCCATATCTTTTGACAACTTCCTCTACTTCTCTTCTCACTTTTCTTTTCATCTCCGATTGTCTTAGCTCAACATGAATTTTCACACTCAATTCTTGAAAGGTGCCAAACCTTTCTACCTCAGGGTCCTTAGGCTGACTTAATAGGTGTTGGACATGTAGTTCTAGGATTTTCTCATCCACTTCATAGCCCATTGGCATAATCCAAACTATTCTAGGCTCTACTGCCTCCATTAGGCATTGATTAGTGTCTACCATAAAACATATTGTATCTTTATATTTTTCAACTAATTGTTGATGATTATTTTTACACATTCATAACAAAAGTTAAAATTCATAAAATGAACCTAACTGTCTTAAAAGATATGAAGAAATCAATTAAGATTACTTAATCCCAAGTTTCCATATGGTCAGGTCTTGACCTTGTGGACAGTTCAGTAGGTTAATATGAAGCTGTAATATGTAAGGGGGCTTACTTGATTTAAGGTGATTGGTGACTTACTGGACTCAAATTATGCAAAATATCACAAATATCAACATTTCATTCATTTCTTTGCATAAATTTGTTACTGTATCACAAAGCTTTATATGATTTATACTAACACAAGCTTTTCTTTTCAAATATTATGAAAATTGTCAAATATCAACTCAATTGTTCATGTTTTTTTCAAATATTAGACAATATCCTTTAATTTTCTATGTTTAGGCTAAATATTTCAAATTGTTTGGGAAAAGTTAGAGAAATTTAAATTAAACTTCATTCTGCTACAGGATCTAAATTTCTGTTATGCACGTTATAAGAAATACAACAAATTTGATCAAATCAACAAACTTAAATCATTAAATGTGAATGTCCTGAGTATTTTCACGAACATACATTCAAGATTGCGAGCTTTAAGAGATATTATTTCAAATACAAAGAAGAGCCAGAAGACACTTTGAATATAGACACAAAATTCCAAATTCATTTATATTCAAAACACACAGTCATATATGATTTACAATGTATGAATGACTCTTAGCTTCATTAATCAACTTCACAGAAAACTTACAACACTTTACAAATATAATAAGAAAGCTAGACATTCCACACGTTCCTTAGTGCAGACACAGGCGACCTCCTCTAAACTAAAATACTCCTTCTATTCACTATGCTTGAACCAATTACAACTACTAACTATCTTCTAAAAATCCCTGTGTAAGTAATGTACAAGTAGCAAAGTTCCTTATATAGATTTTGAACTTCTCATTGCTACGGCTACAAACTTCATCTACGGTTGAGATCCTTATTAATCAATGGTACATATTCATCTCTAACCATTTGTCAAAATATCTAAATGGCATCTTTTCCTCCTCTCAAAGGATGTTGTTGGAATCTTTCAAAAAATAAGATTCCCCTTTTCCTTTGACTTCCTCTTGCTGATACTCTTTATTTGACTTTCTCAAAACCACTGCTCGCCTTTGTCTTTTCATTCTTTCAAATATGTTTTGAAATTACCAATTACACCTTCTACAAGGTGTGGTCCCCTCCTGGACTCTTTGCCCATATATATTCTTGCATCACAACTCCTCTCAATTTATTTTCTCTATTTTATGAGCCTTCCCTTCTTTTCTTATACTTCTTCATTTTAGCGTTTTCTTCCACCAATGAATCCATAATCTATTTTTTCATATTTGCCTCAGGATTTTCTATGCATGGCATACAAATGGCATTAAATTATGTTAATGCCCTTTCTAATTCTTATACTGGTATATCCATGCATTCATGCTTTAGGAGTCTTTCTATTATCTTCTTGTGCATTTTAATCATTTCATCTGCTTTTCCTTCTAACCCTTGGGCAGTTGTTATACACCTTCTAAGATTATCCTCCTCAAATTTAAGTTCTAACCTTTCTTGTGGCACTTGACCTACCAGTGAAGGGGTAATAACTCCTTCATTGATTAACTCCTCTATTCTTTCTCCTATTTCTGTTAGCTGTACCATTTCAGACTTACATTCTTCCTTTCTGAATTTGCAGTTATGTATGAGTATACTACATTTGTTCCTTTCTCTTGCAACTATATCCCAACTTTTCACATCTTGTTTTATTATTTCCTTACCTTCTTGCATAAAATCTCTAAACCATTCATCAAGAATATTGGCCTTGAGACTTTTATTTTCCATGTCCCTTATTTCTTCTTTGGATACAACTACTATGTCACTGGGTAGTTCTGGGACTGTTGTACTGGGATCAAATATCCCTTTAATAAATTGTTGTAGTTGGACAATGTGTCCTTTTAAGTATTCTTGTTTATCTTTGTCCTTCCTCAGCATCTCTGTTGTCACTTGGTGCATATCCTCCCATTCATTAATGTGTTGTTCCCTCGAAGTATGCCCAAGGTCAAAATTTAATATCTTATACTCTTCTAAGGCTATTTCACCTTTTGCCTTTTCTTTCTATGGTATGGCTAGGTTCAGCATTCTAAATCCATCTGGACCTCTCTGTAAAGCAGACATTGTCCTAGCCTTTATTTTTTCTTTCATTGGTGTCTTCTCACCTAACAAACTCTTGATGTCAATTGGTACTAATTGTACCTTTTTTTCCTCCTTTCTTATTTCCTCTCCTAACTAGGTAGGACTTTCCTTGGTACCTTCTATAATTTTGACTTCATTAATCCCCTCATCATAAGGCTTCTCTGTTTCTACTTCTTCCTGTTGCTGCTGTTCCTACTACTATTCTTGTTGTTGCTATTGAGGTGGAGGATCTTGTTCCATGGGATCATTTTCCTGTTCTTTTGATTCACCCTCATTTTCCTCTTCTTCTATTTTAGTGTCCCCTCCATCCTCAGCTTCCTCTTTAGGACCTTCCTCTTCTGATGGTTCTTTTTCTTGATCTTCTTCTGTATGTACTTGCTCTACATCTGGCATGTTAATATTCTCTGTTTGTTCTTCAACTTTATTCTCATCAACCTTTTCTATTTCTTCTTCACCTTCAGGCCTCTTGGCTTCATCTTTTGTAACCTTATCTTTTGTATCATCTTCTTTTACTTCCTTTTCTTGTTCCTTTTCAGACATATTAATTTGTTCTGCAGGTATCATTGTATCTTCTTCTTTTGTTTCCTTTTCTTGTTCTTGTATACTTTCTGTGTTCTTTTCTTCCTCACTTTGCTCATCATACATATTCAACATATTTAAGGCATCCACACCTGATGTGTCATCTTTTGTTTCTTCTTCTACTAAAGCATGCATTTCTATGATTATCTCTTCAGGTGTCTCTTCTTTCTTAGTTTCTTCAATTTTATGTGCCTCTTCTTGCACATCTTTAATGATTTCGCGAGGTACTAGGGTACCAAAGGGATCCACTGATCCTGTTTCTTCCTGTAACTTTTCTTCTTGATGCTTTGGGCTTTGTTCAATTTCCATATCATCCTGAATGCTTGGTTCTTCTTCTTCACTTAGGAAATCACTAGATTCCTCTTCTATTTCAATTTCCTTCCCAGCATACATTCCTCTTTCTTCACTATCACTACTGTCAATGTGCACAGTCTCCATAGTTTGTTTGGCTTTGTGAGTTTCTGACTCTTGTTGCATTTCTCCAGCCAACTCTGTCTTCACTTGCACAAATGTTTGTCTTTTTTTTTTTATGAAGTGGAGGCACTAGGTATACTACTCAATTTTGCACCTACTTCTTGTGCTCCAATCACATCACCTATTTTAGAAGTCTCCCCTTTTGATAAACTTATTGGGATTGCCCTTCTAACCTGGTGCCCTATAACTCCTTTGGTAGTCTGTACTTCCTCTGCACTAACCTCATGACTTATTGACTTGGCATCTACAAAAATATCTGATGCCACTGCTACTATTATTCCTAGTGCATATGGATCCATTAAAGTAGCATTTTTATCTTTTTCAACAATCTTGGCCTCTACAATCTTCCTTTTCTTCTCATAGAAGCACTATAGATCATCACTAGGTTCTCCTTTTCTTTTTCTCCCTTTCTTTGGATAGGTGATATCTTTTCCTTTAGCCTTGAGCTCTTCAATTCTATCTTTCAACCATGTTTTTGAAAATAATATCACTGGCTTAGACAATATGTCCAATGATGTGTTCCAAGGCTGTGACCAATCAGGCTCTATAATAGGAGCCAGCCTTGCTTCTGCATAACTATGATGTAATAGTTTATCATCTTCTCGAACTTCTAGGGGGACATATATGTCACCTATAGACTTCATTTGCTCAATGGTTAATCTTTTATGAGCTCTTTTCCTCACTTCCCTGTCAATTTTGCAATTAGCCCAAAAATCCTCAATATGTATCTGGTGTTTATACTTTTTATCAACAAAGTTCTAGATCCTATGGAAATGATCAAATCTCCTAACTAAATCAAACTCCTGAAAGACATAATATCTCAGTTCTTGCTCTGAATATCCTGCAACCTCTTCACTGTAACAAGAGTATCTACCAATAGCCCAACACAACTTCAGATTTCCACTATTGAACTTCTTCTTATACATCTTAAATACATTCAAGTTCTACCTTGAAAATTCCAACACAATCAATTTATCAGGAGGATACCGAGGTAGCATAAAAGGTTTTCCTTTGAATCCTTCAGTCTTGATATAAGTAAAATGTTCAAATTGAATGAACCAGGAACTATGCAATCCAATTGCATCTTCTGCACTTGTAGACAATCTTTTGTCAGGTTCCTCTCTCAAAACTCTTACCATGTAAGTATAAAAGACATCATTGACCAAAGCAAAGTTCTTCAATGCATTTTCTTCTTGTAGATCAGGGTAGTGTTCATACACTAATTTCTGATCAAGACCATTCCCTAGGGCACCAACCCTTTCTATTCCATGTATACATGGTCTAATCTCAGCTGCACATGAATATAACACATACGAAGACAAATAAAAGGGCATCATCTTTTGTTTTCTCAGCATGGCCTGCTTCCAAATAGCTATGCTTATTGCTTTGGCCTAGTGGATTTGTCCTTGCTCTTTTTCTCCCGCTATTATGAACTCAATAATAGTGAACAACCATGGTTCACATTTAGTGCCATCTCTCAGTCCTACCAATCTACAGAGCATTGTGATCATCAAATAAATTTCTTCCTTGAAGTGTATTCTCATCAAGTTCTTGTGTACCCTAGCTACAGCCTTGAGTTTATTTTTTGGGCTATACCAGCTATGGAATATTTTACCTTTACAGTCCCTTTCATTTGTATGAAAGTCTTCATTATATTGATCTATATCAATATCTCTCATTTTCTCATTAATTTCCAATCCAAATATCCTGGCAATCCCCTTTGTGGTTAAATTAGCAATAAGTCTGTCATACAACATGATCTTCCTAGTAACTGGATCATATAGAGTTACACAGTCTAAACACAAATCTCTAGCCTCCATAGCCAGTGGGAACCCTGCAGCCCTATATAGTCCACTCTCCCAGATACATTTCATATCTGGAGAAGCATCTGCAATAGTGATTTTCTGTAGAACATCCTCTGCATCATAATTTCCTATATTTGTATCGGTTCCTACTCCACTTGTACTAATTACAGATGGATAACCTTTGTGCAAGGGTAATTCTTCTTTCTCTATCTCCTTTTGTGGTTTCCTTTCTTTTTTCACCTCGCACCCTATATCTTTCTTCTATTTTGGGGCCATCTCGTGGAAACATGCATCTTTTAACTTTCATTTTACTTTCCTGTCTAGGGTTTTTACTATGAATTTCTGCTTTTACCATTTTACCCTAACTCGTTTGTCCTTTCTATTTTTTGACTTTTAAATTTGCTAATCCCTACCCATTTAATTAACAATTAAAACAAGGATTAAACAAATTCCTACATTTTGCTGAAATTACTGAAATTAACAGGTATTTTACCATTTAAAATGTAAACAGCATTTTGGGGATAAATACCTATTTTTCCTAACTGTTTAACTGTTGCCATTGACTTACTTTTACCTTTTTTGCTTTCGTCCAACTACTGTAACTCCGTTGCCTCAATGAGTTCTGCTCAATTCATTGTAACAATTCTCTTTTCTCTGCAATTTTAACTCTCAACAATGTATATTTGAAAGTGAAATAACATTATTTTTACCCTAACCCTCGTTAAATTTTACCCTTTTTTGAGTGTTAGACGTGCATTAATTACAGAAATTAATGCGCCAAACTTCAGCCTTCTATTATAGTGTTTGCATTTTTTAAACTTTCTTACCATTAGTTTAATTCTACATGCATACCTTTTCTTTGTATTTTCCCTTGTATGTTTTCTTTGTATATCCTCTTTGTATATTTAAACATACAAGCATTTTATGCAAGAAATCAAACTAAAGCTCCTTTCCTTTTTTTGCTTTTTCCATACATCATTGTATATCGCCGTTTGTATGTTACTCTTTGCATGCCCCATTATATACAAGTGCATATACAACAACCTTATGCAAACCCTCTCTTTACCTTTTCTCTCGCGATGCTTTTAATTTCTTTGTATCTCGAATATGTATATCATAAACATATAAGCATTTAAACATACAAAGACCTTTCTGTATTTAATTTCTCTTTCACATCCAGTTTGTACCTTTAATTTGTATCTTTTTCTTTGCATATCAGCTTGTATCTTGAAGACATACATTGTAATTATACCAACCCGACACGTAAATGATGGGACCCACTTCATTTTTCTAATTGTATATCCGTGATACAACAATGCTTGTATCCATCTCTTAGATACAAGACCCTATACCTACAAACTCACTTGTATCTTCCTTTCGGACTTCTTATTTTATAAACCGCAGTATATAGCCCTTTTCGACTCTGACTTGTATATAACGTGAAAGGCATCCTTCAATATACATTAAGTCCCGATGCATCCTTTATATTAGATTTTAACTTTCCTTGAGTTCCACATTGTATGTATACCGGAATGCATGTCCCGAAACATACATACAATGCGTGAAACATACACCAATTACATATCATTACATAAATTTTTTGGTTTTGTGACTTGCATATTTCATTGTATAGCATCTTGTATATTTCCGTTTGCCAAACATACAAGCCTAAAATACAATGACGGACTTGACCGATTATTCATTTCAACTTTAAACTCTATCGGGCCCAACTTGTATGTAAAGATAAAGTATTAGCGAAATGCATACAAGTATAACAATATATATAAACCCGATGACTTCCTTTTGCGACTAACACAAGGACACAACATACAAATGACTTTGTATATGTATCATACAAACCTTCCTATAGTGCATTTACCAAAAAACACTTATAACTTGCAAAATATTGGGAATTCTAAAATGGTTCAAAAAGCAACCCTCACTCATTTTTGACAAGGAATTTACCCATACTCTGCCCTGGTACTTAATGTTATTTTTCTTTATTTTCAACAAGGTTTGTAAATTTCACTTCCTTTTCCCCTTTTCCACCAAGCAGACCCACACACACAAGCGAAAAGACAGCCACAGCAGCGGTCCTCATTTTGCTAAGAAGTAAAATGGGGCGTGTTGTGAGCACGCTAATGTCTGAGGAATTCTTTCTCTGGCCTACATCATACCTTGGAAATTATTGAAATATCCCTAGAGAGCTGTGCTTTGAGCCTTGGCATCACCAATCCCATACATATAATCTCAAATTTGTATGGCAACTAGTCTGTCATTTTGCCATACCCAACCACTGGATCTGGGTAGCTCATTCATATAGTAAAAGAATAGACATAGTATCAAGCCACTGTACTTAAATGAATTCTTCTTATCCTTCTTTATTTTCTATAAATTCTCTAACAGTTGGTTCAGGAGAAGCTCACAAAGATCATAGTCAACATTTTTCCTTAGCATTTCATATGCAGTATATATAGCAGTTCCGGATACTGAATTCTCCCTGTTGGAGTCATAGATTTTGTAACCAATTATCATAGAGGCAAATTTGATATCTAGATCTATGATCTCTTCTATTGTCATTGCCCTCTTGTCAAATTTTGATCTGGTAGCCTCACTTACATTTTGGTTTTTGACTGATTTGAGAGCAGGCAACCCACTGGATGAGTGCAATCTAGTTACCACCCTAATGGCATCTTTTGTGATCTTAAATGGCCTCATCAACTACATGAAGTTGTCATGCATTCTATTTAGAACATACCAGACCCATTCATCTTCTGCAAAACAGGGGAAATGGATGCAATGCCCAAAATGTTTATCCCAGATGGCCTTGGATTGGGGTTTAATTTCAAATGTTTCATCTATTAGTTCCTTGTGATAGATATCCATCAGCTTGGATTCCCCAAATTCCTCAATGTTGGCATGAATGTATACCCTAACATCTTCTACATGTAGAACCCCATGCGGAATGCTAGAGAATGCACCTAGGGGATCAACTTCTAGGGATTTGTAAGGATGTTTCTTGAACTTAGGGAGCGGCCTATCAATGATCTTAACAACATTTGGAGTAGCCATCTTACAAAAGATTCAGAGAGAGATATTCAAGAGCAGAAATACCCTTTTACACTTCTAGGGTTCACAATAAGAGCTGAAAAGATCGCTGGTTGAATCAAATTCTATGGTTGATCCTTGAGAGGGTTGAATCAATCTTGTTGCAGAGCTCTTTCTTTCTTCTTCTCAAATACAAATGTGCACATGATGAACAAAAGAACCCTTTTATTTCTGCGCAAACCCTAATTCCATATTGCAATAAATGCACAACTTAAGTCATTCTGGTTGCCTTGTTCACCTTGTTCTGAGAGAGATCCTTCTGGATCACTAAGATGCACTTAGAATGATAACTTACAATGTATCTCCCTTCCTTGAATCATCCTATTTATCCACAGATCAAGGTATTTCAATTTTGAATCATACCGGATCTAACTGTGAAAATCCTGCTTTTACCAGATGACTGTCAAACTAGATCAATTTTGGATGATTAGCCTCTTCAACCTTCTTGCGGATCTTTTATATTTTTACCAAGGGTTATTTAGATATCTCTTTGAGAAATATTCAATTCGCTACACTCCATATGCCAATTTAGGCACCAATTGACTGGTTGGGGGAAATTATTTTCTTTTGTGATTCCCCCTAAGCCAGAGCTCATCTATTTAGTTTCTGGAAGGAATATCAGCACCAGATTCTAGTGCGGATCCATCCCCAACATTTTCTCTACTTCTCTTCACCCAAATCTTGTTCATCTCCCTTTGAACTTCATCCAAATTCACTTTTCCTTTTCCTTTGTCTTGATTTTGATTATGATGCACCAGACCCCTTTTACCCTGATTCTTACTTCTACAGAATATGGCAATATGACCAGATCTATTGTAATTGTAGCAAGCTATATTTCTTTACATATTTGACTAATATCCTCTTGATTTGCATTGATTAGCCATAAGTCTCATTCTATTGCATGCAAAGCATCTACCATTGAATGAATTATTTATTTGCATATTTCTACATTCATGAGATTTGTGACCATACCTTTTGCAGTTAAAACTCTGTCTAGAGAAGGATGAATTAGTCTGATTCATTCTTCTTCTACACTGATTTGCTTTATGATGAAAGTTATTACAATTGTGGCAGTATCCATTGAAGGATGGATATCTTTGAGCATTTGGTTGTCTTATTAGAGGTCTTCTAGGCTTGTACCTTGGATTTCTTGATCCAGAGTTCTTCTGACTGGATCCAGAGCTTTCACCTTTCTCATATCCCAAGCCATGCTTGTCATCTACCCTATTTTGGCTTTCAAGAAGAACTTCAAGTTGAGCAGAGCTTATCTTGAATTTTTCTTTGTATTCATTTGTTGTTTGAAGATCCCTTTTAAGAGTGTCTATTTGATTTTCAAGTTGCTCTTCATTATCTCTAGCTTCTTCAAGATCAGATTCCAGATGCCTGATTATTCTATCCATTTTGTGGCAGTCTTCTAACTTCTCCTTGAGAGATTGTTTTAGATTATCTTCAATTTTTCTCTTCTCTTCAATTTCTTGGGTGAATTTCATAACCCCTAATTCCATTTCATGTCGCACCATAATGACTTCTTTTGATAGCTTCTCACATAACTTGTTCTTCTCATTCGGATCTTCATTAGTATCATTGGCTTCACTTTGACTTGCTAATTGTTGAAGTAGTTCCTTTCACTTTTTCACAGAGATACTCAATTTCTCTTTTAGTTCATTTATGAAATCATCAGCTTGTTTGAGTCTTTCCTTCATGTTATTGACTTCAGAGTGAGATTGCTCAAGATCATCTAGGGTAGACTGAAGTTGTTCCCTCATACCATACATATCCATTGAGATTCCCAGATCTTCCTCAAGCTGTTAGGCTCTGTTAGGAGGAACTTAGCTCTGATACCAATTGTTAGAAACAAGGTAGATAACTTAGAGGGAGGGTGAATCATTTATCTTAAATATTTTAACTTTCTATTCTTCTTTAACAATTAGTGCAACATCAAAACATATAAGCATACATAACCATGGAAGCAGAAATAAATTCAACACACATAACACAATGATTTTGATGTGGAAAACCTTGTTAAGGGAGAAACCATAGGGTGACTAACCCAAGATTGTATTCTATGTTAGAAGAATAAGAAGTACAAAATGGCACTTGCCAATTAGGGCTCACTGCCCAAGCACACTGCTCACAAGAGGCTCATTGCCTACAAGAGACTCACTATCTACAAGGTATATAGAAAGTAACCAGGTGTTTGAACTGATTAGAGGCATCCACATATGTTGAGGTTCAATTCTAGTTAGGCTCAATAAACTGATCTACTGCACTTCATTCTTCCTCTGCTTTAGTGCTGTTGTTCTATTACATACCGAACTTGAATTACTACTTCCACCTTTTTCTCTATCTTTCTTCACACATCACACAATACACACACACCTTCATACTGAAATCAATATGGTATATAGATCCACATCAAGGATCTCAACATCTTTCTAGTCGGCATCTGGAATACTCAAGATTTTCCCAAAACACTCATCTGTAGCTAAATCCAAGCTTACTATGTGATGCATATCAAGGAAATAGATATAGAAGTCATCAATCATGTCGGCCATCCAAGAATGATCCCTCAAAAATCTTTATCACCATCAATTTCTCATCTGGATTAAGGTTTGATGCTCTGCCGGTTGGTTCTTCGTTAGTCTGCTCTGCCTGTCAAGAACCCAACACTTAGATGCTCATCTCTTTTCACTCTTTCATCATTGGAGGCTCAATCTGTAGAATGTAGCAGTCATGGTGCCCCTCTTGACTTTCCCAAATCTGTACTTTTCTGAGATACATCCTTTGAGAGATCTGGACCTAATTGTTAGACCTTGTTGCATGCTCTGTTCTTGTTCACCGGACCAAAACACTCTTCAATCTGACTTCCGGTATAGACATATTATGTGTTACAGATGTGTGGGATAAACTTTGTTGCCATCAATGACAACAATCATGAAGCCACACAGTGTATCTTGCCAACAGCCTCTTCCAAGTGGGAAAGGATGTCATGTCTCAAATTTTGGTACTAATTATGATTGCAAACAATCTATGAACAATTAAGTATGTTAGATAATTAATTAGTATTTGAATGTTTAATTGATATAAATGAAAAGGAAATGAATATTAATTTCATGTTAGAAATGCTTCAGCTATTTGTCACTAACTTATTAATGGAAATTCGAGTTTAATTTTGATAGGTTACCGAAGACAAGAGAGTGGTTGAGGGAAAGGAGATTAGCATCCTAGCAGGGTTAAGATGGAGGGATATCATACACACACTTCACGTAGTGTCCTATAGATGCATAATTGCATATTTAATAATTTAATAGATAAGTTGCATTATATATTATTGCATAGTTAGTTAATAATAAATTTAATTAGTTTATTTTACTTATTGTTATTTAATATTTTTGTGTGTTTATTTTTCTTCAAATAGAATAGTTGTTAATTTGTTTTGATAGATTTATTATATTAAATATTTTAGTATTTTAGAATAAATTTTAGGAGACAAAAACTTAAATTGTTAAAAATAAAAAAATAAAGAAATGAGAGGTCTGGAAATTAAACAATTAAAGATGTTACACATTCTTTTCTGGAAACACCCAAAAAGATTATATTTAAAACTCTCTCATTCTCTGAAAAGGGATCATTCTTATTCTTTTGAATTGCAATAAAATCAAATTGTTGTAAGAGCATTTTGGGCACAAGAGGAAAATAATTCAGTTCAAGGAAGCTCTGTAGAAATTAGACATTCCATTGCATTTAGGAGCTAATTTCCACGTTCTTATTTAACCTTAAATTGTCTTTGGCTATTTATGTTTTGAATATCTATAAAAAATATCATTATTCGGGTCTGAAATTTTATGATGATTGATAACTTTAATGCTTCATTGATACAAATTAATTCAGGTGTTTCTTTTAAATCAATTTCTTTGAATGTTATTTTTGATGGGCATAAAATTTCTAGTCCTTGAATAATTATACGAGTATTCTTACTTCTTGAAATTTTAATATGAGTTACTCTCTTTGTTTCAATAAAAATATTTATTGATTACCAGGCATTAGACTTGTTTGGGGTTATCTGATATTTGATTATCTAAAAATGATCCCTAGGTTTTTTATCATAATTAATATTTGGGTATGTGGGCTTTTACTGATAAGCTATCATAGGGTTTATGAACATGTGGGTTATGTTGGCAAAGCTATCATAATAGCATTTCAATAATATTCAGCAATTTGTGTTAGTTTCTAAAATATTTCTAGAGATAAACCTTTTGTTCGGCATTGAGGATAGCAATTGTACCTATTTTTGATCCCAACCGCTGGCCAATAAGATGTATATCTGGGTTTTACATATTCAAAGCTACATATTGATATTTTTGCTGTAATTTTCTATTATTTATTGTTGTCCAGTTGAGTAGAATATTAAAGAGATTAGTTTTCATACTTGTTCATATCAATAGTTGCTTGGTTGGATATATTATTATTTTCTAAACCTATAAGAGTTTTGTTGATTTATTGCTACATCTTAAAATATGAGCGGTTCTCTGCCAAGTTTGTTATAAATATTGTAATAAAATAGTAAATTCTAGAAAGCATAGCTGCTAGATCCAGAATGTGTGGCCTGCCACCAACAAGCATTTTTTATTATTCAAATTTTATTCTCTATGTTTTTGGAGCGTACCATATCCATCAATGCATTCCCTTAGATAACATCGTTTTGGAAAAAAAACCACATCAACTAGTTTTTCCTTTCTCATTTTGCAAACTCGTATACCAGAGCATTCTCTTCATGTGCAATTTTAATTGATTAGTGCATTGTTGTGAACATGCTGTGTTGTGGTGTCACTTACTACATTTCATTTTCTTTATTCTATTATATTTTCTCTTGGTCTAGGATGAAGAGCTAAAATCAATCAAGGACCATTCTATCAATGTGTGCTTGAACCGTCTTTTCTTTGGTTGCAGTCATTAACTTCTACTGAGAAGCCCTATCTTTTCTTTCACTATTTTATATATAACTGCTAATTATATAAATTCTACTTAACTAGATAGTGACTCATTATGCTATGCCAAGCATATTTATTCAATATGTCTTTCTTCTGGCGTTAACAATATGTTTTCTTCAAAACTTTGCTAAATTTCTAAATGCTCTAATCTCATAGACTGTTACGTTGTAACATGTACTCATTAAATTCTACCATACATTTTCTTCATTTTCTTTAATATCTCCATTCTATTTTAATCTTACTGATATTATTTTTAATACCAACAACTTCTTAATTATCGGTCTTATTATAATATCAAAATTGTTTCTTTCTAGTAACCGACCATGTTTACGCCTATCTATTTATATTATCTTTAATTACCTCAAAATAACATCTATGCTCCATAACTATCATTCTTTAGATTCCGTTAGTTTCAAACTGTTTCCTCTATTTCTTTAAATCAATCTTATTTGTATGGCTAATAGTCTATATTGGAATTGTATCTCTAACCTTGCGTCATTAATAATCATCAATTGATACTTTTTACTTTTAACCCTACCTTATGTGATGACAATAAGTGTAGTTTATGATCCATTAAGTTAACCTGGATGGTAAATTGGAATTCTTTTGTAGTTAAGTAGAATCAATCTAATTTTTTTCCTTTGGTTTTATTTAGTAGTGCAAAATCTTTGATTTATCGATATATTCATTTAGGAATTAGCAAAAGACAAAATCGCGACTCCTTAGTATCACTTTATCTTTGAGTTCATAAAGTAATTGTTGTGAAAGAATTCTCTTTTCCTCATTTTACTTTTTTATTTATTGTTCGTTTAAGCATAGATTATGTTTGATTACTATACATCTAATGTTATTCTTGCTATATTAGTAAGTATAGTAGTAATTTGTGTTCTATTTTGAGAAATGACATTTTTATTTTCATTAATAAGATGGGAAAACTACCTTGTAAATTGCAATGTATGTATCTTGGTAAAATATAAATTTTCAAGATAGGATGCTGAATGTGAGTTACAGAGACAATAGTTTTACTTTTTCTAAAACTATCATTTTTTTATTTCTTGGCCAAGCAACTGTACCATTAAAATAGATGGATTTATTTTAAAAGCCTAGAACTTTGTAGTCTCTGCCACTTCTTGTTGTAAGAGTTATGTCATTCTAGGATTAGGATGCATACATGCAACAACCATGCATCAAGTGGTTCCCTCCCGCTTACACCATTCCAGGTTGCTAGGCTCCTTGTGTAGGGTCGGTGTTTTCTTCAAGATATGAAGAAACCTGGGGAAGTTTAGTACTTCATGGTTGGGAGGAAAAAGCACCTCAACCACTCTCTTGGACTTGGTTTATAGATGATCAAAAGATCGAGACAACCGAGCTATTATAAATATATTTGTTATATTCTTTATATGGCTTTACTGCCAAGTATTGAAAATTGTATAATAATTCCTGACAATCTTTTTCTTGTGTAAATAGATGCATTGTAAACATCAAGTTGGGTGCATGTATACTGATTTGTAATCATTCTGGTATATGGATCAATATTGTATTCATAAATAAAAATTCTTGGAATAAAATGATATAATGATAGTTGATTATCTTTCCTGTGAAATATGTTTTTCTTTCAAATATTATTTAAGTTGTAAGTTTTTCCACAAGTAATATTTTTAGACCTTACAATTTTATTTATTTTTAGACGAAAGATGTAGTAATTAAATCTTTTAAAATTATTTAATCATTTGATGAACAATAGAAGAATAATGGAAATTAATTAAATAAATAAAATTTATTTAATTAATTAAAGATATGAAGAAGAAAATTAATTATTTGATTATAAGTGTGCTAGACAAAATAAAGTATGCAATGCAATAAATGCATAAATGTTATAATGGGTCAATTCTCTGTGTCTACATAAGGTTCTGAGATCTCTTCCCAAATCTTATAGTCATAAGGTATCTGCTATTGAGGAGAATGCAGAATTGGATACATACACTATAGATAAATTGTTTGGTTCCCTGTGATGCTCGAAAGAAAGAAGCTTCTTTCAAAGTTAGTATGAAGACAAAGGATGAAGTTGTTGATGAAGATGAGAGCTCTGATGAAGTTGAAGCAAACTTTGTGAGAAGACTGAATAAAGGCACTAGCAATTACAAAGGTAAGTTACCCTTCAAATGTTTCAATTGTGGAAAGGTTGGTCACTTTGCTTCTAAATGTCCTTTTAAAGAATCAAGGGATAGTAACAAAAGAGACAAGTTCAAAAGAAGTTTGTATTCCATAGAGAGAAGTTGTTCTTCAAAAGATGAAGATCATGATGATTCAAATGATGAAACACTTTTCATGGCCTTGAGGGTTGGTGACAAAAAGGATGATGTTGGAAAATGTGAGAAGATTGATGCCTTGCAAACAAATCAAAACAATGATAGATCAATGGTTGTATGGATTGATTTTCATGCAAGAGAAGAAACTAAGGATTGGGTAATTAATAGTGGTTTCTCAAATCATATGACTGGTGATAAGGGGAAGTTTATCAGCCTCAAGAAGTGGGATGGTAGTGCTATCAAGTTTGGTGGTAATGAGTCAGCACAAATCTATGGAAAAGGTGCTATAACTATTGATGGGAAGAATAGCATTAAGGATGTCCTTTATGTCAAAGGGCTAAAACACAATCTTCTCAGTGTTAGTCAGATGTGCAGCAAAGGTTATAATCTCACCTTTCATGCCAAGGTTATGAAATTAGGAAGGCAGGGTCTAAAAAACTAGTTGCAGAAGGTATCAAGACATATGATGATATCTATCATTTGAATGAGGTAAATGGAAGAACATGTTTGTTGGCTCAACCCAGTGAGTGTTGGATGTGGCACAAAATAATCAGACACAACAATTTTGATAATATGGTAAGGATTAGCTCTACTCATGTAGTGAGAGACATGCCCAAGATAATCAAGCCTACAGACATAGTATGCAAGGAATGTCAAATGGGAAAGTAGACAAAGGCAAGTTTCAAAAGCAAGGAGTACTCTTCTTCAAAGCCATTGGAGTTGATTTACACTGATCTATGTGGCCCTACAAGAGTAAAGAGTCAACAAGATGAGAGGTATTTTATGTTTCTTATTGATGATTATTTTAGAATGACTTGGGTTACTTTCTTATGAGAAAAATCAGATGCCCTAGATAAATTTAAGGTGTTCAAAGCTATGGTTGAAAATGAAGTGGATGTTAAGATCAAGTGCTTAAGGTCTAATAGAGGAGGTGAGTTTACTTTAAATGAATTTGAATTTTTTTGTGAAGATCATGGTATTAGGAGACATTTGTCTACTTCTAGGACCCCTCATCAAAATGGGGTAGTGGAAAGGAAGAATAGGACTATGCAAGAGATGGCTAGGGAAATGTTGAAAGATGTAGATTTGCCTAATATGTACTGGAAGGAAGCAGTTCACACTGTTGTCTATCTAATTAACAAGGTGCAACTGAGGGTCAATAGCACTAAGACCTCTTATGAGCTATGGTATGGAAGACCTCCTATCGTTAGATACTTTAGGATCTTTGGTAGTAAATGCTAGATCAGAAGAGATGAAGAAGACCTAGGAAATTTTGATTCAAGAAGTGATGAAGGAGTTTTTCTTGGTTACTCAACCAGAAGAAAGGCTTATAAATGCTACAACAAGAGTTTGAGAAAGATGATTGAAAGTACAAATGTGAATGTAGATGAAGACCTATATTAGATCTCACAAGAATTAGAAGACTACAAATATGATATCTTTCCATGGATTGAAGATGAAGAAGAAGAAGTGAAAGAAGAAAAAGAACAAGAACTAGAGAAGATGCCTAAGACTCCATCAACGTATGTTCAGAAGAACCACTCAGTATATCAGATCATTGGAGATAAGGATGAAGGTGTGTAGACAAGGAGAAGGCTTTCTAAGACACATGAGCAAGTAAACTTGTGTTTGTTATCAAAAGTAGAACCCAAAACCTTTGCTGATGCTAGCAAAGATGATGAATGGATAAAGGCAATGGAAGAAGAATTGGATGTGGGAATTAGTTCTAGAATAGCCAATAAGAATGTTATAGGAACAAAGTGGGTACTTTGAAAAAATCTAACTGAAGAAGGTGAAGTTGTAAGGAACAAAGAAAGATTGGTATGCAAAGGATACACAAAATTTGAAGGCATTGACTTTGAGGAGACTTTTCTCTAGTATCCAAGATGTAGGAAATCAAAATGTTCCTTACTCTTGCTGCTCATAATAACTTCAAGGTATATCAGATCATGGATGTTAAGTCAGCTTTCTTGAATGGTGATCTAGAGGAAGAGGTTTATATTGAACAACCAGATGGTTTCTAGCTATCAGAATATCTAGATATGGTCTGCAGGCTCAAGAAGGATTTGTATGGTCTCAAGCAAGCACCTAAGGCTTGGTATGCTAGGCTTGACAAGTACTTACTTCAACAGGGCTTCAAGAAAGGTACTACAGATAGCAATCCATACATCAAGGAAGAAGGAGACATGATATTGATAGTTGTAGTATATGTTGATGACATCATCTTTGGTGGAGATGATGATATGTGTAAGAGGTTTGTAGAGGAGATACAAAAAGAGTTTGAGATGTCTATGATTGGTGATATGTCTTTCTTCCTTGGACTTCAAATCACTCAGCTAGATGGTGGTATCCTTATTTCACAAGCTAAGTATGTAAAAGAGTTGTTGAAGAAGTTTGGTATGGAGGATTCAAAACTAGTGAGTACTCCCATGGTCATTGGATGTCACTTGAGAAAGGATGATGAGTCTCTGGAGGTGGATCAGACATCCTATAGATCTACGATTGGAGGATTGTTGTACCTAACTGCTTCTAGACTTGATATTATGCATGCAGTATGTGTGGTTGCCAGATATCAAGCAATCCCAAGCAAACACATGAGAAGGCAGTGAAAAGGATATTTAGATACTTGAAAGGAACTCTAGATTATTGTGTCTGGTATCCAAAAGGTAATGACTTTGATTTGAGTGTCTACATTGATGCTGATTGGGCTATTTGTGTTGATGATAGAAGAAGTACAAGTGGTGGTACTTTATTTTTTGGAAGCAGATTGGTCTCATGGAAGAGTAAGAAGCAAGATTTAGTGTCCTTATCTACTGTAGAGGTAGAGTACACTACAACAGCATCCTATTGTACACAAGTGTTGTGGATGAAGCAAACCCTAAAAGATATCAAGGTATTGTATGATGAGCCCATTCCTATTTTGTGTGACAATACAAGTGCTATCAATATTTCCAAGAATCCAATGATGCATTCAAGAACCAAGCATATAGCAATTAGGTATCACTTTTTGAGAGAGAAGGTTGTAGAAAAGGAAGTAAGGTTGGAATATGATCTAACAAAAGATCATATTGTAGATATTTTCACAAAGGCTCTTTCAAAGGATATTTTTGAGGATCTTTTGCAAAGGTTAGGCATGACTACTCCTCCTTCTTGCTAGATGCATAATGGTGTACCTATCCAAGGGGAGTTCATGTTATATCTTTTTCTTGGACTAATGGTGGCTACCTCTCAGGGGAAGCAGCTAGTGGTTGTTGATGATAGGGGGAGTCTATTATTGCAAGAAGTCATGCTCTATGAAAGAATGTACAGGTATGTGGTCACTGATGAGAAGGTAGTGGTTTCCCTTTGTCCTTGATGTCAAAGCAAGAGAATGTGCAGGTATGTGTTTCCATTAATGCCAAAGGAGGATATTGTTACACATATGGTTCTTAAGGTTGTCATTGATGTCAACACTATCATGAATGTGTGATGGTGTTCATGGTTGGATGTTATGTCCCATCTAGTAGAGAAGATGCAGTTCATGGTTGGATGTCATGCCTTCATCAATGAAGAGTTTAGCATGAAATTATATTAATATAGAAATTAGAAGAACTAAGATGATTAGATGAGTTACTAATGTTGAGAAGATGTTACTGATGGCCTAAATCATGTATATTCCAAGCTTCATGATTTTCAGATTATTGGAAGAGTGTTTTACTATTGACAGTGTGAAGATAGTGTTAGTTCTGTGAAGGTTTTCTTAGTAGGGAAATGGAATGCTCCTCATTCTTCCGCATTAGCATTTATGGCTATGCAATTCTAGAACTCTGTTAAGGGTACAATGAAGGTGACAATTTCAAAGTTTCAGATCATTTGTTCTTCCACTGTCAAAGTTATGCATGATAGAGTACAGACATGTGTTCTGGCAGAGCAGGGTGGTGTTAAAGGCCTATTGGAATGCTTCGCATTCCTCCTGATGTGAATGTTTGTCTTTTTGGTTTTGTGCACATGTTTATGGTGTTGAACACAATGAATATTGAGAGGGGGTGAATCAATATTCTAGAAAACTACTTCTTCACATGATCTATAATCCAATTACCAAATTCAATAACATGAAAGTAGAATAAACATAAGAATAGCAGACATAAAGTCATAACACAGACACCAGGATTTTTACGTGGAAAAGCCAAAAAGGGAAAAACCATAGTGAGTGTTAGCTCACAATATATTATGATAATAATATCGAATTACATGAAGGCTCACTGCCTTAGGGCTCACCATCAGAGGACTCATTGTCCAAGAAGTGCTCATTGTAAAAGGGCTCACTACCAAGAAGATAGAAGATAAGATAGAAGAAGGAATGGCTCACTACCAAGAGATGACTGCTATAAATGCATCTACCAAATGATGTGGTGCAATTTCATTTACAGCTCAGTATACAAATTCAAATGTCTCCATACTGTCTGCTCTGCTTCACATATGTTCTGCTTTTCTACCTTACTATCTTTTCCTAGTCATAAGACTACCTTAGATCACACACACATTAAATTTGCATACTTGTCACACACCTCCACACATCTAATGCTGAAATACATCGAGTAAATATTCACATCAAGAATTATCTCATAATCAGATTGGCAAGCCAAACATGAAATGTGTATACAAATGTTATACCTTGTCAGCTTGAACTTGTCCACAAACAGTAATGCAGACCCAAATAAACATACAAAAGTATTCATATAGGTCAGGACCAATCATTCCACCACTTAGATTGATTGTTCAAACAATATATCTTTTCCACATATAGATCTAACATACTTGTTAGCTTATTCCTTAAGTGTCCACTTGACCAATTCAACTGTCACATCATAACTTCCACTGCGGACCATATGAGACTCTAAAAATCATATCCAATATTCATCATTGACCTCTTAACATACCTTCAAAACCACAGGACATAATAGTCCTTTATAGAAAAATGTCAATCTTGGAACTATTGCTCTGTCACAGTGAAATATTGTCAAACTGGAAGCCGATACTAGAGAACTTGTAGAATGTGATCTGTTGAGCTTCAGAAGCTATAACTGTGGATTTAGGTTTTCATGGTATGTATCATTTCTACCTTAGAACCACAAGACAAAATTATTAGACTGCACTAGACAACTAAGAGGGGGATGAATCAGTTGTCCTAAAACTTTTAACCAATTACGAACATCAACTTATCAATTACTTGTATTCAAATTTAATCATGAAAGCATAAAATGAGAACCTCAACACAATAACATAATTAACATAGAGGACACCAAAATTTTACATGGAAAACTCTAAAAGGGAAAAACCATGGTGGTTGTTAGCCCACAGAAATATATAAGTTATGTCAATACTGAAAAACAGAGGCTCACTGCCTACAGGGCTCACTGCCCAAATTGCTCATTGCAAAGAATCACTCACTGCTTATGGGTGGCTCACTGCCAAAGGGTGGATCACTACCAAAAGGGTGAATTGATTCAGCAGCATCTATTCCATGCCAGGGTTTAGTTCCATTGAAGTACAATAAAACAACTCTATTCTACTCTTTCACACCTTCGCACTTATCTCTTCATATTCACAACACACACACTTTTTCATAGCTTCATTGCATGCTTTTATACAATTCATCAACCTTGGAATGTGCATCGAGGTTGGAATTACATTCATCAACCATTGGATCAATCTCCAAGGTCAACATTACAATTATACATAAAATAGGTCTGGACCTAATACAAATTAAGCTAAGGAAAAGATGTAAAGATGTATGCAGATCACGCTACACCTTAACTAGGACTCAAACACAATCTTCCTTGCTACAATATGCTATTACAATCTTCAAAGTGTAATCGCAAGATGTGTCAACAACCAAGTCGGCTAAAACTGATGTTAACACAAGTATTCTCAAGAACATGCTTCATGCATATCTGAATTACACCTTGTGGACCAATCCAAATGTAGGAGCATGATCAAGAGACATCCACAAGCATATTTTAATTATCAGGAACAACCGCATGATCTCTAATCACTCTATCAATAAGATTCTTCAAACCGGAGTACAGGAACAACATTGTCATCCACTGTCATGAGTAAAATATAGCTTGAGGACCACCAAATCATGAACCATTTCATTTGAAGGCACTTAACATCATCACTGACTTAATTCCAGAACCACAGACCAAAATACTTTAATGTGGAGGAATACAGAGCACAACACTTTCTCCCTGTCACTACCAAACATACAAGAAAAACAATTTTCACACTGGTGAACACAACTTACTCAAATCTTCATTCCAAAGGCTCAACCTTGGAATATAACATCTTCAGACAGGCTTCTAAATAACTTCCAATCCACAGGCAAATATATTTATTCTACAAGAAATGTGGAACATTCTTTTGGACTATTCTTCTACATGTAATGCACTGTTTCTACTGCAACACATTGTTATCACTAGAGGGGCTAATTTTCTCAATATCCTCAACAAAGTAAGAGTACAGTTGACACCAATGACAACACAGATATGTTGACATCAATGACAACACTGATTAGTCACATACTTGCAACAATCTCCTCCTTTGTCATTGATGGAAACATATGATGTGAAAAACTAAAAAGACCATCAAGACAAGATTCTCCCCCTTTCTCATTACACATCTGCATTCCTTTTCCCCCTAAGTTTTTCACATAATTTATCTCCCCCTTTGACATCAATGGCAAAGGGCACATACTTGCATATTGTTGTTCTGATCCACTTACTTTATCAGAAACATTTAGCTACTCCCCTTGAGAAGTATCCTTTAGAACATCAATCTAGATCAAAGAATGATACTTTGAGCTTGGTGCAGGAGCACCTTTGGTAAAAGAAAATTGTCAATCTATGATCATGAATAGGCTCTAGGTTTTGAGAGTTTCTTTGTCTAAATAAGGTCACTATGACCATTTTGGTGTTAAACTAGTCATGTTTGATAGACATTAGGTGGGTTGAGTCTTAGGTGTTAAATTACCAAAAGTTGCAAAAACAAAATGTAAATGTTGTCAAGTACAAAATTGCCAAAAACAAATGCAAATTTAGGGAATATGAAGAATCATGGAAGTTCAAAAATCAGTTGTAAATATTAGTTTCCTTGTGGCATTTTAAAAAGGCCTAACAAGGCTCATACCAAGGTTGGAGAATACCATTTTTGGTGATTGAAGAACTTTTTATGAAGAAATAATGGGTAAATGCCCTATTTTTTAGAAGTTTAACTATATTTTCCCATTTTAGATGCAGTTGTAGAATCCATATAGTATCCTTGTGGGATGAAATGAATTAGATTTGATAGAATAGTAAATATACTTTCTTTTGAATGCTCTTTTGTTAAATTTCATTGAGAAATGATATAGTTACAAGCATGAAACTGAAAACTAGTTATTTGAAGTAGGGTTTTAAAGGGTTTTTGTATAAAAATGGGAATAACTTGTAAATCCACAAGTAGAATCTCACAAAAATTGGTGAGGAGGAAGCTTTCAAGGTGCTCTATGATATTTTGAATTTTTAAGGGTGTTGTGTTGTGGTTTAATGCATATTTAGACAAGCCCTAGGTCTATCTTTTGTGTGAATTTGACTTGTTACACACAGATTTGAGAAAACAGTCATACAATTGGAATTTCTTTGGCCAACAAATTCTATTTTGGGATCATTTTAGGTGGATTGAGACCATCCATGAAGAGTTTGGAAGCATGGAAGTCACATTGATAATAGTTGTTTTGAAAAAGAGGCCTAATTAGGCCTAATCCCAATTAGGACTATCAAAGATTTGGGGTTTTTGGTCAAAAGGAACTGATGAAGGGGGTAAATCATAAAACATGCAACAATAGAAATTGCACATAGAAAATAGAACTTTATTTTATTGATTTGGACAACTTATTACATTACAGAAGCTCAAATACAATCAGAGGAATCAACCCTCCACAGGCTACAACACATTACAGCTTCCTATCACAAGACTTTGGAATCATCTACCTTATGTAACCCCAAATCAGCTAGGGTTTCTATTTTCCCACCTATTCTTGACTCTACACTTTTCCCCTTAACTCTACTACCACACAAGGTTCCCAAAATAGTCATAAATAGCACTTTTTGGTAGCCTCCAGCTAAATTTTGAAATTTGTAACTCCCTCCAAAAGTAGGTCAACTTCTGGGAAGCATAACTTTTGATCTGGGTGTCTAATTGACGAACTGTTTTAAGCGCCAAAAAGCTCGTAATGTGAAATATCATGCCATAAATTTATAAATAGATTTCCATCAACTTTTTGGGATGTTATGGAATGTTTTAGTGCCTCATATCTCGTTTCATAAATTTTTCAAGGGCTTTTTGGAAAACAAAAACTTTAATATCTTTTAGCTCACAAATGATCTTTGCCTATTTGCTTTGCCAAAGGTCTTATATTTCTATTATGAATCTTTCTATAAGTTTTCACTTCAATCCATGCCCAAATACAAACTTTCTTAAAATGGCAGGTAAACTTTCCAAAACTAGTAGTTTGCTATTTTTAGTAGTTTTGGAAAAACTGAAAGTTCTACATCATTATTCAAGAGATTATGGAACCATAAATACTAATTATGGAAAGAAATGAAAACAACTGTAATGATTTTGAAGCAACATCTTTTTGAGTGATGCAAGATTGCCCTTACACCACTGGATGCTCCTGCATCAGACACCCAGGGTAATTTGAGAAGTGACCCTATCATGTCTCAGGTGTTTGTTTGAGGAAAACCCAAATGATCAACCCCTGCCTTAGACAACCAAGAAGAATCTTCAATAGGCCTTCCTTTCCATTTCACCAAATATTCTTCATATTGCCTATTTTGAGTACTTCTTCCCACATGGCTATCTAAGCTCTCTTCTATCTCCTATGTTGAAGTAGATGCAGGAATACTCCACTATTCTTTTGTTGGTCCATCCTCTATGCCACCCTCATGATATTCTGTTAAATCAACAATATTGAACACAGGCGAAATATTGATCTCACTTGGCAGCTCTATCTCATATGTATTTCTTGAATCATGCTTCTTCAAGATTTTGCACAATCCAAATTTCTTCATTTTCAACTTATTGTATGTTCTAATTGGGAACCTTTCTTTTCTCAAGTGAACCATGACTTCATCTCCTACCTAGAATTCCTTATATCTCCTTTTCTAATCTGCCTTAGCCTTGTACTAAATATTCATCTTATTAATGTGCTTTTTCACTTCTTCATGCAAATTCTTCATGTGTTCTACAAAGTCTTCAGCCTCGGCACTTGCCTTTTGTCCTTTGTCCAGATTCCTTAACTCTGAAGCATTTCTTAGACTATTCCCATATACAATCTGGAATGGTGATTTACCAGTACTCCTATTGATAAAATTGTTGTAAGTAAATTTTGCCTGTGGTAAAATCAAATTCCATCCCTTGGGCTTATCTCCTGCTAAGCATCATAGTAGGTTACCCAAACTCCTATTCACCACTTCAATCTGTCCATCAGTCTGTGGATGGTGTGTAGAACTAAACTTCAAATCTGTCAACTTCTTCCACAATGTCCTCCAAAAATAACCAACAAACTTGGTATCTCGATCTAAAACTATGCTCTTTGGTAGACCGTGTAATCTCACCAGCTCCCTGAAAAACAACTCTGCAACATGAACAACATCATTAGTCTTTTGCAAGGAATAAAATGTGCCATCTTTGAGAATCTATCTACCACCACAAAAATGGAATCATGTCCTCTCTATGTCCTTGGTAAACCAAGAACAAAATCCATACTGATATCATCCCATGGTTTCTCTAGTACAAGTAATGGTTGATATAGCCCTATATTCCAACTTGTCCCTTTTGCCATCTGACATACTCTGCAACTTTGCACAAATTTCCTCACATCCTGTTGCAACTATGGCCAATAATAATTTTCACCAACAATAGCAATGGTCTTATCTCGGCCAAAGTGTCCATCCAATCCTCCACTATGCTTCTCCTTAATCAGGTCCTCTCTCATGGAACTCCTTGGAATGCACAACTGGCTTCCTTTAAACAACATGCCATCTTGGATTATGAAATCCAACCATTTTTTCCTGTCCAAAGTAACATGTTCCAAACAAGGTTTCCAAGCCTCTACAAAATCTAGATCTTCAGGATACAAAATTTTGAGTTCATCGAATCCAACAACCTCTATCTTCATTTCTGTCAACAAATTTTTAAGTATAGATCTACAAAAACTCAACCCATTTTAAGTGCCTTTGATTCAACTTTCCTTGACTATTAAGATACTATAAAGCCTAATGATCAGTATATAAAACAAACTCTTTTGGCAACAAATAATGTCTCCATTTATTCAAAGCCTAAACTATTGCATAAAATTCCTGATCATAAACATAATACTTTTTCTTGGCATTGTTAAACTTCTCACTAAAATAGGCAATGGGTTTACCTTCTTGGCTCAAAATAGCTCCTATAGCACTGCCACTAGCATCACAATGTACCTAAAATACCTTATTGAAATCTAGAAGTGCCAAAATAGGTTGCTCTATGACTTTCTACTTCAATGTATCAAGCTTTTATCTTCTCCTTTAGTCCATAAAAACTCTTTTCTATCCCCTCTCATTGTCTCAGTTAGGGGTGCACAAATGCTACTAAAATTCCTGATAAACTTTATGTAAAAACTTGCCAAACCATGAAAAGATCTTACATCGGAAGCACTCCTTGGCATAAGCCATTCAATGACAGTCCTCACCTTCTCTGGGTCCATCTTAAGACCTTCCTTTGAGACAACAAATCCTAGGTATACCAACTCCTTCTTTGCAAAACTACATTTCTTCAGATTAATCAACAACTTCTCTTCTCTTAACTTCTCTAAAAATCTTCTAATATGCATCAGATGCTCATCCCAAGTCTTACTAAAAATCAAAATATCATCCAAATAAACAATAACAAAACTTTCCAAAAATTCTTTCAATACCTCGTTCATGAGCTGCATGGATGTGCTCGGTGCATTGGTTAGCCCAAATGGCATGACTAACCACTCATACAAACCTTCTTTAGTTTTGAAGGCTATCTTCCACTCGTCTCCTTCTCTGATATGGATCTGGTGATACCCACTCTTTAGGTCAATCTTCATGAAGTACTTAGCTCCACTCAAACAGTCCATTATGTCATCCATTCTGGGCAAAGGAAATTTTTACTTGATCGTGATCTTATTGATGGCTTGAGAGTTTGTACACATTCTCCACTCTCCATCTTTCTTTGGTGCTAGTACTGCAGGTACCGCATAGGACTTAGGCTCTCTCTTATCAATCCCTTCCTCAATAACTCTTAAACTTGTCAGTTCAACTCTTCACTCTCAGCTGGAGTCATTCTATGGGCTGCCTTATTTGGCAAGCTGGCTCCTAGTATCAAATCCATTTGATGACTTATCTTCCTTACTGGTGGTAAACCTTCTGGTACATTATCAGAGATAATATCCTAAAATTCTTCCAACATTTCTGAGACTTCTGCTAGTACATCTTCACATTTCTCTTGACTAATCTTAGGAATCAATGCAAAGAAATGATGCTCATGCTTCATACCCTCCAAAAATTTTCTACCATCTACCAAGCAAATTCTGGCTATACTACATACCTTTTCTTCCAACTCCTTCAAGGGCTTTAGCTTATGATGAACTCCATCCTTTGTTAGGGAGTATGTGTTTGCTCGGCCATCATGGATGGCGCTCCTATCATACTGCCACGACCTCCCCAATAACATGACATGCATCCATCGGTATGATGTCACATAGCACCTCATCATGGTAGTCACCAATCTTGAACTTCACTAAACACTGCACATTGACCAAAGCTCTATGGTCCTTCTGCAACCATGCAATCTGATATGGATGCGGATGCTTTCTTCTTGTCAACTTCAACTTGTCAACCATCTCCTCTGAAACAAGATTATCAGTGCTTCCACTATCAATAATAATATCACAACACTTACCTTCACATTTTCATCTTGTGCGAAATAAACTCTTCCTCTGATTGGATTCTTTCTCCTCATTCAACAAAGTTCTTCTGACAACTAGGATTTCTCCCCTTTCAGTATCTTCAGAATCGTTAGACTGCGCATCTTCATCTACATGTGCAACTCATGCATTACCTTCAGGTCTTCTATTCATCCTTCCTTGATGTTGTGGACACTCATATACTTGATGTCCTTCTTCTCCACATTGAAAATAGGTTCCTATGAAACCTCCTCTTCCAAGTCCTTGCCCAGGTCTGCCTCTTCCTCTTTGCTCCCCATTGTTCTGGTCACAAGGGTAGTAGGTATTATCTCCTCTCTGATTTTGACTAGTGCTAGCTTCTTCACTTTTCTTTGAATCTTCATTTCAACCCCCATAGGGTCTTCCACCAGTCCTTCTGCCTTGACCTCTTCCCCTTTGCTTTCTGTCGAATCTTTTATTCAACTTCTCTTCCACCTTTAGGGAAAACTGGTATGCATCTTCTATGGTGGTCATTCTAACCAGGCTCAGATCCTCTTGAATACTCGGCCTCAACCCATTAATGTAATAGGCTATATTCTCCTTGTTGGGCTCTGCATGGCTAGTTCTAATAGTAATTTTATAAAACTCTTCTGTATACTCCTTAATAGACTTGTCACCTTGCTTCAGTCCTTGCAGCTTCTTCAGTAGCTACATCTCATAGTCCACAGGAATGAACTGCTTCTTCAGTTTCTCCACCATCCTATCCCATATGGTGATATTTCCTTTTCCTCTTCTATTCCTCTCTAATTGGACCTCCTTCCACCAAATACTGGCATGGCCCTTCAACTTTGTTTTTGCAAACTTGACCCGATTTGGGTCCTCCACATCTTCATACTCAAAATACTCCTCCATGTCGTTGATCCAATCAATAAGCTATTTCAGATTCAAATCTCCAGAATATGTAGAAACTTTGATCCTAGGCCTCCTTCCAATCTTAGAAATGGCCCTCAACAACCTAACTTCTACAGGATCTCCTACAACTTCTTGTTCTTCCTCGGATAGCTCTTCTTCAACTTCATTCTCGCTTTCTTCTCTTGCTCTCAGACCAAACCCTCTTCGCAGCTCCTCTTGCAATGCATTGATTTGCCTTTGTAGGGCTCTAAAACCCTCTTTCATCAAAGAATTCCTCCCAATACAATTTCTTCATGGAGGCATCTTGATCTCCATAGAAAACCCACAACCTAAGGTCCAGGTGCAAAATACCTCACAGTCGACGATCTGTCTACACACTTAGGAACCCTTGCTTTGATACCACTTGATGAAGGGGGTAAATCATAAAACACACAATAATAGAAATTGTACAAAAAAAATAGAACTTTATTTTATTGATTTGGACAACTTATTACATTACAAAAGCTCAAATACAATTAGAGGAATCAACCCTCCACAGGCTGCAACACATTACAACTCCCTATCACAAGACTCTGGAATCATCTACCTTCTGTAATCCCAAATCAGCTAGGCTTTCTGCTTTCCCATTATTTTTGACTCTACACTTTCCCCCTTAACTCTACTACCACCTAGGGTTCCAAAAATAGTCATAAATAACACTTTTTGGTGGCCTCCAGCTAAATTTCAAAATTTGTAACTCCCTCCAAAAGTAGGTCAACTTCTGGGAAGCATAACTTTTGATCCGGGTGTCTGATTGACAAACCGTTTTAAGTGCCGAAAAGATCGTGATGTGAACTATCATACAGAAAATTCATAAATGGATTTCTATCAACTCTTTGGGATGCTATGGAATGTTTTAGTGCCTCATATCTCATTTCAAAACTTTTCAAGGGCTTTTTGGAAAACAAAAACTTTAATATCTTTCAGCTCACAAATGATCTTTGCCTGATTCCTTCACCAAATGTCTTATATTTCTATTATGAAGTTTTCCGTAAGTTTTCATTTCAATCTGTTCCCAAATGCAAACTTTCCCAAAATGGCAGGTAAACTTTCCAAAATTGGCAATTTGCTATTTTTAGTAGTTTTGGAAAAACTAAAAGTCCTACATCATTATTCAAGAGATTATGGAACCAGAAATACTAATTATGGAAATAAATGAAAACAACTGTAATGATTTTGAAGCAACATCTTTTTGGGTGATGCAAGATTGCCTTTACACCACTGGATGCTCCTGCATTAGGAACCCATACTCATTTTTTGATATGTTATCAATGGGCCAAATGGGTACTCAAAACAGTCCTTTATTTCCCAAGATGATGCCTTGTGTGGAAGATATCTCTTGACAGACCTCAGAGGAGGGCTACAAGGGTTTTGAAGGCTTGGACAGACTTGTTGCCAAGAAGGGATCACTGTGACTTGAGGGTGGTTTGGTTGTGTTTGGTTAGTGAAATTAATCTTGTTAAATGCCTCATCAAGCCCATGTGAAGGTCTGAACCCTTGAGTGCAAGTTGTAGTCCTTGGAGACCTAATTCATTAAAGGGTCATTGTGAGATTTTGTGAAGAAAATCTAGAACACAAGTTTTTGAAACTTTGTACAAATCAAGTAGTTGCCACCTTGTAGTGCATCGCAGCTCCACTGGATTGATGCATTCCTATGCATCTTAGTTCAGGATAGGAGGGGTAATGACCCCTAACTTTTCTCTGAGATACTCAAAGGTATCTTTAGGCAGAGGCTTAGTAAAAATGTTTGTGATCTGATCCTTTGTGGATACATATTCCAAATTTACTTCATTCTCTGTCACCTTTTCTCTCAAAAAGTGATACCTTATTGATACGTGCTTTGTTCTTGAGTGCATCACTGGATTCTTTGAAATGTTTATGGCACTTGTATTGTCACAAAAGATTGCAATTGGATATTCATACACAATTCTAATGCCGTTCAAAGTTTGCTTCATCCATAACACTTGAGTGCAACAACATGATGTTGTAATATACTCTGCTTCTGTAGTTGACAAAGAGATTGAATCTTGTTTCTTGCTTTTTGCCCAAAAATTTGAACTTGAAAAATTTTAAATTTTTCGTGCGTTCTCCTTTACACACCTCGAAACCTTTCGAATGACAAAAATAATTAATTTTGAAAATTTATACAAGTTGGTTCAAATTCCTCCTATGGGCCTGATTCTATTCCCATTCTACCCAATTCGGCCGGTTCCCATGCTAGAACACCTCTTCGTTTGCAAAATTTTTAGCTTTACTTTTCCCGATCCATGATTTGCAAACAAGGCAAAAATTAGACATTTTAGTTGCTAGAGATGAAATGGTTTCTGGGTTTTTCTCTTCATAGACAAATCATCATCCTGTCTAATTTCATCAAGAAAGGAGCTCTCAAGTGAAAATTATGAAGTATTCAGTATAGAGGTCTCAAATTTATTTATGGGATAAATTTTTACTGGAAAATTTTATATGTTCCCAAAGTTTATAAAGATGAAGTAAATTATGAAGTTCTGTGTTTTAAAGGATAAAAGACCTTATTAAAAAGTCAAATACTTTGGTGACTTTATGAACTTTATGAGGAAACCCCTTTGTTGTTAGGGAATTTACAAGTTATGGAACTCTAAAGAAAGCCGACCATACTAAATAATCACAAATTTTTAAGAAGTCGCTGAGTCAAGAGTTTTTAGAACTCCTGAACTCCTAGTAAAGGTTCTAAAGTTTGTAAATTGCATGAATTCGTGACTTTTATCATCATTTCTCCATTCTATGTGAAATGAAAGCCTTGGAGCAGTTCATGTGTGTCCAACAAAGTACAATGGAATTGGAATTTTTGTCAGATACCATAGTTTGGACTGCCTTGGCAGGCATGTATACATATGTGGAAGCATAGATAATGCTATAAACTATTTGAAAATTACTTGAGGGAGATGCAATCTCATGGGACCTGATGACCATAGGAGATATACAACATGGATTTGTTGATTGGCCTTTAAAACTTTTAGGCAAATGCTCTCGACAGGTATAATGCCGGATTCCATGCATGTATTAGCGAGGCTCGGTGTAGAAATAGTATGTTTGCATTAGAAAAGGTATTAGAAACTTATAAAGAAAATACAATTGTTGGGTGTAATGCCAGATTCCACTACATTTGCCAGCATCCTCCAAACCTGTTCCAAAATTGGGGCACCAAAGCAGATAGGCACATCAACAGTTGAGAAGCATAACCAGATTAAGTTTGTGATCATTGTGGTGCAAACATAGTTTAAAAGAATAATGGATGTTGCTAGAAATGGTCATTAGAACCTTGTAGAACCATGGTCTATTGAAATTGAAAGTCATTCGGCCATGTTGATGCCTGAGTTTTCTTTAAAAAGAGCTATGCGAGTTCAAATGTGCTGATAATGTTATCTTATTGCAATGTTTGTTGGATGATCATAAAATGAATACATTGAAGAAGTTTTAGAGATTTTCAATGAGCTCGAGCATTGTGGAACTTGGGCCGAAATAATAGAATGAAGAAAAAGGAGAATGTGAATGCTCTAGTGAACCTATATACACAATACAGAATCCTTCGCAAGGCACATAAACCATTTAGAGAGCGCCTCAGGGGAAACACAGTCTCATTAGAATACAATGATCGTGGATATGCATAAATGGATATTTGTTGAGGAGGATTTAAAAACCTTCGATCAAATTGCCAAACACCATGATTCCTTTTTCTAGCGTGCCTGACCCGTGCCTTTTCTATTTCTACTCTAAAGAAGATAATATGAGAGATGCTTCTATGCTAGCAAGAGGGAATATATAAATTACCTGGTTTATGTAGAAGCACTTCTGCGAGATATATATATATATATATATAGAGTGAGTGATGGCCCAAGCCTAAAAATTTCAACATTCTGAGGAACTCGTATCAATCCCACACCTTTATTTAGAAGGATCCATTAAAAGCCTGCATAGAATCCAAGAATACAAAAGGCCATCAAGAAAAAGTTATGCGGATGTGGTAGGTGAGATTTTTGGAATTTGATTTGGCCAATTTCAAAAAGTAGTTACAAGAAAAGAAAGTTTTCTTTTTCAAGAATTGGTTACGAAAATGGAAAGAGGGCTTGAAGATCTATAAATATGTAATTTGTAGGCTGAAATAAAGGATCTATCTTTCTAGCTTGGGAATAGGGGAAGTAAGAAGCAGATTTCCTTTTCCAAGCACATTTTGTTGTATTAGATGTGGAGTCTTTGAACTTGTATATTGGAGAAATAAGGGAATTATTTCTAAATCTTTGAATTTATTGATACTCTCTTTGATTGCCATGTCCTTTGTGTCTCAGTAATCATTCTTCAATATTATATCTGTTATTTCAGATTGTGTTGATGTTTTTTTTTAATTTCTATAACTATGCATTCAAAATCAAATCATCTTTTGGGAATGGTCTGCTGTTCACTTTTTCTTGTTTACTGATTGGGGTTGTGGGGAATGTGAACTGTGAGTCATTTAACCTGCATCCTCTTCATTTTAGTTTCAATCTTTCACATCTATTTCATAGCTATGGGTAGATGGTAGTTCACCTTTTCTGCTTTTCGGTTAAAAGCATACCCAGTATTTCAATTCATTGCAAATCATTCGAAGGTAGCCGAGCCTTGTAAAATAAGCAGAGAGTGTAATGCCCCGCCATGGAACCCTAGAGAGTTAAGTTTAACCAAGCAAAATAAAGGCAATTTTTTTAAAAGGAAGTAATGATAACAAAGCATAACATGGTCTAATAGCAACAAGTTAAACTAACATCTCTAGGGATTACATAATTGCATTATTGAAATATAACAACAATCAACAACATCCATAGTTTAATCAAATAAACCAACTGAATTAAACTAGCATCTTTCATTGCGACATCCAAATACATTAAGAAGTTTGCACTAAGATTACAAGTACAAAATAGTTTATCTTACAAGAGGAATTACATAGTTTTCATTGTTACAAAAGCTCTTTTTTTTAATACATCAAATTACATAATGAATTCTCTATACACCTAAAAATGACACGACTCTGTCCAAATAAATATTCTTAATATTTATTTGATTCATATTCTTCCAAAAATTAAATAAAATCAATTTATTTAATTAAATTACCTAGATTCTTCCAACAAATTAAATAATACCAATTATTTAATTAGTTCTTCCAAAATCATTCTAAATTAAATAATATCAATTATTTAATTATTTCTTCCAATAATATCTTCTCTAAATTTAAATAAATCAAATATTTATTTAAGTTGTTTTTTTCTTCTAAATTGATTTATCTCTAAATATAATTCAATCCTTGTGCACATGCAATTGAATATTCTAAATATTTAATTGAGCTAAAATATCTTCTCATCCTCATGCAATTTCTATTCTCTAGTTCTATTCTCTTAACTGATTGATCTATTCTTTTAATTGATTTAATCTCTTCAGTTAACTCATTCTTCTATTTTATTAATTCCTCTCATGCAAAATAGAGAAAGACACATGTCTTCTTCTTATTCGTGCACATTCCTCAATCATTCTCAACCGTTGATCTTCTCACTCTTTCTATACCATTGATCTTCTATTTCCCAAGTCTATAAATTGAATCCTATTCCTCTGTTTCAATCATCCAAGCTTTAAGTATTGTTACTCTGCAGGAATTACAACATGTCGTTGGCACCAATTCCTTCATTGCTTGCAATCACACTCATTACTAGATCATTATCATTGTTGTGAAGCTCATCTTCATCGCAAAACTATCATAGCCATTCCCATTTGACATCTTGGAATCATAGCAAGGAAGTGCACTCTCTGAGGGCCTTATTCATACATGCAAGATCGATTGAGATAACAATAAGGTCCCACTAAGAAAATAATCAAGAAGATAATAAGCTAATAGATGCAAGGACTATGTTGCAAGTATGGGCCTAATTGGTGTTGTCATTAATGTCAACATACTCCTATTTCATTGATGTCAAGGATTGGATGAGTTGCGTGCTAAGGATATTGAGAAAATTAGTCCTATTAGAATCAGAGAAGATCAGTGAAGATAGTGAAGCTCTATGAATTGAAGATTCTAGCTAGATGAAGATTAGACAATGTGCATCAAAGGGTTTGTAGATACATGTTTAAAGGTGATCCAGTCAAGATTTGAGAGGTCTGCATGAAATTGTGAAGGAGTTATGGCCATAAGAGTAAAACTAGTTCTGGCAACTGTTCAGAGGTGACAGAGTGACTCAAATAGGTTTGGTGAGATCTAAAAATACAACATCATGTTCTGCGAATCTGGTGGGATGTTTGGAAGGCTAATGTGAATTGACAACTCAATTGGTTCACGGTTTGGAAGTCCACAAGCAATCTTTCTAATATGACAAAGATGAGCAACTATGTTCTTAAGGTTCTGGATGAAGATACTAATGACTACAGTAAGCAGAATTGGTGTTGATGTTCATGGTGATTCAAGCAAGATTGTGGGGGTCTCTAGATTGTGTCCAGTTAGTGTTGGTGGTTCGCATTGAAGATAGAGCTCATAATTGAAGATTTACCTTCTAGTGATGGTGTTCTTCCTAAATCTTGGTCGACCAGATGTCTTGTACATATTGCAGATGATCTTGAAGATGTTTTAAGAAGCCTGGCATGTTCCACAAAGAAGATTAAAGTCTAGCTATGGGTAGCCGACAATGTAGTAGTGTGCATGAAGCTTTTGTAATAAGTCAAGTTGTATTTTTGTATTTTCTCTATAATAAAATAAGTGTATGTTATGCTGACTTTGATGATCATTCCAAAGTTGATGTCTTGTATAAATAAGAATTGTGAAGTCATTCAAAAGTATCCTTGTAGCGATGAGAAGGTGGTACGGAAGAAGAAAGAAAAGAAGAGTAGAGGTGTTGAGTTTAAATGGAACTAACTCAAGCATAGTGAAGATGTTGATATCCAGTTCAAGTATGTAATATTTATATTATTATGTAGACAATGTGTCTCATGTAGGTAGTGGGCCTCTTGTGAGCAGTGTGCTCGGGTAGTGATCCCTAATTAGCAAGTGCTATTTCATTCTTCTTATTCTTTTAATAGAGAATACAATCTTGGGTTAGTCACCCCGTGGTTTTTCCCTTGACCAGGTTTTCCATGTAGAAATCTTTGTGTTGTATGTGTTGAATTCATTTATGCTCTTAAATTCATGCATTGTTCCTCATGTTTGAATCTCTGATATGCTATTGAAATAGAAGAATCTTTAAAGTATATAAAAAACATAAGTTTTGTAACAACTGATTCACCCCCCCTCTCGGTTGTCTGTCTTAAATCCAACAATTGGTATCAGAGCTAAGTTCCTCTAGAAGAAGTTTAATCGCTTGAGGAGATCCAGAATGTCAACCTACAAGAAGGACAGTCCAAGGTTTGATGGATCAAACTTTACTACCTGGAAAAGATGCATGGAATGTCATATACAATGCATGGGATATCAGTATTAGAACATAACCTCAACTAAATATGTTCCCCCAAGGAATGGCCCAATAACTATAGATGAAGTTAGAGATGTAGAAAATAATCTTTGAGATAAAGAAGCCCTACTGAGTGCCTTGTCTAATTCAGAGTTAACAAATGTTATGGGATTGAAGATTGCTTATGAAATTTGGACAAAACTTGAAAATTTATATGAAGGAGAAAATTATGTTAAGTGTACCAAGCTGTAAAGTCTGAAAGGAAAGTTTGAAAACTTAAAGATGAGTGAAGATGAGAATATCACTTCTTATATGACAAAATTAAATGAGCTTGTTTGTGGCATCAGATGTGCTGGTGGAGTACTGGATGAAGATGAAATTGTTGCTAAAGTTCTCAGATCTTTACCCCCTACATATAAACATAAAGTTACTGCCATTGAGGAAATCAGATCTTTGACAACTATCACAAGAGATCAATTGGTTAGTAAGATATTTGCATTCGAGTTAGCTGAGTTTGGTGATGCACTTCCCAAGATTGAATCTGCATTCAAAGCTAGTGCCTCTACAAAAGGCAAACAGAGATATGATCCAGGAGAAAGTTCCTCAAGAAAATCAACTTGGTATGAGAAAGCAAGAAAAGATCTAGAAGAGGATGAATTAGAAGATGAACAACTTGAGGCCTTCATTGTAAAGAGACTGCCAAGAGGATCTGGTAAGTATGAAGGAAAATTACCTTTTAAATGCTTTGCCTACAATAAGATTGGTCATTTTGCCTCAAGATGTCTGAAAAGGTTTTCAAGGCTAAACCCTAAAAGATCAAGGTTTCAAAAAAAGTGTTACTATGTTCAAGAAGATGATGATGAAGGAGTAACAGATGATGAATCTGAGATAGGAAACAAATCCAGAAGTGACTGTGTGTTTATTGCCATCAAAGAAGAAGATCTAATGCCTATTGAATATGTCAGTCATAAGATGATAGAAAGTGCTTTGGTTGCTCAAGTTGAAGAAAAAGATGAATGGGTCATTGACAGTTGATGCTCTCACCATATGACTGGTGACAAGAATAAGTTCTTAAGCTTGGAAAGATGTGAAGCTGGAGTTGTAAAGTTTGGAGATAATTCTACTAGCAAAATTAGAGGTAGAGGAAGCATCTCTTTTGATGGAAAGAACAAAACCAGTGATGTTCTATATGTTGAAGGTCTAAAGCATAATCTTCTCAATGTTGGATAGTTGGTGGACAAACTCTATGATCTCCATTTCAAAAATGGAAAATGTAAGATCTTTGAAATCTCTGGAACTAAGATTGCATTCGATACATAGACAAAAGGTAACATCTTCCAATTAGTTGGTACTAGCAAAAGTTACTTATTTGTTCAAATTGATCAGAGTTGGTTGTGGCATAGGAGAATGTGCCATGTGAATTTTGATAATATCATTAAGATAAGCAACACTCAGGTTGTAAGAGATCTTCCAAGACTGATGAAACCTACTAACAGTTTGTGCAAAGAATGTCAGTTAGGTAAGCAGAGCATAGTCACATTCAAAAGTAAGGAACAATCTTCAACCAGATTGTTAGACTTGGTGCACACTGATCTCTATGGTCCGGCCAGAGTCAGGAGTCTGTAAGGAGATAGGTATTTTATGTTGCTAATTGATGACCACTCCTAGATGATGTGGGTGACCTTCTTAAAAGAGAAATCTAAAGCACTTGAGAAGTTCAAAATATTCAAATCTATGGTAGAAAATGAAACTGGCATAAACATAAAATGCCTTAGGTCTGATAGACGTGGAGAATTCACATCTGGTGATTTCATAACATTTTGTGAGAAGTATGGGATAAAGATACAATTATCTCCTTCGAGGACTCCACAGCAGAATGGAGTAGTGGAGAGAAAGAACCAGACCATCTAGGAAGCTTCTAGGACCATGATGATGGAAGAAAATGTTCCTCAGATCTATTGGAGAGAAGTTGTGAGCACTGCTGTCTACACTCTCAGTCAGGTACAAATTAGAGGCAATACTGGTAAGACTCCTTATGAACTTTGGTTTGGTATCACTCCTACTGTAAAGTATTTTAGAGTCTTTGGTAGTAAATACTACATCAAAAGAGATGAAGACCTTGGGAAGTTTGATGCTAGAAGAGATGAAGGAATATTCTTGAGATATTCCACTCAAAGCAAAGAATACCAGTGTTATAACAAGAGATTGAGAAAGATTGTAGAAAGTACAAATGTTAAGGTTGATGAAGGCATGGAAAATCCCTCAAGGTTTTATGAGTATGAAGAAAATGATCAGAATGATTTCTTGGTCCAAGAAGAACAAGCCCTAACTACAGTTCAAATTTAGACTAATCCAGAGAATCTTGAAATATAGGAAGAAGAGACAAGTTTGGATTAACCTATCCAAGAATTAGAAGTGCAAGAAATTCCCAAAACTCCTAGGTATGTAAGATTGAATCATTCTAAATATTAGATTATAGGAGATAGAAGCAAAGGTGTTCTGACAAGAAGAAATATTGCTCAAGATTTAGTGAAGTACTATCTAATTTTAAAAATTGAACCAAAAACAATAAGTGAAGCTTGTAATGATGAGAGTTGGGCTAAAGAAATGGAGGAAGAATTGGTTTAGATTGAAAAGAATAACACTTGGGATCTTGTCCCCAGACCTAAGGACAAAAATGTGATTGGGACTAAGTGGGTCTTCTAAAATAAACTAAATGAAGAAGGTGAAGTAGTAAGAAACAAAGCCAAATTGGTTTGTAAGGGTTATTCTCAAGTAGAAGGAATTGACTTTGAAGAAACTTTTGCTCCGGTGGCTAGAATTGAAGTAGTCAGATTATTTCTTGCCTTTACTACCTTCAAGGATGTCAAGTCTGCCTTCCTGAATGGTGATTTGGAAGAAGAGGTATACATTGAGCAATCAGATGGATTCCAATTGTTTGATCATGGTGATATGGTTTGCAAGTTGAAGAAAGGATTGTATGGACTCAAACAAGCTCCAAGAGCCTGGTATGAAAGATTGGACAAATATCTTTTGAAGATTGGTTTCAACAAAGGCACTGCTGATAGTAATCTATATTTTAAGATTGATCATGAAAGTATCTTGATTGTTGAAGTATTTGTTGATGATATCATTTTTGGAGGGAAAGATAGTATGTACAAGACCTTTACAAATCAAATGCAAAGTGAATTTGAGATGTCCATGTTTGGGGAAATGAATTTCCTCTTGGGTTTGCAAATCACTCAAATAAAGAAAGGAATCTTCATATCACATACCAAGTATGTGAAAGAGTTGTTGAAGAAATTTGGGATGGAAAACTCAAAGGAAATAAATACTCCCATGGAAACTGGATGTAAGCTGAGTAAAGATGAATCCCCTAAGGCTGATCAGAAAAAGTATAGGTCAATGATTGGAGGATTGCTCTATCTTACTCAAACTAGACCTAATATTATGAATGTTGTTGGTCTTGTTGCTAGATTCCAAGTTGATCCTAGAGAGTCTCATTTCATGGCAATCAAGAGAATTCTTAGATATCTGAAGGCAACAGTTGAGTATGGATTATGGTATCCTAAGGATCAATACTTCTCTCTTCATGCATACATAGATGCTGATTAGGCAGGAGATGTGGATGACTGGAACAGTACCAGTGGTGGTGCATTCTTTTTAGGAAAAAGATTGGTTTCTTGGTTGAGTAAGAAACAAGAGGAAATATCTTTGTCCACTACAGAAGCAGAATATATTGCAGTAGAAGGTAGTTGCACTCAAGTATTGTGGATGAAGCAAATGCTAAGAGATATCAGAGTAGAGTATGAGGAACCTATCACAATCTTCTGTGATAACTCAAGTACAATAAATATATCAAAAAATATGGTGTTGCATTCAAAGACAAAACATATATCCATCAAGTTTCACTTTTTGAGAGAGCAGGTGAACAAGAATGAAGTCAGGTTGGAGATTGTGCCCTCAAAGGATCAAATTGTAGACATTTTTACTAAACCTCTACCTAAGGACTCTTTTGAGTATCTCAGGGAGAAGTTAGGGGTTATTACCCCTCCAGTTCTGAATTAAGGTGCACTAATGTGCATCAATCTGGTGGATCTCACAGTCATATCTTGTGATCTAAATTGATGTTAGGAGGCTACTACTCAGGGGGAGCAGCTAGTATAACTCTGAAGAGTGAGAAGTGGTTGGAAGTATGTGCGCTTTGCCATTGATGTCAAAGGTGGAGAGAAGACATGTGAAAAATAAAAGTGGTTGATGATCAAAGGGGGAGCAGTAAAGGAAGAGAAGACATGTGAATGGTTGTTGCTGATAGGGGGAGCTATGCCAATCAGTAAGGAGAAGTTCTTGTCTTGATGGTTAAAATAGTTTTTCACATTATATGTTGCCATTAATGACAAAGGGGGAGATTGTTGCAAGTATGGGCCTAACTAGTGTTGTCATTGATGTCAACATACTCCTGTTGCATTGATGTCAAGGATTGGATTAGTTGTGTGCCAAGGATATTGAGAAAATTAGTCCTATCAAAAATAGAGAAGATCAGTGAAGATAGTGAAGATCTATGAAGTGAAGATCCCAACTAGATGAAGATCAGAGAATGTGCATCAAAGGGTTTGTAGATACGTGTCTAAAGGTGATCTAGTGAAGATTTGAGAGGTCCACATGAAATTGTGAAGGAGTTATGGCCATAAGAGTAAAAATAGTTCTCACAACTATTCAGAGGTGATAGAGTGACACAAATAGGTCCGGTGAGATTTGGAAATACAACATCATGTTCTATGGATCTGGTGGCATGTTTGGAAGGCTAATGTGAATTGACAACTCAATTGGTTCATGGTTTGGAGGTCCACAAGAAATCTTTCTAATATGACAAAGATGATCAACTATGTTCTTAAGGTTCTAGATGAAGATACAAATGATTACAATAAGTAGAAGTGGTGCAAATGTTCTTGGTGATTTAAGCAAGCTTGTGGGGATCTCTAGATTGTGTCCAGTTCGTGTTGGTGGTCCACATTGAAGATAGAGCTCGTAATTGAAGATTTACCTTCCAGTGATGGTGTTCTTCCTAAATCTTGGCTGACTGGATGTCTTGAACATATTGTGGATGATCTTGAAGATGTTTTGTGAAGCCTGGCATGTTCCACAAAGAAGATTGAAGTCCTAGCTATGGGTAGCTGATAGTGTAGTAGTGCACATGAAGCTTTTGTAATAAGTCAAGTTGTATTTTTGTATTTGCTCTATAATAAAATAAGTGTATGTTATGCTGACTTTGATGATCATTCCAAAGTTGATGTCTTGTATAAATAAGAATTGTGAAGTCATTCAAGAGTATCCTTATAGCGATGAGAAGGTGGTAAGGAAGAAGAAATAAAAGTAGAGCAGAGGTGTTGAGTTTAAATGGAACTGACTCAAGCATAGTGAATATGCTAATCTTGAGTTCAAGTATGTAATATTTATATTATTCTGTAGACAATGTGTCTCCTATAGGCAGTGGGCCTCTTGTGAGAAGTGTGCTCAGGTAGTGAGCCCTAATTGGCAAGTACCATTTCATTCTTCTTATTCTTTTAACAGAGAATACAATCTTGGGTTAGTCACCCCGTGGTTTTTCCCTTAACCGGGTTTTCCACGTAAAAATCTTTGTGTTGTATGTGTTGAATTTGTTTTTGCTCTTAAATTCATGCATTGTGCCTCATGTTTGAATCTTTGATATGCTATTGAAATAGAAGAAGCTTTAAAGTATTTAAAGAACAGAAGTTTGATAACAACTGATTCACCCCCTGTCAATTGTATGTCTTAAATCCAATAGACTACACATGACTCCAATACAACATTGGTCAATATGAACATCACAAGCAACTCAAACAACACTTCCAGAGGTAATCACATAGTAAATGGGGAAAACACACTTAGGGAATGCTAGGCTGTAGTAGGGAAGAGTGTCATCACATGGTCCTAACATGGGTTATCCTGGTAGTCTCTCACTAGATGTTGGCCCCCATCCATGGGTTATCCTAGTTGTCCAGAAGCCGGCCCCCATCTATGGTTATCCTGGCAGCTTCTCACTAGACACTAGCCCCATAGGGTGACACATGCGGAACCAACATTCCTTTCATGAGGACAAGGAAGTTGATCTTGCCAACCACAGCCTTCTCATCCCATCCTTAGCTTGAACGAGCACTACATGCATGGGTGAGGCATCAATTATCTTATTTAGTGTGAAAACTACCCAACCCTCTAACCTGCATCTAGAAGACCCTATCTATGAAGCAAGACAATTACCATTACAATGAAAAGTAACATATACATTGCAAGGCATTTACTTTCTTGCATACAAAACATAATCACAAGGACTAACTTCTTATATCCTTGTCCCAAAACATAAACCAATTATGAACTATCACATTCTCATCATGATGCATTTACAACACAAAATACGCATCATTTCACATCACACAGAGCAAGGCATTATCCATCTTGCATAGTCATCATAACCACATGAATAGGTACACTAAGCAAAGAATTATCCATCTTGTACATGTATTTTACCAACATGAATAGGAGGCAACATTTCAAGATTGCATTCCATTCAACTCACATGATGTACACAGAGCCAACCCCCACACAATCATACCCTCCTAGGCCTCTGGAAACTATTTCCCTAAATGACACAAATACTTGAGACCATTAAAACTCAAAGGTCACTCATCATATTCACTTACCAATGCACATCATAAACTAAGATCCCTTATCAATACTCCAATACGAAACCACAAAAGCAACATATGATTTGGGTCTTAAAGAATGTAACCTTAATTCCAATCATGGTCAATCATCCAACAACCATACAGTGACTCCATCCCAACAATACTGAGCAATAATATTCTAACATTTTAATGCTAACTCAAATATCTTTGAAGACTACCAAATATTCTATAACAACAACATTAGTCAAAAAGATACCATCCATTATTAAGCTAAACCACTCTCTGCACTGATGTAGATTTAGACAACCTTGCAAATTCTATTCAAAATAATTGTATAAGAAACATAAAGGAGTTTAAAACAAGACATCCATTTAGTTTCAAGATAAATCTTTAGAAAGCATAAGAGTAATTGCTAAGCATTTTATCACATCAAACCTAACCTCAAATTTCATAACTATACACAATCCTTAATTTAAGTTATCAACAAGATTAGGCTTCACCAAATTCCTTAAGGTGAGGTGGAAGCAAGAGATATATACATACTTGACAAGTCTTACTAAAACTAAACTAAAAATTATCTTCTACCAAGATATTTAAACATATAACAATCATAAGTTAAATTCATAGACTAACTCTATGTACACTACAAAACCTATCATCATGTATCTATTATATCATCAATATTGCAAAGACAATATGATCATACTATGTATCTATATATAAATACCTTATGTTTTGAACTGAAATAAAAGTAAACAATGCAAAAGAATGAGTTTAACAAGATTTTAACATTAAAATACATTAAGTCTATCATTAGAATTTGCATTAATATGAAACTCTATCCAGCTAATTTTAAAAACTAACATTCTAATTTGAGATTATGATACATTATTCTCATTCTAATATGATTGTGATTCTATTGAACTTGTTTCAAAAAAAATCTTCCAAGTTTAAAATCTACAAGTCTCCATTATATTTCACTACTTAAAACATTCTAATTCATACTAAAATTAAAGACTTAACTTAGTTTTAACTAATTATATCATTACAAGGAAGATACTACCAAAAAACTTAATCTTATTTTTAATTTCAATCCTATCATAGGAAATGAAAACAATAACGTACAATTAAAAGAATAAAGTGTGATTCACTTCACTTAGAAAGACCTAGAACTCCATTAACATTAAGACTATCAATAAGCCTAATCATTTAACATAACTTCCTATTAAAACCAAAAAGGTTATTAGGAAGATTATAATCATACTCATAAAAAAATTAGTCTAAATTTTAGTCCTAAGACATCTATAAACAAAGAGTATTTAACTATGTTATGATAGGATTATAATCCAACATAATGTGTTGTTAATATCTTATCCGAACATGATAAAGTTAAATATGAAGAAAAGATTTTAACAAGGCTAAGTTGGAATATTACTTACTGAAATCATGAACAAACTAATAAACATTATATTATCTTTTATTTACCCACAAATTTCATTCCTTTTGAATCGGAGTTAAATTCCATTAATGATAATAATAATAAATCCATGATATAGAAATATCTAAAAGAAGATTTTAAGATATAAATAAAGTATATAACTTATTCTTATATTCTTTCTAAAATGTTTCCACTCTTTTATAAGAATGTAAGGAATTTATAATAATAAAAAGGTTCCTTTGCTAATTCAACAACTATTAATAAAATAAGACAAATTATTTAGTAATCTTTAGCACCTAATCTACCCTGGCTGATGCCTTAGAATCATAGTTTTAGATCAAAGATATAATAAGAAGCATAAAATTCTTGAGAGAAATTTGATGTTCTAAAAGGTAGGGAAGTCGATTTGAAAGAAGAACAAACATAATAGAATTCTTTCACTTATATGGCTGACGGCTTAAAAAGATTAAGGGATCTAATGCAACACCTAAATTCAGATTTAGAATATCAATATCTAGCCTCTAAAATGAATGTTGCTCAGGTGCTAAATAGGATTAGAAAGATGGTAAATAAACTACAAATAATATAGAAGAAAGGCACAGTAAGAGTCGCCAGGTTTGCAGGTTCGCAAGTTGCTCCCAAAATTTATTTGTTGAAAGGGTCTTTGAAACTCTTAGGATTTTAACATTGGCTAGAGTTGAGCTAGAGATTCCTCAACCATTTCTAGCATCCTCTGTGTATGTGTCATAATGAGGACTTTGGTTCAAGGTAAGGACATTCATGGATGGAGGATTAGATAGATATTAAAGTTGGAAATGCTCTGGAAGACATGCATGCAAGAAAAATGAGGAAACACATACAAGGTAAGAATGGAGTTTCACTCCCTACAAATAGCATTCGCATTTGTCTTTCGTCGACTTAACAGGGAATATTGAGGATCTAAGCATTTATGTCTCTATGAGATTCATAATGTTCTAAGGTCATAGCTTCTTTTTTTCTTTTTTTTGTGGCTATATGTGTCTAGTTCCTATTTATGTCAATTAATGCAGAACTAGATGATTACATAAAATCAACATTGGACACCATAGAGCAAGAAGTATCATACAAAGTGCCAGATGCTATAAATTTTGAAATTGAGTGGATACAAATCTACCCAGATAATCTATGCACATGCAGCCCTCATGAGGAGATGTGTGAGTGGGAAGCAAGTGAGTGTAATGGGGTTTCAATTTTTATGTGCGTAATGAAATTGCAGTAAACAAATTTTAGTTTTTGTGCTAGAAAAACAAAGAACTGATGCAAATACCTCATTTTTAAAAAGAAGATTTCCTCCACGGCCTTGGATTGATTCACAATCCCCTTCAACTCACCTCAACCTTGTGATTTGATATGCTCACCTGAGTTATTTGCTTTCAACCATTTTTGCAGGTTAACCCAGAGCATCCGGTAGGGGACATGAGGTGATTTAAACTAGCACTAGTAGATATCTATACAAAACATGCAAGGATAGTCTTAACATGCAAACTGATTGATAGAATGTCTCATAGAGATGTCATCTCATGGAACACAATGTTTGCAGGAATATGTAGCATGGTTTTCAATAGGCTTTAGAAACTTTCAAGCACATGCACCCCAGACACAAAAATTTGTTTGTCAAAATCTCTCCAGAGCTGTCGTGCAAGGTAAGTACTAAATAGACTTGAAGAAAAGGCTTAAGAGGTCATTCAACATATGCAAAGTTGGAGAAATTGACTTGGAAGAAGAAGATTGCATGGTAATTTCCAGATTCAATACATTTACTTAATGTTGTGGAAGATTAGGAAAAAAAGAATTATTTCTCTGTCACCATAGTCTATAGAGGAAGAAGTCTGAATGAGATATCATGCAAGGATTATAGGGTTAGGCTGGAATAAAAGATGGATCGTAATTCCTGTGACATGCAAGCAAACATATGAAGGCATAGACATTGTTTATTAACACACAAAAGAGGGCACAAGGAAATTTTCCCAAATCTAAGATCACTAAGTACACATAAAAAGGACATCAAGTCAAATTCCAAATTTGATAAATACATTATCAAAACATACTAGGTCTTTTTGCAAATGCAATGGAGAAATGATGATCGAACCCCTCATCTTGACTTCCTTGTTCTCATCCCCTTCAACTGATGTTTCTTCTCCTTTTTATTACCTTCCTCTAACAGGAATGTGGATTAGTCTACCACACTTATGCATGCTAGAGAGTGCTTCCTCTCCACAACAGCTCAAAATTATCTATTTTGAGAGAGAAAATCCTCCAAAATCCTCTAGAAGATTCCTCTCAAAGAGGTAATAAATTCTGCAAGTAACACTATCTAACAATTTGCTATTTTAACATTTACAACCAGCCAAACAACATAAAATAGTGTCTTATCTAACTATACAAAAGAGTGTTTGTTCACTTAATAAGATATTAAATATTTATAATTTATCTATTATTTTTAGTATGATCTATTAAAAATTATTAATTTAATTTCAATTGAAAACAAATATTTAATATTCTTCAAAATTAACATTATTTATTTACATGCTAGATTAATAATTTCTATTGAATGAAACAATAGACCAAAACAAAACTCACCTCAATAAACTACAACCAACATTACGATATGACAACTCATTACAAACAATAGAGACTCACAACCATGCTCCAAACTGACCAAACTGACGGAACCCAAAACTGAGAACTCATCCTCAATGAGAATGATGTCAACTAAGGGACCTCGTGTTATCTCCATTCCACAACTTCCACTAGTATGAAGGCATGCTTAGACCTGCTAATTTAGGTGGAGTCGATGTCTGGTACCTGTAATCCTACAGCAAACGAAAGGGTTGAATACAAATATATGTATATAATCATCCAAATAGGCACACTGTGATAGGGAATCACAGCATAGCAGGGTACTCAACATAAGTAATGCTTCACTATCCCTTCACAAAACACATCACAATATCCACATCAAGAAAGTTCATTAATAACTCATCAACCAGATAAAACATCATCAGATAGTCACATGAATCACATAGTAAAATTAATCCACATAATTAATTAACCCATAACTGATCACAACATAAGCATAGTGTACCAATCATAAGGCATCAATAGTGTCATCATAGTAAACATCAATTAGTGTCATCAACTACATCATAATAGTGAGCCTACCATCAACATGTCTATCATACCCTAAGTATTCTGAGTATTTTACCTTCATCTTCATGCTCCTTAGCCCGACCACCTAGACATCCAAGGTGAGAATGGAGGGGCACTACAAAGAGCACTTGCAACTATCATTGCAAGTGACTCAACTATTGGCCAGATTATCATTTGTGTGGGTGAGAGAGTATAAATTTGAAGTGACAAATTTGTTAACCAACATTGCTCAGCCATGAAACCAATCATTGCCCAAGAAGAAAGCACCTCCACTTGTACTCTTACTGTCATCAACATCTTCGGCCTAATTTGTATCTATATAAGTATTGAGAGTGAAATCATTGTCCTTTGGGTACCATAAGCCATGATCTAGAGTACCTTTCAAATACCTCAGGATTCTCTTAACTGCCATCACATGTGATTCTCTAAGATCAGCTTGAAACCTTGCAACAAGATATTCTACATGCATAATATTAGGTCTGGTTTGAGTTAGATAAAGCAATCCTCCAATCATGGATCTGTATTTGTTCTGATCAGCCTTAGGTGATTCATCAGTTTTTCTCAACTTGTAGCTAGTCGCCATGGGAGTACATACCAGTTTAGAGTCTTCCATCCCAAACTTCTTCAACAACTCTTTCACATACTTAGACTAAGATATGAAGATTCCCTTATTTGATTGATAAATTTGTAGACCCAAAAAGAAATTTATTTCACCAAACATGGACATTTCAAATTCACTTTTCATCTCACCAGAAAACTTTATGCACGTACCTTCATTTCCTCCAAAAATAATGTCATCAACAAAGACATCAATAATCAAGATCTGATCATTATTAATTTTGAAATATAGATTGCTATCTGCAATACCTTTACTAAATCCCATTTGTAATAAATATTTGTCTAACCTTGCATACCCGGCTCTAGGAGCTTGTTTGAGTCCATACAATGCTTTCTTCAACCTGCATACCATATCACTTTGATTTGACAATTGGAATCCCTCTGATTGCTCAATGTATACTTCCTATTCTAACTCACCATTTAGGAATGCAGATTTCACATCCATCTGATATACCTTAAAATATTTGTGAGCTGCAAATGCTAAAAACATTCTAATTGCTTCAATCTAAGCTACTAGGGAAAAAGTTTCTTCAAAATCTATCCCTTCAATAAATGAGAATATCCTTTGCACACAAGTCTTTCTTTATTCCTTACAACTTCTCCATTTTCATTTAGCTTGTTCCTAAAGACCCATTTAGTTCCAATAACATTTTTGTCAGCAGATCTAGGAACTAATTCCCAAGTTTCATTCTTCTCTATCTGCAATAGTTCTTCCTCCATTACCTTTACCTAATTTTCATCATTGCATGCTTCATTCACAGTCTTTGATTCAACCTTTTAAAGCAAATAGTAATTGACTTGTTCCTCTACAACTCTTCTCCTTATTAGCACACCTTTGTTTTTATCACCTATAATATAATCTTCAGAATGATTAATCTTTACATACTTGGGAGTCTTGAAAAAATGTTTCAGAGACTCTTCTTAATCTTGACTATCTTCTTGCTCATCTTTTTCTTCATTCATTATAGTCATAGGTTCATCTAGTTCATAGTAATTCAGGTCTAATATCCTTTCATTGTCTTCATCTACCTTCACATTTGCACTTTCAACAATCTTTTTGAGCCTTTTGTTGTAGCATCGGTAGGCCTTACTCTTGGTAGAGTATCTAAGAAAGATTCCTTCATCACACCTTGCATCAAACTTTCCTAGATCTTCATCTCTCATGATATAACATTTGCTTCCAAAGATTTTAAAATACTTTACCGAAGGAATTCTTCCATACCACAATTCATAAGGAGTTTGAGTACCATTACCTTTGACTTGAACTTTGTTTTGGATGTAAACAACAGTATGAATAGCCTCTTTCCAAAAGACTTCTGGTAGATCTTCTTCCTTCATCATGGTCCTAGTAGCCTCTTGAACTATCCTATTTTTCCTTTCCACAACTCCATTTTGTTAAGGAGTCCTTGGTGCAGACAATTGTCTTTTTATCCCATGCTCTTCACAAAAAATGTTGAATTCATTTAATGTGAATTCACCTCCTCTATCAGACCTCAAACATTTGATTTTCAATTCTATTTCATTCTCAACCATTGCCTTGAAAGATTTGGACTTCTCTAGGGCTTCTGATTTGTCTATTAGAAAAGTAACCCAAGTCATTCTAGAATAATCATCAATAAGCAACATAAAGTACCTGTCACCTTGTAGACTTCTCACCTTTGTAGGACCACAGAGATCTATATGCACTAGATCTAGCAAACCAGTAGAGAGTTGCTCTTTATTCTAGAAACTTGTTCTTGTCTGCTTCCCTATCTGACAATCCTTGCAGATTGTATTGGATGGTTTCACAAGTTTTGGTAAACCTCTCACAATCTGACCTAAACTTATCTTTACTAGGTTATCAAAGTTTATATGACACATCCTTCTATGCCACAACTAAATTTCATCTGCTTGAGCCAATAAACAACAATCATTAGTTCCTCTTAATTCATAGATGTTACTTTTTGTCTTCTTACCGGTAGCAATCATAGTTTCAGAGCTTTCCATGATCTTGCACCCATTATCTTTGAATCTCATATCATATCCTTTGTCACACATCTAACCAACACTCAAAATATTATTCTTCCAACCCTTCACATATAGGACATTATCAGTATTATACTTTCCATCAAATGAAATATATCATTTTCCACAAATCTTACTAGCTGCATTATCTCCAAACCTAAACAGTCCTATATCATACTTTTCCAAACTTACAAACTTACTTTTGTCACCAGTCATGTGATGTGAGCATCCACTATTAATAATCCATTCATCTTTATCCTTCTTGTTGACCTGAAAAGCCAAAGCACTTTCTTCCACTAGTTTTTCTTTCTTTACACAGCTAGCAGAATTAGTAGACATATGATCTTCTTTTATAGCAATAAACAGGCATTCATTTGCACTAGTACTAGCATCATCAAATTCATCATCAGTCACTCCTTCATCATCAAAATCTCTAACATAGTAACATTTCTTTGGAACTCTAGTCCTGCTCTCATATCTTTTCTTGTTTCTTTCAATTCTTTCAGGACATCTGGAAGCATAATGTCCTACTTTGCCACAACAAAAACACTTGAAAGGTAATTTACCTTTGAACTTATCGGAACCTCTTTGCAACCTGTCAACAAAGTTAGCTTCCATTTCATCAAATCCATCATCCACTTTACATTTCCCAGCTCTGGAAATCTTTTCTGAAGTACTGGCTTTAAAAGTTGATTCAAATTTTGGCAGTGCATCATCTCAAAGGTTGTAAGCTTTCCAAGTGATGCAGGAGCATCTAGTGGTGTAAGGGCAATCTTGCATCACCCAAAAAAATGTTTCTTTAAAATCATTATAGTTTTTTCATTTCTTTCCATAATTAGTATTTCTGGTTCCATAATCTCTTGAATAATGATGTAGGACTTTCAATTTTTTCCAAAAATTGCTAAAAATAGCAAACTGCTAGTTTCAGAAAGTTTACCTGCCATTTTAGGAAAGTTTGCATTTGGGCATGGATTGAAGCAAAAACATACAGAAAAATTCATATTGGAAATATAAGACCTTTGGTGAAGGAATCAGGCAATGATCATTTGTGAGATCAAAGATATTAAAGTTTTTGTTTTTCGAAAAGCCCTTGAAATTTTTTGAAATGAGATATGAGGCACTAAAACATCCCATAACATCCTAAAAAGTTGATGGAAATCAAATTTATGAATTTTTGGCATGATACTTCACATCGTGAGCTTTCTGGCGCTTAAAATGGTTCATCAATCGGACACCTAGATCAAAAGTTATGCTTCCCGGAAGTTGACCTACTTTTGAAGGGAGTTACAAATTTCAAAATTTAGCTAGAGGCCACCAAAAAGTGCTATTTATGACTATTTTGGGAACCCTAGGTAGTGGTAGAGTTAAGGGGGGAAAGTGTAGAGTCAAAAATAGGTGTGAAAATAGAAACCTGAACTAATTTGGGGGTTACAGAAGGTAGAAGATTCCAGAGCCTGGTGATGTGTAGCTGTAGTGTGTTGCATCCTATGGAGGATTGATTCCTCTGATTATAATTGAGCTTTTGTAATGTAATAAATTGTCCAAATCAATAAAGACATATTATATTTTTGGTGTGCCATTTCTATTGTTGTGTGTTTTATGATTTACCCCCTTCATCAAGTGGTATCAGAGTAAGGGTTCCTAAGTGTGTAGATAGATCACTGACCGTGAGGCAGTTTGCACCAGGCCGTGAGGTTGTGGGTTTGCTGTGGAGATCAAGATTCCTCCATGAAGAAATCATATTGGGAGGAATTCTTTGACATAAGGAGGTCTAATTAGAGAGGAACAGAAGAGGAAAAGGAAAGATCAATATATGGGATCGGATGGTGGAGAAACTGAAGAAGCAGTTCATTCCTATGGACTATGAGATGGAATTGCTGAAGAAGCTACAAGGACTGAAGCAAGGTAACAAGTCTATTAAGGAGTATACAGAAGAGTTTTATAAGATTACTATTAGGATAGGCCATGTAGAGGCCAACAAGGAGAAGGTAGCCCATTACATTAATGGGTTAAGGCTAAGTATTCAAGAGGAGCTGAGCCTGGTCAAAATGACCACCATAGAAGATGCGTACCAGTTTTCCCTGAAGGTGGAAAAGAAGTTGAATAAAAGATTCGATAGCAAGCAAAAGGGAAGAGGTCAAGGTGGAAGATCCTATGGAATTTGTAATGAAGATCAAAAGAAAAGTGAAGAAGCTGACACCAGTTGAAATTAGAGAGGGGATAATGCTTACCGCCCTTGTGACCAGAACAATGATGAGCAAAGAGGAAGAGGAAGGGGTTGACCTGGGCAAGGACCCAGAAGAGGAGGTTTCAGAGGAACCTATTTCCATTGTGGAGAAGAAGGGCATTGAACATATGAGTGTCTGGAACATCAAGGAAGGATAAATAGAAGACCTGAAGGATATGTACAAGTTTCACATGTAGATGAAGATGCACAGTCTGAGCGTTCTGAAGATGTTGAAAGGGGAGAAACCCTAGTCATTAGAAGAACTTTGTTGAATGAGGAGAAGGAACCCAATTAGAGGAAGAGTTTATTTCGTACAAGGTACAAATGTGAAGGTAAGTGTTGTGATATTATTATTGACAGTGGAAGTACTGACAATCTTGTTTCAGAGGAGATGGTTGACAAGTTGAAGTTGACAAGAAGAGAGCATCCACATCTATATCAGATTGCATGGTTGTAGAAGGACCACAGAGCTTTGGTCAATGACCAATGTTTAGTGAAGTTCAAGATTGGGGACCACCATGATAAGGTGTTGTGTGATATCGTACCAATGGATGCATGTCATATGCTGTTGGGGAGGCCATGGTAGTATGATAGGAGCACTGTCCATGATGGTCATCCAAACACATATTCCCTAACAAAGGATGGAGTTCATCATAAGTTGGAGCCCTTGAAGGAGGTGAAAGAAAAGTTATGTAGTACTACCAAAATTTGCTTGGTAGATGGTAGGAAATTTTTGGAGGGTATGAAGCATAAGCATCATTTCTTTGCATTGATTCCGAAGATTAGTCAAGAGAAATGTGAAGATGTACCAAGAGAAGTTTTAGATATGTTGGAAGAATTTCAAGACATTATCTCTGATAATGTACCAGAAGGTTTACCACCAGTGAGGAAGATAAGTCATCAAATGGATTTGATACCTGGAGCCAGTTTGCCAAAGAAGGCAGCCCACAGAATGACTCCAGCAGAGAATGAAGAGTTGAACAGACAAGTTCACAAGTTGTTAAGGAAGGGATTGATAAGGGAGAGCCTAAGTCCATGTGTGGTACCTACAGTACAAGCACCAAAGAAAGATGGAGAGTGGAGAATGTGTACAGATTCTAGAGCCATAAATAAGATCATGATCAAGTACAGGTTTCCATTGCCAAGAATGGATGACATAATGGATTGTTTAAGTGGAGCCAAGTACTTCATGAAGATTGACCTAAAGAGTGGGTATCACCAGATCCAAATAAGAGAAGGAAATGAATGGAAGACAACCTTCAAGACAAAGGAGGGTTTGTATGAGTGGTTAGTCATGCCATTTGGGCTAACCAATGCATCGAGCACATTCATGCTGCTCATGAACGAGGTACTAAAAGAATTTTTGGGAAGTTTTGTTATTGTTTATTTGGATGATATTTTGATTTTCAGTAAGACTTGGGATGAGCATTTGATGCATATCAGAAGAGTTTTAGAGAAGCTGAGGGAGGAGAAGTTGCTAATTAATCGGAAGAAATGTAGTTTTGCAAAGGAGTTGGTATACATAGGATTTTTTGTCTCAAAGGAAGGTCTTAACATGGACCCAGAGAAGGTGAGAGCTATCCTTGAATGGCCTATGCCAAGGAGTGCCACAAAGGTACGATCTTTTCATGGTTTGGCAAGTTTCTACAAAAAGTTTATCAAGAATTTTAGTAGCATTTGTGCACCCCTAACTGAGACAATGAGAGGGGATAGAAAATAGTTTAAATGGACTAAAGGAGTAGACAAAAGCTTTGATACATTAAAATAGAATGTCATAGAGCAACCTGTTTTGGCACTTCTAGATTTCAATAAGGTATTTCAGGTAGATTGTGATGCTAGTGGTAGTGCTATAGGAGCTGTTTTGAGTCAAGAAGGTAAGCCCATTGCCTATTTTAGTGAGAAGCTTAATGATGCCAAGAACAAGTATTATATTTATGATCAAGAATTTTAGGCAATAGTTCAAGCTTTGAAGAAATGGAGACATTATTTGTTGCCAAAAGAGTTTGTTTTATATACTGATCATCAAGCTTTGCAGTATCTTAATAGTCAAGGAAAGTTGAACTAAAGGCATTTAAAATGGGTTGAGTTTTTCAAAGTTATACTTTTGTTTTGAAGCATAGGAGTGGGAAGTCCAATAGAGTTGCAGATGCCTTGAGTAGAAGGAAAAATTTGTTGACAGAAATGAAGATAGAGGTTGTTGGGTTCGATGAGCTCAAAATTTTGTATCCTGAGGATCTAGATTTTGTAGAGGCTTGGAAAGCTTCTTTGGAACTTGTTACTTTGCACAGGACAAAATGGTTGGATTTCATAATCCAAGATGGCCTGTTGTTTAAAGGAAGCCAGTTGTGCATTTCGAGGAGTTCCATGAGAGAGAACCTGATTAAGGGGAAGCATAGTGGAGGATTGGATGGACACTTTGGTTGAGATAAGACCATTGCTATTGTTGGTGAAAATTATTATTGGCCATAGTTGCAACAGGATGTGAGGAAATTTGTGCAAAGTTGCAGAGTGTGTTTGATGGAAAAAGGAACAAGTTAGAATCCAGGGTTATATCAACCATTACCTATACCAGAGAAGCCATGGGATGATATTAGTATGGATTTTGTTCTTGGTTTACCAAGGACACAAAGAGGGCATGATTCCATTTTTGTGGTGGTGGACAGATTCTCAAAGATGGTACATTTTTGTAAGAAGACTAATGATGTTTTTCATATTGCAAAGTTATTTTTCAGGGAGTTGGTGCGATTACAAGGTCTACCAAAGATCATATTTTCAGATCAAGATACCAAGTTTGTTAGTTATTTGTGGAGGACATTGTGGAAGAAGTTGAAAATAGTTTTGAAGTTTAGTTCTGCACACCATCCATAGCCTAATGGACAAACAGAAGTGGTGGATAGGAGTTTGGGTAACCTACTACAATGCTTAGTAGGAGATAAGCCCAAGGGATGGGATTTGATTTTACCACAGGCAGAATTTGCTTACAACAATTCTATCAATAGGAGTCTGGTAAATCACCATTCTAAATTGTATATGGCAATAGCCCAAGAAATTCTTCTGATTTGAGGAATCTAGACAAAGGAGAAAAGACAAGTGTCGAGGCTGAAGACTTTGCAGAACACCTGAAGAATTTGCATGAAGAGGTGAGAAAGCAAATTAATAAGATGAATATTTAGTACAAGGCTAATGCAGATCGAAAGAGGAGATATAAGGAGTTCCATGTAGGAGATGAAGTCATGGTTCACTTGAGAAAAGAAAGGTTCCCAATTGGAACATACAATAAGTTGAAAATGAAGAAGCATAATTCAGGAAATACATATGAGATAGAGCTACTGAGTGGGATCAATATTTCTCCTGTGTTCAACATTGTTGATTTAACAGAATATCACGTAGGTGGCACATAGGATGGACTGACACAAGAACAATGGAGTATTCTGGCATCTACTTCAACGAAGGAGATAGAAGAGATCTTGGATAGCTATGTAGGAAGAAGTACTCGAAATAGGCAATATGAAGAATATCTGGTGAAATAGAAAGGAAGGCCTATTGAAGATTCTTCTTGGTTGTCTAAGGCAGAGGTTGACCGTTTGGGTTTTCCTAAAACAAACACTTGAGACGTGAAAGGGTCACTTCTCAAATTACCTTGGGTGTTTGATGCAGGAGCATCTAGTGGTGTGAAGACAATCTTGCATCACCCAAAAAGATGTTGCTTCAAAATCATTACAATTTTTTTCATTTATTTTCATAATTAGTATTTCTGATTCTATAATCTCTTGAATAATGATGTAGGACTTTTAGTTTTTTCCAAAACTACTAAAAATAGCAAACTGCCAGTTTTGGAAAGTTTACCTGACATTTTAGGAAAGTTTGCATTTGGGCATGGATTGAAGCGAAAATTTACAAAAAGCTTCATAATGGAAATATAAGACTATTGGTGAAGGAATCAGGCAAAGATCATTTGTGAGTTGAAAGATATTAAAGTTTTTGTTTTCTGAAAAGCCCCTGAAAATTTTTGAAATGAGATATGAGGCACTAAAACATCCCATAATGTCCCAAAAAGTTGACAAAAATCCATTTACATATTTCTGGTGTGATAGTTCACATCGTGAGCTTTCTGGCACTTAAAATGGTTTGTCAATCGGATAACCGGATCAAAAGTTATGCTTCCTAGAAGTTGACCTACTTTTAGAGGGAGTTACAAATTTTGAAATTTAGCTGGAGGCCGCCAAAAAGTGCTATTTATGACTATTTTGGGAACCTTGGGTAGTGGTAGAGTTAAGGGGGGAAAGTGTAGAGTCAAAAATAGGTGGGAAAGCATAAACGCTAACTAATTTGGGGGTTACAAAAGGCAGAAGATTCCAGAGCCTGGTGATGTGTAGCTGTAGTGTGTTGCAACCTGTGGAGGATTGATTCCTCTAATTGTAATTGATTTTCTGTAATGTAATAGGTTGTCCAAATCAATAAAGAAATATTCTATTTTTGGTGTGCCATTTCTGTTGTGTTTTTTATGATTTACCCCCTTCATCACCAAGTAACTAATCTCTGTCAATAGTTTTCATAGTCATAAATTCTTCAATAGCAGCTACCTTGTGACTATAGGACTTTGGTAGTGATCTAAGAATTTTCATCACAACTTCCTTATCACCGAGAGTTCCTCCCATACCTTTTATTCCAATGACAAGTTCATCAACTCTTTGCATAAAGGCTATTATGTCTTCATCTTCATTCATCTTCAAACCCTCATATTTCACTTTCAGGCTATGTAGCTTAGCTTCTCTTACATAAGCATCTCATTAGCTTCTCTTACATAAGCATCTCCTTCATAAGCTTCTCTTAGAGGATTGATTCTTCTAATTGTAATTGAGCTTCTATAATGTAATAAGTTGTCCAAATCAATAAAGAAATATTCTATTTTTGGTGTGCCATTTCTGTTGTGTTTTTTATGATTTACCCCCTTCATCACCAAGTAACTAATCTCTGTCAATAGTTTTCATAGTCATAAATTCTTTAATAGCAGCTACCTTGTGACTATAGGACTTTGGTAGTGATCTAAGAATTTTCATCACAACTTCCTTATCACCGAGAGTTCCTCCCATACCTTTTATTCCAATGACAAGTTCATCAACTCTTTGCATAAAGGCTATTATGTCTTCATCTTCATTCATCTTCAAACCCTCATATTTCACTTTCAGGCTATGTAGCTTAGCTTCTCTTACATAAGCATCTCCTTCATATAGATTTTCAGTGTCTCCCATACCTCATTTGCAGATTCAAGGTCCACAACTTTTGTCAACACTGAGTCACTTAAGGAACTTAACAGAGCATCCTTTTCTTTGACATCCAACTCATATTCTTTGATATCATCCATAGTTGTCAAGCCATCTTTAGGCATGACAAATTGTGATTGTGTAGCTAGCCATACTTTATAACCAAGATAGAGGAGATGGCTTTTAAATTTGTACCTTCCAAAGAGCATAATTTGTCCCATCAAAATGTGGAGCTTCCTTCTTATAAGACATCCTAGATCTTCCTCAAGCAGTTAGGCTTTCTTCTGAGGAACTTGGCTCTAATACTAATTATTGGACTGCACCAGAAACCTGAAAGGGGGGTGAATTAGTTGTCCTAAAACTTTTAACCAATTACAAACATCAACTTATCAATTACTTGTATTCAAATTTAATCATGAAAGCATAAAATGAGAAGCTCAACACAATAACATAATTAACACAAAGGACACCAGATTTTTACATGGAAAACCCTAAAAGGGAAAAACCACAGTAGGTACTAGCCCATAGAAATATATAAGTTATATCAATATTGAAAAATAGAGGCTCACTGCCCAAATTGCTCACTGCAAAAAATGGCTCACAACCTATGGGTGGCTCACTACCAAAGGGTGGCTCACTGTCAAAAGGGTAAATTGATTCAACAACATCTATTCCATCCCAGGGTTCAATTCCATTAAAGCACAATAAAATAACTCTACTCTACTATTTCACACCTTCTCACTTATCTCTTCCTATATGCAACACACACTCTTTTTCGTAGCTTCATTGCATGCTTTTATACAATTCATCAACCTTGGAATGTGCATCAAGGTCCGCATTACAATTATACATAAAATAGGTATGGACCTAATACAAATTAACCTAAGGAAAAGATGTAAGTATGTATGTGGATCATGTTACGCCTTAGCTGGGACTCAAACACAATCTTCCACGTTACAATCCGCTATTACAATCTTCAAAGTGTAATCGAAAGACGTGTCAACAACCAAGTTGGCTAAAACTAATGTTAACACAAGTATTCTCAAGAACATGCTTCATGCATGATCTGAATTACACCTTGCAGACCAATCCAAATGTAGGAGAATGATTAGGAGACACCTACAAGCACATTGTAATTACCGGGAACAACCGCACGATCTCTAATCACTCTATCAATAAGATTCTTTAAACCAGAGTATAGGAACAACACTGTCAGCCACTGTCATGAATAAAAGATAGCTTGCAGACCACCAAATCATGAACCATTTCATTTGAAGGCACTTAACATCATCACTGACTTAATTCTAGAACTGCAAACCAAAATGCTTCAATGCAGAGGAATGCGGACCAAAACACTTTCTCCATGTCACTACCAAATATATAGGAAAAATAGTTTTCACACTCGTGAACACAACTTACTCAAATATTCATTCTGAAGGCTCAACCCTATAATATAACACCTTTAGATAGGCTTATAAATAAATTCCAATCCACAAGCAAAGATATTTATTCTACAGGAAATGTGGAGCATTCTTCTGGTCTGTTCTTCTACATGTAATGCACTGTTTCTACTACAACACATTGTTATCACAAAAGGGGCCAATTTTCTCAATATCCTCAACAAAGTAAGAGCACAGTTGACACAAATAACAACATAGATATGTTGACATCAATGACAACACTGATTAGACACAGTAGAGGAATGCCACAGTAAAGGAATGCAAACCCTTTTACTCTGGTACTGTGCAGTGTTCCTAACTTAACTCTATTCACCCAGACTTAGATATTTCACCATATGATCAGGACTTGAACATTGGAAAATGTGATCACTAGGTAGCTATGAACAACATACCTGAACTGCATACAAATGTTCTTAACTACAGAGGCATATCATCTCAAACATTGTCACTTACTTTGTATTATGTATACTACCCATAGTTAGTCATTTATTCTTCTGGAGTAAAGTCTCTTTGCCATGCTGGTAGAATCCCTTTGCCTTGTTTCCATCAATGACAACATTCAACTTTCATCAGAGTAGTGTCTCTTTCCAACAATCTCCCCCTTTGGCATTGATGGCAACACTTAGTGAAAAATGCTTATCTTCTCTCCCTTGCTATATACACTCTATTTTTCTTCTCCCCCTTAGGTGTTAGCCCATTTTTCATTGGTTTTCTTCTCCCCCTTTGACATCAATGGAAAAGGTGTAAGTATAGGAGTCAAAATTGAGTCAAAACTACAAAAACTGTCATACTCTACTGCATATGTATAGGTGCAATCTTCAACCTAATTTGTTGGAGATTGTAGGATGTCGTTGAAAATGATCTTGATTTGAGCCAGTTCTCCATCCCAACTCTTCTTTGCATTTTCCAAGATTTGAATATGGTTGTTTAGGAAGACCAATTTTTCTACCTTTTGTATATTAGAGGGTGTGTCAATTAGTGCATTTACCTGTAGTGCTTCTACTCCAAGATTTGACATTGAGTCTACCTTAGGACTTATTAGTCCTCTCAACTGACATATTATGTTTTTCATTTGATCCCTCTTATTCATCAGGTTACTTAACTCATTATGAATATTGATAACTTGTATTTCTTTGTTGCTTACTAACTCAACTGCCGAATCAAATGACTTAGAAATATTTATCAGCTACAGTTTTAGATCCTTGATCTTTTCTTCTAAATCCTCTATGGCTTTCGGCCATGATAAACAAAATTTGTACAAATCATAACGTTCTTTAATAACACTTTGTATACCATTTATTCTATCATCTAATAAAGTTTTATCATTAATCAACATAGTCTTCAACTCAGTTAATCTCTTCTCATCAAATTCTTTTCTTACTTTCATTTCTGCAGACTTTTCAAAAGATTCAAAATGCACACTTACTGAGTTTATAAGTCCCTTGAGTTGATTTGTTGGAGACATTGATGTATCCTTTTGATATGATGGCATCAAATTCTCCAAAATATTGGATGCCACACCAATGTGTTCACTATCCTCTATGTGTGACTTGAATATTTCTTCTTGTGCCTTTGCTTGCACAATTAATATCAATTTAAATTTCTACACAGGGGACATTAAGTCCAAGTTTATTGGTCCCTGCAAAAACTCAGGCTCATCCAAGACTTGTTTTTCTCTTTCCAAGAATTCCTTGATAGACTCCGTGGTGTCTCTTGCTATACCAGAGACTTCTTCTTGGTTTTTTCCTAGAGGATCTAAATCCATAGCCTCATTTGCATCATCCTTTTGTTCTAGTACAAAGTTTTCCTCAACTTGTTCCTCTTCTTGATCATCAGCTTTATTTTGTTCCTCAATCTTCTCCTTGTCTATTTGGTCATTAGTTTATTGTTCTAGAGGAAGACTTGTCTTAGATTGATCCTTTATAGTAGTATTCAAACTAGTAGTAGGGATTGAATCTTCTTTCTTCTTTGACTCTTCATGACTTTTGTCTAGTCCTTAATCCATGTTCACCTCAGGAATAGATGTATCATCTCCAATATTTATTTCTTCTCTATCATACATCGTTGGGAGATGATATTCATTTAACACTCTCAAAGTGATTTCCACAGTCTCCTTCACTACTTTCTCAATGTCATCTGACATGAGAATATTTTGTTAGGAATTTGTGTTTAACCATTCTCTTTACTTTGTTAGTATATTACTTTTAGACGCATATGCTTTGTTGAAATTAGGGCAGGCAACTGAGAGGGGAGGTGAATCAATTGTCACAAAACTTTTATCTCTTACTACATTTAATCTTCTTTACCACTTATTAAAAGATTAAAGATATAACCATGAAAGCATGAATCAACAACACAAGAGTAGAAACATAATCAACACATAACACTAGGATTTTTACGTGGAAACCTAGTTAAGGGAAAAACCACGGTGGAGGTTAACCCATAAGATTTATTCTCTATTAAAAGAATATAAAATGGGAAGGCACTTGCCTTCATGTGCATGGCCCAGAACTCACTACTCAAAGAGGCTCACTACCTATAGAAACATTCAAAAGTTTAACACTGAAAGATTGAACTGAGAAACATCATCTTCTTCATGCCAAGGTCAGTTCTATTGAAGTGCATAACACCTTTTCTCTACCCCCTTAACACTTCCTTGCTACCTCCATATCTTCGCTCACATCCACACATTTCCATGACTTCATAACACTTATTTATACATGTCATGGACTTTGGAATGAACATCAAGGTCGGCCAAACAATCATCTATCTGGAACATTCTCCAAGATAGGTATTACAAGCAATTACAATCACAACACTTAAAATTCTTTATGTGAACCACCACACTATCAGCCAAACATAGCTAGGACTCAAATATTCCTCAAACATCATGCCACGCTCCATCAAACTTCTCTTAGATCATCCGCAACATGCACTATGCATCTGGTCAACCAAGACTGGAAAGAACAGCAACACCCAGGGATAAATCTTCATCCATGAGCTTAATCCTCACTGTGGACCATCAACACAATAGGCACTTGATTCATAGACCACCACAAGCACAATGAATTCAACAGGAATAATTGCACCACCTCATATCACTAGAAACATTTGCACCTTCATTCAAGAACTCAAGAACACCAACTGTCATGACTGTCACACTAGAAAGATTGCTTGCAGACCTCTAAACCATGAACCACTTAAGTTGATGATACACACCGACATCCCAAACACACCTCTAGATCTGTAGATCATAATATTCCAATGTGAATCAATCTGGACCAAATTTCTATCACTCTGTCACCTCTGAACAACTGCAAAACCCAGTTCTACTCAGATGGCCATAACTTTGCCAATTCCCCATGTGGACCTCTCAAATCTTGACTGGGGCAACTTCAGACAATCCCCTACAAACCGTTTAATTCACAGACTCTGATCTTCATCTTACTAGGAATGTGGAGCAATCTACTTCACTGAACTGTACTGTCTTCACTGTCTCTGACAAAGAGATATGTAACTCACTTGTTTCTTTTAGAGAGGCTAATTTTCTCAATATCCTCAACATACAAGTCTTCTAGACAAGCCATAGAATAAGATACAATTGCCACTAATGACAACAAGGATATGTTGACATCAATGACAACACTGATTAGGCACATATTTGCAACAATCTCTCCCTTTGTCATTGATGGCAACATATGATGTGAAAAACTATTTCAACTTCTCCCCCTTTCTCTTATCACATCTGCAATCACTTTCTTCACTACTCCCCCTTTCACAGAAATTACTCACTTCCATCCAAGTTTTTCACATGACTTCTCTTGCCCTTTGACATCAATGGCAAAGGGCACATATTTACAATCATCTCTCCCTCTTTTGCTTCCTAGATAAAACTAGACTAAACTCAGAACATGCTAACTACTCCCCCTGAGTAGCATCCCCTTTACATCAATCCAGATCACTAGATATGACTGTGAGTTCCCCCGGATTGATGGACACAAGTGCACCTTAGTTCTGAATAGGAGGGGTAATCACCCCTAGCTTCCCTCTGAGATACTCAAAAGTGTCCTTAGGTAGAGGCTTAGTGAAGATATATGTAATCTGATCATTTGAAGAAACAAACTCCAATCTGACTTCATTCTCATTTACCTTCTCTCTCAAAACATGAAACTTGATGGATATATACTTTGTCTTTGAATGCAAAACTAGATTCTTTAAAATGTTTATTGCACTTGAATTATCATAGAAGATTGTAACAGGTTCTTCCTTCAACATTTGCTTCATCCACAAACCTTGAGTACAACTACTTGTGATGCTATATATTTTACCTCTATAGTAGACAGAGATATTGCCTCCTGCTTTTTGCTCAACCAAGAAACCAATCTCTTTCCCAAGAAAAATGCACCTCCACTAGTACTCTTCCCATCATCCACATCTCCTACCCAATCAACATCTGTATATGTATGAAGAGTGAAATCATAACCCTTAGGATACCATAAGCCATAATCAGATGTTCCCTTCAGATATCTAAAGATTCTTTTGACTACTACAACATGAGATTCTCTAGGATCAGCTTGAAATCTAGCAACATGGCTAACTGCATTCATAATATTAGGTCTAGTATGAGTTAGATAAAGCAGTCCTCCAATCATTGGCCTATACCTTTTCTGATATACCTTAGGGGAATCATCGTCTTTACTCAACTTGCATCCAGTTATCATAGGAGTACTCACTGGTTTTGAATCCTCCATTCCACACTTTTTCAACAACTCTTTCACATACTTAGACTGAGATATGAAGATGCCATTTTTTGACTGGATGATTTGTAGACCTAAGAAGAAATTCATTTCACCAAGCATGGACATCTCAAATTCACTTTACATCTGATCAGCAAAATTTTTACACATGCTTTCATTTCCACCAAAGATGATATCATCAACAAATACCTCAATAATCAAGATGTGTTCATGATCAATTTTGAAATAAAGATTGTTGTCAGCAGTGCCTTTTCTAAAGCCTAACTTTAGCAGATACTTATCCAACCTTGCATACCAGGCTCTTAGGGCTTGTTTAAGTCCATACAATGCTTTCTTCAATCTGCAGACTATATCTCCTTGATCAGACAACTGGAATCCTTCCAGTTGCTCAATGTAGACTTCTTCTTCCTCTCCATTCAGAAATGCTGACTTGACATCCATTTGGTAAACTTTGAAATCTTTATAAGCAGCAAAGGTAAGAAATAATTTGAATGCTTTGATTCTTTCCACCGGAGAAAAAGTTTATTCAAAATCAATTCCTTCTACTTGAGAATAATTTTTGCACACCAATCTTGCTTTGTTTCTCACAACTTCACCATCTTTATTCAATTTATTCCAGAAGACCCACTTAGTTCCAATTACATTTTTATCTCCAGGTCTAGGAACAAGATCCCAAGTATGATTCTTTTCAATTTGCATTAATTCTTCTTCCATTGCTTTTACCCAACTTTCATTATTACATGCTTCATTCACTGATTTTAGTTTAATCTTTGAAATCAAACAATACTCCACGCGATCTTCAGTAATTTTCCTTCTAGTTTGAACACCTTTATTTCTATCTCCTATGATCTGATCTTCAGAATGATTCAACTTTATATATCTGGGAGTTTTAGGATTTTCCTAAACTTTTGATTCTTGAACTTGTTCCTCAGCATTTTCACTATTTTCTTGAGTCACTGGGTTCTCTGGAGTAGTATAAATCTAAGTTTGAGCTTGAACTTGATTTTCATCATCTAATTCATATCCATAAGATTTGGAAGGTCTCTCCATGCCTTCATCAACCTTGACATTAGCACTTTCAACAATCTTTTTCAGTCTCTTGTTAAAGCACCACTATGTCTTGCTTTGGTTAGAATAACCCAAAAATATTCCTTCATCACTCCTTGCACCAAACTTGCCTAGATCTTCATCTCTTTTGATATAGCATTTACTACCAAAAACTTTGAAGCATTTCATAGTAGGAGCATTACCAAACCAAAGTTCTTAAGGTGTTTTACTAGTATTACCTTTGATCTACACCTGGTTAAGAGTGCAGACAACAGTACTCACAACCTCTCTCCAATAGATATGTAGAAAATTTGCCTCCATCATCATGGTTTTAGCGGCCTCTTGAATAGTCCGGTTCTTCCTTTCCACAACTCCATTTAGCTGAGGAGTCCTAGGACCAAATAAATGTCTTCTTATCCCATGCTTTTCACAAAATGTATTAAACTCACTAGAGGTAAACTCTCCACCTCTGTCAGATCTCAGACACTTTACCTTCACACCAATCTCATTCTCCACCCTAGCCTTGAACACCTTGAATTTGTCAAGAGCCTCTAATTTCTCTTTCAAGAAAGTGACCCACATCATCCAAGAGTAATCATCAATCAGCAACATAAAGTATATGTCTCCTTGCAAACTCCTAACTCTGGCAGGACCACACAAATCAGTGTGCAAAAGTTCCAACAATCCACTTGAAGATTGTTCTTTACCTTTGAATGTAGTTTTGCTCTATTTGCCCAACTTACATTCCTTACACATGTTATTAGTAGGTTTTACAAGCTTTGGAAGATCTCTTATAGCCTGAGTAGTACTTATCTTGACAATGTTATCAAAGTTTACATGACACATTCTCCTATGTCATAACCAACTCTGATCAATCTGAGCAATCAAACATCTTTTACCAGTGCAACTTAAATGAAATATATTACCTCTAGTCTGTGTACCAGATGCAATCTCATTTCCAGAGCTTTCCAAAATTTTGCATTTTCCATCCTTGAATCAGAGGTCATACCCTTTGTCAACTAACTGTCCAACACTAAGAAGATTATGCTTCAACCCTTCTACATACAAAACATCATTAGTGTTGTGCTCACCATTAAAAGAGATGGATCCTCTTCAACAGATTCTACCAGTTGAATTGTCTCCAAACTTCACAATTCCACCTTCATATCTTTCCATACTTACAAACTTACTTTTATCACTTGTCATATGATGAGAACATCCACTGTCAATCACCCATTCATCCTTTTCTTCAACCTGAGTAGCCAAGGCACTTTCCACATTTACATAGCTAGTAGATTCAGTAGGCACCAGATTTTCTTCTTTGATATCAACGAACACCCATTCATTTCTAGATGTAATTTCCTTATCAGATTCATCATCTATAACTCCTTCATTAGTAGCTTCTTGGATAGTAGCATTTCTTCTTGAACCTAGGTCTGTTAGGGTTTGGCTTTGAAACCCTCTCCAGACATCTTGAGGCAAAATGACCAATCTTATTGCAAGAAAAACACTTGAAAGACAACTTTCCTTCATACTTACTAGATCCTCTTGGTAATCTTTTGGCAATAAGGATTTCGATTTCTTCAATCGTTGTTTCATCTTCTTCAACTTCCTTCTTTGTTTTCTCATATCTGGTTAATCTTCTTGAAGAGATTTCACCTGGATAAAATTTTTGCTTCCCGAAAACACTGGCCTTAAAAGCATATTCTGATTTAGGAAGGGAATCACCAAACTCACTCATTTCAAATGTTGAAAGCTTGCCAACCAACTAATCCCTTGTAACAGTTGTCACAGTTCTGATCTCCTCAATAGCATCAACTCTATGCTTGTATGAAGTAGGTAAGGATCTTAGCACCTTGCCAACAATCTCTAATTCTTCTAATTTTCCACCAACACACCTGATACTGCACACAAGTTCATTCACCTTCTGCATGTAGGAATTGATGTTTTCATCTTCACTCATTCTCAAATTTTTGTATCTACCTTTCAGGCTCTGTAACTTAGCACATTTGACATATTCATCACCTTCATATAGAGTTTCCAATTTCTTCCAGATTTCATGAGTAGTTTTCAATTCCAGGACATTTGTCATTTCTATATCAGTCAAGGCACTTAACAATACTTCTTTAGCTTGAATATTTTTCAATATCTTTGAGTTCATTTGGAGTTGAAGGACCTTTCTCGAGAGGCGTATACTCATCTTTTGTTATCATCCAATAAGCATCACCCATGTATTGCAAATGGCACTCCATGCGACTCTTCTAAAGAGAATAATTTGTTCCATCAAATCTCAGACTATCCTTCTTGTAAGTTGACATTCTGGATCTCCTCAAGCGGTCAAGCTTCTTTTAGAGGAACCAGCTCTGATACCAACTGTTGAAATTAGGGCATACAACTGAGAGAGGGGTGAATCAGTTGTCACAAAACTTTTATCTCTTGCTGCATTTAATCTCCTTTACCACTTATTAATAGATTAAAGATGTAACCATGAAAGCATGAATCAACAACACATGAGCAAAAACATAATCAACACATAACACCAAGATTTTTATGTGGAAACATGGTGGGGGTTAACCCACAAGATTTATTCTATGTTAAAAGAATATAAAATGGGAAGGCACTTGCTTTTGGTATCACTACCCAAAGCTCACTTCTCAAAGAGGCTCATTGCCTAGAGAAACATTCTCAAGTTTAACACAGAAAGATTAAACTAAGAAACAACATCTTCTTCATGCCAAGGTTAGTTCTATTGAAGCACATAACACCTCTTCTCTACCCCCTTAACACTTCCTCGCTATCCTCGCATATTCACTCACATCCAAACATTTCCATGACTTCACAACACTTATTTATACATGTCATCAACTTTGGAATGAACATCAAAGTTGGCCAAACAATTATCTGTCTAGAACATTCTCCAAGATATGTATTACAAGAAATTACAATCACAAGACTTAAAATGCTTTATGCGTACCACCACACTATTGGCTAAACATAGTTGGTACTCAAATCTTCCTCAAACATCATGCCACACTTCATAAAACTTCTCTTAGATCATCTGCAACATGCACCATGCATTCGGTCAGCCAAGACTGGAAAGAACATCAACACCCAAGGACAAATCTTCATCCACGAGCTCAATCCTCACTGCGGACCATAAAGACAATAGGGACCTGATTCAAAGACCACCACAAGCATAATGAAATCAATAGAAACAATCGCACCACCTCAAATCACTAGAAACACTTGCACCTTCATCTGGGAACTCAAGAACACCAACTGTCATGATTGTCACACTAGAAAGATTGCTTGCAGAACTCCAAACCATGAACCACTTGAGTTGAAGATACACATTGACATCCCAAACACACCTCTAGATGAGCAGATCATAATATTCCAATGCAGATCAATCTGGACCAAATTTCTATCACTCTGTCACCTCTAAACAATTGCAAAACCTGGTTCTACTCAGATGGCCATAACTTCACCAATTCCCCATAACCTCTCAAATCTTGACTGGGGCAACTTCAGACAATCCTCTACAAACCCTTTAATCTGCAGACTCTGATCTTCATCTTACTGGTGTAGACACCCTAAAATGACCAAGTCTTCCAATCACTCACATTTTGTCATTTCTTCCTAATCACCTGCATTTCACACATTAATTAAATAATCTAATTATTTAATTAATTTCATCAAATTCTTCTAAATCACAAAATTTTGACATTAATTAAATAAATCCTCGTTATTTAATTAATTAAATTAGATTCCTCTATTATTCTTCCACAGTTAAATAATTTTAATTATTTAATTAGATCATTATCCTCTTTCCAAAAATCAAATCCACATTAATTAAATAAATCCCATTATTTAATTAATTCCTCACAAATTCTATCTTTTCTATAATTAAATAATTTACATTATTTAATTAAATCAAAATTTATTCTTCCAAAATCATGCACAACAATTAAATAAATTTATTTATTTAATTTGCTTTCAAATCTTCTAAATTAAATAATTCCAATTATTTAATTATTTCTTCCAAAATATCTACTCTAAATTTAAATAAATCAATTATTTATTTAAATTGCTTTTTCTTCTAAATCTGAGTTATCTCTAAAATAACTCAAGCTTTCTTTATTTAATAAAGCAAAATATCTTCTTATTCTCATGCAAATCTCTTCTTCCTATTTTAAATCACTTAACTGATCATTACATTCTGTTAATTGCTTTAACTCATTCTTCTATTCTTGATAACTCCTCTCATGCAAAAGAAAGCAAGACACTTGGCTGCTTCTTATTCGTTGCACGTTGCTCAACTGTTCTCCTCCATAGATTCTTTTGAATTATCTGGACCATTGATCGATCTTTGTTGAAACCTATATAAACCCCCCTCATCTCCTTCATTGGGCCTCTATCTTCGATCGTATTCTTAGGCATACTTGATAGCGCTTTGAGCATTCAACGATTCAATTGAGCAACCTTTACAATCTTTTAACATTGATCTTTGAGCACATTGAGCACACTACTTGCTTGTTGCAACTATGGTTTTCGCAACTTGATTGAGCAATCCACACTTCTCCAAAAGGGAACAATACAGGTTTTGGTAAGAGCTTTCATTTGTCTTTGATTTTATGATAATGGCTTTTACTTAGATTGGTTCGCTTTATGTGATTGGTTTTTGGTTTTATTAGTTTTGATTTAATCGATTTTTCCTCATACACATTCTGGCACGCCTGGTGGGACCCACTAATCCTACTTTTTCTTTGAGAAATTGATTCTTTTTGAAGTTACAGTACGGTACAGCACATTTGACTCAGGAAAGCACTTCTGACAATATTTTTAAGCGCTATTGGAGGTACAGTACAACGCCCTTGGGGCATTGCGGCGCTTCTGGTAATGCAGAACGGCGCGACTGGTAGTATTGTTAAGCGCTTTTGGCTGATTAGGTTTTTCTGACTTCGTTTGGTGTTCACAAGGTTTTAATTCATTGTAGATCTATTGATTTGTCTGACAAGCTGTTGTATTTGTCTTTCAAACCACTTTTGATACTTCCTAAGCTGACTTATTTAGGGATATCTTCGATATTTGAGTTAAACCTATTTGTTACTACGCCTTCTAGATTTTCTGCAATTCATGATATAGATCTCTCAGCTACTACTTCTCAGAACAATAGATCAATCATGGAAGCCCATTTGGATCTAGTTATTTTGACCAAAGCTAACTTTTTTCTGATCTAAGACAGCACAGCACGTTTGGCTATACAATATCACGCATTCGAAAACACAATACAATGCTTCTGGATATTGTTCGGTGCTTCTGGTATTATCTTTTTACGCTTCTGGTATGTCTCACAGTGCTTTCAGAAACATAGTGTAGCGCTTCTAGATATTTTTCGGCACTTTTGGTATTATTCTTTTACACTTCTGATCTGCATCACAGTGCTGTTGAAAACACAGTTCGGTGCATTTGGTAGCAGGGTGATGTGCTTCTGGCAAGATAGTGTAGCGCTTTTGGTCAAATTGATTTGTTTTTGCTAACTTGTGAATTTTTGGTGGAACCAACTGACTTGTTGCAGCTTCTTATTACTCACACAGAGCAAAAAGGTGTTTTAACATGTTCATGTAGGACGAGCATTGAAAAAAATTTAATTTATCTCACTAAGTCTTAGAAACACATTGCATGCTTAAAGGGATAATTGAACAAATCATTTTTCTTGCAATCTAAGTCTTAGGAACATACTGCTTTTCTTAAGGGACAATGGACGTGTATGCACAAACACCTTAATTTTCTAAGGGACAATGGACATGAATGCCAAACACTTCAATTTCATAAGGGACAATTTACAACTACAAACATGTGTGTGCCTACTTTAGTTGCACCTTATTTGTCTTATAACGAGACAATTGAACCTTTGTTTGACGTGCTTGCTTACATTTCTATACTTCCTTTAGAATGGCCTGCTTTTGGATTGCGCTTCATCCAAAAGGGATGACCCTAAGCAGAGTTTTCCTTTGAACCACTATATAAGAGGGATAAGGCAAAAGCCAAGTCCTAACCGACGTCAGCCTTACCTTGTGGTGTCAAACTGAAAAGAGGTGTACTAGCTCTTTGTGGAAACGATTTTCACATTGAGTGAAGTGTTTGATACTCTTAGTAGGATTGGTTAAAGATTTTAGTAGATTGTCACATTGCTCGTAAGGCGTTGGTCCCTCAAAGTCACTAAGAACCATTCTAGATAGAGACTACCCAACCTACCTCCGAATATTGCTGTAATCATCAGTGCAAGGGGAATCGATTTAAGCCCCTAAGATACTCACCATTGGCTCCCTTGAGAAGAGATAGTATTCCCTTGGCCATAAAGCTCTTGTGACCTACTTGAGCTTTCCAAGGGGAGGGTGAGATATCCCTACCTATCATCTCTCACAAAGATACTAAATATCTGACACCTTTATGGAATGATATTTTTATCGACGGAGTATTAAGCTGTGAGCTGATCTATTGCAATGAAACCTTGTCTCTAGGGATAAAAAGTGCTTGTTATTGATTGCAATTGTCTTATACCGGTGGAAACATTGGGCTTGTTTGGAGCCTCGAACATACACTATCTGTTGTGTCAGTCCCTTGTTTGTGCCAACATTATTTGCTATGTTTTCTCTTGCTAAACAAATCCAATCAGAAACAGAAACAATCTATCAAAATTTTGCCTTTTAGAAACATCAGACACTACTTCAGCGCCCCTGGTATTATAGCAGCTCACCTTTGGTAGTACAGTAGATCACCTTTGGCATAGCAGTAACTCGCCTCTGGTAAAACTCTACTTCAGTGCCATTGGTATAATAGTAGCTCGCTTTTGGTCACTATAGCTCACCTTTGGCATAGCAGTAACTCACTTCTGGTAGCTCAGTTTGTCGCCTTTGGTGTCACAGTAGCTCGCTTTTGGTTGCACAATCTTGCACCTCTGGTCAAACAGTATAGCACTTTTGGTCCAGTACTTTGTGCATCAGAGTTTGTCCGTTTCTCAAAGCACCTCACAGAATCCCAACATTACCTTTTGTCCTAGTGTATCCCATGGTAACCACTAGGCTCCAGCAAACTATGAAGTCCAAGCAAGTTGTCCCTAAGAAGTGCAAGTCGCCTCCTCACACACTGCAATTAGGTCATCTCAACATTACTCCCAAGGTCACTCCTAGAACACCCACGGTAAGATCTACTAATTCACCAAGCATGCCACACATTGACCAACCAAGCAATCCTCAGGAGGATAGGATCCCTTTGATAAGTACACCTCAATACACCACCGGCTTGCCTCCAAATTTTGTCCCACAAGGTTATACTGTAGATCTAGCCCCATCTCAAGAAGAGTGACACTTTGAAATAGGTCAATCCTCTCAAGAAGATGGGCAAGATCTTGATGAATTCATACAAGAGCCTAGAGTCATGGCCACCTTTGACAAAATCCTTAGTGAGAACTAGGATCATTTCTTTCGCTTACTTGCAGAGCAAGGAGCCAAGTTACCTCAAGATTTTGATTTATCCTCTCTCAAGGAGACAAACAACACATTGAGTGCCACGCAAGCGGTGCAAACCATGTCCACGGTGACTACGCCCTTACCTGCACAAGGCTCGTAGTATAGGAATCCCCTTTTTCAAAATCCAATAGAAGAGAGGGTCGTATCACCGCTTCTGACTCCTATGGAGATCTATAAAAACCAACAAGAAACTCTCCAAAGTCAAGTAGAGTTAGCTAAGCAAGCCACCTTAGCTCGATCAAATATGCAACCACCTCCTCAAGTGTCCACACCAATCGCAGGTGGAATATTGGTTACTCCCTCACGAATAGGTTTCCCACCAAATTACAATCCGGGGAACAACTATGTAGCCATGCAACAAGGGTCTCAACACATACCACCTCCCATATCATCAAACCTTCATGTCTCTCAACCAATTAGAGTCATGCAACCCCAACCACAACATTCTTCTACTCTCATCCTCAATCAACCTCAACCGTCGCAAATCACTTCTACCTATGCCCCTCCTCCACAACGTTCATCCTCGCTCAATTTCTTTCACACATTGCCTAGCCACTCTCAACATTCCCAACATCAAGTTTCCCAAAGCTATGTGCCGCCATCACAACCTAATCAAACGCACTTTAGCTTTCCTCCACCCAACTCTTTTCTTCAACCATCACAAAGCCAACATTCTTACCTAGCGCCACCTCCACCTGCCAAATCAAAACCTCCAATTCCAACCCAATCTGAACCAATCGTACAACCTATATAATCCCAACCAATCTTATGACCCTTATAACACCAGTGCGCATGGCTTACACTATAATCTTCCATATGGGCAACACCAACCACTTTTGGGACAACAGGAGATGTTACCAACCCCTCCCTTGACTATGGAGCTAAAAATCGTAGAAGTTCAATAGCAGCTATCTGATCTTACATTTGGCCACACCAAGAAGACCTTCTCTTTAGAGGAAGTGTGTCCTTACCCTTTTGATCGGTCATTACCAATGATCCCTTTTCCTCAAAATTTCACTATTCCCAAGTTTGATAAATACAAAGGAAAAGGTGACCCAAAAGACCATCTTAGGGAATTCTATCTTGCTTGGTTCGAGGTCTCACATAACGACACATATCTTATGCATCTCTTTCCTCGCAGTCTTGGAGGTCAAGCTATAGAATGGTTCTCACACTTACCCACAGGTATCAAGTCTTTCAATGAGCTAGCAGAGAAGTTTGCCACCCAATTTTCTTACAATGCAGAGCATGAGATTTCCATGATTGATCTATGCAAGAATAAACAGAAAAATGGTGAAACTTTCATTTCTTTCCTTCAACGATGGAGACAAATGGCTAGCAAATTCCCTTTCAAGATTCTGAAGAAACAGCTTGTTAGCATATTTGTGCAGAACCTCAACCAAGAGTTAGGTTTCCATTTGCAAATTCTTAGTGCTACAACCTTTGACGAAATCACATACAAGGGAATCAATATTGAGAAGGCCCTCATTACTAAGGGTGTGGTCAAAATCTTTAAAGAAATGAAAGACAACGCTCCTCATCAACAGACGAATGATAAACCCAAATACTGGAACAAAAACAAAAACGTGGTTAACGACGGTGTGGTTGATTCTAAGCATGTGCAAACTTTGCAAACACCACTGTAGCTCTCCAAACCAAGTCAAGCTCCATCTCAACAACAACAACAATAGCAGCAACTGTATCAAAATCAACAACAACGACAACAAGAGTGACCTCAACAAGATTACCCTCCACGACGTCAATTTACTCCCTTGGGAGTGCCTATGGAGTCGGTCCTACAACAGGTTTTACAGAAAGGACTCATCACCTTACCAGATGCACCCCCATATGGTGAACCGGTTTACAAAACTGCGAGGTATAGGGAAAATGAATACTGTGAATTCCATCGGAGAAAAGGACATAGAACTGTGTCATGCATGAAACTCAAGCACCTAATCTCATCGACGGCAACCTAATCACTTTTGAGAATGAACAATCGGCTCAAAACACAAACAAAGATCTCGATATGTACAAGGAACCATTCCCTCATCATGGTCCACCTCCTCCTCAGGATAGAGGTAAAGGTATCAATCATGCTTCCACTTCCATTGATTCCATTGTAGGTCATTTTGAAGTAGGTCATTTTGAAGAGAGTCGAGTGTCTACCCTCACAATCAAAGGCAAATCTACAGATTGTGTTGTTACAACTCGTCATGGTCGTGTCACCATTCGTGGTCCTACACCCAGTCTTCCGGCTCAATCTGATTATAATCTTGTTGAACATCTAGGGAAAATGCCCGCATAAATCTCTATCTTGGACCTTCTACGGTCATCACCTGCACATAGAGTAGTGCTTGAAAAAGCCCTCCAAGAGTCTTCCGTTCCTAACAACATAGCGGTCACAGATTTCTAAGCTATAGTAGGCAACATTGCTTTGCCCTACAATGTGGTCTTCTCTGAGAAGGACCTCCCATCCCGTGATCCTTGTCACAATGATGCCCTTCATATTGAAGTTCTCATCCATAAGCGCAAAATCAAACGTATACTCATAGATGGTGGTGCTGGTCTCAACATCTGTTCTTTAAAATTACTTAAGCAATTGGGATACTCTGAGGATCATGTCAACACTGATCTTAGTATTACAATCAAGGGGTATGATGATGTTGAATGCCACTCAGAAGGTGTTATCCACTTGCCTATACAACTGGGCCCTGTCATGCTTGAAACCAGGTGTCAAGTTCTTGATATTGAGCTACCTTACAACATTATCCTAGGCCGCCCATGGATCCATGCAATGAAAGCTGTTCCCTCCACGTACCATCAGTCTCTAAAGTTCCCATACAATGGTACGGAGATCACCATCCCAGGAGACCCTAATCCTTTTGAATTCTGTTGTGTCTTGCAAGGTAGCTATAAGAATTGCAACCAATTGCCTAAAAATGACTAAGCCATTGAATCCCCACTATATGTTGACCCTGCAACTCTCATGCAAGCCTCTACAAGTAACCCAAATCCTCTACCTGAGATCACGGCTCGCATCCGAGATATAGGCTTTGGCACTTATGATATCTCAAAATCTTGTTGTGTAGGAAGGATGCCTTTATCTCCAAAATCTTATGGCCAATGACCCATTGCCAAAGTAACCAAAAAAGTAGCTATTCCTCCCCTAGCATTTCTAACCCAATTCCAACATGGATGGTTATTGGAAGAGGAAACTATTGAGGACATTTCTTCTTGGCTCTATAAGGAGAAAGAACCAGTCACAATACCAGTCAAGCAATATGGCAATGGCTTAAGGATAGTAAAAAACATGGGCTATAAAGGCAAAGGTGGCCTTGGGAAACAGAATCAAGGAACTATGGAACCCATTGTTGTGACAAAGAAGCTAGATAAGACGGGATTAAGATTTGGTAAGAAGGTACCACATGCCTTGGACATCAAGTATATCCTTGACGAGGTAGTTGACACTTTTCCTGCCAATTCGATGTCTACAGAGGATATCATCGATGACTCTTCCCTCCACATGACCAATCTATTCACAGAATCCTCCATTTCTATGCTATCCTCCGTATCCTGAACCTCCACCACCAGCACCCAGAATGTCACACTTGTCTACCTTGAACTTATCGATTGGGACCAACAAGGGTCCCCCGTTATAGATGTATTTTAGAATGACGAAGCTTTAGCTGAGTTCATGGGACTTCAGGAAGGTATCCCTCTTAGCGATCATAAAGTAGGTTTTGTAATGGAACTAGAACCAATGGCTTATTTTGGTGAGAATGCCAAATCCTCTAGTCACAAAAGTGAAAATAAAGAAAGATCTCTAGGTGAAAACCACACTGTGGCACCTCCCAATCACAAAATAGTAAAAACAAATAATGTATCCAAAGGTGAAAACCCAATTGTGGCACCTGAGGATGGAGGATTTGACCTTCCCCTACCATCTAAGTATCAAGAGAAATTAGCTCTCCTAGTGGAAGATTCTACAGAGATAAACCTTGGCACAGAACAAAATCCAAAGACCACATTCCTAGCAGCATCATTATCAGAAACAGAGCACAAGAACCCTAACACATTCTTCTTATAGAGAACCATCAACTTTGCATGGACCTATGCTGATATGCCAGGGCTAGATCCCAAGCTAGTTGTTCACTATCTCACAGTTGATCCAAAAGTGAAACCAGTCAAGCAAAAGCTAAGAAAGATGCACCCACAGATAGCTCTCTTGGTAAAGGTGGAAATACAAAAGCTGTTAGATGCAAAGTTTATACGACCAATTGACTATTCAGATTGGGTCTCAAACATTGTACCTGTGTCTAAACCTAATGGGCACATCCGCATGTGTAATGACTTTAGAGATCTGAACAAAGCATGTCCTAAAGATGACTTTCGACTACCGAATATTGACATTATAGTGGACTTGACAGCAGGTCACGAGATGCTTTCTCTCATGGATGGATTCTCTGGCTACAATCAAATAAGGATAGTAGAGGAAGATCAACATAAAACAAACTTTACTTGTTCTTGGGGCAATTATTGTTGGTGTGTCATGTCGTTTGGTCTGAAGAATACAGGAGCAACCTATCAGAGAGCAATGACAGTGATCTTCCACAATCTCTTACATCACATCATGGAGGATCATGTGGATGATATACTGGCTATATCTTCTAGGGCAGAGCACATACAGGTTCTGGGACAGATCTTCGACAGGCTTGAAAAATACCAAGTAAGACTCAATCCAAAGAAGTGTGTATTCGGTGTAACATCAAGAAAGCTGTTGGGATCCATAGTATCTCGTAGAGGCATCGAAGTAGATCCAGAAAAAGTAAAGGCTATAATAGAGATGCCTCCACCAAAGAACCTTAAAGCATTAAGGAGTCTTCAGGGAAGGTTGCAATCTATTAGGCGTTTCATATCACAGCTAGCAGATAAATGTCAACCATTTCAACACTTACTCCGAAAGGATGTCTCATTTCGCTAGGACAACAAGTGTCAGGCAGCATTTGATCAACTTAAAGAGTATCTAGCTACACCTCTTGTATTAGTTCCACCAGTCGCGGACAAACCTTTGATATTATATATCTCCACTACAAATTCAGCCCTAGGGGCCCTTCTAGCACAAAATGATGAAACAGGAAAAGAGCATGCAATTTATTACATTAGTAGAACCTTGGTGGGATATGAGCTCAATTATTCACCGATGGAAAGGGCTTGTTTAGTAGTAGTGTTCACCTCCCAGAAGTTGCAGCTTTACATGTTGAACCAACACACAATTCTTATAGCTAAAATTGATCCCTTGAAGTATCTACTAGCAAAAGCAGCTCTTACAGGCAGACTAGCTAAATGGGTCATGATCCTTAGTGAGTTCGACATTGAATATATGGATCGTAAAGCAATCAAAGGACAAGCTCTAGCATATCAACTAGCAGAGGCACCTATGCAAGATACACACCCTATGGTAGCAAACTTTCCAGATGAGAATCTATTCACTCTTTCCAACTCAATAATGTGGAAGTTGTACTTTGATGGTTCCTACACATAGCATGGATCAGGGGCCGGCATCTTTTTTGTCACACCTCAGAATGACTACATTCCAAAGTCATATCAGCTTGCATTCCCTTGCACCAATAACATTGACGAGTATGAAGCACTCCTCATAGGTCTCAATACAGCAGTTCAATGGGACATCACAGAATTACAAGTATATGGAGACTCACAACTAGTTATTCGCCAAGTCACAGATGAATACCAAACAAAGGATGAAAAGTTGGTCCTCTACCAGCAACTAGTGGATGCCTACAAACCACACTTTTCTAGCATCACATTTGAGCAAATTCCAAGAGAGCATAACAAAGATGTGGATTCTATGGCTTCTGTAGGGTCACTGATTGACATGCCTGCAAATACACAGAAGTGTGAATTCTTGATTGAGCAATTGTTGATACCATCCATCAATGTTCCCATTACTGAAATCATCTGTGAACTTGTTGGTCCCAATTCCCCATGGTATGAAGATATCTATGAATACCTCAAACACAATACCTTTCCCCCTGACCTATCATCCACCCAACGCAAAACCTTTATCCGTCGATCCTCTCATTACATCATTCTGGGTGATACACTATATCGCTGGAGTCTTGATGGTATCCTCTTACGATGTCTTAACGTGGAAGAAGCTGAGGCTACCTTACGAGACATACACGAAGGTATCTGTGGCACACATTCTACCGGTCCTAATCTTGCTAAGAAGATACTCAGAACAGGTTATTACTGGCCTACAATAGAGCAAGATGCTACATAGTTTGCTAAGAAGTGTCTACAATGCCAGCAGCATGAAGATTTGATTCATGCACCAGCTCATGAATTACAACCTGTGACAACCCCATGGCCTTTTTCTCAATGGGGTCTCGACCTCATAGGACAAATCCACCCTTCCTCCTCCAATGGCCACAAGTTTATCATTACCGCCACTGAGTATTTCACAAAGTGGGTGGAAGCCATTCCTATGACCTATATCACCGGTAAGCAAATAGCCAAGTTTATCCTAAACTACCTCATTTGTCGGTATGGTATTCCCCAAGCCATTGTCACTGATAATGGGAGACCATTCAAGAATCAAGATGTTTGTGCCTTGTGCACACAATACAAAATCCAACATCACTTTTCAACTCCCTACTATTCGCAGAGTAACAGCCAAGCTGAGGCTTCCAATAAAACCATTCTCAAGATCCTCAAGAAAATAGTCAATGAAGCTGGTCGTGATTGGCACTTGCAACTCAATCCCACCCTATGGGCCTTCTGCATTAGTATCAGAACACCAACTGGTGCCACACCATATGCCTTGGTCTTTGGCTCTAAGGCCATCCTACCTATAGAGGTTGAGATCCCATCCCTCAGAGTATCCATGCAAGACCTGATCGACGGAGAGGAGTATCGCACTTCTAGATTAGCTGAGCTTGAACTACTAGATGAAAGGCGCCGTGCCGCACTTAACCATCTCCATGTCTATCAAAACTGCCTCAGGCATAATTACAACAAAAAGATCAAAGAAAGATGGTTTCAAGTTGGTGATCTTGTACTCAAAGAGAATCAGAGAAATCAAGCAGATCGAGAAAAGAAGGGCAAGTTTGAGCCTAACTGGTTAGGTCCCTTCATTGTGACAGTAGCATACGGATCAGGAGCTCATACTTTAGCTACACCTGACAGCATTCCTCTAGATGAACCACTTAACAGTGTCCATCTCAAGAAGTTCTATGCCTGATCCTCAGAGTATACAAAAAAAAAAACAAAAAAACAAAAAAATCTGTCCTCTGGTGAAAACCTGGCAAACAGGCGCCTTAGATAAGTACCATAGTGAAAACCTAGCAAACAGGTGCTATGTGTAGATTTAACATCCATCGTCTATCAAGTCCTGTCCACTCCATGCCCATTTCACAGCAAGCTTCATCCATCCATCCATAATAAAACCATTGACTTTGTTTGCATTTCCATCTCCCTATCTAGTATAGCTTGGAAATTTGTCAATGTCCCTCGTTGTCATCCCACATCTTGATCTGTGTCAACAGTTTGCACTGTCTGGTCCTAGGGCAAAACTTTCTATGTCTTCTTCGGCAGTCATCCATACAGTTTCCTCTACCAAAATGGGGGCAATTCCATCCTTAACCTCGGTCTAGGAGTGGTTCCTTGTTCGTGGTTCACCAATCTTTCTCCTTTCAGCAGATAACACCCTTTAATGGACACATCGCTCCTACGATAAGGCTGTTATCTTCTCAACACTTTTCCCACATCATCACATCAACCAGAACTACATATTATCATCTTCTCCATCTTTAGGTACCTTGATCCCATGGATATGGGTATGTAGGCAATCTGGAATATGAAGGAAGTATCCGGTACTCAGGTACATAAGATCTCCCCCTTTCACCTTGACCCATCTCATCACTCTATCCAGAACTACATATTTATCATTTTCATCTTTCATCGTCGTGTGCCTTGATCCCGTGGATACAGGGCATATAGGCAGTCTAGAATATGAAGGATGTATCCAGTACTCAGGCACACATGATCCATCATTCTCCACCCGTCTCAATCCAGTTGCATTGTCATCCTTCTAGTCTCCCATTTGCCAAAATCCATTCACCTTGACTTGACTAACTCAAGCAGTAAAACAACAAACTAGTGCATCCTTTCAAAGCAAAAGTCCTTAACAAACCAGAAGCAAGGCAGCTTTCTTCCAGATTCATCTACTGTCCTAACTGTTCTGATTGCCAACATCAGCTAAGTATCGCTTAACCCAAGCCCTAGATCAATAAGCTTGTCTTCTGCGAAGTGTTCCATTGTTGAGACCAACACACGTGTCTCCTGCGACATGTGGCATTTCTTGTAGCAAGATATTGTCTTTTTAGGTAGATAGCCCCTTTAACAGACGTAGAGTTCCTATGATAAGGCTGTTATCTTTCCTATCCAGTCTATCCTGAGCAACCTCTTTGGCAAGAGAATATGTTGGCTGTATGTTTACTTTGTAAGTCAGTCAATTTGCTTTTCGGTTTATCTTTTTTGTTCTTTTTCCAATATCTATTCAAGACTACCTTGATTTATCTATAATCTTGGTATGTTGTGATGCAGTATGGATTGGAGGCATAGTCATTTCTTTTTGTGTGCCGTGTTTGAGGAATGATCTTTAGTATCTTTCTTAACATCATATTTATCTTGTGTGTGTTACGCCCTAGCATCTTACATATTTAATACTCTTCTTGCATTTGCATGTATTGAAGTTTATTTTACATTCAAGACTATGGCTTATTCACATGTTCCAACAAGGTTATATTATGTCTAAAGGATCTAAGTTCAAACCGCTTGCTTGCAAAGTCAACGTCCACGCACTCAAATATTACTGCACCTTAGTCTTTTATACCTTGGTGGCGAATTATCCACGTGCTATATCAAAATAAGGATTGCTCTTTATATACAAATGTGAAGCCATTGCAACAAGCTCATTCATCCATTCCCACAACCTTTATATCATTTTCATTGCAATAATCGATCAACAGTCTCTGTCTCCCATCTCCTCTCGTTCTTCTCTCTGGTGCATATCTGCAAAACCCACATTTCAGATATCACTAGTCATCACATCTATATCATCATATATCACTAGTCATTACATCTATAAGCATCATATAAGCAACATATGTCATCACATGAACCCATAATCATACATACATCACATCCATGACATCAAGGAGTGCATACACAAAAAGCATGAACAACAAGGGAGCCGAATAGATCATCATAATACAAAATTTATGTGTCTACATCAATAATCCATATATATAGTACATCAAGGCTATCAAGAGCCCGCAAAATATACATTAGGATGCACGCAGGCATCTGTCCAAAATGATACAAATGGTACAAAGTATAAGTGTCTATCGTGATACAAGTATGGTACAAATATGATACAATATACATGTGCATGCCCTAGTGAGTAGAGCTGCCCTCTTGCTGGGGCCCCTGTCCTCCCCCTGTGCTCAGTGGAGGTCCCCCTGCTGGTCCTCCTCCTCCCCCTGGTGGTAAAAATGGTCCTCTCACTGAGGACACTGACTACCCTATCCTCCGGGATCCAGATGCCCCTGACCTATTCCTCTCTCTGTAACTCGGTGCCTGCTGAGCTGCTGGCACTGCACCCACATACAGTCCCCTGTAATACTCTGCCTCTCGGCCAGCTGATACTAGCTCACCCTGCATTTGGATGAGCTCACTATATAGAGTCCTCTAGTCCGCACCCAGTGGACAGCATGCCTCATCTCTCTCCTGCCTCACTCTAAACAATGTGGCCTCTGCTGTCAACCGCAGCTGTACCTCTACATCCCTCTCCTACCTAGTCTGGCCTAGCTGCCCATCATCCCCTACCGGTGCGGGTGCTACCTGTGCCTATGCCTGTAGTGCTGCTTGCACTGCTGCCTATACCTGTGCCTGCACCTGGAACTGTACCTGTGCCTACATGCCTGCCTGTAGGTGTGCCAGGGCTGTCTGCGCTGCTGCTGCCACCTGTGTCTGCACCTGTGCTAGGGCCTTGACCTGTCTCGCCTCCACCCTAGCTGCATCCCTATCCCTCCTCAATCGTACCATCTGGAGCTCTAGTCGAGTCCTCCGAGCTATCTCCTCCTGAAGTAAATGCTCAGCTCTTGCCAAATCTATCTCTATAGCTGGCTCCTCCTCCTCCGCCATCTCCACCTCTGCCTACTGGCCGCTACCCTCTCCTACTGCCTATGCTGCTACCTGCTGTCTGGCTGCTCTGGCCTGTCGTCTCATCCTAGCCTCCCCACTGAGGACTAGTACCTCCCCCACTACCCCTGCTACACCTGGTGTAGTCAATCTAATCGACCTGTGTGTCTGCCAGTACTGGTCATACTCTGGCAGTGTCCCTGGATCTGCCAGCCCTGTGTCCCAATCCCATCTCACGGGGACAAGTCCCTGTACCTCTGCCAAAGCTGTAGCCACTGGGATCTCTGCATCCTAGTCTCCAACCTCCCTGCGCGTCCTGGCGTGTGTCACCTCCCCCACTGGTAGTCCCTGTGGTAATTCAAACTACCTGAGTACCTGCTTTGGTAGGTACCTCTCTATCATATTTGTCCATCTCCCAAACAGATACCGCGCCTGTCTGCAATACATAAGCTACTCGTGCTCATCCTCCCACTCCTTGCAAAGTAGCCAGGACCTCCAAACAAACAGGTCCATCTCGTCGATCTGCCACCTCCAGTGGCTAATAGACCCCATCCTCTAGTGTGTAATCACTCCATCATATAGGAATGCATAGGGCTCGCCTCTGTCCCAATGGCGTTGTGCCATGGGTCAGATCACTGGAATATGCTCCCACGCCCATTCCTGTAACAAGGTCACCCCTGCTGAGAGACTCCTACCTCTCCTATATACACAGTGATGCATGTCGCGATACAACTGTCCCAACACACATGGGCCCCATGCATACTATCTGCCATGTGTGAACATCCCGAATAATACTATGGCCCATCCAACTGATAACCCTCTGGATCTTCAGTCTAGACACAAGAAGCCACCAATCAGTGACGCCACTATCCATCTGATCCTGTCACAAAGTCTCAAGACGTCTGCCCATCAAATCTCCCTGTTGTCTATCCATAGGTCATCTGTGCAGAAGACCTCCACCAAGCCTGCCTCCCCCCACACTAGGTCAAAATCCACTATCTCTCCATCAATATGAATCCTCAGGATGCGGTATACATCCTCCAGTGTCACTGTGGCCTCCCCTGTCAGAAAGTGAAATGACGAGGTCTCACTATGGTATCGCTCAACAACTGCTGTCACTAGGACGAGATTCGCCCTAATGTGTGTCAAGTGAGCCACATGCCATAGTCCCACATGCTCCAGGAATGCATCCTCCTCCCATGTCAACTGTACTACCTCATGCGCTGTCGGATGGTGTCGCTCCCACGACATCAGTGGTGGCATAATCCTCTGCATCCACAACACATCACTTGTCAGTTCTTCTATACTAGATCCCTCAAGTCCTATCTACACATATGCTATGCTAGGCACCCCCCAACCATCCCTTTCCCCTTTGATAGCCTAGGATAGGCATCCCTTTTCTCAACCCCCAATTCTCATTTTCTGCTACTTAACCAAAAGCGCTTTGTTCTATACAAAAGCGTTGTACCTCCATGCCACATGCGCCACACTGTCTATCCATATGAGCTGTGTTTTCTATACCAAATGCGACTTGTCTAAACACAAGCGCTGCACCCACATACCAACCACACCTTTCTACACTACCAAAAGTGACTTGATTTCACCAACCGCGCTATTCTACACTACCCAAGGCGCTTCCCTATCTAGCCAAACGCGCTACGGCATACTGCCATGTGCACTGCGGCGTTGACCAACAAACCAGAAGCGCTGTATTTTTACCAAACGCGCTATAACCCCCTACCAATCGCGCTACAGCGTGCCACAAGTGCTACAACTAACTACCAGATGCGCTGCACACCCCTAAAGCGCTTTTGGCTTCCCTATTCAATCACCCTAGACCTAGCCCTAAATTGCCCTAACATGACAACATACAAGGGGGTTTTTGACCACTTACCGCTGCTAGAGCTCCTGCTGGCCTCTTGTACGTCCGCACGAGCTCCGCCTGATGCCTGTGCACTGGAATTGGCATCTCTCCTCACTATCAGCTCCTTCCACTCAAGTCTCTCACACTAGTTTCTCCTCTCTAAATTTAGAAACTCCTAGGGTGCAAATGAAGATTGTGGTCCCCATGGGACCTATTTATAGCATCCCTCCCTCATGTTTTCTTCTCTTCCCACCCCTTTCTGCTTTTCCTCCTACCTGGTCGCGCACTCTTCTGGTTGAGCATCAACACCCTTCCTCTGTCGCTTCCCTATCTTCCCGCTCGAGGGGGCATACGCTGGGGCAACTAGATACAATGGGGCATAAAAAATTGTATCATGTCTTTAACAATTAATTTCTTTGACGCAACACTATTAACTGCATTGCATCAAAGAGGGGCAAAATGTAGACACCCTAAAATGACCAAGTCTTCCAATCACTCGCATTTCGTCATTTCTTCCTAATCACCTGCATTTCACACATTAATTAAATAATCTAATTATTTAATTAATTTCATCAAATTCTTCTAAATCATAAAATTTTGACATTAATTAAATAAATCCTCGTTATTTAATTAATTAAATTAGATTCCTCTATTATTCTTCCACAGTTAAATAATTTTATTTATTTAATTAGATCATTATCCTCTTTCCAAAAATCAAATCCACATTAATTAAATAAATCCCATTATTTAATTAATTCATCACAGATTCTATCTTGTTTATAATTAAATAATTTACATTATTTAATTAAATCAAAATTTATTCTTCCAAAATCATGCACAACAATTAAATAAATTTATTTATTTAATTTGCTTTCAAATCTTCTATATTAAATAATTCCAATTATTTAATTATTTCTTCCAAAATATCTATTCTAAATTTAAATAAATTAATTAATTATTTAAATTACTTTTTCTTCTAAATCTGACTTACCTCTAAAATAACTCAAGCTTTCTTTATTTAATAAAGCAAAATATCTTCTTATTCTCATGCAAATCTCTTCTTCCTATTTTAAATCACTTAACTGATCATTACATTCTGTTAATTGCTTTAACTCATTCTTCTATTCTTGATAACTCCTCTCATGCAAAAGAAAGCAAGACACTTGGCTGCTTCTTATTCGTTGCACGTTCCTCAACTGTTCTCCTCTGTAGATTCTTCTGAATTATCTGGACCATTGATCAATCTCTATTGAAACCTATATAAACCCCCCTCATCTCCTTCATTGGGCCTCTCTCTTCGATCGTATTCTCAGGCATACTTGATAGTGCTTTGAGCATATAGCGATTCGATTGAGCAACCTTTATGATCTTTTAACATTGATCTTTAAGCACATTGAGCACACTACTTGCTTGTTGCAACTATGGTTTTCGCAACTTGATTGAGCAATCCACACTTCTCCAAAAGGAAACAATACAGGTTTTGGTAAGAGCTTTCATTTGTCTTTGATTTTATGATAATGGCTTTTACTTAGATTGGTTCGCTTTATATGATTGTTTTTGGTTTTATTAGTTTTGATTTAATCAATTTTTCCTCATACACAACTAGGAATGTGGAGTAATCTGCTTCACTAAACTATACTAACTTCACTGTCTCTGACAGAGAGATATGTAACTCACTTGTTTCTTCTAGAGAGACTAATTTTTTCAATATCCTCAACATACAAGTCTTCTAGACAAGTAATAGAATAAGATACAGTTGTCACTAATAACAACAAGGATATGTTGACATCAATGACAACACCGATTGGACACATTTGCAACAATGCTTTGTAAGTTATCCCATGAGTATATTGTATTATCCTGTATACACCTAAAAATGACACGACTCTATCCAAATAAATATTCTTAATATTTATTTAAGTCATATTCCTCTATCAATAAATAAATAAACAAATTTATTTATTTGATTCATATTCTCCCAACAATTAAATAAAATCAATTTATTTAAAATCTTAAATTCTTCCAAAATCATTCTAAATTAAATAATACCGATTATTTAATTGTTTCTTCCAATAATATCTTCTCTAAATTTAAATAAATCAAATATTTATTTAAGTTGTCCATTTCTTCTAAATTGAGTTATCTCTAAATATAATTCAATCCTTGTGCACATGCAATTGAATATTCTAAATATTTAATTGATCTAAAATATCTTCTCATCCTCATGCAATTTCCATTCTCTAGTTCTATTCTCTTAACTAATTGATCTATTCTTTTAATTGATTTATCTCTTCAGTTAACTCATTCTTCTTTTTTATTAATTCCTCTCATGCAAAATAGACCAAGACACATGTCCTCTTTCTATTCGCGCACATCCTCTCAACCGTTTTATACCGTTGATCTTCCTATTTCTTCTATATCGTTGATCTTCTCTCTCCCAAGTCTATAAATTGAACCCCATTCTTCCATTTCATTCATCTAAGATTTAAGTAAACTTACTCTACAGGAATTACAGTGTGCCTTTGGCACCAATTCCTTCATTGCTTGCGATCAAACTTGTTACTACATAATGCTTTCATTGTTGTGAAGCTCATCTTCATGGCAAAACTATCATAGTCATTCCTAATTGACATTTTTAGAATCATAGCAAAGAAGTGCACCTTCTAAGGGCCATATTCATAGACAAGATCATTTGTGATAGGCTATCAATGGAAGTTGAGAATTAAAAGAGGTTTGATTGACCTTCTTTGTTCATTATTTCATTGAGTTTTAGGTATCATTGATATTGATATATTGATTATTTATTTAGATCTAATTTTCCCTTAACATTTTTGGTGCCCATCGTGGGGCCCTGCCCTGATTTAATCCAAAAAACTAAGTTTTTTTGTGCCAAGGTTCCGTACACAGGAGGATTCAGAGAATAGGTGTTGAGCATTCAAATGGTGTAACCTTAGCTCAAAAGGTTTTTGGTTTTTATCGAAAAAATTGAAATCTTATCTGGGCATCTCTTACTTTTTAAAGAAAGTGCATGAATTTCAAGAAAAATAGATGATAAATTTGTGCCCCTATTTTTAGCCTATGTTTTTTTTTTGTTTTCTTTTGGCCTATTTTTAACAATTTCATGAAATTAGGCATATCTATGTAACTTTAGCTCAAAAGATTTCTACGTTTTGTTGAAAACATCAAAATCTTATCTGTGTATCTCTTTTTTTTCAGGAAGTGCACATATTTCAAGAAAAATAGATCCCAATCTGTGTCCCTATTTTTAGCCCATGCTTGTTTTTCTTGGCCTATTTTTAGTAATTTCACGGAATTAGACATATCTTTTGCATAAGGATTCAGATTTTCATGAAACTAGCGGCATTGGAAAGCTGGTTCTCCCAACTTTTCTATGGTGAAATAATTTTGAGGTAATTTTATCAGATTTGTCAGGTACACTCAGTTAAAGTCAACCCTTCTTTGCAAAACTTCAAACGGTCATAACTTGTGCAAAATTTATTCAATTTTCATAATTTTTTTTTGAAATTGCAGAGAATTTCATGTAGAATCTAATCATAATATCTAATCTAGTGTACCTAATCACTATTATCATATTTTTTTAGATTACTATTTTTTCACCTAACAAGTTAAGCGCTCTTGGTTCAATTGATTTTATGCTAACTATTGAGTTTTTGGTGGAACTAATCAACTTTCTATAGCCTCTTATTACTCAAACAAAGAAAATAAGTTTTCCTAACATGTTCATGCAATACGAGCATTGAAGAATTAAAAACTTATCACACTAAGTGTTAGGAACAAATTGCTTTCTTAAGGGACAATTAAACAAATTATATTTGCAATCTAAGTCTTTGGAACATATTGTTTTCTTAAGTGACAACATCTTTTTAGAATCTAAGTCTTAGGAACATATTGCTTTCTTAAGGGACAATGGACATGAATGTAAAAAACACTTCAATTTTCTAAGGGACAATGGACATGAATGCCAAACACTTCAATTTCATAAGGGACAATTGACAACTACAATCGCGTGTGTGCCCAAGTAGCTAACTCATTTAGTCTTTTCATTTTAATTAGGGGAAAAGAACCACTGTCTTTCATGTTTTTGGGAATGATACCAGGCCTATGCTCTCTCCTATCTTGGGTGACCAAAATGCCAGACATATCATTTTTGCATGTGTTTTTTCATTAGAGAGGCCTACCCTTGGATACCCGTCCATCCTTGGGGAATGACCTTAAGTGGTAACAAGCTAAAGCCAAGCTCTACCAAACCACTATAAATAAATTGTGTTTTGAGCGAAAGCTTCAAACAACAAGTGAAGTTGTGTTATACCGACAGCCAACCTCCCCTAAAACCCTCCAAGGCACAACCCTTACAGGCTGGGAGACTCCATAATGGAGAGTAGTGTTGCCCCATGTATAACCACTCAAACAGTTGCACTTATTAATCATCGTTTGTTTTTAGTAGCCAAAAACCCCTATAAGCTGGTGCAGGGAAGGGCGATTATTACCTCCCAAAGATGCCTCACCTAGAAATAGGGAGAATTCAATTTATATTGTCACAACCAGCCTAGGATTTGTACTTGCTTTTCTTGTTAAAAAGAGTTAAAAAATTACAAAAAAATAAAAAATTGTGAAATCATTCTTTGTGTTTGCTATGTCTTCTTGCTGTAATTGAGAAAATCAGATCAAAAGGACCAACTTACAACCAAGAAACCAAAAACACTAAAAAAGGTGTTAAAAACTTTGTAAAAACATTCAAAAAACTAGAGCTACACATTTATCTTATGAGGTTACACATTTGTTTCGACCTTCTGCCCATTTACTTTGGCTTTCTGTGCATTTTTTATTTTTTCCTGTGCATTTACCTTTCACTAGAACTATGTATTTATATCAACTTGCTGTGCATTTGTCCTCTATTTCTACACATCTGTGACAATGAGCTTTTCCACTTCTTTTGTGAGAAAACTCTTCAATCTTTTTAGGTACCTATTTCAATCTTGTGTTAGTTTCTGTAGAGATGAAAAACCAATTAGAAGCAATTGCTCAAGAACTCTAATACCTACAAAAATAATTAAACTTTGATATCTCACCTCAAGATCGTATAGCAATTGCTCAAGAACTCCAAGTGATACAAGAAATGACAATCTTACAAGCTGAATAGGCCAGTACTAGCTATGCCTCACTCCAAAATTGGTCATTCTCTGCCCGTCTTAATGATACTCATGACAAGGCAAGCACCACCTCATGTTGGAAATTGTATACCACTCTGTCTACTAGTCTTCCCTCACCATCTCCTATAACACATAGCCCAAAGCATACTAATCTTACCATGGAGAACTCCAACTCCACCTATCAATTACCTCACTCCTCTAACTATACACCTACCAATGATGTGATCCAAAGGCTACTAGCAGAGAGTCAACCATGTCCCCAAATTCCAGTCCTTGACCTTACCAAAGAGTCTTCAAACATGTCCCTTGTACCAACCTTGTCATGTAATCAACACCCCCTTGAGCATATTGAAAAATCTCCTACCAGGAACCAAAGTCAAGGTCCATCATACCTTCATATTATTGACCAAAATCCTATCCAAGAGACCTCTACCTCCACTTCCATTCAAACAACCCAAGAGTTATGTCAAGAGCACACTTTAGAACATATGGAAACACTTGACCTTTGTCTAAATCAAGATCAAAGCACCCCCATCCGGCCCATGCATAACCTTTATCTTTTCGATGATCCTATACCTATGCATGAGAAAAAAATCCAATCTCAATCCATTCGTGACCTATATCTTTCCCATAATCAAGATACTACCTTTGATGAAGAAGCTATCCATGAGAAACTTGATCCTATACATGAGCCAGAAATCCAATGTCGGCCTCTCCATAACCTCTATCCTTTCTGTGATCAGGATATTATCATTGATGAAGAACATATACAAGAACACTTTAATCCCATCACGCTAAATCCTATCTATGATGAAGATCCCACCTATGATCAAGAATCTATCTATGATCAAGCAAACCATGATGATCCTCTTAGCCCACTTTATGCATTCCATGGTCCCAAGCTTATAACCCCATCTGGTCCCATGCAAGATCCAACAACTTCCTATTCCTTTGATGAGACACTTGCCTCCCAAGCAAGCATAGAAGATCAAACCAATAATACTCTTCCGCCATCCATTATCAACCATGCTGCAAATCCCCCACCATGTATCCTTGGTCTTACCACTTTCATTCATGAGTGTTCCTCATTAGAACACTAGCAACCATTATCCTCTATCTCGCCTTCTCCATCCAATAAGGAACTCATGTCTAGTGTTCCACCTACACATAATCCTGTTGTCCACCACATGCTCGAACATATGAACTATCAAGGTAAAGGCTTAGGCCTTTGTGAACAAGGTATTTTGGGGCCCGTCCATGTCAATGTTCCTCCTCCTTCATATGGCCTTGGATACACACCCCAAGGTAAACAATCTCAAGATGTTGGTACTTCCTCCACTCCTCCTAAATTCCCCACTTTTCATCGCAAAACCTATCATATCCCCAAAACATATGTTGTCATTCCACCTCCCTTATCATATACATCCCAAAAACATGTGACCATACACCTTCCACCATCCAATCTACCTCCATTACTTCCAACTCCTAATATCCCTTCATACATTTTACCACCACTTCTTCCAACACCATATCCATCCACCTATGAATCTTCTATCAATCCCAATCAGGGCCAATAGATGCACATGTTGTCTAAACAAAGAACATCCTCCAACTCCACTTCCACCATCTCAAGAGAATTCAACCATAAAAATCTGGATGCCTCTACCTATAAAGTCAAAAATCCTAAGAGTCTACATGACCTAGGATACAAAAGCCAAGAATCAAAGAAACATCCTTCTCAAGAGCTACATACACCCACACACCTATATGCCGAACTGAAAAAGGTGTGGGTTTGCATCAAACAAATGATTACCTCTGAAGCTACACCAAAGCTGTATACACCCAAGCCCATACCTCCATAGGTACTATCTAAAAGAAAAATGGTTTGGGTGCCTAAGAAAAAAGCCATCAAGTTACATGAGGCATCCACCTCTCAAAAATTCCAACCATCCACTTTCTCCCATTCCATCCAAAAGTCTCAAATTCTTCCATCCCACATGACAAGCAAAAATTAGAAAAATTCTCAGTCTATGTGGATCCCTACATGCCTAAATCTTTCATCCATAAGAAAAAGTCTATGTTGCTTCCTACACTACTTTCCCATCACTAGCTTCAATGTTTATCATGGTATGTGCAATCGTTGGTTGTGATTCCCTTCCATCCCACAAAATTTTCTTATACCTCCATCTCCCCTTCCTTCCACTATTATCCTACATAACTTTCTCATCATATTCCTATGGTCCATGCTTTTTCATAGAATTTTCATCCATCCTTGCATAAGTCCTCCGTATTCCGCATCATCATCCACTATCGCGCCTTCCATAATCCATTATCTACCATTCTCCATCTCACTTTCATGCAAACCCCTACCAACATCTATGAGAACACTTGACATAGTCCATGTGACAACATTCATCTAGTGGGACTATCACCTTTCGGGAAACTAGATACTCGAGTCTCTCCCTTCCATATCTGCCTTCTATCTAAATGTTTCAAAAAAAAAACCTTCATCCAACGGTGAAAATCTGGCAAACAGGTACCTTGGATAAGAACCATGATGAAAACCTAGCAAACAAGCATCATGTGTAAGTTGATCTTCTACATCATCTACACTTGGGGGAACCTTGTCTCATCAGCATATCACTCTTCTCCTATCATTTTCCTTCCATACCATTTCCTATCCTATCCTTCTATCCATTGCATACCTATATTGTCGAGTCCTTCCATCCTAATCCTCCATTCCTCTATTTTTTTGATCTTGATAAAGATTGGGGGCACAATGTTGACAAATGTTTTAGATGTCTCTTGACATACCTTATCCCTCCAAACCATGCAAATCCTTCATTATCCTCTCATCATCCTTCATCATAAGCATTGCCATGAAAAATCTTATGTATTCTACCTATAATGGGGCACATTATTCCCATGTGACATAGTCCTCAGAAACACATCCTTGTTTCCTTCTACCTAACCATCCATATCTACTATCACCCATCCATCTACCTATCCATGGTTTTTTCCCTATCATCAGTATCTAGCATTAAGGCTATCCATAAATATCGCCTTATCCTATTGTGTCTTGATACTCTATCTCTTTTGTCACCTTATCAACTAAGGTCTTATCTAGTATCCTATCCATAGTGTTAGCCTAATATAGCATATGTCATCAGTATCATAAGGTTGACCTCAAACTATGTTGCCTCTACGTCATCACATAGGCAAGGCCATTATCAATGCACCTCTGAGGCTCCACTTGTCATCCGTCCCGTATCTTGTCGTCTATCCTCTAGTCCATCCATGGTCCAAGTCATGAACTATGTTGCCTCTATGTCATCATGTAGGCAAGGCCATTTTCATTATGCCCCCGAGGCACTAGGTTAGTCCCTTAGGGTCCATTTTCCACCAATAAGGATTGTGGAACCTTTCACCAGACGCAAGCGTGCACAAGCAAAAACTTGCTTTCAAGCAGAAATTTTGACGCAAGTGCCTCAACCTATCCAAAGCAAAGAAAGCAAGCACCTTAAGAACTCTAAATGATTTTACCTAAATTATGGAAATAAATAAACACATCTAAATGCAAAAGTTTTTTGTGGTTGTGATCAGGTTAGGCTACAACATCTTGATTTTTGTTATCATGTCCTATGCTACTCAAGGATGCCAAAAGCTAGAGATGCTATGATGGGGGCATGATTCTTTTCTTTGTTTGATTTCTGTGGATCAACCTTTAGTAATTTGAAGCCTTGTCTAATGACATGATCAACAAAAGATCATCGAGGACTTCAAAGGTCTAACATGAACTAGGGCCATCCTTGTCTATTGATGCTTAAGAAATACTTAGGTCATATCAGTTCAATTATACCTAGATGCTTGTATTAACTTACTAAATCAAAATCCATGTAAGTAATACTCAAGTCATCTTGGTTCAATTATACCTAGGTGCTTGTATTAACTTACAACATTCAGAAAAAGTACCAAAAAAAAATCACCCAATGATGAAATAAGCACTTCAAAATACTTGCAATATCAAGATGGCAAAAATCCATTTGCATTCCATATCCATACCCATACCATATCCAATTGCATTTCACATCCATATCCCATGCAATAAAAGATCAAAAATGCAGAGTATCAATACAAACAAAAGCTTGCGAGTCCTTCTGCAGAGTCATTCTTCTATCAGTCAAATTTCTATCTATGATCATATCTTTCATCCTTATCTGGTCAGTCTAAGCAATGATCCAAATGCAAGTCCTTCCTTAATCCATACCAATCAAGTCAAGTCAATCTTGTCAAATGATCCAATCACAATCAGTGGTCTTGATCCTCGTCTGGTCGTAAACCAACTCGATCAATTATAATCAATCAATTGTCTTATACAGGATGTATCATTGTCGAAATTAGACCAAGACACGCATCTTACATGGCATGTTTCATTTCCTGAAACCAGACACTATCATTTGGTGTTGCTCTAGGGATCTATCGCTCCCCACCATGATAACACGCCTGCCGTGTTGGTCTAGGGATATATCATTCCCCGCCATGACAACACTGTGTTGTGTGGTTACACAACATGCCCCATTTTTCCTTGACAAAACAGGGACCCGACTTTTTTTTTGCTGCTTTGGTTTTTTGTTTTTTGCTTTGGGCAGTTTGGTAAAATCAATCATGTAGGTAGCCCTGCAAGGGGGTGGATATGTCCCCATGATGAGGTTAGTTACCAAAGTCAGTATTTCACATTATTAACCTCATGGTTGGGAAGTATGTAAAATTCTAGGTAGGTTTGCCTTTTAGATCACCCCAAAATTGTCTAAGGGGAGAAAGTTATGTTGAGTCAAAGTTTTGGTCAAACTTAATATCCGAGGGGGGGTCATATTTCGAACATCAGTCATCTTAGACAAGATCACCCGATATTGTATTATCACCTGGTAATCACTTGATCTACAAAGTATGGACATCAACTTTCGATAAGGGGCAATGTCTACCCATCAAACAACTTCAGTTATCAAGCAGGGGGTCATATTGTTAATATCCGACATCTTATGAATATCACCCTCTTCACAAAATATCACCCTATGCCAATATGATGGTGACATCATCTAAATCCAACAAATGAAGGAGGTCACCCTGATGATGGCATCATCATTCCATTCTACCTCACGGAGGTATATATCTGATGCCCATCATATTTCTTAACATGACGGTGACATCATTAAAACATAACGATTAAACAAAGTCGTCAACACGCTAACGTCATCCCGATCTTTTCCCAAGGGGGTCACTCTATTTGTGAGGTCATATTTTGAACATCCCCTGATCTTAAATTCATGACCCGATATACACGTGGTCAACATTGACCACATCACCTGATTCTTTTGCATTTAGTTTTGCCGCTCAAAGGCGGGGGGTCATTTTATCCAGAGGGGGTCATATTTTGAATATCACCCAATCTTTCGAAGATCACCCCCTATTTCTTGACATTAAATACACTTAAATGCGGTAGATGAATTCCCACTGATTATGAATATAAATCAAACACTTGGCATCATCCATGAATTCCCTGTAAAAGATCAATGGATTTGGTCTAGCCAACGCAGTTTTACCCTAATTTGTCCTACGGATGCGTTTAAAGGTAATTTTTGAAGGTTATTTTCATTTAACTTGAGAAAAAATGAGAAATTACATAATAGAGAAGTCAAACACTCATACAGCTACCTATTAATGGATTAGATCCTTCACCATAACGGAATGGGTGATCTTCAGTATTTGCAGCCCTTTTCCATAATCAGTCATCTAACCCAGGAGGAAAGCATTGTCAGGAATCCATGACTGATCTTAGAAGGAATAGATCTAACTCAAAGTTTCTCAAGCCTATGTTTGTTCAGCCTGAGGGGGTATAGTTTAAGTATGGCATCATTGGTGACACTCACCAAGGGGATACGGACCTGGCAGCATGGTCAACAAGAGTAGATCATGATAAGGATAATCCCATTCTAGATGGGGTATATGTTTCAGGAATGTGGCATGTAGCTGGTTTTCCCTATGCCATGGACACCCCAGAGCTAGTAGTGGAATGTGTTAGGAATTATAACCCTGAGACCAGGTGAGTGGAGAAGTATGGAAGAATATATGCTAACTTTTCAATCAAGGGCATCACTGCTACTTTTAATCTGACAGTTGGAAAGAAGGTGGTCAGTGTAGACTTACGCAAGATGGAAACAAAATACAATAATAATAAGAAGAATGCAAGAAAGAGGATGTATCAGTGCAGGTCAAAGAGAAGAACCTACACTGCCTCATCCAAATTGTCCGTACATCTATATAAGTTTGACTTTGATGAAGAGTACTAGTATATGATTGCCTTGCTGAGCAAGATGACAGGTAAGCCTCATGCTAGAAATTTTGAGAATTAGATGTTTGGAATCATCCAGATGGTCCTATATGCAGATAATAGGCCATTATGGGCCAAGATCATCAGTGATGCATTAGATGAAGGAATGAGGAACCTGGGAGGTGTTGATCATAATGTTAGTCATAAACAAACATAGAATAAAAGTACACATTAACCTTTATTATCTTGAAAGATACAATGAATTCAGAGAATTCATGATCCCAAGTCTCCGGTGATTAGGTCTTAATCTTCTGACGTTACTCAAAGCTCGATGTGTGTTGCTGTTTCCATTTTGGGGCCTTACATAGATCTCATCAGTAAGATAATGTTTCCTGTAATGATATTGCACAAAAAGTTAGTCTACACAAGATATGCTTCAAATATTGTGTCTCTCTTTAAATCTTTTCATGATATTTGTCATTTTGACATGCTTTAACCTCAAATATGCTGAATATGTTCAGTTATCTACGAGATGTTTGCATATTTGTATTATTTGCTTAAGATTGTCAACTATTTGCAATTATGATGATGAAATGCTCTGAAATTGAAAGAAATTGAAAGAAATACTTCAAATTAATGTTGAACCTTTAGCTATTGAGCCAAATATACATCAGATACAATCATGAAGAGAAGAAATCAAACCATATGTTCACCAAGACATTCCACAGCTAGATACAGTCGATACTAACTTCAGAGGAACGGAATGAAAACAACATATGCAAACTGATATGCACCCCAAGGGACGCAGCACATCAAAGCATATATCAAGAATTCACACACTGATTACTCAAGATTTATTATGGATTGTAATCAAAAGAGTCTTCTCATTCATTAGGTATGCAAGAACATATATGTATACAACAACTTTGAAATGAGCCTTGAATATTTCAGCAAATAGATTTCAATTAAGTTTTGAATGTTTAAAATAAGGCATCCATGTACCTTTTATAGAGAAAAGTGAGGGAGCAATTACAATTGATCTACAATCCAGATTTATCTATTAAGATCTATGGTTCACATTTTATTGACCCATTCAACTCTTTCCACGTGGCACAGGTTGCTAGCTGGCAACCATCTAGACAACTTACTTTCTTAAGTATCAGAAGCTTATGTCTTTTCTTGGTAATGCATCTTCATCTATTCTTTATCCTTCAAGTCCCTCATCTCCGTCATCAGGAGCATCAGGATCATTGCTTTCCAAATCTTCATCATCTTGATGAGCTTCTCCTTATACATGGACCTGCATGGATGTCTGGATATTTTCATATGGCTGTACTATCTTCTCTATCTCCCCGCCATCTTGAGTTCTTGCTTTGATGATGGCATGCCTATGCATTTGATATTTGCCTTGGAGGTTCTCTAACTTACTTCTAATGCTAGATGTCTCATTATAATTCTCCATCTTGACCTTGATCCTCATGATCTTATCCATAGTTTCCTCTGTCAGGTGGTTTAGAGGATCATCATCTACCTGTTGGAAATTGCTATGTAGAGCTTTAATGGCAAACTCCTCATCTTGATTTTCTATCTTACCCTCTACCTTTCCTTCTAATGCTTCCAAAATTTCAGCCTCAAATGACATCATATCATGCAACTTCATGCTGATATCTATTAGTTTACTATTGCATCTTTTAAGCACATCACATTCAACCAGATGTCTTTGTACCATATGTCTATTAATAGTGCATTATTTTTATTTAATACTTGATTACTTATGAGAATCTGAGGATTAATCCTTTTTATTTCCTCCAAGGCAGTCAAAGCTTTCTCCAACTGAAAGGACCTTTTCCCGATCTCCATCTATAATTTATCAACTTTTTTCCTGGAGATACCTAAAGAATTCCACCTCTTCAAAGAGGCTTTTACTACTTCCTCTGCTCCATCAAATGTGGATAACATCCACTTTCTCATTATGGATGACTCATGCTTCATGAGATCCAATTTATTTACCTCATCTTGAGAAATAGCAGTCAATAGGACTACATGATCACTTGATGAATCCTCAGGGTTAATTAACCCCTTTATGTAAGTATGTATCTGAGCAATGTGCTCCTTGTGTTGTTTATTTTTCTCTTTCTCTCTCTTCACCCTCTGGGTCAATGAATCAATTATATCTTTACCCTCTTGGCCTTCCTGATCCTCATTGGAAAATCCCAAATCTACTGTACTAATCTAGAATTCATCTAGAGTGATCTTACCCTTTTCTTTGTCAGGTGTAGGAACGGCCACCTGGGCGGTCCTTCTACCCATAACAAGATCTCTTCTTATTGTAGAAGTTATTCTAGCCTTCCTCTTAGGCTTTATTAAGGTTTCCAGAAACAATGTAGATATATCAAATTCTTATGCCTCTATGCCTAATTCTGCGCCAATTTATTTCTCGAGCCACTGAGGAATTTGATCCTTTGACTGTTGGTCTCCATCATCATCATGATGATCACCCTGATCTCTAGTATCCACCATCATGTTCAATGGGGAGGGTGATTTTCTTATCTCTTCCTCATGACACTCATCATGAAGGTGATCTTTGGGTATATCCTCCTGTTGAGAAATTTCTTTTTCTAGAAGGTGATCTTGCTGATCTTCTGCATGTTTATCATGATCCTGATCTTTTACTTCCTCCATCAGAATCTCATCCACTTTAGCATTTTCCTCTTCCTGAGGTATGTTAATATCTGTGGATGTTATTTTATTTATCTTAGGCTCGTCCACCTCATCCACAACTATAATCAGCTCTGAATCTATGTTAATTACCTCTTGAGCCTTGTGGTCTTCAGGACCTGATATTTCTTTATCTTCTTTGTCCTCTAGTGGGACCTCTCCAGCTTTGGGCTTAGCTGATGCATCCTGCTATTGCTTACCCACACCTAGAGCTTTGCTCTCCACTTCTTTATGTTCGAGTTCTCCAATATTCTCTACTTTCTCAGGTGTACCTGCCATATCCTTAGGATTTACATCCTCTACATATGTCAAATCTATAACTGCAGGACTTGTCACCTGATCAACTAAGGCATCCAGCCCTATTTGCTGTGCAATGTTTTTCGGGCTCTTTTCCTTTTCTGATTCTATTTGTTTCATCTCCTCTAATACTACCTGGACTGATGGGGTTCCTTGTGGAGTTACCCGGGTGCCAGCAGCAAGGGTTTCCATTCTTTGTGAAGCTACATACTTCACCACCTCATCATCAAATAGGTCAACTGTCTCATCTAATGACATTAGACCACTTTGAATTGCCTGAGAGGCTTCTTTCATTTGTTCTTCTACTTGTTCAGTTTTAAACTTTACAATGGTGGGAAGTGGAACATTATGCTATAATTCTATATTGAATACTTCTCCACCTGCCCCTTTTAGCATTATAGGGGTTTGTTTTATTTCACCTCTCATTGAAGTTCTCAGTTTCTTAGGTGTGGAGGCCATCACCTGAGGTGCTTTACTTTTTCTTGTGAGGGATTCAACATTTTCTTCTTCCTTTTCCAGCTCCTCATCAAGAGGAATATGCTCTTCTATTTGCTTATGTGAGGCTTGACCCTCTTCATATATTTCAGTAGGTTGTGTAGGTGGCCTCTGGATCTTTTTAGTTCTTTGTTTATCCATTGGAGGTAGTACTGATGATGCTAATGCCTGTCATGATGCTGATGCATCTTCAGTTGGCATTATCACTCTTTCAATTATGATCCCTTTTGGTTCAGCATCAACTTTCTTACCTCTTGGAGGCCTCTTTCTTTTCTCAGGAGGTGGTACTCTCTCTCTGTTAGACTTCCTCTTCTCATTCAAGAAATCATCATATTCATCTTCAGAAACCTCCTGTCTTTTCTTCTTATTGTTCACCATGATGGCAACACCTCCTTTCCTCAGTGTATTTATCTGGTCATTGACCCATGCTTGGGTTAGCTGCAATGTCCTACTTGTAAATGGATCCAAGGAGATGTCCTCCTATATGGTGAGATCTAGTGCTGAGATGGTATCATTGTATACCTTTTTCTCCTCATATTCATTAGCCATTACCGCTCCATCATCTTTCTTCAATTGTGTTGGGATGGAAATGCAATCAAAGGTCTTGATCTGGTTGAGTGTAAGCCTTTGATATCTTCTTCTTCTAGATTCAACTTCATCTTCACAATCTATCCAGAAGTCTTCAAGATGTCTTCGATGGATGGGCTTCCCCATGATCCTCTGCATCCTCCCATATGGATCATATGATCTTTTCAATGGAAATGGCTAGAAATTCATCATAGTTAGACCAGCTATGGCCTTTTTAATATTCTCTTAATCTGGGCACATATACCAGCCCATTGTGACTGGAAACAATACTAGTGGAAGCTTGTTGTTATCTTTGTAAGCATTTAGTATTGTGGAAATTTGTCTTAAAAATTCCATTAAAATAACTACATCTGTAGGGTATCTTGGGAGCATGAGAGGCTCCTCCTCAAAGCCTTCAATTCTGATGTAAGAGAAAGCTGCAAATTGAATAAACTAGGCTCCATGCCTGTATATGATTTCCTGAGCTTCCATGCTCAGTCTTTTAGTTTGGTCCTCCTCCATTGTTCTTACCAGATGCATAGAGAATGCATCATTCACTAGTTTGTAATCTTGGAGGTAATTTGCTCTCTACAATTGGGGATGATGATCTCATATATGTGCATCATTTGTTGTGCCACCAATTCTCCCAATTGTAGTCAATGCATTAAATGTACCCCTGTAGGCACATGAATAAACTATGTATGAGGTCATGTAGAAGGAACAATCTGGACCTCCTAGATTCATCAGCTGCTCATCTAGAGCATCACTTATCATCTTAGCCCACATTGGCTTGTTATCTATGTAAAGGCACATCAGGATGACTGCATACATCCAATCCTTAAAGCTTCCAGCATTAGGCTGGCTTGTCACTTTGCTGAGCAGGGCTATCATGTACTGGTATTCATCGTCAAAGTCAAATTTATATGTGTACTGGAAGTTTAGCTACTACAGGATAAGGACTATTGTTCGCCCTCCATTGGTACATTTTCTTCCCAGCAGACTTCTTGTTATTCTCATATTTTGCTTCTGACTTCTTCAAATCTATGTTGGCAACCTTCTTGTCCAATGGCAAACTGAATGTAGCAGCAAGACCTTTGATAGACAGATCAGCATATACTCTGCCATGCTTCTCTACCTTCCTTGTCTATGGGTTATAGTTTCTTGCACATCCAATGACCAGCTTAGGAGTTTCCATGGAATAATGGAAACTAACTGCATTCCACATTCCAGATACAAAGACTGCATCCAGCAAGGTGCTATTACTCTTTTCATTGCTCATTTTAGCCAACCATGCAGCCAGATCTGTATTTCCTTGGTGCGTATCTGTGATGGCACCATATTTAAATTGGACACCCTCGAGTTGAGCAAACATGGGCTTTAGAAATTTTGCCTTTGACTTAGCCAACCGCTTATCTGCCATGGATGCCTGTAATTAACAAAACTGGTCTTACAATTGATATCTTACAAGCATACATATACGTCATATCTTCATTATTCATCATGCATATTATACTCTTTCAATATCTTGTTTATCCTGATATGCATAATCTAGAACTTCAAACCAGAAAATGCCATGATACCTGGATATGCAGAACATGACAACAAGAGGGTTTCGATTGCTTACTTGATGTGCTTATCCTCTTAATTATGCTGATAACTACGTGAAAAAAAATCAAATACCTGTAATGCTCACGTATCCCATTCTGGTACAAGCTATATGCATCCGCAGGTAATCTTATGAGGGTCTGCAAGCTATGCTCTGTAAAAACTTATTTTATCACAAGATATGTGTAAAATGATTCCGTAAATCACTTTTAACCTCCTCTTTAAGGCAAATTAGGGTAAATTAGGGCAAATTAATTGAAATAGCTGATTTTCTTGTATGAAACTTTTGGATCTCGCCAGTTGTATGTATCGGGTTCGTAATTGGCGGGAACCACCTACCACATCTGCGTGCATTTAGTGTTATGGCGGCAAGGCGCTGGGTGATCTTTGCAAGATAGGATGATATTCAAATATCGAGTGATATTTGGATATCGAGTGATGTTCAAATATGATCCCCTGAACTCAAAATGACCTCTTATTGAAATATTAGGATGACGTCATTAGGATAATGACTTAGTTTAGCGTTGTGGCTTTATGACGTCATCGTCATGTTATGTATGAAGAGTCATGTTTGGAAATATACCTTCGTGAGGTGAATAGGATGGTGACATCATCGTCATGTTTATTTCTTCATTTACCAGGTTTGGATGACATCACCAAGATATTGGTTCCAGGTGATATTTTGCGATAGGCTGATATTCAAATATCGGGGTGATATTTAGAATATCAGGTGATATTCAAAAATATGACCCCCGCAAAATATGACGTTGTTTGAAGGGTAAATACCTCTATCACCTAAAATTGACATCTGGATCTCTGGATAAATAATTTATCAGGTGACAAAATGGGATCAGGGTGATCTTTTATAATGTGACTAATGTTAAGAAATATGATCCTCCCCTTGGAATATCAGGTTTGACCAGGACTTTGACTCACCATAACTCTCGTTCTCTAAGGAATATCAGGGTGATCCAAAAGGTAAACTTGCATGAAATTTTGTGCTCTATCCAACCATGAGGTTATTGTCATGAAATATTAACTTTGAAAAAATTGACCTCATCATGATGACTTACCCAGTCCCCTTTACGCAGGATCATCTGTATTGACTTACTTTTACCAGACTGCCAGCAAGAAGAAAACACAAGCAAAGCCAAACAAAAAGTTAGGTCCTTGTTTTGTCAAGTCAAAATGGGGCATGTTGTGTAACCACACAACAACTTGCCACCAAAGAAAACACCAAAATTCTAATGATTCAAGTGATGTGGACACATTCTAACATAGCATTCTAACTCTTTCTAAGCATAAGCATCATAATCTTTTTGAATGATAAAATGTCCTCATGGTAAAAATGCTAACAAAGGATTAGTAGTGTGTAAATGATTAATTATCCTCATCTTGAAAGCAAGTTGAAAACATGAGTAACTAATGTTAAGCTACATATTTTGGGATCATCCCTCATAGCCAACCTAGATAGAGCCTTGCTGCCAGTAGGCGTCCATAGCCCTAACAAGGTTATCTATACAATCCCCCTAAGTAGAGCCCCACTGCCAGTAGGTGTCTATATGGTGCAGGGCAGCTAGGAGCAGTTTTTCACCTCAAGCATTTGGATGCATTTTTGATAAGTTACGGTTTTTGTTCAATGTGTTTGGTAATAAGGCTTTTAGCCATTGTTGTAAGGTCCTTTTGTATGGTCAAGAGGCTTGGGGTAATCATATAAACCTCAAGACACTCTTAGTCCATTTGGACCCTAGTTGTGCCTAGTAGGTCTAAGGATGAATTCTTGAGTTTATTTGTTAGTTTTGTGTTTCAACATGTTTTAGGGAGTATGATGGTGGTTTAATTCCATTGGACAAGCAAAACAAATCGCCATCCTTGTGTAAATGCAAAAATACCATAGTGTCCAATGTTGTCAATGGTGTCAATGACACATTGACCGGTTGCAACTCCATTTTGGTTGTTGAAACTGCTTGTAGAAGTTATATACCGACTTGGAAGGGTTGATATGGTGGACATCTGACTCCAGTAAAGAGGAGGAGGTTCTGTACGGAATTTTGAGCATTGAAATCAAGAAATTAGACTATTTTTCCCTATTTTCTTGTTGTTGTACGGCCTGTACGGATTGGCTAGGTGAGCAAATGTTGTTTTTCTGAAAGCACTTGGAGTCAGGGTTTGAAGGCAATAGGTTTGAGGTTTTGAAGTGGTCATAGGAGAAAGTTATTGAAATTTTAATTCGGACTGGTCTAAAACCCTATTTTCTAGGGTTTACCTCACAAAATCCACCCTAGAATGCATTTCCACTGGTGAAAACCCATACAAATTGGTGAAATGCAGGCTAGGGATGTACTTTACATGATTTCCAAAGTTTTTTGCTGGGAAAGGCAGTACTCAATTTTTAAGGTGATGCCCTAGGTCAAGTATTCATAGGTATTTGGCCAAATTTGTGCAATTTACTGTTATATATGACAAAACCCTGATAGGAGGAGTGAAAGAATGGTGGTTTTGAGTTGTTTGGGTGTGGTAGGAGTAATCCAAGTTCCTGTCCCTATTCTATGAACCCAACCTAAACCCTTTGCTTTGGAACCTAAACCTAAATTGATCAATTAGGCCTAGAGACCTAGTTGGAGTTTTGAGTTGCAGGAATAGAGTTGGCATTGGAGACTTGGAGGTTTGTAAGAGTCCCATAGAGGGTATTCAAATCCATCATTGGTTTACCTAGTCATTTGGGGTTTTGTCAAGTTGTGTTGAGAAAATTGGTTTTGGAGGGCTAGTAGCCTCACTAGGCCTAGTCAAGGTTGGAGAGTTGGGGGAAGTTGGGAACCAAACCAACTATTGGTAAAGTGTTTGCAGACTTGCCTTGAGGTGTGAAAGAAGCCTTAGGGGTTAGACAATAGCATAGACTACAAATCCTTCATACACCTTGGATGTGCCTTTTGGTTGGATTGAAGGAGTGAAGTGGTGAGTGGGCTAAGGAGAACAAACTTACCTTGTTTTGTTGCTTCCCTTGTGCCACTCTGCATCACTATAGCCCTGGTAGAGTTACTTAGATGGCCTAATTTTATTATACTTTTGGATTTTAACATTTATACTTCAAATATCTGATTCATCATGTAAGCTCAGTGTGCAAGGTATGGTCACTTGTTGTTTTAGGTTGGAGATTGCATTGGTAGCAAGGGAGTCCCTTTAGATTTTTCACTTAACACCTATACTTGTATTTTCAACAAACCCAAGGCTATTAGGTGAGTCATTGTGAAGAAATCATTTTGGTTAAGAAAGGGCACCCTGATGATAGGATATCACAGACCTAATCATGATGATCTTCTCAAAATGAGTCATAACCTATATATAAATGTCTTCTCATCACTTGAATCTTAACAATTTTGTTATTTTCTAGGGTGATGAGTTGCATCATCCTAACTAATCAAAACAAAACTCAACAAGCAAACAAAGAAAAAACAAAACAAAACACTATACAAACAATAATACAAATATACATTATGATACACATGACTGACATGAAGTTACTTAGGCTTGGAAATAATGTTTGAGGAACTATCCATTAACTGGTAATGGAACATCCTCACCTGTCAAGTTCTTAAGCCTAAAAGTACTGTCTCCTAGTATCTCAGAAATTTGGAAGGGACCTGTCCATAATTTATCAAACTTACCATGGTCTTCTTTCTTCGCATGGGCTTTATCCCACATTAGGACTGAATCTAATATCCTGAAGGCTTTAATTTTGGCTCTCTTGTCAAACCAGCATTTGACAACAGCTTGATGTTTGGCAAACTGATCAATTGCCTGACTTCTTTTCTCTTCCAGGTGCATCAGCTAAAGCAACCTAACTTCTTGGTTATTGTTTATGCCTAGGTACTCTTGGGCAAACCGCAGGGTAGGAATCTTCAGGTTAACAGGGAGGATAGGATCCACCCCATAGACTAAATGATAAGGTGAGTTTCCTAATGCAGCCTTGTTTCTGGTTTTATCTACCCATAAGGCATATTTTAGAAGTGTATTCCATTCCCTAGGGTTCTTGTCTACTAACTTCTTTATGATATTTAGCAAATTTTTGTTAGTGGATTCTGCCAATCCATTCTGTTGGGGATAATAATTAGATGAGAACTTCAGTATGATCCCATAATCAAAGGCCCAACTTGACAATTTGGTTGAAGCAAAAGTAGAGCTGTTATCACTTACCAGAGCATAGGGAACCCCATACCTAGTGATTATGTTACTTTCCAGAAATCTGATGACATCTTCTGTGTTACAAGTCTTGCTACTAGTGGCTTCAGTACACCTGGTACAATAATCAGTAATTGTTAAAACATACTTGTGGCATGAAGATGATGCAGGATTAATAGGTCCTATGAAATCTATGCCCCACTATGCAAATGGGTATGACTCCATCACTGGTTGCAAAGGTTGTGCAGCATATCTCTCTTTGTTGGCGGCAACTTGACATACATGACAGAATTTAATGTGCTCAACTGTGTCCTTAAAAATTGTAGGCCAATAATATCCTGCTCTAAGGATAACATGTGTGGTAGTCAAGGATAAGCCATGTGTTGTTCCAAACTTGTCATGTAGCTCTGATAAAACTTTGCTTGCTTCTATCCTCTGTAGGCATCTTAGGTATATTCCTTCATAATTTCTCTTGAAAAGTACTCTGCTTTCATCATGTACTTCTGGGACTTTATTTTTAGGGCTCTTCTTTATGAAGCCTACAATCTAGGAGGACATCTTCCAGTGATCAAGATGTGCCTGATATCTGAGTACCACTCTCTACTGTCCTTCTCATTAATAACATACTACTGACTTGTGATATTTGGATCAATTTCTGATATCATTTGGCTTAAAGCATGTCCTCTCACCAGCTTCATGGGTATGATATCCATGTCATATTCTTGTAGTACAGTGATCCACTTAGCTCTTTTCTCACCAAGCTCACTCTGCATTAACAACATCTTCACTGTTGCATCTAGCACCACAACAATCACTTTGCTTCTCAGAATGTAATGCCTAAATTTCTTTACTGCTCTAACCAAAGCAAGAGCTTGCCTTTCTACATCCATATACCTAAGTTCTGCATCTCTAAAAGAGCAGCTCATGAATGCTTTAGGTTTCTCTTCTTTTTCTTCATTCCTCTAAGTTAGCACTACTACAGAGGTATGTTCTGAAGCAAATGAATAGATATAGAAGTCCTTGGTGTAGTCTGGACTGATGAGGATAGAAGCATCAGAAATAGCTTTCTTTATGTCTTCAATAGCTACTCTAGCTTCTGATGTCCACTCAATCTTTGCATCCTTTTTCAGCATAGAATTTAAATGTCTAACTATTTCAGCAAAGCTAGTGATAAATTTCCTGACAAAATTTATCTTACCAAAGTAAGATTTGAGTTCTTTCTTGCTTCCTGGAAGCTGTAATTTCATAATGGACTCCACCCTATTAGGATCTATGATAATCCCATTTTCTGTAATCAAGTGGCCCGATAACTTTCCTGTTGTTACCCCAAATATGCATTTCTTGGGGTTCAAAGATATTCCATATTCTTCACATTTTTTCAGTACATTTCTGAGATCTGCTACATGGTTTCCTCTTTCCTTAGAGAATACTATTAAGTCATCCATGTATATGACTATGCATTTTCCTATTAAGCCTCTGAAGGCTATGTCCATTGCATGTTGGAATGTTGCTCCAGCATTTATTAGTTCAAATGGCATGCATCTATAAGCAAAGATCCCCCACTTTGTGGTGAAGGCAGTTTTTAGTCTGTCAATTTTGTCAATCATTACTTGATTATAACCAAAAAAACCATCCAAGAATGACATCATTTTGGCTCCATTGACAATTTGTAGAACTTCATCTAATGAGGGTAAAGGATAATTGTCCTTCTCTGATGCTCTATTTAGGTTCCTGAAGTCCACACATAGCCTAATGTCTCCATTCTTCTTTCTCACTGGGACTAGATTAGCCACCCAGGTGGAGTACCTCACAGGAAATATGATCCTGGCATTTAGCAGCTTCTTGACTTCTTCAAAAATTATTGGTTCAAGTAAAGCATTGACTAGCCTTTGCTTTTGTCTAAAAGGTTTAGCGTCTGGCTTGAGGGGGATAGTGTGAGTTATGACTGATGTGTCATATGTTTTAATCTCATCATAAGTCCATGCAATGACATGGATGTAATCTTTGAATGCCTGAGTTATTCCTTCTAACTCCTCTTCTATGCATACCTTCCCCATTAGAACATTTCTTTTGTCATCTTTTTGTCCAATATTCACTTGTGAATATTGCCCTCCATCAGCCTTTGGAAGATCCTTCTGCTTCAGCATATTATCCAAGTCAAAGGCTCTTTCTAGCTCTATCATCCCTTTGGGAATCTTATTATTAGGCAACTCTAATATTTCTTCTTCCTCCCAAACATGATCTTCCACATTGTTCACATCTATGATCTGAGCATCAAATATATCTCTATTGGAGATGAAATCAAGGATATGTTGATCATCATCAAATACCTGGAGATTAGTAACATTGTCAGGTACTAAAGGCACTGATATTAGTTCTACTGAAAACCTCTTTAAACCGGAAATAGATAAAGGCTCTAAGGTACTAGCGGCCTGGGCTAGAGCATTTGCTCTATGGTTCTGTTCTCTAGGTATGTGGGTGATATTAAATGCATCAAAGTCTTCAATCAGATCCCACACCCTGTGTCTGTAGTTAGACAATTTCCCATAATTACAAGAGTAAATCCCTCTCACCTATCTTACCACTAATTCTGAGTCTCCATAGACATGCAGAATTTTCACTTTCTTCTTAAGGGAAAACAATATCCCGTGTATTAGAGCCTCATACTCTGTTACATTGTTAGTATGGGGAAATTGCAATCGGTAGGCTGCTAGGTAGGACTTTCCTGATGGATCAATGAAATCAATTCCTACTCCAGCACCTTGTTTCAACTTGGATCCATCAAATCTAAGGATCCATGGTTTATCTTCAGTAGGAGGCTTGGCTAAGCCCTCTTTCTTCTTTGTAGCTCTGGCGGCTACACCACATGATATCCATTTTAACTTAGGAATTTCAACCTTCTCAATTTTCATATTTCCTTTCTTCTGGGAAGCTAATCTATCTGCTTTCTTTCCATCACCAGAAGGATGATCCTCTAAACTAGGCACTAAATGCCTCTTTAAAATATGTAAGCATAGCGAACAGGCAGTCTTTGAGTGAGGTGCCTCATGCAATCTACACCATCCTTTAGTCAGTGCATCTTGTGGAGGTTTCTCATATTCTATCATCTTTTTAATTTCCTCTGATCAAAACTTCTCAAATCTGGTCAAATTACTGCCTCTGTCATCATCAGATAATTATCACTCCCAAGGGTGATCTTATTATTTCTGTTATCCTTCTCATTACAGACCAGAATTTCTTCTATCTTATAGATAAAATCCTCATTCTGACTCACATCTTCTCCTGTTCCTATAGCAGATGAACAAGGGTTAGTATGATCTTCATCACTACATACGGAACTTACCTCTGATGATGATGACGACGTTTCTCTGCATGTTTGCTCAAGCTCCATCATGTAAATGCATGGTTCACAAGTTTTCTCAGAATGTGCTTCATCGTGTAATTTGCACCAACCATCAATCAAAATGTCATGAACAGGTATATCTAATAATCGACAGCATTCTACCTATTTAGACAAGTATATTTCAAAGCTTTTGAAATGATCTACTTCTGTTTCATCTCCATGATCATGACCAGATCTTAAGACTACAGTATTATTGTCATGAGGATGATCGTTAAGATCATGATCATCATGAAAATCATACATCAGGACCTCCTCTATTCTGACAGTCTGAGGTCTAATAGAATATACTCCAGGTTCAACATTCACTTACATGATCTCATTTATTTTGTTGTACTCGGTGATCATGTGTTTCATTCTCAGTTCAGCATCTATCCTTATTTGGTTTGGTAATCCTTTCCACGGTAGCCACATGTGACTGAAGTCAGTAGACATATATCCGTTGAGGGTTTTAGACCAGTCCCTGCTAAGTAACATTCCATATGTATTAGGTATGTCTACTACCTAGATGTCAATATGGTACTGAATCCTAGGGTCTGATGCCAGTTGCATGTGAATGTGAGTTAACTCCCCTATTACATTCACCTCTATCTTGTCTAGTTGGGTTACCTTCTTCAAGGATTTAGCAGGATGTAGCCCTAGAGCATTACATATGGCCAAAGGCATGACATTCATGGATGCTCCTGAGTCCACTAGGCAATTGTGCAAGTTTTTACTAAATATTCCTATGGTTAGGAGGAATGGAGGTGATTCACTTTTATCTCCATACAAGGTCATGTGAGAAGTTTTTGCAGCTTGAACAGTAGCTGGGACTTTAGTTTTAACATTATTATCTCTGATAGCATGATCCTTACCTCCAGACTGACCTGATGGATGAATATTCTCTCTAGGAGTAGGATCATCTAGTGATTTCATAAATGCTTTTTTAATGGCTAGAGTTTTTAGCAACTTTGACAAGGATAGGCTGATTTTGATCTTCTTCATCTCATCTGCCAGGTAGGTGACTAACTTGTCAGACTCATGAGGCATGCTCAAAGCTTTTGATGTTGTGTTTGGTGGTGATAAGTACTGAGTATTGACTTTGGGAAATCCTAGGTTATTGCTTGCTTTGGGATCAGGAGGGGTATTAAAATTATTTGGGGGTAAGGAAGAGGTCAATGGACTAGTAGGTCTGTTGGCATTATTTCTTAAGTTATAATTGTGCTTACCCTGGTACTGCTATTGGTAAGCATGTACCTCCTCAGGCTCATTTGATGGCTCATTGTCATCCTCAAAGGGGAAAACATAATTTGACTCAAAAGTCATGACTGATTCTTCACATGTCTAGGTATAATACTAATGGGATGACACAGTTTGCTAATGATGCTGATCAGTATAGCTTTCCAATACTAAAACTAAATCATATCCACAAGGAACAAGCTCATTCCCTTCCACATGATGTGGATTTCCTGTAGTATTGGATACCTCAGTTTGGAAAATACTTGCCGCAATTTGAAATTGGGGATAGTCTAGCTCTGCATGAGCATTTGTATTGTGTATTCTACACCAATTGGTGACGGCTGCCTCAACAAGATTGACTCTAGTAGTCTGTTTGGCTTCACCAGGTGGCTGATTATCTAAGGGTGATGGTAAGGAGCCATTATTTGGCATGGAGTTCCATACTCTAGGATGTCTAGGAGGATTGTTGTTACCACTGTTATTGTTGTAGTTATTATTGTTGTACCCCCTATCAGGATAACTAGGTCTATCATTGTTATAACCTCTGTTCTGGTTAGGCTGAGAGTAGAAGTTTTGGCTTCTCAAATGAGTGATCTCAGTTGTAAGCTTCCTTAGCTGAGCTAATATTTCTTTGATCTCTTCCTTTTCTTCCTAAACCTTGGCTACCACATTTTTAGTTTGAGGCTTGAAGAAAGAGGATCCAGTGTTATTATTCTGATCCACACCCTAAGGCACTTGTGTCTGACTTGGATACTGTGGCATTTGACCATTTCCATTAGGAGGAGGAGGCATGATACTCAATGGAGGTATCTATAGAGGTGCTAGCATGACTGCTAGAGGTATCATGGCTCCATTATACTGTGGCTGGGGAGGATATCCTGGATAACCAAGAAGTGTAGGAAAGGCTATATTCGGTGTGGGAGTAGGGACTAGCTACTGATTCACTTTGATAGCTTCTTGGAAAGCTCCTGTCAAAGTTGTGATTTCAAGATGTGCTCTCCTGATGAACATGGAAGTTAAAGGATCTAAAGCTGAATAATAGATACTCCTAGCAGCAACATCTACTACAACATAAGGAGTGACTAACTTGGATAACATTTTCTGAAACCTAGCATTGAAATTGGCAATAGGTTCTCCTTCAAACCTCTTAATTGTGGCAAATAGGTGATAATTCATTGAAGGATCTATTGGTACCTTGAACCTATCAGTGAAAGCTTTCTCTAGAATGTCCCATGATCCGACAGAGCCCCAACCAAGACTAATATACCAATTATAAGCCTCTTCCCCTAAGGAAAAAGGAAATAATCTGCATACAATGTCCTGATGCTCTATTCTTGCCCTGCAACAAGCTTCCTTGAAAGTTCTGATATGATCATCCGCATCCTAATAAGGATGATATTTTGGACAGAGTTTGTCTAGATTCTTTAGCAAAGTGTGATATACTGTGAAAGTTAAAGGTGACTCTACTACAAACAATGACATTACAGCCGGAGCAGGTTGAGCCTGTGGTACGGTCGGCTGAGGTTGGACCTGGGGTTGAGGCTGGACAGGAGGTGTCACAGATAACCCTGAAGATACTTGTAAACCAATAGGAGTCACAGGAGGAGGCTCTAGTGATGCTCCTGATGCACTAGACCCTGGAGTGTGATGGATGTCTATAGTTCTAGGTCTGAACCCTCTAACATGTAGTTCGTCAAAATTTTCAGTGGATCTAGACCTTGTATTTGGCCTGAGAGCTAGGATTTCTCAATTTTGAGGAAAATTGGCTAGATAATTGTAAAGATCGGTTGGAATTCACCAGCAAGGAAAGTAATTATGGTCAGAAAAGTATACTGACTAGATATTTGCAAAATATTTGCAAAGATACTACAAATATGAAGTGATATTTGAAGTTCTATGTCACAAGCGACAGGATATCAAGTTTTCGAGCTTTTACCTCAAAGATTTGGGTACATTTACATGAGACAAGGCTTACTTCTACAAATTCATAATGATTGGCTATAAAGCTTGCAATATTTATGATTGACCTCAAAAATTTTACATAGGATTAGCATGTATAAGCTTAGAACAACAAATATTTGCGTCTAACTTGAAACTTTAGCGGTGTCTAAGTGTTACCTTTCAATCTTTATCATTACCAAAAGTACTGATGATGATCCTCTAGCTTATGGCCCTCCTTCTAGTGCCAATTTATGTTGATCACGATGTTAGTCATAAACAAACATAGAATAAAAGTACACATTAACCTTTATTCATCTTGAAAGATACGATGAATTCAAAGAATTCATGATCCTAAGTCTCCGCTGATTAGGTCTTAATCTTCTGACGTTACTCAGAGGTTGATGTGTGTTGCTATTTCCATTTTGGGGCCTTACATAGATCTCATCAGTAAGATAATGTTTCCTATAATGATACTGCACAGAAAGTTATTCTACACAAGATATGCTTCAAATATTGTGTCTCTCTTTAAATCTTTGCATGATATTTGTCATTTTGACATGCTTTAACCTCAAATATGCAGAATATGTTTAGTTATCTGTGGGAGGTCTCCATATTTGTATTATTTGCTTAAGATTGTCAACTATTTGCAATTATGATGATGAAATGCTCTGAAATTCAAAGAAATTGAAAGAAATACTTCAAATTAATGTTGAAACTTCAGCTATTGAGCCACATATACATCAGATACAATCATGAAGAGAAGAAATCAAACCATATGTTCACCAGGACATTCCACAGCTAGATACAGTCGATGCTAACTTCAAAGGAACAGAATGAAAACAACATATGCAAACTGATATGCACTCCAAGGGATGTAGCACATCAAAGCATATATCAAGAATTCACACACTGATTACTCAAGATTTATTATGGATTGTAATCAAAAGAGTCTTCTCATTCATTAGGTATGCAAGAACATATATGTATACAACTTTGAAATGAGCCCTGAATATTTCAGCAAATAGATTTCAATTAAGCTTTGAATGTTTAAAATAAGGCATCCCTGCACCTTTTATGGAGCAAAGTGAGGGAGTGGTTACAATTGATCTACGATCCAGATTTATCTATTAAGATCTACGGTTCACATTTTATTGACCCATTCAACTCTTTCCATGTGGCACAGGTTGCCAGCTGGCAACCATCTAGACAACTTACTTTCTTAAGTATCAGAAGCTTATGTCTTTTCTTGGTAATGCATCTTCATCTATTCTTTATCCTTCAAGTCCCTCATCTTTGTCATCAAGAGCATCAGGATCATCACTTTCCAAATCTTCATCATCCTGATGAGCTTCTCCTTGTACATGGATCTACATGGATGTCTGGATATTTTCATATGACTATACTATCTTCTCTATCTCCCCGCCATCTTGAGTTCTTGCTTTGATGATGGCATGCCTGTGCATTTGATATTTGCCTCAGAGGTTCTCTAACTTACTTCTCCTATTACTAGATGTCTCATTATAATTCTCCATCTTGACCTTGATCCTCATGATCTTATCCATAGTTTCCTCTGTCAGGTGGTTTAGAGGATCATCAACTACCTGTTGGAAATTGCTATGTAGAGCTTTAATGGCAAACTCCTCATCTTAATTTTCTATCTTACCCTCTACCTTTCCTTCTAATGCTTCCAAAACTTTAGCCTCAAACAACATCATATCATGCAACTTCATGCTGATATCTCTTAGTTTATTGTTGCATCTTTTAAGCACATCACATTCAAAACTGATGTCTTTGTACCATATGTCTATTAATAGTGCATTATTGTTATTTAATATCTGATTACTTATGAGAACCTAAGGATCAATCCTCTTTATTTCCTCCAAGGCAGTCAAAGCTTTCTCCAACTGAAAGGACCTTTTCCCGATCTCCATCTGTAATTTATCAACTTTTTTCCTGGAGATACCTAAAGAATTCCACCTCTTCAAAGAGGCTTTTACTACTTCCTTTGCTCCATCAAATGTGGATAACATCCACTTTCTCAGTATGGACGACTCATGCTTCATGAGATCCAATTTATTTACCTCATCTTGAGAAATAGTAGTTAATAGGACTGCATGATCACTTGATGAATCCTCAGGGTTAATTAACCCCTTTATGTAAGTATGTAACTAAGCAATGTGCTCCTTGTGCTGTTTATTTTTCTCTTTCTCTCTCTTCACCCTCTGGGTCAATGAATCAATTATATCTTTACCCTCTTGGCCTTCTTGATCCTCATTGGAAAATCCCAAATCTACTGTACTAATCTGGAATTCATCCAGAGTGATCTTACCCTTTTCTTTATCAGCTGTAGGAACGACCACCTAGGTGGTCCTTCTACCTGTAATAGGATCTCTTCTCATTGCAGAAGTTATTCTAGCCTTCCTCTTAGGCTTTATTAAGGTTTCCAAAAATAATGTAGATATATCAAATTCTTGTGCCTCTATACCTAATTCTGTGCCAATTTCTTTCTTGAGCCACCGAGGAATTTGATCCTTTGACTATTGGTCTCCATCATCATCATGATGATCACCCTGATCTCCGGTATCCACCATCATGTTCGATGGGGAGTGTGATTTTCTTATCTCTTCCTCATGATGCTCATCATGAAGGTGATCTTTGGGTATATCCTGTTGTTGAGAAATTTCTTTTTCTAGAGGGTGATACTGTTGATCTTCTGCATGTTTATCATGATCCTGATCTTTTACTTCCTCCATCAGTATCTCATCCACTTTAGCATTTTCCTCTTCCTGAGGTATGTTAATATATATGGATGTTATTTTATTTATCCTAGGCTCGTCCACTTGATCCGCAGCTATAATCAACTCTGAATCTGTGTTAATTACCTCTTGAGTCTTGTGGTCTTCAAGACCTGATATTTCTTTATCTTCTTTGTCCTCTGGTGGGACATCTACTGCTTTGGACTTAGCTGATGCATCCTGTTGTTGCTTACCCACACCTGGAGCTTTGCTCTCCACTTCTTTCTGTTCGAGTTCTCCAATATTCCCTACTTTCTCAGGTGCACCTGCCATATCCTTAGGATTTACATCCTCTACATATGTCAAATCTATAACTGCAGGACTTGTCACCTGATCAACTAAGGCATCTAGCCCTATTTGCTATGCAATATTTTTTGGGCTCTTTTCCTTTTCTGATTCTATTTGTTTCATCTCCTCTAATACTGCCTGGACTGATGGGGTTCCTTGTGGAGTTACCCGGGTGCCAGCAGCAAGGGTTTCCATTCTTTGTGAAGCTACATCCTTCACCACCTCATCATCAGATAGGTCAACTGTCTCATCTAATGAGATTAGACCACTTTGAATTGCCTTAGAGGCTTCTTTCATTTGTTCTTCTGCTTGTTCAGTTTTAAACTTTACAATGGTGGGAAGTGGAACGTTATGCTGCAATTCTCTATTGAATACTTCTCCACCTGCCCCTTTTAGCATTATAGGGGTTTGTTTTATTTCACCTCTCATTGAAGTTCTCAGTTTCTTAGGTGTGGAGGCCATCACCTGAGGTGATTTTCTTTTTCTTGTGAGGGATTCAAAATTTTCTTCTTCGTTTTCTAGCTCCTCATCAAGAGGAATATCCTCTTCTATTTGCTTATGTGAGGCTTGACCCTCTTCATATGTTTCAGTAGGTTGTGTAGGTGGCCTCTGGATCTTTTTAGTTCTTTGTTTATACATTGGAGGTGGTGCTGATGATGCTAATGCTTGTCCTGATGCTAATGCATCTTCAGTTGGCATTATCACTCTTTCAATTATGACCCCTTTTGGTTCAACATCAACTTTCTTACCTCTTGGAGGCCTCTTGCTTTTCTCAAGAGGTAGTACTCTCTCTCCTTTAGACTTCCTCTTCTCATTCAAGAAATCATCATATTCATCTTCAGAAACCTCCTATCTTTTCTTCTTATTGTCCACCGTGATGGCAACACCTCCTTTCTTCAGTGTATTTATTTGGTCATTGACCCATGCTTGGGTCAGCTGCAATGTCCTACTTGTAAATGGATCTAAGGAGATGTCCTCCTGTATGGTGAGATCCAGTGCTGAGATGGTATCATTGTATACCTTTTTCTCCTCATATTCATCAGCCATTACCGCTCCATCATCTTTCTTCAATTGTGTCGAGATGGAAATGCAATCAAAGGTCTTGATCTTGTTGAGTGTAAGCCTTTGATATCTTCTTCTTCTGGCTTTAGCTTCATCTTCACAATCTGCCTAGAAGTCTTCAAGATGTCTTCGATGGATGGGCTTCCCCATGATCCTCTGCATCCTCCCATATGGATCATATGATCTTTTCAATGGAAATGGCTGGAAATTCATCATAGTTAGACCAACTATGGCCTTTTTAATATTCTCATAATCTAGGCACATATACCAGCCCATTGTGACTGGAAACAATACTGGTGGAAGCTTGTTGTTAGCTTTGTAAGCATTCAGTATTGTGGAAATTTGTCTTAAAAATTCCATTAAAATAACTGCATCTGTAGGGTATCTTGGGAGCATGAGAGGCTCCTCCTCAAAGCCTTCAATTCTGATGTAAGAGAAAGTTGCAAATTGAATAAACCAAGCTCCATGCCTGTATCTGATTTCCTGAGCTTCCATGCTCAGTCTTTTAGTTTGGTCCTCCTCCATTGTTCTTACCAGATGCATAGAGAATGCATCATTCACTAGTTTGTAATCTTGGAGGTAATTTGCTCTCTGTAGCTGGGGATGATGATCCCATATATGTGCATCATTTTTTGTGCCACCAATTCTCCCAACTGTAGTCAATGCATCAAATGTACCGCTGTAGGCACATGAATAAACTATATATGAGGTCATGTAACAGAAATAATCTGGACCTCCTAGATTCATTAGCTACTCAGCTATAGCATCACTTATCATCTTAGCCCACATTGGCTTGTTATCTATGTAAAGGCACATCAGGATGACTGCATACATCCAATCCTTAAATCTTCCAACATCAGGCTAGCCTATCACTCTGCTGAGCAGAGCTATGATGTACTAGTATCCATCGTCAAAGTCAAATTTATATAAGTGTACTAGAAGTTTAGCTATTACAGGATAAGGACTATTCTTCTCCCTCCATTGGTACATTTTCTTCCTAGCAGGCTTCTTGTTATTCTCATATTCTGCTTTTGACTTCTTCAAATCTATGTTGGCAACCTTCTTTGGTGTAGGAGCACCTTGACTTCCATAGGAGTTTGATTAAAATGATCCAATATTGTAATGATTCATCATTGTATAAGGTTAATCAAGTCATTGTTATGTATTAGAGGTCACTAGGAAGTTCAAATATGCAAAATATTGCAAACCATGTAAAGGTTGTCAATGTAAAATTGGGAAAAAGATGCAAACATGGAAGATGAAGAGTCATTTGGCTCTTGGTTCACTCCAAGAAAGTGAGAAACTGAGAAGACATGTCTAATGCCTTTAAAAGGCCTTGTAACCTTCACAAATTGGGGAGTGATTGAATAGATGTGAATTGGATTGAAAACTTGTGATTTTAAGCTCTTATTCTGCAGTTCTAACTATTTTTTTCTCCAGTTCCAGGCCTTGTATGGCCATGTACAGCCTGGAACCTATAAAATATTAATTTGATATTGAAGTAGGATGAATAAGCTTTATTTTTGTTCAAGTCTCATTGAATTTGGTGCAATATTGAGGAAGTTATGACCGTTTTAGTGACTGCAAGTTTTAGAATTCTCCTACAATAGTCCTATTGCAGCATTTGGTATAGTTTTGTATGGATAGATATAGGGACAAGACATATATGGTTGGAAATATTATTGAGTCTACTTTCCATTTCTTTTTGTTGCATCAAATTTCATTAAAATTTAAATAAGTTATGGCATTTTTATTGAGGGTAGGTCTACAGAGTTTAATTTTCTAAAAATGTAGTCTGAAAATATGTATGCTACAACCTGGTATGGCCTCACATTGATGTATATAATAGATGGATGGAAATATATGTGTTTCTAGTTTACAATTCTTTTTGTTTGGTATAATTTCATTAAGTTTTGTTAGAGATATTGCAATTTTGATGAGGGCAGGTCTGAACGTTGCCTAGGGTTTGTAATTTTAGAAAAAGAGTCATAACTTTCTCCCCTACCATTGGATCTTCATGAAAATTGGAGAAAAAGTATGTATTAATGTTCTATTCAACCTGACCAAAGTAATTGGATTATTTCTTTGATTTTTTAATGTTATTGAGGATAGTTTTGGTCCTCCTACCTCTGCATCAGATTGGTATCAGAGTTGGCGAAAGATTTGGGTGGTGTGTATTTTTTGTTCCTGTCACTGAGAAGGCAGGTGAAGAGCGAGAATATCTTGATTGTGTAGATAGATTACCAAGGGAGGCAATCTACACCTTTTGGATTTTGTGTTGCTCAGTTGTTTGGTTGTAGGTGCTTATCCATCTAGCTGCAGAAAGATGTTTTTTGAGGTTGTGTGTGGACAGACAAGATGAGGTCTATCATGACTATTCTCCAATAGAGATTTGGCTAGAGAAGGATGCATAGAGAAACCACTGAGGAGAGAGTGGTAGGTGCATCACCAGGATCTGCTGTTGGGTGAGATGAATGGTTTGGTGAGTTGGTTTGTTGGGAAGCAGTGAGAGAGATGGATACCTAATTGAAGAAGCACTTGATGTTGCAGCCTAAAGAATACTCCACTGATGGGAGTAGAAGGAGCCTAAGGATGCTCTATGAAGATGGTAATTTGTTTGTTGGTTGGTTGGTCACCATTTCTATAGATTGGAAGATTGTAGCTGAGAAGATTGAAGATAAAGACAGAGGAAAGAGACTTTTGTTGCAGATACATTTCCAAGGGACTTGGAAATCTTTGTTGGTTGGTTGTATGGTGCAGGAGCACCTTGAATTCCATAGGAGTTTGATTAAAATGATCCAATATTGTAATGACTCATCATTGTATAAGGTTAATCAAGTCATTATTATGTATTAGAGGTCACTAGGAAGTTCAAATATGCAAAATATTGCAAACCATGTAAAGGTTGTCAATGTAAAATTGGGAAAAAAATGCAAACGTGGAAGGTGAAGAGTCATTTGGCTCTTGGTTCACTCCAAGAAAATGAGAAACTGAAAAGACATGTCTAATGCCTTTAAAAGGCCTTGTAACCTTCACAAATTGGGGAGTGATTGAATAGATGTGAATTGGATTGAAAACTTGTGATTTTAAGCCCTTATTTTGTAGTTCTAACTATTTTTTTCTCTGGTTCCAGGCCTTGTATGGACATGTACGGCCTAGAACCTATAAAATATTAATTTTATATTGAATTAAGATGAATAATCTTTATTTTTGTTCAAGTCTCATCAAATTTGGTGCAATATTGAGGAAGTTATGACCGTTTTAGTGACTGCAATCTTCAGAATTCTCCTACAACAGTCCTGTTGCAGCATTTGGTACAGTTTTGTACAGATAGATATAGGGACAAGACATATATGGTTGGAAAGAGTATTGATTCTATTTTCTATTTCTTTTTGTTGCATCAAATTTTATTAAAATTTGAATAAGTTATGGCATTTTTATTGAGGGTAGGTCTGTAGAGTTTAATTTTCTGAAAATGTAGTCTAAAAATATGCATGGTACGACCTGGTACGGCCTCACATTGATGCATATAATAGTTGGATGGAAAGATATGTGTTTCTAGTTTATAATTATTTTAGTTTGGTATAATTTCATTAAGTTTTGTGAGAGATATTGCAATTTTGGTGAGGGCAGGTCTGAACACTGCCTAGGGTTTGTAGTTTTGGAAAAAGAGTCATAACTTTCTCCCCTACCATTGGATCTTCATGAAAATTGGAGGAAAAGTATGTATTAATGTTCTATTCAACCTGACCAAAGTAATTGGATTATTTCTTTGATTTTTTTAATGTTATTGATAATAGTTTTGGTCCTCCTACCTCTGCATCATTCTTGCCCAATGGCAAACTGAATGTAGCAGCAAGACCTTTGATAGATAGATCAACATATACTTTGCCATGCTTCTCTACCTTCCTTGTTTGTGGGTTATAGTTTCTTGCACATTCAATTACCAGCTCAGGAGTTTCCATGGAATAAGGGAAACCAGTTGCATTCCACATTCCAGATACCAAGACTGCATCTAGGAAGGTGCTATTACTCTTTTCATCACTCATTTTAGCCAACCATGCAACCAAATCTGTATTTCCTTGGTGCGTATCTTTGATGGCACCATATTTAAACTGGACACCCTCAGGTTGAGCAAACATGGGCTTTAGAAATTCTACCTCTGACTTAGGCAACCGCTTATCCGCCATGGATGCCTGCAATTAACAAAACCAGTCTTACAATTGATATCTTACAAGCATACATATACGTCATATCTTCATTATTCATCATGCATAGTATACTCTTTCAATATCTCGTTTATCCCGATATGCATAATCTAGAACTTCAAACCAAAAAACACCATGATACCTAGATATGTAGAACATGACAACAAGAGGGTTTTGATTACTTACTTGATGTGCTTATCCTCTTAGTTATGCTGATAACTGCGTGAAAAAAATTCAAATACCTGCAATGCTCACATATCCCATTCTGGTACAAGCTATATGCATCCGCAGGTAGTCTTATGAGGGTCTGCAAGCTGTGCTCTGCTTGTTTTATCGCAAGATAAGTGTAAAATGATTCCGTAAATCACTTTTAACCTCCTCTTTAAGGCAAATTACGGTAAATTAAGGCAAATTAATTGAAACAATTGATTTTCTTGTACGAAACTTCTGAATCTCACCAGGTGTATGTATCAGGTTCGTAATCGGCAGGAACCACCTACCACATCTGCGTGCATTTAATGTTATGGCGGCAAGGCGCGGGGTGATCTTTGTAGGATAGGATGATATTCAAATATCGAGTGATATTTGGATATCGGGTGATGTTCAAATATGATCCCCTGAACTAAAATGACCTCCTGTCGAAATATCAGGATGATGTCATTAGGATAATGACTTAGTTCAGCGTTGTGGCTTTATGACGTCATCGTCATGTTATGTATGAAGAGTCATGTTTGGAAATATACCTCCGTGAGGTAAAAAAGATGGTGACGTCATTGTCATGGTTATTTCTTCGTTTACCGGGTTTGGATGATGTCACCAAGATATTGGTTCTGGGTTATATTTTGCGATAGGCTGATATTCAAATATTGGGGTGATATTTAGAATATTAGGTGATATTCAAAAATATGACCCCCACAAAATATGACGTTGTTTGAAGGGTAAATACCTCTATCACCTAAAATTGATGTTTGGATCTCTGGATAAATGATTTATCGGGTGAAAATGGGATCAAGGCAATCTTTTATAATGTGACTAATGTTAAGAAATATGATCCTCCCCTCAGAATATCAGGTTTGACCAGGACTTTGACTCACCATAACTCTCGTTCTCTAAGGAATATCAGGGTGATCCAAAAGGCAAACCTGCATGAAATTTTGTGCTCTATCCAACCATGAGGTTATTGTCATGAAATATTAACTTTGAAAAAATTAACCTCATCATGATGACTTACCCAGTCCCCTTTACGCATGATCATCTGTATTGACTTACTTTTACCAGACTGCCAGCAAGCATAAAACACAAGCAAAGCCAAACAAAAAGTTGGGTCCTTGTTTTGTCAAGTCAAAATGGGGCGTGTTGTGTAACCACACAATAAGAGGCCAGACATGCTTATTCTATATGACCTCATATGTGGTATATTCATGTGCTTATAAGGGAACTTTTGATGCCTTAAAGACAGTGGGTAAAGCTGGAGGTAATGCAGATGATGCCCACATATGGGATCACTATCCTCAGCTACAGAGAAAAGATTACCTCCTAGACTACAAACTAGTAAATGATGCATTCTCTATGCTTCTGGTTAGAACCATGGAGGAGGACAGAACCAAGAGGCTGAGCATGGAATCTCAGGAAGTTGTTTATAGACATGAGGCTTGGTTCATCTAGTTTGCCACCTTTTCATATATAAGGATAGAGGGATTTGAGGGACAACCTCTTATGCTGCCAAGATACCCTACTGATGGGGTTGTCCTAATGGAATTTGTCAGACAGGTGTCTACCATAGTTGAAGCATACAAAGCACAAAATAAGATACCTCCAATGTTATTTCTAGTGTCTATGGGTTGGTATATGTGCTCAAACTCAGAGAGCATAAAACATGTCATGGGAGGGTTAAAACTGATGTATCTACAGCCATTTCCAGATCTTATGATCTCTATGGTAGGATGCATAAAATAGTAGGAAAACCTATATATCAGAAGCATCTGGAAGATTTCTGGACCAACTACAAGGATGAAGCTAAGGTGAGAAGAAGGAAGTACTAGAGACACACCTTGAACCAAATAAAGACATTTGACTGCATCCCAGCACCAACACAGCTGAGGAATGATGATGGAAAGATTATGTCCAATGAATATGAGGACAAAAAGGTGTACAATGACACCATATCAGCCCCTAATCTTACACATCCAGAGGATATATCATTGGATCAGTTGATAGGTGGGGTGATACAGTTAACCCAGGCTTGGGTGGATGAGAAAATAAATAGATTGAAGAAAAGGGGTGTTGCCCTTACAGTTGATGCCAAAAAGAAAAGGCAGGAAATAGCTAATGAGGAATATGATGACATCCTCAGTGAGAAGAGAAAATCTAATGGGGAGATATTGTCCACACAAAAACAAAGAAAAGGTCCCCCTAGAGGTAAGAAAACTAAAGATGAATTGAAGGGGGTGATAATTGAAAGGATTGCCACGCTGGCTGCAGGTGCATCTACATTAGCCCAGGCATCTACATCATTTGCACAACCTCTGATTGACAAATGAAAGACTAAGAGGATTTTGAGGCCAGCCGTTGAAACCATAGAAGTGTAGGAAGAGGGCCAAGCCTTGCAACAGGAAGTGGGAGAAGGCATCCCTTTGGAAGAAGAGTAGGTAAACAAGGAACCTGCAGGTGATGACCTAATGATGGTCAGTACGAAAAGGAGGGTGATGCCACTGACATCACCACCCAAGAAGCAAAGAACATCCATGCGGGGGGATATCAGGGCTGAGCCTATTATATTGAGAGGAGCCGGTGCTGAAGCATTCAGGAAGGAGCTGCAACATGATGTTCCACTTCCCACCATAATAAAGTTTAAAACTGAGAAGCTAGAGGAACAAACAAGAGAAGTGTTCAAAGCAACTCAGGGTGCTCCTTTCTCATTGGAGGACACTCTAGACTTATCTGACGATGAAGTCGTTCAAAGTGTGACTTCTCAACAAATGGAGACTCTCACCTCTAGCACCCACATGACTCCTCATGGGACCCCATTAGCATAGATAGTGATGCTGGAGGAAATAAAGCAAACAAAAGAAGTAAAAGAAGGTAGCCCAGAGAGGGCATCCCAATAGATAGGGCTTGATAAGTTGGTTGATCAGGTGACTAGCCCTACAGTTATAGATTTAACATACAGGGGTGATGTAAGCCCCAAGGATAAAGCAGGTGCACTTGATGAGACAAAAGATTGAAGTGGCCAAGCAGGTATAAAAAGAAAGCAATGGTCCTGATATGGGTCAGCAGCAACATGAGATACCCGCAGAGCCAAAAATAGTAGAAGTTCAATAGAAGAGTGGGGGTGATAAAGATATATCAAGTGGTGCTTTTGCTACTCAAACTCAGGAAGGTCTGGGAGATGCCTCAGGAGCAAAAGATAAAACAGGTCATGAGGACGCCAAGCCATAGGATATCAATGCATCAGGTACAAAACAAGGAATGACCCAAGATCAGGGTGATGCACAAGGCCAAAATACATAGACATCCACAGATGTCAATGTGCCCCAGGATGGGGAACGTAATAAAGAAGATGAAAAGCAGAAGGAGAGAGTACAGGACTAGGTGCAGGATCAAAATGTGGACATTCCATAGGATCCTCCTTTGCAGAAGGAAGCCCCTCAACAAGAAGAAATGCAACAAGATCCCAATCATGAAGAAATACATGAGGAAGAAATTAAGAAAGTACCTTCTCCACCAAGAATAAAAGCAGATACTAGAGAACAGGATAGACATGATGTTGACAAAGAGCATCAAGGATATGGAGATGATGTGCCTCAATGGCTAGAGAGAGAAATAGGTATGGAACAAGGGTCTAAAATTTAGGAATTTGATGTTTCCACCTTGTTTGTTGAAACAATGATGAAACCAAAGAGGAAGGCCAGATTGACATCATCCATAAAGAGAGATCTCGCTACAAGCAGAAGGACTGTATAGGTAGCACTTCCCATAGTTGAGAAAGAGAAGGGCAAGATCACCCTAGAAGAATTCCAAATCATAACTGTTGATTTAGGTTTTGCCAATGAGGACCAGGAGGGTCAGGAAGGGAAGGACATTATTGATTCTTTAACCCAAAGGGTAAAGAAGGAGAAAGAGAAAAATAAAATGCATAAGGAGCACATTGCTCAGTTGCATTCTTACATAAAAGGGTTGATTAACCCTAATAATACACTAGTTGATCTGGCAGTCCCATTGACTGTCATATCCCAGGAGGAGGTCACCAAGTTAGACCTCATGAAGCATGAGGCAATGATCATGGAAAGATGGATGTTGTTAGCTCTCACTGGAGCTAAGGATGTTTTGAGAATCTCACTACAGAGGTGGAATTCTTTAAGTAGTTTAAAGTGAAAAGCAGATAAAATGCAAAATGAAACAGGAAAATGATCATTCCAATTGGAAAAGGGCCTGACTACTTTAAGTGAAATGAAGAGAATAGATCCACAAGTATTGATAAATAATCAAGTGTTGGATTATAATATTGCCCTACTGATAAGCATATGGTATGAGGATATCAGGTTTGAATGTGATATCTTGAAGAAATGCAGTGGCAAGCTCAGGGATATAAGTATAAAGTTGCACAACATGATGGCATACGAAGCAGAGATCCTTGAGGCCCTAGAAGGTAAAATAGAGGGAAAGATCAAAAATCAGGATGCAGACTTTGCTATCAAAGCACTGCATAATAATTTCAAGTCTGTAGCAGATGACCCCCTCACCCACCTGACAGAGGAAGTGATGGTTAATATCATGAGGATAAAAGTCAAAGTAGAGAATTACAATGAGACTTTGAACAACAGAAAAGTGAAATGAAGAGAATAGATCCACAAGTATTGATAAATAATCAAGTGTTGGATTATAATATTGCCCTACTGATAAGCATATGGTATGAGGATATCAGGTTTGAATGTGATATCTTGAAGAAATGCAGTGGCAAGCTCAGGGATATAAGTATAAAGTTGCACAACATGATGGCATACAAGCAGAGATCCTTGAGGCCCTAGAAGGTAAAATAGAGGGAAAGATCAAAAATCAGGATGCAGACTTTGCTATCAAAGCACTGCATGATAATTTCAAGTCCGTAGCAGATGACCTCCTCACCCACCTGACAGAGGAAGTGATGGTTAATATCATGAGGATAAAAGTCAAAGTAGAGAATTACAATGAGACTTTGAATAGTAGAAAAGGTAAGTTGGAGGTGCTCAAAGCTAAATTCCAGTCTCACAAACATGCCATAAAAAAAGCCATAATCCAAGATGGGGGAGAGGTAGATAAGATAGTACAGGCATATGAGCACATCCGGACAACGATGAAGGTCCACATACAGGAGGGTGTACACCAAAGTGACAGTGATGCTGAAAGTAATGAAGATGATGACAATGATGAAGAAGAAGAAAATGAAGAAGATGAACCTGAAGAATGAATGAAGATGCATCACCAAGGGAACATATGCATAAGGTACTCAAAAATAATGAGTCAAATAGATGGTTGCCAGCTAGCAACCTATGCCACGAGGAAGAGTTGACTGAGTCAAAGGGTAATTATCAACCGTTGATCTTAATCGACAAATCTTGACCATTGATCAATTGTAACTGCCTCCTCACCTTATTCTATAAAAGGTGCAGGGGTGCAATATTTTGAACATTCAAAACTTAATTGAAATTTGATTGCTGAAATTTCAGGACTCATTTCAAAGTTGTTGTAATGTTATGCATACTGAATGAAAGAGAAGCATTTTTTATTACAAATCATCATAAATCTTGAGTAATCTGTGTTTGAAATATGGATACATGCATTGATCAGCTGCATCCCTTGGAGTGCTTTTCAGTCTGCATGTGTTGTTTTCATTCCTAATTCCTTTGAAGTTAGCATCAACCATATCTAGCTGTGGAACATCCTGGTGACCTATGGTTTGATTTCTTCTCTTCATGAATGTATCTTGTATGTATGTGATTCAATGACTAAAGATTCACTAATGTAGAAGCATTCTTTTAAATTTATTTCAATTTCATAACAAATCATCTCCATAATTGCAAATAACAGAGAATCAAAAGCAAATAACATGAAATATGCAGATATACCGTAGGTAATTGAAAATACAAAGCATATTTAGAGTAAAAGCATGTCAAATTGACAAATATCATGTAAATTCATACAAATATCCATGAAATCCATGCAAACATCTACTTATAGACACATCATTTGAATAAATATACAGTGTAGAAGAAAGAACATGTTCATAGTAATTAATGATCAGAAGAATTGATCAAACTTGCAAATATATCAGCTATCTTTGGAAATAGAGTAGAGTTAACCTCTCTGTGGAGTAAATTTACAGGAAACAGTGCAATACTGATCATCCAGACAAATGTAAGACCCCTTGAAATAGAAAATAGTATGTCACATCAACCTCTGAGTAATGTTAGATGATCATGACCTGATCAACGGAGACTTGGAGTCATCAACTTATCCTAAGTTGATCATACTTTACAAGTTAATAAAGGTTTGTTGTGCAAATTTTTATGCATGTTGTTATGACTAACAATCATCATCAACACACTGTCATATATTGTTATCAGTATATCATTGGTTTATAGTTGGACAGGGATAATACCTTGCTTGTTCTTGTATCATTTGTGCATACTTGCTTACTTGCTTGTGTGTGTCATCATTTTATCTTGCATCACGTATCATTCAACTCTTTCTTCAACCATTTTCTTCACCCCAACTTATTCTTCCAACTGTCTTCATCATGAGATTGTCTATCTCACGCTCTTGAAAATCTCTCCTCATCTAATCTCCCGAGGGGGCATCCTCATCCTATCTTTCCATTGCTGTCCTTTTCTTCTATCTATGCCTTAGCTTCTTTGAAATGATATTACTTAACACAAATCTCATCATCTCGAACATCACATCAAAGAGGGGCAAAATGTATACGTCTAAAAATGACACGACTTTGTCCAAATAAATATTCTTAATATTGATTTAAGTCAAATTCCTCTATCAATAAATAAATAAACAAATTTATTTATTTGATTCATATTCTCCCAACAATTAAATAAAATCAATTTATTTAAAATCTTAAATTCTTCCAAAATCATTCTAAATTAAATAATACCAATTATTTAATTGTTTCTTCCAATAATATCTTCTCTAAATTTAAATAAATCAAATATTTATTTAATTTGTCCATTTCTTCTAAATTGAGTTATCTCTAAATATAATTCAATCCTGGTGCACATGCAATTGAATATTCTAAATATTTAATTGAGCTAAAATATCTTCTCATCCTCATGTAATTTCCATTCTCTAGTTCTATTCTCTTAACTGATTGATCTATTCTTTTAATTGATTTATCTCTTCAGTTAACTCATTCTTCTATTTTATTATTTCCTCTCATGAAAAATAGAGCAAAATACATGTCCTCTTTCTATTCGTGCACATCCTCTCAATCGTTCTATATCGTTGATCTTCTCATTTCTTCTATACTATTGATCTTCTCTCTCCCAAGTCTATAAATTGAACCCCATTCTTCCATTTCATTCATCCAAGCTTTAAGTAAACTTACTCTGTAGGAATTACAACACGCCTTTGACACCAATTCCTTCATTGCTTGTGATCAAACTTGTTACTACACACTACTATCATTGTTGTGAAGCTCATCTTCATGGTGAAACTATCATAGCCGTTCCCAATTGACATTTTTGGAATCATAGCAAGGAAGTGCACCTTCTGAGGGCCATATTTATAGACAAGATCATTTATGATAGGTGATCAATGGAAGCTAAGAATTAAATGAGGTTTGCTTTGTATTGTTCATTATTTCATTGAGTTTTGGGTATCATTGATATTGATATATTAAATATTCATTTAGATCCCACATTCATGGGAAGTAATAGTTATTTAGATTAGACTTAGTATATAAGTACGTGTTGAGGCCAATGAAGGCATCCATGAATTTATTGTATTGAGCTTGCTCAAAGGAGGTTGCCCCCTCGAAGTGGCCTGCAATCAATAAATTCCTTCTATGTTTCTACTATTTCTATTATTTCATGCATTTTTCATTATATTGTTGCAGGAGGTTCCTCTCATTTGGTATCAGAGCACTTTCTTGGGCTCGTTGTGTGGAATTTCTGCCAAAAAAAATTTCTGCAGTGGCCTCTAGGTGTTGTGATTATTGTAGTAGTTCTTAATTTTTCGCATCTGTATTGTTCATTTCAATTGTAGGTTCGGATTAGGGAATATCCCTATCTGCTTAATTGTGGGAAGTGCCTGGGCATATGGCCCTAAAACTCATTGTGAGTACCACAAGAACCCTGAATTGGCTGGCCCATTAAGAGGAGCTGCCAGTGAAAAGGGCAATGGCCCCTACCTTACTGACTAGTTCCCATCCATGAGGTAAACCAAGAGCTGTCGTTTGTGGCAAAGTGGTTATTAGTTTTACCTGAGTCATGGAGTGAGGAGTACTACCCCAATACGCAAGCCATTAGACAATATTGGTGGCTGAGTGACTCCCCTGAACCTTTAGGAAGTTGCACATACTTGGGGCCCATATCTATTGGCAGTCAGCAAATTACAGATTGAATCTGTCCACAATAGTTGGCAAATCAGTTCCAGAAAAAGTTTTTCTATTTTTCACCATATCTTCCTTGATTTAGCTCTGTTTCCTCTCAAAATTCATTGGAACCCCTAAAATTTCATTCTGCATATTTCCTTCCTTGAGGACCCTATCCCAAATTCCACTTATTGAAGCCAGAAATCCCACATTTGTCTATGTTTAGGGTTTGTCATAACTTCTTCAATTCTCACCCAATAGCCTTCAAATTTTTACCACAGTGTTCATTTCATATTTCTGCTTCTTTGTCCCTCTTGGACAAATTTTCCCATTCTTTCACCCCACTTCTGAAATCCCCATTTTTTACTTCCCTTTCGCTCAGAAAGTGTCCAAAACCTAGTCAAACCCCAATTACCCATTAGAGTTTTTCCCAAATCCAAATTTTCCTTTACTAAAAAGGTTTCTATTTTTGTTTTTCTACCCATTCCCCCCCCCTCAAAAAAAAAACTCCTGGTTATGGTTGTCACCCGCACAGGAGAAAAAAATGAGGATGAACTTGTAGCCCTCAAGACCAAACTCCAAGATCTGGATGAAAAAATTCTTGGCCTCAATCTTCAGCATTCAGCCATGAACAATAGATAGCAGCCAGAGTCTTCTGCAGCCACTTAGTTCTCTTCTTCCAGCAATTTTTGTGGGCCAAAGCTTGATTTTCCTCGCTTCAATGGTGATGATCCAACTGGCTGGATATACCAGGCAAAACAATATTTCAGTCTGCATAATACTTTTGATGCCAATAAAATCTCACTTGCATCCTTTCATTTGGAACATGAAGCCCTTCACTGGTTCCATTGGTACATCAAGGCTCATGAAGAGCCAAAATGGATAGATTTTTGCAAACTCATTTTGCAATGATTTGGCCCTAGTGCTTTTGATGACTTCACAGGAGCACTCACTAAACTTCACCAAACAGGCACTGTGAGAGAATATCATATAGAATTTGAAAAATGGCCAATCACACAGAGGGATTGTCTGATGAATTCTTCAGGAGTTGTTTTGTCAGTGGTCTGAAGGATGCAATTAGATCTGAGATTAAAATGTTCCATCCTAGCACAATGATGGAAGCCCTAGGGTTGGCTAAGTTGGTGGAGGACAAGATCACAGCTCAACAATGATCCAAATCTAATTTTGTTCCATTTAGAATTATAATTTCCCAATGACCTCAAATAACACCAGCTCCTAAAATAGCTCCTATCAAGCATTTGACTGAAGCAGAGATACGAGCATGTAGGGAAAAAGGGTTTTATTATAATTGTGATGAGAAATTCACTCGACAACATAGATGTGTTGAGAAAAAGCTTTATCTCTTGGATGTGGATTCTCCGCCTGAAATTGAAGTTTATGCAGATGCTCAAGATACAGTAGATGATCAGATCGAAACTTAGCAGCCACTTATTGACCCTGCTTCTCAGGAAGACCACCTAGAGATCTCTCTCCATGCTTTAGTAGGTGTCACCACCCCACAATCCATGCGGGTCAAGGGTTACTTCAAGAAGCTCCCTCTTACAATACTCATTGACTCTAGTAGCACTCATAACTTCATTAACCCTCGGATCGCCAAACAAGCTGATTATTTTGTCCATCCTTGCTCCAGCTTTGAAGTCATGATTGCCAATGGGGGCACATTACCTTGCAAAGGGAAGTATTACAATGTGTGTATCTCAATTGGAGATTATAACTTGCACTCTGACATGTTTGTCTTTCCCTTAGGTAGATGTGATGTGCTTTTGGGCGCTCAATGGTTATGCACACTTGGACCCATCTTATGGGATTTTACTGAACTTTGGATGCAGTTTTTCAGACAATGGGAAAAAACACACATTGAAGGGCTTACAACTAGGGTCTCTCAACATCATAAGTTCACATCGCATGGAAAAACTTCTTAAGAAGAATTCACATGGTGTCATCGCTCAGCTCCATTCCATTCAAATGCAACCATCAACGGTCTCCACTACTCCTTTTGATCTACAATGAATTTTGGATAGGCATGCATGTGTCTTTATTGAACCAGTGGGATTGCCACCTTCATGACCAGAGGACCATCGTATTCAACTCCTTCTTGGAAGCATTCCTCCCAACATCAGGTTGTACTTCTACCCATTTCACCAAAAGATAGAGATTGAGATGCTAGTTTGAGACTTACTGAAGCAAGGTATTATTCGCCCTAGTACCAGTTCCTTTTCTTCACCAGTTCTTCTTGTCTAGAAAAAAGATGGGTCATGGCACCTCTGCATTGACTTCCAAGCACTTAATCACATCACAATCAAAAATAAATTTTTGATTCCTATTGTTGATGGGCTTCATGGTGCTCATTTTTTCTCCAAGTTGGATCTTCGTTCTGGGTATCAGCAAATTTGGGTTCATGGGGATGATATCCCTAAAATGGCTTTCCGCACACATGATGGTCACTATGAGTTTTTGGTCATGCCCTTTGGCCTCACTAATGCTCCTTCAACATTCTAGGCATTGATGAATAAAATATTCTGGCCCTACCTGCAGAAATTCATTTTGGTCTTCTTTGATGATATCCTCATCTATAGTAAAACATGGGCTAAGCATCTCCAACATTTCGATCTCATACTGCAACTTCTCTCTAATCATCATCTCTACGCAAAATAGTCTAAATGTTTTTTTGGTCAGGAGGAAGTGGAGTATCTCGGGCATATTGTTTTAGCCCAAGGGGTTCAAGTGGATCTTACAAAAATAGATGCCATAAAATATTGGTCGCATCCTTAGACGCTCAAGAGCCTCCATGATTTTTTGGGGCTGACTAGCTACTATCACAAGTTTGTCAAGGATTATGAGAAGATTGCAGCTCCATTAATAGCTATGTTAAAAAAGGATGCTTTTACCTGGACACATGCTACTTAGTGTGCATTTGAAAACCTAAAACAAGCTATGTGTACTACACCTGTTCTAGCTATGCCAGATTTTTCCAAGACCTTCACTATTGAGAGTGATGCTTATGGCAATGGGCTTCATGCTGTTCTCCTTCAAGATGAACATTCCATTGTGTTCACTAGCAAAGCCCTTTCTGGCAATAATTTAGTACTCTCTACATATGAGAAGGAAATGATGGCTATTTTGTATGCAATATAGAAGTGGTGGACATACCTACTAGGGAATCATTTTTTCATCAAGACTGATCACAAGAGTCTAAAATATTTCCTGGAACAATGGGTCTCCTCCCTAGCACAACAGAAATGGGTCAGCAAACTCATGGGTTATGACTATGAGATCACTTACAAGAAGGGTCAGGACAATATTGTGGCAGATGCTCTTTCTCGCACATTTGATGACCAAGCTTCTCTTTCAGCTATTTCTATGCCTGTTCCAAATCGGTTGGAATCTGTCCAGTAGGGCTATGTGTTGATGATGATGTTACTCACAAACAAACATGAAATAAAAGTTACACAACAACCTTTATTTCTCTCGAAAGATACGATGAATTCAAAGAATTCATGATCCCAAGTCTATATTGATTAGTTCATAATCTACTGACGTTACTCAATGGTTGATGTGTGTTGTTGTTTTCCATTTCAAGGGGCCTTATGTTGATCAGTAGATTTTGTTTTCTGTAAATATGTTACATAGAAAGGTTACTCTACATAGTATATTTCTTCAAATAATATGTCTACAGGTTGATATTTGCATGATTTCTACCATTATTTGTAATTCTTTGCATGATATTTTCAACACTACATGCATTTAGCTCAAACATGCTAATGATATTCAGTTATCTACGAGATGTCAGCATATTTCTCTATTCTGCTTATTATTTATCATGATTTGCAGTTATGGAAGTGATTTAATGAAATTAAGAAAAAGAAATGACAAAGATAGGGTTTAAAGGATGAGATTCCCAAAATTACTTGACTGAGATCACTGATCCACATACATGTTCCGATACAGCAATGAAGAGAAGAAAACTAGAATCATACTTCACCAAGACATTCCACAAATCCACATGATCCAGTGCAAATCTTCAAAGGAAAAGTTGACAACAACATGCAATAATATGAAAGCACTTCTATTGAACACAACATTCACCATTACATATCCAGAAATCAACTTGAAGATTACGTAAAGTTTACAATCAGGATGTAATCTGAAGCTTCATCTCCATTTAGTATGCTTTAGAACAAGTATATTTACAATGATCTGAAGAAAGAATCTTGACATTTCAACAATTCAGTCCTCATTAGTCTCAGTAATCTGATCTCCTATATTAAATTATCTCAGTCAGATTTTTTAAAAAATGGTTGACCTCTTCCTTTTTACAAAGTAAAGAGGCTCAATATATAGCTCTGATTATCCCCAATACGATTCCAAAACCCTAGTTAATCAATGGTCCACCCTTCAAGTGCAGCATCAATCGGTGGAAAACAAATCCCGCCAAAAATCTCTGAGCAGCATACCCATACTGAGTGTAAGGCTACCCTTTGGAAACCCTAACAGTCACCAAACTAACTGTTGTTCCTTTTAATAATGTTTCTTTACACCTGCATTTTTCTCCGTATTGAAAGCCTTTACTCCTCCTGCTTCGTTTGTGATCTTTTGTGATCCGATCCGCCTCCTGTGATGTCATCACCATTAAAACTCTATCTTTATATCTATCTGCATGCCGCCAGTCAATTCTGCATATAAACCCTTTTGTAGGCTTTGCTTGTATTTTTCATTCTATATACTTCTCCATCATCGGCGAGACAATCAACGTCGGGGCAGTTCTTTATCTTTCTGCCAATGGCCGATGACTGCTTCACTTTATATTCTTAACCATGATGGCTTCTACATCAATAAACCTATGTACCTGCCAACAGATGTAAGTTAATAAAATGAAATTTAAAATTCACTTTTCAATTTAATCATAACTTTTGTCTTAAACATACAAGCAGTCAAATATACAAAGAATTTTCTATATTTAACTTCTTCTTGACATCTGGCTTGTATATTTCTCTTTGCATATTGGATTGTACATTGTAGACATACAAGCAGTAAAACATACAAGGACCTTTCCGCTTTTAATTTTCCTTCGCATCCGAGAATGCATCCCTAACTTGTATCGTCGCATATACAAACAACTTTATGCAAACCTTCTCTTACTGTTACCCTCCGTGATGCCTTTTAATTTCTTTGTATATTGCAAATGTATATCATAGATATACAAGTGCACTAACATACAAAGCCTTTTCTGTATTTAATTTCTTTTCGCATCCGGTGCCTGTATATCGGCTTGCATATCGAGCATATACATTGTAATTATACATTCTGGATATACAAGCGGTGGGGTCCACATTACCTTTTCATTTGTATCTCCACAATGCCTATAACACTTGTATCAAACTTTTAGATACAAGTCAGATACATACAAAGACCCTTATATACTTTCAGACTTCAAAACTTTAAACCGCAACATGTAACCCTTTCGATTCCACGTCATGTATAAAGCACAATGTATATTCCGATATACAATGAGGTATGATACATTGCATTTATTAGATTGTAATCTTTTTTGAGATCTGCCTTGTATGTATTGCAATGTATGTATACCCTGAAACATACATACAAGGTGCGGAATATATACATCCATAAAACCAAATTTTATAAACTTTCAGTTCCACGACATGTATATAATGCAATGTATCTTCTAATATGCTTTAAGGTGTGATACATTGAATATACCAGATTTTAATTTCTTTTGAGTTCTAGCTTGTATGTACTGCAATGTTTGTATTTGAAACATAAATACAAGGCCTGAAACATACAACCATAAAATCACATTTAATAAACTTTCAGTTCCGCTACTTGTATATAGCCAATGCATATCACAATGTATGTCTCCTTGTATATGAATACAAAGCACGAAACATACAATCACTTTTCCAACTTTAATAACCTTTTCGGTTCCACGGCTTGCATATGGCGTTGCATCTTTCGACATGTATGTCTTCTTTGTATAACATGCAACCATAAAATGTACTCAACAAACTTTAACCAATATTCATTTTAATTCTCAACTCTGTCAGGTCCACGACTTGTATGTAGGGAATAAAGTGTTAGCAAATGCATACAAGTAAACAATGCATAGAGACTCGATGACTTAGAAAACTTGACAACCCCTTTTTGCAACTAACACAAGGACTCGATATACAAAGGACTTTGTAAATGAGTGACCTTGTATGTTTTGACCTTGTATATGCAACTTACAAACCCTCACATTGTGCATTTTACCAAAACACTCATAACTTACGAAATACAGGAAATTTTTACATGGTTCAAAAAGCAACCTTCCCTGATTTTGGACAAGGAATTCACCCATATTCGACCCTGGTACTCAATGCAATTTTTTCTTTATTTTCAACAAGGTTTATAACTTTCACTCTCTTTTCCTTTTTACCACCCAATAGACCCACACAAACAAAAGCAAAAGCAAAGCCACAGCAGGGGTCCTTATTCTGCTAGGAGTAAAATGGGGCATGTTGTGAGCATCACAACAACTAGCAACCAAACAAAACAATCAAAATTTAAAACCATTAAAGAAAACTAAATGAAATAAATTCATAACTTCCAACTATCTTTTCTGCAAATCATTATTTAACTTGAGACTTAATGTATTCAATAAGGTGCATGAATTTTCCAATTCAGTTTAAGTGAGTGCATGTGATTAATAATCCTCATAAATATGAATCTATCCTGGTGAGGAAAGTTAAACAATTAATTTCACTATGTTCCATAGACTTGTGTATCCTGCAACAACTAGATAAACCAAAGTTAGATAAACTTTGAGGATAAAGCCTCTTGTTTAAAGTTTTCTGAAAGATAGGAATATTAACCTAGAAATTGTCCTCGTATGAGTCCATTGAAAATGCCACCCTGCTTCCAACTTTTTTAGATTTTTAAATTTTATGAGAACTAACATATCTCAGAATAAAACTTGAAAGCTTAAAAAATCAAATGAACCTTTGAAACTTTGAACTAGATCTTTGCAAAGATGCAGTCAAAACCTCTCAGACAAGAGATATTTGTAGTCATTAACCTCAAATGATGAAATATTTATGTAATATTTGCATAAATCCACAGATTCCTTGTTCAGCCCTCCTTCTAGCACCAATTTATGTTGATGATGATGTTACTCACACACAAACATGAAATAAAAGTTACACAAAAACCTTTATTTATCTTGAAAGATATGATGAATTCAAAGAATTCATGATCCCAAGTCTTTGTTGATTAGTTCATAATCTACTGACGTTACTCAGTGGTTGATGTGTGTTGCTATTTTCCATTTCAAGGGGCCTTATTTTGATCAGTAGATTCTATTTTCTGCAAATATGCTACACAGAAAGGTTACTCTACACAGTATATTTCTTCAAATAATGTGTCTACAAGTTGATATTTGCATGATTTCTACCATTATTTGTAATTCTTTGCATGATATTTTCAACACTACATGCATTTAGCTCAAACATGCTAATGATATTTAGTTATCTACGAGATGCCAACATATTTCTCTATTCTGCTTATTATTTATCATGATTTGCAGTTATGGAAGTGATTTAATGAAATTAAGAAAAAGAAATGACAAAGATAGGGTTTAAAGGATGAGATTCCCAACATTACTTGACTCAGATCACTGATCCACATACATGTTTCGATACAACAATGAAGAGAAGAAAACTAGAATCATACTTCACCAGGACATTCCACAAATCCGCGTGATCCAGTGCAAATCTTCAAAGGAAAAGTTGACAACAACATGCAATAATATGAAAGCGCTTCTATTGAACACAATATTCACCATTACATATCCAGAAATCAACTTGAAAATTACATAAAGTTTACAATCAGGATGTAATCTGAAGCTTCATCTCCATTTAGTATGCTTTAGAACAAGTACATTTACAATGATCTGAAGAAAGAACCTTGACATTTCAACAATTCAGTCCTCATTAGTCTCAGTAATCTGATCTCCTATATTAAATTGTCTCAGTCAAATTTAATAAAAAATGGTTGACCTCTTCCTTTTTACAAAGCAAAGGGGCTCAATATATAGCTCTGATTATCCCCAATATGGTTCCAAAACCCTAGTTAATCAATGGCCCACCCTTCAAGTGTAGCATCAATCGGTGGAAAACAAATCCTGCCAAAAATCTCTAAGTAGCATACCAATACTGAGAGTAACGATGCCCTTTGAAAACCCTAATAGTCACCAAAATAACTGTTGTTCCTTTTAATAATGTTTCTTTCCACCTGCATGTTTCTCTATATTGAAAGCCTTTACTCCTCTTGCTTTGTTTGCGATCTTTTGTGATCCGATCTGCCTCCTGTGATGTCATCACCATTAAAGCTCCGTCTTTATATCTACCTGCACGCCACCAGTCAATTTTGCAGATAAACCCTTTTGTAGGCTTTGCTTGTATTTTTTGTTCTGTATACTTCTCCATCATCAGCAAGATAATCAATGTCGGGCCAGTTCTTTATCTTTCTATCGATGGTCGATGACTACTTCACTTTATCTTCTTAACTGCGACAGCTTCTGCATCAATAAACCTGCGTACCTTCCAATAGACATAAGTTAATAAAATGGAATTTAAAATTCACTTTTCAATTTGATCATAACTTTTGTCTTAAACATACAAGCAATCAAATATACAAAGAATTTTCTATATTTAACTTCTTCTTGACATCCAGCTTGTATATTTCTCTTTGCATATCAGATTGTACATTGTAGACATACAAGCAATAAATCATACAAGGACCTTTCCGCTTTTAATTTTCCTTCACGTGCAAGAATGCATCCCTAACTTGTATCCTCACACATACAAACAACTTTATGCAAACCTTCTCTTACCATTACCCTCCACGATGCCTTTTAATTTCTTTGTATATCGCGAATGTATATCATAGATATACAAGCACATTGACATACAAAGGCTTTTCTGCATTTAATTTATTTTCGCATGTAGTGCCTATATATCGGCTTGCATATCGAGCATATACATTATAATTATACATTCCGGATATACAAGTAGTGGGGTCCACCTTACCTTTTCATTTGTATCTCCGTGATGCCTATAACACTTGTATCAAACTTTTAGATACAAGTCGGATACATACAAAGACCCTTGTATCCTTTCAGACTTCAAAACTTTAAACCACAGCATGTAGCCCTTTTGATTCTGCGTCATGTATAAAGCGTAATGTATATTTTGATATATAATGAGGTATGATACATTACGTTTATCAGATTGTAATCTTTTTTGAGATCCGCCTTGTATGTATTGCTATGTATGTATACCTCGAAACATACATACAAGGCGCGAAATATATACATCCATAAAACCACATTTTATAAACTTTCAGTTCCGCAACATGTATATAATGCAATGTATCTTCTAATATGCTTTAAGGTGTGATACATTGTATATACCATATTTTAATTTCTTTTGAGTTCCGGCTTGTATGTACCGCAATGTATGTATTCAAAACATACATACAAGGCTTGAAACATACAACCATAAAACCACATTTAATAAACTTTCAGTTCTGCTACTTGTATATAGCCAATGCATATCGCAATGTATGTTTCCTTGTATATGAATACAAAGCACGAAACATATAATCACTTTTCCAACTTTAATAACCTTTTCGGTTCCGTGGCTTGGATATGGGTGTTGCATCTTTCGACATGTATGTCTTCTTTGTATAACATGCAACCATAAAATGCACTCAACGGACTTTAACCGATATTCATTTTAATTCTCAACTCTGTCGGGTCCGTGACTTGTATGTAGGGAATAAAGTGTTAGTAAATGCATACAAGTAAACAATGCATAGAAACCCGATGACTTAGAAAACTTGACAACCCCTTTTTGCGACTAACACAAGGACCTGATATACAAAGGACTTTGTATATGAGAGACCTTGTATGTTTTGACCTTGTATATGCAACCTGATATACAAAGGACCTTGTATATGCAACTTACAAACCCTCACATTGTACATTTTACCAAAACACTCATAACTTTTGAAATACAGGGAATTTTTACATGGTTCAAAAAGCAACCCTCCCTCATTTTGGACAAGGCATCCACCCATATTCTGCCCTGGTACTCAATGCAATTTTTTCTTTATTTTCAACAAGGTTTATAACTTTCACTCTCTTTTCCCTTTTACCACCCAACAGACCCACACAAACAAAAGCAAAAGCAAAGCCACAGTAAGGGTCCTCATTTTGCTAGGAGTAAAATGGGGCATGTTGTGAGCATCACAACACTATGTCAATGACTCTTCATTATCTCAAATCATTTAATAGTTGGCCAAAAACCCTTCTGTTGTACTGCATTACTCTTGGGATGGTGCTTCTCTGCGATACAAGGGTCATCTGGTGCTTCCCCAAAGCACAGATCTTCAGTAGGCTATCTTCTAGGAACTCCATGCTTCTTCATCAGCAGGGCACTCTGGGTTCATTAGAACTTATGAACGGGCATGACATAACTTCTTTTGGAAGGGAATGAAAAGGGTAATTCAAGAGATGGTGCATGAATGTGATACCTGCCAATGCAACAAGGGTGAAACGACACTCCTTCCTAGATTGCTCGACCCCTTGCCCATCCCTACATGGATTTGGATAGATATTTCTATGGATTTCATTAAGGGGCTCCCTAAATTTGGAGGGAAGACAGTGATCTTGGTTGTGGTTGATAACATCTCCAAATATAGTCATTTTTGTGCCCTCAACCATCCCTATACCACCTCCTCAGTTGTACAAATTTTCATGGACCAGATATTCCGTCTTCATGGCATCCCTTCTTCCATTGTCTCAGATTGTGATGCAACTTTCACTAGTCATTTTTGGACAGAATTATTTCGACACACTAGCACCAAACTGAAGATGAGTTCCTGATATCACCCACAATTAGATGGTCAAACTGAAATTATCAACAAATGTTTGGAAACTTATCTTCTTTGCTTCACCTCAGAACAACATCATCAGTGGGGAAAGTGGGTCCCTCTCATTGAATGGTGGTACAATACCTCCTACCACACTGCATCTAAAATGAATCCATATGAAGTAGTCTATGGTCAGACACCACCAGTGCTCCTTCCATACACCCCCAGCAGTTCACCAGTTTAGGCAATCAACATAGTTTTCTAAGCCCGAAATCAGATTCTTCACACCTTGTAGGACAATCTTCACATGGAAATAAATTGAATGAAACAACAAGCTGATCAACACCATTCTAAGTGCACTTTTCAAGCTTGTGATATGGTTTTTCTTCATATTTAGCCATGCATGCAATCATCCCTGAAACTCAAAGGGTGTCATAAGATGGCTCCAAAGTTCTATGGGCCATATAAGGTTCTTCACAAGATTGGGTCAATTGCTTATAAATTGGAGCTTCCTCCCTCTTCCCGTATTCATCCAGTACTTCATGTCTCTTGTCTAAAGAAATTTCTTGGCACCAACATCAGAGAACAAACTATTTTACCATAACTGGATACTGAAGGATCCATCATTTTGGAGGTGGAGCCAATCCTCAATAGGCACACTCATCAGCTTCACTCCTGATCCATCACAGAGGTATTAATTTAGTGGCACGTAATGCAACCAGAGGATACTACATGGGAACCACTCCTTCAAATTCAACAACAATTTCCACATCTTAAGCTTTGCAGACAAAGCTTTTCTAAGAGGGATAGGATGTTAGGAACCCATGTTTAACCCTTCTCTTTACTTTGTTAGTATATTACTTTTGGACACATATGCTTTGTAAGTCATCTCGTGAGTATATTGTATTATCCCACATTCATGGGAAGTAATAGTTGTTTAGATTAGACTTAGTATATAAGTACGTGTTGAGGCCAATGAAGGCATCCATGAATTTATTGTATTGAGCTTGCTAAAAGGAGGTTGCCCAATCGAAGTGGCCTACGATCAATAAATTCTGTCTGAGTTTCTGTTATTTCTGTTATTTCATGCATTTTTTATTATATTATTGCAGGAGGTTCCTCTCATATTCATTCTTTTCTTTGTTTTGAACTCCTTGCTGAGCACTTTGGAGATTTTTGTTTTGTCTTTAGGGGTGATCTCTAGACATAACAGTATCAGTGCATGCTCTATGAGTTTAATTTCCTTTGCCATAGCAGCTTCTTTTATTGCATACATTATACTGCCCAAGTTGTCTAGGAGATCAGTAATTATCTCAATAAGGCCTTTGTTGTAGATGTCCAAGTATCTAATGATAGCAGTTTCAATGATCCTCTTATCTGGATCATCATACTCATCATACAGTTGGGCTATGGGTTTCAAATTGCCATCAACTGTTATGGGCTTTAGGACATCTTCAAAACTTATAGCGGCTTCTCATGTCTGAGACTCATCTTGCTTTGGCCCTTTCTTAGTTCTACCCTTACCGGAGGGCTTCTCCTTGCTTCTCCTTGAGGCTTTTGTAGCCTAAGCTTTCATCTTCTTAACCTCTTCATCTAATTTTGTTTCCTCATCATCTCCTTCAATACTCACATACATTCTTTTACCTTTGGTCTTTATTCTTTTGTGCTCCATTTTAGTGAATTCTTTTGCAAGTGCTTCCATAGAAGATGTGGGACCAGAGGATGCAGAAGTAGCTTCTATAGAGGTAGATCTTCTGGTTCTTCTTTTTGTCATTTCAAGATTTTCTGATTTCATTTTAGGTTCTTTCAGAGCCTTGACCAATTCACTTTCTTTCTTCTCTTTTTCTTCCCTTTCTGCTTGTGCCTTTTCTCTTGTTTCTCACTTGTACTTTGGTAAAACCTTTTTTTAGGGCATAATCTTCTGCTATCTTCTAGGCCTTCTTTAAAGTTTCAAGTTTTCTCACCTAAGTATGAATTTTTATAGATAGCTCCTCATATGTCCCAAATCTTTCTTCTTTGGGGTCCCTCGGTTTGCTTAACATATGTTGGGCATAATTGTCTAGTATTTTTCCATCAACTTAGTATCCCATTGGCAGAATCCAAACAGTTCTAGGCTCCACAGCTTCCATCATACACTGGTCCTTATTTACAATAAAGTATATATCATCTTTGTACTTTTCCACAATGGTTTTAGGGATCCTTTCCCTAGATTGCATCACCTTTTGGAAGTGTTTGAAATAGCCCCATAGGGCTGATTTTTGTGCATCAATATTTCCTATGCTACTCAATTGGTTTCTAATTTGTATTGCAATAGGCTTATCTGCAGTCCAAAATTGATTCTTCATGCTTGGTAACTCTTGCATAAAGTAGAAGAACAAGCACATAATTAATGTACCGAACTTGGAGGAATATTTGATTTCTTTTGTTTTCTTCAGGTTCTCCATTAACTTTTGTCAGAGCAGTTCACACAAGTCATACTCTACATTTTCTTTAACCATTTGATAGGTCATATATACCGTAGTACCAGAGGCAGAGTTCTCATGGTTTGTGAAGTAAACCTTGTAGCCGATCACCATCGATGCAAACCTAACTACATGATCTTCAATATCACTGATTGTCAATGCCCTTTTACCAAATTTTGCTTTAGTAGCTTTCATCACTGTATCATTTTTTACAGCCTTTAATATAGGCACTGTATCGGTAGAGTTTAGTCTTGTGACCACCCTTATAGAAGATTTGGTAATCTTGAATGTAGAGTTAAGCCACATAAACTCATCATGAATTCAGCTTAAGATATACTGGACCCATTCATCTTCTGCAAAAACTAGAAAATCTATATACTGAATGAGTTTCTTCTCCTCCAATGCCTTGTATTCTTCTTTTAGGTCAAATGTATCACCACTTAGATGTTTTAGATATAGGACTCTAAGTTGACTACCTTCGTGTTCCTCTAGGGCAACATAAATATAAGCCCTAACATCTTCCACATGCATCACATCAAACAAAATCTCTAAAAATGCACCATTTGGATCAACCTATATTGATTTGAATGGATGCTTCTTGAATTTTGGTCGGGCTCTCTCAGTTATATCAATCACTTGTGGTGTTGTCATTTTCATAAGTACTTAAACAAATTCACACTAGGGTTTCAATAAAAAAAAAACCTCTTTTGATGAATTAGGGTTTTACTTGATCTTGCCTTGAATTGCTTTGGAAGTCACTGTAGTTGCTTGGAATTTCACCTCAGTTTGCCTTAGACACTTGAGAGCTTAAATGCTAAATGAATTGTCCATCAAATGAACTCCTTTTTAACCCTTTATTTGTCTTGACCTAATCGCCATAAATGCTATCTTTCAAAAAGTTGTCAAAACCTTTTTTGTTAAAGACAGTCTATCTAGGTTGCTCTGCATTGTTCTGCATTTGATCCTTTTCTTCTAGAAATACTTTCAAAAGATCCATCATATGAATCTTTTCATCATATCTTTGTACCAGATCCTAGAACTAACTATCTGGCTAGGGGATTAGGATTTTTAATGCATCTCCCCTTGAGCCAGAGCTCCCAATTTACTTCCCGGAGGAAATATCAGCACCAAAGGCTAGTTCAGATTCATCCTTGACTTCAATCACATCTTTCTTTATCCAGATTTTGCCATCTCTTTCTTAGTTTCAACTGGATCAACCTTTTCCTTTCCCTTATCATTCCTCTATTTTATATTTTTCCCTTTTGGAGAGTTGTTCCTTTTCACATTTTTGCTTCTGCAAAATTTTACAATATGTCCAAGTCTATTGTAGTTATAACACAGAATATTCCTTTGTCCTTGACTCCTTCCATTGAATGGATTCATCCTTGATCTGTATTGGTTAGCTATATGCCCAAATCTATTGCATGCAAAGCACTTTCCATTGAAAGACTGAGTATTTCTTGTATTGTTCAAACTATTCCTTGCCAAGCTTCTGCATTCATTTGACTTATGACCAATTTTGTTGCAATTGAAACATTGACTAGAGAATGATGGAGTATTCTGATTCATTCTACTCCTACACTAAGTAGCATTATGACCAAATTTATTGCAATTAAAACAACGGCCATTGAAAGATGGGTACCTTTGAGCATTTGGCTGCCTGACCAGAGTTCTTCTAGGTCTTCTTCTCTTATTTTGGAACTGGTTGCCTTTTTTTTGCTTAAACTTAGTACTTTCTTAACCTTATTTAGAATTTTCTCCTTTTTCAAATCCCAAGCCTTTCTTGTCATCTCAACTCTTTTGACTTTCAATTAACTCCTCAAGCAAATGCAAATCTTATTTTGAATTTTTCTTTATAGTTATTGGTTTCTTCCAGATCATATTTCAGAAGTAACACATATTTTCCCAATTTTTCACATTCCTCAGACTTCTCTTTAACATTTGATTCAAATGTTCATCAACTTTTTCTTTCTCTTCAACCAATCTAGATAAATTATTTATGGTTTCATTTGCTTCAATCAACTGTTCACTTAGCTCTCTATTCTTTTCTTTTGATCTATTAACTTGCTCTCTTAGCTTTAGGATGCATTCATCTGCTTCTCTGACATTTTCCTTTAAATCTTGGATATAAGTTTCATACTTATCAAGATCTTCAACAGCTATTTTTAATTCTTGATCAATTGTGACACTATCTGGAGTAGGATACCTTATGGTTTCCATGAGTACTCTTTCCCAGATCTTCCTTAAGCTGTTAAACTTCTTCCAAGGAACCTTGCTCTGATACCAATTGTTGAACATAATGAATATTGAGAGGGGGGTGAATCAGTATTCTACAAAACTACTTCTTCACATGATCTATAATACAATTACGAAATATAATAACATGAAAGTAGAATAAACATAAGAATAGCAACCATAAAGTCATAACACATAGACACCAAAATTTTTACATGGAAAACCCAAAAAGGGAAAATCGCGGTGAGTGTTAGTTCACAATATATTATGATAATAATACATAACTGCCTTAGGGCTCACTGCCAAAGGACTCACTATCCAAAAGTGCTCACTGCAAAAGGGCTCACTGCCAAGAGATGACTGCTATAAATGCATCTATAGAATGTTGTGGTGTAGTTTCATTTACAACTTAGTATATAGACTCAAATGTCTTCATAATCTCTTCTCTTCTTTTTCTACTTTGCTTCACATATGTTGTACTTTTTTTCCCTTACTAGCTTTTTTTGGTCATAAGACTACCTTAGATTGCACACACATTAAATTCACATACTTGTCACACACCTCCACACCTCTAATGCCAAAATGCATCGAGTATATATATTCACATCAATAGTTATCTCACAATCATGTTGCCAAGCCAAACATGAAACGTGTATACAAAAGTTATACCTTGTCGGCTTGAACTTGTGCACAAACAAAAATGCAGATCCAAATAAACATACAAACATCTTCATATAGGTCAGGACCAGTCATTCCATCACTTAGATTGATTGTTCAAACAATATAACTTTTCCACATATAGATCTAACATACTTGTCAGCTTATCCCTGAAGTACCCACTTGACCAATTCAACTGTCACATCATAACTTCCACTACAGACCATATGAGACTCTAAAAATCATATCCAACATTGACATCTTAACATACCTTCAAAACCGTAGGACATAATAGTCCATTATAGGAAAATGCAGATCTTGGAATTGTTGCTATGTTACAATGAAATACTGTCAAACTAGAAGCTGATACTAGAGAACTAGTAGAATGTGATCTGTTGAGCTGGGTGCTGCCACAATAATGGGATACACTTTCTGAGACATCCTGATTATTTATGAAATCACATATTTTTAGAAAATATAATGATTTAAGCATTGAAAGGTTCCATTTAAAGTATTTTAATTGAAGAGGGTTTGATCAAACCCATTTAAATCAAACCCCCTTGGATAGAACCCCGCTAGTTTTAAACCATACCTATAATGGAGTCTCCTCTACACCTATCAAAATGCTGATAAAAACCACTTTTGATTTACCTTTTGGGGGATCAAATGAATTCATTTAAAATTTATGTTTTGTAAGTATGTACTTCCTTATTATAAGCTTCCCAAAAAGTATAATTTTAAATATATTTAATTTGATTATTATATTCATTTTTTATTTCTTGTGAATGTAGGTTTCTCAATGAACATCAAGGTCTTTGTTTCATACATACGGGAAAATAGGAAAATATAGAAAAAAAATTCTAAAAAATACATTTCCTCTAGGTATTGATGTCCTTATTCCAACAAAAAAGAAAAAATTGAATTCTGATACATACAAAAAAAATTATGCTCTTTATAGTACACCTATGTCTAAATTGTAATTGGTTTGACTTCAAAAATTAATTAAAAAAAATATTCAATACAAAATTATGAAACCAAATTTATCCTCTAGATATTGTAGTTACAAATCTAAATTAGAAAAAATTAGAATTTTATCCTTCACTGAAAAAAAAAGTTATGTTTTACACAGTACACATCACTTTGTAAAAATGGTGTTTACTGTTAAAAACTAGTTATCAAAGGAGATGGAAAAAGAAATGCAATTTGATTCCAAAAATTTTAATATATATATATATTTAGAATCTATAGACAAAATGTCACAAATCACTAGTTTGTATCATCTTCAAATTCCTCACGGTTTAGTAGCTATCGGTGTCTGAAATTGAAGATTTAGTTCAAAATGTTCATTTCAATGTCGAGTTTGATCAAAAAGTGTAACCTAGTATTGTGGGATCACCTAGCTTCAAAAGCTATAACTTTGGATTTAGGTAGTCATGGTATGTATTGTTTCTACCTCAGAACTGTAAGACAAAATATGCCACAATAGAGGAATGCAAACCCTTTTACTCTAGTACTGTGCATTGTTCCTGACTTAATTCTGTTCACCCAGACTTAGATATTTCACCATATGACTTCCGGAGGAAGTCAAGACTTGAACACTAGAACATGTGATCACTAGGTAGCTATGAACAACATACCTGAACTACATACAAATGTCTGTAACTATGGAGGCATACCATCTCAAACACTGTCACTTACTTTGTATAAAGTATACTACCCATACTTAGTCATTTATTCTTCCAAAGTAAAGTCTCTTTGCCATGCTGGTAGAATCCCTTTGCCTTGTTGCCATCAATGATAACATTCAACATTCATTAGAGCAGTGTCTCTTGCCAACAATGTCCCCCTTCGGCATTGATGGCAACACTTAGTGAAAAATGCTTATCTGCTCTCCCTTACTATATACACTCTATTTTCTTCTCCCACTTAGGTGTTTTCCCATTTTTCACTGGTTTTCTTCTCCCCCTTTGACATCAATGGAAAAGGTGTATGTACAGGAATCAAAATTGAGTCAAAACTGCAAAAACTATCATACTCTACCACATATGTACAGGTGCAATCTTCAACTTAATTTGTTGAAGATTGTAGGATGTCATTGAAAATGATCTTGATTTGAGCCAGATCTCCATCCTAACTCTTCTTTACATTTTCCAAGATTTGAATATGGTCGTTTATTAGGAAGACCAATTTTTCTGCCTTTTATATATCAGAGGGTGTGTCAATTAGTGCATTTACCTACAGTGCTTCTGCTCCAAGATTTGACATTAAGTCTAGCTTAGGACTTATTAGTCCTCTCAACTAACAGATTCTATTTTTCATTTGATCCCTCTTATTCATCAGGTTACTTAACTCATTATCAATATTGATAACTTGTATTTCTTTGTTGCTTACTAACTCAACTGTCGAATCAAATTACTTAGAAACATTTGTTAGCTGTAGTTTCAGATCCTTGATCTTTTCTTCTAACTCCTCTGTGTCTTCTATCCATGATAAACAAAATTTGTACAAATCACAAGCTTCTTTAATAGCACTTTGTATACCTTTTATTCTATCATCTAATAAAGTTTTACCATTGATCAACATAGTCTTCACTTTAGTTAATCTCTTCTCATCAAACTCTTTTCTTACTTTCATTTCTATATACTTTTAAAAAGATTCAAAATGCACACTTACTGAGTTTATAAGTCCCTTGAGTTGATTTGTTGGAGACATTGATGTATCCTTTTAATATGATGGCATCAGCTTCTCCAAAATGTTGGATGCTAGACCAATGAGTTCATTGTTCTCTATGCGTGACTTCAATATTTCTTCTTGTGCCTTTGCTTACACAATTGATATCAATTTAAATTTCTGCACAGGGGCATTGAGTCCAAGTTTTTTGGTCCCTGCAAAAACTCAGGCTCATCCAAGACTTATTTTTCTCTTTCCAAGAATTTCTTGATAGACTCTGTGGTGTCTCTTACTATACCAAAGACTTCTTGTTGGTTTTGTTCTAGAGGATCTAAATCCATAGCCTCACTTGCATCATCCTTTTGTTCTAGTATAGAGTTCTCTTCAGCTTGTTCCTCTTCTTGATCATCATCTTTGTTTTTCTCCTTAGTCTTCTCCTTGTTTGTTTGGTCATCAATTTGTTGTTTCGAAGGAAGACTTGTCTTAGCTTGGTCCTTTACAGTAGTATCCGAACCAATAGCAGGGACTAGATCTTCTTTCTTCTTTGGTTCTTCATGGCTTTTGTCTAGTCCTTGATCCATGTTCACCTCAAGAATAGATGTATCATCTCCAATATTTGTTTCTTCTCTATCATACATAGTTGGGACATGATATTTCTTTAACACTCTCAAAGTGATTTCCTCAGTCTCCTTCACTAGTTTCTCAATGTCATCTGACATGAGAGTAATCATTCTTTTCTTTGTTTTGAACTCCTTGCTAAGCACATTGGAGATTTTTGTTTTGTCTTCAGGGGTGATCTCTGAAAATAACGTTATTAGTGTATGCTCTCTGAGTTCAATGTCCTTTACCATAGTAGCTTCTTTTCTTGCAGACACTATATTGCCCAAGTTATCTAGGAGATCAATAATTATCTCAATAAGGGCTTTGTTGTAGATGTCCAAGTATTTGATGATAGTAGTCTCAATGATCCTCTTGTTTGGATCATCATACTCATCATACAGTTGGGCTATGGGTTTCAAATTGCCATCAACTATTATGGCCTTTAGGACATCTTTAAGACTTATAGTGGCTTCTCATGTCTGAGACTCATCTTGCCTTAGCCTTTTCTTAGTTCTACCCTTACGGGAGGGCCTCTTCTTATGCTTCTTGAGGCTTTTGTAGCCTAAGCTTTCATCTTCTTAACCTCTTCATCTGATTTTGTTTCCTTATCATCTCCTTCAGTACTCACATACATTCTTTTACCTTTGGTCTTTATTCTTTTGTGCTCCTTTTTAGTGAATTCTTTTGTAGGTGCTTCCATAGAAGGTGTGGGACTGGAGGATACAAAAGCATCTTCTGTAGAGGTAGATCCTTTGGTTCTTCTTTTTGTCACTTCGGGCTTTTCTGATTTCATTTTAGGTTCTTCTAAAGCCTTGACCAATTCACTTTCTTTCTTCTCTTTTGCTTCCCTTTCTGCTTGTACATTTTCTCTTGTTTCTCTCACTTGTACTTTGGTAAAACCCTTTTTTAGGGCATAATCTTCTGCTATATTCTGGGCCTTCTTTGAAATTTTAGGTTCTCTCACCTAAGCATAGATTTTTGTAGACAGCTCCTCACATGTCCCAAATCTTTCTTCTTTGGGGTCCCTCGATTTTCTTAACATATGTTAGGCATAATTGTTTAGTATTTTTCCATCAACTTCATATCCCATTAGCAGAATCCAGATAGTTATAGGATCGACAGCTTCTATCATAAGCTGGTCGTTATTTAAAATAAAGCATATATCATCTTTGTACTTTTCCACAATGGTTTTAGGGATCCTTTCCCTAGATTGTATCACCTTTTGGAAGTGTTTGAAATAGCCCCATAGGGATGAGTTTTGTGCATCAATATTTCCTATGCTACTCAACTGGTTTCTAATTTGTATTGCAACAGGCTTGTCTGCAGTCCAAAATTGATTCTTAATGCTTGGTAACTCTTTCATAAAGTAGAAGAACAAGCACATAATTAACGTACTGAACATGAAGGGATATTTGCTTTCTTTTGTTTTCTTTAGGTTCTCCATTAACTGTTGTTGGAGCAGTTCACACAAGTCATACTCTGCATTTTCCTTAACCATTTGATAGGTCATATATATGGCAATACCAGAGATAGAGTTCTCATGGTTTGTGAAGTAGACCTTGTAGCCAATCACCATGGATGCAAACCTAACTGCATTATCTTCAATAGCACTGATTGTCAATGCCCTTTTATCATATATTTCTCTGGTAGCTTTCATCACTATATCATTTTTTACAGCCTTTAATATAGGCACTATACCAGTAGAGTTTAGTCTTATGACCACCCTTATGGCATCTTTGGTGATATTGAATGTAGAGTTAAGCCACATAAACTTATCATGAATTTTTCTTAAGATATACCGAACCCATTCATCTTCTGCAAAAACTGGAAAATCTAAATACTGAATGAGTTTCTTCTCTTGCAATGCCTTGTATTCTTCTTTCAAGTCAAATGTATCACCACTTAGATGTTTTAGATATAGGTCTATGAGTTGACTACCTTAGTGTTCCTCTACGACAACATGAATATAAGCCCTAACATCTTCCACATGCATCACACCAAATGAAATCTCTAAAAATACACCATTTGGATCAACCTCTGTTGATTTGAATGGATGCTTCTTGACTTTTGGCCTGGCTCTCTCAGTTATATCAATCACTTGTGGTGTTGTGATTTTTGTAAATACTTAAATAAATTCACAATAGGGTTTCAATGAAAAAAATACCTCTTTTGACGAATTAGGGTTTTACTTGATCTTGCCTTGAATTGCTTTGGAAGTCATTGTAGTTGCTTGGAATTTCGCTTTAGTTTGCCTTAGACACTTGAGAGCTTGAATGCAAAATGAATTGTTCATCAAATGAACTCCTTTTTAATCCTTTATTTGTCTTGACCTAATCGCCATAAATGATATCTTTCAAAAACATGTCAAAACCTTTTCTGTTAAACACAGTCGATCTAGGTTGCTCCACATTGTTCTGCATTTGATCCTTTTCTTCTAGAAATACTTTCAAAAGATCTATCATATGAAGGTTTTCATCATATCTTCATGCCAGATCCCAGTACTAACTATCTAGCTAGGGGATTAGGATTTTCAATGTAGCTCCCCTTGAGCCAGAGCTCCCAATTTACTTCCCAGAGGAAGTATCAGCACCAGAGGCTGGTGCAGATTCATCCTTGACTTCAATCACATCTTTCTTTATCCAAAATTTTCCCATATCTTTCTTAGTTTCGACTAGATCAACCTTTTCCTTTCCCTTATCATTCCTCTATTTTGTATTTTTCCCTTTTGGAGAGTTGTTCCTTTTCACATTTTTGCTTCTACAAAATTTTGCAATATGTCCAGGTCTATTGCAATTATAACACACAATATTCTTCTGTCCTTGGCTCCTTCCATTGAATAGATTCATCCTTGATTTGCATTGGTTAGCCATGTGCCCAAATCTATTGCATGCAAAGCACTTTCCATTCAAAGACTGAGTATTTCTTGTATTGTTAAAACTATTCCTTACCAGGCTTCTGCATTCATTTGATTTATGACCGATTTTCTTGCAATTGAAACATTGACTAGAGAATGATGGAGTATTATGATTCATTCTACTCCTACATTGAGAAGCCTTATGACCAAACTTATTGTAATTAAAACAATGTCCATTGAAAGATGGGGTACCTTTGAGCATTTGGCTGCCTGACCAAAGGTCTTCTAGGTCTTCTTCTCTTATTCTGGAACTGGCTGCCTTTGTTTTTCTTAAACTCAGTGTTTTCTTGACTTGATTTAGAACTTACTCCTTTTTCAAATCTGAAGCCTTTCTTGTCATCTGAACTCTTCTGACTTTCAATTTACTCCTCAAGCAAATGCTGAGGTTATTTTGAATTTTTCTTTATAGCTATTAGCTGGTTCCAAATCATATTTTAGAAGTAACACATCTTTTCCCAATTTTTCACATTCCTTAGACTTATCTTTTAACATTTGATTCAAATGTTCCTCAGCTTTTTCTTTCTCTTCAACCAGTCTAGATAAATTATTTAGGGTTTCATTTGCTTCAATCAACTATTCACTTAGCTCTCTATTCTTTTCTTTTAATCTATTAACTTGCTCTCTTAGCTTCAAGATGCATTCATCTACTTCTCTGACATTTTCCTTTAAATCATGGTTATCATCTTCATACTTATCAAGATCTTCAAGGGTTATTTTTAATTCTTGATCAATTGTGACACTGTCTGGCATAGGATACCTTCTGGATGCTAGGAGTACTCTTTTCTAGATCTTCCTTAAGTTGTTAAACTTCTTCCAAGGAACCTTGCTCTGATACCAATTGTTGAACACAATGAATACTGAGAGGGGGAATGAATTAGTATTCTACAAAACCACTTCTTCACATGATCTATAATCTAATTACCAAATTCAATAACATGAAAGAAGAATAAACATAAGAATAGCAACCATAAAGTCATAACACATAGACACCAGAATTTTAACATGGAAAACCCAAAAAGGGAAAAACCACGGTGAGTGTTAGCTCAAAATATGTTATGATAATAATACCAAATTACATGAAGGCTCACTGCCGGAGGACTCACTATCTAAGAAGTGCTCACTGCCAAGAAGATAGAAGATAAGATAGAAGAAGGATTGGCTCACTGCCAAGAGATGACATCTATAAATACATCTACTAAATGTTACAATGTAGTTTCTTTTACAGCTCAGTATATAGACTTAAGTGTCTTCATAATGTCTTCTTTACTTTTTCTGCTCTGCTTCACATATGTTCTACTTTTCTGCCCTTACTATCTTTTTCTAGTCATAAGACTACCTTAGATTGCACACACATTAAATTCACATACTTTTCACACACCTCCACACCCCTAATGCCAAAATACATTGAGTATATATATTTGCATCAAGAATTATCTCACAATCAGGTCGGCAAGCCAAACATGAAACGTGTATACAAATGTTATACCTTGTCAGCTTGAACTTGTGCACAAACAACAATGCACACCCAAATAAACATACAAAAGTCTTCATATAGGTTAGGACCAATCATTCCATCACTTAGATTGATTGTTCAAACAATATATCTTTTTTGCATAGAGATCTAACATACTTGTCAGCTTATCCCTCAAGTACCCACTTGACCAATTCAACTGTCACATCATAACTTCCACTACAGACCATATGAGACTCTAAAAATCATATCCAACATTCATCATTGACCTATTAACATACCTTTAGAACTACATGACATAATAGTCCTTTATAGAAAAATGCAGATCTTAGAACTGTTGCTCTGTCACAGTGAAATACTATCAAACTGGAAGCTAATACTAGAGAATTTGTAGAATGTGATCTGTTGAGATTCAGAAGCTATAACTCTGGATTTAGGTAGTCATGGTATGTATCATTTCTACCTCAGAACTACAAGATAAAATATGCCACAGTGGAGGAATGCAGACCCTTTTACTCTGGTACTGTACACTATTCTTGACTTAACTCTATTCACCCAGACTTAGATATTTCACCATATGACTTTTGGAGGAAGTCAAGACTTGAACACTAGAACATGTGATCACTAGGTAGCTATGAACAACATACCTGAATTGCATACAAATGTCTTTAACTATGGAGGCATACCATCTCAAACATTGTCACTTTGAATAATGTATACTACCCATGCTTAGTCATTTATTCTTCCCGAGTAAAGTGTCTTTGCCATGCCGGTAGAATCCCTTTGCCTTGTTGCCATCAATGAAAACACTCAACATTCATCAGAGCAGTGTCTCTTGCCAACATATGGATGTCCATTACATGATTCCTTACAGTTTCAAGTCTCTTGGTGGTCTGCAAGCTTAGTTTTTCAATCACAGTATGTTGTAGTGAGTTTGGGATGACTTGGTGTTCTCAGAGTTCATGGTTGAAGATGTACAGTAGAAAATCTTTGATGTGCGGAGGTAAAGGAGTGTTTGGATATTTTGTATGAGTTTTGTAGACTCATCTAGAAAATTTTCATGAAGATCTTTCTTGTTTCTAGTACCACACAAGGTTTTCAATTTGTTGTGGTCGTTATGCTTCAAGTTTCATATGTCTTTTCTTAAGGCTGTCCTATTTTGAAATGAGAAGAGTGTGTGGATGTAATTCCTGGATGTTTGATGTTGTGAAGGATGTTTTGGACCTCCTTGTTTCATGTTGTGTGTTGTCTGGCTGACTTGTAAATGTATTTTTTATGTTGACTCTAGCCAACGAAATGTAATCAATGTAATATCATGTTTAAATTGTAAATCAACTTGAATTAGGTGAAGTGTGATTGCAAGGTGATTGATAAGGCTCGCAAGCAAGATAAGGAGAAAAATAAATGCATTATGTTGTGTGACTAAAGGAGAAAGAACAAAAGTTGTAGATGTTCTCTTGATTCATCTTGAAGACTTATATATGATAGTGATTGAGTGTAGAGTGTGCCTAACTGATCTAATCACCAGAAGGAAGTGTGAAGAGGTAGTATTGCAATCATCAAAGGTGTGAATTTCAATGTTAGGTTTCAGACAGTAGAAGAATTGTCATATAGTAATCTATTCAAAAGTGTGTTCTCAACTCAAGGAATAGTTGCTTTCTTGGGAGTGACCCTAAAACAAAGTCTTTAGGGAATTATAGCTTCCTTGGGAGTGACCCTAAAGAAAAAAATTTAGGGAGTAATTGCTTCCTTGGGTTGTAGCCCTAAAACAAAGTCTGTAGGGAGTAGTAGCTTCCTTGGGTTGTAGCCCTTAAATTAAGTTGTTATTTGAGCTTCATATTTTGTGAGTTAATCCTCACTGTGGCTTTTCCCTTAGCTTTTCCATGTACATCTGGTGTTATGTGTTGATGTACATTGTGTTAATCTTTCATGTTTATGTTGATGGTGTAATGCTTAAGTCTTAATCTACTCTGAAGAAGTTAAAATTATATTAGATACCAATTCACCCCCCTCTTAGTATCCTGGTGTGTTCAATAGTGTTCTAAAGTGAAAACATAATTTTGTCTTTTCTCTACATTTGTATAATAGCTATATACACATAATAATGTCTTGTCAGCTAATAGAAAACTAAAATAGCTTGAGTAAACAAAATTGAAGGATAAGTTTTCTACAGACTTGTAACATCAGAAAATGTCCCCTTGGGGGCTTTTCCCTCATAAGGTTTACCTCTTGGGTCTTTTATTTGCATTTAGGACATCTTGCATCATATTTTGACATCCTGATGAAATATTCCCTAAGTTTCATGACAAATGGGACCTAGGGGGATCCCTTGAACCTAACCTTGACCAAAGAGGGAGGGAGGAATTGGGTACCCATGCCCTAGTCCTACCCTATTTTGGGTCAAGACCAAATTTTGGGTGTTGGCTTGTGACCGTTATTTGGGTCCTATGCCGACATGGTAAGTTTGAATTACAAAATTCTTAGCGAGAGTGTTTTTAGTTGCATATATAAGCATGTTTAGGCATTCATTTGTAAACTAGAGAACAAATAGGTGATTATTGTGATCTTTTGGCATCCTAAAGGTGATTCAAGGTATTCATTGTGAAGCAAAAGTAGATTTGTGTTGTCTATGTGTTTGTATTTGCGGATTTGAGCAATCATCTCCTCATGTCATGAAGAGCTTCTTCCTTCCATGAGATCTTCACGAAAATGTGACATCATTTTTGTTTTTGAGCATTCATCATTTGGTTTTTGCCTCTACCTCACAAGGGCATGCACTCTCTATCTGACAACGGTATTTGGAAGACTTGAATGTCTCTCCGGGGCTTGACTAAGGCAAGCCTCTAAACACCACAACCCCTCCCAAAGTTTTTATGATTGCAGGTTATAGGTTGAAGATACATAAAAAGTGGAGTTGTAAGAAGGTACTATAGAGTGTTGGATTTGCATACCAAAGTTGAAAATAGCACCCTGGACTTGGGCGCCTGCCCTTTAGTCCTCCAGATTCCACAACAGAGAAATCTCTGTGACAATAGGAACAGGTTGCAGACTGAGTTCCCAGATCTCAACAAAAAGCATGGCATTGGACTAGGGTACCGACTCATTAGTCCCTGACTATTTCACTTCTGAACCCCAAAAATAGGTGCACAGTTATCTATCATTTTACATCTTTCTGTAGCAACATTTTCTGGCATTCATCTGTTTGCTTCTGTATTTGCATAATTAGGGTTTTGATATATAATTGAGCATCATTGAGCATAATTGATAATCAAATCATACAAATCCAAGTTTCCCTACATCTCATAGTGACCTAGGGTCTGATAGTGCATTTCCACTTGACCCAAAGTCCTTGAATGTAAGGGTGAAAGGAGGATACACATACAAAACTACCAAAAACCAATTATCCAAATTTTACTCTTTACATTTTGGTGAACCCATGTTGTTGAAATTGTTTGCACCTTGCTGATTTTTTTTCTTCATATTTTCTTTGATTTCATTCATTCATATCATCATTCATCTTATTGCATTGGAAAACTTACAAAAAAATTGAAAATTTGGAAAATTTTGAAAAAAATCAATTCTAGGGTTTTTATTTTGCATCAATTAATTTGAATTTCATCAAATTTCTGATTTTTTCATTAGATATGAGCTAAATTGCATAAAATTAGAAAAATTCAATATCTTGCATTGCATTTTCATCATAAAATTGCTAGGGTTTTGTTAGAAATTTTGAATTTTTCATATAACTTAGTAATTTCAAAAACTAGGGTTTGTACGTAAAATCTTGTTTCATATTTTTCTACTAATCTTAGACACTCATTAAAATTTTCATTTGGCTTTAGTGTTGCATTTTAGTGTAAATTTGCATTTAGATTTCAAAAATTTGCACTTTTACATAGAAAATTTCAACAAAAACTAGCATTTTCATGATTTTCCTTAGATTTGCACTTCCATTTTGCATCGTAGGGTGTGAAAATAATTTTCAGATCTGAGTGGACTTAATTTTCATCATAAAACAGATTATAATATGTTCATATAGCATTTTGCATCAAGATCTCAAACCTAGGGCTTGAAAAACCTTGATTTTCACTAGATTTGGCCTTATCAACTCTCAAACTTTGTACCATAGGTATGTTGTGTTGCAAGTATGAGGTTAACCAGTGTTGTCATTGATGTCAACATACTCATATTGCATTAGTACGAATGATTGGATGAGCTGTGTGCTGAGGATATTGAGAAAATTAGTCTCAATCAGGAACAATGATGAGAAGAAGGCAAATGTACTCAATAGGTTGAGGATCAGAGGATGCGGATTAAAGGGTTTGTAGATATGAGTCTTGAGTTGATCTAGTTAAGATTTTAGAGGTCCGCATGAAGATATGAAAAAGTTGTGATCGGTCAAGTAGAACTGGTTCTGGGAGATGCTCCGGAGTGACAGAGTGTTGCAAAAAGGTCCGGTGGGATCCAGAAGTGCATTGTCCTATTCCGCGGATTGGATAGAGTGTTTGGGATATCTTTGTAATGTGTCATCTCTATTGGTACGTGGTTTGGAGGTCTGGAAGCACCTTCTTCAGTATGACAGTGGCGACAGACTGTGTTCTTGAAGTTCTAGATGAAGAGGAGAAGAGATTCTAGTGAGTAGAGAAAGTGTGGATGTACCTGGTCAATCAGGAAAGCTTGTGAAGGTTCTTGGATCATGTTGAGGTTATGTTGTTGGTCCGCATTGGTGGTAGAGCCCAGAATTGAAGATATTCTTCCAGATGAAGTTCTTGTTCAGACTAGCCGACCGGATGAGTTGTTCATCTTGCAAACGCTCTTGTGGTGGCCGACCGGATGTGTTATTCATCTTGCGAATGTTCTTATGGTTGAGTGCCAACTTAGATGATCATTCCTAAGTTGATGTCTTGTATAAATAAAGGTTTGAGAATTCATTTCAATGCATGTGGTGAAGCAGATGAGAGTGGCATAGAGAAAGAGCGAAAGGCAGAGCAGGTGTGACTTGGGCTTAAATGGAACTGATCTAGACATGGTAAAGATGTCATTCTGCAGTTCAAGGTTGTGATCCTTATGATCTTGTAGACAGTGTGTCTCTTTGTAGGTAGTGTGCCTCCTTGTGAGCAGTGTGCTCGGGCAGTGAGCCCTAATTGGCATGTGCCATTCATTTTTTCTTATTCTTCTAACAGAGAATAATTCTTGGGTTAATCACCCCGTGGTTTTTCCCTTAACTGGGTTTTCCACATCAAAAATCTTGGTGTCAAATGTGTTGATGTTTATCTACTCTGGTGTTTATGCTTTGTGCTTTCATGATTGATTAATTGATATGTTGTTAACTAACAAGAAGAATCAAATATTTGAAGTAGAAGCAAAGTTTTTGTACAACTGATTCACCCCCCCTCTCAGTTGTGTGCCCTAGATCTAACAATTGGTATTAGAGCCACGTTCCTCTGAAAGGAGCTTAACTGCTTGAGGAGATCCAGGATGTCGTCATACAAGAAGGATAGTCTGAAGTTTGATGGAACCAACTTCACTCTTTGGAAAGGTTGCATGAAATGTCATTTGGAGTGTATGGGAAAAGCATACTTGACCATGGTCTCAAAACCATATGTTCCTCCACGGGGTGGTCTGACAACTCTGAATAAAATCACAGATGCTGAAAACAATCTGCGGACCAAGGAAGCTCTTCTAAGCACATTGAATGACTCATATCTCTCAAATGTTATTGACCTACCAACTGCATATGAGATCTGGACTAAACTGGAACTTCTGTATGAAGGAGATGAGTTTGTCAAGAGTGCAAGGTTACAAAGTCTGAAAGGGAAATTTGAAAGATTGAAGATGAGAGATGATGAAAATATCACTACCTTTATGCCAAGAGTGAATGAGCTAGTGTGTGGAATCAGGAATGCTGGTGGAGTTCTAGATGAAAATGAAATTGTTTGCAAAATTCTCAAATCCCTTCCTGCTGCCTACAAAATCAAGGTTGCTGCCATTGATGAATTCAAAGCCCATACAACTGTCACAAGAGAGCAACTGGCTGGCAAACTGGCTGCATTTGAAATGACTGAGTTTGGAGATGATCCCCCCAAGATTGAATCTGCATTCAAAGCCAGTGCCTATGTGAAAGGCAAGCAAAGATTTGATCCGGGAGAGAACTCTTCAAGGAAGCTGTCATGGTATGATCAAGCAAGGAAAGACATGGAAGAGGAAGAAGTAGAAATAGCTCAACTTGAAGCCCTCATTGCAAAGAGACTGCCAAGAGGGTCTGGTAAGTATGAAGGAAAACTACCCTTTAATTGCTTCAACTACAATAAGATTGGTCATTTTGCTTCAAGATGTCCGGAAAGATCTGCAAGGTCTAATACTAATAGACAAAGGTTTCAAAAGAACTGCTATTATGTTCATGAAGAAGATGGCAATGAAGGAGTAACAGATGATGAATCAGAAATAGGAAGCAAATCCGAAAATGAATGGGTGTTTATTGCCATCAAGGAAGAAGAGTCAATACCCTTTGAATCTATCAATCACAAGGTTGTAGAAAGAGCTTTGGCTGCCCAAGTTGAAGAAAAGGATGATTGGTTATTGACAGTGGATGCTCTCACCATATGACTGGTGACAAGAACAAGTTCTTAGATTTGGAAAGGTATGAAGGAGGAATGGTAAAGTTTGGTGACAATTCTGTTGGCAGAATCAGAGGTAGGGGAACTATTTCTTTTGATGGAAAGAGAAAAACAGGTAATGTACTATATGTTGAAGGATTGAAGCACAATCTTCTCAGTGTTGGTTAGTTAGTGGACAAAGGCTATGATCTCCAATTCAAGAATGGAAAATGCAGAATATTTACAAGCTCTGGAACTGAAATTGCATCCGGTACTCAAATAAAAGGTAATATCTTCCATCTAGTTGGTTCTAATAAAAGTTGTCTATTTGTTCAAGTTGATCAGAGTTGGTTATGGCATAAAAGGTTGTGCCATGTGAATTTTGATAACATCATCAAGATAAGCAATACTCAGGCTATAAGAGATCTTCCTAAATTAGTGAAACCTACAAATAGTTTATGCAAAGAATGTCAGCTAGGTAAACAAAGAAGAGTCTCTTTCAAAAGCAAGGATCAGTCCACTACCAGATTGTTGGAATTAGTACATACTGATCTCTGTGGTCCGACAAGAATCAAGAGTATGCAAGGTGATAGATATTTCATGTTGCTAATTGATAACCATTCCTGGATGATGTGGGTTACCTTCCTAAGAGAGAAATCAGAAGCCCTTGAGAAGTTCAAAATATTCAAAGCTATGGTAGAGAATCAAACCAGATTGAAACTAAAATGTCTAAGGTCTGATAGAGGTGGTGAATTCACATCCGGTGAATTCATAGAATTTTGTGAGAAGCATGGTATAAAGAGACAGTTGTCTGCTCCTAGGACTCCACAGCAAAATGAAGTAGTTGAGAGAAAGAACCGGACCATCCAGGAAGCAGCCAGGACAATGATGATGGAAACAAATGTTCCTTAGATATTTTGGAGAGAAGCTGTCAGCACTGCAGTCTATACTCTTAACCGAGTTCAAATCAGAAGTAATATTGGTAAGACTCCTTATGAACTTTGGTTTGGTATAACTCCCACTATGAGATATTTCAGAGTATTTGGTAGCAAGTGTTACATCAAAAGAGATGAAGACTTAGGAAATTTTGATGCTAGAAGTGATGAAGGAATTTTCTTGGGTTACTCCACTCAAAGCAAAGCATACCGGTGTTACAATAAGAGATTGAGAAAGATGATAGAAAGTACAAATGTGAAGGTTGATGAAGGAATTGAGAAGCCCTCAAGATTCTATGAATGTGATGAAGATGATCAGAATGATCCTTTGATGCAAGGAGCTCCATCCTCCTCTGAAATTCAGATCCAGACTGATCTGGTAAATCAGGAAGAAGAAGTTTGTCTGAATGAGCCTGATCAAGAATTAGTAGTGCAAGAAACTCCCAAAGTTCCAAGGTATGTAACTCTAAATCACTCTAAAGATTAGATCATAGGTGACAAAAGTAAAGGGGTACAAACAAGGAGAAGAATTACTCAAGATTCAAATGAATACTGTCTGATTTCAAAGATTGAACGTAAGATAGTTAATGAAGCTTGCAATGATGAAAACTGGACCAAAGAAATGGAGGAAGAGTTGATGCAAAATGAGAAAAATCATACTTGGGATCTTGTTCCCAGACCTAGAGACAAGAATGTGATTGGAACTAAATGGGTCTTCTGGAACAAACTGAATGAAGTTGGTGAAGTAATCAGAAACAAAGCTAGATTGGTCTGCAAAGGCTACTCTCAAATAGAAGGAATTGATTTTGAAGAGACCTTTGCTCCAGTGGCAAGAATTGAAGCAGTCAGATTATTTCTTGCATTTGCTGCCTTCAAAGACTTCAAGGTATATCAGATGGATGTCAAGTCTGCTTTCCTAAATGGTGACTTGGAAGAAGAAGTATACATTGAACAACCAGATAGATTTCAATTGTCTGATCATGATAATATGGTCTGCAAGTTGAAGAAAGCACTGTATGGTTTGAAGCAAGCCCCAAGAGCATGGTATGAAAGGTTGGATAAACATCTTGTGTAGATTGATTTCAACAAAGGTACTGCTGATAGTAATCTATATTTCCAAATAGATAAGGAAAACATCTTGATTGTTGAAGTATTTGTTGATGATATCATCTTTGGAGGAAAAGACAGTATGTGTAAAACTTTTGCAAATCAAATGAAAAGTGAGTTTGAAATGTCAATGCTTGGTGAAATGAATTTCTTCTTGGGTCTACAAATTACTCAGACAAAGAAAGGCATCTTTATCTATCAGACCAAATATGCAAAAGAATTGTTGAGGAAATTTGGAATGGAAGATTCAAAGCCAATGAACACCCCTATGGCAACTAGATGTAAGTTGAGCAAAGATGATGACTCTCCTAAGACAGATCAGACCAAGTACAGATCAATGATTGGAGGACTATTGTATCTCACTCAGACTAGACCAGATATAATGCAGGCTATTGGTCTTGTGGCAAGATTTGAGGCTGATCCCAGAGAGTCTCATGTCATGGCAATCAAAAGAATTTTTAGGTACTTGAAAGGAATAGTTGAGTATGGTCTATGGTACCCTAGAGATCAGGATTTCTCTCTTCATGCATACACAGATGCAGATTGGGCAGGAAATGTGGATGACCAGAAAAGTACAAGTGGAGGAGTATTCTTTTTAGGAAAAAGGTTGGTTTCTTGGCTAAGCAAGAAATAAGAGGCAATATCTCTGTCTACAACTGAAGCAGAATACATTGTAGCAACAGGTAGTTGCACTCAGATTTTATGGATGAAGCAGATGCTAAGAGACATTAAAGTTGAATATGAGGAGCCTATCACAATTTTCTATGATAATTCAAGTGCAATTAATATTTCTAAGAACCTGGTATTACACTCTAAGACTAAGCACATATCTATCAAGTTCACTTTCTGAGAGAACAAGTGAACAAGGAAGAAGTTAGATTGGAGTATGTACCCTCCAAGGATCAGATTGCAGATATTTTTACTAAACCTCTTCCCAAGGACTCTTTTGAGTATCTCCAGGAGAAGTTAGGGGTCATGGCCCCTCCAATGATGAACTAGGATGCACTAATGTGCATCAGTCTGGTGGATATTACAGTCATATCTTGTGATCTGGATTGATGATGGGGAGCTGCTACTAAGGGGGAGTAGCTGGTATGATTCTGATGTGTTACAAGTGCAAGTATGAGCCCTTTGCCATTGATGTCAAAGGGGGAGAGAAGACATGTGAAAAACAAGTGGTTGATGATCAAAGGGGGAGCAGTAAAGGAAGAGAAAACATGTGAAGAGTTGTTGTTGATAGGGGGAGCTGTGACAGAAAGGAGTTCTTGTCTTGATGGTTTTTCACATCATATGTTGCCATCAATGACAAAGGGGGAGATTGTTGCAAGTATGAGGTTAACCAGTGTTGTCATTGATGTCAAAATACTCATATTGCATTAGTAAGAATGATTGGATGAGCTGTGTGCTGAGGATATTGAGAAAATTAGTCTCAATCAGGAACAGTGAAGAACAGTGATGAGAAGAAGGCAAATGTACTCAATAGGTTGAGGATCAGAGGATGCAGATTAAAGGGTTTGTAGATATGAGTCTTGAGTTGATCCAGTTAAGATTTCAGAGGTCCGTATGAAGATATGAAAAAGTTGTGATCGGTCAAGTAGAACCGGTTCTGGGAGATGCTCCGAAGTGATAGAGTGTTGCAAAAAGGTTTGGTGAGATCCAGAAGTGCATTGTCCTATTCCGTGGATTGGACAGAGTGTTTGGGATATCTTTGTAATGTGTCATCTTGATTGGTACATGGTTTGGAGGTCCAGAAGCACCTTCTTCAGTATGACAGTGGCGACAGACTGTGTTCTTGAAGTTCTGAATGAAGAGGAGAAGAGATCCCAGTGAGTAGAGAAAGTGTGGATGCACCTGGTCAATCAGGCAAGCTTGTGAAGGTTCTTGGACCATGTTGAGATTATGTTGTCAGTCTGCATTGGTGGTAGAGCCCAGAATTGAAGATATTCTTCTGGATGAAGTTCTTGTTTAGACTAGCCAGCCGAATGAGTTGTTCATCTTGCAAACGCTCTTGTGGTGGCCGACCGGATGTGTTATTCATCTTGCGAATGTTCTTATGGTTGAGTGCTGACTTAGATGATCATTCCTAAGTGGATGTCTTGTATAAATAAAGGTTTGAGAATTCATTTCAATTCATGTGGTGAAGCAAATGAGTGTGGCATAGCGAAAGAGTGAAAGGCAGAGCAAGTGTGACTCGGGCTTAAATGGAACTGATCCAGACATGGTAAAGATGTCATTCTCCAGTTCAAGGTTGTGATCCTTATGATCTTGTAGATAGTGTGTCTCTTTGTAGGTAGTGTGCCTCCTTGTGAGCAATGTGCTCGGGTAGTGAGCCCTAATTGGCATGTGCCATTCATTTTTTCTTATTCTTCTAACAGAGAATAATTCTTAGGTTAATCACCCTGTGGTTTTTCCCTTAACCAGGTTTTCCACGTCAAAAATCTTGGTGTCAAATGTGTTGATATTTATCTGCTCCAGTGTTTATACTTTGTGCTTTCATGATTGATTAATTGATATGCTGTTAACTAACAAGAAGAATCAAATATTTGAAGTAGAAGCAAAGTTTTTGTACAACTGATTCACCCCCCCTCTCAGTTGTGTGCCCTAGATCTAACATGTTGTGCAGAATATTTTTGCACTAATTGGCTGTTATCAAGGTTATTATCTATTTCCTCTCCTAAAATTCTTTAAAACACCTTGTTATTGGCCTCTTGTATTGAAAATTTGGTGAAAATTACACATTTTTGCTATATTTGCTCTAGGGTTTGACCTAGATTGCACTCCAAGCGTGTTGTGACAAATTTTATGGATTGAGGTGAATGATATAATTGCTATTATTTTCTACACCTCCTAAAATTCTTTACAACACCCCTTTTCCTAGGTCTTGGAGTTGAAAATTTGTGAAAAATCGCATATTTTGCTATATTTTCACTAGGGTTTGACCTTGAGTGGCACTAAAAGCATGTTGTGATGGAATTTTTGGAATTAGGTGGCTATTATTATTGATATAATTTTCTTTCCATCATCATTTTTCTCACAACACCCTTCTTTATGCTCTTTTGCATTGAGATTTGGAGAAAAAATCGCATATTCTAGTGCATTTTCACTAGATTTGGACTAGTCATCATCTTAGATTTGCATCAAGAGTGTGTTGTGATGGATATTACTGCTGCAATGGACTGATATTAGACATATTATTTGCTTCCCCTGATCAAAATCTTTACAACACCTTTTCTTTCACATATTTGCATTGAAAAAGTTACAAAAAATAAAGTATTTTAGGGCATCCTAACACATAGTTTGGCATTCATGGCTTCTCCTAAGGACTCATCTTTGGAAGATCTATTTGAGTACATTATGAATTATGATAATTTTTTGAAATTCACTGATAAACAACCTCAGGTTTTGCATCAAATAAAATACATCTATGGCACTGACATGAGCAAAAGCACTACTTGCGATATCCTTCGAACAATAGCCTATTTTGATAGCTTTCTTGCGACTGTGGATGTTTTTCCTTCAATCATAGAGAATCTCACTAATTTTATGGCTGAAAACAATCATGGGGAAAGTAGTGGTGAGAACATTGTTCTGTCTCTCCCTTTGTTTCATGATGACATAATGCAAATCCTTTCTGAGCCCTAAGAGAATGATATAGCAATGGGTGATTTATCAAACAAAGAAACTTGTCCCAACATAACCCCACTTAGTGAGGATATATTAGAACAATAAGAAGATATCATTGACACATTTATCCATACTACTCTGCCATCCCTTCCCTCTCTCCCTAACCAGGACGAAGCTTTGGATGATGCAGATTCTCTTTGTGACCATTTGCTTCAACATAATGAAAATTTACCATCTAATGTTCAAGAACTTCTTGACTACATTTTAAACAAAGGAACATATCTTGCAACTTTACTTGAACCCATACATACCTTGGAAAACAATGAAATTCTACATGATATTAAAGAACAAACTATCCCTCTAACTCTAGCTATTCCAACACCCTATATAGGGACTGAAATGGGCATCTTTCGGGTTCCTCAACAATCTCATTCAAATGGTCCTATAACTAACAAAAAAAATGGCAACATACCCTCTCAAACATCATTAAGGGATACCTTTCCTACATGGTTACCCTCATAGACTCATGAACCTATAGAAGAGAGAAGAAGTGATAACGCCTTAACCATTAAGATAAAGATAAAGATCCATGACAACTGTTAGTCCAACAGTCCCTACAGGTAAGTATTTCTAACCCTTTACCTCTCTCATGATGTGCTTCCCCCATGATGTGTTATGTGTTGTTTAGGCCTCCTAGGATGACTCTTGATTCTCTCGTAAGTTCTGGGATACCAGGAGACCATCTCTGTTGTGACCTTCTTCTATTTGTATCATCATTCTTCTATATTGCCTCTCTCTCTGATTTTATTGTTTTGTGTTGTGTCTTATGGACATAGCATTGTGGTTGGTGACTTGGGGGTACCCTCCTACGTGACTATCCCTATTACACTTGTTTCTCCTCTCTTATTTGTTGTTTCCCTTCCTCTAGTGTTTCTATCTAGCGAATGGATGACGAAAAACATTTATACTGATGCAGACCTAGCGTCCCTTTTGCGAGAAATAAAAAATTAGACTTAGTTCCTAATATAATGATGGGGTTGTATATCTTATTTGACACTTGGCTAGTAGAAGCACTCCATGCTTTTTGTTTAGTGATTTTGATGATCTTTATCTCACTTACAAACCTTAACAATACTTCTGCTCCATGCACTTTGTTTGTCTTTGAATCTCACCTTGGTGACACTTGGTTATGAGATTTTCATGATAAAGCCCCACGATTATCCTTGATCTCATAATTTGTAGTATAACCATGGCTCTTTGTGTGACTGATCATATGTATTTATGTGTTGTTTATCATGATTACATAGACACTAACATGTTTCTTGCAAGGATGTGTTGGTGAAAACATTTGGTGATCGTAAAGTACATGTGCATCACCTCTGGGGGGCATGAGCTTTGTGAAAGTCCATGTTCCCTTGTGTGTTTTCTTCCTACCTTAACGTGCTTGATATCGATGCATGATATCAACCACCTTAAGGTAGGGGCATATATAAGGTAAGATGTCTATTGTAGATGTTAGCAATGTGCTTGTCCTCAGGTGTAGTCTAAAGACTGGTGGCGATGAGTCCCTCCTACACTCTGAGTTTGTTTGCAATCAATCAATCAATCAATCATCTTAAGCCCTCTATGGAGGCAGGGATGGTGTATTTATCAGAGTAGATTACATCATCCTATAATTTTCAAAAGTCCTCATCGGGAGGTGGGGAGCAGTTCTGTGACTAACTCAACCCTTAAGCGTGTCTTCGGCAATTGTTGTGGCGAAGCCCAATCATCGGTGTGTGCCTGTAATGTGCTTGAGATGGTGATGAGCCTATAAATAGGAACACTCCATCAATTGTCTACCCTATTTTCTCTGTGTCTTCAAAGTGTGTGTTTGGCGTGCTTTTTTTGTTTGGCATGTCTAGTGCCCCATATGCAATCTAAAGACTAGTGCGATGAGTGCTTCCTGCATTTTGGGAGGTTTGGTGTGTCTTGCATGTGTGTTGCCCCATATATGCAGTCTAAAGACTAGCAGATGAGTGCTTCCTGCATTATGGCAGGTGTCTTTAATTCCCTATACTTGCATCTACATTTCATATATATGAGAAAAAGAAAAGAAAAGAAATCATTCCTGTCTTCCATGCATTAACTGTCTTCTATGCATTTATTGTTTTCTCCATGTTTTGCATGACTATAACTATCTTCTCCATGTTTTGTGTGCCTATCATTGTCTTCAATGTGTCTAGTGTGTCTTCTCCGTGCTTGGCATGTTTGTTGTGTTTGTTGGCCATAATTTAATGCATGTATTGGCCTCACGTTTATAAATACATTAAAGTGGGGGCTAAATGTAACATCAAAAAATGTCCCCTTGGGGGCTTTTCCCTCATAAGGTTTAGCTCCCAGGTATTTTATCTGCATTTAGGACATCTTGCATCATATTTTAACATCCTGATGAAATGATCCCTAAGTTTCATGACAAATGCGACCTAGGGGGATCTATTAAACCTAACCCTGACCAAAATAGGGAGGGAGGACTTGGGCGCCTGCACCCTAGTCCTACCCTATTTTGGGTCAGGCCCAAATTTTGGGTGTCATCTTGTGACAGTTATTTGGGTCCTATGTCGACTAGTAAGTTTGAATTATGAAATTCTTGGTGAAAGTGTTTGTAGTTGCATATATAAGCATGTTTAGGCATTCATTTGTAAACTAGAGAACAACTAGATGATTATTGTGATCTTTTGGCATCCTAAAGCTAATTCAAGGCATTCATTGTGTAGCAAGAGTAGATTTGTGTTGTCTATGTGTTTGTATTTGTAGATTTGAGCAATCATCTCCTCATGGCATGAAGAGCTTCTTCCTTCTATGAGATCTTCACTACAAGGTGACATCATTTGTGTTTTTGAGCATTCATCATTTGGTTTTTGCCTCTGCCTCACAAGGGCATGCACTCTCTATCTGACAACGGTGCTCGGAAGACTTGAATGTCTCTCTGGGGCTTGACTGAAGCAAGCCTCTAGACACCACAACCCCCTCCCAATTTTTTTATGATTGCAAGTTACAGGTTGAAGATACATAAAAATTAGAGTTGCAGGAAGGTACTACAAACTGTCAGATTTGCAGATCAAAGTTGAAAATAACACCCTGGACTTGGCCACCCATTCTTTAGTCCTCTGGATTCTGTAATGGATAAATCTCTGTGACAGTAGGAACAAGTTGCAGACTGAGTTCCTAGATCCTGACAAAAAGCATGGTATTGGACTAGGGTTCCCACTCATTAGTCCCCGACTGTTCCGCTTTTGAACCTCAAAAACAAGTGCATAGTTATCTATTATTTTACACCTTTCTGTAGCAACATTTTCTGACATTCATCCATTTGCTTCCGTATTTGCATAATTAGGGTTTTGATATATAATTGAGCATCATTGAGCATAATTGATAATCAAATCATACAAATCCAAGTTTCCCTACATCTCATAGTCACCTAGGGTCTAATAGTGCATTGCCACTCAACCCAAAGTCCTCGAATGTAAGGGTGAAAGGAGGATACACATACAAAACTACCAAAAACCAATTATCCAAACTTTACCCTTTACAAGACTGAAGTCTCTAATAAGATCAATGTTAAACATAACATTCACTATACTTCTTACATCTTAATGTTTAAGCAAATTAGTTTTGTTATGGATTGAAGATACAACACATAGGGCCAAAAAGGATAACTACATAGTATTCCCGCTATTAACAACAACATTCTAATGTTTAAATATTGCAGTTTAAGACTATCATTTGAGGACAATAACTATTATCAAACAATCAAACTCCATGCCTTTTGCAAACAAAGTGTAGTTTCAAAACTAAAGAAAATAATTTCTTTACTTTCCACGTAACTATGTTTGCTTAGTTTCTATGATCACGAGATCACTGTTTGGATAATCCTAAATACTTTACTCTACATAAAACATATCTAAAAACTTATATAGAGTGCAACTATTCATAGGTTAAGAATGAAATAATAGTTTAACGTGATATCCATACCTCTTCTTTAATGGTTTCCAAACTTGCACTAGTTTCTTCCTTTCTACCCAAACTATGATATGCTTTCCAGTGCATTAGACTCCCTTCTCATGTATGCTCAAATATCATAGATTCTATGGATATAGTAACTAATTTCATTCTTAGTGTTATCCCTATGAGTATTCAAGAACTCATAGCTCTTTCTAGTCTCTTTGTGGATACAATATGATGACCAATCTTTTGAACTGCTAAGACTAATTTTCAAACCACCTCCTTCTTGCCCCTTGCATAGCCTCTTAAAAGGATTTATACCACTCCATTCCCATGGTTTATCTTCTTGAAATCAAGCCTATAAACACTCTCTATGGTGGAACACAAATAATAAAGAGGTTAATGGTCATTAAATACCACTTTTCAAACAAACTCTCCAAGTCATCATAGAGTAAAGGAATTTAAGTGCCCATAAGGTCACGTAGTAGGTGGCATTAAATTTGCAACTTTACCACATACCCTCTAAAATATCAACATCTATCAAGTATGAGTTTATACTTATATATATATATATCAACATAATATTTGTGTATACAACGTATACTAATGTTGTTTTTAACACTCGACAAGATATGAAAATGGGGTCAAGGTATTCTCCCCCTCTCAATATTGCATAAACACCAAAATAGATAGGTTATCATAATGGAATTTCAACCAGAAATTACCGATAATGAAATAGTTTAACCACTAATAAATATTTTCTCTTGAATATAATCTATATTCATACCACATAAGAGTTAATGACTATTGACCATTCCTTGTCAACAGTCTTACTTTCCTAACTTAGTTTTTTTGACAAAAACCTAATCTTAATGGATCTTGTCAACAAATCAATGACTGTCAAGTCGAAACCAAACTTAGAGGTCCAATTTGGTCAAACACAACTTACCAAACTTGACGAGGGTTCACTAAACTATGAAAGAATGAGACTAAGATGGAAACAACCTATTCTTATCCATACGTCTATTCTCTTCTCTCTGATGATGCTCTCTCTCTCTCTCTTTTCTCGAAGGGTGGAAAACCTATTTCCTAATTACAACTTGCATTCACCAAACTAGGATTAGTGTATCATTAGTAAATTCATAAACCATATGGAATCATAACATCTTATAATCATATGTCTAAATTCTAATCATGTAAATATTAACTCATGATAGCATCGATTTATCTTGACATTTTCACATAACATCAAATCATTAATCTATGCAAAAATTAACTACTAATTATGTACAAGCAAAAAGTAAAACATAGTCAAAATTTGGGGTGTGATAATATCGTGCAATCATTGCATTCTGTGAGATGGCATCTCATGAGGTGTCATGCCAAACTATCGAAATGCCTTGTCTATGCTTCCACACTTTGGATACATGTCTACAAGGGCAGCAGCAAATACAACATCTGACAAAATTCCTATATCCTTTATGCTTTGATGGTTGTCTATACCCTATTCTGAAGATCCCATTTTGGCATAGGTAAGGAGGATGGTGGATAAGGTTGTGGAATTCAGATTTACACCTACCAATTGCATTTTCTTGAAAGTTTCTTTCAAGCCTTATCAAAAAAATCCATGTTGTGCACATCTTGCAATCATTACATTCCTTCATTTGTGATGTGCATAACATTCCTTCATTTGTGATGTGAATAACATTCCTCCATTTGTGATGTACATAACATGCTATAATTGTACATGCTTACAACAAGTGATTTATGCTACAATGAAGCACAACATGATGAAAGAAGAAGATGCATATTTACAACACTTAAGAGTATGTAGTATTGTTGCTCGTGTCATCAATACCCTTACTTTCTCATACAAATGGATAAACTATGTTTTTATCTTCACATACATGGCTTACAACATGTGACAATAAACCTCTACAAGTTGTATATGTGCTTAACAACAAGTATACATGTGATACAACACCCCAAAACATGCCTTGACTTCAGTGAGTGGTTCTTTTATTAGTGGTGGTGACATAAAATAATAATGGTTATTTTTATACAAATTATTCATGGAACTTGTAATTTGCAATCTTATTCTTTGTGCCTATTCCTTTTGTAATTTGAAACAAAAAATGGAATTCTTACCCACATTCTATGCACCTACATTAGTGACCAATGTACTTTAACACATAGGGAGAGAGACATAGAAAGAACACCATTGGTGAAAACCAAGGTCTTTGCTTATGAATAAGAAATCTTCTTGTTGCTGCTACAATCTTAGGACTATCACAATTTTGCATGCTTTTGGTAGTGATAAAGAGGGTTTTGGATGCTCAACAAGGTTACCCACCACTTATGACACCCTCATAGTATCGTCATAATTCTTTCCTTGATGATCTAATGACTAACTCAATAGGATAACTTCATGGATTCATTAGAAAAAGGCAAGCCCATGATGTAATACTAAAGACAAGAACCCTAGCAACCATAGGTAATATCCCTACACACAAACATTAATCAAATATGCATGGAAGACCATGAAACCACAATGTAAGTCTGAAAAAGATGAAATTTAATTAATTTTGAAACTTCTACCATAGCTACAACAGTCAAAACAACAGCAAATCCTTCCATTTTTTCCAAAAGTCATCACAAACTCTAGTTTGATAACCATTTCATGTTATTTTTGTAGAAATTTCTTTAAGGTGTATTTTTCCATTATGTTTTGTCCACTTAAACGCTAGATACATGTGCTTACAAGATTTTATAATTTGTTGTTTTAGATGATGTTATCTATCCCATTATTGCATTTTTCTTGTGCTAAAATGATCATATCTTTTACATTTTTCTTGTACTAACATGGATTGGAATGGGTTCATCATCTTCAAGACTATTTGAACCTTTAATTAATGCCCTACAACACATTGGATCAAGTGATAACACCATATCAACTGAAGGAGAGTAGAGGAAACACCTAAAATGGAGATTACAACATAGCTTTTAGTTTAGTTTCATCTACTAGAAAGGTGCTAGGACTAAATGTTTGCATTCAGCATCTCCTGGGGCCAAACAGATGGTACCAAAACATTTGGGTGGGAAGGTTCTAGGGAATGTGTCTTTTTGGTGGTGAAGACTCCTAGTAGTTCTCAGCTACATTGGATGGAGATAATCTCTTAAAAGCCCTAATACAAAAAAGGTGTCAAACTTTGGACCGATTGTTCCATCAAACTGTGACACCTAGCAACATCTTTGCATGTATAGGTAGATGTTAGGTCCACCTACAAATACCTACCCCATTTTTTTAATAAATCACTTTTTTTTGCCTGTGGTGGCAAGGAACACATTGTTCCAAAATGCTTTAGTTTCATGCAGTGGAAAGGTACTAGGAGTGAAATTTTGCATTCCACACATCACGAAGCCCAACAGAGTGCACCAACACATCACAGTGGGTAGGTAAATTCTAGGGGAGGTCTCTTTTCATGCGCCAAGTGCCCCAAACATTTTGGATTGTAGGTTATCGACAAAGTCACTTGAGATCCCTAAGAGCAAAATACTGCCAGACTTTCACAGAGCGGTTCTCATAATTCATGGCACCTAGGAATGTTCCATTTGCACCTATAGGTGCATGTGGGGTCCATCTAGAATAACCTCTCTTCATTTTTTTCCACTCCAATCCATTTGACCATGTCAAAATTAAATGCATTCTTTCAAAATGCTTCAATGGCATTCAACACAACCTTTCCAAGAGCCATATTTTTTATTCTGCTCATCGTGGGGCCCAGTAGACTGCACCAACACATCAAGGTGGGTAGGTAAATGCTATGGGAGGTCTATTTTTGTGTGCCAAGTGCCCCAGACATTCCAAGTTGTAGGCTACTGACAAAGTCACTTGAGATCCCCAAGAGCAAAAAATGCCAAAATTTGACTGAGTAGTTCTCAGAATTTGTGGCACCTGGGAATGTTCTATTTAGACCTATAAGTGCATGTGGGATCTTTCCACAATAACCTCTCTTAGTTTTTGGCAATTCCAATCCATTTGACTATGCCGAAATTAAACACATTCTTGCAAAATGCTTTAGTGGCATTCAACACAACCTTTCTAGGAGCCATATTTTTGTTCTACTCATCGTGGGGCCCAACAAACTATGCCAAAACATTGGAGTGGGATGGTAAACACTAGGGGATGTCTCTTTTCATGCACCAAGCTCCCTAGACATTTTGAGTTGTAGGCTACCGATAAAGTCATGTTTATGCACATTGTCAGGAGTCTACAGCTCAGAACATCTGGGGAACTTAGCACATGAAAAAAGGCCTCCCATAGCATTTACCTACCCACCCTGACATTTTGGCATAGTCTGTTGGGCCCCATAATGAGCAGAACAAAAAATATTGCTCCTGGCAAGGTTATGTTGAATGTCACTAAAGCATTTTGCAAGAATGCATTTAATTTCAACATGGTCAAACAAATTGAAGTTGACAAAAAGTGAGAGAGGTTATTATGGACATACCCCATGTGCACCTGTAGGTCTAAACAGAACATTCCCAAGTGCTAGGAATTCTAAGAACTGCTTTGTCAAAGTTTGACAATTTTTTGCTCCTAGGGATCTCAATGACTTTGTTGATAGCATGTAGCCTGAAAAGTCTGGGGCACTTTGCACATGAAAAGAGACCTCCCCTCCTCCCACCCTAACAAGTTGATGTAGTTTGTTGGGCCCCATGATGAGTAGAATGAAAAATATGGCTCCTGGCAAGGTTGTGTTGAATGCCACTGAAACATTTTGCAAGCATGCATTTAATTTCAGCATGGTCAAATGGATTGGAGTTAACAAAAACCAACAAAGTTTATTGTGGATGGACCCCACATGCACTTTTAGGTCCTAATGGAATATTCCTAGGTACCATGAATTCTGAGAACTTCTTCATCAAAGTTTTGCATTTTTTTGCTCTCAGGGATCTCAAGTGACTTTGTTAGTAACTTGCAACCTGGAACATCTGGGGCACTTGGCACATGAAAAGAGACCTCTCCTAGCACCTTTCCAATGTATGAAACTGAAGCATTTTGGAACAAGGTGTTCCTTGCCACCATAGGCAAACAAAATTGATTTAAAAAAACTGAGGTAGGTATTTGTAGGTAGACCTAATATTAAGATATACATACAAAGAAGATGTTCCTAGGTGTCATGGTTTGACAGAATAGCTGGTCCAAAGTTTGACACCTTTTTTGTCTTAGGGCACTTAAGAGACTGTCTTTGTTAGTGACTTCATGTAGTCTGTTGGACCCCACGAGGTGTGGAATGCAAAATTTCACTCCTAGCACCTTTCCAATGTATGAAACTGAAGCATTTTGGAACAAGGTGTTCCTTGCCACCATAGGCAAACAAAATTGATTTAAAAAAACTGAGGTAGGTATTTGTAGGTAGACCTAATATTAAGATATACATACAAAGAAGATGTTCCTAGGTGTCATGGTTTGACAGAATAGCTGGTCCAAAGTTTGACACCTTTTTTGTCTTAGGGCACTTAAGAGACTGTCTTTGTCTAATGTAGCCAAGAATGACCAGGAGGCTTCACCACTAAAAATACATCTCCCATAGCATTTACCCACTAAACCAGACGTGTTGATGTTGTTTGTTTATCCTCAGGAGATGTCGAATGTAAAAATTTAGTCCTAGCACATTTCTAGTAGATGCAAATTCAGTACTATAAAGGTGTTCTCACTTGATCCAATGTGTTTTAGGGCATCAATTAAGGATGCCCTTACCACTGCTATCAATTATTAGCACCAAATGTGAAGAAATAAATGAGGGTTTGTAAGAATAAATCCTTGTATTTAAAACTCATAGTAACATCATGATATTATGGTTTTAATATCCTCATAGGATATGACAAAGCCAATTTGAAATAAAATCCTTGTACGATTTCATGATGCAAAGATAAGTTTGATGTATAATTTGCAAATATGGTTCCCATGAATGAAACCATAATGTGACATGAAGAAACAATCTTTGAAGGAATCCCTATCACTATGATGCATGAAGAACCATGATTGCTCCCAAGCTTGATAGATAATATTTTGGCCAATAATGCCACCATTGGTACTATGAAACCTTCAAAATATCAGGGCCTGCAAGACAAATGAGAACAATCATCAATTTGACTCCAAAGGACATAATGGCATGACCCTTCAAGTGAATGAACAATCATCAAATTGACTCCAAAGGACATATCATCATGAAAATCTACCTTACTTTCCTTCTAAAACCAACTTCATAAGGATTACTCCCGCCTCCATCATACTCAAATCCTACATGCAAATGCAATTGCACTATTTAGCTAAAATGAGTACACCAACATGATGAAATAAGACAATACCATCAAAATACCTCCACATGGTACAATCTATGTTTCTAAACATAAATCTATGTTTCTTTTTGTCCACCTATTCAAAGATGCAAGTTTGTTTTATACCAATTCTCCTGGTAAAGGTACAAATCAAATGCTTTCTTTGAAAGTTGAAATAAGTTAAATTAAAGACTTACAATTTTGATTTTAATCTATTGCTATTCATAAGCTGAAAAGTAGTGATATTTTTCACACACCCTATTATTTGAAATAACTTAACCTTAAAATATGAGTTTGATCAAACCACTTGACTTAGTTTGATCAAACCAACTCACTAATCATGACCCTGGGGAATATCCAAATACATCAAGAACCATGCCATTCAATCATGAGATCTATAATGAAATGAAGCTAATCAACCAGGACCAAGGAGCATATATAAGAAGGTAAGAAAAATGTCAGATAGAATAGAAAAATAACATACCTTTCTGTCATTCCACTGATCTAATCTAATGAACCATCTAGATTTGTTCTACACTTTATGGTGTCAAGTATTGCACCATGGTCAGACTCACGAACTTTCCATAAGTTTCTATTCAATGGTCTACCCCCATATTTGATCAAATGAATGTTTGATGCCAAAACAAGGTTAGAATAATGAAGAATTTTCCTATGTATGTCAAAGTCCTTGAACAACCACACATCAGACTTCTTCATTGGGTACATTCTAAGCCATGTTCTAGTAACAACCACTGATCTTGTAGGGTACTCGAGGTTTTATCCATCTATAATAGGGGCATATAATTTCTTTTTTTCCTCAACATAACAACACAAATAATAATATGTTCCTTGTTCATTGTCTTCAACTACATTAACTGCATAAACATGCCTTGCATTGATATGTACATTCAGTTTGATGAATATAGTCAATAATACAAAAAAACTAGAAGATGAGATGGAATATTGAATTTTATTAAATTTGAATGTTTATAATATTTGGTTGAACTAGATCTAAAACTTGGTCAAAGTTAACTGATGATTCAATCTCTACGAGTTGTAGTGTTGTCAGGAGTCGATACGTGTCAATGGGGCTTAGACTTCTTGTACACCATTCATCGACCCACTCCTTTGACTCACATTCATACCAAGATTGATCTGTACCTGAAGAACAAAAGCATACCATCTGCCATGTATGAATACTCCATGAACCTACATTAGAGTTTTTAAAAGAGTGTAGCTCACTCGATCCTATCAATGTACAAAATCCTTATATTTTACAATGTTAGTATCATCAACCAACCAAAAAATCTATGAACTATAGACTTACCTTCATTACCTAGACCCATTATAGTGTTACACCATTCGACAATAGATCTCATAGCTGTCAACTTTGCATTTTCTATGTACTTCAACTCTTCTCGTGCTAATGCTCTTTTGATACATGTTGCTGCACCATCATGCTCCTCCTTTCCATGCCCGAACTTGGAGAAATTCCACATATGTTGAACATTATTCATCCTATGCATCCTGCTCAACCAATAGAACATCCATGATTTCTTGAATTGTGATGCACAATTATCTGACCATATGATACTCTAACCAAATGATATGCTCCTGCTAGCCAAATCACAGTAGAACATCTAAAACATGCCTTGCACAAACTCTGTAGAATGTGTGAGATCATCATTGATATAAAAATGGTATTCCCTTAAGATCTTCATGTCATCCTCTATATTGTCATATGCATGAATGAATGCTATATGCACAAATATAGCAACCTGCATAGAGTTGTAATACTATGATTCCACGTCATTCTATGGCTGTAGTGTGTAGTTCTCTACAAAGTCAACAACTAAAATGATGGTATCAAGTGGAAATGTGTCCTTGCATAACTTGAATTGCAATTCCAACCATCGAGCTCTATGGGTATGTCTTGCATACTCATAAACTATATTCTCTCAGAAAATAGAGATAAACTGATACATTGGAATCTTTTCAATGACCAATTCACACATTTTTTCATCTTTACCATCTTGTATTTGCCAAAACTTACTAGTTCATTTCCAATTGCATGTGTGTTCTCCATATGTTCACAAAATGGCAAATGTTGCAACCCACCACAATGATCACACGTGCCATCCAAGCATAAGTTCTTGTGGAATAATTGACCATCCACTCTTTGACATATGATTCTTGATATGAAATCTCTTGAAGATCTAGGTGGACATTTTATATTACACTCTTGCAAAACATCATTAGTATGCAAATCTACACACACACACACACACACACACACACACACACACACACACATATAAACATCATAATGATTAGAAAACTTAATATGTACTCTACAACAACAAGTTGTGCGTGTGTGATTTATTTTGACATAAAAAGACTTTACTATTTCAAAATACCTTTGACTAATTTTGATTTGAGGATACATCTCTTGAAATTTCTTGAAAAACTATGTTTGAGTCACATCCAAAAAATGCTTTGGATGTGGCTCACGGTTTCAACAACTAATTCTCCTTCTTACAACATCTCTTGTATTAGGAGATACCCTTGTGTTATTTTTCTAAAATTCTTCAATGAGGGATCTCAAGGCTTCAACAACAATTTTATCTTTCTGTGGGAGTCTTCCAAAGAATGCCCACAATTCATTGTTATTTGGGTCCTCAACTCTTATAGGCCTTCCAATGGCTCTCATTAGAGTTTTTCTATTTATTTTAAAAGCTTCACTTGTCTTTCTAATGAGGCGAGCTTTTGTTGTTTGATGGCTTACTATTGTCAATGTAATGACACATTGTGTGACATTACTATCCTTTTGTGTGAGGTGGAACCCACACTCTCATATGCACTCATTAGATTCTTTACAATTGATTTTTCACTTGAAGCATCTGATGTTCTTAGGCCAAGAATCTTCATAATGGGCCTAAATTTTAGATTTCTCATGAATTCAACAAATATTTGATATCTTTTGGTTTCATTTAAGTTCTCAAAAAATAATTTTCATATCTTATTGGCATATCTTTAGTAAGTATGCTTCGGAATCTTATCTTACATGGGCTTCAAAACATTCTCATCAATATCAATTAGAAACTTAGGCTTTCTATGCAAAATTCTAGGAGGCATTTTTAATGGTAAAGTTGACTCAGTATTAAGAATTTCTTCAATATTTACTTGAGATAGGATAGATGGCATACCTTCAATTGGAGATGGAAAAGATGAAAGGGCTTGAAGTTGAGATGGAGAAGATGGTGTACCTTCAACTTGACATGTGAATGATGGCATGCCTCTAACTTGAGAAGAGAATGATGATGTACCTTCAACTTGACCTATAAAAGATGGAGTGCCTCCAACTTGAGAAGATAATGATGATGTATCTTTAACTTCACTTGTGAAAGATGGAGTGCCTCCAACTTCGATATATATTTTCCTTGTTGAATGGAGCTTTTTGCATTCGTTGCCTTTGTGCCACCAATTCCATCTCTCTCTTAGCTTGATTAGATGATTCATGTTCCTCTTGAATTGGAAATGGTGGTATGTCTTCTTCTATGACTGATAATTTCCTACTTTCGTGAAGTTGTCTCATTCCTTCTCTTTTCTTCGCATTCTTAGCTTCATACTCTTCTGGTGTTAGAGTCTTTGCTTGTTTCCTTGGCATGATGATTTGTATATGCATCATGAATAAGATAGATAAATTAGTCCATCTTGGTACAATAAAGTAAAGTAATCTCATACACAAATCTCAAAATAATCATTTAATTAAAGTGAATATATGATTATAAATCTGAAAATTTATAGTTTCCTAGGGTGGTCCAACCAGAAACATAGAGATCACACACATGTCATTTACTATAAATATTTTACAAATCAAGTTTAAGCTAGGATAACATTTGAATTACAAGTCAAGATGACGTATCATACCATTCTTGAACTTCATGGAGTAACTAACATTCATCATTCAGATGATATTTAAGAATACAAAGGAACTTTTCCAACACTTACAATATCTTTTTTCTCTCTATATATATAGAAATCAAATTTTCTATACTAAGTTTTTAGTATTACATTAATGGTCAAGATTAATTTGATCCTAAGGCTTAGATTTAGTCCTATGATCTCAAGTCAAACTCATTTCATTTTAGCTACAAGAGTTCTCCATCGTTAGAATAAGGGTCTCTTAGGATATAGTCAACATTTACAAATGGTGGTAGGCACAATCTCTAGGCTAATTTCATATTTTATTAACATATCTTCTCAAACACACTTGTCTCCTTCACCTAGGTGAAATGGGAATGAAATTTCCAAGGTAACAACTTTAGTTGACAAGCATAAATTGTTCTATAAGGATCTTCAAATCATTTAGTACTCCTTATTTTATCATAAATATTCAATAGAAAGGAAAATTCCTTATAGCAATAGAATAATTTTCTACCTTTTTTACCTTCTTTTATTCTCATATTTATAGATAAAATTGTATGGAGCTTGGTTTTTTAGAACAACAAATCAGGTCATCAAATCAGTAATTTGTCCTTTGTTCATCTCATTCTCTTAGCCAACATTTTTCTTGATCTTGTCTTAGGTTCTCTTTTAGTACTTTCTTCCTCTATCATATTCTTGTTAAAATAGTGTATGTAGAGCAATCTCCTACTAGTTAGCAAAAAATTGAGATAAATGAAAAATGAAACATAGAGATTTTAATCAAGATCAATGAAAGATCTAAAAACATGACAAGTTAGATTAAAGATGCAACATATTCATTCCTATTTAGGACAAATCCCTTCTCCAATCCTTCTCCCATTCCTAGTCAAATTGGTTGCAAAATTATAATCAAGTGTCAAATTTAGTTTCTTTTTGTAACTTCACCAAATTTGGTGTGCTTCTTTTGAACTTGGCTGCTACTTCATGATGCATGACTCTTTCATTTCATGAAAAGGCTATGCACCCACCAATATCAATACTCTATTTTCCTTAACTATCTAATAACTCCTTGACAAGTCACTATCTATTCAAGACAACCTCATTGTGATTATAATTATCCTAATAATTGCCAATGACATGTATGGTTCTTATGGAGTAAAAAGTGGACCACATGCCTTTTTACCTCCTAGTTTAGCTCCTAGGTCCAATTTGCTTCATTATACATTCTAATTGATCATCCCAAAGGAAATTTTCTGACACCCATGACATTTTGGACCCTTGGGAGCTCCTTTAACTTACTCCTAACCTAATTTGGGTCCCTGGAGTTAGGTGCCAACCACCCAAGTTTCCCCTGATTGGTCAGGGCTAATTAATGCCATGTCGACTTGGGCCCTTCTAAAAATGTTCCTCCTTCTCAACTTTTGTGATTTAAATTCATAAATGTTAGCAGAAAAGCATATATAAGTGAGTTTATGACTTCATTTTAAACCTAGTTGGATATTATGAACTTATAATATTTGTGTTTGTATTTGTGTGTTTGTTGCAGATATGGCATCATCATCCATCTCCTTATGAGTTGAAGAGTGTGCATCCTCCTAAGGACATCACCTCCAAGGTGACATATTACTATTTGATTCATTTCATCATTTGGATTATCTTTAGCCTCTGCCCTGTAAGGGCATGCTCTCTCTCTCTAACAACAGTGTTAGGAAGGCTTGAATTCTAACCCTAGATTTGACTAAGGCAAATACCTAAACACAACAACCCCCAAACCCCTCTCTTGTCATCTTGTGTGCAAGTTACAGGTATAGGTTTTAGGAAAAGTGGAGTTATAGGAAGGTAGTGCAAGAATTAAAGTTTTGAGATCCAAAACTAGTTCTGGATTATCTCTCTGAAAAGACTTGGGTGGTTGGTGCCATAGTCTATAGGGCTTCCAGGTTCTAGATCTAGTTTCTAGGCATCCTTTGCAACATTTTTTCAGTTTTGACCTCTAATAGAATCTAACTTTTGGACTTGGATAGCTCTCAAATTTGTCCTCCGACACCTATGCTTTTAGAAGACAAGTTTTGACATCTTACTTATCATCTCTGTATTTTTAGTTTTTGGATTTCTTTTGTCGATCATTTGTTTCAAGTTGATTATCTCATAACTAGAGTTTCACTCATACTTAACCTAGAGCCTGATAAAAATCCTAGTTACATCTCATCTTTCCTTGACAAACAAGATCACAAAATCTGTAGCTAAGTCCTCTTGCATCTTGAAGTGAGTTAAACTTGGTTTTGTCCTTGACTGTTGTAGTGAAAGGAAGGTTTGATCTAGGGCATTCATCATCTCCCTTCTCACTTTCACTAGTAAAAATTTTGGTGAACTCGTAGCAATGAACATTTGCATCTTAGTGAGTGTTGAAATCAATCTTTTCATTAATTCATATCATATTTATCATCCTCCATTGGAAAATCTTGCATAAATTTAAAAAAACAAATTGAAAAAATAAGCATTCTAGGCTTGACTAAAGGCATAGTTTTGCATTATCTTCATTGCATATCATTGGAAATATTTGATTTTCTGATTTTACATCAGATCTAACATAAATTACAACAATTAATTATTTCATGATCTCACACCTTGCATTTGCACATTTTATTTGTTAGGGTTTTGTTGAAAATTTACATTTTTCATATAACCTAGTTTTTGCAAGAAGCTAGGGTTAGTGGTCAAAATCTTATTTTAGATTTTTATTCTCCTTTAAAACACTCATTCAAATCTAATTTTGAGTTGTAGTGTTGCTTCATTGCGTGTATTGCATTGAAATTTCAAATTTTACCATTACACATTGTGTATTTCAGCAAATATAACTACCTTAGTCTTGTTGATTATACTAGTGGTCAGTGCATTGAGTGTTATTGGACTTTGCATGAGTTGTATAACTCACTTCCCTACTAGGAACATCTTTGTAAGGAGAAGTTGTAGACTAATGGGTTCTAATGTTATTGATAGCAACGGTGTGCAAACATTAGAAAATCCATTATAGAACCACTTTACAAAGGGTGAATCAACACCTTTACATGAAATCTTACATGATAACTTGGAAGAAACAATAATTCCTCCTTTTGAAGAAATGGGTAACAAAGATGTATAGGTGCCTGATGAAAATCTTAAGAAATTGGACAAACAACTAGTTGAATTTCAACAAATTGTAGAACAAGCACATCTAGCTCAAGACGTGGTACCTATTGTTGAAGGTATAAGAGGGTTGTTACAAGAAGGACAAGAAGGTGTTTACATGCTCCATGGATTATCCCACATAGTGGATCATAACATTACACATACAGCTAGCCACGCAAATAACATTAAAAATGTGTCACCACTGAGGTATATAAGCTCATTGGTCTCGGTACCCATATTGACTACTAGAATATCCACTTTTACATCATCAATTCTCACCACAAATCCACATGGTTGTAGTAATGCTACCACTACCATGGGGACATCTACTGGAAATTACAAATCTATTGGATTTAATTATCAAAATTCTGCACCTCATGTATCCAAACCTATGCATACCTAACCTCAACCTCGTATCACCTCTACCTATTCTCAACCATCCATCACCTCAACTTATCATCAGCCCTACAATTTCATGACCACGACATCTAATGCACCTATCTTAAATCCACATATCACCTCTTCATCCAATGATACCCTCCTAAATCAACTTTTGCAGAGTATGTCTTCCTTACAACAAAAAGTAACAAACTTGACTAATTCTTCTTCTCAACCTACTTTACCAACATATCATGCTCGTAGTCATTTATCTTATGTAATTCTATGAACTCCAATGCTTGATAAATTTGAGACACCTCGCTTTGAAAATTATGGTGGTAAAGGTGATCCTAATACCCATGTGGCAACATTCACAATGATGTGTAGTGATTTCTTCTTTAATGAGGAATTGTTAGAAAAATTCTTTCCCCAATCTCTCAAAGATACTACTTTGGAATGGTTTTGCTCTCTACCTCCTAATTCAATCAATTCCTTCTCATAGCTAGTTGATCAATTCTTGCAACACTTCCAGGCGAACATTGGATTTACTGTCTCCTTAATTGATTTGGTTCATTGTAAACAAGGATCGAAAGAGAAATTGACAGAGCTCATTAGTCGATATCAAGGTATCATCACACAAATACAATATCTAATTATAGATGATCTTCAGAAGGTATTCATTACAAATCTACAACCAAACACACATGACAAGAAATTATTGATGAAGTATAGTTCTTTTCAACACTTATGTAAATCTCTCTGAGATTACCAACTTTTGGTTAGTCAATATGAGAATCACACCTCATTGGCTCCTATTGGTCAATCCATAGCTAGATCATCTCAAAATTCATTCAAGAAGAACAACAATAATTTCATTAAGATCAATGGGAAATATTCAAATTGTTTTATAGAAAAAAGGGGTAAAATGATAAATGGGTTAAATCCTCCTTTCATTACAAACATTCAAGGACATCCAACTGAGTTGAATCACAACTCTTGAAAGAGGATTCACCTATAGGTTGGTAGTCACTTGGAACGATGTGAAAATTTAGAAATTGTCAATTAATGTATTAATTTCATGCTCAAGTATGCTAAAACCCCTAATTATGCAAAATCAGAAATAAACTGATAAATCACGACAAATGCTCGTAGACTAAGATAGAGATTAATTACTAACCATTTTTTGAAGTTTGTGATGCAGAATATTCAGGGACAATGCCCAAGGCACCCAAGTCCAAGGTATAGTTCTCTTTAAGGAATTCGGGGCTCCTTCCAACACTGATAATCATTGTTCCATTTGTTTTCATCATGGGAGACATGAAGGACATTGCCCTAGGTGTCCTAGTCCAAGGCAAGCTGATCTTCGAGATGTTGGGGGTTCTTTAGATGTTGATTGTCACTGTCACAAAGATTCCAATGTCTACAATCTCAAAGGACATTGCCCAAGGCACCCTTATCCTGAAAGTGCTCCAAACTGCTTCTTTCCGTTGGATCCAAAATCCTTATCTTCTACAACCTTCCCCTACAACTCCACTCTATGAAATTTGATACCTGTAACCTACAATCACAAGGAGTGTGGTTGGGGGTTGTGGTGTTTAGAAGCTTGCCTCAGTCAAGCCTGGGGTTGTGGTGTTTAGGAGCTTGCCTCAGTCAAGCCCCAGAAGGACATTCAAGTCTTCTAAACACCGTTGTCAGATAAAGAGTGTGTATCCTTGTGGAATAGAGGTAAAAATAAATTGATAAATGATTCAAACAAAAATAAATATCACCTCATAGGTGTATCTCTCACATAGATGAATATTCTTCAACACATGAGAAGATGAAGCTAAATCTACAATCACAAACACAATAACAATACTCTTCTCTGCAACAATGAATATCTTAAATGCTCTAAAATCATAAGTTTGCCAAAAGTTCATAATCACCTTCTAGTTTACAAATGAAACACTAAACATGATTATATGTGCAACAACACACATTTCTGCTTTAAATTTCATAATTCAAACTTAAGATGTTGGCATGGGACCTAACTAACGGTCACATAACCAACATTCAAATTTGGGACCTACCTAAAATAGGGCAGGACAAGGGCACGAGCGTCCATGTCCCAGGTCCCTTTTTTAGGCTAGGTCTAAAGCACACAATGTCCCTCAAGCCCCATGTGACATGGGTTTCAGGCCATTTTCTTCCAAGAGTCAAAATAATCATGCAAGATGCAAAACAAGGGACTTGAGAGCTAAACTTAGGAGGTAAAGTCCTAGGGGGACATTTTACAACATAACATTTAGCCCCCACTTTAATGTATGCATGAATACAAGGCCCATACATGCATTAAATTATAGTCAAAACACAACAAACATGCCGGGCACTTGAAGCTAATGCATACACAAAGATTGAAGAACTATTTCTAGCCCCCAGTCTTAGGTAGATATTAGAGAAAACACATTACAGATATGCCAAACACAGTTAAGATAGTAATAGGCACATAAAAAATGGAGAAGATAGCAATGGTCATTCAAGACATGGAGAAGACAATATTGAAGAAATGCAAAACATGATGAATACAGTGAATGTAGTGATTATTTCTTTTTGATTTTCACATATATAAATGAATGCAGATGCAAATACATGGGAAGTAAAAATGCAACACACCACCCAAAATGTAGGAGGGGATTTTGCCATGCTCTTTGGACTACATATGGGGCAATAGACATGCAATACAAATCTCAAAGTGTGGGAGGGGCATTTCACCACACTCTTTGGACTACACCTGAGAGCAAACATGCCATACAAATCCCAAAGCATAGGAGGGGCATTTCACCATGCTCTTCAGACTATACTTGGGAACAAACATGCCATACAAATCCCAAAGCATAGGAGGGGCATTTCATCACACTCTTTGGACTATACTTGGGAACAAACATGCGGAAGACACACAAAAAACATGAGCATTAAATAGCATGCCAAAGACATACTATATGTCTAAAACACAGCAAACAAGTGATGGAAGGAGCCTACTACTAGGTTCACCACCATCTCAGGTACATTACAAGCACACCTTTGGGCTTATGCCACAACTTCCAAAGACATGCTTAAGGGAGGATAGTCTCAGATCCAACCCCACCTACTCGGAGGACTTTTTAGAATAAAAAGGATGTGCACTAGCTCAAGAGATACACCATCCCCACCTCTATAGAGGGCTTTCAAAATGCAGCCCCACCCACATCACAGAGACACCTTATAGTGAAAAGGAAGCATGTGCTCAAAAGTATACAACCCCACCCACGTCATAGAGATGGCTTACAGTGAAAAGGAGGTATACACAATAGATCAATGTATGCAAACATGCTTTATTAGTACCAAAATCAACAAACAACTTACCTTATATATGTCCCCACCTTAAGGTGGTTGATATCGTGTACCGATATCAAGCACTTTAAGGTAGAGAGAAAACACACAAGGGAACAAGAGCTCACACAAAGCCCATTCCCCCAAAGGTGACATGTACTTTATGATCGCCGAATGTTCCCACAAACACACACTTTCCTGCAAGAAGAGAGGTTAGAAATCTTTTTCTAAGATAATAACCACATCACATGATAAAAATAATGCATAAACATAATCACATTAAGAGCCAAGGTTATACTACAGATTTGGAAACCAAGTATAATCATGGGGGGCTATACTACAAAGATCTTAGAACTGAGTGTAACCAAGGTGAGATCCAAGATAAAGAAAAATGGAGTAGCTATATTATTATGGTTTATTAGAAAATATTAGACATCATCAAAATATCACACGAAGTGATTCTACTAGCCAAGCATCGAATAATATATATATCAACCCCATCATCATATATGGACTAGGTCCATTTTTTCTTACTCACTGAAGGGACACATGGTCTATATTAGTCTTATTTGTTTTTTATCATCCGCCAGCTAGATAGAACCACTAGAGGAAGGTAAACAATAAATCAAGAAAGGAGAAACAAGTGTCTTAGGGTCGTCACATAGGAAGGTGCCCCTGGGTCACCACCCGCAACGCTATGCCCCTAAGACACAACACACCACAATGAAAATAGAGGAGAAGAAAGATAGAAGAATAATGATACAAATAGAAGAAGAGTCACAACAGAGGTGGTCTCCTGGTATCATTGACCTAACAAGAGTATCAAGGGTCATCCAAGGAGGCCTAAACAACACATAACACAACATGGGGGAAACACAACATAGAGGTAAAGGGTTAGAAATACTTCCTTATAGGCACAACCAAGCTAGAATTTGTGACTTGCGAGCATCTTAAAAAGATGCTCCATCAAGTTTTATGTGAAGTTTGAGTAGTTCGTATTAGATTGTTCTTTGTTGTCAAAAAGATCATGCAGTACTTGTTTCCCACATCCTTGTAAATTTTAAATCTTTTGTTGCTTGCGAGGTGGAGAACCATTGTTATTTTCTACTGATGATAAGCATCTTATTCTTTTCCGATCCATTGGTTTCTTTTTTTGTTGAATTCGTCTATCATAGTGAGAAGGACTATCTTCCACCATATCAATCTTTTCTTTTGTCATAATCTCTTTCTTTGGTTGTTCTATTTATCTTTCTAATGCATTTTGGTTATCTCCCAATCCTTAAAGAGATAATGGAGGAGGAACCTTAGCATAAATACCATTTCTTCATGGATTAGGTAATACTTCAGTACTTTCCTTATCTACCTCTATTGTAGCAATTATCTCATCATAGTTCAGATAGTCATCTTCTACTTCTACTATATTTTGTTCCATCATGTTGTTATTAGAATGTTTAGGAAAAGGATTAGTAAAGATTTGTAAATTCTGATTCAAAGGAGCAACCAATTTATTTCCATTATCATTCACACCAAATACCTGTATAACATTCATGTCAATGATGTCTTGTATTTCATATTTAAGACACATACATCATTCAGTATCATGTCCTTGTTGTTGATAATAATGACAAAAATCATTAGCATCGAAATAAGGTCCTTGCATTCTACTAGGATCCAATGGTTTAATTGGAGAAAGCTTCAAGAGGTTATTACTCACATCTTGATTCATGAGAGAATGTAAAGAGTCACATATCGAAGTGAATTATCTTTTCTAAAAAGGTGTCATCTTCGGATTAGTGATAGCGGACTCTTGTGAAAAGTTGTTATTTGAGTTCTTTCCATTAAGCTTGATGAAAATCTTATAATTCCTCTTAAAGTTATTTTGTGAAGGTCCACCCATGGATTGACCAACTTGAGCTGATGAGTTTTGGTTTTCATACTGACTAGAGGAAAGTTGGTAATCATGATGGGTGGTGAATAAATGTTGAAAAGAGTTATACTTCATCAAGAGAATCTTATCATAGGTTATGTTGTAGATTTGTAATAAACACCTTCTGAACATCTTCATCCTTCATCTGATATTGAATTTGTGTATAAAGATCTCGATACTAACTAATAAATTTGGTTAACTTCTCTTTCGGATGTTGCTTGCAATGAACTAAATCAATCAAAGAAACTTGAGGTCCAATATTTGCTTGGAAATGTTGTAAGAATTGATCAACTAGCATCGAAAAAGAGTGTATTGAATTCGAAGGTAAAGAGCAAAACCATTCTAAAGTAGTATCTTTAAGAGATAGTGGGAAAAGTTTTGCTAACAAGTCCTCTTCAAAGTAGAAATCACTACACATAGCTGTGAATGCTACCACATGAGTATTAGGATAACCTTTTCCACCATATTTTTCAAAGTGAGGAGTTTCAAACTTCTCAAGCATAGGAGTTCTCAAGATTGCATAAGATAGAGGATTACGAGCATGATAAGTTAGTATATTAGGTTGTGAAGAAATTGTCAAGATTGTCACCTTTGTTGTAAAGAGGTCATGCCTTGCAAGAGTTGGTTTAAGAGGGCATCATTAGGAGATGCAGTTTGAGAATTAGAAGCCGTGTGCATGACATTTTGAGAAGATTTATTGTGAGTGGAAATGAAAGGTGGTTGAGAGTAATTGTAAGTGGAAGGTGGTTGCAAATAGTTGTATGTAAGAGGTGGTTGAGAATAAGTGGGATGGAGAGGTGGTTGAGAGTAATTATTCATAAAAGAGATCTTAGGTACTAGGTTTTGATAATTGAATCCCATAGATTTGTAATTTTGTGAATTAGTACCATTAGATACTCCAATACCAGTGGTAGCATTACTACAAGCATTTGCATTAGTAGTTAAAATTGTTGATGTAAATGTAGACATTCCAGTAGTCGGTATAGGTGCCGATACTTCCGTATGAGTCAGTGATGACATGTTATTAATAAAATTCTCACATTTAGTCACTCGAATAACATTATTATGTACTATATGTGCTAAATATTGAATTACATTAACACCATCTTATACTTCTTTTATCAGCTTGATTATGTTATGAATCGCAGGTATAGCTTCTTCTTCTATCCTTTCATTTTCCATAAATGCTTGAAAATTGGCTAGTTCTTTATCTAATTTGTTTATTTGCTCATTACGTACATGTGTTATCACCTCAATAGTGTCCTCAACATCATGAAATATTTGATCTTCCATTGTAGTTGTAGGAGGTATAATAACTTGCAAAATTTGTGTCTCTCCTTTTGTAAAGAATGTGTTCAATGGATTTTCAGAGGTAGGAATGTTGTTGCTTTCAGGAGCACTAGATCCCATTAGTCTAATACTTCTCCTCAAAGGGATATTTCTACTAGGGCAGCGGGTTATATGACTCATGAAAAATCATACAACACTCAGTGCACAAACTAATAAAACCATCCCAAGGAACAAGATATTTTTAAGATCTAAAAAGTTTGTTTTTTCATTTTTTCAATACAAATCACTAAAAGAAGAAGTGTTGTGCAGAAATTTAAGAGAGGCAGTGAATAATAAGCACAATATCAATCTAATAATGCAATAATATCATTCACAACACACCTATAATACAATTCTAGAGAGATGACAAATCAAAATCTAGTGAAAATGCAAGGTTTTCAAACCCTAGACATGATTTTTTTGCAAAAAGGACACTATGATGAAACACTACAATTAGAAATCAGTCCTAAATGAGTGTTTAAAAGAGTAGTAAAATATGAAACAATATTTTAACTACAAACCCTAGCTAATGCAAAAATGAGGTTTTTATGAAAAATGCACAATTTCAAGCAATTTCTAACAATTTGAGTATGAAAATGCAATGTAAATGACTAATTAATGATGGATTTCTATAATTTAAATATGATTTAATGAAAATATCAGAAATTAAATGAAATTAAATTAAATTAATGTAAATTATGCCAAAATGCAAGCCTAAGATGCCAATTTTTTCAAAATTTTCAATTTTTTTTGTAAATTTTCAATTGCAATAGGATGAATGAATGTAAATCTAAAGTAAAACACTTAGAAAGGTACAAAATTCAAATAAACATGTGTTCACCAAAAAAAATTATAGAAAAAAGGGGGAAAATGATAAATGGGTTAAATCCTCCTTTCACTACAAACATTCAAGGACATCCAACTGAGTTGAATCACAACTCTTACAAGAGGATTCACCTATAGGTTGGTACTTGGAATGATGTGTAAATTCATAAATTGTCAATTAATGTATTAAATTAATGCTCATGTATACTAAAAAATCTAATTATGCAAAATCAGAAGCAAACTGATAAATCATGACAAATGCTCACAAACTAAGACAGTAGACAGAGATTAATTATTGACCATTTTTTGAAGTTCATGATGTAGAATATTTGGGGATAATGCCCTAGGCATCTGATGTAGTACAAGGGTTCAAACTTGATCTATTATAGGCATATTTCACAATAATGAGCTAATATGAAACTTTCTTCAAATTGACATGACCTTAACTAGGCTACATAGCTTCAAATGGCACTAACACTCCAATCTCTTAAACAAACACTTGGAACACCTTGAACTATGTGGAAATGACATGAGTAAACCAATGATAACTCCCAAGGTCTCAGACCTCACAAACTACAGACCTTCCTTTAGACTATCCTAATTCCTTGTAGGTCTCTAAATAGGATTGTCCCTCATTATTTCTCCAACCAAGCCCTGTAACCCAAAACCCTTGACATATTTAGGTACCCATTTTAGATTTCTAAAACATATTTCAAATTTATTATGGGGTCCTTTGGCCCATAGTCCCCAAAACTGGACTGTTCAGCTAGACAGGGGCTCCAATTAGCCCTCCTAAACTGACTGTCAGGCTTTTATTTTGAGGGTAGACATTGAAACCCAAAACTAATACCACTTTTGGATACCCTTTTTAGAGGTCTAAAACATATCAAAAACTTGGCATAGGTTGTTTTGGACCAAACCTCCCAAAACAATGATGCTATGTTGCTCCACTAGGCCAATTAGGCCACTTTAACAAAGCAACACCCACTCAATCACTTCCCCAACTCTAAAACTCAATTGCAAAGTCTTAACTAGACTACAAACAGCCAAACTCAACCACTTTTGTTAGGAAAAATTTTCATCAAGTCTCATTAACACCAAACCCTTAATTTAGTCATCTTCCAAGAGGCTTTATTGAAAACTAACATTCCAGGCCTCCAGCAACTCTACCAATGCCTCAAACACATTCAATTATGTCTACACATACCATACAAACTATCTTCTATCCTTTAACATTGTCTTTTCACCAAATCACAACTCTTACCTAGCATTTTCAAGTCAAAATTAACAAATTTGTAACTAGGGCAACATCAAAACTTAGTCTACCTCTATTCCCTGCTCATAAAAACTATTCCAACATCCTATTCAACCCTATGGCACCCATTCCACCAAGTTACAAGCAAATCCAACAGTGGAATGGGTGATTGTTTACATTTTGTTCTCTTCAAACCCTCAAAATAGGGTTCCCAGATTGTTATAAGAAAAATGGCAATAAAAACCTTGAACCTTTGTGAAATCCACTCAGACCAAAGCCAAAAGGAAGTTAGTTCATGTCTTCACCAAATTCCAAACACATTTGATCAACAACACTCAGTGTGGCTCCGTACAGAAGCTTGTAGCAACAGAAAAGTAGTCAAACTCAAAAAAATAGGGAATTTTAACATTATTTGAGTTCAAAAATTGTCTCCACTATGTTTACCTCAAGGTTTGTGAGGAATATTTATCCTTACAACATTCATGACCTCTTTTTGAAACAAAAGACTCTTCAACTTCCAAAATATGAAGATACAAAGCCACTTTTGAACCAAATGATTGTTCACCTTCCACAAAAGACCAAAAACTTCACAACTTAGCAACTTTTCTTACAAAATATTTACAATTGTTTCACAAACTAACCCCACATGACTCAATACATTTCAAATGGTCTATTATGACCTTATTACATGATATTAGACTCAAAACACCTCTAACCTAACATAAGACCTTATTTTCAAAACTTGCAAATTTGAATTATCATGGTGCCCTTGCACCATACACCCCAATTGAAAAAGATTCCAAGTCCCTTGGAAATTGAATTGCAACTTGTCCACTTTGCATTTGACCTCCAAAATCTCTTTCATCTAGTTTTTCTTTGCTTTGATAGACTCCTTGAAATAGTTCAATATTTGCTTCATCTTCACCTTAGGCTTCCCCAATTGTTTGCTAAGATGTTCACGCCTGTCAAATGGCATGAGCTTCTTCCTATCTGCCTTTCTAGATACCTGCACTTGAAAAATAATAGTGACAACTTCATTCACCAAAACAACTTGGTTAGTACCATTACTACCCATGCATTCTTTATTCTACTACTCACATTCTCTTAGTAAGGCCTGCAATATGACAACATCTAACTGAAGCATCTTAATCTACAACTCTTTATTAACAACTTGAGTATCAACACCAACTTTATCAACATCCTTCTCTACCTAGTCATCTTGCTCATTAAACTCAAACAACTAAAAATGGTATGAAGGATCTTCCACAACAATGTCTACCTTGTCCTTTTGTATTTCTTCAATGCTTGATGTCAAAATAGTCATAGATGTACTCACCATTTCATTGCTCACCTCTTCCTCTTTTTGAGATTATTTTTGTTCTTCATCTATTGCTGTTGTCCTTGCTTGTCTCATTCTTCATTGGATAATTTTGATGGGCCATGTAACCTTCCTCTTCACTGATAAGTGCCAACTAAGTGCTCTTTTGAGAAACTACTCCATCTCATCTTCCATCCTTCTTCTCATCTCTTCCATAGCTTGACCCAATTTTTGTACCTCCTGCTTAAGACTTTCTAGTTCTGCCTTGTCATCTTTTCCCTTCTTCACACTTGTCTCTTTTCTATTCTCTTGCTTCTTCTTTAGTGAACCCCCATCCTGCAAGTACCTTCTCAACAAATCCATCTTTCCTCTAGCAAGTCTCTTCTTGCTTCTCCTTGTCTTTGCCTCACCTAGGTCTCTTCTCTTTTCCTCTACCTAGTCTTTTGGCAACTAGGTTCTCTTTTCAACTTGTACAAACACAAACACACAAACACCAAACTCTCTTGCCCAGACCTTTTGAGCTCTGATATCAATTGATGTAGCATAAGGGTTCAAACTTGATCTATTGTAGGCATATTTCACAATAATGGGCTAATATGAAACTTTCTTCAACTTGACATGACCATAACTAGGCTACACAGCTTCAAATGACACTAACACTCCAATCTCTTAAACAAACACTTGGAACACCTTGAACTATGTGGAAATGACATGAGTAAACCAATGATAACTCCCAAGGTCTCAAACCTCACAAACTACAGACCTTCCTTTAAATTGTCCCAATTCCTTGTAGGTCTCTAATTAGGACTATCTCTCATTATTTCTCCAACCAAGCTCTGTAATCCAAAACCCTTAACACATTTAGGTACCCATTTCAGAGTTCTAAAACATATTTCAAATTCATTATGGGGTCCTTTGGACCATAGTCCCCAAAACTGGGTTGTTCCGCTAGACAGGGGCTCCAATTAGCCCTCCTAAACTGACTGTCAGGCGTTTATTCTAAGGGTAGACACTGAAACCCAAAACTAATACTACTTTTGGATACCCTTTTCAAAGGTCTAAAACATATCAAAAACTTGGCATAGGTTGTTTTGGACCAAACCTCCCAAAACAGTGCTACTACGCTGCTGCACAAGGCCAATTAGGCCACTTTAACAAAGCACCTACTCAATCACTTCCCCAGCTCTAAAACTCAATTTCAAAGTCTTAACTAGACTACAAATATCCAAACTCAACCACTTTTGTTAGGAGAAACTCTCATCAAGTCTCATTAAACCCTCAATTTAGCCATCTTCCAAGAGGGTTTATTGAAAACTAACATTCCAGGCCTCCAGCAACTCTGCCAATGCCTCAAACACATTCAATTATGTTTTCACATGCCCTAAAACCTATCTTCTATCCTTTAGCATTGTCTTTTCACCAGATCACAACTCTTGCCCACCATTTTCAAGTCAAAATTCATAAATTTGTAACTAGGGCAACATCAAAACTTAGTCTACCTCCATTACCTGCTCATAAAAACTATTCCAACATCCTATTCAACCCTATGGAACCCATTCCACCAATTTACAAGCAAATCCAACAGTGGAATGGTTGATTTTTTACATTTTGTTCTCTTCAAACCCTCAAAATAGGGTTCCCAGACTGTTATAAAAAAAATGGCAATAAAAACCTTGAACCTTTATGAAATCCACTCAAACTAGAGCCAAAATGAAGTTAGTTCATGTCTTCACCAAATTCCAAACACATTTGATCAACAACACTCAGTATGGCTCTATATAGAAGCCTGTAGTAGCAGAAAAGTAGTCAAACTTAGAAAAAATAGGGAATTTTAACATTATTTGAGTTCAAAAATTATCTGCAGTATGTTTTCCTCAAGGTTTGTGAGGCATATTTATCCTTACAATGTTCATGACCTCTTTCTAAAACAAAAGACTCTTCAACTTCCAAACCAAATGATTGTTCACCTTCCACAGAAGACCAAAAACTTGGCAACTTGGCAACTTTTCTTACAAAATATTTACAATTATTTCACAAACTGACCCCACATGACTCAATACATTTCAAATGGTCTATTATGACCTTATTACATGATATTAGACTCAAAATACTTCTAACCTAACATAAGACCTTATTTTCAAAACTTGCAAATTTGAATTATCATGGTGCCCCTGCACCAACGTCCAAGTCCAAGGTACAGTTCTCTTAAGAGAATTTGAGGCTCCTTCTGACACTAATAATCATTACTCCATCTATTTTCGTCATGAGAGGCATGGAGGAGACTATCCTAGGTGCCCTAGTCTAAGGTAGGCTAATCTTTGGGATGTTGGGGCTTCTTCAAATGTAGCTTGTCACTGTCACGAAGATTCCTATGTCTACAACCTTGGAGGACATTACCCAAGGTGCCCTTATCTCAAAAGTACTCCAAACGGCTTCGTTCTGTTAGATCCAGAATTTTTAACTTCTACAGCCTTCCTCTACAACTCCACTCCATGAAATCTGATACTTGTAACCTACAATCACAAGGAGTGTGGTTGGGGGTTGTGTTGTTTAGGAGCTTGCCTCAGTCAAGCCTGAAAAGGACATTCAAGTCTTCCAAACACTGGTGTCAGATAAAGAGTGTGTATCCATGTGGGATACACGCAAAAATAAATTGATAAATGATTCAAACACAAATAGATATCACTTTGGAGGTGTAACTCTCACATAGAGGAAGATTCTTCAACACATGAGAAGATGAAGCTGAATCTACAATCACAAACACAATAACAATGCTCTACTCTGCAACAATGAATATCTTGATTGCTCTAAAATCAAAAGTTTGCCAAAAGTTTATAATCATCTTCTAGTTTACAAATGAAACACTAAACATGCTTATATATGCAACAACACACATTCCCACTTTAAATTTTATAATTCAAACTTAAGATGTCAGCATGGGACCTAACTAACGGTCACATAACTGACATTCAAATTTGGGACCTACCTAAAATAGGGCAGGACAAGGGTGTAAATGCCCATGTCCTAGGCCCCCTTTTTAGGCTAGGTCTAAAACACACAATGTCCCTCAAGCCCCATGTGACATGTGTTGAAATGCACAAGACAATTGAGAGGGGGGGTGAATCAGTTGTCACCAAAACTTAACCTCTTATGAATCTTAACACATCAATCACTTATTCACTGTTATTTAGATATAATCATGAAAGCATGAAATTAGAAGCTCAACACAATAACACATTCAACACATGAGGCACAAGATTTTTCTGTGGAAAACCCTATAAGGGAAAAACCACGGTGGGTGTTAGCCCACAAAATAACATGTTATAGCAATACCAAAAATTAGAGGCTCACTACCCAAAATGCTCACTACAAGAGATAAGGCTCACTACCAAAAAGATGAGGCTCACTGCCAAGAAGGGCTCACTACCAAGAGATTATGAACTAAGATAATAACATCTATACTATGCTAAGGTTTAGTTCCATTGAAGTGCACTCAAACTCCTGTACTCTTCTCTTCTTCTTTACTTCACACTTATCTTCACATCTTCGCACAAGGATATCTTTTTTGCAACTACATTACATGTCTTTATACAATTCATCAACCTTGGAATGTACATCAAGGTCAACATTACAAAACATACATAGAAATAGGTCTGGACCTAATACAAAATTAACTAAGGAAAAGATGTAAAGATGTATGTTGATCACACCATGCCTTAGCTAGGACTCAAATGCAATCCTCCACGCCATGACACGCTTCTACAATCTTCAATGCATCTTTGCAATTAGTGAAAACAACCAAGTCAACCAAGACTAGGGTTATCATCAAGAACACTTTGAACACACGCTTCCTCGATCACATTCATAACAAGCAGACCTTATACAATTCTTTAATATGATCTTGACACATCCAAGAACAACATACGATCACTTGAGAGTTAACAAATCCATCCGCAACAGATCTCACTTGGAGATATTTGAAGACAACAAATATAACCTGAACTCAACAACTTTCACCTAAAGTATAACAACACAAACTTGTCTTCCGGAGTACCAAATCACAAATCCTCTAGAATAAAGATAGATAAGGACTTTTTAAGCTTAAGTCCATAACTGCAAGGGTAAATTCCAATCTATGGAGAAATGTAGAGCACAACACTTTCTACCTGTCACTCTGCAGACATTGCCAGACACAGTCTTCAAACTGGTGAATAGATCTTTTGCTGCACAGCGTTATGGACCACCATACTTAGGATTTAGCATCTTTAGATGCTTCTCTAAATCATATCCCAATCTCACACTCAGTCTTCAATGATGAGGAAATATGGAGCAAAACACTGCACTGTTATGGGAGACAGAACAATCAAACACTTGTTCAAACTCATACAAATAACTTCCTTAGATTCTAACCTTAGGTGTTGACATCAATGACAACACTTACTGCTCATACTTGCAAAAATCTCTCCCTTTTTCATTGATGGCAACACATGATGTGAAAAATCATCAAGACATATAATCTTGCTTTGTTTTTTTGCTCCCCCTCACTTGATGCTTTCTCTATATGCAATCTTCTTCTTAGGTTTTTCACATGAACTTCTCTCCCCCTTTGACATCAATGGCAAAGGGTGTCACACTTTTACTTCTCTCCTTCTTTAGTTATCAAATCTCAACTCAGATCTTATTACCACTGCACAACTTCCCCTGTCAATTAGCATTGCAACACTTACTGTTCTTTATCAGGAACTCAAATCAGTATCATCTACCTACTTCCCCTGAGAGGTAGCCTCATAAACCTCTAGTCTACTAACACATGTGACTCACTGCATGCATTATATATGGTCTAGTATAGGTTAGATAATGTAGTCCTCCAATCATAGACCCATACGTTTTCTAATCAGTCTTAGGTGATTCATCATTCTTACTCATCTTGCAACCAGTTATCATAGGGGTACATACTAGCTTAGAATCCTCCATTCAAACAACTATTTCACATACTTGGATACTACTTTGATCAAGCTAAGATTATTCTTTACTCCTCTTGACTTTAACAACCATCTCTGATTTCTACCTGCACTGCTACACCTTTTTTCTTTTACTGCTCTAAATACTCCCCCTTAGGAGCACACATCAACCTATGTCAACTCTTGCTCATATCTCAAAAGACCTCTGGATTAACATATCTTGCCTTCTCAAAACTTCATACTTGACTTTGCTCAAATCATGAACTTTCCTTCTTCTTAGGGAAAATGACTTAAACCTTTGTTACCAATCCTTGACTTTGTCTCTTCATGCTAAGGTATCAGCACCGATCCTTTGGCAAGGGAGAAAAGATTTTCATTAAAGCTCCCCTTGAGCCAAAGCACCTAATTCACTTCCCTAAGGAAGAATCTACACCAAAGTCTAGTGTGGACCCATCTTTGACTTCATTTACTTCCTTCTTGACCGAAACCTTGTTCATCTCCTTCTTGACTTCTGCCAGATCAACCTTTTCAACTAGTTTCTTCAATTATGCCTGAGCATTCTTCCTTATGCTTTTACTTTTGCAAAATCTTGCAATATGTCTAAGCATGTTGCAATTGAAACACATAGTATTCTCTGACCATTATTCTTTCCATTCATCCTTGACCTACATAGGTTAGCCTTGTGCCCAAATTTATTGCATGTATAATAGTACCCACTGAAGGATTTAACTATCCTATTCTTGCCATAGCCATTTATCACTTGAATTCTACACTCATTAGCCCTATGTCCCATCTTATAGCATGCATGGAACCTAATAGAATCCTAACTTACCTTACTTCTGCATACAATAGCTCTATGACCAACTTTATTTCATGTGAAACATTTACCTTTGAAAGATTGATCATTCCTTCCATTGTTGAAACCTTTCCTATTCTGACTTCTACATTCATTTTCTCTATGACCAATTTTATTGCAATTGAAACACTGACCAGAGAATGATGGAACATTTTGATTCATTCTACTCCTACACTGAGTAGCCTTATGACCAAACATATTGCATGAATTACAACAACCATTGAAAGATGGGTACCTTTGAGCATTAGGTTGTCTGATTGGTGGTCTTCTGGGTCTGTCTCTTTGATTCTGGATCTGTTTGCCTTTGTCCTTCTTGATCTCAACATTCTTTTCTTGTCCTATTTTTGAACTTTCTCCTTTCTCAAATCCCAAGCCTTCTTTGTCATCAGGTCTCTTCTAACTAGCAATCATCTCATCAAGTTTTACAGAATGGATCTTAAACATTTCTTCAAAAAAATTTGCTTTCTCCAAATCTAACTTCAAGATCCAAATTTCCTTTCCAAGCTCAGTACATTCTTCTGATTTGTCTTCCACCAATAGATTTAGGTCTTCTTCTACTTTTGCTCTTTCTACAACTTCCACTTTCAAATCATTCAAGGTTTCATTTGCTGATATTAGTTGTTTAGTAGCTTCCTTATATTTTTCTTTGAACTTCTTGACTTGCTCTCTTAATTTTCTAATACATTCATCTACTTCTTTGACATTTTCCTTCAGATCTCTGATTTCTTCTTTAGCTCTCTCTAGGTCTTCAAGATCAACCATCTTGTGTGCCATCCCAGATCAACCTCAAGCTATTAGGCTTTCTTCCAAGGAACTTGCTTTGATACCAATTGTTGAAATGCACAAGACAACTAAGAGGAGGGAGGTGAATCAGTTGTCACCAAAACTTAACCTCTTATGAATATTAACACATCAGTCACTTATTCACTGTTATTCAGATTTAATCATGAAAGCATGAAATTAGAAGCTCAACACAATAACACATTCAACACATGAAGCACAAGATTTTTATGTGGAAAACCCTATAAGGGAAATACCACAATGGGTGTTAGCCAAAAAAATAATATGTTATAGCAATACCAAAAATTAGAGGCTCACTGCCTTAGGGCTCACTACCCAAAATGCTCACTGCAAGAGATAAGGCTCACTGCCAAAAAGATGAGGCTCACTGCCGAGAAGGGCTCACTTCTAAGAGATCATGAACTAAGATAATAGCATCTATGCTATGCCAAGGTTCAGTTCCATTGAAGCGCACTCAAACTCCTCTACTCTTCTCTTCTTCTTTACTTCACACTTATCTTCACATCTTCGCACAAGGATATCTTTTTCACAACTACATTACATGTCTTTATACAATTCATCAACCTTGGAATGTATATCAAGGTAGGCATTACAAAACATACATAGAAATAGGTCTGGACCTTGTAACATTGGAAAATGTCCCCTTGGGGGCTTTTCCCTCATAAGGTTTAGCTCCCATGTCTTTAGTAGGCATTTAGGACATTTTAGTTCATATTTTGGCATCCCGATGGAATGAGACCTAGGTTCCATGGAAAATTGGACCTAGGTGGACCCCTTGAGTTGTACCCTACCCAAAATAGGGGGGAGGACTTGGGTGCTCGCGCCCTAGTCCTACCCTATTTTGGGGCAGCCCTAATTTCTGGGTGTCGGTTTATGACCGTTAGTTGGTTCTTTTGCCGACATGGTAAAGTTTGATTTTTAGAATCTTGGTAGGAATGCTTGTAGTTGCATATAAAAGCATGATTAGGAATTAATTTGTAAACTAGATTTCAATTAGATGATCATTGTGAACTATAGGCATTCTCAAGGTGATTCAAGGCTTCTATTGTGCTGCAAGAGCAAACTTGTATGTTTTGTGTGTTGATATTTGTATATCTGAGCATCAATTTCCTCATGGCATGAAGATCATCTTCCTCCATGAGAGATTCACTACAAGGTGACATAATATTGTGTTTTCATCTTTTATTCCTTTTGTTTTTGCCTCTACCTCACAAGGGCACGCACTCTTTGTCTGACAATGGTGTTTAGAGACTTAAGTGTCCACCGGGGCTTAACTGAGACAAGCCTCTAAACACCACAACCCCTAAACCAAGTCTTGTGATTGTAGGTTATAGGTGTCACATCTGGAAAAGGTGGAGTTGTAGGAAAGTTTAGCAAGCATCACGGATTTAGGATCTGAAGAAAAGTCAGAGATAGGAGAACTTCTAGGACTTGGGCGCTCGCTCTAGTGTCCTCCATAGATAGATCTCAAGAAACAAAAGTTACAGGGCTGATCAGTGTCAGAAGGAGGTCCAAATTCCCTAAAAAAGTAGGTACCTTGGACTTGGGCACCCGCTCCAGTGTCCCTGACTATTCTGCTTCAGAACCCCGAAAATAGGTATTCTGTAATTCAGTATTTTACTCCTGTCGCAAGAGCTTTTTCTGTAATTCATTAATTTGTTGTCTATTTGCATAATTAGGGTTTTAATGGTCAATTAGACATAGGAGAAGGAAAAATTGATAATTAATTCCCTAATCCAAGTTTCCTTACATCTACAAGTGACCTAGGGTATGATAGTGCTCGTCACTCGACCCTAGATCCTTGAATGTAAGGTGAAAAGGAGGATTTAAACATCTAAAAATTAGAACATTGACAAATCCAATTTTACCCTAAACATTTTGGTGAAACCATGTTTTTGGACTTAAATTGCAACTTGCTGAGTTTTTGTCTTTAGATTTTCATTGATTTCATTCATTCATTTGGTCATTCATTTTATTGCATTGAGAAAAATTCAAAAAAATTGAAAATTTGGGAAAATACAAAAAAAATTGCATTGTTTGGCTTACTAAATTGCATCAATTCTTTCTAAATTTCCCTAATTAATGATTTTTGCATCAGATCTGATATAAACTACAGAAAAATACAAAAATTAAAAATCTTGCATTGCATTTTCATCATTTAATTGCTAGGGTTTTGTGGAAATTTTGACAATTTTATATAACCTAGTAATTCCAAAATCTAGGGTTAGTAGGAAAAAAAATTTATCAGATTTTTCTACTGATTTTAGAGGATAATTCAAATTATGATTTGGCTTTAGTCTTGCATTTTAGTGTGAATTTTCTTTTAGATTTAAAATATTTGCAATTTTGCATAGAAAATTTCAACAAAAACTAGCAATTTTGATGCATTTTCATTAAATTTGCATGGGCATTTTGTATGTTAATGCTTGAAAATAATTTTAAGATCTGAGAGTAATTCAATTTAATCATAAATCATACTTCAAAGCATTCACATAGAATTTTATCCTAAGATCTCAAACCTAAGGCTTCAAAAACAACAATTTTCACTAAAATCAGCCTTATCGACTTTATAAACTTTCACCATAGGTGTGTTGTGAAAGGTATTTTGGCATTATTTTTTTTTTATTAGGGTAATAATTTTCTACCCCTCCTAAAAATCTTCATAACACCCTTTTATCGGGCTCTTGTAGTGAAAATTTTGCAAAAAACCACACATTTTGGTTATTTTGGCCCTAGGGTTTGACCTAGTTTACACTCCAAGCATGTTGTGATAAATTTTATGGATTGAGGTGACTGATATTATTGATATTATTTTCTTTACCTTCTAAAATTCTTTACAACACTCCTTTTTCTAGGTCTTGGAATTGAAAAACTATGAAAAATAGCCCATTTTTGCTATATTTTCACTAGGGTTTGACCTTAAGAGGCACTAAAAGTGTGTTGTGTTGGGTATTTTGGCACCAAGTGGCTGTTATTACTGATATTATTTGTTTTCCATCATCATATTCCTCACAACACTCTTTGTCATGCTCTTTTGCATTTGAATTTTGGTGAAAAAGTGCTTATTTTGACATGTTTTCACTATAATTTGACTTGGCATCATCTTATATTTGCATCAAAAGTATGTTGTAAAGGATCTTATTTCTATATTGGACTAATATTAGACATATTATTTTCTTCCCCTAATAAAAATCCTTACAACACTTTTTCTTTCATATATTTGCATTGAAAAAGTACAAAAAATCAAGCATTTTAAGTCATTTTGCATATAGTTTGCACTTATCTTTTGCAGACTCTTGGAAATTGTTAAAATATGATTTTGCACTTCATTATGGCATCTTCATGTTATTCATCTCTAAAATCTTTACATGAGTATATCCTAGATTTTGAAAATTTCACAAATTTCACTAATGAGAATCCTCATGTTCTAGAACATATAGCTTATATTAGTGGTATTGATGCTTTTATATGTTCTACATATGAGTTACAATTAATTTGTTATACACATGATTTTAGTGGCTTCACTTTACTCATAGGAGCATATCCTTTGATATTATAATATTTAACCAAATTCATCTCTTACTTCATCTCCAACTTCAAATTCTTTATGTCTTCTCTTCTCATCTACCTTCTCTTTGTACTTACTATTCATATCCTCCAATTGTTTCTTCACCTGATTATGCATTGTCCTCATATGGTCTGCAAATTCTTCTGCTTCTACACTCCTCTTTTCCTTTGTACTAATATCTCTCAATTCTGCAACTCCTCTAGGATTCACTCTGGTAACAATCTCAAAAGGTTTTCTTCTGGTACTCCTATTTATTGAATTATTGTATGCAAACTCTGCTTGTGAAAGAATCAAATCCCAACTTCTGGCTTTGTCTCCAACCAAACATCTCAACAAGTTTACTAAACTCTTATTCACTACCTCTATTTGTCAATCTATCTGTGGATGAAAAGTTGAACTAAACTTCAAATTTGTCTTCATCTTCTTCCAAAGTGTCCTCCAAAAGTATCCAACAAACTTTGTATCTCTGTCTGAAACTATATTCTTAGATAATCCATGTAATCTCACAATTTCTTTGAAAAATAAGTCAACTACATGTACTACATCAGTTGTCTTCTTACAAGGTATGAAATGAGCCATCTTTGAAAATATGTCAACCACTACAAATATTGAATCATGTCCTCTCTATGTCTTAGGCAATCCCATTACAAAATCCATGCTTATGTCTTCCCAAGGTCTCTCCAGTATTGTCAAAGATTTATACAATCCAATGTTCTGACTACTCCCTTTTTCAACTTGACAAACTCTACAACTCTGCACAAATCTCTGAACATCCTTATGTATCTGAGGCCAAAATTAATTTTCACTCACCAAAGCCACTATCTTATCAATGCCAAAGTATCCTGCCAATCCACCACTATGCTTCTCCTTGATCAAATTATCTCTCATAAAACTTCTAGGTATGCACAACTGAATTCCTTTGAACAACATATGTTCCTGAATGAAATAGTCTAACCACTTACTCCTATCTACCACAACAAGTTCCTTACATGCTTTCCAAGGTTCTGCAAAATTAGTGTCTCCCTCATACATGTTCTGCAATTCATCGAAACCCAACACTTCAACTCTCATCTCTGTCAACAAGTTTCTTCTTTGACTCAAGGCATCAGCAACTTTGTTTGATTTACCACTCCTATGCTTCAACACAAAAGTATAACTCTACATGAACTCTACCCATCTCATATGTCTTTGATTCAACTTACCTTGACTATTCAAATAATGCAAAGCTTGATGATCTGTATACAACACAAACTCCTTAGGTAACAAGTAATGTCTCCACTTCTTCAAGGCTTGAATTATGGCATATAACTCTTGATCGTAAACTAAATATCTTTTCCTTGCATCATTCAACTTCTCACTGAAATATGCTATAGGTCTACCTTCTTGACTTAACACTACTCCAATTGCATTTCCACTAGCATCACAATCAACTTGAAATACCTTATTGAAATCCGGTAACACCAAAACAGGTTGCTCTATCAATTTTTGCTTCAACAACTCAAAACTTTTGTCTACTCCTGATGTCCACTTAAAATCCTTTCTATCACCTCTCATTATCTCTGTCATAGGGTTACAAACTGAACTAAAATTTCTGATGAACTTTCGGTAGAAACTAGATAATCCATGAAATGATGTAACCTCTCCAATGCTCTCTGGTGTAGGCCATTCAATAATTTCTCTCACTTTCTCAGGGTCCATCTTCAATCCTTCCATAGAAATCACAAATCCCAAATATACCAATTCTTCCTTTATGAAACTACACTTCTTAATGTTTATCAGCAATTTCTCCTCAACCTCTGTAAAACTTGTCTAATATGCCACAAATGTTCTTCTTTTGTTTTACTAAAAATTAGAATGTCATCCAAGTATATAATCACAAACTTACCCAAGAATTTCTTTAGGACTTCATTCATCAACCTCATGAAAGTACTCGGTGCATTTGTCAATCCAAAAGGCATCACTAACCACTCATACTATCTTTCATTTGTCTTAAAAGTAGTCTTCCATTCATTACTTTCTCTTATTCTAATGGTATCCACTCTTCAAATCTATCTTTGTGAAATATTTTGCTCCACTCAAACAATCCATAATATCATCCATTCTAGGAAAAGGAAATCTATACTTAACTATGATCTTGTTTATTGCTCTAGAGTCAATACACATTCTCCATTCTCCATCCTTCTTCAGTGCTAGCACTCCAGGTACTACACAAGGACTCAAACTTTCTATGATCAAACCTTTCCTCAACAACTCTTGTATCTGTCTATTCAATTCTTCATTCTTTGTCGGTTTCATTCTATGTGCTACTTTGTTAAGCAAACTTGCTCCCAGTATAAGATCCATGTGATGATTGATACTCCTTATAAGTGGTAATCCTTCAGGTACATTATCTGATATGATGTCTTCATACTCTGTCAGCAACTCTCTTATCTCATCCAATTCATTTTCTTTCTTCAATGCTTCAGCCTTCTTAGGAATCAAGGCATAACACATACTTTCCTATTTCAAAGCATCCAAAAATTTCCTTCCATCTACCAAACAGATTCTAGCATTCCCACATACCATATATTTAGGATCATATTCTAGAGGAATCAAAGTAATTATTTTCCCATTTGTTGTTATAGTATATGTATTCTTTCTCCCATCATGTATAGCTTCTCTATCATATTGCCAAAGTCTACCCAACAAGATATGACAAACATCCATAGGCATAATATCACACAAGACTTCATCATGATAAGATCTAATATGAAATTTCACCAAACATTGTTCACTCACCAGTACCTTATGATCATCCTGAATCCATGCTATCTGATAGGGCTTAGGGTGTTTCAATCTTTCCAACTTCAGCTTAGTCATCATCTCCTCTGAAACTAGGTTATCTGAACTACCACTATCAATTACAACTTTACAACACTTACCTCTGAATTTGCATCTAGTTCTGAATAGACTTTTCCTCTGTGATGGTTCCTCATTTGTTTATATTTGGAATAGTGCTCTCCTCATCACCAATGATTCTCCTTTCTTAGGTTTACCAACAGAACTAGGTGATTCAACAGGATCTTCTTCAACATAGGTTGCTCTTCTACTATTCTCTGTCCTCTTGCTTGTACTACCCTAATTACACTCAAATGCTCTATGCCTTTCACCTCCACACTTGAAACAAGTACCTTTGAATGTCTTCTTATCAAATCCTCTTCCTTCTCTTCTGTATCCTTCATTTTGATATGCACTAGGGTTTCCTCTCAAGAAAAAATTTCTGTCATCTCTCCGGTAAGCATTGTTATCTCTGTCATCCTTCTTAAATGGGTTGTCAAACTTGTTTTACTCCACAGATGATCTATCATATCTAGAAAATGTTTTACCTCTCTAAAATGTACCTCCTCTTCCTTGCCATCTTTGATCATGTCTTTTATTCAACTTCTCTTCAACCTTTAGGGAAAACTGATATGCTTCTTCCAAAGATGTCATCCTTACCAAACTTAGTTCATCTTGAATGTTCAATCTTAGTCTATTGATGTATCTTGCCACTTTCTCCTTGCTTGCTTCACTATGTCTTGTCCTTATGATCATCTTATGAAATTCTTTAGTGTACTCCTTCATAGATTTCTCCTTTTGTCTCAGGTTTTGCAATCTTTTCAACAATTCCAACTCATAGTCAGCAGGTATGAACTAATTCTTCAACTTTGTCACCATTCGGTCCCACTTTGTAATCTTTTCTTTTCCTTTTCTATTTCTTTCCAACTAAACTTCTTTCCACCATATAGCAGCATGTCTTTTTAACTTTGTCTTTGCAAATTTCACCTTCTCCGGATATTCAATCTCCTCATATTCAAAGTATTATTCCATATCATTCATCCAATCAATTAATTCCTTAGGGTCCAAATTACCAGTATCGTTCAGCACATCAACTCTAGGTCTCTTTCCAATCTTCAAGATAGCTTGCAACATCTTTATCTGATCTGATTCTTCTTCTTCATTACCTTCTAGGGTTTCTACAGTTTGTTCAACAGATTGAAATTCTTCCTCATCATCACTTTCAACATTAGGTCTTGGTATCAATCCTCTTCACCTATCTTCTTCAATAGCATCCAAATAGATTCATGTTGTTCTCATCAATTCCATCATCTCATCCATTCTATTAGCCATTGTACCAACAGGAAGAACTCTTTGCGGCCGCATCTTCCTAGGATCAAGTGCAACCTACCTCAGGTTCGGCGATCAGGCTACAAGCAACAATTACCTCTCAGTCAGTGATCAGTTGCACAAAAGTAACCTACCTCAGATTGGTGATCTACTTACAACAAGATCTTATGGAATTCCCTTCACCAATTTGCTCCAAGGAATCAAACTTTCACTCTGATACCACTTAGTGCAGTCACGGTAGGAGGCTTCATAGAATGAACTATCCGGACCGTGCAACAAGAGTAAACACAATGGAAACAAATCAAGAAATGGAACAAATGTAGATTTAGTCATTCAGTATATCATAGATTTCAAATAAAGATCAGCTGACAACATGTGGGCTTACAATTAGGGCTCACAGGCCTGATTACATACATACGCAAGATAAAACTTTTAAGCTCCTTCACACAAAATTTGAACTATAGAATATGAATCAATCACTAACTACTTTCCTAAGGATATATTATATCTTTATATATCATTTCCAGACCAATAGATTCCTCCACATCGGCTAAGGAAGATCTCAAATTCCAATGAAGAGTTGTAACATGTTCACAGATAGGTCAGACCTAAATGCATTGAACGCTTCCTCAAATGAATGTAACAATGTGCAAACCTTTGGGGAAGGTCGGACATAAACCAAAGGACATTGAATGATGTGTCATTGAGATCTGCAAGTCAAGGAACGATTTGTAAGCCTTCTCCTTCAACTAATTATCAGGAACTCTTCGGATGCTCTGCATTGAGAAAACAATTGATCTTCTAATAGCAATAACTTTTTGGTAACTGATCCAAATGCTCTGAATTATTGATATGATGTAGATGAATGAATGTAGATGCTAAGTCCAGATCCACAAGATGTGAAATGCTAAAGCTGGACCACAAGCTGAAACTACTTCTGACTAAACTATCTGAACTACACTGGAAATAAAAGAACTGAAATGCAAACAAACTGACATGCAAATGTTTTTGGTTGATGCAAGATTACTCTTGAACCAGGGATGCTCTTGCATCAAAACAAATTGAGTTTCATGTTTTGAAATGATAGTTAATAGTTAAAATAACACTTGCTACGTCCATCCATGAGAGCTATATTAGCCATTTGTAAATGGTATGCTTAGACAACAAAAGCTAACTATAAATGATCATAGTGTTAACAATTTCTTTAATTTTAACAATAGTGGTTTATTACAAGTCAATAGGCCAAGACTGTACAATAGTTTGTTGCAAGCCAATAGGCCAAGATTGTGTAATATTTTGTTGTAGGCCGATAGGCCAAAACTATGTAATAGTTTGTTGCAGGACGATAATCCAAGACTATGTAATAGTTTGTTGTAGGATGATAGGCCAAGACTGTGTAATCATTTGTTGCAGTTTGATAGGCCAAGACCGTGTAATAGTTTTTTGCAAGCTGATAGGCCAAGACTATGCAATAGTTTGTTGTAGCTCTATAGGCCAAGACTGTGCAATAGTTTGTTGCAGGCTGATAGGCCAAGACTATGTAATAGTTTGTTGCAAGCCAATAGGCCAAGAATGTTTACATATGTTTTGGTTGTGGAATAAATCTCCTTCAAATTGATAGGGTATGAGTTATCTAGGAAATATATTCTCAGATAAGTGAACAACTTGCTAACAATTGTCTTAGAGACTCTTGGTATTGAGTCTAATTCAAAATGGTACTCAGGTTTTAATATAACCATAGACAAACCATTATGAGACTATGATAGGTATTTATTACTATTTTAAGATTTGATAGCCTCATTATGCTTTGGGATTAAAAGAAGTTAACATTTGGATGCAATGGGATGATTTTAGAGATCATAAAATCCCTTAAAAGAGAATAATGACTATATTGTTCCCATGTATTGTTGGTCGACAGATAGGTCAAGAATCCACAAAATGCTATGAACTTTTCTTTTCTCTTTAAAAACCTACTATTATCGAGAGATTTAAGATTATCTTGTTTGTTGGGCTAGAGAGGATAGTCTCTAAGGAATAACCCAATATGCTTTGTAAACTTAAGATTCTCCAAATGGGTACATGGACAAGTGTAACTAACGTCCATTTAATTGAGAAGGATTAATTGAAAATCCTTAGACTGAGACAAGTGTCCAAAAGGAGAAATAAACTTTTGATTTAAAGGTATATGCTAAGTTGATATTGGACTTCAAACCAAGATTTTTGAACTTATGAATCCTCACTATAGAATGACAAGGAGTCATAAATCTAATATTACAAGATTGCAACTAGAGGCTTCTGGAAAGATAAAACCTTATTTATAACCATCCTTGATATTATGTTCTAAGAAATTAGGATTAAGTTCTAAGTCAGTGGGACTATGAGAGAAACTTAGTTAAAATACTCTATTGCAAGAGTTATTCAAGACAAATTCACTATAGGATGAGATAGTTTCCAAGTTGAGTTAGAGGTGTGTGAACTCACAACAACATTCATTGTGAAACATCTATTTATATTGAATCTTTGGCCAGAGTAATGCATTCATCTCTACATGCATTAGTCAGTTCACTGTACTCCAGATTTGCATAACCATTTAGTAGTGTCATACTTAGTTAGAAGGATTCTATAGTTGTATGACCATGTTGGTTATGTAGGACACAACACTAGAAACTCAGATGGAAATAACCTGTTGATTCCATTTATCTAGACCATTCGTGAAGGGTAGGGCAACTTCCAAAGAGGAAGGTGTGTGGGGGACTATCGATCCATGGTTGGAGATAAAGCACTCGGATGATGCTCTTCCTCTCAAGCAAAAGACAAGTAGAGACACATCGAAACAAATATCAAGATTCCAGATGTAGTACATTTTATGATATGACTTCTGACAGTCAAATTTATGTGAAATTATTCTTATTTCCAAGAGCAAATACTGTAAATGTAAAGTTAAAAGTTTTCATTGAAATGCTATCTTTGAATATGTTATAATTTTTAGTTTTTGAAAGTATTCAAAAAATATATGCTATTGTTCCTTTGACATTTTACAAATATTATGATTATAAACAAATGCTTATTGAAGATTATGTTCATTCACCTTTCTAGTAATTTCAGTGTGTAAAACTAAGTATTATGAGAAGACATGTTACAGATAGACTACGATCTAAGAAACAACTATAACCAAGATCCATCTTCTCAATGTTGATCCAAATAAAACTAATATTCAAACTTCTATTGTTGTGACTAACTTGGCCAACTATGCAAGCTCAAAATTTATAAGGGATGAGGTGCTAAAGTTAGGGTTAGATTGCAATGATTAAGGAGGGTAATAGAGGATCTAAGTACTTTTTCAACTATAAGCAAAAGAAGGAAAATATTAGAGTAATTTTGGATGAAATTGGTTCTTTACATATGGACTCAACTAAGATAAAGTCAATTTTCAATTTTTATAAGAAACTATTTAAAGAGGATGATCATTGACAAGATATGCAATAGTGAGTTGACATAGAAAAGAAATTTGCTTGTTGATGAGTACTTAAAGCATAACTTTGATATTTTTATAAATAAAAGTATTTTTTCAACTATAAGCATAAGAAGGAAAATATTAGAGCAATTTTGGATGAAACTGGCTCTTTACATAGGGACCTGTTACATCAAAAATTGTCCTCATGTATGGAATGGTACAATTTCCCACAGTTTAGCTCCTCTCATTTGGTGTCCTCTTAATCTATTTATTTCTAACCTTCCTAAACCCTGATTGACCTATGTCTAACTGAAGAAATGTATTCTGAGATAACTGGTGACTGAACCTGAAAAGAAATTTTGGATTTGGGACTTCATGGACCTCCTTAATGCAGACCTCATTGGAAAATTAGGGCTTGGGCTTGGGCTCTCGTACCCTAGCCTTGCCCCATCTTATGGGGTTTTGAATTTTGGCGGGTTGTTGGCTCCTGCCGTGCACCTCAAGATTCTGTTTTCACACGATGTCGATATGTTATTTTGAAATTTGAAATTCCTAAGGTTAGATATGTAAAGACATTTGAAAATCATTTTATCACACACAATCTATATACAAGCTTTCTATGCCAAAACTTTACCAAATTTGCCATTGAAGAACAACACTTTGTTGAAGCTCTTGGATTTATTTGAAGTTGCTATCATGGAGATATTCGATGGAGGTTAGGAATCAAGATCTTGAGACTATCTTGCTCTTCCTAGGATTTGTACAACCTTTTGTATGGTCAGGAGAAGGGTTGAAGCCTCCAACATCGAGCTTGGAAATCCTCTATAGATATGGTTGCCTTGCCTTCTTGTTCTACAAGTCTTGATTGCTCTCATCTCTTTGAGGTGATGTTATTGTTGTTTCATTGAGTGAAGCAAGGTGTTGCTCTTTCCTTGATGCTTGAGTCATCTAGGGTTTTATATTTTCTACATACAAATTTGTTAGATGAGCACACACATCTGCAAATCTTTATCATTGGCTATTGTTGAGGTAGGGATACCAAAAATGTGGCTTGACTAAGGCAAGCTCCTATATAGCCACAACCACCTTTCTCCTCCTTTTGCATGTGTAGGCTACATTCTGCGAGATCTAACGAAAAGGAGTGATAGGAAGATAGATATTGCAAGTACAGTCGTCACAAAATTTTGAATTTTGGGATTGCAAAACTTTCAAGGCAAAGGGACTTGGACCCAAGCCCACCTGAGCATTTTCTTTGATATTTGGGGACCTTCAAAGATTTTTTGATACCTGGTGCAGAAGATTTTGATAGTCAAAAACCTTCAGGACAAAGGGATTAGCGCCCTAGTCTAACAGGACTCTTTTTTCTGGGTGCACATTCTCTGTACCTTTTACTCTACATTTGTGTGATTTGTTTGCCTATATCTGTGTCTAAAAATTGTCTGTTATAGTAAAGTTATTGAATTAGGGTTTTATGCTTAGTGAACATAATAAGTTTATAAAAAACATGATTTAGAGATTTACTCAATTACAATTAACAAAAAAAGAGAATCTAGGAAATCAGTAGCTTATCCTAAGCTTATTTCATACTTCCCTAATGTTTAGCAAGAGAAAGTGTGGGACTTGATTTAGTTAGTTGAACTATCATTATCCCACATTTCCACTAAACATTTTGGTGAACCTGTGCTCTAAAAGAATTTGTATCCTTTTTAAACATTAGATCTAAATTAGTTTATTGTCCTAAATCACATTTAGATTGCAAATCCTCTTTTGTAAAATTACATACATTGAATCTTAAGTGATTTCTTTGTCCTTTCATTAAACAAGTGTGAAATTACAACTTTGTGTTCTGCATAGTGCTATTGTATTTCATTTCCACAAAGTTTATGCTATACCATTTTACATTTAAGTCTTGGGTTAATTAGAACATGCTATAATGTCAAATTACTTTTTATAGGACTTTCATGTGTATGATGAGCCATTTAGTTGTGATGACTTCAATATGTTAGATGAAGCCCTCAAGGACTTTATCTCAATTGAACATTCCACTACGACTCCTGTATCCTAAAAATTTGGACAAAATAAAATATTAACATGCAATACCTTTTTACCCAAACCCTTCGAATACCTCAGATGTCTTGGATGATAGATGCATGCATGATTGATTGCTTCAATGATTGGATACAAATGGAAGATAAAAAGATAACACACCCAAGCAAGCATACACAAATGATTCAAAAACAAACAAGGTATTGCCCTTGTCAAGCTGTAAACCAATGATTAATTGATTGATTGATTGATAATGATAGTTTCGTCATTGTGGGGAACGATATATCCCTAGATCAACACAAGGATGTGGGAATGATATATCCCATGGATGATGATGATAGTGATTATTTGGTTTACGACAAGATTAGGATCAAGACCAAGGATGTGATTGGATAATTTGACAAGATTGAGTGACTTGATTGTCATGGATAAAGGATGACTTGCATTTGGATCATTACTTGGAATGATTGATGATGAGATTGATTGAAAGAAGTGATTGAAGAATTGATTTGAAGAATTGAATGGTTGAATTTGATAGATTGGATTTTAGATGTTTATTGATGATGTGGGAGATATATGATAGAAGAAATGAGATGGATGAAGATAATGATTGGTGAAGATTAGAAGAAGGATGAAAGATGGAAGAGGTGTATCGCCTGTGCCTGAATCTAGGCACTTCCTTCATATCCCAGATTGCCAGCATACCATGTATCCACAAGATCAAGGCACTTAACGATAGAGATGAGATGTAGTTTTGATTTTGTTTTATTGATGATGATGATAAGGTGGCATGAGTGATGAGTGGATTGATGTGATTTGATGAAGTGATGATTGGATTGGACAAAGTGATTTGATGGATTGATTTTATTGCTTGGATTTTTTATGGATATTTGATTTTTTTGAATTTTGGGGAATATTTTGATTTTTTTGGATTTTGACATGTTTCATTTTTTTTTTTGTATTTTGTTATGTTTTGATTTTTTGTATTTTTTGAGTGTTTTAATTTTGTTTGTTTTCTGACATGTTTTGATTTTTTTGTATTTTTTATGTTTCGGAAATGTTTTGGGATGTCAATGGATTTAGAATTTGTGCAGCCTTTGTGCTAGACCAATGACAAGGGAAAACCAAGTCTAGGTGAAAGGATGAATGTAGGATGGATAGATAAATGGATAGGTGATAGTGGAGTGGAAAGGATGTACGCGTAAGAGAGCAAGGATGTGATCTCCAAAGGCTATGTCACATAGGAGTAACATGCCCCATTCTAGGTGTAATACTTAGGATTTTTCATGACAAGGCTCATGATGATAGGATAGTGATAGGATTGGATGGAAAGGATGAGGTATATCAAGAGATATCCAAGGCATGTTTCAATGTTTTGCCCCTATGTCTTTATCAAAATCAAAAGGAGGAAGGGAGGATGGATGGATGCAATGGGATAGGTGTATGTATGTGGAATGGATAAGGACATGGTAAGAGAGGATATGATAGGATGGAACATGATAGGTTAGAAAATGATAGGAGGATGAGACAATGTGCCCCCAAGTGTAAGTTGCATATAAGATCAATCTACACATGACACCTGTTTGCCAAGTTTTCATCACAGTACTTATCCAAGGCATTTGTTTACCAGGTTTTCACTGTTAGATGAAGGGATTTCTCTTTACTTTTTTTGTTTTTTTTGTTTTTTTTTAATGACTTTTTTTTGACATTTTTTATTTTTATATGGGAGAAGGTGGATATGGACAAAAGGGACTCAAGTGTCTAGTTCCATGAAAGGTAATAGTCCCACTAGAGAGAAATGTTGCATGGACCATGTCAAATGTGCTCATAGATGTTGGTAGAGGATTGCATGAAAGATAGATTAGGTAGATGGTGGATTATGATATGGATTATGGATGGAAGGACAGTAGATTATGATGTGGATTATGGAGGGCAGATGGTGGATTATGATGGATGAAAGGCTTATGCAAAAGCATGGACCATAGGAAGGTGATGTGGAAGATATGTAGGGTAGTGGATGAAGGATGGGGAGATGGAGGTATATGGAAATGTTGTAGACTGGAAGGGAATCATGACCAAAGGTTGTACACACCATGATAAACATTGAATCTTTTGATGGGAAGGTAGTGTAGGAAGCAATGGCGATGTTTTCTTAGGAGATAGATGACATAAGCATTTGTGTACCCACATAGACTTAGTATTTTTGTGATTTTTGTTTTGCATGTGGGATGGAATATGAGATTTTTGAATGGAGTGGGAATGTGAGGTGGAAGTGGATGGTTGGGATTTTTGAGATGTGGATGTTAAGGATTGCACACAGAAGATATCAATTAAATGCAAATAAAGATTAAACAGAGGAATGAAAATACACATAAATAATAACAACGAGTGACAAGTTTTAACGTGGTTCACCCAAACTCGGGCTACATCCACCAATAGAGAGTCCAATATTATTATCTAGTAAATCAAACTGATTACAACCAGCAATCCTTGCAACTCAATACCGTTGCAAAATGTTATAATACAATGTTGAAAATCCTGCCCGCAATATACATCCTAGTTGCTTATAACAAGCCTTACAGAAGCTTCTAGAATTATGGTTTTACAATGTCATTTTTTCTTTTGTTGATTAACAATAAATTAACAACCAACTCCAAACCTTGCATGATCAGTCACCACATACCAACAATCTCCCACTTGGAGACTGATCCTGGATGACACTGCTATGCATGCAGCTCCCACTGGAAATAAGCAGCCTGGACTCTGTTGTTCTATTTTTTTGATTTTCAGTGTTGAAGACCAACTAAAACTGAAGAGGAACTCATCTTCTCCCTTGTCACTACCTTCGTAAACATATCCAATGGATTTTCATCTGTATGTATCTTTTCCAGTCGTAACTGTCCATCATCCAACACCGATCGAATGAAGTGATACCTCAACTATATGTGTTTGGTCTTTGAATGCAAGGCAGAATTCTTTGCAAGATATATGGCACTCTAGTTATCTGTAAACAAATAACTATTAGCCTATTGTTTTCCCAATTCTTCCATAAAAGAGTGCAGCCATATCATCTCCTTGCTTGCCTCTATTATAGCTACATACTATGCCTCCGTGGTGGATAACGCAACCACCTTTTGTAACCGTGAGAGTCAACTCACTGTTGTCCCACCTATAGTAAAGACATAACCTATAGTACTCCGCTTGGTATCAATATCCCCTACCAAATCTAAGTCTACATAACTTGCTAAATTAGTATTAGAGTCCTCAAAACATAAGTGTTTATTGGATGTACCTCTCAATATTTGAGAATCCAATTTACTGCATTCAAATGCTCCAATTTGGAATGACTTATATACCTTCTTATGACTCCTACAACATGTGCAATATCTGGTCTCGTACATACCATGGCGTACATTAAACTTCCTACAGCTGAAGCATATGGTACCTTGGACATTTTTTCTTCCTCCTCTTGTGTCTTAGGACACATCTCCTTAGTTAATTTCAAATGACTAGGTAAAGGTGTGTTGACAGCTTTTGCATTCTCCATATGGAATCTCTGCAACACCTTTTCAACATAATCAGCTTGAGATAGAGTCAATTTTTTGTTCTTCCTATCTCTACAAATTTTCATACCAAGGATTTGTTTTGCTGTCCCCAAATCCTTCATAGCAAATGATTGTGCTAACTGTTGTTTTAACTCACTTATGTGATCCATGTTAGACCCTGCTACAAGCATGTCATCAACATATAAACATAAAATAATGTAGTTGTCATTATCCAACCTCTTAAAATAAACACAATAGTCAGAATTACACCGGTTGTAGCCTTGCTCAGCCATAAAACTATCAAATTTTAAATACCATTGCCAAGATGCTTGTTTCAAGCCATACAAATTCTTCTTCAATCTGCACACCAGTTTCTCCTTACCTTTGACCTCAAATCCTTGGGGTTGTTCCATATATATCTCCTCTTCCAAATGACTATGGAGAAAGGTAGTTTTCATATCTAGTTGTTCCAAATGCAAATCTTCAGCAGCCACAATACTTAAAATAGTACAAATAGAAGTCATCTTAACAACTGGAGAAAAAATCTCATCAAAATCAATACTATTTTTCTGTGCAAATCCTTTTACAACTAACTTGGCTTTAAATCTTTTCTTACCTCCATCTTCCTCTTTCAGCCTATAAACCCATTTGTTTGGTAAAATTTTTTTACCTGCAGGCAACTTACATAATTCTCAACTCTAATTTTTTAGCAAGGAGTCCATTTTTTCTTTCATTGCAAGCTCCCACTAAACCTTTGTATCCACCTGCATAGCTTCATCATACCCTTCTAGTTCACCAGTATCTATTAACAAAATAGAATACAAAGAGGGAGAAAACCTTTTAGGAGGTCTACTTAACCTTGTTGACCATCTAACATTTACTGGAGTTTGTGGTATTTCTTGTTGTTGTTGAGGAGCATGAGGAACCATTGGAACATCACTATCTGGAGTATCATCTAGCACCACATAATCCTTTTCTTTCTTCTCATGTTGTTGCAACTGATCTTTGTATAGCACATTCCCATTGAATACAACATCCCTGCTTCTCCCAATTTTTAGATTTTCAACATCCCAAAGCCTATAACCAAATTCATCAATGCCATATCCAATGAAGATACACTTTTTTTATTTTGCATACAACTTGGTTCTATTTTTAGAATCTACATGTGCAAATGCTTCACATCTAAAGGTTTTGAGAAAAGAATAACTCACCTTCTTACCTATCCATGCTTCCTCTGGAATACCATAGGCCAAAGGAACTAAAGGGCCTCTGTTAATTAAATATACAGCAGTGTTGATAGGCTCTGTCCACATGTTTAAAGGCAGCCCAACATGCAATCTCATGGTCCTTGCATGCTCCATTATTGTACTATTCATGTGCTCAGCCAGTCCATTCTCCTATGGATTCTAGAACTAATTTCTACCTATGAATTCCATTAAAGGAACAATAATCCTTAAATTCTTTGCTATAATACTCACCACCATTATTAGATCTGAGACATTTTAATCTTTTACCTGTCTCATTCTCAACCAAGCTTCTCTATTTCTTAAATGTTTCAAATACATCGTATTTTTGCCTAAGGAAATAAATCTAAACCTTCTTAGTTGCATCATCTATGAATGTAACATAATACCGAGAGCCACTGAGAGAAGATACCTAAGCTAGTCCCCATACATCTATATGCACAAGCTCCAACTTTTCATCTCTCTTTTGCTTCCCATCCTTGAGAAAATTGACTCTCTTTTGTTTGCCATACACACAACTTTCACAGAAATCCATATTAATACATTTTAGACCTTGTAATACTTTCTTAGAATGAAGTACCTTCATACCTTTTTCACTCATATGCCCAAGTCTATTATGTCACAGTGTTGTCTCAAAACTTGCAGCAGCTGTTTTAGTCTCTTCCTGCGAACCCGCAGCAACTATTCCTAAACCTATTTGTTTTTTCTCTGCAACAATTAAAATAGAAGGAACAATATGACCTATATAAAGATATAAGGTGCCTACTTTCACACCTTTTGCTACTATTAAGGCACCTCTTGTAACCTTCTAATTTTTATCAGTAAATGTAACAATGCAACCTTCATCACCTAGCTGCCCTACTAAAATTAAATTCCTACTCAGCCTTAGAACATGCCTTACCTCTTGTAGTAGCTAATGATTTCTATTCTATAACTTAATCTTGATTCTTCTCTTTCCAACAATCTGACAAGGTTCATTATCTCCTAAATAAACCAGCCCAAAATCTCCTTGGACATAATCAATAAAATAACTCCTATGGGGCGTAGCATGAAATGAGGCCCCTGAATCTAAAACCCATGAATCATCAGCATTATCTAGGGAAAGAATTAAAGCATCATCTTCAGATGTATTACTTACCACATTTGCCTCCTTATTGCTTTCTTGTTTTTCTCCTTCTTTATTCTTCTGAGACCAACATTATTTCTTCAGATGACCTAGTTTCCCATAGTACCAACAATCCTTCTGTCCTCTGGATTGGGACCTCTTGTCATTTCATTTTCCTCATGACTATCCATGACCTCTAGAACCTTTTCCTCTCTCCTTTGATCTGCCCCTACTTTTTGCATTCAAAATACTACTTGATGTAGACCCTCCCAAGCTTTTCTGTCGCATTACCTCGCTAAGGATAACACCAACAACATCATCAAATTTCAAAGTGTTTGAACCAGAAACAAAGTTACTTACAACTATTACCAAGCTATTCTAGCTTTCTGGCAAAGAGCATAAAACCAAGAGAGCCCTCACCTCTTCATCAAATTTCACTTTTACATAAATTAACTAACTGGTAATCATATTAAACTCATTTAAATGATCTGTCATAGATCCACCTTCAATCATTTTCAAATTAAACAAATGCTTCATGAGAAATACCTTATTTAAGGCTGAGGGTTTTTCATACAATTTAGCCAAAGCTTTCATCAGACCATCTGTTGTCTTTGCTTATGTTATATTAAATGCCACAGATGGTACCAGGCACAACCGAATGGTTCCCAGTGTCTTTTTGTCTAGAAGATTCCAATCCTCATCAGTCATTGCTGTCAGTTTCTTGGCTATTCCTTCCAATGGCCTCCATAATGTTGAGATGTGTTGGACAACTAAGAGTGGGGTGAATTATTTGTCACAAAAACTTAAACACTTCTTCACTTACACATTAATTGCTTATCCACAATTATTATGATATAACAATGAATGCATGAAATCAAAAACTTAAATATAGATGCAACATTATACACAAGAGACACCAGATTTTTATGTGGAAAACCCTAAGGTGTGTAAAAACCATGGAGAGGATTAGCTCTCAAAATATATTACAATCTTTGAAAAATGATGTTTAGGCTTGGTCACTCAATGGGCCCAGAACATACTGGCTCACTGCCATGAAGTACATCTAGGTCTAGTAGGCTCACTACATCAACCCTAAACCTAGAAAGCTTACAATAAGAGCTGTTAAACCCTGAGGGCTGTTAAACCCTATTGGTGACTCACTGCCAGGCTCACTGCTACAATCACCATCTTCTTCATGTCTGAGATTAGAACATTGAAGTACAATCGGTCCTCTGCTCTGCTCTGCCCTGCTTTGCCTTATCTCCTTGCCCCTTTTTCTTATTTTCCCATTCTCGGTCAAGGACACCTTTTCCATGACTCAATTACAAGTATTTATACACTTCATCAACCTTGAAATGATCATCAAGGTCAACATTACAATCATCAACCATTGGAACAATCTCCAAGGTTGGCATTACAAACATTTACAAAATAGGTCCCGGCCTATTACAACATTATGCAAAGGAAATGAAGTAAAGATGTATGCAGAAGTAGACACAGGTTCTTCTTTAATAGCAAAAAATAAGCATTCATTACCAGAAGTACTAGCATTATCTAGTTCACCATTATCTGATACTCCTTAATCATCATTAAAATCTTCAACATAGTAACATATCTTTTGGATCCTAGGCATGTTCTCGTATCCTTTTCTATTTCTTTCAAATCTTTTAGGACATTTGGAAGCAAAGTGGCCTACTTTACCGCAAGAAAAAAATTTGAAAGGTAATTTACCTTCAAACTTACTGGATCCTCTTTGCAGTCTATCCACAAAGTGGAGTTTAATTTCATTAAACTCAACATCTGATTCTACCTTGTACTTTTTTGATCTAGAAGTTTTCCCAGAAGTACTGGTTTTGAAGGCAGTCTCTACTTTTGGCTAGGCATCACCAAACTCTCTCATTTCAAAGGCAATAAGCTTACCAAGCAACTGATCTCTGTCAATATATTTTACTTGCATAAATTCTTCAATTGCAGCTACCTTGTGACTGTAAGACTTTGGCAGTGATCTGAGAATTTTCATTACAACTTCCTTATCACCGAGAGTTCCCCCCATACCTTTTTATTCTGGTGACAAGTTCATCAACTCTTTGCATAAAGGTTGTTATGTTTTCATCTTCAAACTTTCATATTTCACCTTAAGACTTTGTATCTTGGCCTCTTTCACATAATCATCTCCCTCATACAGATTTTTCAGTTTTTTCCCATACTTCATTTGTAGTTTCAAGATCCACCACTTTTGTCAATACTATGTAATTCAATGAACTTAATAGAGCATCTTTTGCTTTGACATCCACTTCATATTCTGTGATTTCATCTTCATTCATCAAACCATTTTGAGGCAAGGTGTATTTTGTTTCTGCAACTTTCTATACTTTGTAACCAAGAGAAAGAAGATGAGTTTTCATTCATGCCTTCCAAAGAGCATAGTCCATCCCATCAAAATGCGATGCTTCCTTCTTATAAGACATTTTTGAATCTTCCTCAAGCTATTAGACTTTCTTCAGAGGAACCTCGCTCTGATACCAATTTTTGAGATGTGTTAGACAACTAAGAGGGGGGTGAATTAGTTATCACAAAAACTTAAACACTTCTTCACTTACACATTAATTACTTATCCACAATTATTATGATATAACAACGAATGCATGAAATCAAAAACTTAAACACATATGCAAGATTATGCACAAGAGATGCTAGATTTTTACGTGGAAAACCCCAAGATGGGAAAAAACCATAGAGAGGATTAGATCTCAAAATATATTGCAATATTTGAAAAATGATGTTCAAGCTTGGTCACTCCATGGGCCCAGAACATAATGGCTCACTGCCATGAAGTACAGTTAGGTCTAGTAGGCTCACTGCCTCAACCCTAAACTTAGAAAGATTACAATAAGGGTTGTTAAACCCTACTAGTGACTCACTGCCACAATCACCATCTTCTTCATGTCTAAGATTAGAACATTGAAGTACAATCGGTCCTCTACTCTGCTCTACCCTACTATGCCTTATCTCCTCGCCCCTTTTCCTTATTTTCCCATTCTCACTCAAGGACACCTTTTCCATGACTCAATTACAAGTATTTATACACTTCATCAACCTTGGAATGATCGTCAAGGTCAGAATTACAATCATCAACCATTGGAACAATCTCCAAGGTCGGCATTACAAACATTTACAAAATAGGTCCTAGCCTATTACAACATTATGCAAAGGAAATGAAGTAAATATGTATGCAGATCATGCCATGCCTTAGCTGGGACTCAAACATGATCTTCCACACCACAAAATGCCTCCACAATCTTCAAGGAATCATAGAAATAGCTAGAATTAACCAAGTCAGCTAAGACTAGTTACACGTTATACTATCTGGGAACAATCTTCAAACATGATATCAATTCATTAATGAGGACCAATTTCAAGATAGGAACATGAGAAGGAGATATCCATAAGCACATTATAATCATCAGGAGCAATCACACGAACCTTAACCACTTTAGCCATAGGAATCTTCTCACCGGAACACACGAACTTCACTATCTTCGATTGACATAAAAGAAAGATAGCTTGTGGACCACCAAAACATGAACCACTACAATTTTAGGTACTTATCATCATCCTAGACTTCCCTCTAGAACTGTAGAGCAAAATACTTTATTGTGGAGGAATGCGGAGCAAAATACTTTCTCTCTGTCACCAGAGAATAATCAGAGAAAGCAGGTTTTACTCTACTGAAGCAACTCTCTTAATTCTTCACACAGGAGGCTCAAACTCAGGATTTAGAATCTTCAATCATTCCTTTAAATAAATTCCAATCTGTAGACCAAGATATTCAACCAGCAAGAAATGTGGAGCAATCTACCAAACTGTTCTTCAGCATACAACTCACTGTCTATACTGCAATTCACTGTAACTCACTTGTATCTTCCAGAGAGGCCAATTTTCTCAATATCCTCAACATACAAAGCTTCTAAACAAGTAATAGAATAGGACATAGTTGACACCAATGACAACACCAATTAGGCACATACTTGCAACAATCTCCCCCTTTTTCATTGATGGCAACATATGATGTGAAAAACTGCAACAACCATTAAGACAGAATTCTCCCCCTATCTCTTTACACATCTACACGCTTTCTTTCTAACCAAGATTCTCCCCCTATATTTTTACACATCTACACTCTTTCCTTCTAAGTTTTTCACATGACTTATCTCCCCCTTTGACATCAATGGCAAAGGCCACATACTTGAACTCTTCTGCTCTAATTCAATTTATCTTCTGAACTCACTGACTACTCCCCCTGAGAAGTAGCCCTAAAAGCATCAATATGGATATGAAGAAGCACCACCAGACTATTGCACTCTCATGCATCTTAGTTTAGAGTAGGAGGGGTAATAACCCCTAACTTTTCTCTAAGATACTCAAAGTATCCTTAGGCAGAGGTTTGGTGAAAATGTCTGTAATCTGATCTTTTGTAGATACATACTCCAACTTGACTTCATTCTCTATCACCTTTTCTCTTAGAAAGTGGTATCATATGGATATGTGCTTTGTCCTTGAATGCATTACTAGATTATTTGATATGTTTATGGCACTTGTATTGTCACAAAAGATTGTAATTGGATCTTCATACATAACTTTGATGTCCTTCAAAGTCTACTTTATCCATAATACTTGAGTCCAACTACATGTTTCTGCAATGTATTCTACTTTTGTAGTAGATAGGGATACTAAATCTTGTTTCTTGCTCAACCAAGATACCAACCTTTTCCCCAAAAAGAATGCACCTCCACTTGTACTTTTCCTGTCATCCATATCTCCGGCCCAATCCACATCAGTGTATGCACTGAGAGTGAATTCATTATCTTTTGGATACCACAAACCATGATCTATTGTGCCTTTCAAATATCTTAGAATTCTCTTGATTTCCATCATATGTGACTCCTTGGGCTCTGCTTGAAATCTTGCTACAAGACAAACTGCATGCGTTATGTCAAGTCTGGTTTGGGTCAGATAAAGTAATTCTCCAATCACAGATCTATACCTTTTTTGATCTACTATAGGTGAATCATCATTTTTTCTCAGCTTACAGCCAGTTATCATGGGAGTATTTACCAATTTAGAGTCTTCCATCCCAAACTTATTTAGCAACTCTTTCACATACTTAGACTGAGAAATGAAGATACATTTATCTGATTGATTTATTTTTAGACCCAAAAAGAAATTCATCTCACCAAACATGGACATTTCAAATTCACTTTGCATTTCTCTGGCAAAAACTTTGCACATACCTTCATTGCCTCCAAAGATAATGTCATCAACAAAGACTGCTACAATTAGGATTTGTTCATCATTGATCTTGAAGTAGAGATTGTTGTTTGTAGTACCTTTACTGAACCCTATCTGTATCAGATACCTATCCAACTGTCCAAACCATGCCCTAGGGGCTTGTTTTAATCCATACAAAGCCTTATTCAATCTATATACCATGTCACCCTAATCTGATGACTGGAATCCTTCTGGTTGTTCAATATAGACTTCTTCTTCTAACTCTCCATTCAAGAATGCAGACTTTACATCCATCTGACATACCTTAAAATTTTTGTAGGCTGCAAATGCCAAAAACATTCTTATAGATTCAATCCTTGCCACTGGTGCAAATGTTTCCTCAAAATCTATTCCTTCAACTTGAGAGTATCCTTTGCATACCAACCTTGCTTTTTTTCTTACTACTTCACCATTCTCATTCATCTTGTTTCTGAAAACCCACTAGGTACCAATTACATTTTTGTTTACTGGTCTGGGAACAACATCCCAGGTCTGATTCTTCTCTATCTGCATCAATTCTTCTTTCATAGCTTTTGCCCAATTCTCATCATTGCAATCTTCATTCACAGTCTTAGGTTCAATCTTGGAAATCGAACACAAATTTACTTGTTCTTATGTAGCTCTTCTTCTAGTCAGGATTCCTTTACTTTTATGTCCTATGATTTGATCTTTAGAATGATTAAGTTTGACATACCTTGGTGTCTTGCTAGTACTTTCTGAAGCTTGATTCTCTTCATCTGAGTTGTCTTCATGTTGCGCCACTTCTAAAACATCTGGTTGATCTAATTCATATCCGCTTGAATCTGGAGACCTTTCCTTGCTTTCATTGACTTTGACATTTGCACTCTCAATGATCTTGTTTAGCCTCTTATTATAACATTGGTAAGCCTTGTTCTTGGTTCAGTAACCAAGGAAGATTCCTTCATCACACCTAGCATCAAATTTGCCTAGATCTTCTTCTCTTTTGATATAGCATTTGCTACCAAAAACTTTGAGATATTTCACAGTAGGAATTTTACCATACCACAATTCATAAGGAGTCTTAGAACTGTTACCTTTGACTTGAACTCCATTTAGGATATATATAGTAGTGTGAATTGCCTCTCTCCAATATACTTTCGAAAGATCGACTTCCTTCATCATGGTTCTTGCAGCTTCTTGAACTATTTTGTTCTTTCTTTCAACGACTCCATTTTGTTGTGGAGTTCTAGGTGTAGATAATTGTCTCTTTATCCCATGTTCTTCACAAAAGAAATTGAATTCATTTGATGTGAACACTCCTCCTCTATTAGAACTTAGACATTTGATCTTCAAATCCATCTCATTTTCAACCATTGCCTTAAATGCTTTGAACTTATCTAGAGCTTCTGATTTTTCTTTCAAAAAGGTAAGCCAAGTCATTCTAGAATAGTCATCAATAAGCAACATAAAATACCTATCTCCTTCCAAACTTCTTACTCTGGTAGGTCCACACAAGTCTGTATGCACTAGTTCCAGTAATCCATCAATTGATTGGTCTTTGCTTTTGAAACTTGTTCTTGTTTGTTTCTCAGATTGACACTCCTTACAAATAGGATTAGCAGGCTTCACAAGCTTGGGCAAATCTCTAATAGTCTGTGCATTACTTATCTTCATAATGTTGTTAAAATTGATGTGACACAACCTTCTATGCCATAGCCAACTTTCATCAGTCTGAGCCAACAAACAATAATTATCAGTTCCTTTCAAGTGATATATATTACCTCTAGTCTTCTTACCAGTTGCAATGATTATTTCAGAGCTTTCCCTGATCTTGCATCCATTATCCTTGAAGCTTAGGTCATCACCTTTGTCACACATCTGACCCACACTCAAAATATTGTGCTTTAATCCTTTCACATACAAGACATCTTCAATATTATGCTTGTCATCAAAAGAAATAGATCCTTTTCCACAAATCTTGCCAGTTGTATCATCTCCAAACCTAACCAGTCCACCATCATATCTTTCCAAACTCACAAACTTCCTTTTGTTACTAGTCATGTGGTGAGAGTAGCCACTCTCAATAACCCATTCATCTTTGTCTTCAACAACCTAAGCAGCCAAATCACTTTCCAATGGTTTTTCTTTCTTCATATAGCTAGCAGGATTAGTAGACACAGGTTCTTCTTTAATAGCAATAAACAAGCATTCATTACTGAAAGTAGTAGCATTATCTGGTTCATCATTATCTGATACTCCATCATCATCAAAATCTACAACATAGTAACATTTCTTTTGGATCCTAGGCATGTTCTCATATCTTTTCCTATTTCTTTCAATTCTTTCAGGACATCTAGAAGCAAAGTCGCCTATTTTACTGCAGGAAAAACATTTGAAATGTAATTTACCTTTAAACTTAACATATCCTCTTTGTAGTCTATCCACAAAGTTGGCTTGAATTTCATCAAACTCATCATCTAATTCTACCTTGTACTTTTCTAATTTGGAATTTTTCCCAGAAGTACTAGTTTTGAAGGCAATCTCTACTTTTGGCAGGGCATCACCAAACTCTCTCATTTCAAAGGCAATAAGCTTACCAAGTAACTGATCTCTGTCAATATCTTTTACTTGCATAAATTCTTCAATTGCAGCTACCTTGTGACTGTAGGACCTTGGCAGTGATCTGAGAATTTTCATTACAACTTCCTTATCATCGAGAGTTCCCCCCATACCTTTTATTCTGGTGACAAGTTCATCAACTCTTTGCATAAAGGCTATTATGTTTTCATCTTCAAACTTTCATAATTCACCTTCAGACTTTGTAGCTTGGCCTCTTTCACAGAATCATCTCCCTCATACAAATTTTTTAGCTTTTCCCATACTTCATTTGTAGTTTCAAGATCCACCACTTTTGTCAATACTATGTCATTCAATGAACTTAACAGAGCATCTTTTTCTTTGACATCCACTTTATATTCCTTGATTTCATCTTTAGTTGTCAAACCATTATGAGGCAAGGTGTATTTTGTTTCTACAGCTTTCCATACTTTGTAACCAAGACAAAGAAGATGATTTTTCATTCGTGCCTTCCAAAGAGCATAGTTCGTCCCATCAAAATGCAGTGCTTCCTTCTTATAAGACATTTTGGATCTTCCTCAAGTTATTAGAATTTCTTCAGAGGAACCTTTCTCTGATACCAATTGTTGATATGTGCCAGACAACTAAGAGGGGGAGTGAATCAGTTGTCACAAAAACTTAAACACTTCTTCACTTACACATTAATTACTTATGCACAATTATTATGATATAACAATGAATGCATGAAATTAGAAACTTAAACACAGATGAAACAGTATACACAAGAGACACCAAATTTTTACGTGGAAAACCCCAAGGTGGGGAAAAACCATGGAGAGGATTAGCTCTCAGAATATATTGCAATCTTTGAAAAATGATGTTCAGGCTTGGTCACTCCACGGCCCAGAACATACTGGCTCACTACCATGAAGTATAGCTAGGTCTAGTAGGCTCACTGCCTCAACCCTAAACCTAGAAAGATTACAATAAGGGTTGTTAAACCCTACTAGCAACTCACTTCCAGGCTCACTGCCACAATCACCATCTTCTTCATGCATGAGATTAGAACATTGAAGTACAATTAGTCCTCTACTCTGCTCTGCCCTTCTCTACCTTATCTCCTCGCCCCTTTTCCTTATTTTCCCATTCTTGCTAAAGGACACGTTTTCCTGTTCAAAATTAAGGTGTCTCAACCTTAGTAATTCCTTGCATTATTTATGTTTGTATTTATTAATTCATTGCCTGTGTTGTAAATTAACTATAAATTCCATACTGTCATATTGTGGGATGTGGCACAGTGATGTGTCATCCTACATGGAAGATGATAACTTGTAATTTTGTCCTCAAATGAGGAGATAGTCATCCCACTTTGTGGTAGGAGCATTTTTCCATGTGTCAACATCTTGGATGTTGTGTAAGGGAACATTGACCGAAACGGTTATGACGGATCCCTATGACAGAATCTATGACATGTAAGAGTCAAAAATAGAAGCTTGTAAGACAGGTGAAGACATGTGTCATGAAGCATCTTTGAAAAAGGCATATTTGGGAACCCCAAGGAGGACTATGACATGTTGTAAGAGAATATGCTATTTATAGCCTGTTTATGATAGATTCTCTTATATCTGTAAGTTGTAACTGTTATGACAAATTCTATGACGGTTGTAAGTGTCGTAAGAGCATCTGTCATAGCCCATTTTGGAAATAGGTGACCTCTTTGGGATGGGAGCTATGGACAAGTGTCAAGCACATTCTACAATGTTGACCAAGTGTCCTTAGGTGTGGGTTTTGGGCCATGAGGCCAAGTTGGATGCCCATTCCAAGTTTGGACCAATATTGCCTTGTATATTCTATATAAACAGGTGCTTGAAGAGGGAGATGTATTACAGGTTTTACAGGTACTGTTATGCTGCCGGTTTGTCTCTAGATATGAGTGTTGAAGACTCCTAAGATCTTGCATTGCAAGTGTGTTGTAAACATCCTTTGTTTTGATAATACATTGTGCAGGTTTTGGAGTGGGGTTTTTCACCCGATAAAGGTTTTCCCCACGTATATCTTATGTCTCTCTTCTTCTGTCTCACCTTTTCTGTTATGTGTTTGCTACAATATCTCATGTTAATGGTTTAATGCTTCTGTAATAGTTAGGATAAATTTGAATTTGCACTCTCCTCCCCTCATTAGATTAGTGTAGGAAGTGATTTCCACACACCTAGCCTCTTTTTAGTTGGTATCAGAGCCTGGCTAGTTTTTGGTTCTAGCTACTGGGTAGGGGTTTTTTGAGCTAATCTTAGGTTGAGTGGGAGTCTTGTGTAGAGTATTCTGTATCTTATTGGAGCAAGGAGATGGCAACCACATCTGGAAGGTTAGAGGTTGATAAATTCAATGGCACTAATTTCGAGTTATGGAAATTGAAGATGGAGGACCTACTTGTTGATTGTGACCTATGGGAAGTATTTAGTGTAAAAATCATAGAAATGCAACAAGTTGATTGGGATCTTAAAGATCGAAAGGCTAAGGGTCTCATTAGACTCTGTTTAGCTAACTCTGTGTTGTTAAACATCCATGAGGAGAAGACAATGAAGGATCTTTGGAAGAAGTTGGGAGATGTTTATCAGGCTAAGTCCCTGGTGAATAAACTCTTTAAAAGAAGTTGTTTTCTCTGAAGATGGAAGATGGAGGATCCATTGCAGATCACATGAATTCTTTCAACGTGATCGTTGCACAGTTGACATCTGCGGGTGTGAAAATGGAGGAGGATCATTGCATGACCCTACTTTGTTCTTTACTAGATTCATGGGATCATCTTGTAATGGCTATCAGAAGTACCACTACCACCTTCAAGATGGAAGATGTGGTGTCCTCACTGTTATCTAAAGAAATGTGGAGGAAGACATCTGAATCAGCCAAAGAGGCTCTTGCAATTCGTAGAAGACCCAAGGAGAAAGGGAAGAAGAAAGACAAGAAAAGTGATGAGGGTAGATCCAAATCCTGTGAGAGATCTAAATCTCCTAGAAAGTCCAAGGCTCTTTGTTGGAACCATGGTAAAACTGGACATTTCTAAAAGGAATGCAAAGAGGAGAAGAAGAGGAAAAAGAAAGCTCCTGATTCAGATTCTGACAAGTCACAAGATGATGGTGATGCCTTCATCGCAGCCCTGGCCACCCATGCATTTGATGATGTGTGGTTGATTGATTATGGTGCATCATTCCACATGACCTCGCATCAAGACTGGTTCACAAAATATGAAGATTTTGATGGTGGAAGGGTGTACCTTGGTGACAACTCTCATCTGAAGATTGTTGGTCATGGAAGAGTCTCAATCTAATTCCCTGATGGACGAGTGAAGGGGATCACTGGAGTTATGCACATTCCAGGTCTTGCATGGAACCTGCTATCTGTAAATGTGTTGAATGATGTAGGTGTGCAAGTTGTCTTTTCGAAGGATGGATGGAAGATGGCAAGAGGATCTATGGTGCTTGCAGGGGGTACTCGGAGGGGTACTTTGTTTCAGCTGGAGGCATGCACTTCATAGTGCAATAGTTCTTTTGACTCAAGAAAATGGGTTGTTGTCACTTCATCCCCACCATCTGAACATGTAGTGAAGAAATCTGTTGTAACCGGTTCCGATGGTTGTGCACATGCTTTGGAAGCCAAGCTTCCTGCTGAAAAGACTATGTTATGGCATTTGAGATATGGCCACATTGGTGAGAAGGGTCTGCATACCTTGAAAACTAAAAACCTCATTGAGGGGTTAAATGATTGTAATCTTGAGTTTAACTTTTGTGAACATTGCATTTATGGAAATCAAAATCGTGTTAAGTTTTACTCTAGTTCTCACAAGTCTTCTGGTGTATTGGATCTTATTCATTCTGATGTGTTTGGTCCTCTTAATGTTCCTTCATTATCAAAATCTATATATTTTGTATCTTTCATAGATGATTATAGTAGAAGGACATGGGTTTATTTTATTAGAAGCAAGACTGAAGCCTTAAGTTGGTTTAAGGAGTTTAAAGCCTTTGCTAAAAATCAGACTTGTAAAAAGATTAAGTTTTTGAGAAATGACAATGGTGGTGAGTTCTGTTCTATAAAATTTGATAAATATTGCAAGGAACAAGGGATTGAAAGACATAAGACAACTCCATACACCCCGCAACAAAATAGAGTTGTAGAGAGGATGAACAGGACACTGATGGAGAAGGCTAGGAGTATGCTTAGTGGAGCAAGCATCGAACAAAAGTTTTGGGCTAAAGTTGTTGCCATTGCTTGCTATCTGGTAAGCAGCTCTCCTACATTAGCTATTGTTGGTAAAACACCTATGGAGGTGTGGTCTAGTAAGAAGCCTTCAGTAAAGCATCTTCATGTTATTGGTTGTGAGGCATATGCACATGTACCTAGGGAGAAATGGTCTAAGCTGGAGAACAAGGTTGTTAAATGTATCTTCATTGTTATGGTGTTGGTGTGAAAGGATACAAACTTTGGGATCCCATGACTAAGAAAGTGTTGTATAGCAGAAGTGTTATCTTCAGAGAGCTAACACCCTCTTCCATTGTTCTATAGCTAGAACAATCAGAAAAGAAAGAAGATGTGGTTTAGTTTCCTTCTACCCCTGAGAAGACTGAACTAATAGACCCTGTGAGGCCTGATGGTGAGGAGAGCTCTAACAGCTTTGGAAGCGAAGAAGAAGAAGTAGAACCTCAACCTCAGCCATTGAGGAGGTCTACATGAACAAGAAAGTAACCTGATAGGTTTGTTTATTCATTACTTGATTCTAGTTGTGCTTTTTCTTTACTTTCTAACACTAATGAGCTTAGAACTGTGAAAGAGGCTATGGGCATGAAAGATGCAGGTTCCTGGAAGGAGGCCATGGAAGATAAGATGACTTCTTTGGAAAAGAACAAAACATGGGACTTGGTGCCTTTGCCTGATGGATAGAAACCCGTTGGTTGTAAATGGGTGTTCAAGAAGAAATTTGGTACAGATGGTAGTGTTGAAAAGTATAAGGCTAGATTGGTTGCGAAGGGGTACTCACAAGTGGAGGGAATTGAAAATGGTGAAATTTTCTCTCCCGTTACAAAGCTAACATCCATTAGATTTCTATTATCTCTTGCAGCTCCTTATGATTTAGAGGTAGAACAGATGGATGTGAAGATAGCTTTCCTTCATGGTGATTTGGAGGAAGAAATCTACATGTCACAGCTAGAGTATTACGTAGAGAAAGGTCAAGAAAATTTAATTTGCAAGCTTAAGAAATCTTTGTATGGTTTGAAGTAGTCTCCTAGGATGTGGTACTTGAAGTTTGATGCCTTTGTGTTGTCTATTGGTTATTTGAGATCGAAATCAGATCACTGTGTGTATTATAAGTTTGATGGTGATCGTATTCTCATTGTTGCATTATATTTGATGATGTGTTGCTCATTGGGAAGGCTAAGAATATGATTTCTAATTTTAAGTCTCAATTAGTAGCACAGTTTGAAATGAAATATTTAGGGGCAGCCAGGTACATTCTTGGAATGGAAATCAAAAGAGACAGAACTAATAGAAAACTTTGGTTAAGCTAGAGTAAGTATGTGAAGACTGTGTTGGATAGGTTTAGCATGGCAGATTGTAGACCATTGAGTGTTCCTATTTTATTAGGGACAAAGTTGTCTGTTAATGATTGTCCAAAATCTCCTAGTGAGGTGGAGGACATGAGCAAAGTACCTTATGCTAGTGTTGTTGGCAGTTTGATGTATGCTATGGTCTGCACAAGACTAGACATTGCCCAAGCAGTGGGAGTCCTTAGTCGGTTTATGGCTAATCCTGGACGGGTACATTGGGATGCAATTAAGCAAGTGTTTAGATATTTGAAGGGTACTTTCGAGTATTCCATTTTCTATCATGGCAAGGCTACATGACCTCCACATTCAGTTAGTATTTGTGGATTTGTGGATTTTGATTGGGCAGGTGACATTGACAGCAGGAGATCCACCAGTGCTTATGTGTTTACACTATTTGGTGGTGCGATTAGTTGGATGAGTAAGCGAGAACCTATGGTTTCTTTGTCCACTACAAAAGCTGAGTATATGGCTACAACTCATGCTTGTAAGGAAGTCATTTGGCTTAAGAGATTATGTTTCGATATTGGTGTTGATGCAGGTCAAATTAAGATTAGTTGTCACACTCAAAGTGCAATTTGCCTTGCAAAGAATCTAACTTTCCATGCCAGAACAAAGCACATTGATGTTTAGTTTCACTTCATGCGAGACATGGTTGAGGATGGAAAGATAAATTTGGAGAAGGTAGATACTTTGAAGAATGTTGTAGATGCATTGATGAAGCCAGTGGGCACAGAGAAGTTCAGATGGTTTTCGGAGTCTATAGGCCTCTCAGCCTATAGCAGTTAAATCCTATTAGTCTATTGGCTCTTACAAGGTGTTCAACAAGTGGGAGAATGTTGGGAATTAAGGTGTCTCAACCTTAGTAATTCCTTGCATTATTTATGTTTGTATTTATTAATTCATTCCCTATGTTGTAAATTAATTGTAAATTCCATACTGTCATATTGTGGGATGTGGCACGGTGATGTGTCATCCTACATGGAAGATGACAACTTGTAATTTTGTCTTCACATGAGGAGATAGGTGTCCCACTTTGTGGTAGGAGCATTTTTCCATGTGTCAGCATTTTGGATGTTGTGTAAGGGAATATTGACCGAAACGGTTATGATGGATTCCTATGACATAATATATGACATGTAAGAGTCAAAAATAGAAGCTTGTAAGACAGGTGAAGACATGTGTCATGAAGCATCTTTGAAAAAGGCATATTTGGGCACCCCAAGGTGGACTATGACATTTTGTAAGAGAATATGCTATTTATAGCCTGTGTATGACAGATTCTCTTACAGCTGTAAGTTGTAACCACTATGATAGATTCTATGATGGTCGTAAGTGTCGTAAGAGCATCTGTCATAGCCCATTTTGGAAATAGGAAACCTCTTTGGGATGGGAGCTATGGACAAGTGTCAAGCACATTCTACAATGTTGACCAAGTGTCCTTAGGCATGGGTTTTGGGCCATGAGGCCAAGTTGGATGCCTATTCTAAGTTTAGACCAATATTGCCTTGTATATTCTATATAAACAGGTGCTTGAAGAGGGAGATGTATTACAGGTTTGACAGGTACTGTTATGCTACCAGTTTGTCTCTAGATACGAGTGTCGAAGACTCCTGAGAGCTTGCATTGCAAGTGTGTTGTAAACATCCTTTGTTTTGATAATACATTGTGTAGGTTTTGGAGTGTGGGGTTTTTCACCCGATAAGGGTTTTCTCCATGTATATCTTGTGTCTCTCTTCTTCTGTCTCACCTTCTCTATTATGTGTTTTCTACAATATCTCATGTTAATGGTTTAATGTCGCTGTAATAGTTAGGATAAATTTGAATTTGTACTCTCCTCCCCTCATTAGATTAGTGTAGGAAGTGATTTCCGCACACCTAGCTTCCTTTCATTTCCATAACTCAATTACAAGTATTTATACACTTCATCAACCTTGGAATGATCATCAATGTTGGCATTACAATCATCAACCATTGGAACAATCTCCAAGGTCAGCATTACAAACATTTACAAAATAGGTCCTGGCCTATTACAATATTATGCAAAGGAAATGAAGTAAAGATGTATGTGGATCATGCCACACCTTAGCTGGGACTCAAACATGATCTTCCATGCCACAACATGCCTCCCAATCTTCAAGGAATCTCTGCATTAGCTAGAATTAACCAAGTTGACTAAGACTGGTTACACGTTACACTATCTGGGAACAATCTTCAAACATGATCTCAATTCCTTAACGCGGACCAATGTCAAGATAGGAACATGAGAAGGAGACATCCACAAGCACATTATAATCATCAGGAGCAACTGTATGAACCTTAACCACTTTAGCCATAGGAATCTTCTCACTAGAACACATGAACTTGACTATCTTAGACTGACATAAAAGAAAGATAGCTTGCAGAGCACCAAAACATGAACCACTACAATTTTAGGTACTTATCATCATCCTAGACTTCTCTCTAGAATTGTAGAGCAAAATACTTTATTGCAGAGGAATGCAGAGCAAAATACTTTCTCCCTGTCACCAGAGAATAATCAGAGAAAGCAGGTTTTACTTTGGTGAAGAAACTCTCTTAATTCTTCACATCGGAGGCTCAAACTCAGGATTTAGAATCTTCAAGCATTCCTTTAAATAACTTCCAATCTACAGACCAAGATATTCAACCAATGAGAAATGCGAAACAATCTACCAGATTGTTCTTTAGCATACAACTCACTGTTTATAATGCACTTCACTATAACTCACTTGTATCTTCTGGAGAGGCTAATTCTATCAATATCCTCAACATACAAAGCTTCTAAACAAGTAATAGAATAGGACATAGTTGACACCAATGATAACAAAGATATGTTGACATCAATGACAACACCGATTAGGCACATACTTGCAACACATAAATCCTTCTGATAGAGATAATCCTCCATCTGCATCTTCCATAATTGATAGTTCTGCCCATTGAATTTATCTACCTTCAATTTACCCTCGTCCTCCATTGCTCCCACTCAACCGTGAGACCTTCCTGCGGACGATAATCAAACACAACCTACTCTGATACCACTTGTTAGGGATTTCATGTAGAAGATATCAATTAAATGCAAATAAAGATTAAATAGAGGAATGAAAATACATAGAAATAATAACACCTGGAGATGAGTTTTAACGTGGTTCACCCAAACTTAGGCTACATCCACCAATAGAGAGTCCAATATTATTATCTAGTAAATCAAACTGATTACATAAAGTAATCCTTGCAACTCAACACCATTGCAAAATGTTATAATACAATGTTGAAAATCTCTCCCGCAACATACATCCCAGCCGCTGATAACAAGCCTTTCAGAAGCTTCTATAATTAGGGTTTTACAATGTCAATTTTTCTTTTGTTGTTTTACAAAAATTAATAATCGACTCTGAACGGGCAAAAAAAGAGGGATACATGACGAGTATACAGTACTTGCATGATCAGTCGCCACATACCAACAGTGGATGCCTCTTTTGACGTGATTGCTTTTTGCTTAGGAATTCAAACCATTTTAGTTTTGACCTTTTCTTTTTGAGGTATGGGCTTGGATTGCTTTTTAGATGGATTTTGCTTTGGCTTTTTGCATTGGTACCCTAAGGCATGAGGACCCTTAGGATTTTTTCCTTTATGCATAGAGGCATCCAAATGCTTATTTTTGAATCCCATGGGTTTGATGGAATGAGTGGAATCTTTATGTTTAGACAATGTATGCATTGGTTGGTCATGATTAGGATTTTTAGAGGATTTATGGATAAATGGATAAGGGGATTGGATAATGGGGATATTAGGTGTTGGTAGTAGTGGAGGTAGATTCGATGGAGGGATCTTAGGAGTTGGAAGTAATGGAGGCAAAGTTGATGGTGGAAAGTGTATGGTCACATGCTTTTGACATTTGTAAGATGATGGAGGTGGAATAGAAACATATGTTTTAGGTACATGATAAGGTTTGTGATGGAAAGTGGTGGACTTAGGAGGCATGGAGGAATTACCAACATCTTCAGATTGCTTACCTTGGGGTGTGTATCCAAGGCCATATGAGTGTGGGGGGACTTTGACATGGATGGGCTCCAAAATTCCTTGTTCAAGAAGGCCTGAGCCTTTACCTTGGTAGTTCATCTTTTAGAGTATGTGATGGACAATGGGACTCTTTAGTATGGACATTAGGCTTGAGTTCTTTATTGGATGAAGAAGGTGAAGTGATGAACAAAGGTTGTTGTGTTCCTAGGGAGGAACATTCATGAATGAGGGCAGATAGACAATAGGATGTGATGGTGGACTTGAAATGAGGTTGATAGTAGATGTGGAAGGATCATTAAGATCTTGCTTATGTTCATCATGATCCAAGCTATTAGTTTGATCTTCTATGTATTATTGGGAGGCATTTGTCTCATCCTGACAAGTGGAAGCTTGCACATTAGGGCTAGATGGAGGATGGAGGGACAGAGTGATAAGATCTTGACCATGGAATACATAAAGTGGACTAAGAGGATCATCATGGTCTTCTTGATCATAAGAATGATCTTGATCACATATGGGAGCTTGGTCATGAATAGGATTAGGTGTGTTATGAATGGGATCAATGGAAGGGGTTTGATCTTGATTTAGATGAGGGAGTAATGTTTCCTCATGCTTAGGATTATGCTCTTGACTTTGAGTGGAAGTGGGAGTGGATGTAGGAGCCTCTTGGATAAGTTTGATGGGTTATTGATATTCATCCATAAGAGAGTATGATGAACTTTGACTTGGGCTCATGATAGGAGACTCTTCAATTGGCTCAATGGCTTGTGGGTTACATGAAGGGATTTGAGGGCTAGACATGTTAATGGAGGGCTCTTTAAGAGGCTCATGAATGGGGATTTGACATGGGGATGGTCTATTCCATGCTAGTAGTCATTGGATCACATCCTTCATTAGGGTATATGTGAATGGACAATATAGGGGATGGATGATAAGGGTAGATGGTGTTGTAGGCCTAGAATTAGGACTTGTGAGATGATTTGGATTGAGATTAGATGGATTGGACATATTAGGATTTGGATTTGATGGAAGGATAGCAAGGCTGGGTGGATTAGGACTTGGACTAGATGAAAGAAAAATGAGATTGGAGGGTTTTGGATTTGGGCTAGGATTAGGATCAGATGGAGTGATAGTAGGGTTGGTTGGATTAAGACTTGGATTAGGGTTAGAATTAGAGGGGAGTGACACATTGGAAGCATAATCTAGATTGGTATCTCCCTTGTCAAAGGATATTATATCTTGCTCCAAAGATTGACTTAAGGACACTTGACTTATGTACAAGGGGCCACTTGGAGTAGGATTAGGTGACACATAGGTATCTCCCTCATCAAAAGATATTAGATCTTGCTCCAAATGTGGACTTAAGGATGTTTGATTTATGTACAAAGGGCCATTTTGGCTTGCATGTACCTCTTGTGAGGACACTTGTTTGTCTTGGACATGGATTTGATAGTGAGGTGGCATGTTGGAAGGAGGAATTGGATAAGTTGATATGGTATTGACATGGTATGTAGATGAAGGTGACATAGGATTGTGGTTGAATGTGTTGGAAGTTGTGATGGTGTTGTGGTGGAGGGATTGCATAGGATAATGGTTGTTGAGATATGGATTGATATAGATAATGATTGATATTATAAGCGGTGTGATAGGTTAATGAAGGATTGATGTGACATGTGGGTGGATGAGGTTGATATGAGATGTAGGTGACACATAAGATTGATGTGGAGGTTGTTGATGTGGTGATTGGATTTGATGTTGTGCTTGTAGGATTTGGGATTGTTGGTATTGACCTAAGACTTGATATTGTGAGAATTGTTGATGTTGTGGTGGTGTAGGGACTTATTCCTTTCTATATAACCACTCAAGTGCATCAAGCATTATTTTGGTGCCATAAGGATCATTCTCATAGGTCTTGTTTGGGAATGTAATGTCCATGTTTACAAGTAGTAGATTAGGATGTGAGGATATGGAGTGATTAAGATATGATTTGAACAAGAAATAGATGAAGTTGATTGGGTAATTATTAGGATGAAGTAATTGAATGTCTTGGAATGAAGATTGACTAAGATGATTAGGATTAGAGGATGTGGATGATGTGGCCTAGGATGTGTGTTAGGATGCAATTTTTTGTGACAGGGATTTTTTTTTATAGCTTTTTGGCAATTTTTTTATAAGAAAACAAGATAGCAAACACTCACACCCAAGATACTCACAAACATGTACAACCTAGGCTACAGAGACAATATTTGTTGGATTCCCACTTGGATTGCTCCAACCACACTTGTTCAGAGTGGATAGCTTAGAAGTTTGGTGGCACTAGCTCCCCCTTGCTCGACACTCACTGCTCAGGCACACCAAACTTCAAATTCCTAAAGACCCAAAGATCTCCAGGAATTTGCTATCTCTACTTTGAACTGCGAGAACGTGGGATAGCTTCACAGGTCTGACCTCCTGCACCAACAAATAGAAGGGTTTTGGCTACTAGACAAAGGTTTTTAGTAAGGGCATTCATTTAGGTGGCCATACATTTGGTGATTTTCTCTGATTAGGAGGCTTCCTAACCTATAGAGGTTACTCTCTACAGGTTTTCATGTACCACAAGGTTACTAAGGGAGACATTCGTCAGTATGACACATCGGTACCTATTGCTTATGACTTTCATCACAAACATGTTTTTTATATAGCAGCTTGAATGAGCTTGGCTTTAGCTTGTTGCCGCTTGGGTTCTTCCCTCTCACAATGGGAGGTAGACCCTCTAGAGATAACAACAATTTCTCTTACACCCCAGATCCATTGGATAGGTAAGGGGAGAGGATACTCTTGTTAAATCAGGTTACAAACATACACAACAGGCAAACAAGAAAGATAAACAGACATGGAGCATGCAAAGATTCTTTTTAAGTACCAATTCCAAATGTTGCTAATTTAGTGATAAATGATAAGTCTTTGACTAATCAAACCTGCAAGAAACATGTCAGTATTTTTCCAGATTCTCCATTCTTTGACAAATGATTTGATGCTGCAATGACAAGAAGAAGAATGAACTTGCAAGCCAAAAAGGATTAGGTCACAAAGAGTCAATCTGTTAAAAATTTGGAATGAATGATCTGATATAGAAAAATAGGCTAGATAGACAGAAAGTTTGGGAAATTCTAAGCAATTTTAAAAAACAAATCGTTGAAATTGGATATGTTTTGCTCAAGATATGCTCATTTGAAGTTTAAAAAAAATCTAAAGTTTGACAGAGAAATTACCTAATGAAATGGTAGAATTACTTGAAACTATTGATGCCACTATGAAGCTAGGTGAACCAACTTTCCAACGAGTCCTTCCGTGTAAAAATCTGGCCAGTTTTGACCAAGTTATAGTAAAAAGAAAACATTTGCCTCCTTTGGCATGTAGATGAAAACTAGGTTGACCAGTTTGACCTTTGGTTGACTTTTTTATGGTTTGCAAAGTTTTGGTGGCACGTGTTGTGGCTACAGTTTTCTATTGAAGTCTGGAATGGACCCCACCCCCTTTTAAAAATTTAAGATCCAAGCTTAAAAACCTAAACTATAAATGTTACCCTTAAATGTTAAACTTGCTTAATGTTAATATCGACTATGGCAAATGTTATGTTAGAGTTATAAAGGTCGACTGTCTTAAACTTACCAACTGCGACCTAACCCTACAGATTTAAGATTGCAAGCTCATACAAACTGTGACAAGGGCTTTAGTGAGGGCAACTGACTTGTAATTGAAGGGGTCAAAGTTTAGGATCTCAAGCCTATGGTTAGGGTTTTACCTAAAGACTGCGACGATTGGTTTAAGGATCTCGACTGATGACTATAAGGTTTCCTTTGAATAGTGCTTATGCAGGTTTAAGGCAGCAAACATTTGGCGGTGGTAGAGGATGCTCTCAGGTGGTGTCAACTGGAGTATGAAGATTGTGACAAGGGACTGGTGTTTGGGTTTCAACCTAACTTATGGAGTGTCGACTGTGGTTGAAAAGATGACAATCAGTAGAGAAATGACTTTGCAGGCGTCGACTGAGCATTCAAGGAGTAGTGACTAGGTTTTTATGAGTGGCGACTGAGGCTGCAAGTGGTGGTCAGAGAAGTTTGAATGAGTGTCAACTAGGAAGAGATTGGAGGAAGCGGTCATGATAGAGCCAAAGAGCAGTGGCAATGATAAAATGTGGATGGCGACTGAGATGGGGATAGTGACTGGGGGTATGGGGATAGTGACAGGGAGTGTCTTAAGGTTTGGTTGGCAAGAAATACCAAATACATAGTAGATCAATCATAAAATAGCAAAGAAACCTAGGGCTTTCTCAAAGAGACCACCACGCACAATAAATGTCTATGGAACAGGGATAGGAGGACTGTAGATAGTGGTCGACCACAAACAATGTCATGCAACAAAATTTGTTAATCTACAATACTATTAAACCCTAGAACCCCAAATATCATCTACAAAATGAAACTTGAATGTTAGTTGTCGATGCCAAATAAAGGCTCCAATGGCATATCCATATTGTACGGATCCATACAGTATGGATGCCAAGTAAAAAAAAAAAAATTTTTTACACAAATTTTATATTGACGAAACATATGCAAGTTTATAGTCAAAAAGCATGGAATCAACCTCCTAAACACAATGGCACAATCCTTTTGAGCCCCAGAGATCACCCTTGACAGATCACATGCAAAACTTAACAATGGGGGTTAGAAAAATACAAATTTTTACTACAAAAACTTGCAAAAACATAAGATTTGATCAGGAGAAGTGAGTCCCACTGGGCGTGCCAGAAATGTAACCTAAAAATTTGGACAAAAATGAAAGATAATTCAATACAATGCAATACCTTTTTACCCAAACCCTTCAAACACCTTAGATGTCTTGAACGATGCATGCATGCATGTTTGATTGCTTGAATGATTGGATGTTGATTGCTCACGTTCGCCACATAACAATAGGATGGAGATTGATGAGAAGAAAATAGATACAAGGGCTAGAGGAATTTTGACATAATGATGTTGAATGCGAGAGATGGAATCCCCAAAAAGACTAGAGAAGGGTTCAATTTATAGGCAAAGGTGAGAGGATGTAGGGATAAAACTTCCATTTTGTGAGTGGTAGTGGAATTAGAAAGTTGATCGTGCAACAAGAGAGAAGAAATGGAAGGTGAATGAAGTTAACTTGGGAGATGATTTGAATCATCTTGAGAGATGGAAATGGAAGGTGAGCTAATAATTTAAATAATTTAATATTATTTAAATCATAAGGAATGTGAGGATAAAATAAATAAAATTATTTATTTATTTATTTTAAGCAGGGAGACACAAAGTGATAAATTAAAATAAAATTAAAGATTTATTTTATTTAAACTCAAGAGGAAAGGGGATTAAATAAATAAAAAAAAATTATTTATTTAATAATGTGAAGGGATGGGATAAATTAAATAAATGTTAAATTTATTTAATTTATTAGATAAAGTGCTAGGATGAAGAAGGGGTTGTGAATAAAAAGGGAATAAAAGAAATTAGTCAAATAAACAAGATTTATTTAACTAATTAGGTGGTGACATAGGTACCTAGGTCAAAACATGCTACAAGATGCCTAAATGATGTAATTTTGTGACAAATTATTGTAAGAGGACATTTTTGGGTGTCTACAACTCCTAAACCGCCGTTGTTTCAAAGATTAATAATTGCAATATATTTTTCTAAACCTCAAGAAGAACCTGTGAAGCCGAAAATAGTGATCAACCTATGTATGAATGTGGCTCAACCACACTCGAAACTATGCTCATTATTAGAGGTTTTTCGTCTTCTTCTCGACCTCCTAATTACATTTATAACTATGTTAAACAAATAACACAATGAAATTCAATATGACCTAGTCATACTATGGTTGCTCATTGATGCAGAGCATGGTGGGCAAACCATTTACAATCACAATTCGAGGTATTTCAAACAGCTCTTCATATTCTCCTTGTAGCATATCAAAAAGAGAAATTTGGGCATATCTCATTGATAACTCATCAAAACCAGAAACCAATGGGTGTTTCAAATACCCTTTTGAAGTTACTTCAACATATCTCAAAACCACATACCTTCATTTTTGGAGCATATCATCCAAATAATTGCTGCTATGTTTGCACAAAACTTAAAAGAACAAAAATTTACTATTTTTTGACCATAACTTTCAAACCTGACCTCATTTCCAACATCTGAAATCTGTTTTGAGTACCCATTTAGGCCTTCTAAAATATATTTCAAAATAATGTATTGTTGTTTTGAAAAATATATCATAATAATTGATTGTTCGTTGCCAATTGCACCAAATTAGGTCAAAATTACAAAGCAAGTACCATTGAATTGACTTGAAAACATCAAATAACTTGGACAACAATGAGTTAGGTCACAAAACTACTAAATCCATAGACTTTTTATCTCTTAAGCCATTTCAAAGGCCATAAAACACAAACCCCCATTATATGCCATTGAAGACTTAATAAAATAGGGTTTTATTGAAAACCCACTTTCCAGAACTGCTAGACAGCTTGCCAATGCTTCAAACCTACTTGAATAAGCCTACACAAAATATAGGAACCATTTCCCAACTTCCTTGAATGCATTTGCAACAAAATCTAACTTGGAGCCACCAACTTTCATGATAAAATTCAAAAAATACAAGAGGACAACATCTTAACCTTAAAATCTAACTTCCCCTGCACCTGCACACACACTCAAATTGAAAAGCAACCTATATTATCCCATTCCACCACATAAGAGAACTCTCCTTAGTGTGCATCCCATTTACAACACCCAGCTGCACATGAACTACCTTCCCAGCTCGGCCAGACAATCACCTCAGTGCCAAGAAGCATTGTGCCTTCATGGACTTGCCCTGCTCCACGAGATGTTGATGCAATTGTGGACAACTCTGGCACGAGTTAATCTGGACAACTCCGTAACGAGTTAATTGTCCAATTTCTAGCTCCTCACTTCGCAAGCTACATGAGACTTCCATGTCGCCTCACCAGAAAACCACACTCCTCTGAGGTATGGCAGAACTACTCTTCTTCATTCCTAAAATCCATGTGGAATGCCTAGCTCTGCTTGCATAGGTGGCGGGACTACTCTGCTTTACCCCTAGGAGGTTGGACCCGTGTTCATTCCAGTATCACCCAGCTCTTCGAACACTACCTCCCTATAATAGTCATAAGTCTAAACATGGCACAACGGAAGGTTGAATCGCTACTACCACAATGAACTCACATTCTGACATCACAACTACCTCACAACCCGGTATCACAATTACCTCACAATCTAGTTTCACAATTAGCACACAGCTCGGCATCTAGTCTGGAACTCGGCCTATGCAGCCTGTCCACTCTGTTTGTGAGTTGTCATCTTATGTAGTACCTTTGTGCAGCTCATCCAGGTTGACTTCAGCTTGACTTGACTCACTGTGACTTATGCAACTCGTCCAACTCGACCTTGATGCATTGGAACAACTCACCTAGCTCGGCTTGGGTTTGCTGCATTGGCTACAACTTCTCATGTCAAATCACCTATGTGCCCAATGTCAAACCCAATGCACCCAACTCCATACATCTAACTTGCCTATCCGGCTCGTCTTTCTCTCTGAAGATATGCATACTCCATCCCATTTGATTCAAGATCAATAACAAGTCCTTTGCCAAAATCTGACAAACCAACCTATGATAATTTGCTGAAGAAGAGAGACCCATACCTCCCCGCCCCAGAATCGACAAACCACCACAAAGTCACCCCTGTTAATCAACCTTTCCTCAGCTACATGTCTCCGACACCATTTTGATGCAAATGAAGTACTCACCTTCCCCCAACTCGACTTACTCTGTTTTACTCCTCAGCCAGATGCCTCTGCCACTGGCCTACTCCCTGAACCTATGATCCTACTGAAGTGCTAAGTCCCATATCTCACCACTTCAGAAATCCAACATCACGTTGTTCCCCATTTGTTGCTCCTCAGTCCCGAGAATTGCTCCCTAAGACTTACCCCCTGAACTCATGGCCTTTCATACCACCAAGTCCCCCATATTTAACATGTTGTCCAGGTTGATCCCAACTTCCCATACTCTATCCATTGTTCCCAAATTCTACCCAGCACAACATGTAACCTGGCTAAGCGGATGCTCAATCCTACCCCTCATGGACTAGCCAGCATGCATTCACAATGCCAATCGCTACATTCCCAATGCTTCACTACCATACTGATTCAGTTTGCAGTCAAACCTACCTAACCTCCTCATATCTTGCATACTTGCTCCATAATTGTGCCCTTTACTAAGTTCTCCAAACCCATCTCTGTGATTTCACCAAACTCTAGTTTCTAGAATTCATCTCCAACTTGGTGTGCCCTCATAGAAACTCACCTCGACCACAACTCAAAGGCTCCAATCCACAACAGAATTTGCTCCTTCATCAGAAGACTTACCAACCACGGATTCTAACTATCCATAGTGTTACCAGGGAGTGCCTTGCACTCTTCACTCCGCTGACCTATGAGAGGACCTCTCTTGACTTCTCCAATTTAAGAACATCTTTGTTCTAACTCATCTCTATGTTACCAGTGTAGCCTTACTCACCACTACACTGACCTCTGAGACTAACTTGACTTTCCAGATTTGAGAACATAACCATTCCAACTCATCTACTTTACCAATGACAGCCTTTCTCACCCCTTCATTGCATTGGGAGAGCTCTTCTCTCAACTTTGCAAACTTAAGAGTCATATCTGCTCCAACTCATCTGCACTACAAGATTTATTTAACTAATTAGGTGGTGGCATGGGTACCTAGGGAAAAACATGCTACAAGATGCTTAAATGATGTAATTTTGTGACAAAGTGTTGTAAGAGGACATTTTTGGGTGTCTACAACTCCTAAACCACCATTGTTTCAAAGATTAGTAATTGTAATCTATCTTTCTAAACCTCAAGATGAACCTGTGAAGCTGAAAATAGTGATCAACCTATGTATGAATGTGGCTCAACCACACTCAAAACTATGCTCATTGTTAGAGGTCTTTCACCTTCTTCTCGACCTCCTAATTTCATTTATAACTATGCTAAACAAATAACACAATGAAATTCACACAACCTAGTCATACTGTGGTTGCTCATACATATAACACATGGAATAACAAGCAAAGCAAACAACAATTGAGCATTTCAATATCTTTACCAGCTTGTCAATCGATGCTTCCTCAAGCACCTCGTTTAACACATAAAGTTGGTCAAGACTATGATCTTGTTGAGCAGCTCAGAGCTACTCCTACTAAGATTTCTCTTTGGGAACTTATACAAACTTCACCTACATACCATGGAATACTCCAAGAAGCTTCACAAAAGGTGATTGTACCACCTGTTGTCAAGCCGAATGATGTAGCATATCTATTAGATTGTATGCATGCAACAAAAACAAATATTCTATTTCAACAACATGAGTTTCCTTCTATTGAAGTTCAAAATCAGTATGATCCTTTGATTATATTCATTACAATAAATAAAAAATTGATTAAGTTATGATTGATAATGGATCAACTCTTAATGTTTGTGGCATTAATTTATTACATAAGATTAAAGTTGATACATCTTTGATTAAGCGGGATAGAATAAGTATCCATGGATTTGATAATGTTGGAAGACAATCCATAGGCACTATAACTTTACCTATACAAGTTGGGCCTGTAACTTTAACTACCCTGATTCATGTCATGCCTGGTTCCTTATCATATAACATGATTCTTGGTAGGCCTTGGATTCATGCATTGGGGGCAATTCCTTCTACCCTTCAGCGTTCGATCAAGTTTATTTATAAAGATAAACTTAATACTATTGATGCTGATCTTGAACCACATAATTGTTTACAAATTGAATTACAAAAGCAAGTTGGTCATTATAAGGTTCTAAACAACTTGAAAGTTGATCTGTCAACTCCTCTTACCATAGATAATGTTGTGCAAGAGTCTAAGAAATCAAATGCATATCTTGGTGATGATTGGGGTTCATTAGATTTTACATCCCCCTCTATAGGTGAATATAAGATTAACAACTTTGCTCCTGAAACACCAAATGTTGCATTGATCTCATCTAAAAATTCAAGTATGAAACCTAAAGTCTCTTTGATAACAAATACATATAATACTATTACTTACACTATAGATTATTAGACTTATGAGGCCCCACCTTCTTCCAAGGCAATGGCTTCTCTCTATGCTCAAGGATTTCAGATCCTTTATAAGAATTGTGACTATGTAGGTAATGGTTGCAGTATTAATCAACAAGGAATTCAAGTACCTATAGAATCTGATTCACAAAATTACTCAAGTGGCATTGGGTATAATCCTTTCAAGGAAACCAAAGCCTGTTGATGTCCTAACCTTAATGTGAATACGATATCAACACTTAATTTGATGTATCCTAAGATGGTAGACATGAGTTGTTCTCTAGGAGATATTCCTTTGGATATGTTCTCGACAGATGAAGCAATAATGGAATTCTTGGGAGCTTATGAAGATCTTCCTCGTTATCATCATAAACATGGATTATCTTATTAATTAAATCAAGATGCATATTTTGGATAGTCCACTAGTTTGATAAACACTGCTTTAAAATATGAGGAAGAAGATGAAGAACTAATGAAATCACCTAGTCCCCTAGACCATAGTACTTTGCTTAATGGAAAGACTGTTGATGTATTCATGGAGAAAGATAACACTAAAAAATTTATCCCTATAGGTGATTGTTTAAAAATAGAAGAAAAAGAAGATATGACCAAGCTTTTACATGAATTCTCAGAGTTATTTTCTTGGAATTATTCAGATATGCCTGGTATTGATCCTTAGATTGTAACACATAATATTGTATTAAAATCGGATGCTAAGTTGTTTAAACAAAAGATCTGTCAGATGAATCCTAAGGTGGTATTACTCGTAAAGGCTGAGATAGAAAAGCTCTTAGAAGTTGGTTTTATCCGCCCAATCAATTATTCACCTTAGATTTCAAATATCGTTGCTGTCACTAAACCTGATGGTTGTATTCAGATGTCTACCTATTTTAGGGATTTGAATCTCGCTTCTTTGAAAGATGATTTCCCCCTTCCAAACATTGACATGATTGTTGATTCAATAGCTGGCCATGAATTACTTTCCTTCATGGATGGTTTTTTGGGATATAATCAAATTTTTATAAACCATCAAGATCAATATAAAACAACTTTTATAACACCTTGGGGTACATTCTATTGGGTGGTCATGCCGTTTGGATTAAAGAATGTAGGAGCAACTTACCAGTGGGCTATGACCATTATCTTTCATGATTATATGCATAACATTCTTGAGGATTATGTTGATGATATCCTTGCAAAGTCTATATGTTGTCAGGATCATGTCACAATCCTCTATCAAATCTTTGAACGAATTAAGAAATACAACATGCATTTAAATCCCTGGAAATGCACTTTTGGTGTAGACAGTGGAAAATTATTGGGATTTATAGTCTCGCATTGTGGTATTGAAGTAGACACAAAGAAAATTGATGCTATTGTTAATATGTCAGCTCCTAAGAACATATCTCAACTTTGTAGTTTGCAAGGGAAGATACAGGTCATTCGCCGATTTGTTTCACAACTTGTGGATAGGACTCACCCTTTTACACAACTACTAGAGAAGGATTCAAAATTTCAATGGAATTCTGATTGTCAAAAGGCTTTCAAAGATTTAAAGGGTTATTTAGCTAATCCCCCTATTTTACAGCCTGCTATTGCTAATAAACCTTTTCTTCCTTATACTTCGACATCTAATAATGCTCTCGTAGCTTTATTAGCACAACATGATGCTAAAGGCAAAGAACGTGTTGTATATTACATCAATCGAACCTTGCTTGATTACAAAGTGTGATATATTATTGTCAAGAAGCATTGTTTAGCTCTAGTGTTCACAACATAGAAGCTTAGACATTATCTATTAAATGTTGAAATACATGTGATGGCGAAATTAGACCCATTGAAACATCTTTTTGCTAAAACTGACCTATCAGGTCATCTTGCTAAATGGGTTATGTTGCTAACTGAATTTGATCTTAAATTTATTTCTTAGAAAGCAATTAAAGGACAAGTGTTAACTGACCATTTAGCTGAAGCACCTTCACCCCTTGCTATACAAAACCAAGAGACATTTCCTAATGATCAAATCTTAAATATCGATAATGATGACAAATGGGTATTGTATTTCGATGGATCAAGATGTCGGACTGGCTCCGGTGCTAGTCTTATACTAGTACCTCCCTCTGCTAAGCCGATCCCTATGTCTTACCTTCTAAAATTCTCATGCACAAATAACATTGTTGAGTACGAAGCTCTTACCGTGGGACTTCGTGCCGCTTTGGCTCTTAACACTAAAAACATCACTATATATGGTGATTCACAATTGATTGTGCAACAAATAATTGGGTCATATCAAGCTAAACAAGACAAGTTATTTCATGATCGTGATTTAGCTTTATCTCTATTAAAACAATACACATCATCCTCAATCGATACTATTCCAAGAAAAGATAATCGACACGCGAATGCAATGGCAAGCGTAGCTTCCCTTATATTCCCGGCTAATTCACCCGACGAATATACTTTCATCATCCATAATCTTAAGACACCGACATTAGAAGAGGTTGTCTCTTCAAGCAGTGACCCCTATTGTAATGTGAACTCTAATGAATGGTCCTCCCATATATTCAATTATTTGCATGATGGAAGCATCCCTAATTCAACATCTAAAAACACCCGAGTTTGTCTACACAAACTTGCGGCATGTTATATCATCCTATCTAATGTCTTGTATAGACAAAGATATAGTGGCATTCTTCTCTGATGTCTAAGTAATTTGGAGATCTTGATAGCTTTAGAAGAGGCTCACTCGGGTGCCTATGGAGGGCATTTTTCTAGAAAAATATTGGTACAAAAGTTAATATGAATGGGATATTATTGGTAGCACATGGAACAAGATTCATTTGCGTATGTCAAGAAATGTCTGCAATGTCAACAACATAATCTTTTAATCTAAGTACCTACCCAAGAACTTTGTGCCCAAGTTTCACCTTGGCCATTTTCTTTTTGGGGCTTGGACCTAATTGGTAAAATCTCTCCACCTTCTTCTCAAGGACACACCTTTATAATCATTGCTACCTTCATGAAGTGGGTTGAAGTTGTTCCTCTACAATCCATGACTGCTGAGGTAATTTGTCGCTTTATACAAGACAACATCAAGATGATTTGGTACACCTTCCTCCTTAGTCTCGGATAATGGCATGCCATTCAAGAACAAGAATGTGAAGAAATTCCTTGAAAATATCACATTCAACATTGCTTCTCTATGCCTTACTATCCTCAATTGAATGACCAAGAAAAAGCTTCAAACAAAATTATTAGACAAATCTTATAAAAAACTCCTAACAAACATCAAAAATATTGGCATACTCAGTTAACGTACACATTATGGGCTTATAGAATAAGCATTTGAATGGCTACTAGAACTACACCGTATAACCTAGTTTATGGTGCTGATGCGATAATGCCTTTAGAGTTAGAAATTCCTTCACTACGAGTTTCCTTAAGAGACATTATTGATTATGATATGGAACGAGAAAAGCGATTACAAGAACTTGAGATGCTTGATGAACAGCGTATTAACGCTCTCAAGCACCTTAGAGCCCATCAGAAGAGTATCCAATGATCGTACAATGAGTGTGTCATACATCATTCATTCAACGTTGGAGATTTGGTACTATATGAGAATCAATGCAATGTAAACACACCTCCTGGAGAAAAAGGAAAGTTCAGCCCTAACTGACTTGGACCTTATGTCGTTACTAAATCCTTTGGATTAGGAGTGTATAAACTAGCTAACGAACAAGGTACACTACTTAAAGAACCTATTAATGTTGCGCACCTCAAGAAATTCTATGTTTAAGATTATATGTTAGATGTTACTTTAAAAAGCAAACTTATTAGATAGTTAGCTTCAATTTCGATAAGATGTGATTATTTTGTCTTAATTCATTTAACATAGCATCTTTTTAGGTTAATCATTGTTATATCTTACTTAAACATGTGTTATTAAAGATCACCTTTGTATTGACTAAATATAGCATAGAATGTTGTCTATGTGTGAAATTCATTAATCATTGTGCTTTTTACTATATATTCTGCAAAGAATTGTTTAGTATATATCACATTAGCATTAATCACATTTCCACATAAGCATTAACATTTATCACTAGTTGAATTTTATATAAATCACATGTGATAGACTTAAACAACATTAGAAGTAGTAATAGGAAAACATCGTATATATATAAACATCAGTTTGAATATATATCAGAGTCAACTATATATCTCGTATATTAAAATGGGATGTTGTAGTACATAAGATACATCACATAGCTGAACCTTGGTCACCAGTCCCCTCAGGACCTGGTAGTGTGCATGTGACGGAGGGCTACCCATGTGTGGCTACGGACCGCGAATGACTCCTAGAGACACTCTACAACCATAACCCCCTGAGTTCACCTCTGAGCCCTAGCACCTTGTTGTGTGACTTCTGGTACATCTACTGATACTGGTTTCTCTCAGATAAGGATCTATCTCGCTCTACCTAGGCCTTATCTCTATCAGCTCTCACCTGGCATAACTCAGGAAGTAAGATCTCTCTCACGATAGGATCTCTCTCAGGTGAGGGTACTGCTCCAACCTGATCTCGTAGTGTCTATAGCTCACCCTCCACACGCTTAGCTCTCTAGATAGAATGATCTAGAGCAGACTCTACAACTAATCTATATCTCACAAATGGCATGAATATCTCTGCATGCCACCCTATAGATGGTTGTGGAGAATACCCCGTCTGCACCTGTCACTCAGCCACATTGGTAGGAACTATCTTTGCTATGACGCGACTCACAAAATCACACCGTGCATCTATCCCAACTACAAAAAGAAAACAAAATAGATATCAATATCTCATGTAGGCATCATAAATAATCATCAAAATAAATACATCAATATAATAACATCTCGCCTAGATCTCCATCTCACCAAGATGGATCCCAGATCACTAATAGTGTAACAAGCTCTGCAGCTAACTCTCTAGCTGGGGGCACCTAATCATTGATCTCCCATCACTTGTGCCAACTTGATCTCCTAGCACCTGTGGGGGCTAGACCACGAGCTCTCAACTGCGGTCTCGACTCAGTCTCCTCGTTGTCATCTACCTCCTGCTAATCTCGTCATGGTCTCACTCTAAAGATGTACTGCAACATGACCTCCTCATCATCATTGTCGTCATCGTCATCATCCTCATCCTCATCAAGATCATAGTATCCAGAAAAATCACTAACATCATCCTCTACCCCTATGTCACTCGCGTGATCGGCCCAAGGTCAAGGATCACTTGTAGGGTGACTGGGAGGATAGATAGGAGCAGGTCATGCTGTCTGCCACTAGGTTTGATATTCTCAGGTAGTACCGACGTCATCTACATCAGATATTGGCTCTATATCCTCTGTACCATCATCATCACTCATTGTTATATATACTATTGTCAACTGTCGGGCACTATTCGCCCTGACTGCGCTGCATAGTGAGCATGCATAGCTCAAACGTATCATAGGGACATCCTATCTACATCTAAATTATCGTGCCACTCTATCAAAATATAACCAAACAACTGTGTGGTCGAGGCGACCAGCCATCAACCTATCCCTCTGCATCCTCACTAACTGCCTGTGCTGACCCAGCCATGCTATGTAGCCATGATATGGTCTCCATAGTGTTGCTAGGCTGCAGTCTGTCAAATATTTTTCTCTAATACAGAAGATCACCATGTCTCCAGCATTTGATGAGCAGATAGCATGACCACGTGGATAAGTAAATGTTGGATCTATAGGGAAACTTGTAGGCTGTGTACATTTAATATGCTCAAACGCCCAGACCTGTAGTAAAGTACAAACCATCAGACTCTACGACTCATAATGGACATATCATCCCAAGCCACGGTAGAGGTGGGCAAGCATACTGTGCCCCCACGCATATACTATCCTCTGCTCCTCTATTGCGTGGATAGTATGAACCAGGTCCCTGGGATGAAGGTGAGTGCCTCATCCATCCTGTGCGACTGCTAGTGTGAAAATAGCTATCATGATCCCCCGAACCAAGGGGATGTCACCACATCCCTGCTCTACTAGTCAGAATTGAATATGTCCTCACTTCGCTCGAGCAATGGCGCTACCTAAGTAGTATAGCTAGGTCTCTCTGGTATACTCTACTGAGCAACGCTCTATGACCCTCACTGTCTCTCCTCAGACAAGTAATCACAAGATTTGATAGACATCCTCTAGTGTAATAGTCATCTCGCCGATGGGCAGATGGAATGTAGACATGTCTGCATTCTACCTCTCCATCAGTGCCATGAGCATGCTGCAATGGAACCTCATTGTGGGCATGAAGAACACTCACCAAAGTCCTACTGCCTGTAGGTGACCTCTCTCCTCGTCGGTCATAGTATCGATGTGGTCTCAAAGAAGCAACATCAAGCGACCACCTATATGCTCTCAAATCTCAGGAATGACCTACACAACAAACATTGAGAAGTTGAATTAGTACACATCATCAAAACATCATTAAGCATATACAACATCAATATGTGCCCTGCACCTGAGGCCATTGTCCTTCCTGGACTTGGGTGCCCCAGGTGGACCTGAGCACCTTGGGAAGACTTGGGTGCCCCAGGTAGACTAGGGCACCCAGATGAGACACTAGTGCCCTGGGTGGACTTGGACACCCCTGTAGGGGACCCTTATCTAAATAGAGATCTTCGGCATGAAAAAAAAAATAAAAACCAAACCAACAAGAAATCATGAATGATAGAAGTGAGGTTTGGAAGCTGGTACGGACGTCGACTCGGCATAACTGGTCTCTATCTCCTTCTCCTTCTCTCCTCTACACAATGACAAGTAAGAATGAATTGTGAAAAGTGAAAAGTCCCTTTACATATAGTAAATGGATGAGAATTCCTATCACTATCTAGGTGCAAAAAAGTAAATAGTTTTCATCAAAAGTCTCTATCTTGGGCTGCCGAACTCAGCTTTTTGCACCGTTTGTTGCATGGGAATCCTAGTTCCACCCTCCATCTTACCCAATGTGTTGTGCTTTGGTGTTTGTAAAAACAACCCTCACAACGCATTTCTCATCAAGTTTCCCTTGAAATCGTAGCGTGTAGATATTCATCTTATTTCTCCTTTTCAGACTATGCAAGCGGAAACAAGGGGGCATATATCTCCCTTGATTTCCTCCCTCATCATGTCTCATCACTCAACCCCTTAGTATTTTTGACTGACATATCAGGTGTGTTGGTTGCAGGTTGATTTGATTTGGATTCTCTAACAAGTGTTCCTTGTAGGTTGCGGTTCCTAACTTTGTGCTCTTGCAGGATTACAGAATTGGGGGATTCCTTCTCTTGTACAATAACACTTCAATTTCATCTACAGTGTCCTTTTGGTTATCCTTTTCATGACTAATGTATTTACTTTTCTTTAGTTGCATATGCACGTAGTGTCATATGGCCACTAAAGTGGGGGCTAAATGTTACTTCAGAAATTGTCCTCCTGTATGGAATGGTACAATTTATTATGGTTTAGCTCCTCTCCTTTGGTGTCCTCTTAACCTATTTATTTTTGACCTTCCTAAACCCTGATTGACCTATGTCTAACTGAAGAAATGTCGTATTCTAAGATAACTAAAGACTGAACCTGAAAAGAAAGTTTGGATTTAGGAATTCATGGACCCCCTTAATGCAGACCTAATCAGAAAAGCAAGGATTGGGCTTGGACGCTCGTGCCCTAGCCCTGCCCCATTTTCTGGGGTTTTGAATTTTGGAGGGGTGTTGGCTCCCACTGTGCACCTCAGGATTTTGTTTTTAAAATTTTGTTTTCATGTGATGTCGACATGTTATTTTAAAATTTGAAATTCCTAAGGTTAGATATTTCAAGACATTTGAAAATTATTTTATCACACACAATCTATATGCAAGCTTTCTATGCCAAAACTCTGCCAAGTTTACCATTGAAGAACAACACTTTGTTCAAGCTCTTGGATTTATTTGAAGTTGCTATCATGGAGATATTCAATGGAGATTAGGAATCAAGATCTTGAGACTATATTGCTCTTCCTAGGGTTTGTACAACCTTTTGTATGATCAAGAGAAGGGTTGAAGCCTCCAACATCGAGCTTGAAAATCCTCCGCAGATATGGTTGCCTTGCCTTCTTGTTCTACAAGTCTTCATTGCTCTCATCTCTTTGAGGTGATGTTATTATTGTTTCATTGAGTGAAGCAAGGTGTTGCTCTTTCCTTGATGCTTGAGTAATCTAGGGTTTTACATTTTTTGCATACACATTTGTTAGATAAGCACACACACATAAGCAAATCTTTATCATTGGCTATTGTTGAGGTAGGAATACCAAAAACAAAGCTTGACTGAGGCAAGCTCCTATACAGCCACAACCATCTTTCTCCTCCTTTTGCATGTGCGAGCTACATTCGGTGAGATTCGATGGAAAGGAGTGACATGAAGATAGATATTGCAAGTACAGTTGTCATGGAATTTTGAATTTCAGGATTGTGAAACTTTTGGGTCAAAGGGACTCGTGCCGAAGCCCACCTAAGCATTTTCTTTGGGATCTAGGGACCTCCGGAGATCGTCTGATACCTGGTGTAGATAATTCCAACAGTCAGAAACCTTCGGGGCAAGGGACTAGCGCCCTAGTCTAACAGGGCTCCGTTTTCCAGGGGCACATTCTTTGTACCTTTTACTTTGCATTTCTATGATTTGTTTGCCTATATCTGTGTCTAAAAATTCTATTACAGTAAAGTTGTTGAATTAGGGTTTTATGCTTAGTGAACACAATAAGTTTGTAAAAAACCTGATTTAGAGATTTACTCAGTTACAATTAGCAGAAAAAGGGAATCTAGGAAATCAGTAGCTTATCCTAAGCTTATTTCTTACTTCCCTAATGTTTAGCAAGAGAAAGTGTGGGACTTGATTCGGTTGGTTGAACTATCGTTATCCCACATTTTCCACTAAACAGGACTCAACTGAGATAAAAGTCAGTTTTCAATTTCTATGAGAAACTATTTAAAGAGGATCATCATTGGCAAGATATGCAATAGTGAGTTGACATAGAAAAGAAATATGCTTGTTGATGAGTAGTTAAAGCATAACTTTGGTATTTTTACAAATCAAAGTATTTTTTCAACTATAAGCATAAGAAGGAACATATTAGAGCAATTTTGGATGAAACTGGCTCTAGGATAAAGTCAGTTTTCAATTTTTATGAGAAACTATAAAGAGGATCATCATTGGCAGGATATGCAATAGTGAGTTGACATAGAAATTTACTTGTTGATGAGTACCTGAAGCAAAACTTCCATATTTTTACAAATCATCAATCACCTCATTTATGTGCAAAAGTGGTAAACAATCGTCTTATTTTAAAATGAAAAAAAATCACCTTTGACTAGTGAATTGTTTGATTATTAAAAAGAAAAAAAAGTACAAATAAACAACCAATCTGTTACAACTGAAGCCCAATGGACTCCATATGTTTTCCCTCCAATTGTTGACTCTTCACATTCTTTGTGTGGTGTGGTTTAACACATTATATATGCTGCTATAACCATTGTAAAAACATAGTTGATAATAATAAGAATTCCTCTGCTCAGTGTGGATGTAGCTAAATTTGGTGAACCACGATAAAAACTGGTGTCTCGTTTCGTTTATGTTTCTCTTATCTGTTTATTAGTCTGTTTGCTACACTTCTCTTTCGTTGTTCTATTATTTACAATTGGTATCATAGTTGTATGGTGACGGTATAGCTGATTGAGAAAATCGGTGTTGGATTTTTGAGTCATGGAGGAACCGAAGATTGAGAAATTCTCAGGTCAAAATTTCAGTCTGTGGAAGGTGCAAATGGAGTCATTGCTCATAAAATAGGACCTCTCACTCGCGCTTGATGGGAAAGAAAAGAAGCCAAGTTTGATGATGGATGAAGAGTGGGAGAAGATGGATAAGAAGGCAAGAGCTACGGGTACCCGCAAGAAACTGGGTCCACATATAGGGGAAGTCGCGCGGGCAAAAAAAATGCCGCTGGTAACGGGTACCCGTTTTCAAAGAAACGGGTACCCATTTTCAAAGAAACGGGTACCCGTTTAGGAACGGGCGCCCGAGCCTAAACGGGCACCCGAGCCTAAACGGGTACCCATTTTCAAAAAATTATATATTTTTAAAAAAAGAGCTCTGCAGGCTCATTTTCACCCACAGAGGACGACAGTGACAGCGGACACCAAGAAACGGGTACGCGTTGTCAAGCACCAGACAAGGGAAACAACATAGTTTTTTTTGCCCTCTCACCTCCTCCCGCCACCTCGTCACCCTCGAGCTCTTCCAGGTTGGTTCTCTACCTATCTTTAGCTTGTTTTAAATGTTTTTTTTCCTAATTGTAGGGTTAAAATGAAAATTAGGGTTTTATTTGTTATTTAAGGGTTTTACTTGTTATTAGAATTTTATGATTGTATGTTACTGCAAACCCTAAAACTAGGTTACTGCAAACCCTAAAACCATGTTACTGCAAACCCTAAAAAACTTAAACTATAAACCCTAAAAAAATGAAACTATAAACCCTAAAACCATGTTGTACTACAAACCCTAAAAACCTAAACTATAAACCCTAAAAAACCAAATTATAAACCCTGAAACCATGTTGTACTGCAAACTCTAAAAACGTAAACTATAAACCCTAAAAAACCAAACTATAAACCCTAAAACCATGTTGTCCTACAAACCCTAAAAACCTAAACCCTAAACCCTAAAAAACCAAATTAGTATATGTAATATAATGATAGAAGGGATAAGTTTGAAGATGAAAATGTATCAAGAGGAGGCATGTAGATGCTTCAGTGTTGATGATTAACTTAGGGTACACTAAATGTATCAAGATGAATATTGAGGAATCATATAAAACTATATACCCTATTTTTTATTTGTCATTGTTGGCTATAAGACTATACCCTATCTTTGATATCTGTCATTGTTGGCTATTAGAAGTTCCTGTCTGATATGCCAGTAAGGTTGCTATCACCAAAAATATAAGACATAAAGTCTAATGGACCCAAATCATCTTCTTGTAAAACATTATGATCATTGATTAGGGGTTAATTTTGTGTCACTTAATTGTTAGATATATCGAAATTACAAGTATCTAATAATAGTTAAATGATATTCCTTTACATTTATTTGTGAACCTGACCATAGTTTTCACTTGAGTGTAATGTATATGAACCATATTAAACTCCTAGACTCTTTCCATTCTATGAAATATCACATTATTTAAGGGTCCATATTAAAATAGAACGATATTTGGTCATATGTATTTAATAATGGAATACCATAAGCCTTTTAAGATCCACATGATACTCACCAAAACTATAAGATATAAATTCTAATGGACCCCAATCATCTTCAAGTGTAAGGCACTATGATCATTGACTAGTGGTTCATTTTGTGTAACACAACTGTTAGATGTATTGAAATTGTATCCAGTAATAGTCAAATGGATTTCCTTTATATTTATTAGTGAACTTGACATTCCATCACCTAGGATTTTATAGTACTAGTTTGGCCTTTTTTTAATTACAGTTCTTAGATCTAATTTCTCACTTTTATCTTTTTCTTAAATAGATTTACCTATGGTTTGCATTCATGTCCTTGTTTATCTTTTCCTATCATATCTTGATTAGGGTTTGAGCATGTAAATAGTGATATATACCTTTTTGATTCAACCTATCTAGAAGCTTGGATAATCTTTTGTGACATGTGATCCTTCCATCCTTGATACCTTCATGATACATTTAAATGATGGACCAATGAGGATGTGTTTTCTATAGCCTGTGTTGTTCTAGTTATATACTTGTTTTACCTGCTTCCCTTGAGTCCATAGTGTTTATCCAACATGTTTGATGCACTATGGCCATAAGATTTTATGCATGGATTTAAATGTACATTTTATCAGTTGTGGTAAACTTATCCATAAGTTTCATGTAAGAAATGAAAAATAAATTTATAGTCCACTATGGTTTGAAAAAAATTCACTACAACTTTAAACTTGGAATAACAAATTTGCATCTATATTTTACTTCAATAAATAATTTTCTCTCCTCTTGTTTTAGTTTCACAATTAAATATGATTTAGATAACATCAATGTATTAACTAGCACCCAATGGTGACATTTGTAGACCTATGCTAATTCTCATTTAGTTTTGGGTCTGGATTCTAGTAGATGGATTAATATAGTTGCATATCAACATACGGTGTGCAATCTTATATGAAGTTGGGATCATTCCTTGATCCTTCACCTACCCTTAGTTCATTTTAAAATATTGAGGAAAACATTCTTCTACCCTTGACATCCACATTTTATAGTTTCAAATTTACAATTTAGGGAACTTGACATCCACAATTTAGAGTTTCAAATATAAATTTTAGGGTTCTAAAGTAGATGTTTAGGGCTTCACTTTTCACCTTTTAGGGTATCAAAATGATGTATTAGGGTTTGAAAATTCACGTAATAGAGTTTTAAAATGACATTTTAGGGTTTCAAATTCTCATATTAGGGTTTGGAAATTAACATTTAATTTTCTCTCCTCTTGTTTTAGTTTCACAATTAAATATGATTTAGATAACATCAACATGTATTAACTAGTGCAATGGTGACATTTGTAGACCTATGCTAATTCTCATTTAGTTTTGGGTCCATTCTAGTAGATGGATTAATATAGTCGCATATCGACATACGGTGTGCAATCTTATATGAAGTTGGGATCATTCCTTAATCCTTCGCCTACCCTTAGTTCATTTAAAAATATTGAGGAAAACATTCTTCTACCCTTGACATCCACATTTTATAGTTTCAAATTTACAATTTAGGGAACTTGACATCCACAATTTAGGGTTTCAAATATAAATTTTAGGGTTCTAAAGTAGATGTTTAGGGCTTCACTTTTCACCTTTTAGGGTATCAAAATGATGTATTAGGGTTTGAAAATTCATGTAATAGAGTTTTAAAATGACATTTTAGGGTTTCAAATTCTCATATTAGGGTTTGGAAATTAACATTTAATAAGGTTTCAAAATGATATTTTAGGGTTTTTACACTTCAGCAGAAGGTAACTCATATTGTTGGAATACAATGTTGTAGTATTGGTATAAATGTAGTCTTTAACAAGGTCACTATTGTTATAAATGTAGTATTGGTAATAAATGTAGTATAAAAGTAGCATGCAATGTTCAATTAAGTCATAATCTGTACCGCTCTTTTGAGACACATGAGAAGCCTATAGTAAAATTGGAGTTAATATAGGAAGAGAAATAGGAACCTATAATGTCAGGAACCTATAATGTCAGGGCATCACGTAGACATCTTCATGTCACACCATCACAATTGAGCTTAACTTAGAAGCTAGAAGTAGCCTGATTAATAGAGAAATGGGAATCTAATACACTTGGCATGCACTTTTAAATTTGGACTATATAAGGTGTCAAAATGTAACTTCCATTATAATTTTGAGAAAAATGATGATACGACTTGAGACCTTGTTAGGTAGAGTGACACCTTGGTGTATGACTAGGACCTAGAACCTGCAACCTTGTCCACTATGTGAATTTAATGATCTAAAAATTTAGACATAGCTTTATGTTGTAATTTTTTGCATAACTTCCTCTTGGTAATTTTTGTGAGATCTTTTTTCTAATTATTCCATATTTTATCTATAAATACCAATTCTATAGTTCAAAAACCCTCTAAAAAATGGTTAAAGAGGAATGAAGTAGGAAGGAGAATATAATATTTTAGGGAAATGTTGGATTAATTTAAGGAGACATCGGTATGAGGCATCATCATTTGATTGTTCATATTATATGATAAACTTGTGCATGTGTTTAATTTTCAAGTATTACGTGCTCTCTGAATTCATGGATATTTTAAACTAAATCATTTATAGATCTATTCTAGATTAAGTTTAAATTTATAGATATTTGTTTGTAAGTTTTCAATATACATATATATATATATATATATATATATATATATATATATATATATATATATATATATATATATATATATATATATATATATATATATATATATATATATATATATATATATATATATAAATTGTGAAATTATACATTTGTAAGTTTTTTATATGAATTTACATATTTGAAAATTTGTAGGAGACAGATCTAATGGATGACCAGAGTCTAGATGAATTTTTAATGGATGACATTCTTTATGGAACGCCCCCACCCCGTGATCCACCTCAAAACCCCCCACCCCATGATCCACCTCAAAACCCCCCACCCTCTCCACCTCAAAACCCCCCATCCCCTCCACCTCAAAAGCCCCCACCCCCTCCATTTGATGAGGCCCGATTGCGGCAAAACATTAATGAAAATATTAATACAATTGAGGAGAACATTAATTTGATTAATAATCAAACTCACTTGATGCCTTCGCATGTGGTTCAGTTTGCATCTTCGATGCAAACCATTATTGATTCTGTTAGGTCTATCGATGCAGACCTAAATAGATTTCAGCTTTGGCGGGAGGAGAGGAGGCAATTCTATGCAAATGGTCTTTCATATAAAGACATCCATGACCTCCACATTACAAAACAAACATTAGCCCCATTTTTTCGTCACCCAAAAACTAATCAACCTATAGCTGCAACAAAAAAAAAGAATATCAATTAAGTGGTGTACGCATGAGGGGATTTCGAGACATTTTTGGGATCGGTGGTGGATGGTGTTTGATCACCCACCACATGCTAATTGTGAGGTGTCGCTATATTTTTTGAGAAAATTATGGGTGGAGTTTCAATTGGGTCAAAAACCCAATTATTTTGATATGAGAGATTTTCAGGGTGTTGGTCATGGCATGCCACAACACAGACCAGGGGCACGAGTTGACCCCAATCGACCTGTTCCTCCTGCTCCTATGGTTGCTCCTGTTTTGCCCACGATTCCTGCACCTATTCAGCAGCAGTCAGTTTTGTCGACATTAGGAGCATTGAGTAGACTCTCAGGCAATCTCACTGAACAAGCTGCCCACATGGCAGCTGAATTCAGTGGTGGAGAGCATCATGGAGGAGTCGATGCATCTCAGCATAGAGCCCCAGGCCTGTCAGGGGCACATTTGTGTACAAATTGCAATCAACCATGTTATGGTCCTGCTCCTACATCCACATCAGATGCAGCTACAGCCGGAGTGGAGTCATACTTGGATCTACTACATTCAGATGATAATCCTACACAGGTACATTGACCACATTTTATTAAATATTTCAAGTGTATAATTTGAACGTAGATCAAATTTTTTATAAATAATTTAATGAATTAATTTATATAATTGTAAACTATTTGTTGTACAGATCTCAAGTCGCTCTAGGGCCACATCACGATTTGATACATTGAGTTTTGCATCGACAGCTGTAGAGGTTGGCACACCTTACGGGGTAAACCAATATATCTTAACCCTAAAACCATATGTATCTAATTCTAGTTTCATTTTTCTTTTGAAACTTATTAATATTATATTTTAAATTAACAAACCGTGTATAATTAAATAAATAATTATATACATACATGTATGTGAAACACTACTATTGCAGCAAGGCTCAGGTCATGTGGCAGTTCCCATGTCTGATCGACCACCTGGCTCAGGTGTTTCTTCCATTGATCCTCCATCGACAGCTACTATGCCTGAGTATTCCCCGGTGTGTGTTTTAAAAAATTGTACTAAATTTGTACTAAGTTTCTTTTTTTGAGTTTATATAAATGTATATATGCACCCATATATATGTAAGTGCAGGATGATAGGAGTGAGACTACTGGTCAGGTTGGTACTCAGGGACAAATTCATGAGCCATCTACACATTTTCAGGTCCTAAACTTTACTTTAAAATTTTCTATATGTGCAATTTCTAGGTCTTTTTTTGAGTTTATATAAATTTATATATGCACCCATATATATGTAAGTGCAGGATGATAGGAGTGAGACTATTGGTCAGGTTGGTACTCAGGGACAAATTCATGAGCCATCCACACATTTTCAGGTCCTAAACTTTACTTTAAAATTTTCTATATGTGCAATTTCTAGGTCTTTATATGCTAATTTTAAATTGTAACTTATTTCAAACTTGCTTTATTTGAAATTCTAGCAATTAGCAAGTGAAACTTTTGGTCATGAAGATGAAACAGTTATACCACCTGCACAACAAAATGTGGGAAGTGAGACGGTAATTTAAATGCACACTTTAAAGCCTACATTTAAATATTTAATTTCATATGTCCTTTTTAAAATTTTTAAATCTGATTGCAAGTTCTTTCTCTTGTGTGTACAGCATGAGGTAGATCGATCCATTTCACGAGGAAGAAAGAGGCCTCTTTTAGATTTGAACTTGAGTGATGATCATCCCTGACATAGAGTTTTATTTCATAGACTAAACTGTATGATGTGCACATTATTTTTTATATATGCCATTCCAGGACTTTGACTATCTATGTCGAACTTGCTATGACATGTTCTTCTAGATATATTTCAGTATTTCATGAACTGTGATTTGTATTTATTTATATGCTGATGATGAGTAGATGTTTTAAAGTACACATTTCATGGGTCCTACCTAGATATTTTATAGTATTTCATGGACTTATCTAGATCTAGATCTACATGTATATATTATTGAGTATATATGCTTGAATGTAGTTTAGTATGTTAAATATGCTTCATTGTTAAATATGTTAAATATGCTTCATTGTTCACTTCTAGATTATAAATTATTTAATTGAGATGTATGTTAGAAGATTTCTCTCTAGTACATTTTTAAATTTTTAAGAAGTGATTAAATGCATTATGGTTCAATAGTTTTTCTTGAAATAGTGAACAAAAAGAATGCCAAAAGTTTGGATTTTAGTAACAAAGTGTTTAGTAGATCCATCTATGTTATATGTGTTATCCCTCTCAAATTTGTCTCACTAGAAATGCCAAAAATGGATTCAACCTTAAGGATGTGATTCTTTTCTAAAATAATGTGTCATTGCCAAGAACATACTACCATCAATACTAAAGAGTTTCTATTAAAATATGTGAATTGAAACACCACATATCATGACATCAACTATTCCATAAAAGTTTGTGATATTCCCTATTATCTCAAACTCCATAAAATATACTATCTATCTTTAAAAAGGTACATACTACAATGACATCAAACATAAACCAATAGGTGTCTTAAGATATATTAGTGGTAGGGAAAATTATAGTGGCCCTCACCCTAGAGTAATAAGTTGAAGTAGTGTTAGAATTACTAATAAACTAAAAAACTTTATCCTAGGGTGGTGGGACTAATAAACTGAAATTTACACAAGCCTTACAAAGCCTCTACCACTTCCTTGACATTTTTAACATTGTTCAAATTTGATAGGAGGGATTTATGTCACCTCCTCCTCATCTTAATTCTCATAGTAGATAGAATCATCCAATTTAGCATCAAGATGAAGGTTTATCTTCATTATCGTAAAAATATCCTCCAAGGCTTTGTGCATATGCTCATGCCACACATTGAAGATGTGGAATTTATCTAAGTAGCAATATAGAAATCCTTAGCCTAACCTCCTACCCCTTCAATATCATTGTATAGAAGGTAGATACAAGTAACATTTGATAGCATGGAGGCACAACTTAGGGATTGAGTTGAATACATAACAAAATTATTCTTCCCAACAAATGCTAGATGTCTAGGAGCAATTTAATGATTTCTTCCATTATCTGCCTAGTCTAGAATATAATTACCTTTTCGTTTGATATGTTTGAAGGAGATAGATTTAAACTTATTCACCAAGTTTCTAGATTCCAATAGAATAGTTTCCAATAACCACTTGAGCTTCATCTATGCTTTTTCATATGATCAATGTTGATCTTAGAATCTCCTTCCACACTAAGGGATATCTTGTTTAGTTTCCAAGTCATCTTGAGGCCCTGGATATCATGGGCCTAGAATCTACCATATTATTGTTCTTGACACCAAAATCATAAGCTAAGATAGGTAGAGGTTTTCCCTTATCATCTCTTAATAAACATACTCCTCCTACTTCACTAGGATTACCCTTGGCTACCCATCAAAATTTCAAGTTAATCCATCCCAATGTAGGTGTGGACCAAAGGGTGTGAATATCAACATGGCTATCTCCTTGTTTTAACCTTATTCAAAGCAACCTTGGCCAATTATGGGCCTAATCCACCTCTTCTAGTATGATCATGTATTCCTCTTTACCCCAACAATCACCAAGTTCCTAAATGCACCATATTTCTTTAAAATAGTCCAAAATTTGGGATGCATATTCACATTTCAGAAATACATGATGATTTTCCAGAGACTTCCTTAAATGTGAATATGCATCCCAAATTTTGGACTATTTTAGGTTTGTCACCTTTCCCATTGTATCAATCATTATGCATAGTGAACAATCTATTAACTGCCTCACAAACCTAAATTAAGTTTGGTGTTACAATTATCTAATGGATAAATTTAGGGCACTTTATAACAAGGTAATTTACCTAGGATAAACCTACAAAATCACGATAAAATGATAAGGATGTTAGACTCACCTAGTTAGCCTCAATTGAGATACATGTTCCTTTAAATGATTGTGGTCATCCTTTGATTACAAAACCTTCTTGATATATATCATTTGTATAGTCCTTGAAATTTTATTAATTTGCAACCGAGACTTTGTTATCATCTTTCTTACTTAACCATTATAATAGCCAAAACTTCCTTGGCCTTTGGAAGTTGAATCACATATAGTTTCTCATAAAGGAAAGGAATTAAAGATGAGATTCCTATGAATATTTTCCCAATTCAAAATTACTTTACATCTTCAACATACCTAGTTCCTAGTGTGGATTTCATATTTGTTTGGTTTAATTTTTTTGAATTATAATATAGGTGTTCTACTTAGGGGACCCATCCTTACTAAATAGTTTAGAAAACATATATAAATGAGTGTGCTAACAACCCAAGACTAGGCATAGCAGTAGAAAGCACAACATCCCATAAAGGTTTCTAAACTACCCATATGCAACTATATATCAATACCCCAATACATATAGCAAGCACAAAATTCCAACACAACTAATAGAAAGCTAAAAAACAAACAAAACACCAAACCACATCAACATCTTGAGGGAGCTTTGGCACTCCCTAATGCATCGAACATCCCACTCCTCATAGAGAGATTTCCATTTGTCATAGGCCCTATTGTGCACACCATTCCCAAACACACTTACAAGCTCCACCAAAAGAACCTTTGGACACTTTGCATTCTCTAGTCCATGAAAGTTGACACATTTCTAGACCTCTACACATTGTATAGAACAAATGACAATTAATCCATAAACTCGGGACCGTAGCTAGATGCCTCACTTCGATACATCACATATGGATATAAAAATGAGATACTTCCAACTTCCTTTACCTTCAATCAACCACCTCTAATGGCTATCTAAAATGTGTATTAAAAGACTAAGACAACATCTCAAATGTGGAACATTTAAACTTGCATCACACATAAATAAATAGTATACAACACAAGAATTCAAACTTGGGAGAAACTCTCAACTAGGCATAAAATTCTCAAAAAAATGAGCAATGCTTCTAATGACACTAATTCATAATATATAATGGCTTTTACATAGCCTTAACATGACTTAAATTATCCAAATGCACAATTCTCTAAAATGGATCATGACCTACAACTCCTCTTGCAATGGTGGAGAATGAAGGATGAGAGCTCCATGCATGGGTTCCAAACACCACTTAAATAGTAGTCCAAAATTTTATTGCAACAATCCCAATTGACTTTGCATGCAACCTCTCTTCCAACCATAATCAACTATCTAGTTAGTCATAACGCTTTGAATCTTTATCAACCAACCAGCTTCACAAGCTTTACTGTAAACTTACAACATGGCTCCGGTCTATTTGCAATCTATACCTCTATCAAGGACTCTCAATAACTATATCAACCTACATACAATCAACACTTTTGCTTTCAAGATGCCACCAACTTTTCTAAGCTTTGTCTCCAAAAGACATCATTCTTTGTGGACTTCAACCATGTATGGCTCTATCTAATACAACCTACTTTAAATGACTCCAACACTATACTAATCACATAGCTAGTTTTGTGCAACAACCAACCAATACCTATATTAAGTCTCTAAGCTCTGCCCAAGCATGTTCAACAAAGTTCAACCATGAATGGCTCTTTGCAAGCCTCCATCACAAATCTCAAACAATTCAAATCAAGAAGAAACTAAAAGGTTCAATTCAAATCAAGTATCCACACAATATAAGCTACAAAAAAAATTATCACAATTTGAAATTATTCAAGAAGTAGCATTCAATTCTTCTAGAGAAACTAAATCTTTTAAAGAAGAAACTATCTAAGGAAATTCATTTAAATCTTATCCACACAATATAAGCTACAAAAAAATTTATCACATTTGGATTTAATTATTCAAGTAGTATTCAATTCTTGTAGTGAAACTAACCTTTTTAAAGAAGAAACTACAAAGAAATTCAATTTTCTTATCCACACAATATAAGATACAAATAAATTTATCACAATTTGAAATTATTCAAGAAGTAGCATGAACAATTCTTGTAGAGAAACTAGAACTCTTTTAAAGAAAAATTATCTAAGGAAATTCATTTGAATCTTATCCACACAATATACTTGATCATCAATTACTATGAAAACCTCTTGACTAACATTAGTTTGACATGACTACAAAATTGATCTATAATTTACATTATGATCAAATCTTGTAGTGGCAATCATGGAAAAATCTACTTGTAGGATACACCTGCAAGAAATAATGAATGTAAATGAGAATGAAAGAATATGTACCAAAAACACAAAATATTAATGCAATATGTACTAAATAACAAAAAAGAGGATACAACTTGACGATGGCTTAAGGGGAGCTAAGAGGATGTCTTAAGGGGATACATAAGAAGATGGATTTAGGGGATGTATAAGATGATTAATTCAAAGGGGAGCTAGAAGAGGATGTCTTAAGGGAATACAAAAGAGGATATCTTACTTGGAGAGATGTACACTAGTCAATTTACAAAGTATAAAATAAAACTTGATGGCTTAAGGGGATGGAAGAGGATGGCTTAAGGGGAGCTAAGATGACATCTGAATTAAGGGGATGTACAAGCGGGTATCTTTAGAGGATGGATGATAAATATTTGAGTATATATATATATGTAATTACCTAATTTGCGTTCACTTTTAGTTGAAGACTACAAAATTGACCTCACATACTTGTATGGTGATAACTTCTATTGACAATCATGCACATTTGACTACTTGTCTAGGATACACCTGCAAAAAGTAATGTTCAAATGTACAAGTAAATTAACTATATATTTCCATGGGTTGATACAAAATTTAAGACAAGGGGAATAATATAGAAGCTAAAATGAGAATGAAAGAATTTAACTTGGGGATGTAAGAGTATTGTTTGCTTACCTGAAAATTTATTCTATTGTACCATCTGCATCCTCATTTTTTTGTAATGCATCTATAATTGACTCATGTTCTTCCATCGAAAGTGTCCATAACTATTTATTAGAAGGTTTGCCTTGATATCTGACTAGTTTTATATTTGTTGCCACAACCAAATGTGAGTAGTGTATGATCTTCTTATGTGTTTCATAATCTTCAAATGCAGGCACACCATTCCTTCTTATTAGATATTTTCATAGCCAAGTGCCAACAAGAACCACAGAACCTGTTGGATACTCCATGTTATCATCATCTACTCTAGGATGTAACAACTTTTGTTTTGTCTCAACACATCGAGCCAACCAATACTCGGTTTCCTCTTCATTGCCCTCAGGTGCAATAACAGCATAGACATGTCCTACAAAAAAATTATGTAATTCAATAAAGTGTGACATGTACCTAAATCACATAAATTTGTGGATGCATACATATATAATCAATTATATACAGGATGTACAAAAAAATGACAATAAAAAAAATTGAAAACAAAAGTACCTTCTTGTACAAGGTCTGAAACACGATCATAGTCATCTGATGCAAACATTTGATTATCATCTTCAATTGTTGTTTCAAGTTGATCTTGTGTTTCTGTAGGTGTCAAGGATCTTTGTTTCCATTCTTCAACCCATTCTGTATTTTCACATGCTCCCCAATCACCTGTAATACAAAATTGACAAAAACATGCAAGCTCCCTAGTCCATATAGTCCATGTGCTTGCATTTGAACTCTTAAATAAATGCCATTTTGTTGATCCAGTTATTGTCTCACAATCAAGTCGAGTAGGAATATTCTCTTCTTCGACTAACCAAAACAATCATCGAATTGTAGAGTTCTGACTTGATCCCGTAGATAACTTTTCATTACACCAATCCATAATTGCACGTGCATCTCTAAATTTGGCTGTATCCTCAAATTTTAGTTGCTCTCTAGCAAGAGCTCTTTTCACATATGCTCCAGCTCCATCATGTTCTCCTTTACCATGTCCAGCTTCAAAAAAACTCCACATATGTTGGATATTGATTTCTTTGTGAGCCCTACATAGCCAATAAAACATTCTTGCATTTTTGAATTGCCCTGTACAATTATCTGACCATATGAAATGTTGTGTCATCTAGATTCCTCTTTCTTTTAAACTTTCATAAAATTTTGTGAAACAATATTGCACAAACTCTGAAGAGTGTAACCGGTTATCACTCAAATAGAAATGATACTCCCTCAAAATTTTTCTATTATCTTCTGTACTATCATCTGCATGTCTGTATACAATATGAACAAATATGGCCACCTGCACTGAATTATAATACTGAGATTGAATTTCCTTTTGTGGAGCAAGAGTATAGTTTTCTGCAAAGTCAACCACTGATAGGATAGTTCCAATTGGAAAGGTGTTTTTACATTAATGGAATTGTCCATCAAGCCACCAAACATATTGGGAGTGTTTGACATATTTGGATACAATATTATCCTTAAAATCTTTGATGAATGCATGCACACAAATTTTCTCAGTGACTAACTCACAACACTTTCCAATTTTTCCATCTTTTAAAGAATATTCAACATTCTTGAATCTTTTCACATCCACTAATTGTTGTCCAAATTCATGTGAAATATTTTCCTGCATACATTCTCCTAACAATGAAAAGTTGCCACATCTATTGCATTGTCTAGAAATACATGCTTTTGAATAAAATAAGTATCCAGTAGATGTTTCACAAAACAAACCTGCTACAAACTCTTTAATTGTTTGAGGTGGCATATTAATACCACATTCCTACATAATTTCGTTAGTATGCAAAGTAGAACGTATATATCGAAAAAGATCATAATAATAACGAAATTGCACATGAGTTTTACAACAACAAGAGATTCGCTGTTTATTAATTTTCACATACCAAGGTTTACATTTCTCAAAAGATCTTTGGCTTATGGTAATATTAAAAGGTTCTAACACTAAATCATCTAAGAATTTTTTATATAATTCAGTTTGAGTCATGTCTAATAGATGTTTTGGATGAGGATCACAAATTTTAGACCCCACTCGTAATTTTAAAACATCTCTAACATTAGATGATACCCTTGTATTATCATGCCAATATTTTTCAATTAAAAATTTGATTTCACTATTTAATTTCATGTCAAACCTTGGGAGTCTACCACTAAAACTCCAACATTGGTTAATTGGATCTATTTCAATAGATTCTCTTCTCTTTGCTGCTCTTCTCAAAGTTTTAGGATTTATCTTTAAAATTTCACTTGTCTTACTTATCATTCTTTTATTAGAAGACAATTTATTGACTAAAGCAGTTGTTATAGCTCTTCGTGCTGCATTGCTATCTTTAGATCGACTCTTTTTACCAATAGAATCAATAGCATTAGCAACACTAGATAAAACTTGTTTCATTGATTCATCTTTTTTTTTAGGTTTTACAAATATGCCTAACTTTTTCATTACTTTTCGCAATTTCCACATCTTCATCAATTGCATCATAAGTTGACATTGAAATCTAAGACTTTTTCTATAAAAAAAATCTTTATATAATCTATTTGCATGAGTTCTCATTTGACTCCAAGAAATCTTACCAGGAAGATTATCTAAGACATTTCTTTCAATCTCAAATAAAATATTTTCATTTTCACTCCTAAAAGGGATATCATTCTCATTCATATCATCAATTGGTGGGTTTGAAGACATACCTGGATTTGTTTCTATAGTTGTGTTTTCCATATCATTGAAAGTTGGCTTTGAAGACACACCTGGATTTGTTTCTATAGTCGTGTGTTCTATATCATTGAAAGTTGGCTCCAAAGACACACCTGGATTTGTTTCTATAGTCCTGTTTTCTATAACATTGAAAGTTGGCTGTGAAGACATACCTGGATTTATTTGTATAGTCACATTTTCCATATCTTCGAAAGTTGGGTTTGAAGACATACATGCATTTGTTTCTATAGACACATTTTTTTCCAAATTCACCATTTCCGCATTTGCATCATCTACATTCATCCCATCATTTTTACTCTCTTGAATGTCTTTCTCTTCAATACTCATGGAACTAGATGCTTCAATATTCTTCATCTCTTGAATCCTTGCTCTTCTATCTCTTTGCCTTTTAGCTTCCTTCTCTCTATTTGCTTCAATTTCTTGAGGTGTCATTACCCTCCTTTGTTTTTTTCTTTGACATTGATTTGATCCCATGATTACCAAGCCCTCTTGATAAAATAACAATTGATACTTAATCCAATTTCATAATTGATGTCCTTATTTGAACTTTTGAAGTAGAATTAGATGTAGATCCTTTGTTCCATAGATTTTGAAGTAAAAGGTAGATGTAAAAACAAAAACTCTCTTGCTTTATTCCTCTTGAAAATAGCTCATGCACTTGATTTCACTTTAGAATTGTTCATATGATTGACTCCTTTCAAAATCTGAATAGAATATGACCTGTTAAGAGATTCCACAAAACAATTGTAAGTAAAAAAATGCAGAAATTGTCACTGTCGCGCCGTACGTATCAGACTTGCAAGTTGCAGGGATACAGGGAAAGTACTTTTTTCCCTAATATGGGAAATAACGGGTATAATAGAAACAGGTACCCGTTATTTAAATAACGGGTACCCATTATGTAACGCGTACCCGTTTTATAACGGGTACCCGTTATTTGAAATTAGAAATCTCTGCCGCTTTTTCCCTGACCTTTGCTTGGGTTTTAGGCTCGGGATAGGCATGGTTGACCGACCTTGAGCCTTGGACCTGCAAATTTTTTTCTAAGTACAAAACAAGAAGAAACACTGAGTTTACCTGTATGGCAGAGGGCTTTTTTTTCTAAATTTTTTTACGAAATGAAAACCCATTACAGATGACATTGTCTAGTTTTCAAATATATAATTTTTTTTGTTATTGGACATGTTCTTCTATTTATTATTTAATTTATAAGTAAACTAGTCCAAAAACTTGAAATGACAGGTGTTTGTATTTTTTTAATAACTTCTAATTTTTAAATTTTTTTAAAAAAAATTATATGTCATCAATCTGCACATCATTCTTTACACAATAAAAAAAAAAATTAATTTTATGATTTTTTTTGCTCAAATTATGTTGGCCGTACACGAGGGGTTTTTAAAAGTACCAATTAGGCCTAATAAAAAATTAATAAAAAAAAAATTATTTAGAAAAAAATTATAAAAAAATATCCTCATCAAACTTCACTGTACTACACATGTTTTCCCAAAAGGATTTTGAAAAATAATTTTATTTAGGTCAAATTATGTTGGCCGTACACGTGCATGGTATGGTAAAAAAAAATGACTTTTAAATAGTAGTTTTTAGAAATGCCTATTGAAAATTAATTTGTATCATCTGAGTATTGAAAAAAATTACATATTTAGAAACTAGACTCCGAGTACTACATTTTATATTTAGTGACTTTTTTAAAGATTCTATTTCTAAGTGCTTCAAATTTTAAGGTCAAATGCGACAAATTCTGAAAATCAGGGAAAACACTTCCACTTTTTGGCCAAAAAGTGGACCCAACTTCTTGCACTGACCCCTACGATTTTCCTTTCGATGTCTAGTAACATATTGTTTAATGTTTCAGCAGAGAAGACTTCGAAGGAATTGTGGGACAAACTTTCTACGATGTATGAGATGGCTTTAGCATTTAATAAAGTATTCATCATGAAAAAGCTTTATAACCTGAAAATGAAAGAAGGTGGAATTGTATCCAACCATCTTAATGAGTTTAACACATTGGTTACCCAATTAATTTCAGTGGGTATCACCTTAGATGATGAGATCAAGGCAATTTTATTATTGTGTTCGCTACCTAATAGCTGGGAGGGAGTTGTCATGGCTGTGAGTACATCAATGGCTGCCAAAAGTAAGTTGAAGTTTGACAATGTTGCAGCTACACTCCTTAGCGAAGATATACGAAGAAAGAACCAAGAAACTTATTCTGGTGAAGCCTTAACTGCTGTCAGTAGAGGAAGGCCTCATAATAGAGGCAAAGATAATAATAGAAGAAGATCAAAATCTATGAAAAGGTCAAAATCTAGAGGTAGAATTGGCGACTGTTGGTTTTGTGGTAAGGCTGGTCACACTGAAACATGGCAGTATCCAGAGATAGGGAAGTTTTCATGTGCAAAGGCAGAACAGTGGAGAATTTGCACAAGCACAAGGGACTGTAGATATACAGAGGCAATGTCATCAAGACAATGTTCATAACAGAGGTAATTTGCAAAATGAGATAACAAATATTCAAAATTAGTTACAGAGAATGAATTTGGAAGACTCAAATTTGCAACAGCATGATCCTCACTTAAGGAGGTCTACCCGGGAGAGGAGACGTCCTTCTAAATTTTTAGATTATGAATTGTTGTATTCAAAGGAGGCTGAGCCTAAACTATTGGTTTCTTATCAACCTGAACTAGCTACTTATAAACAGGGTTAAAAGGCAATTGATTCTTTGAAATGGCAAGAGGCAATGCAAGATTAAATGAGTTCGTTGCAGGCTAATAACACTTGGGATTTAGTGTCACTTCAGCCCAATCGAAGACTCTTGAAGAATCGTTGGGTATACAAGTTGAAAGAGGAAGATGGGCGCAACAAACGTTATCGTGCTAGACTGGTTGTCAAAGGGTATGATCAACAGAAAGGTATAGATTTTAATGAGATTTTCTCACCAATTGGGAGAATGACCACAATTCGGACAGTTCTGGGATTGGTTGCAATTTGGGATCTTGAACTTGACCAGTTGGATGTCAAGACAACCTTTCTACATGGTGATGTTGATGAAGAGTTGTACATGGAGCAGCCAAAAGAATTTAAAAAATAGGGATATGAATATCTTTATTGCAGGTTGAAGCACAGCTTTTATGGACTCAAGCAAGCCCCGCGACAATGGTATCTCAAGTTTGATCACTTCGTGATTGAGCAAAACTTCTTAAGAAGTGAATCAAATCCTTGTGTCTATTATAAGCAGCTTCCTAATGGTGAGTTTATTATTCTCTTACTCTATTTTGATGACATGTTGGTAGCCGGTACTAGTATGAGGATTGTTTCTGAGTTGAAGGCAAAAGCCACTTCTATGAATCATTATATTAATGCAAAAGCCACTTATATGAATCTTAACAACTCAAGATTAAAAAGATGCCTAATCCCTAAAAGTCACTTCTATTAATCTTAACAACTCAAGATCAAAACCTTCAATTAAGATGCCCCAAAAATGGCTGATCCCTTACCCTTGACCAGCAGACCCGGTAACACACTACCTTATCATTGCCTTTATGAGTGAAATTTCACTCTCGGCTCTTTCTTCCACCTTCAAAATTCCGTATCACACTTGGGAACTCCCACGCTCAGTCATTGTCATGCTTGGAGAAAACTGCAAAAATCCCCCATGGCAGATAAAATAGAAAGCCCACATGCTATCAGCCTTTATCAAAAGAAATGCCTCAAACAGTAGAGTTCAAATTGGAGAGAAGAAGATGCAGTCAGCCTCTTGACGCGTCATTCTTGATAATGCCGTTTCTCTGAATCGTATGTGTCTGTAGATACTTTTGATTCCCCTCATTCTCAGCTTTAGCTTTTGTTTTTTTCAGGCTGTTTTCCATACAGTGGCTGCATCTGTACCTACAACTGTCCGTTCAATCATCAATTTTAAATACATTTAGTTTTAGCACGTTGGGCCTTTTACATTAGGTAAGAAATGACAGCTTTTTTTAGGCAATGTATTTTCATTTTATTTTATAGTGTGGATGTTCTTCAATCTTTTAACATTATACCCATTTATCCCTCTAAGGAGAAAAGATTGCTTATTTCAATCCTTGGTGACGTGAATTGCAGGAAAACAAAGTCTATCAGTGGGCTACAGTGGAATGTGGTGTGGGTGGTGGCAAGAGTTAGAAGATAGAGATAGAAATATGGAAGCAACGTAAACAGGTTTTTCAAGGGACCCATCACTTCATTATTTCTCTTGTCGTTTGTAATTCTATACATACTTTATTAATATATAATTTCAACCTAATTATTTCTAGATTAGGTTGTTGTCACTACATAGCTGCTGCTTATCTAAAGCACCCCACTTGCTTGCCATCAGACTCTATATAAATTGCAGTAAAGTACGCCAAAATTATCACAGCATTAGAATGGAGTTTTTATTTTTACTGGAGCACTGAAATCTATCTGTTCAAGTCCACCAGCTGGGCGAAATGGTGAGAGATTCTACGGCTTTTTCTGTATCACTTTAGTTTTTGACACGTTTCATTTGTTAGTGTGAAATAATCTTGCTGTTGTTTTGGGCTCAGGCTTCATCTCTTGGAGAGGAAGGTTGTAGAGAAGGTGTGAAGAGTAACAAACGGTGGAGAGTGATCCCCTTCATGTGCTGCACTGCAGTTCAAACAGCAGTGAAGGATAATGAAAATAGCGAGGAGAAATGCTTAGTAAATGATTCGATTGAGAGCGGTGTGGGTTATGGCAATGTCAACAGGAAGAAGCTGGGAGGATGGAGAACCATGCCCTTCATTTTTGGTAATTATCAGCTTTCAATATCTTATAGCCCACTTTTAGATATAGACCCACAAACTGCAATTTTGTGGGTCAGTTGTCTCTCAACATTTTGAAGAATCTTAAATGAAAGTTCACTAACGCTTGTAAGTTTTGGTGTAATGGCAAACCTACACATTTTACATTCACACCATATAAAACCAGAGCTAGCCTTATTCTAAGCCTAGTAGAAAGTTCATATCTTGAAGTTGGTCTCTCTTGAATAGGATATATCAGTGCACATTGACTCCATGTATGTAGATTGCTGTTGTTAAGAGATCCATCCTCAGAGATGAACCTCTTGGGATTATCTCTGTAACTATTTGGTCCAATGATCCATCTTTGATGACTAGCAAGGACCCATCTCCCAAAAGGTTCATCTTGTTAGTTAAATGGGTTCTTGTGAATCACTTCAGTTTTTAAAACTCCAGTTCATGTATGTAAGGATTTTCTTGCAGTAGATACTCATCAGTGTCTCGAGCAAAACTGATCTTTATAAACATTTAGAAAACCTATCACAATCCTAGATTAATAGAACCTGTTAGTGTCAGTAACGATCAAATTTAGAGGGTTACCTTGATATCTAAGTGCACCACCTCAACCGACTCATATGTTCAGGAGTAGACTGCCATTGTGAATATCCTACGTTTAAGTTCTAGATATAAATCTGTACAATAGTTAATGGCCAAGTTTAAGGATAGGAGATGACCCGTTTCCATGTAGGTTTGTCGTTATATTAAAACTTATAAATATTAGTGAACTTTTCAAACCAACATCTTCCCCTAGACTCAGAATGATAGTTAGTACACAAGATCAATTCCTAAAGATGTAATAGTTAATCTAACATTTCATGAGTAGTGATCACTAACACCCAACTATCATGAGCTTGAAAGTTGTGCAAGGTTTATATCACTAGTTTCAATCCCACCTCAGGAGAAACAGGCTCTGTTGTGCAAGGTTTATGTCGACTAGTTCCAATCCCACCTCATGAAAAACAGGCTTTCGGGAATGCTTCTACTCGATCAAAATGGATGATCTATAATTTGATGTATATAAGAACCGCCTGCACCAAATTATTTGATTGGGTCGTTTGAAAAGTGGCTTTTCAATAGCGTGATTCACAAGAGCCCATGTGTTCTGAGCTTAAAAACTATGTGATAAGTCCATTTAGCCTGTTTCGAATCTCACCTCTTGATAAATGGGTTTATTGATTCTCCTTACAAAACAATAGAGTACCAAATACTCAGCTCATTAATGTCATAAAAATGAAAATCAACATCCATTCTGTTATTCCTAATCTCCCCAGTTGTGGACTGTTAGTATATTCTAAGCTTCACAAAAGCTATGGCGACGATAAAATTAGTCTGTGTGTGAAATCTCACATGACAACTTGTATTCCAGTAAACTATGGTCTGGGTAAATGTCAATGTATATAGCCAGCCTTTTGAAGGCTTTAAAAGATCACAATTTGACTGGTCGCAATCTTGTCGGTATACATGAGATGACTGACATTGTTTTTTGTTTTGAGCAGCAAATGAACTGTGTGAGAAGCTGGCAGTGGTGGGGTTCTCGACCAACATGGTGTCGTATTTGACAGAAGAGCTTCACTTACCGCTAGTAAAGGCTGCCAACACTCTAACTAATTTTGGAGGCACGGCCAGCTTGACGCCTCTGTTGGGAGCCTTCATAGCCGACGCCTACGCCGGCCGCTTCTGGACCATTGCAGTTGCCTCTATCATCTATCAAATTGTAAGCAAACCAAACTCCATTCTTTTTTTATCTTTACCCATATGTTAAAAGTTGGATCTTTAACGATTTTGTTTGAAGAGGAGAAGATAGCAAAAACAACAAGTTATCTTATCTGATCAAAATCCATAGTAGAAGAAACAGGATCATCAAAGAGTTAGAAAACAGTCAGAATTTTTCACGATATGTGAAATTATGATATTTATTTCTGGATTCAACTGCGAGTCGAACTCATTTGAGTCATATTTCATGAATACTGGTTTATAGGAACCCATCTCTTATGAGAATGAATGGTCCACTTAACACTCATTGCATTTAGGTGATATTTCATTTCTTGTTATGTTTTCAGGGAATGATAATATTAACAGTGTCTGCCGTGCTGCCGACACTGCGACCTCCGCCATGCGAGGGGAAGGCGGCGGCGGCAGCGGCCATGTGTAAGGAAGCGTCCTCCCAACAGCTGGGAATTCTTTATTTGGCACTCTTGTTAACTGCGATTGGGTCGGGTGGAATTCGGCCGTGTGTGGTGCCTTTTGGAGCAGATCAATTCGACGAGAAGGATCCCAAGCAGGGGAAAAAACTGTGGAGCTTTTTCAACTGGTATTATTTCTGCATGGGCCTCTCAATCCTCATGGCAGTGACTGTCATAGTTTATATTCAGGAAAATGTGGGATGGGGATGGGGGCTAGGCATTCCTGCAGCTGCTATGGCCTTTTCCATCTTTGCCTTTTTCATGGGACTGCCTCTCTACCGCCATTACAAACCTATGGGAAGCCCACTTACCCGGCTATTGCAGGTCATCGTTGCTGCAGTCCGAAAACGCCATCTGATTAAGCCATCAGATCCAGCCTTGCTGTACAACGACAAAGAAAAGGACACGGCCATCTCTCCTGCTGGCTGCTTGACGCACACTAATCAGCTCACGTAAGTTACAGTAACTCCCTATTTTTAATATGTCAGTATACACAAGTACATTTTGATTTGATTAAGAATACTTCTAAATTTAAATGATAGGTAGACTGTAGAAAATAGTAAGTCTCTTAAACAAAAGTATGTTTCAGAATAGTAGGACTGGCGAGTGATACTTTTTAACAGTGAAATTTACCCGCCTAATCAAAACAGGGTGATGAACATTAGCTATACCAATTAGAGAGCGGGTATAGGCTTCTTACATCTACCGTTGGACACTGTAGCTAGGTTGTATTACAGAAAACAATGAGATGACAGCGATATCTACCAACACAAAAATTCAGAATATTATACTGTATCGACCTAATAAAGTGGTATGTCTGAGTTTGTACACTCTTTCAGTGAGAACATGCATGCACTGCACCATACCATTTTAAGATGGATGAATAGATTGTAGTACATTTTTTTCTGGATTAAACTGTAGTAGAGTTATTTTGAACATCCATCATGAAGTATGATGCATCATGGATCATGAAGTATGATCTGAAACATTTATGTTCAAAATAATTCAATACAGTTTAATCTAAAATTAATGTAGTACAAACTATTATGGACTATGGAAACATAATATTTTTGATGGGTGAGTAGTGTAATTTTGATGAGTGCTTTTGGATTTAATTGTGTATCTAATTCCTAATACTCCTTTTCCTGATGATGGATCAGTGAGTGTGATCAGAAACATCGATGAAAAAGATACGCAGTTAAATCCAAAAACACTCATCATAACTTAATGGACTGTGGAAAACTCATGCCAACTAATATTTTTCATGGGTGAGTAGTGAAATTTTGATGAGTGCTTTTGGATTTAACTGAGTATCCAACTCCTAATACTCCTTTTCCTGATGATGGAACACTGAGTGTGATCTGAAACATGGATGAAAACGATATACAGTTAAATCCAAAAACACTCATCATAACTTCATGGACTGTGGAAAACTCATACCAACTAATGTTGAAATTTAACAAGGAAAAGTAAAATGGCCTTTGAAAATCAGTTAATTGGTGAAGTCTTTCAGTTCAAAAAGAATTTATAAAAAATAAAAAATATTAAACAATCTGAACGTTGTTTGTTGTTTCGGGTGAAAAATAGAATTTCCTAAATAACAGTGTATGGATGCACTCCAAACTTATTGACTGAATCTATAACTTATATTGCCCAGTTATATGAGTTACTTTAGTAAATACTGTTGAAAACTTCAAATCACAAATAAAGTTTATGAACGTAAGTTGTTTGGATCACAACGAATCTACTTCAATGTACATTATTCGTACAGATTGTTTAACGAATAGAAATTTGATAAGAGGTGGGTGGGTAAACATAACATCAAGGCATAGAGGTATGTTTTAAATGTGTATATATTCTGCACAAGTACAAGGGATTTAATAAAAAGAAAAATTAAAGACAAAATAATATAAAATGTTTTTAGATTTAACCGTGTAAACATAATATTAAAGTATATAGGTACGTTGAAATGTGTATATATTTGACACAATTTAATAAAAAGAAGACACAAGTATAGACTGATCAGAAATATGATAATATAAAATACTTCTAGATTTAACTCTGTAAACATAACATTCAGGTATAGAGGTACTTTTGAAATGTGTATATTTTCAGCACAAGTAACAGGGATTTAATAAAAAGAAGAAACAAGTATAAACTGATCAGAGATATGATAATATAAAATGTTTTTTTTTGTATCGACATTTTGAATCATAATGATATGATGTTTCCACAGTTAATAATAGTGAATTTGAATGTTTTAGATTAAACTGTCTGTGTCTTTTATCATCTACTTTTGGGATCACACTATATGATCCTTCATCAAAATAAAAAGAATTATAAACAATAAAAACACCCACAATTTAATCCAAAAACACTCAATTTCAAATATAAACTACTTAAACATATGGAAATGAAATGGCCAGATTCAAATTCCCATGGCTTGGCCCAACCAGTGGGGGTGGCTTTAACGAAACTCTGCTGCATTCTTTAAATTCAGTGGGTAAAGGCGCTTCCCTTGGATTCTTTAATGTTAATTTTATACCTAAAGCCTACATCCAAGCCGACTGTAATTAAAAGGTGGGCAGAGCGTCTCCCAAATTCAACAGCGACTTGTACAAAGTACAAAAATTCTCTTTTCCTATTCTATTAAGGACCCATCACGATATCTGCACATTTTTAGTTACACATTGTTCAACGACGTAGAGTAATAATTGCTTCAAGAATCATTTCAATATAATCACATAACAAGATTGTAGATCTCATTTGAAAGTAATAATTCACCTAACCTAAGTTTGTGAATTTGGGTTATTCTTAAACATCATCTATGTCTATTTTAATTCTTAAATGACAATTTTAATTAATAACATAGGATAAATATTTACCACTTTTTAATTATGATAATTTTGGCTAATAAAAACAGAACAAATATTTACTATTTTTATAATTTTTATAGTTTTGGCTAATAAAAATAGGACAAATATTTACCATTTTTTTTATTTTGATAATTTTGACCAATAAAAATAGGACAAATATTTACTATTTTTTTATTTTGATAATTTTGACCAATAGAAATAAGACAAATATTTACTATTTTTTATTTTGATAATTTTGACCAATAAAAATAGGACAAATATTTACTATTTTTTTATTTTGATAATTTTGACCAATAAAAATAGGACAAATATTTACCATTTTGTGATTTTGAGAATTTTGAATAAGGTGTAAAATTGTTATTGAGTGTTTCACCATTGAACTTGATGATGTTTAAGTAGAATATATGAATTGAAAGAAAAGTGAACTACAAATTCCTTTTCTCTTCCTTGTTCTTATTAAGAGTGCTTTTTGGATTTAACTGTGTATCTTTTTTCATCGACATTTCAGATCACACTCAGTGATCCATCATAGGAACAGGAATATCATAATGTTATTCTTCTTGATGATAGAACACTATGATATTCATCTTTTTGGTGATCACTATGATATTTCTCTTCCTTATCATAATGTTCCTCTTCTTGATGATGGAACACTATGATAAGGAAGAGGAATATCATAGTGATCACGAGGAAGATGAATTTCATAGTGTTCCATCATCAAGAAGAGGAACATTATGATAAGGAAGAGGAATATCATAGTGGTCACAAGGAAGATGAATTTCATAGTGTTCAATCATCAAGAAGAGGAACATTATGATAAGGAAGAGGAATATCATAGTGATCACAAGGAAGATGAAATGGAAGATGAATATCATAGTGTTCCATCATCAAGAAGAGGAACATTATGATAAGGAAGAGGAATATCATGGTGATCACTATGATATTCCTCTTCCTTATCATAATGTTCCTCTCCTTGATGATGGAACACTATGAAATTCATCTTTCATTTCATCTTCCTCCTAATCACTATGATATTCCTCTTCCTTATCATAATCTTCCTCTTCTTGACGATGGAACACTATGATATTCCTCTTCCTAATGATGAATCACTGAGTGTGATCCCAAACATCGATGAAAAAAGAAACACACTAAAATCCAAAAAACACTCTAAACAACTTTATGGACTGCAGAAAACTCATGCCAACAATCTTTCTGATGTTGCAGGTTCTTCGATGCAGCAGCAATTCCAAGGGACACAGACACAACAGAGGGCACCCTAAAACCCAACCCATGGAGACTCTGCAGCGTTCACCAGGTAGAAGAACTAAAATCCATAATAAGAATGGGTCCAATATGGGCAGCAGGCATACTCTTAATCACAGCCTCAGCGCAACAGAACACATTTTCCCTAATGCAAGCAAGAACAATGGACAGACACTTGGGCTCCTCCTTCCAAATCCCACCAGGCTCAATGAGCGTCTTCACAATACTTTCCCTCCTCCTAACAATAACTCTCTACGACCGCCTCCTAATGCCTTTAGCCCGCCGTTTCACAGGCAGGGGAAGAGGCATATCCTTCCTCCAAAGAATGGGCGTAGGCTTCTTCATCTCAATCCTAGCCACCGGCGTAGCCGGTTTCATCGAAGTAAAGCGCAAGTCAGCGGCGGCGCGCTTTGGCCTTCTTGACCGGCCCAAGGCAACAATTCCCTTAAGCGTTTTCTGGCTTGTTCCTCAGTACTGTCTTCACGGAATTGCAGAAGCTTTCATGTCAATCGGCCACCTGGAATTTTTCTACGACCAGTCACCGGAAAGTATGCGCAGCACAGCTACGGCTTTATTCTGGACCTCCATTTCTGCCGGCAGTTATTTCAGCACTTTTCTCGTCTCAACCGTACACAAACTGAGTTCCCAAAACGGCCACCAAAATTGGCTTCCGGCCAATCTAAACAGAGGCCGCCTGGAATATTTCTACTGGCTTATTACCCTACTTCAAGTGCTAAATCTTTTCTACTACTTTATCTGTGCACGCTACTATACTTATAAGCCTATTTCCGCCACTTCTCCGCCTGCAACTTCCGATCTGCCGCCGGAAGCCGCCAAAGTTTCCGACGATGAAACTGCGCCGCCGGAAAATGTAAGTCTACAGATGGCCGCCACGTTGCAAGAACCTCACTGTGACAAAATCCATTCCCTGAAACCCCACCGATCGCTCTAGTTATTTTAGTGCACAGAAAATTATTCACTGCTTATGTATTGTCAGAGTCTTATATAAGTATGTAATTATATAGGAAAAAAGAGTTGCTTGGCGGTTTCGGTCCTTTTCACAATCTTTTAGGTCTCTGTTTATGAATTGACCATTCTCTTTCGAAAAGACGATGTACTCTACTGAACACTCTGCATTCCGCAAATTGGTAATATTGCACAAGAATATTTTACTTTATTCTGCCTCGGTAAATCTCCCGAAGAACTCGTGTAAAAGGAACAAATGTCTTGAAATTTTTGTCAGGGATATTTCTACCGCGCCAGATTGGTATTTTTACCTCAGTGGGTTGGTGAATTTTGAAATTGAGAAGAGATTATTTGAGGGAAAAGGCTGCTCTCACGTGTTTGTAGTCGTACCAACCGTTTTACCCTGCTTCCCTAGCCTTATTTATGGGCAAGACAAATACCCCGTTTGCTTCTTTTAAATTGTGGTAATAGTAATAGTTAATGAGTGTTGTGTATAGTGATTGGTTTATATTATTATTATTTTTTAATGGTTGTATGGTCTTCATTTTTGGGTATTATGTTATCACCTCTTCATTAAATGAGTGTTGTATAGTGATTGGTTTATTTTTATTTTTTATGGTTGCTCGTCCTCACTTTTGGGTATTATATTATCACGTCCTTATTAAATGAGTGTTGTATAGTGATTGGTTTATATATATTTTTTAATTGTTGTCTAGTCCTCACTTTGGTCCTCACTTTGGTGAGTGTTTAGAGTGATTGGTTTATATATTTTTTTTAATTGTTGTCTAGTCCTCACTTTGGGTCTCACTTTTGGGGTATTATATTATCCCGTACTCATTAAATGAGTGTTGTATAGTGATTGGTTTTTTTTTGTTGTTGTCTTCTGCACTTTGGTCCTCACTTTTGGAGTATTATATTATCACGTCCTCATTAAATGAGTGTTGTATAGTGATTGGTTTATATATTTTTTTATGGTTGTCTGGTCCTCACTTTCTTCCTCACTTTTGGGGTATTATATTATCACGTCCTCATTAAATGAGTGTTGTAGAGTGATTGGTTTATATTTTTTTTTTATGGTTGTCTAGTGCTCACTTTTGAGGTATTGTATAGTTATTAGTGATTGGTTTATATTATTTTTTTTATGGTTGTCTCGTCCTCACTTTTGGGGTATTGTATAGTGATTGGTTTATATTATTTTTTATGGTTGTCTGGTTCTCACTTTTGGGGTATTGTATAGTGATTGGTTTATATTATTTTTTTATGGTTGTCTCATTCTTACTTGTGGGGTATTATATTATCACCTCCTCATTAATGTTGGGGATTGAAACCCACGAAGTCAGCACCCAACAAAGGCACACTACGTGCAATATTGGTTTATATTTTTATTGAAACCCACAAAGTCAGCACCCAACAAAGGCACACTACATGCAAGCTCAATGGCGAGTGGGGTTTTAAACCTTGGTGGATTTGTTAACATTCAACATTTTTAACCATCACACCACGCCCTTAACAACTGATTACTTTATATTATTTTAATATATATTTAAAAATAAAATAAAATGAAAGCAAGCAAAACCAAACACTATTTGTGAATGTGTGCTTAAATTATATGAACACAATCTTTTAAAATATCTTTGATTTAGAATAGCAATTATATATATATATACCAACAAATATTTAATTTGTTGACTAATAATATTCGTAATGATAAATATTTTATCATTTCATTAATTATTATCTAATGAATCACAAAGAAATTATTAAAAAGAAACTCTCAAAATAATTATTCTAAAATTAGATTTTTTTTTTTAAGGAATAGATTGAAATTGTAAAATAAGAGTGTAAGCATACCTATAATATCATAGGTAATATACTAGCATTTGCACCATATAGAAGTGTAATGAATGTGTCCAAAAGTAAATTGTAAACAAGCACAACGTATTTTTAAATAAGATTTGCTAACATTTTACACAAATCCAACGAAAGTAAGAAAGACTAATTATATTTATTACAATTCAATAGACATACAAAAGTTAATTAACTCTTAAAATTAACAACAAAAAGAACCAAGGTAAGTCTAAAAAAATTAGCCATGCTTATTTATTTACCAAGATGTTGATTATTTATTGTAATGAGGAGAAAATAGTAAAGCTTTTGTAAGAAATCAAGAAATATAATAGAATTATTTAGAAATCATAAAAAAAGACATACAACATAAAACTTGATTAAATAAAACTTAATTAAAGCATTAATACAAATTGGTACTTCTCTTCCCAGTCTAATTAATATTCAAGAATGAATCTAATATTTATAGATGTAAATATTTATATTGGCTACTAATAAGAGCAAATTGGTGGAGGCCATATCTACAAACTTCTAGCTATTGTTGTGTGTGGGTATGTATGTTACCAAGAACTTATATTTATACTTTATTGTATTGTTTTCTACTTGCATGACTCTTGAAATTTGTCACTTAATCAAAGAATAATATAACAAATGATTGTTTAGTAGATTAAGCCTTTTTATTTATTTGAATGTAGATTATCTAGTCATTAAATTATAAGGATAGTATATTAATCATCGGAAATTAATTACACCTTGTGATTAATATAACCATAATGAGAGGTAGTCTATGCATGCAAGTTCTTATGGCTTTCACATTTAATATAATAAATTTAATATACATATTCTTGGAAATAATTGATAAGGTAAATTGGGTAATGGAAGAATCAAGTCAAAATTAAATTTCAAAAAAGAAAATTTGAAACAAAAGAGATTAAAAGGAGTAAAATATTAAGATTAACTCATAAATAGGATGAGAGTATCCAAGCTTAATTAAATGAACTAAAGAACAATGGATATAATCTAGAAAACTAAAATAAAGGGAGTCCACATAAGTTTCATACATGAATGAATACACCAAAGTATACACATGGAATATGAGAGCAGTTTTGAAATTACTTTGTATTTGATCATGGTCATTTTGTGATATTATTATTGGCTAGTGGTAGGAATAACATGAAAGGAAGAAACCAAGGTTCAAACCTCACGAGGTTGCCCTTTACCGCATCAACAATTAAGTGGCCTTAACTAGGAGAGACCATGTGGTGAAATGGTGGGGCTTCTTGCCTGTAGTGCCAACAACCAAGGTTCAAACCTCATGGGGTTATCCTCTACCACGTCAATAATTGAGGGAGTTTGCCTCTAGTATTTTTCCACCACACGACTGCCTCAAACTCAAATTTGACGAGGTATCTCGTCATAAATCAGGTGCATCTGCAGCTAGATTCATCATCAAGGACAGTACAGGGGTTATCTGTTGAGTGAGCTCCATCAAATTGCAAGATGGCACAAATAACGATGCATAATATGTCACGTTGGTGGAAGGTCTTAAGGTATGTGTGGAAGATAATTTTCTTCCTTTAGACATTGAAGGGGACTTGATGGTGATGGTACAAGTCATTTCATACAACTTAGTTGTCAGTTGAAAAATCAAGAAGTGGTTGGAGATGACACAATGGTACTTGAGACTGAATAGAGATTTCACACTAAAACATATCATCTGGGAAGCGGATGATGCAACTAATTTCTTGTCCAATCAAGGCATCAAGTAGGTTGAAGGGACAAAGATCACTGACAAAGTTGATATGTGGGATGGATTACAATCGATCATCAAGGAGGAAATGAGAGTGGCGACAGTTGGCAATGATGTGGTGCAAGATACAACCAATGGATTGTCCCTCTTTAAAAGAGTAGAGCCCACAAGAATGGTTAAATAGAGAGGGTAAGATGGCAGAGAAGCTGAAGATTCCTAGCTACAAATGTGGTTGTAACATACAGAATGTGGAGGTGTAGCTTAGGAGGGTGTTCGTGATATCCTCGCAGAGAGAAGAGAAGACTATTAGGGAGGTCATCGAGGAGTGTTGGCATTGTGTGTTGTCATTGATTTCAACATAGTATATGGAAATCTATAGGTAGACTTGTATAAAGGAAGAGTCAACATGGTCAAGGCAAACTAGTCAGAGAGAAGAGAAAATAGTCGAAGTATGGTAAGGTGATCAGTTTGATGCTTGAGCATGATGTGGATGTAGATACTCATGTCTTGGCATATTTTCTATATCCCCACATGTATATCTCATCAATTGGGAGTACTTTGCTTAATGATAAGAAGCAAAGATCTGGCTAAGGAATTTACAGTGTATATCCTAAGGCAGGGTCACCTTGTTTTGATCTGCATTTCTCTGCAGAGAAAGATCTGATCATGTGGTTTTGAGAAAAGGCTAATAGACATATAAGACATGCTATGATGAAGTATCAAGTGGTATAGTGGTCCGCAAAGACAACACTTAAGTGATAGAAGCAATACAAACTATTCCATAGCCCATTTACACAGGTTTGAGTTTTGCAGGGGATGAAACATGTATAGATTATCCATTAGAGCTTGTGTGAAGGTATTATATTGTCCAAGGTATATCAGGTATGATCCACATGCAAACAAATTCCATTTTCGAGTATCATATCAAGTAGTTATATCTATGTAAGCAAAGATTTGAGTATAACTGTCATTTGGACTCCTGGTTATCCATGTCAAACTCTTGAATTCCTCCAGAATCATTAGATAAAGGTGTGCATATCTAATAAGGAACATATAATGATGTTTAAGCTCATTCCCAAAAGGTTTCTAGTCTTGTATTGCACCACAATGTCATATCTTGAGATGTGAAGTATCACATGTGGTCTAGCATGCTCGGTTTCCTACAGATAGTCATGTTTCCTATTTTATGGATGTATAGTTTGATATGATACTTCTTCAGTAAGGTGTATGAATGATGTTGAGATCATGTATGATTGAATTCTTGGTTTGCATGGAGTTTTTGGCTTCTCCCCGGTAGTATGAAGATAGATAGTTAGTAGTCCTAGGTAGTTTGAGCTGATCGGTTAGGTATCTGATATGTGCAGAGGATCCTGATTAGTTTCCTTAACTTTGGAAGGTATGAAAATATATGTCTTGATCTCCTTTATGAATTTCTAAGGTTCACAACAAATTTTTCCTATCATATTGTATGTATTGATGCCAACTTGTGAAGAGCTACACGTTTCATCCAATATTGATTGTGATGTTGACCTAATTAGTGTTTTGAAGTGTTGTGGAGGATATTTATAGAAGATCAAGTTCATTTGTGAAAGATAGAAGAGAGTGTGAAGATAAGCAGAGTAGAATGAAAGATATGAAGTGTGCAGAATCCGTTTGAGGGCATGTGTTGAGCAAAAATAGAAGACAACACTACCAGCATAAATTAGATGTTCTCGTTATGGCATTCCATGTAGTTAATGTCTTTGTAAATGCTATTGCAGTGAGCAGAGTACTTAAGGAGTAGTATCTTCCTTGGGTTGTAACCCTAAATCAAAGTTGTAATTACTTTAAGCACAAATACAGGGAGTTGTAGCTTCCTTGGGTTGTAGCCCTAAAACAAAGTTATAATACTTTTGTAGTGAGCATAATATATTGTGAACTAATCCTCACCATGGTTTTTCTCTATTTTAGGGTTTTCCACCTAAAAATACTAGTGTTATGTGTGTTGCATGATTTCCTTTATGTTCTCTAAGTTATTCAATTTGTTTTGGTAAACAACTAGTTAAATTTTAGTGTATGTTGATTCACCCCTCTCTCCGCATCTCATTGTGTTCAACAATTGGTATCAGAGTCAAGTGCCTTTGAGAAGCTTAACAGCTGAGGTAGATCCTACACTTGAACACATGGAATCTAAATGTATATACAATAATGTATTTGTACGAGAACAAGATCTAGAAGCAAAGGAACCTGAAGGTTGGGATCTTGATGGGAGTGAAGTAGACCTTGAGGGAGAACTCAATTCAATCCTTAATGAACTGGATGAAGCAAAGAGGACTGAATGTAGAATATAAAGACATGCTTGAATTGGCAAAAGAGACAATTGACAAATTGAAGACAAAGGCCAAAGAATCAAAAGAAGAAATCGGTAAACTAAAATCCCTAATAGAAGGAGATAAAGGAGGTGACATAAAGCTCAAGGAGGTAGAAGAAATGATTTCAAATTTGAAAGTCATGGTTGAAGAAGAAAAGAGGATTGAAGATTTCTTAAACATCAAGCTCTTTGAGAAATTAGTTGAATGTTTAAAACTTGAGGAAGAAGTTGTCACTCTAAGAAAAGAACTGGAAAAAGAAAAAGAGCAGATTGATAAAGGACTAGAACTAAAAGGAGGATCTAAAATCCTTGATGAGATAATTAACTCTCAAAAGCTAGCAAAAAAAATTAGGTCTTGGTTTTAAAAGGGAAAGAGTCCTACTATCAGTGCCTCTGCAAATTTATATGATAGCTTTCACTCAGGAGGAAAGTCTAGAATTAAGAAGGAAGAGACCTACACTGAAGATCCTGAGAAGAAAGCCTACAAATTTATAAAAGAAGATGAATTCACTCCTGTCTAAAGACAAAGGAAGAATATGAAGAAGAATTTCAAATATTCTCAACTTACGCAACCAACTCACATCAGGGATTCTCAAGGTTTCAATGGCAATTGTTTTACTTGCAATAAGTTTGGTCACAAAGCTGTTGATTGTAGAAGCAAAATAAATCAAAATGCTCTAATATGTTATTCTTGCAATAAAAATGGTCATAAAGCTACTAAATGTAGAAGTAAGACAAATCAAAATTTAGTTAAGTGCTATGCCTTTAGCAAGATAGGTCACAAGGCTTATGAATGTAGAAGCAAAATGGACCAAGGAATAACATGGACAATGCTCAACCCTTTCATGGATATTGTTACACTTCTAACAAGTTTGGCCACAAGGCAACTAATTACAGATCTAAGGTAAGGAGAAATGGAAATGCTCAACAATCAAAGTTCACCTATCATAAGTGTTAGGAATTGCATGCAGAAGATATAAATTAAATGCAAATAAAGATTAAACAGAGGAATGAAAAATACATAGAAATAATAACAACGAGAGACAATTTTTAATGTGGTTCACCCAAACTTGGGATACATCCACCAATAGAGAGTCCAATATTATTATCTAGCAATTAAACTGATTACAACCAACAATCCTTGCAACTCAATATTGCTGCAAAAATGCTACAATACAATATCTCAACAGAAATCCTAACCCTTAACCACTTTTATCAAGCCTTAGTCGGTTACAAAATAGGGTTTTTTAATGTCGATCAATAGAAAAATAACTCCCAACTCCTTTATAAAATAATAAAAATCATTTGAGGTTTCAGGGGCACTGCCCCTCGACCCCACCTTGTATTGCAACAGGGAGAGTGCCAGGGGCGCTACCCCCAAACCCCCATTAAATAATTTGGGGGGAAACCACGCTGATAAAAGTGGGGAAAATTTAACCTCCAAGTCTGATTAGGCTCCATATAACAAGTGCAATCAAACAAGGCACTCTGGAAGAAATGTAGGGTCTGCTCTACAAAAGAAAGTTGATATTGCTTAGCAAAAGAAGGAAATCGGCAAAGTATAGAAGAAGGAGGAATGTGATGTTTCTAGACCTTTGCCTAGTGCAGGTGGATCCTCCAGTAACTAAAAGATGAAGTATTGGTTTAGGGGGAGTTACTATTGCAAGTATGGGCCTAACTAGTGTTGTCAGATGTCAACATACTCCTGTTGCATTGATGTCAATGATTGGATGAGTTGTATGCTGAGGATATTGAGAATATTAGTCCTATCAGGAACATAGAAGAAAAATGAAGATAGTAAGGTAAAGATCCCATCTAAGATGAAGATTAGAGGATACGCTTCAAAGGGTTTGTAGATATGTGTCTTAAGATGATCTAGTAAAGATTTGAGAGGTCCACATGAAGATTTGAAGAAGTTATGGCCACTTGAGTAAAACCAGTTCTGGCAAATGTTCAGAGGTGATAGAGTAACACAGATAGGTCCAGTGAGATCCAAAAATACAATATCTTGTTCTGTGGATTTGGTGGAGTGTTTAGGAAGTCAATGTGAATTGACAGCTCAATTGGTTCATGGTCTGGAGGTCCGTAAGCATCTATTCCAATATGATAGTGATGACAGACTGTGTTCTTGAGGTTCCAGATGAAGGAGAGAATGATTTCAGTAAGAAGAAGTAGTGTGGATGTTCTTGGTGATTCAGGCAAGCTTGTGGAGGTCTTTGGATTGTGTCCAGTTCGTATTGGTGGTCCACATTGAAGATTGAGCTCGTAATTGAAGAATTACTTCTAGATGATGATGTTCTTCCTAAGTCTGGCCGACCAGATGAGTTACACATCTTGCGGATGATCTTGAAGATTTTCTGTGAAGGATGGCATGTTCCTAAAAGAAGATTGAAGTCCCAGATCTGTGTGGCCAATAGTGTGATGATCTGCATGAAGTCTTTTGTAATTAGTCAAGTTGTATTTTCTCTATAAAATGTGCTGACTTGGATGATTATCCCTAATTCGATGTCTTGTATAAATAAGTTGTGAAGTCATTTCAAAAGTATCTTGGCGGAGATGAGAGTGTGGTAGAGAGTAGAGAAGTGAAAGGCGGAGCATAAGTATAGGGCTTAAATGGAACTGACTCAAGCATGGTGAAGATGCTATTCTTCAATTCAAGTATGTAATATTTATCATTATGTAGACAGTGTGTCTCCTGTAGGCAGTGGGCCTCTTGTGAGCAGTGTGCTCAGGTAGTGAGCCCTAATTGGCATGTGCCATTTTGTTCTTCTTATTCTTTTAACAGAGAATACAATCTTGGGTTAGTCACCCTATAGTTTTTCCCTTAACCGGATTTTCCATGTTAAAATCTTGGTGTCATATGTGTTAATGTGTTTTTGCTCTTGAATTGTTGCATTATGTTTCCATGATTGATTTATTATTATGTTGTTGAATTACAAAGAGGATTTAAGTGATTAATAAGAAGAAAGTTCTGAGACAACTGATTCACCCCCCTCTCAGTTGTTTGTCTTGAATTTAACAATTGGTATCAGAGCTAAGTTCCTCTAAAAGGAGCTTAACCGCTTGAGGAGATCCAGGATGTCTTCCTACAAGAAGGATAGTCTGAGGTTTGACGGAACCAATTTCACTCTTTGGAAAAGCTGCATGGAATGTCACTTGCAATGTATGGGAATGCAATATTGGATCATAACTTCAAAGAAGTATGTTCCTCCACATAATGGTTTGAAAATTGTAGATGAAATCAGAGATGCTGAAAACAATCTTCAGGTGAAAGAAGCTCTACTAAGTGCCTTATCTAATTCAGAGCTGACAAATGTTGTAGATCTAAAAACTGCATATGAGATGTGGGAAAAACTAGAACTTCTGCATGAAGGAGACAAGTATGTTAAATGTGCCAAGCTTCAGAGTCTAAAAGGAAAATTCAAAAACCTAAAGATGAAAATATCACTACATTTATGCCAAGAGTAAATGAGCTTGTTTGTGGCATTAGATGTGCTGGTGGAATCTTGGATGAAGATGAGATTGTTGCCAAAGTTCTCAGATCCCTTCCTGATTCTTACAAGTACAAGGTTGTTGCTATTGAAGAATTCAGATCTTTTTCAAATATCACAAGAGATTAATTGGTTGGTAAATTAGCTACATTTGAATTGGCCGAGTTTGGAGATGCCCACCCCCCAAGACTAAATCTACATTCAAAGCTAGTGCCTCTGTAAAAGGAAAACAAAAGTTTGATCTGGGAGAGAACTCTTCAAAGAAACTATCATGGTATGAAAAAGCAAGAAAAAGATTTGGAAGAAGATGAAGCAGAAGCTGCTCAACTTGAAGCCCTTATTGGAAAAAGACTTCCAAGAGGATCTAGTAAGTATGAAGGAAAATTGCCTTTTAAATGTTTTAACTGCAATAAGATTGGTCATTTTGCCTCAAGGTGTCCGGAAAGATTTTCAAGACCAAATCCTAATAGATCATGATTCCAAAATAAATGTTACTATATTCATGAAGATGATGATGATGATGGAGTAACTGATGATGAATCAGAGACAGGAAACAAATTTGGAAGTGACTAGGTGTTTACTGCCATCAAGGAAGAAGATCCAATGCCCTTTGAATCTATCAATCATAAAATGGTAGAAAGAGCTCTGGCTGCCCAAGTTGAAGAAAATGATGATTGGGTCATTGACAGTGGATGCTCCCACCATATGACAGGTGACAAAAATAAGTTCATAGATTTGGAAAGATATGAAGGAGGAGTGGTAAAATTTGGTGATAATTTTGCTGGTAGAATCAGAGGTATAGGAACCATTTCTTTTGATGGAAATAACAAAACCAGTAATGTACTATATGTTGAAGGTCTGAAGCACGATCTTCTCAGTGTTGGACAGTTGGTGGGCAACATGCCATAGAACATGAACAACATCTTTTCATCCTCAGCATAGCTTAATGTATCATCATTCATCTTAGTTCTTATAATTCTCATCTCAATATTTCATCATGAAATCATCTTTGTTGACCATAAGAATGCTCAAAACAACTTGACTTAACACTGATCAGGGCATGAGATCCAAATATGAACATCAGGAACATCACATACTCAAAACAACTTGACTTGATACTGATCAGGGCATGACATCCAACCATTAACATCAGAAACATCACTATATCTCATTGCATCTCTGTTTCCACACTGATATATCATCATTACAAACTAAGTGTTGACTTCACTCTAAGTGTTGATATCAATGACAACACATATTGCTAACACCATAGAGTTACAAAACCAATATGAACCTCTTATGATATCCATCATTATTAAAAAAAATTAGGGTGAGATGCACTATGATTGATGGTGGATTAGGTCTTAACGTTTGTGGCATAGACTTGTTACATAAACTCAATTTATTGATACATCTTTCATCAAACTAGATAAACTCAACATCTATGGATTTGATAATGTTGGTAAAAAATCACTAGGTACAATCACCTTAGATATTAAGGTTGAACCTATGATATTGCCTACCCTCATCCATGTCATGCCTAATTCTCTTAAATACAATCTTCTTCTTGGTAGACTATGGATTCATGCCATGGGGGCAATCCCGTCTACCCTTCATCATTCAATAAAGTTTGTTTTTGAAAACAAGCTCCATACGATTGAAGATGATTTAGTTTTGGAAAGTTGCTTACAAACAGAAGTGAGACATCAAATTCCTCTAAGTAATTTGATCCCTTCTTTAACAAAAACCAAACCACTACCCTCTGCTACTAACAACAGTAATGATCAAGATAGTGTCAGTCCTGTGAATGCATTTTTCGGTGATGATTGGGGTTCATTAGATTTTACACCCTCCTTTGTAGGTGAATATAAAATCTCACCCTCAGACCCAAAAACCTTGAAGGTAAATAAAATTTCTTCAACACAATCTCCTCCTAAAAGACCTAAACTCAAAAGTAATAACAATGGAACTTTTCATATTAATAAAGATTCTCTTTCTTCTAAAGGAATGGCGACCATCTATGATAAAGTATCATCTCAATCTAATGGATTGTCTTCTTCTAATGAATGTCTTGGTGATGAAGAGGTCCCTTTAGTTTTCAACCCTCATGGGCTTGTTGAAACAAAGGTTGACTCTCCTCACCATGATAAAAAGAATGATCTAAGGTCTAATTCTTCGCCAACACATGATGATACTTCTCATTTCAACAAAGCTAGTCATATGACCTCTCCTCTTCCTATGGACTTGGAGATGCATTATGGGCATGGATTAAAAATCCTTTCTAAACAAGGATACAATGGAAATGGGTTAGGATGCAAAGAACAAGGAATTAAGGAACATGTGGAACCAAAAGTGCACTTGTCTAAAGTAGGTTTAGGTTTTTGGCCTTCTCCCACATTCTCTCCACCATGTTCACAATAAAAAGGATTACTTCCTACTCCACCTATATATTCTCTTCTATCTCAACAATAGTGTACATGTTGTCGAGTCTAATCAAAGACCGCTTAATCACTCTTCCTCCTCCAACACACAAAAATATTCAACACAATAATCATTCAAAACCTCATTATTGTGCATATCATCTAGTGCTTCGCCATTCCACTAAGGAATGCCAAGTCTTGGGTGACAAAATTCAATAACTTAGAACACAGTATGGCTCTAGTACTTTTCACCCCACTTGATGTAGTCCCTAGAGCACCTTGTCCTCCATCCATTTTATAATAAGCAATCTGGGGGAGGATGATTTGTTATAGGCCAACTCGTAAGTGTGGTCCCTCCTAATTTTGTGTTATGATTGTAAGTATTGTTATCCCCATATTGTGATGTTTTGTTGATGGTTAGTTCTCCCTTGGAACCCTTGTTAGCACAAAGGTACAAGGAGAAAGAATGTGTTGTGTCATTCCTCTATATGTATCTTCATTCTTCTATGTCATAATTTATAGTTTCCTTGTTTTTCTTTTTGGATGATTTAACATCCTTTCTCAATTTATGTGTGTTCCACTTTCATGTGATATTTCTTCTATCCTACTCATACTTATGTGGCACCTTGTTGCAATGCTCGATGTCATACCATGACTACACAATCCATTGTGTATCATGCCTGCAAGCATCACCTTGGTTTTCTCATCCTAGGGGTAAGCCCTTGTTGTGATGTAGCTTTTGGAAAACACATATCATTTGGGCATGCGCTTTTAGAAAGCTCTCATTCCTATTTTATATTTCTTCCTTATTTCTACTTTAAAGGCAATTGCTCCCTGATGGAGTTAGCAACCACTTTAAGGTGGGGGCATATATCGTGCTATGAGCCTTACTGTGAGGCCAATTATTTTACCTTCCTTATTTTGATCATTATGCTTTTCAGTTGATGACATTATCAGACTTTTTAGAGACTCTGTTTCATTTTGCAGACTTGATTATATCTCCTGATTCGTTATGGCATTGATTAGACATATGTGATTCGATTTGATCATATTTGATGCTATTTTGTGATTTGACATACGAAATATATTAGATGATGCTTTGTGATGAGATTCTGGTATTTATGTGATGTTGACTATTTGACATGTGATTGAAAAATGTAGTTTAATTCATAATTATGTTATTGATGATTATTGTTGTATCCTATGGTGTGAATTTAATTATAGTTGCTTCGGCTATGATTATCATGATATGATTGATGCTTGATCGAGATGTGCAAGTTTCACATTCCCAAGCCACGGGAAATTGGAGGTAGAATTCACACTATGGTATTCTCTGTAAAATTGATCCATTCCCAAGAGGGATGACGATCACGTTTGAAATTGAATGTGAATTAAGTGTTTGATATAATTTTTAATCATTTTGGCCTAGTACCCCTTTTGTTTAATTAATTAATAATAAGTGTTGCATAATTTTTATTTGACTTACACCACTTGGTAATTGTTTTAATTTTGAGGCCATTTAAAGTGGATTTATGACCCCCTTGGTGAATCTTAGTGTCCCAAAATTTACCCTGGGTGGTTATCCATGGGTCTAGGGTCAATTTTGACTAACCCTTGGATTAACTCACTTTGGTCACTCTAAACTATGGTTTAGTCAAAGTGACGAAATTTAAAATTAGGGAAGGTGGGAGATGAGTCATGCTTTGGGAAAGACTCATCTCCCTTCCCAAAGTTTGGGAATCCTTTCTCAAGGAGGACTTGGGAGGTCTCCAAGACTTCCAAGTGTGTGGGATCTTCCTCCAAGACTCTCACACATGTGTGAGAGCATATTGGAGGGAGATGGCTCTTTGAGAGAATAAGAGGATGCCATATGACATTCCTTATCCTCTTGGAGGTTTGAGTGAGAATGCCACCTCACCACTTGTCCTCTCACACATGTGTGAGAGCACAAGTGGATAAGGTGAGGATTGAGATGGAATTGGAGGGTGACACTTGTCACCCTCACACTTCCTCTCCCTTGCAAGTGGCATTGGAGGAGGAAGGAGAAGGTGACAAGTGTCACCTTCTCATTCCTCAAGGCCAAAATTGATGGCCTATATTATCTCCTCTTGTTGAGGAGTGTGGGGTTCTTACATTTTAGAGTTTCTTTCTATTTTTGGGAGCAATTTTTTAGGAAGTTAGAGAAATTCTTGGAAATTGGAAGGTTTGGGAAGGCTTGGAGCTCATCACCAAACGTGCTTCTATTATAGGGCTTTGAAGGTAAGCCTCATGAACTAAGTTTCTTCACCCTTTCTTATTTATTGTGTTGTGTTGTGTTCTTGGTTATTTGTTGTTTCATTATTTTTGTGTGGGATGGGAGTATGGTGAGAGTACCTCCATTTGGAGGTAAGGCTTAACTTGTTTGGGTAGGGGAAAGGAACCTCCTTGAGGTCACTCCCACATTGTGTATTTATGCTTTGAGGGCTTTTGCTTGTTGAGGAGATTATTTGAATGGCAAGAGTGCCATGGAGATTATTTTGTGATTTTGTGGAGAGTGGTGGTTTTGGAGATTTTTTTGGCTTGAGGCCATGAGATTGGTATTTTATCATTTGGGTGGCCTTTGAAGTAGAGGGGTCCATTCCCTACCCTCATCAAACTTATTTTCATGAGTTGAGTTATGTGTTAAACCTTGGCGCTGTTTTCGTGTTGTTGATTCTTGTTGTGGAATGTTTATACCCGTGTGAATCCCTACCTCCCTAGCTCGGGGGTGACCCTCTTGCAGGTCTACGGTAGGGAGGAGGGCATTTCGAAGTGGCTGGGTTGTTCTTTTGTTGTGTTTTACTTGCAGGTGCATTTTTGAAGTAATGGAGTGGATGAGAAGCCCATTCTTGTGTGGCTTTAGTAGTATTTTATTAGCTATTGAGCCATGGCCATTATGACCTTATTGTATTTATTTTCGCAAGTTTTATGCCCTTGGAGTTGGCTGTGAAAAGTATTGCAATGTAAACTTTCTGCTTATTTTATTTAAGTGGTTTATTCCCTTTATTGTGAAGTTGGCATTGTGTTGTGAAATACATGTGAAAATATCCTTTTGTTGCTATCATATTTTCCTTTCAAAAAAAAATATACATGAATGTTAGTAAATAAATGTTATTGCATACAAGGAAGAAAGAAAAAAAAAAAAATTAGTTTCTATTATTATATTGACAATTGTATTATTAGTTGTTGTTATAAAAGAGAAAAGAGCTACTAGAAAATTTATATGAAACTGTAGGTTCCTACCTTATTGTTGTCTCAAAAAAAAGGGGTAATATTTTTCTGTGTATAATGAACTTTCAAAAAAATACATACGTCTGAATAGTATTTAAAAAAAAAGAAAAAAAGGGAGAAGTGTTATGGGTTTATTATGTTACAAAATGCAAGATAGTATTCTATCTTAAAACATGGTTGAAAAAGGAGAGTGCAATGTGTCTACGTATTCATACAAAAAAAGAAAAAAAAAACTACACTGGTTATTTTATCATTTTATAAATCCAGTTGCTGATTTTATATTTTATTCCTGGTGTTTATGCAAAAAAAGAAGAAGAAATACAGAGGATTAGAAGGAAATTTATTATTACAGGTTGTTGTATATATTATTATATGTAAATACACTTATATATATATAAAAAATAAGTGTATAAACATATAAATATATACAATATTAGGGAGAAGAGTTTTTTTTATTCTGTGATATTTTTAAATAAATTGTGTATCTTCAGAATATATATGTATGTATGTATGTATGTATGTATGTACATGTATATATGTATATATTTATGTATGTATATATATACATATACATATATATATATATATAATGTATATTTAGTAAACTGAAATTTATAGATAACAAAAAAAATATAACTGTCAATGAATATTTTCGTGGGCTGAAACCCCTATCATTTTTTTTTAAGTGTTTTTGTTTAAAAAAAGGAAGATATAGGAGGGACGACGGCCCAGCCTCCCCCCCCCCCGCTGTCTCTGTGTATCCAATAGTGTGGGGAGGGGGTTGTGCCTCCCCTCACACCCCCTCCCCACACCCGCCCCTCTTAAAACTCCAGCCTACACCCCCCCGTAGCGGCCCCTCTATATTAAACTTCTTCAGTACTTTGCTCCCTTTAGCGTCACCACACTCTCCACCCTCCGCCTATTTCAGCTGCTGCTCGGCCTCCATTGTCCCTCAACCCTGTAACAAACTCTTAACCTTAACCTTTTTTTTCATTGTAATTTTTACTTTGGCATATATATATATATATATATATATATATATATATATATATATATATATATAGAGAGAGAGAGAGAGAGAGAGAGAGAGAGAATGCTATCAAAAAAAAGGGAGAGTTTAACAATAAATCTTGGTATGTATATCTCCATGAGAGGTAATAGCAAACCAGTCATGGCCTCCATGGCTCTTTCAAACCCTAAACCTACAAGACATGAGACAAAACAACAATAAAGGAAAAGAATAGTGAGATAAAGAAATTAGGGCTTCTTCTAGGGTTATCATTTTCTAAAATGGAATTATAGCTGTTAATTTAGAAAATAATATTTTATTGTGAGTGGTGTGAGAGGATATTTGACTTTTATTTACTTTTAAAATCTTCTATTTTAGTTTGTCCTTATTTTAATTCTTGTGCTCATTCAATTTGGGTTTTATTTTTAAATGAGGAATTTACTTCTTTATTTCATTGCATTTTTGAGTTTTATTGTTTCTTTTATATATTTTTATCTTGGGGATAAATTTTATTCAATTTGGGAAGAATTTTTCCCCTTGTTTTAAATTCACCATGGTGGGGATATTGATTATATTTTTCCTTGGTGGGATTCTATCATTTTTAATTATTATCTATTTTGTTATTATTTTTATGGGAGTGAGTATCTTAGCCTCCTCCCTTCTCTATTGTCCTGAGTTTGATAATAAACATAATTGCTGAAACTATGTTTATTAACGGACTTGAATTTTTGTGATCCAATTTGGCGGTTGTTATTATTTTATTTTATTATTTTATTTCAAATTTTTATTCCATTATGCTAGGTCGATTTATTCGACCTTAATAAGATAATTATTTTATTTTATTTTAAATCATTTTGAATTTGTTCTTAAGTTTAATTTAATTTTATTCTTAAATTTTATTTAATTCCTTATGGGTGATTTATTTTGAATTTTACTTTACGTTTATCGAAAACGCGTTATGCTGTCAAATTTTTCCTAGATATCTATGGTTTCAATTTTACGCTATTTTATTAATTTTTATCCCATCATTTCGCTTTAATCATGCATCCATCATGCCATCATTTTCTTATCGTTATTTTCTTTTGGACGTGAATTAGAGTTAGGTTTCGATGTTGGTGGAATCATCTTCACCTAGGAAACTTAGGGTTTAGATTTAAAATCAGTCTAACCCTAAATGTGACACACTTTATGTCGCATACCCCCTAGACGGCTATCATCACGCAGTTATGTTTGACATGTTTACGCCTTATACGTATTACCACCGAGCACACAGACGCGTACGAGGGGTTCCTAGGGATAGGTAGAAAAGTTTTTCGTAGTTCGTGTCATGACCACATGGCAAATGTGGACATGACACGTGTGTTGTGTGTCGTAATTGCATGGGGAATGCGGGCATGACACTTACTCTCATCTTTCCATCAAAACACTTGTTGATAATTTTTGTTATTTCACTCTCTTGGAAAGGATTGTGGCACACTTAGAAACAAGATCTTGAATCTATATTGTTGAGGCTCCTTGCATGTTTGGGAGAAGGGTTGGAGCCACCAACTTGAGTTTGGCTAGAGTACCTTTGGGTATGGTTGCAACGCCTTCTTATTTAGCAAGGCTTCGTGTAAATCCTCTTGCGAGAGGTAGTTTATTTATTCCCTTGAGTGGAAACACTTTTCTTGATGTGGATTATGTGTATGATGTGTTTGTTCCCTCTTGTTCTTCTCATTTCTAACTAACCCCTTCTTAGAATTCTTCTTATTGCATCTTGGGGAATGATGCATGGTGATTGAGACAACCCTTTAGATTGAGATCTCTTTTATAATGCCGACTTAGGGTCTTTCATTATGTGTTTCTTGTGATTATTGTATGATGCATGTATTCTCCTCTTATCCTTTATATATTCCTCATGCCTCATGCATGCTTTGTGTGTTTTCTCAATGCATTTCTTATGTATTCTCCTTGATTGCTTTATGTGTATTCCATATGTGTTTCATGTGTATTCTTTATGTCTTATGTGTATTCTTTGTATCAAGTCTGTATATTTTATGTATTGCGTGTATACATTGTGATTCTCAAGTGTATGCTTTGCGTATGTCTTGTCTTGTCTCATTTTTTCTAAGTGCTTATGTATGAGTGAATTATGTCATGTGTCTTACGTGTATGCAACTCCTTTTGCTAATAATCATAGAATCCTAGAATCCTAAGCTTGGGGGCTTGATCACCCCTCAATTTTGGTGATATTCTATGGCTTCTATGTTTTTTGTGAGTGAAATCTATCTTCTTCTCAATTTAGTGCAAGTATGAGCATAAGATCATACCCACACTAAAGTGGGGGCTAAATGTTACATGGAGTAAAATGTGTACCATTTTACACCTAGTTTAGCACCAGGGTGGACCTAAAATGATTAAATATTGATCCTAATGAATAAACCTGACAAAATAAAGTTAGAACCAATCTAAGACCACTTAAATGGACACTCCCTAGAGTTTGTGGGGCTAAATGACCAGGATGCCCAGTGCCCTTGGTCCTAAATGTTAACGTCAACCCTATTTTTGTTGTGTCAGCTTAGAACACCTCCTTGGCTAATACATGTTAGCCCCATGTCATTTTATTCATTGTTGGTGAGCAGAAATGCATATATAAGTAAGTTAGTTTATTCATTTGAACATCTAAGAAATCTAGGCACACTTGCACTCTCTCTTCTTCTCTCTCATGCTCTTTATTCTTCTCTAAAGCTCTATATAGTGGATTATTGATACCAACTTCTTGCAGGTATTGTGAAGATGTCTCTACTTCTTTTGGCTACACCAACTTCTTGAGTCAGGTTGTAACATTACATCAAGCAAGCTAGGGTTTCCATGCTCATGATGACTCCTTTCCTTTATGCTTTGATATAGCATTCCATTCTACTTCAGATTTGCCTATGCCCTCCTAGGGTACACTCTCTTTATCTCTCATCATTGCTATTGTGGAGGTGGAAACACCGTTCACAAGGCTTGACTTAGGCAAGATTATAAATAGCACCAAACCCTTTTCCCTTCTTATTTGTGTGCAGGTCACATCCAGAAGAATTTGAAGATATCTTGAAAGTGATAGAAGGTAGGAAGATAGGTAGGTAAAGGCACCCAGATCCAAAAATCTTACAAAACCCTAATCTGGGACCAGGGCACCTAGCACCCTTGACCCTCTTGTTTGGATGACCAAAATCTTCTAGAATTAGGTTCTATTAGCTCTATTCAGCTGGATTCTCTGCCACTACTTTCTGGGTTTTTTATAGTTTTAGGTATGTAACTCTCGATCTCTCTATTTTAGCCCTAGAAACCCTAGATTTGGTAATTGGTCATAAGATCTCTCTCCTTGGAAACAAAGGGACCAATCAAGAGACCTCTCGTCTCTTCTTTGAGGACTGTAGCTAAGTATAGAGCTTTTTTGATTCGTGTTACAATGTTATGTGGAGAAGGATTGATTTAGGATGATGTACATGTTAGCCTAGATCTCATTTTCTACATAACACAACTTAAGAGCTACACCTTAACAAAGGTTACAAGGCAACTTGATGGAGTTCTACCTAGTTCAAAAACTTTTTCAAAAATATTTGCTTCTAAAGAATATACAATTATGATTAGTCAACATGTTTTGTCTTTTGTTGTGTTTTGAGGAATTTTGGTGGCCAACTAGGACATCTACTTAGACAAAAGTGGTTTGGGGTGTTCTAGATGAAGATTTGGTGGCTAGAAAGGACATCTACCTAAACATGAGTAGTTTGGTGTGTTCTAGATGAGTGAGGAAATTTGGTGGAGGTGCTTCCATAAATTTCTAGATGGGCTACTATAGTTAGTCATGTAGTTTCTTCATTCTTTATTTTTATGTTTTTTGTAATGTAAACTTTAAGAGGGGGTGTTGGAATTTAATTTTTACATTTTGTAATAAAGTCACCTTAGTGACTTAGTGTTAGTTTTAATGTTTAATTAGTTGGGAATTAGTATCTTGTAGGGTAGTTTAGGGTATTTGGGGAAGTTGTACATAATACAATGCTTTATAAGCATTTGCACAATACATTGTAAAATCCACCTAAGCATTAATATTATATTGACATTTTTTATGTTATCTGTGCAACAATGGTTTAGTTCTACAATATTTGTATATGTAATTTTTTCATCAAAGTCATCATCTTGATGCTCCAATAATCATAGTCATTTTCATTAAATTTTGGAATGGGAAAAGAGTTAGTGTTCACCATGATCAATTGTTATAGAGATCTCAAATAAAAAATCTATAACCTACAAAACCCAAAAACCCATTATTTAACCAATATAGTTCTTCCAGACCAATAAAAAACCTCACATTATCAAAAATAATCAATTGCAACATATAACATTTACCATAATAACAACTTACAACTACAAACAAATCACCTTATATCAAATAGAATAAATTGATTAATTAACATAAACTCAAAGGCTAAAACCATACACTAAAATTTTGTGTGCTTGTTGAAAATTAAAGAGACTATCAATTCTAAATTTGACTTGTTTTTATAGTCTTACAACCTAAAAAGTCAAATGCAAAAAATAGACTACACTATTATCAGTGATTATGCATCAAACATGTAGTGTTAAATTGATCGATTAAAACAATGGATTGGATCATTTAAAGAGGCATCTATTACTCTATAAAAGTCTACATAGCATCTATTACTCTATTATTTTTATTTTTCTTATGTAAAATTATTTATCAAAGTATTATTTTTTAAAACTTGAATCATTAAAGGTTCAGATCACACTCTGTGATCCATTAAATTAGGATGAAGAGAACTAGAGAAAAGAAAGAAAACGTGGAGTATGATTCATCATTAAAATAAAGAGAATTAGAGAAGAGAAAGAAAAAGTAGACTCTGCAATTTGAAATATTGATAAAAATTATTACACAATTAAACTTTAGAAATACCTATATCCAATTGTGGAAATTGATGTCTTTAATAAATATAATGTTTGGAAAAGCTATGACAAAGAAAAAAAATGATGTCTTTAATAAATATAATGTTTGCAAAAGCTATGGCAAAGAAAAAACTAGTCTTTGTAGGAGTCTCATATGAGACTTGTATACTAGTTATTGGGGTGCATGTCAATAGATATTTCCCAAATTAGACAGTCTTTTAAAGGCACTTCAAGATGATAATTTGAATGGTCACAGTCTTGTTGGTATACAAGAGGTAACTGAAATTGTTTTTGTTTTGACCAGCAAATGAATTGTGTGAGAAGTTGGAAGTTGTGTGGTTCTTGATAGAAGAGCTTCACTTACTACTACTAAAGGCTACCAACATGACAACCATTTTGGACGCACGACCAGCTTGTCGCATCTCCAATGCCTATGCCTATGCCGACTGCTTCTGGCCCATTGTGGTTTCCTCCATCATGTATCAAATCATAAGAAAAGGGAGCTCCATTCCTCTCAATCTATACGCCATTCCTCTAGTACAAAAATAATGAGAAATGCTTAGATATTGATGGAAAGTTTGAAAATTGCTTTTAATGTTTCTAGGAATGATACTATTAACAGTGTCTATTGTTCTGCCAATGTTGCAAACTTCGACGTACGAGGGGAAGGTAGCATCAATATGTAAGGAGGGATCCTCCCAAGAGATGGGAGTACTTTATTTGGCATTCTTGTTAGTTGCAATGGGTCCGATGGAATTCGGTTAGGTGTGGGGGCTTTTGGGGTGGACCAATTTGTGAGGAGGATGAAGGTGCGCATGAGGACTTAAATTTGATGGTCGACCTTGTCTGTTAAGCAATATTTTAATGATGGTTATTTATTCAAAGGTGCCTTTAAAACATTATGATATATTTTAGTATAAGTAAAATTATATAAAAACTAAATATATATATCATCATAATTCTATATAAATTTTGATGGAATGTCTTAACCAACGGGTGCGTTGTAAACGACCGGTTGGTCGACAACATGTACGGCAGGTCGAAAATAGTCGACATCTGGTCGATGGATTATACGGCAAGAAAGGTCAAACGAGACTAAGGCGGTTTGGTCGACTGCGAGATTCGACTGGTCAGTCTTACAACCGGTCATTTACCACGCACCAGCTGAAGAATTTTGACAGTGTATCCAAAATCTCTCCTTTCATGTAATACAATCTTTTTAAAATATTGATTGTAGTTTATGGAAAAAATGTCTAAATGCGGCCATACAACCATCAAATTTAGGCCCTAGTGCATATGATCGATGAATGTTCAACAGAGATGCATGATTTAATTCATAGGATAATCAATGGAATTGAATGATTCAACAATTGTTCAACTCATTATTTTTATTTTTATTTCTTAAGCATGTTTTTAGATGTTTTCTTTCAGTTTTATTTTTAGTGAATTGCTTATCCAAAGTAAATGCATGTAATATGCATGTTTTTTTAATTCTTTTTTAGTTAAGTTTTTTTAATTCTTAGAAATTTGCATGTAAATGCTACAACTTACAATGATGTCTCCCATTATATATTTTGGAAAGAATAACAAATTTAGAATAATAAAAAATGTTTTTCTCTTCCTTGTCGATTGCTCAATACTGAGTAGTAATTCGAGCACATAATTCTACATTTTTACTATCATTTAAATTTTTTCTCTTTGCAATTATGATGTTCATTTTTTGTTTATATTTCAATAAGTAGTGTAAGTGTTGTTTGGGATTATTTCTTTCAATTGGTATCAAAGTAGGTTGCAAAAATTTTATTGTGTAGGTGACAAGTATAGATTAGCAGTTCTCTCTAAATCATTATCAGAATGGCTAATGTTAGTATGAGCTTCCATAGTCCATAAAGTGATTAGAGAAGTACTTTTGGATTTAACTATATGTATTTCTTTGCTTCAACATTTTAGATCACACTCAGTGATCTATCATTAGGAAGAGGATAATTGTGTCTCTAATCCAAATCACAATTATCCTCTTCCTAATGATGGATCACTAAGTGTGATCCAAAATATTGAAGCAAAGAAAAACACACAATTAAATCCAAAAGCACTTCTCTAATGGGTAATTTGTCAACAACTTACCATTCCAATTTTTGCTATTTATAGGAAACAACTATGAATATTGGAGCATCAAAATAAAGACCTTGCTATTGTCCCAAGGTCTCTGGGAATAGTGGAAGTAGGATACGCTGAACCCATAGATCACAATGCCTTCAATGCTTTGAAAACAAATCAACAAACTCAGTTGAAAGATGATAGAAAGAAGGACAATTGAGCTCTATTCACTATTCAATTTGCATTAGATATTTCAATTTTCCCTCATATTGTTAGCATGACAAAATCAAATTATGCATGGGAGGCTTTACAAGATGCATATCAAGGATCTGACAAAGTTAGATTGGTAAGAACCTTTAGAAGAGATTTTGAAAATTTAAGGATGAAAGAAGCTAATTCCATTCAAGATTTTATTACAAGGGCTCAAGGTATTGTTAACCAGCTTAGGACTCAAGAGGAAGCTATAACAGAGTAGAAGATTGTAGAGAAGGTCCAATGATCTCTTCTTCTAAAGTTTGATCTAGTGGTGATAGCCATTGAAGAAAGAAAAGATCTAACCACATTCAAAGTGGTAGAGTTGGTAGGTTCTTTGTAGTCTCATGAGGAGTGTATGCAATGTTATATGGAGAGTTTGGTACAAGATTTTTAGTCTACAATAAAAATTGAAGAAAGATATGCAACTCCTTTCTCAAAAAAAAAAATCTCAAGGGGTACCTTCTAGTAGTAGAGGACATGGTAGAGGAAGAGGAAGAAGAAGAGGAAATAATAGAGGAGGAAGAATTTTTTTTATGGATTGTAGAAGCATCTAGTGCAGGTATTGTGAATGTTTTGGACACTATGAGTTTGAGTGTAGAAAGAATAAATTTGACTTGAATAAGTCAAAAGCCAACTATACTGAAGAGTCTTTTGAAGATGCAAAATACTCCACATTCTTCACATGCAACTTGGTAAAAGAGCGTCATAAAGATGTGTGGTTCCTGGATAGTGGTTACTCAAACCATATGATAGGTAAATTTGATCTCTTTGTCAAATTAGATGAATCTATAAGAAGTCAAGTAAAATTTGATGATGATAAAGAGGTTGATGTAATGGGAAAAGGTACTCTTGCTGTAAGGACTAAGCAAGGAGAAGCTACTTATATTCATGATACTTTGCATTAGCATAATCTTTTAAGTATTGGTTAACTTGTTGAAAAAAATTATAAAGTTGTGTTTGAAGATAATTGCTACAAAATATTTAATAAATCAACTAATTATCACTTTTTAGCAAAGGTTTCTATGACATAGAATAGGTTATATTTCTTATTACATTGTTTTCTACTAAAGTGCATGCCCTTAAAGCAACCACAAATGATTCATGGTTATGGCACAAACATTATGGACATTTGAGTTTTCAAGGATTAAGTTTGCTTCACAAGAAGAATATGGTGAGAGGAATTCCAACAATTCAAGCAAAAGAAGACATTTGTTTAGGTGTGTACTTGAAAAACAACATTGAGATAGTTTTTTGGTGAACAAATCATGGAGGGCAAAAGCTCCTTTTGAACTTGTGCATGCTGACATCAATGGTGATATGCAAGAGCAATCCTTGGGTAGGAATCTTTACTTTTTGACTTTCATTGATGATTTTTCTTGCCACACATGGATCTATTTTCTTAAGAAGAAATATGAAACCTTTGAATGCTTCAAGAATTTTAAGGCTATGGATGAAACAGAAACCAAAATTTATCTCAAAATACTCAAAACAAATAAAGGGAGAGAATTCATTTCAAAACATTTCTTTGATTTTTGTAACAATTATGGCATCAAGAGACAACTTATTGCAGCTTATACCCCCAGAAAAATGGTAATGCGAAAAGAAAGAATTGTACAATTATGGAAATTAAATAAAGTATGTTGCAATTAAAGAACCTTCCAAATTGTTATTAGGTAGAAATAGTGGCAACAATAGTAGTATATGTCTTGAATCGAAGCCCCACAAAATTAGTTCACAAAATCACTCCAAAGGAAGCTTGGAGTGGTCATAAGCCTTCTCTAGCTCATTTCTATGTATTTGGTTATCTAACATATGTACATATTCTAATTCAGAAGTGAAGAAAGTTGGATGCAAAATTCTATCTTTGTATTTTTGTGGGATATTTTGATGCAATTAAAGGGTATATATTTTATAATCTTGACACAAAGCAATGGATTGTAAGTCAAAATGTGGTTTTTGATGAAGGGTGTGGTAGTGGTAAAAAGGTGTATAGAAAAAAATACTAGTAATAATGGACATAGAAGATGATAGTGTCCCCCCTCTCCCCACAAGCTCAAGGAGAAGTTCAAGCTCTAATAGTAACTCAAATGAAAGCTCCAACTCTAGTAGTAACTCAATTGGAAGTGCAAGCTCTAGTAGTAGATCAAGTTTGAGTTCTCCCTGCTCAAGTTCACCAAATTCTCCTAATAGCACAAATTTTGGTGATAGTTCAAGTTCTGCATCAAGTCCAAGCTCTTCAAGAAAGGTATGAAGTTTAAATGAAATTTATCAAAAAAGTACTAATATGAATCTAGTTGTTAAATTTTCTTTGTGTAGTCAAATTCAAGTTGAACCCTTTATGTATGAAGAAGTAATAAAAGAAAAAGTATCAATTGATGATATGAATGAAGAGATGGAAGTCATTGATAAAAATAATACATGGGAATTAGTGTAGCTTCCAAAAGATAAACAAGTGATTGGTGTCAAATGGATTTATAAGGTGAAATATCATGTTGATGGTTTTGTGAAACAACACAAGGAAAGATTATTTACCAAGGGATTTGCAAAAACACCTAGAGTAGATTATTTAGAAACCTTCACTCCAGTTGCAAGATTTGATACTATCAAGATTATATTGGCAATTGTTGCACAATACAAGTGGCCTTTATATCAGATGGATGTAAAATCAACCTTTATTAATGGTTATACCCATGGTCTATGAAAGTTTAGGCAAATAATAGTTGGTTTACAAGTTGAGAAATATTTATATGTGTAGAAGTAGGCCCCTCATGCCTGGTATGCGAAAATTGATATGTTATTTCTTGAAGAAGAGTTTCAGTAGAAGCCACTAAGAGCCCACCTTGTATGTCCAACATGTTGGTAATGATATTTTGATTGTTTGCCTTTATGTTGATCTTATTTATATAGGTAACAACAAAACTCTAATGGATAAATTTCAAGTAGAAATGAAACAAGAATTTGAAATGTTAGATTTGAGACTAATGCATTATTTTCTTGGTGTGGAAGTGCAACAACAATCAGAAGGTATATTCATTTCTCAAACCAAGTATGTAGCTAATTTATTAAAAAAAGTTTAGAATGATGACATGCAGAGTAGTTGCAACTCCCTTAGCACTTGGTGATAAATTAACCAATGAAGATGCAAGTTCCAAGGTGGATACTACTTTGTAAAGGAATCTGGTTGGGAGCCTCATGCACCTCACTACAACTATATCTGATATTATGTATGTTGTGAGACTCATCTCTAAGTTCATGCAAGATCCACATGAGTCTAATTGACGTTTTGCAAAAAGAATATTAAGGTATGTGAGTGGTACACAAAATTTTGGCATCCATTATCTTCCAATAAAAAATATGAACCAGTTGGTTACATAGACTTTGATTGGGCTGGTTTAGTGGATGATAGAAAACCAATATCTAGTTATGTTTCCTCACTTGGTTCTAGAGTTGTATCTTGGAGCACAACCATGGTTCTTTCTTCAACCAAAGCAAGTTCCTTTTTCAGCCGAAGCAAAATATATTGTTGCTGCAATAGCAAGTTGTCAAGCCATATTGATTAGAAGGATTTTGGAAGCTCTACACTTGTTACAAGAGTATCCAACCACTATTTACTATGATAACAACAACACTATTGCAATGACAAAGAACCTTGTGTTTCATGCTAGATGTAAAATACATAGAGATTCAACATCATTTCATTCAAGATTTGATTCAAGATGGACAAGTGGAATTGCAATTTCGTCCTACATTTGAACAAATAGTCGATATCTTCCCCAAAGCTCTGCCCAAAGATAATTTTGTAGCTTTAAAACACCAATTATGCATCATTCCTATTGACCATTAGGGGGAGATTGAAGGCATACATGGTTGGTGAACACTCTATTTAAATATCATCCACTTCAATGGTCAAACAATCAATAGCAATTTTACATCTCATTCACAATAAAAAGTGGTAAATATTTGTCCTATTTTTATTGGCCAAAATTGAACTTTAACTGTTGAAGTGGATGATATTTAAGAATAACTGTTGGTAAATGCTCAACCAAATTGCATGATTTAATTCATAGGATAATCAACGGAATTGCATGATTCAAAAGCTGTTCCAGTGACTGTTTTTTTCTCTTACACATGTTTTTAAAGATGTTGCAGGTCATCGTCATCGTTTTCCGAAAATGCCATCTGATTAAGCCCTCAGAATCAGCCTTGTTTTACCACGACAAAGAATAGGATACGGCCATCTCACGTAAGTCACCCAACAAATAGGATACTTTTGATATGTTGCACCCAACAATGGCCTGCTAAACACAACTTGTCCAACAGCCCTCTGCCAATACAGCTCGGACCTGAACCCAACTGTTCACCCAGCACTGTTCTAACTTCTGATATACAGCTCTGATAAGTGTTTGTAGTGCCAACTTGGTGTGTTTGAATGATTGTGCCATGTCTATGGAAATGTGCACCAATAGGAAAGGTTGGGAGAAGGTAAAATAGGTCCAGTTGATCACTTAGTATGAACTGCACAAAGGGATTTAATACCTACATTTATACCTTACGAGGAGAGTGAGTAAATTGGTGAGAAAGAAAGTCATTTACTGCAAAGGATCAAAAGGACTAAACATTTATACATTATCCATTTATTCTTACATACGTATGCCTTATGAGGAGAGTGAGTAAATTGGTGAGAAGGAAAGTCATTAGGTATCAAATGCTATCTTCAATTGATGCTTAAAAATTTTCCCTTGTCTTTTGGTGTATTCAAATATCTATAATTTTTCCTCTTTTAGATTTGGAATTTGTTCATTTCATATCGATTTGGGATTTGTTCATTTCATATCAGTTTAACAATTAGATGTGTTTTGGGGTACATTATTGTTAGTTTTCCAACCTAAAAAATGGTTTTACCATTCAACCCTTATTTGTGAGCACTAAGATCACAAATCATTTATAGATTACGGGAGAAATTACGGCAGAAATTCCTACTCCCGTTCGCTCTTCCCTGATCTCTTCCATTACTCTACTTTGAGTAGGAACCGGTTTCAATCCTCCCGCCGTACTAGTCATTGCAGTATGCGGTCCTTGCTGGGCACTGTGTAACGTCGTAAACTGTTCGTATGGCAGGGACAGCAATAGGAGGTTCCGTCCGGCCCAAGGCTATGGTGGTCCTCATGGCTGGATAGACGGTTCCGTCCGGCCCAAGGCTATGGCGGTCTTCTGACCTCCATCTCCAGATGACCCCTCGCTAACAAAATTCACTTCCTCAAACTCCACCCACATGATTAAGAATATATTAGTATGTAATTATGTAAATAAGTAGGAAAGTTGCTTTACGACAGTAATCTTAAAATAATAATTTGATGGTGAATAGGTGGATGTTGGACCTTTGACATCTAAACACATTGGTGGTAATATTCAATTCTCAACTTTTGTTGAGTTAAGTTTTATTATTTTTAATTATTATCTATGTAAATAATGTAATGTAGATTTTGGTCAGATGACCTTGTTCCTATCTCTAGTTGATGACATCGGCACATATTCCTTTTGATGTTCATGGATCAATGGAGATGGGCATTACTATAGTAGTTTTTTCTTCTATTCCTCTTACATAGGTATGAGCTAGTACTCTAAATGTTGTCATGAATTTGTTGTTTTAAATAACATCATTTAGTGTAACTAAATGATATTAATCTTTAGTCTAATTTTCTTCTTCATGCTTTCCATAGGAGGAGGTGAGAACTCTAGCTCATACGCTTTCCCCTTAGGTGGATGAAGTGAAGGAAAGGATGATTGAGGAGGATTATTGGCTTATGATAAGTGATTATTTACTTATGTCATTTTATATGTCATGTTTTCTATACTAATGTATACATTGTTTAATTGTATTAATAGGTGGAGCTACAAACTAGTCTTGAGCCTAGGAGGTCCAATCAACAAAGGAGAGCTATCAATAATGAGATTGGTTTTGTTGTTATGGGCTGCAACACGCTCATAATTTTAAAATATGGGGACCCTTGTTGTCAAATTTCTAAAAGTTGTGCTTCTTGTCTGGTTGAGATGTAATCCACATTTAATGTTCATTTGTGCTTTATTCATGAGTTTGAGTGCAAGTTATTCAAAAGGTGTCATCTAATCTTGAAACGTTCCCTTGCTAAGAAGAGGAGGTTTTAATTTTGATTAATTTTTCCCTTAGTCCTAAGGTTTATTATGGAACTTGCAAGTCTTGTCAACTTCATGGGCTCCTTTTCTTTTACATTGTGCAAGTTACATCAACACCCTAGACTCTAGCATGCTCATAGTTGCATTTTTCCTCAAAACTCTAGATCCTAGATTTGCTTTATGCAAGCCTTTCTTGATCCCTAGGGTTGGTTGGTGAGCATTTATTCTATGCATGTGGAGGGTCTCAAAACTCTGAAACTACCAAACTCATTCTATATATTTTTGGTCTATCTCCTAAGATTCCTAGTGCTCCAACTCACCTATCGATTCGAATTCTAATGCTCTTGTATTTTCATATTTCGTAGCTATTTGGATGGATTTATGCTTTGCAAACAAGTTTTTATCTCTTGATGCATTTTTTTCATTTCCCAATCTCAAGAAATGTTTAGGGTTTTTTCAAAATACTACTTTATTCTGATTTGAATGACAAATCATATTAAAATTTGATTAGTTCCTTCGATTTCTGCATTTAAATTTATGCTATAATGATGAATTTATTAGTGATTTTTAGTTTCTTTCATTTATCCTTCAGCATTAGGGTTTCTGAGCCCTAGATTTTGAGTGTTTAATGAGTCCTTTTCAAACCTTGTTTAAATCACCTAAAGGACTCATGTATTAGGTTCTAAACTATGTTTCACCCATTTTTGGACCTTATGCAAGCTATTCAAACTTAGTTGAATCTTCTTTAGGTCTTTCTTCAAAAATGTTCACCCTTGCAATTTTTGTAGTTTTGTTGTGTTTTACTGTTATTGCAAAGTGCAAGGGACCTGCGAAGTTTGATCATATTTCCCAACTTGTTTGTAGTTTGCATTTAGTTACTGTAAGGCCACCTAACATACCTCATATGACTTATCTAGGGAACTCTAGATGATATGCTTAATAGTAATGATGGTGATGAATCTTCCTTATTGCTTGATGATTTTCTAATGGAAAAGTTTTGAGATGTTTATTTGCTTGTGAGTATGTAAGGTTGTACGGTGAACATGTTAAGGAATGGTTTATGAAGAGCATACCCTTTTGAAAAGGATTACTATGGACCTGGTGCACAATTTTGTAATAGCTTGAAACATCTAGATTCTGAGAGATGGCAAATCTTCAAGTGGTAATTATGAGATTTTAGTATTGTTTGTGAGGTGATACAATTAGAGGTATGCATGATTTCAATTAACTAATATTTGTTGAAAATTTAAATCGTGGACATTGCTAACTTGCTTAGATGAATATCCTTTTTGAGTCAATAAATATTTTTGCATAAAGTGTGTTTTTTGTTTCTCTACTAACAAAATAGAGAAGAGTGATCTAGAAAGTTTTCTAGTTATAATTTTTTGGTTTATGGTTTTAAAATTGTATATATATAACCTTGCTTAATGAGTTGATTAGAATATGTAGATTGAAAATGGATACATGATTTTAAGTTTTAAAACAACCTTGTTTTATTATTTAAAAATTAAATTTATTAATTTAAACAAAATTAAAATAATTTAATTGAGATATTAATAAAAGAATACTTTTTGTTTTAAATTGATTTTTTAAAATTAAATGAAAGATGATGATATTAAAGTTTTATGCTTTATATTTCTTTATGATATGGTAGATTTCATATTTTGAAAAAAGGAAGACTTTTGCTTTTAAAGAAAAATAATGAAGGAAAGAGAGATTGCAAAGTAAGGAGGGGGAATCATAGTCAGATCCCTAGGATGATTCCAGAAGATCATAGGGAAGACTTTTGCTTTTCAATTGTCAGCCTTCTGCATTGAATGATACATTTGTCTTGCCGGCGTCAACAAGAGACTCTTTGAAAGGATGTTTGATTCATATATAAACAAGTCTTTTTCCCTCATTTGAGGATCTAACCTGGAATATTTACAACATCTTGACATGATCTGGTGAATTCTACTATAGCGAACCTTTGACTTATTAAATCTATCTACTTGTGATTATTATTGATGCACTAACCTTTTACAGGTATTTGATGAAGCTTCTTCATCTTCCATTAACTCTATGTATTTGATTATGTTGTGACATCAATCCAACTAGGGTTTCATGCTAAGGTAAATCTATTTTAGTTACAACAATCTTTATTACTTGTTTACCTTTGTTCATCATGAACACACACATTATATCATCATCATTTGTTGTTGCGGAGATGGAACACCAACATGGGGTTTGACTGAGGCAAGCCCCTATATAGCACAACCATTTTCCCTCTTTCCTATGTGTAAATCTAAAGATGAAACCTCCAACAGTGATGAGGGACATGAAGGCAGAAGTTACAGAGACAAACACTGATAGACGAAATTCTACCCAAAACCTTAGGACCCTAGTGCCTACAGCCAATGTCCTACTATTTCTTCTCCAGCTTCTGATGACAGGTTCTCCCTGATCTTCTCTATTTCTACTTTTTGTACATTGTTACAATAATCTATTAGTTTACCCAATTTATCATATAGATATTCACATTGCATAGCTTAGTTAGTCATTAGTCATCAATTTTCCTTCTTTGCAACAAAGGAACAAAGCCCAGACAATTTGGCTCTCCCTTAAGGACTGTAGTCAAACATAAACGTCTTCATCAACTTGTGTTCTAATGTGGCATGGAGAAAGCTTGATCTAGGTTAATTCATTTGATTAAGTTAGATCTCTTTCTACAATATCACATTTTGGTGAACATGATATATCTTACACTTGCAAATTTATAGATCTCATTTTTAGTTGATTATTTAGTTAGACACTTATATTGCATATCTTTTTTTTTCATGTGTTTAGTTTAGAAAGCAAAAACACCTAAAACATTTTATTTTCTTTTAGAAAACAAAAACAAAATTTTCTCATTCTTCTATTCTTTAATCATCATATTCATCTTGTCATCACTCTTTCTTCTCTATCATTTCCTAGGAGCATATGAGTGTCCTAAAATTCATAGTTTCTTTATGAGTTTTACAACCTAGTGTTCTGAATACGAACATTCTATAAGAAGTTATTAAATTTTAATGGGTTCCCATGCTTTAAATAGACTGGTGTTTCATCATTGGAACCTGATTTCGCTAACTTATTTGTCCCAAGAAGTTTTGAAATGCGATCATCTTTAGATCACATTCCTACCTTACTGATGATCTCTGAGACACAACCTTCTCTTGCAAAATCCATAGCCCATGTCCCTGATGCTCAAATTTAGAAGCTAGATAGTGATCTAGCTAGCTTCTAGCATTTCTTAGGCATGGAACATGTGGCTGGGGAAGTTGTCCCTCTCTTAGAAAATCTTAGAAGATTGTTAACTAATGATCCTCAAGGTGTGGAAGTTCTATGTATCTTGGCTCACATAGTGGATAACAACATTATGACGTTGGCTAGTTGTGCAGAAATCCCCAAGAACACATCCTCTCAAAACCAAATGGGGACATAGGTGTCAATACCCATATTGACATCTTCTATTTCAACATTCAATTCTATTTTCACCACCACTGCACAATCTGGTAACAATGCTAACACTAGTTCTAGGTATCAAGTGGGAATCCTATAAACCAATATACTTTCGTCCCACCTTCCTCTAGCCTCTAGTTTACCTATCAAAACGCTAATCCAAATGTTTCCCAACATGTTCTTAGCTAGTCTCATCCACAATTCACTTACCAAAATGTCAATCACATTGTTTCTCAACCTCTTGTTAGCTCCACTCCTTCATATTCTAGCCATTCACAAGTCACTCCTCCTTCTAGTTCTGTCATAAAATAACTCTTGTAAAATGTCAATTCTCTACAACAACAATTAGCAACCATAAGGGAACATCAATCCCAACCTACCATCCCATCCTATTATACTCATATCCCATTGTCGCTAACTATCCTAAAAACCCCTATGCAAGACAAATTTGAAGCACCACATTTTGAGAAGTACACTAGAAAAGGAGACCCTAGTGACCACATGTCAACCATTACCACATTGTGCATCAAATTTCTTTTTGAAGATTCCATCTTAGCTAGGCTCTTTCCTCAGTCGTTAAAATACACGGCCTTGGATTGGTTTTGTTCACTACCTGATAACTCAATTCATTCTTTCCAATAACTTATCAATCAATTTCTCCAACATTTCCAAGCCAACATTGGACCTCAGGTCACATCGACCAATTTGGTTCATTATAATCAAGGAGTGAAAAAGAATGTGAATGACTTCAATGGATCTTACCAAGCCTTATTATCTTAAATACCATATTCTCTTCCAAATGCTGATGTGCAATGGGTTTTCATTGGAAACCTACAGCGCCAAATCTGTGATAAGATACTATTGATGCATTATCCTTCATTTATGCATCTTTTCATGGTTCTTCGTAATTACTATAGTCCTATTTTTCCTTCTAGCCAAATCGCCCAAAGATCCATGAGATTTCTAAGTGTTTTCCCTTTTGAAGTGCAAGGAAAAAGCCCCCAAATGGCTATGCATAAAATTCTAAGTGTTTTCTACCTTTTCAAAGTTTCAGAGTTTGGGGTTCCCTTCTCCATCATGTCTTCCCTATCGGCTCCGAAAGTTCTCTCTCAATAATTCACAAATTCCATCTAAGTGTTTCAGGCGCTGAGGGTCAGGAGTTCCATTTTCCTTCTTCTTCTTTTCCATAAATAGAAGGTCTGATCACCAAAGTATGTTGAACCTCTAAAATATCTAAGTCATTTAGGTGGCGGCAAGTAGGAGTTTTATTCTTCCTCTTTTCTTTTGGAAGGCGGAAGGCAGAAGCTCCGAGGACCAATCCTTGACAAAGCTTCATAATTTCTTCTAAGTTATTTTGGAATTAGGGATCAAGTGTTTCTTCTTTTCAAAAGTATGATGCATAATGAAGGCTCGATCTTCTACGCCTGATGGTTTTCCTATTGCCCCTTTCAAACTTTGGAGATTGGGGTTTCCTTCTTCACCTTTCAAAAGTCTGATCGGTGGAAGCTCGACTGAAGGAAGCCCGATTGACCAGGGGCCGACCTATTTCTCCTTCCCAGCTCTTTCTACTATTCTTGACGCGATGAGACTACTCAGTGACCTTTCTAGCCACCAATAATGCTTCTTCAGAGCCTGATTGCTTGTGAAAAATAGATTTCTCATCCCCCTATGCCATTGTAGCTCCTTTGCATTGAATTTCTTGTACCCAAAGCATGGGCAAACACTCTTCTTCAATAGATTTCTAGGACAGAGTCATGTGGGGGAACTCCAAGGACACATAAATGAATTTATTGTAGCATGGGTGACTGGTTTTCCTTATTCACCACTCTTTCCCAAGTCCATGGCTGCTACAGTGATCAGAAATGTTGTATATGCATATGTTTGAGAAGTATTTGTGGTTGGTTAGTTGTTTTCCTAAGTCACTACACAGGTAAGGGATTAGTTATAGTAGCAAACCTTGTGATTTTCTCTAGAACTGGTAGATTTGATGGATTGTACTCTCTTCTGAGCCTCTCATGTCTTTGTATCGATTCATCAATGAAGGAGAGTCTTTTTCATTTTGTGTTTATATCTCTCTGTAGTGAATCTCTCTTCTTTTGTAATGGCTTTCTAGCCTTCATGATCAATACAAACTGTTATTTTGCCCCTCTCTAAGACTTATACATTGTGTTTATATAAAAAATGTATGCTTTTATTGTGGATTAAACGGTCCATTTCATAGCCCCACTTTTTCGCCTTAACCTCTACTATAGTTTGCATGAATCTATGTGAATTTGTTCCAGTATTTGAGATCATTATTGTGTTATTTTAGGTTCAACTAAACATCCTGAATCTTGGTCCATCACCCCCCTTTTAACTTTAGTCTCCTTCTTCCTCTTTTCCTTGGTGATCAATAGCATAGGTTTAGTTGATTTCTCCAAACCTTAAGTTCAAAAAGAGGAACCAACATTCTTTTGAGGTTTGATCTCATCTGCAAGGTCCCACACCTTGAGATTAGTCCCATTGTGTCATTGGAATTCTTGAGCAGGCTTCAAGCAGGGTGCAATTCCATGTGATAACAATTTTTGGCATGCTCAGTGGCCTCTAGGTATATGCACAAAGATGAGGGACCAAAAAGTCACCACATAGACTTTTTGGTCCCATACAATTAATAACATGAGTGCATTATAACGCGCTCATGATATGCCTTGCTATTATCGAGCCTAAAACATGAGCGTGTTATAATGCACTCACATTTTGATTTTCTAAAAGTTAAAATAAAAAAGCCACAAACTAAAAACCGCAACTCATTTAGAGAATTTGGCTGCAGGTTTCACCTTTGACAATGCGAGCGCATTATAAGAAGAAGGGAATCAACAATTTCTAAGTGTAATCAACAATTTCACCATGCCACCTTGCCAATCCCACTCCCGAGGACGTCGTGAATGAAGTGTATAGGGTGTAGCAGCTGAACAAGGTAGGGATTGATTGTTTTTTGTGAATTTGAAAACAAATTTTTAATTTTGAAATATTTTTATTGGATTTTTATATTGAATTTTTAGTCATTGAGGCACCACAAAACCCTAATCTAGTGAAGGAGGCTCAAAACAACCCACAAAACCCTCAAAACCCTCAAAACCCCCAACTTCAAATCCTCACCATGAAAGAGACACAAAAGAAAACTATTTATGAGAGGAACCTCTTGCAACAATATAATGAAAAATGCACAAAATAATAGAAATAGCAGAAACACAGAAGGAATTTATTGGTCTCAGGCCACTTCAAAGGGGCAACCTCCTTTGAGCAAGCTCAGTACAATAAATTCGTCAATGCCTTCATTGGCCTCAACACGTACTTATATACTAAGTCTAATCTAAATAACTATTACTTCCCATGAATGTGGGATAATACAATATGCTCATGAGACGACTTACAAAGCATATGCGTCCAAATGTAATATACTAACAAAGTAAAGAAAAGGGTCAAACAGGGGTTCCTAACATCCCTTCCCTCTTAGAAAAGCTTTGTCCTCAAAGCTTAAGATGTGGAAATTGTTGCTGAATCTGAAGGAGTGGTTCCCATGTAGGATCCTCTGGTTGCATTCCGTGCCACTGAATTAAGACCTCTGTGATGGATCAGGAGTGAAGCTAATAGGTGTGTCTGTCAAGGATTACCTCTGGCTCCAAAATGATGGATCCTTTGTTATCTAGTTCTGGTAAAATAGTTTGTGCTCTGATGTTGGTGCCAAGAACTTTCTTTAGACAAGAGACATGAAATATTGGATGAATGCGAGAAGGAGGAAGCTCCAATTTATAAGCAACCAACCCAATCTTTTGAAGAACCTTATATGGCCCATAGAACTTCAGAGCTAGCTTATGATGCCCTTTGAGTTTCAGGGGTGATTGCTTATATGGTTGTAGATGAAGAAAAACCATATCACCTACTTGAAAAGTGTGCTCAGAATGATGTTGATCAGCTTGTTGTTTCATTTGATTTCTTTTCATGTGAAGATTGTCCTGTAGGATGCAAAGAATCTAATCCTGAGTTCTATGGAAGGAGCACTGGTGGTGCTTGACCATAGACTACTTCATATGGAGTCATTTTAGATGCAGTGTGGTAGGAGGTATTGTACCACCATTCAGCGAGAGGAAGCCACTTTGCCCACTGATGTTGTTGTTTGAAGGTGAATTAATGAAGACAAGTTTCCAAACATTTGTTGATAATTTTAGTCTGACCATCTATTTGTGGGTGATACCACAAACTCATCTTCAGTTTGGTGCCAGTGTGTCAAAATAGCTCTATCCAAAAATGACTGGTGAAAGTTGCATCATGATCTGAGACAATGGAAGAAGGGATTCAATGAAGACGAAAGATCTGGTCCATGAAAATTTGTGCGACTGAGGAGGCTGTATAGGGATGGCTGAGGGCACAAAAATGACTATATTTGTAGAGGTGATCAACCACAACCAAGATCATTGTCTTTCCTCCAGATTTAGGGAGCCCCTTAATGAAATCTATAGAAATATTTGTCCAAATTCATGTAGGGATGGGCAAGGGTTCGAATAATCTAGGAAGGAGTGTCATTTCACCCTTGTTGCATTGGTAGGTATCACATTCAACCACCATCTGTTGAATTACCCTTTTCATTCCCTTCCAAAAGAAGTTATGTCGTGCCCACACATAAGTTTTGAGGAACCCAGAGTGCCCTACTAATGGAGAAGCATGGTGTTCATAGAAGAAAGCATGTTGAAGATCTGTGCTCTAAGGAAGCACCATACGACCCTTGTATCACAAAGAAGCACTATCCCAAGAGTAATGTAGTACAGAAGAGGGGTTAGTGGCCAACTATTGAATGATTTGAGATAGTGAAGAGTCATTAACATAGCCCTACTGGACAGATTCCAACCAATTTGGAACAGGCATAGAAATAGCTAAAAGGGAAGCTTGGTCATCAAATGTGTGAGAAAGAGCATCCGCCACAATATTGTCCTTACCCTTCTTGTAAGTGATCTCATAGTCATAACCCATGAGTTTGCTGACCCATTTCTATTGTGCTGGGGAGGAAACCCATTGTTCCAAGAAATATTTCAGACTATGGTGATCAATCTTGATGCAAAAATGATTCCCTAGTAAGTATGGCTGCCACTTCTGTACTGCATACAAAATAGCCATCATTTCTTTCTCATGTGTAGAGAGTACTAAAATTCTTGCTAGAAAGGGATTTGCTGGTGAATGCAATGGGGTGTTCTTCTTGAAGGAGAACAACACCAATTCCATTTCCGCAAGCATCACTCTCAATGGTGAAGGTCTTGGAAAAATCTAGCATAGCTAGAACAGGTGTAGTACACATAGTTTGTTTCAATTTTTCAAATGCACACTCAGCAACATGTGTCCAGATAAAAGCATCATTTTTTAATGTAGTTATTGATGGAGCTGCAATCTTCCCATTATCCTTGACAAACTTGTGATAGTAGCCAGTCAGCCCCAAAAAACCATGGAGGCTCTTGAGTGTCTAAGGATGCGGCCAATTTTTTATGGCAGCTATTTTTGTAGGATCCACTCGAACCCCTTGGGCTGAAACAATATGCCCGAGATAGTCCACTTCCTCTTGGCCAAAAATACATTTAGACTATTTTGCACAGAGATGATGATCAGAGAGAAGTTGTAGTATGAGATCCAGATGTTGGAGATGCTCAGCCCATGTTTTACTATAGATGAGGAAATCATTAAAGAAGACCAGAATGAATTTCCGTAGGTAGGGCCAGAATATCTTATTCATCAATGCATGGAATGTTCAAGGAGCATTAGTGAAGCCAAAGGGCATGACCAAAAACTCATAGTGGCCATCATGCGTGCGAGAATCTATTTTAGGGTTATCATCCTCATGAACCCGAATTTGGTGATACCCAGAATGAAGATCTAACTTGGAGAAAAAATAAGCACCATGAAGCTCATCAAGAAGCTCATCAACAATAGGAATCAGAAACTTATACTTGATGGTGATGTGATTAAGTAGTTAGAAGTCAATGCAAAGGTGCCATGACCCATCTATTTTCCAGACAAGAAGGACTGGTGCAGAAAAGGAACTGGTACTAGGGCAAATAATACCTTGCTTCAGTAAGTCTCAAATGAGCATCTCAATCTCTGTCTTTTAGTGAAATGGGTAGCGGTAGAGCCCGATGTTGGGAGGAACACTTCCAAGAAGGAGTTGAATATGGTGGTCCTCTGATCATGAAGGTGGAAATCCCACTAGTTTGGCAAAGACACATGCATACCTATCCAAAATTTGTTGTAGATCCAAAGGATTAGTGGAGACCACTAATGATTGCATCTGAATGGAATGGAGCTGAGCGATGACACCAAGTGAATTCTTCTAACAAAGCTTTTCCATGTGATGTGAACTTATGATGCTAAGAGACCCCAGTTGTAAGCCCTTCAATGTGTGTTTTTTCCCATTATCTGAAAACTGCATCCAAAGTTTAGCAAAATCCTATAAGATGGGTCCAAGTGTGCGTAACCATTGGGTGCCCAAAACCACATCACATCCTCCTAAGGGCAAGGAAAAAATGTCAGAGCACAAGTTATAATCTCCCATAGAGATACGCACATTGTGACACTTCCCTTTGCAAGGTAATGTGCCCCCATTGGCAATCATGACTTCAAAGCTGGAGCAAGGATGGACAAAACAATCAGGTTGTTTGGTGATCTGGGGGTCAATGAAGTTATGAGTGCTACCAAAATCAATGAGTATTGTAAGAGGGAGCTTCTTGAAGTAACCCTTCACCCACATGGTTTGTGGGGTGGTGACTCCTGCTAAAGCATGTAGAGAGATCTTTGGGTGGTCTTCCTAAGAAGCAGGGTCAACAAGAGGATGCTGAGTGTTGACCTAACCATCCACTATATCCTAAGCATCTGCATAAACTTCAGTTTCAGGTAGAGAATCAACATCCAAGAGATAGATTTTTTTCTCAACATATCTATGTCCTCGAGTTAATTTCTCGTCACAATTATAACAAAGCCCTTTTTCTTTGCATGCGCGCATCTCTGCTTCAGTCAAATGCTTGATAGGAGTTGTTCTAGGAGCTAGCGTTATTTGAGGTTGTTGGGAAGCTGTATTTCTGAATGGAACAAAATTGGATTTGGATCATTGTTGAGCTGTGATCTTGTCCTCTGCCAACTTAGCCAACCCTAGGGCTTCCATCATTGTACTGGGATGGAACATTTTAACCTTAGAGTGAATTGCATCCTTTAGACCACTGACAAAACAACTCTTGAAGAATTCATCAGACAATCCCTCTGTGTGATTGGCTAATTTTTCAAATTCTATCTGATATTCTCTCACAGTACCTGTTTGGCGCAGTTTAGTGAGTGCTCCTATGAAGTCATCAAAAGCACTAGGGCCAAATCATTGCAAAATGAGTTTGCAAAAATTTGTCCATTTGGATCTTCATGAGCCTTGATGTACCAGCATAACCATTGAAGGGCTTCATGTTCCAAATGAAAGGATGCAAGTGGGACTTTGTTGACATCAAAAGTATTATGCATACTGAAATATTGTTTTGTTTGGTATATCCATTGAGTCAGATCATCACCATTGAAGCGAGGAAAATCAAGCTTTGGCCAATGAAAATTGTCGAAAGAAGAAAACCCAGTGTCTGCAAAAGACTCTGGCTACCGTCTAGTATTCATGGCTAAGTTCTGAAGATTGAGGCTGAGAAATTTTTCATCCAGATCTTGGAGTTTGGTCTTGAGGGTTGCAAGTTCATCCTCCATGTTTTTTGCTCCTGCGTGGGTGACAACCATAACCAGGAGTTTTTTTTTGAATGGATAGAAAAACAAAAACAAAAACTTTTTTAGTAAAGGAAAATTTGGATTTGAGAAAAACTCTGATGGGTAGTTAGGGTTTGACTAGGTTTTGGACACTTTCTGAGGGAAAAGGGAGTAGAAAATGGGGATTTCAAAAGCGGGATTGAAAGAATGGAAAAATTTGTCCAAGAGGGACAAAGGAGCAGAAATATGAAATGGCAAAATTTGAAAGCTATTAGGTGAGAATCGAAGTGGTGGCAAACCTTAAAGATAGACAAATGTGGGATTTCTGGCTTTGATAAGTAGAATTTGGGATAGAGTCTGTTGGTAATAATTTATGTTCAAGGTTTTTAGCCTGGTCCCCTCCCTAAAATCCAAAATTTCCTAAGTGTTGGACCTTCTCAGTGTTTTTCAGCATCATCATGATATTCTTGAGGAGGGTTGTCTTCATCATCATGTTCTTAGGAGTATCCCCCTGATGTTCCTTGCATGGGTCATTTCTCATCATGACTGGATATCCTGTGGGGGCTTCATGTTTTTGCCAGCCCGACATCCTGCGGAAGGTGATATTTTAACATCAGGTGATCCTAGTTCAAGATCATCCTGATGTTGGTGTTGAGAGTTTGCTAAGTATGACCCGATGTCCCAAGGTCATCATATTTGAACATCGGGTGATCTTCATTAAGATCACCCCAATGTTAGTCTATCACCTTATGTTTTAACTTCCCTGATGTTGCTGACGTCATTAGGATTTTTAGTTGTCAGGGCGATATGTCTTTCAGCTTCATCATTTTCTAAGGATGGGGTGATATTTCCAAATATCAGGTATGATCTAACATCACCCCAATGTTTCATGGAGTTACAGTGCATCATGATATTTTATGTGGGGGGGTGATATTCTGAAATATCAGGTTATCTTACTAATATCACCCTGGTGCCAATATGGCGATGATGTCATCTGGATATGAGAAGGGTGCGATATGCAGATGGGTGATGGTGACATCATCAGGACATGATGGTGACATCATTATGATTTGTGAGGACATGCAGGATTTTCATTAGCCAGACATTTGATATCGGCCAAGCAGGAGGATTTTCCTCTGATGCATTAGGTTGTGCCGATGAAGGCGATTATCATGCAGGTGATATTGCGATGTGATGCTGACGTCAGGGTGATATTTTGTGCATCTAGATATCATGCTGCTGGAGGATGAGGATGATGAAGGTTTATACTAGTGTTGTCGGGAGCAAAAGCGCCGACATCATATATGCTTGTGACCTAGTATATAAAGTGTTGAAAAGGTTACTGCATGGTGCATATGGGATAATTGTTATCCTGCATATTTTCAAATATCATGAAGAGGTATTTTGGCGGGAAACAGTTGCGATGCACTGTTTGATGTTTTCTCGATGGCTGCGAGGTAGATGGACATTAATGGTGGTTGTTGCAGAGGTATGGGCGATGGCGTGGACGGATCCAGTACCTGACTGAAGTTGTACATCCACGACTGGCGGCGCATGGCTCGAGAACCTCTTCTATCCCCTCTTCCACCTGCTGCATTCAATGTGTTGAGTGCCATTTTTATGATACTGTGTATCTGGTGGGATTTTTGGTCAACCATGTAATTAATGCTGAGTGCACCTTCCTCGCTGTATTTAAGGGACTGTGTGACTCATTTTTAAAGGTTGTTGAAAGTTGAACATTTGGGCTCTGTAATACAATACAACTGATTCGGTTGCTCTGTACAGTAAAACTTGTGAGTTTATGTATCTCCTGTTGTATGTTACTTGCATGAATCCACTAATTTCATGATTGAACTTATATGAGAAATGCCATGTTTGCATGTGTTTTGTTAATTCTGTCTCCAGTATTGCATGTATCTTTCTTCTGAGTCTAGATATTTAAGGAATGTCTGAGACTCTAGAACACAGAATTCCTGTATTGAATGTTTGATCTCTTAACTTCTACTCAAGGGGTAGATTAAACTGTTTTCAGATTGAATATTGGGAAGGGTATACTACAATAGGGATGCCATAAGTATAGATAGCTTAACACCCTATATTGGGAGATATCTGTAAGGCAGATATCACATGTATCCCCTTGAAATCTAGTTTTAGTTGTTCATGCTGATCATTCACAGGTGTATGTCTACTGACTCCAAGCCCTGGATAGGTACCAATCTTGCTTTGTGTCGCTGTTATATATCGTGTTCAGCTTTACATCCAAATACAAAGTCAAAATCAAACTCCAAAACAACCATTAGGACAGTAGAATTAGTTTTAGGATCCCCAGTCCTCTGTTTACAACTAAAAATAGGCCCAAAGCAAGCCCCTTTGCTCTTATCTTGCAGTTTTGGTCTACTTACAGGAGGACTTATTTGCTTCATATCAGCATCCTAGCCTTTGTATGCATACTCTCATGGATGTTGAGTAGGGAATACCCCCCTAGGCTTTGCAGAGCCTGAAAAAGAAGAGGAGATAAAAATAGAGTCTATCTCCTATACTGTTGGCCCCTGGCCCAGAAATCCTGTTGATCATTGATGGCTACATTGTAGAGAAATCTAGGAATAAGCATCCAGTCTGGGGAAAGAAAAAACAACAGAAATTGGTGACTCTGCTAGGGATGTGATTGATCAGAAGTAATATCTAGTCATCCTTGGTGATATATTTGTGGCCCATCCGAGTCACCAACAGAAATTGGCGACTTTGCTGGGGACATTGTGAAAGAACCCTGATGTTTTAAAAGAAAATAGTTCCTAGTAATAGGTGGCGACTCCGAACCAATCTCCCAACCGATAAATTAAAAATTTGTATGCAAGGGAGAAGATCCCAGCGTAATACTCTATAGGAAGAGTTACCCATAAAAATGATGTATAGAAAAAAGGGGACTGTTCGAGCCATTCAAGATGGTTCTCCTAGCCCCAAGAAAAATGATTTTATTCAGGATAATCCAAGATCCTCAGAGAAGACAGTACCTTATTTTTCAAACACTGAGGCTGAAATCCAGAGTGTGTATGAAAGGCAGCAAGGTAATGGTTTGAGAATAAGGTCAGAGGTGTTTCAAGAACGTCCTTTTCATGATTCTCCTGACAGATTTGAAGAGCCTGAATCCCTAAGGGATGATGATAATGATGATCAGAACATGATAAAACCATCTTCTTCTATGCCTAGAGAGGAAGAACTAACTGATAAAATTAAGAGCTTAAGGGCTGAGTTAGAATATCTGCAAGCAGTAAAAATCAGAGATGATATGAGACAAAAAGTGCAGGCTTTGAGAGTTGCTCAAACTGATTCAATTCCTACCCTCCAAAATGCAAATATGCAAAGAAATCAACAAAGAAATGAGGTACAGTATCATCAGAATAATGATCAAAGACAAAATGTAGACAATAACACCAGAACTCCATTAAATAATGTGAGAAATCAAAATGTAAATAGAAATGCAAATGCTAATCAGTTTGAGAGGCACCCAATGCAGTTAGATAGATTCAGACAACTTGTTTTTGATGGCATTCCTGGTTATCCAAACCCTGTTGACAAACATGTGAGGCTGCAAGTGCCTAAATTTTCAGGAAATAATATTGTCTTAGGAGAGGATTATTTAAAAGATTTCCAAAATGTCATGGATAACTTTGAGGTTGAGCATGAGGATGTTTTCATGAAATCATTTATGCAATCCTTAGTTGATGAAGCCAAGGAATGGTATAAAAGTCTACCTGACAGAAGCATTTCATCATGGGATGATTTTAAAAGGATGTTTAAGGAGCAATATGGTGACAAAACTGACCCTAGCTTTTTTGTAAATGAGTTCACTGATATCACCAAAGGATCAAATGAACAAGTTACTGATTTGAATGCTAGATTTACTAAGGTGTTGAACAAATTGCCACATCACATGAGGCCAAATGAACCTATGTGCATAGTGTTGTACATAAATGCTTTTGATGCCAAGATAGCTTATGGATTAAGAGACAAGGGTCCTCACAACCTTAGAGATGCCTTCAAAGTTGCAACAAATATTGAAAATAATAGAAAGGCATCTGGTAAAACAAACAGAAGGGATGATGTGAAAATCCTGCAAAATCTAGATATTAAGTCTCAAACTGTTCAAGGTAGTACATCTGCCCCTGAAGATAAAATAGATACATTGGCAAATGTTGTTAAGGACCTAAGCTATAGACTGGCTAGAAGTGAAAAAGGGATAGGTCCTGATAGGCAAGCTTATCAAAGATAGGAAAAGAGGCCATCATTGCATGATATGCCATATAATACCAATTGGCATAATGGTAGACCTGTATTGCCACATAACAACACAAATCAAAGAGCTCAGAATACAAAGGAAACCCCTGATCCTTTGAAAGGACTGTAAATATTGCAAATAATACTCCATGGTGCATAATCTGTCAGATGCCTCATTCACAGTCACAATGTATGATTGCTCAGTCTCTATATAACAGTGCCATGGCCTGTGATGAGTGCAATGAGCCTCATTGCATGGAAGATGATAATGTCAACATGTTGTCTACAAATAGAGAATACCCTTTTCATGATGCTGATGCAAATGCAAATGATGAAACTCAGGGCTGCCAACGGTTCCCATATGATGAAGATGATGAAGACAACTATGCCTATGCTCAGGATTCACACAGTTTTCTGAATAACTTGAGGAGACCTTCTGATGAAGAAATTAGGGCCTTCACGGCTGCAGCAGTTGCTCAAGTCAAAAGCAACTACAACCTAAGAGGTAAGGCCCAGGCAAGTAACTCACACTAACTAGAGGATAATTTTACAAATCAGCCAGTACATAGTCATAAAGGAACTGAGACACAAAAGAAGCAATGAAACAATAGGCAAAATTTTAAGTAAAAAACAAGTTATGATCCTCAAGGACCAGAAAATAGAGTTCCCCAGGTTGAGGATCAAAACAAGAATTTTCAGAACAAGGATGACAGTCAGAGAGCCATAAAAATTAAAGCTAGATCATCTCAGGATAGAGGTAAAACTGTGGATCGGGCTACAACTGTTACCCAAAATTATGCTCCATTTGACATCACTCAGGTCTTGTCTCAAATAAAAGTCTTTGTCCCACTAATGGAGCTGATGAAAGTTGAAGAATTCAGAAATAAGACTGTATCCTTGATTTCAGGACTACCATGTCAAGCCAAGCAGAATATTGAGACTCAGGATAAGAAACAAGCTATGTGTATTGAAGAGGATGAGATTCCTGAGGTATATCTAGGGATGACCATGAAAAAATGCCCTTCACAGGTTGAACCGTTCTATGTCTCCCTTGTTATCAATGGGAAAGTAATTAGAAATTGTATGCTTGACTCAGGAGCATCAACGAATATCATGCCTTTGGCCATTATGCAACAAGCAGGATTAAAAATAGATAAGGCATGTGGGAAATGCTATGCAATGGATGCTAGAGAGGTACCTGTCATTGGAATCATGAAGGTTGTTGATTTTAGATTGGTAGCATATCTAGAAAAGATCTATAAAATGAACATAACAGTTGTTGATATCAAGCCACAATATGGCATGTTGCTGTCAAGAAGATGGGCAGCACTGATTGGTGGGAGTATGCAACTGGATCTGTCATATGCCATGATCCCAATGAGTGGCAGGGATGTCAAGCTGATCAGAGAAGAAAGATCATCAGAGACAGTGGAGGATCAAGAATCAGAGGAGCATATATGTTTTGTGGACATTGACTGTGAAAATTTCATAGTTGTCTCAGATGATAAGCAAGATAAAAAAGAAAAATTTTGCATTCAAGAGTTGGATGAACAAGATCTTTGGACCATGTACTTTGATGGAGCTTGTTCAAAAGAGGGCTCTGGTGCTGGAATTGTTTTTCTATCTCCAACTGGTAAGCTTCTCCAATTCTCTTTCTTGTTGAAGTTTGCCTGTACAAATAATATTGCAGAGTATGAGGCTCTGTTATTGGGGTTAAATGTTGTTTTGAAGCATGGAATTAAGATGCTCAAAGTGTTTGGTGATTCAGAGCTTATTGTGTCCCAAATTAGAGATAAGTATGCATCAAAGAATAAGAGATTGAAGCAATATAAACATGCTGTTTGGGATACAATAAAATTATTTGATGCATTTTCAATAAATTGGATAGAAAGATCAAAAAATGTTAGAGCAGATTTTCTAGCCAATGTGGCCATAAGGCCAGATGACATAACTTTGTCAGATGTTACAAATGTTGAGATCAAACTTAGGCTTGCAGTGCCAGATAATGTATGTAGCTGGCAAGTGTTTGATGATGATAAGGATTTACTGAGGTTTCTGCATTATATTGATGAGTATGAGAGCCAAGAAATAGATTTTTAGAATTTTGTGGAAATCATAGATGGAAAAGAAACTCTCTTAGGGAAGGAAGTAATTCAGCTGAAAACAAACAAAATCCCTAGAGGGCTAGTTGCCTTAGAGAGAGCTTTTGACAATAGGGACCAATTTGTTACAAAAGCATTTCCAACAAATATGAATGATTTGGAGGAGACAAACTTGGGAACATCTCATGCTCCCAAGAAGGTATACATTGGCAAACAGCTCAAACCGCATATTAGAAGCATGCTGATTACATTGCTCAAAAGGTATAAGCATGTTTTTGCTTGGTCATATGAGGACCTAAAAGCCTATAGAGAAGACCTATTTCAGCATGAAATCCCTTTGAAGCCTGGAGCTAAACCATTTAGACAGAAACAGAGGCCCATTAACCCAACCTTAGCTCCTAAGATGCAAGAAGAACTTATGAAGCTCAGGGAAGTTGGAATAATCATGCCCATTAGACACTCAACTTGGGTGTCCAATCTTGTCCTGGTCAGAAAAAAGAATGGAGACATAAGGCTTTGTGTAGACTTTAGAAACTTAAATGCATCTTCTTTGAAGGACAACTATCCATTGCCAAATATGGAAGCCATGTTGCAGAAGGTGACTGGTTGTGAACTTTTATCTATGATGGATGGTTTTTCAGGATACAATCAGGTGAAAGTGAAACAATCAGAACAATTCAAGACTACTTTCACTACTCCATGGGGAACCTATGTATATGTAAGGATGCCATTTGGATTAACAAATGTAGATGCTACATTTCAAAGAGCAATGGATGTTGCTTTTGCAGGGTTGATTGACTCAATCCTAGCTATTTATCAGGATGATTTGACTACATTTCAAAGAAGGAAGAGCAGCATTGTATGCATCTAGAACAAATTTTTATTAGAGCATTGGAATATGGCATTTCTCTCAACCCAAAGAAATGTGCTTTTGGGGTTGTGGAAGGAAAATTGCTTGGACACATTGTTTCCAAGGATGGAGTCAGGATTGATCCTGATAGGGTAGCAGCAATTGATAGAATTCAGATCCCAAAAACTGTAAAGGGTGTTCTGTCCTTTTTTGGACAAATTAACTTTGTTAGGAGATTTGTTCCTAACTTTGCAGAAACAACAAAAGAAATATTTAAGATTCTAAAGAAAGTGCAACTGTTAGGTAGGAGGATGAAGTAATCAAATCATTTCAAAACATTAAAGAGGCAATAAAAATGGCTCCTATATTAAAATCTCTAGATTTTTCTAAGCCATTTCAACTATTTTCATTTGCTTCTTTCCATACTATTGCTGCATGTTTACTTCAGAAGAATGAAGAAGGATTTGAATAGCCTATTGCTTTCTTTAGTAGGTCATTGCAGGCTACTGAATTAAAGTATGACATTATGGAGAAACAGGCTTATGCACTAGTCAGAGCAGTCAAGAGCTTCAGGCCTTATTTGGTAGGCTCACAAATAGTTGCATATGTACCTCATGCAGCAGTAAAAGACACATTTACCCAGCAAGAGGTAACTGGAAGAAGATGCAGATGGATAAATAAATTGTAGGAGTTTAGCATTGAAATACGGATCACTAAGCTGGGAAGGGGACAAGGTTTGGAAAAACTAATGACACAATCAAATTTAGAGGCATGCCAAGTGAATGTAGTACAGAACAGAGTTGTAAACATGTCAGAATCTAAGTGGTACAAGGGTATAATATATTATTTGCAAAATTTGAAATGTCCTTCCCATCTCAGTGATATTCAGAAGAGAACTCTGAAGCTGCAAGCTATTAAATACATCATTGTCCAAGAAGAATTGTATTGGAGAAATCATGATGGTGTATTACTCAAATGTGTGGATGAAAAACAGGCTAAGGACATTCTCAATGACATGCACCATGGAATGTGTGGTGGACATTATACTGCCCAAACAATATCCCACAAAGTCCTTAGAGCTGGTTACTGGTGGCCAACTCTTTTCTCAGATGCACACAGATTGATAAGAAAGTGTGACCCTTGCCAAATGTTCTCAGGAAAGCTAAGGTATGGTGGTGCATTGCCCCTCAGGACTATAACTGTGGAAGCTCCATTTCAGCAATGGGGAATTGACTTCATAGGAGAAATTTTAGAGAAATCTAGTGGAGGACATAATTGGATTCTGGTTGCCACTGATTACTTCACTAAATGGATTGAGGCTATCCCTACTAAAAAGGCTACAAGTAAGGTGGTGCTAGATTTTATCTTGGAGAATATTATTATCAGGTTTGGGGTACCAGTCAAGTTAATCACAGATAATGCAATGTGCTTTAGATCAGGTGAATTTGTAGATTTTTGCAATAAATATGGAATTGACTTGTCTCACACATCACCATACCACCCACAAGGAAATGGTCAAGCAGAGTCAAGCAACAAAAGCCTAATGAAAATCATCAAGAGGATAATGGATAAAAATAAGAAATCCTGGGATTCAAAACTGAAGTTGGCATTATGGGCTGATAGGGTGACAGTGAAAAAAGCCACTGGAAGGTCGCCTTATGAATTGGTGTATGGTGCAGCAGCTAGATTGCCTGTGAACAACCTCTTACCAGTTTACAAATTCATACAAGAGAATGATGGGGAGGCTAATGAGTCAATGACTGAAAGGATAAATCAGTTGGTTGAGCTAGATGAAATCAGAGCAGAGGCACAAAAGGTAAACATCAAGAAACAACAAAAGATGAAGTATCTGTTTGATAAAAGGGTTACAGAGAGAAGCTTTCAGATAGGTGATATGGTCCTTATGTGGAATGCAAGGAACCTAGATAAGGGCAAACATGGTAAATTAGAACCCTTGTGGATAGGCCCATATCAAATTAGCAATATCTATGGAGGAGATTCCTACTTTCTTCAGGCCCTAAATGGTGAACTAATGGAATTGCCGGTGCACAGCAAATTCCTTAAAACCTTTTTCACATAAATGAGTAACTTGTGTGCACAATGTAAAATAGTTGTAAATATTTTGTATATACCTCGTGTGGTTGGTCCTATTTTGAGTTTTGGGTTTTGTCTGGTCTGCCCTGGAGAGGTCTGGTTCTCACTGCAGTCTTGCACCTGCACATCCCCAATTGGAGCCTATGTTGGTAATAATTTATGTTCAAGGTTTTTGGCCTGGTCCCCTCCCTAAAATCCAAAATTTCCTAAGTGTTGGACCTTCTCAGTGTTTTTCAGCATCATCATGATATTCTTGAGGAGGGTTGTCTTCATCATCATGTTCTTAGGAGTATCCCCCTAATGTTCCTTGCATGGGTCATTTCTCGTCATGACTGGATATCCTATGGGGGCTTCATGTTTTTGCCAGCTCGACATCCTGCGGAAGGTGATATTTTAACATCGGGTGATCTTAGTTCAAGATCATCCTGATGTTGGTGTTGAGAGTTTGCTAAGTATGACCCGATGTCCCAAGGTCATCATATTTGAACATCAGGTGATCTTCATTAAGATCACCCTGATGTTAGTCTATCACCTTATGTTTTAACTTCCCTGATGTTGCTGACATCATCAGGATTTTCAATTGTCAGGGCGATATGTCTTTCAGCTTCATCATTTTCTAAGGACGGGGTGATATTTCCAAATATTAGGTATGATCTAACATCACCCCGATGTTTCATGGAGTTACAGTGCATCATGATATTTTGTGTGGGGGGTGATATTCTGAAATATCGGGTTATCTTACTAACATCACCCTGGCGCCAATATGGCGATGATGTCATCCGAATATGAGAAGGGCGTTGTATGCAGACGGGTGATGGTGACATCATTAGGACATGATGGTGACATCATTATGATTTGTGAGGACATGCAGGATTTTCATCGGCCAGACATTTGATATCAGCCAAGAAGGAGGATTTTCCTCCGATGCATTAGGTTGTGCCGATGAAGGTGATTATCATGCAGGTGATATTGCGATGTGATGTTGACGTCAGGGTGATATTTTGTGCATCTGGATATCATGCTGCTAGAGGATGAGGATGATGAAGGTTTATACTAGTGTTGTCAGGAGCAAAAGCGCCGACATCATATATGCTCGTGACATAGTATATAAAGTGTTGAAAAGGTTACTGCATGGTGCATATGGGATAATTGTTATCCTGCATATTTTCAAATATCATGAAGAGGTATTTTGGCGGGAAATGGTTGCGATGCACTGTTTGATGTTTTCTCGATGGCTACGAGGTAGATGGACATTAATGGAGGTTGTTGTAGAGGTATGGGCGATAACGTGGACATATCCAGTACCTGACTGAAGTTGTACATCCGCGACTGGCGGCGCATGGCTCGAGAACCTCTTCTGTCCCCTCTCCCACTTGCTACATTCAATGTGTTGAGCGCCATTTTTCTGATACTATGTATCTGGCAGGATTTTTGGTCAACCATGTAATTAATGCTGAGTGCACCTTCCTCGCTGTATTTAAGGGACTGTATGACTCATTTTTAAAGGTTGTTGAAAGTTGAACATTTGGGCTCTGTAATACAATACAACTGATTCGGTTGCTTTGTGCAGTAAAACTTGTGAGTTTATGTATCTCCTGTTGTATGTTACTTGCATGAATCCACTGATTTCATGATTGAACTTTTATGAGAAATGCCATGTTTGCATGTTTTTTGTTAATTCTGTCTCCAGTATTGCATGTATCTTTCTTCTGAGTCTAGATATTTAAGGAATGTCTGAGACTCTAGAACACAGAATTCCTGTATTGAATGTTTGATCTCTTAACTTCTACTCAAGGGGTAGATTAAACTGTTTTCAGATTGAATATTGGGAAGGGTATACTACAATAGGGATGCCATAAGTATAGATAGCTTAACACCCTATATTGGGAGATATCTGTAAGGCAGATATCACATGTATCCCCTTGAAATCTAGTTTTAGTTGTTCATGTTGATCATTCACAGGTGTATGTCTACTGACTCCAAGCCCTGGATAGGCACCCATCTTGCTTTGTGTCGCTGTTATATACCGTGTTCAGCTTTGCATCCAAATACAAAGTCAAAATCAAACTCCAAAACAACCATTAGGACAGTAGAATTAGTTTTAGGATCCCCAGTCCTCTGTCTACAACTGAAAATAGGCCCAAAGCAAGCCCCTTTGCTCTTATCTTGCAGTTTTGGTCTACTTACAGGAGGACTTATCTGCTTCATATCAGCATCCCAGCCTTTGTATGCATATTCTCATGGATGTTGAGTAGGAAATACCCCCCTAGGTTTTGCAGAGCCTGAAGAAGAAGAGGAGATAAAAATAGAGTCTATCTCCTATACTATTGGCCCCTGGCCCAGAAATCCTGTTGATCATTGATGGCTACATTGTAGGGAAATTTGAGAATAAGCATCTAGTCTGGGAAAAAAAAAAAACAACAGGGTCCTCAAGGAAGGAAATATGTAGAATAAAATTTTAGGGGTTCAATAAATTTTGAGAGGAAACTGAGCTAAAGTAAGGAAGATATGGTGAAAAAATGATCTGCAAACTGCTCTGGACAGACAGATTCAATCTGTGATTTGTCATCTATCAATAGATCTAGGCCCCAAGTATGTTCAGCTTCCTAAAGGTTCAGTGGAGTCACTCGTCCACCAATGTTGTCTAACGACTTGCGTATTGGGGTATTATCCCTCACTCTACGACTCAGGTAAAACTAATAACCACTTTGCCACAAACAACTCTTGGTTTACCTCACAGATGGGAAATAGTTAATCAGGTAGGGGTCGTTCCCCTTTTGGCTGGCAGGTCCTCTCAAATGGCCAGCTACTTTGGGGTTCTTGTGGTACTCCTTACAATGAGTTTTAGGGCTATCCCCAGGTAGTTCCCACAATTAAGTGGACAGTGATATTCCCTAATCCAAACCTGCAGTTGAAATTAACAATACAGATGCAAAAAAGAAAGAACTACTGCAATAATCACAACACCTGGAGGCCACTGCGAAAAAAAAAATTGGTAGAAATTCCACTCAGTGAGCCCAAGAAAGCACTCTGATACTAGATAAGAGGAAGCTCCTGCAACAATATAATAAAAAATGCATGAAATAATAGAAATAGTAGAAACACAGGAAATTTATTGATCACAGGCCACTTCGAGGGTACAAACTCCTTTGAGCAAGCTCAATACAATAAATTCATGGATGCCTTCATTTGCCTCAACGAGTACTTATATACTAAGTCTAATCTAAACCACTATTACTTCCCATGAATGTGGGATAATATAATATGCTCATGGGATAGCTTACAAAGCATATGCATCCAAATGTTATATACTAACAAAGTAAAGAGAAGGGTTAAACACGGGTTCCTAATATACTAACAAAGTAAAGAGAATAGTGTAAGTGTTGTTTGGTATTATTTCTTTCAATTGGTATCAAAGTAGGTTGCAAAAATTTTATTGTGTAGGTGACAAGTATAGATTAGCAATTCTCTCTAAATCATTATCAGAATCTAGTTAAGGTTAGTATGAGCTTCCATAGTCCATAAAGTGATTAGAGAAGTACTTTTGGATTTAACTGTATGTATTTCTTTGCTTCAACATTATAGATCACACTCAGTGATCCATCATTAGGAAGAGGATAATTGTGTCTCTAATCCAAATCACAATTATCCTCTTCTAAATGATGGATCACTAAGTGTGATCCAAAATATTGAAGCAAAGAAAAACACACAATTAAATCCAAAAGCACTTCTCTAATGGGTAATTTGTCAACAACTTACCATTCCAATTTTTTCTATTTATAAGAAAACAACTATGAATATTGGAGCATCAAAATAAAGACCCTGCTATTGTCCCAAGGTCTCTGGGAATAGTGGAAGTAGGATATGCTGAACCCATAGATCACAATGCCTTCAATGCTTTGAAAAAAAATCAACAAACTCAGTTGAAAGATGATAGAAAGAAGGATAATTGAGCTCTATTCACTATTCAATTTGCATTGGATATTTCAATTTTCCCTCATATTGCTAACATGACAAAATCAAATTATGCATGGGAGGCTTTACAAGATGCATATCAAGGATCTAACAAAGTTAGATTGGTAAGAACCTTTAGAAGAGATTTTGAAAATTTAAGGATGAAAGAAGCTAATTCCATTCAAGATTTTATTACAAGGGCTCAAGGTATTGTTAACCATCTTAGGACTCAAGATGAAGCTATAATAGAGTAGAAGATTGTAGATAAGGTCCTATGATCTCTTCTTCTAAAGTTTGATCTAGTGGTGATAGCCATTGAAGAAAGAAAAGATCTAACCACATTTAAAGTGGTAGAGTTGGTAGGTTCTTTGTAGTCTCATGAGGAGTGTATGCAATGTTCTATGGAGAGTTTGGTACAGGATTTCCAGTCTACAATAAAAATTGAAGAAAGATATACAACTCCTTTCTCAAAAAAAAAAATCTCAAGAGGTGCATTCTAGTAGTAGAGGACATGGTAGAGGAAGAGGAAGAGGAAGAAGAAATAATAGAGGAGGAAGAAATTTTTTTATGGATTGTAGAAGCATCTAGTGCAGGTATTGTGAATGTTTTGGACACTATGAGTTTGAGTGTAGAAAGAATAAATTTGACTTGAATAAGTCAAAAGCCAACTATACTGAAGAGTCTTTTGAAGATGCAAAATACTCTACATTCTTCACATGCAACTTGGTAAAAGAGCATCATAAAGATGTGTGGTTCCTAGATAGTGGTTGCTCAAACCATATGATAGGTAAATTTGATCTCTTTGTCAAATTAAATGAATATATGAGAAGTCAAGTAAAATTTGATGATGATAAAGAGGTTGATGTAATGGGAAAAGGTACTCTTGCTATAAGGACTAATCAAGGAGAAGCTACTTATATTCATGATACTTTGCATTAGCATAATCTTTTAAGTATTGGTTAGCTTGTAGGAAAAAATTATAAAGTTGTGTTTGAAGATACTTGCTACAAAATATTTAATAAATCAACTAATTATCATTTTGTAGCAAAGGTTTCTATGACATAGAATTGGTTATATTTCCTATCACATTTTTTTCCACTAAAGTGCATGCCCTTAAAGAAACCACAAATGATTCATGGTTATGGTACAAACATTATGGACATCTGAGTTTTCAAGGATTAAGTTTGCTTCACAAGAAGAATATGGTGAGAGGACTTCCAACAATTCAAGCAAAAGAAGACGTTTGTTTAGGTGTGCACTTGAAAAACAATATTGAGATAGTTTTTTGGTGAACAGATCATGGAGGGAAAAAGCTCATTTTGAACTTGTCTATGCTGACATCAATGGTGATATGCAAGAGCAATCCTTGGGTAGGAATATTTACTTTTTGACTTTCATTGATGATTTTTCTTGCCACACATGGATCTATTTCCTTAAGAAGAAATATGAAACCTTTGAATGCTTCAAGAATTTTAAGGCTATAGATGAAACATAAACCAAAATTTATCTCAAAATACTCAAAACAAATAAAGGGGGAAAATGTTGGAAACAAGGCAGATAACTGAGAAGGGTGGAGGGGGTGAATTAGTTATCTCTATTATCTTAACTTTCTTTTCTTCTTTTATAATTTGTGCAGCATCAAAACATATAAGCATATATAATCATGAGAGCAGAAATAAAATCAACACACATAACACCAAGGATTTTTATGTGGAAAACCCTATTAAGGGAAAACCACGAGGTGACTAAACCAAGATTGTATTCTTTGTTAAAAGAATAAGTACAAAATGGCACTTGCCAATTAGGTCTCACTACTCGAGCACACTGGTCATAAGAGGCACACTACCTACAAGAGACTCACTGTCTATAAAACTTATAGAAGTTAACCAGGTGTTTGAACTGATGAGAGGCATCTACAAATGCTAGAGTTTAGTTTCAGTTAGGCACAATATACTGATCTAATGCACTTCATTCTTCCTCTGCTCTAGTGCTGCTGCTTTGTCACATACCAGACTTGTATTGTTGCTTCCTCAATTATCTCTACCTTTCTTCACACTTAATTTTTATCACATCTGTACACACACCTTCATACTAGAATCCATCTGGTATATAAATCTGAACCAAGGATTTTAACAGTTTTCTAGTAGGCAACCAGAATACTAAAGATATTTACAAATTACTGATCTATCAACTAAATCCATGCTTGATTTGTGATGTGTATTAAAAACATAGGCATTGAAGTCATCAATCATGTCGGCCAACAATGTATGATCCCTCAAATAGCTTGGTCAACATCAATTACTCATCCAGATTGAAGTCTAATACTCTATTGGAAAATTCTTCCTTAGTCTGCTCTACCTATCTAGAACCCAACACTTAGATGCTCATATCTTTTCCATGTTTTATCACCGGAGGCTCAATCTATGGAATATAGTAGTCATGATACTCCTCTTAACTTGTCCACATCCACAACTTGTTGAGTTACACCATCTGAGAGATCTAGACTTGATTGTTGGACCTTGTTACATGCACTGTTCTTGTTCACCAGACCAAAACAATCTTCAATCTGACTTCCAGTATAGGCATACTATGTGCTGTGGATGTGTGGGATAGACTTTGTTGCCATCAATGACAACACTCATGAATCCACACAGTGTCTCTTGCCAACAATCTCCCTCTTCGGCATTGATGGCAACACTTAGTGAAAAATGACTATCATAGTAAACTCCCCCTTGGCTGATGCTCTGTCTTATGCACTATTTTACCGAAGCTCCCCCTTAGCTAGATTCCACATTTTTCACTACTCCTCACTCCCCCTTTGACATCAATGGTAAAGGGTGGAATCCGCACACCAAAACTTGCAAAAATAAACGTATACATTATTACACAGGTAAATGGCAGAATGTTGGATGCTATTCACATAGAGCAAAGGCTCTTAAATAGGTTACAAGTAATTACAAAGAAAGCAAGTTTCGATATTTAGAAACTACCAAAGATTGCTAGAGATCGACACTTGATCTTGTCATAATTACATACCGTTACAAGAAACTGACCATTAACTAAAAATAGGAGATTCTAAGTATAAAAGAATATCTTAATACCCTCCCTTAATGGTCAACCTATTCACTACACCAAGAGACCCCCTGAATTTTACAAACTTGTCAGGACTAAGGGACTTGGTGAGAATATCAGCTATCTGATCCTCAGTCAGAACATATAGCAACTGAACTGATCTGTCTTCAACCAATGAACTGATGAAGTGACAATGCATCTCTACATGCTTGGTTCTTTCATGGAAGACCGGATTCTTGGCAAGTTTGAGAACTCCCTAATTGTCACAAAATAGGGGAGTCAGACCTGCTTGAGATAGTCGCATATTTGCAACCATCCAGCGAAGCCAAACTGCCTCACAAGCTGCCTTCACTACACCTCGATACTCAGCTTCTGTGGAGGAGAGTGCAATAGCCTACTGCTTCTTACTGGTCCATGTGACGGCACCGGATCCCAAACTGAACACATACCCAGAAGTTGATTTTCTGTCATCAACTAAACATGCCCAATTTGAATTTGTGAAGCCTCTAAGGCTAGGCTCAGAATTCCTTGTGTAAAGAATTCCAAAGTCAGAAGTGCCTTTCACGTACCATAGCACATGCTTAGCCACTACCCAATGAACAGCCTTAGGAGCTGTAAAAAAATGTGAAATGTAGTTGACTGTAAAACTGATGTTAGGTCTAGTAGCAGTTAGGTAGATAAGACTGCCTACTAGCTATCTAAACAGAGACTCATCGACCACTAGTGAGGCAGACACAGCTTAAGTCCTTTTTCCATTGGGGTGGAGGCTGGTTTGCAGTCCTACATTTAGAACCTATCCAGAAGACTACGAGCATACTTCGACTGAGAGATGAAGATGCTATTCTGAGTTTGTCAAACCTCAACACCTAGACAATAGTGTGAAAGTCCCAAATTTGTCATATCAATCGATTTGCACAGGTCCTGTTTGATCTTATCGATCAAGTGTACCGAGCTACCAGTAATGAGCAAGTCATCCACATAGACAATGAGCAACAATACATCATTGCCAGTATGTTTGATGTACAAATTTGGGTCAGATGGACTCTGCTTAAAGCCATGATCTGTGAGGTACTTATCGATTTTGATGTACCATGCTCTTAGAGCCTGCTTCAAGCCATAAAGTGCTTTGACCAATCTACAGACTTTCTGTTCTTGTCTGGCAACCTTGAAACCAGGAGGCTACGTCATATAGACTTCTTCCTGCAACTCACCATTGAGAAAGGCACTTTTGACGTCCATCTGATGGACTTTCCATCCAAACTGGGTTGCTAAGGCAAGGACGAACCATATGGTACTCATCTTGGCTGTAGGAGCAAAAGTCCCCTCATAGTCGATGCCTTCTTTCTGTGAGAAACCCTAAGCAACAAGCCATGCTTTGTACTTGTCCAGAGTTTCGTCAGCCTTGTACTTAACTTTATACACCCATTTGCAGCTAATGGGTTTCTTCCCTGGAGGAAGGTCTAAAAGGACCTAGGTGTGGTTCTTCTGAAGGCTCTGGAGTTCTGATTCCATCGCCGTATCCCACTCTGGAATACCTTTAGCCTCTGAATGAGTCTAAGGCTCATAGACACTGTGCAGGTTGGCCATGAGAGCAAAGTTTACTGTATGCTGCTGTTTGCTCTTATTCCAGGAGGGTCTGCTCTCAACAAGTTCATCATCATGAAGATCGGCAATCATCTGAGACCACCATTTGGGGTGACGAGTAGATGGGCCAACGTCAGGTTCAGCAGGAGGTTCTGGAACAGGTGCAACATGTAGAACAGGTGCATCATGTAGAGCATGTGCATCAGGAGGATAGTCAGGACCATCCTCAGGGATATCAAACTAAGAATCATCGAAATCTGAAGAATTATCAGCATCCCTCCCATAAGGTGGACCTAATGGAAGATGGACACCCAAGTCAGGAGCCTTCAAAGGCTGATCTTCAGATTGTTGCGCGAAAGAGGGAGAGAAGAAGGGTCCCTGCTCTTCATCAAAAACCACATCACGACTGAAGATGAGACTATCTGTCTCAATGTCAATGAGCCGATAGCCCTTGTGGTTATCACTGTATCCTGTGAACATTAATTTTTGACTCTTGGAGTCCAGTTTAGAGCACTTGGCATCGGGAATCCAAACATAGGCAAGAGAGCCAAAAATTTTCAGATGACTGACCCACGGCTTGCGGCCAGTCTAGACTTCTTCTGGAGTTTTATCCTTAACATAGGTCGGAGACTGGTTAAGAAGGTAAACTGCAGTGAAAACTGCTTCTGCCCAAAATTTCGTACGAACACATCTGTGCTCCATCATGGAACGGGCTAACTCAGTTATAGTGCGGTTGCGCCTCTCTACAACACTATTCTATTGAGGAGTGTAGGGTGTAGTCAATTGGTGTTTGATGCCATGTGTATCATAGAAGTTGGAGAACGCATTTGAACAAAATTCCCCCCATTATCTGACCTAAGAGTTACAATGGAACAACTAGACTCTTTTTCTACTAAGGACTTAAACTTCTAAAAATCTGAAAACACATCTGATTTCTGTCTAAGAAAGTAAACCCACATTTTCCTACTGAAATCATCAACAAACAGTAAGAAGTATTTGCATCTAGTAACTAAAAGAGTATTCATGGGGCCACAAACATCAACATGAACCAACTGAAGTACCTTGGATGCGCGCCAGGAGTCGCCAGTCAGGAATGGCGTGCAGTGTTGTTTCCTAGCTTGACATGATCCACAGACACCGAAGTTCTGAGCCTGAATCTCAGGGAGCCCATCTACCAGGTGCTGTAGGAGAGCTGAGATAGGTAGTGCACATTCAGGTGCCCATATCGCTGATGCCAGAGACTGGTAACTGAAGAGTGTCGAGCTGCTAGGGCTGATTCAGGAGGACCATCTGAATCCACAAGTCGATAAAGACCATGGTCCTCAATGCCAACAGCTATAGTGCATTTGGTTTCTCGGTCGATGATTGAGCACTTGTGAGCACTGAACACCACATCAAGTTGTGGAGAGTGTTTCATGATCTGGCTGACTGAAAGCAAGTTAAGTTCCATACCAGGAACATAATATACGTTGAGGAATATGATTTTCCTCCCACCAGACTGAAGCTGAACAGTGCCCTTACCGGCAACTGTGTACACTTCTCCACCATCGAAGACAACTGAATCACTAAAAGGGGAGAGTTATGTAAACTAGTCATGATAATGAGTGAAGTGACATGAAGCACCTGAATCAATGTACTAGGCAGAGGATTTTGCATGGTCTGCAGGTCTTTTAGCCATGAAGGCGTAAAATGCAAACTCCTTCTGCTTAGTGTGCTCCACACTGTTGGCCTTCTGCTGAGACCCTCCCTGCTTCTTCTGTTTAGAAGCGATACGTGCGCGACAATCTTTCTTGATGTGTCCAAACTTGTGACAGTAGTTACACTGAATGTTCTTCTTTTTACTGTTGTCCTGAGATGGTGATGGCTGATGATTCTGCTGTGGAGGCTGACTTTTGCCTTTATTCTAAGCTTGAAACTTAGCTACAAAAGCCTGCTCTAAAGAGGATGAAGAAGCACTACTACCAAACTGTTGTTTCTAGTGATCCTGCTGCAAGAGGATAGTACAGAGTTCTAGAAAATTCCATGCCCTAGGCATTCAAAATTTTTAGAAAACCAGAAAAAAATTTGGATGAAGACCCAGAAATTTGCTCGAAAAACCCAGCAGGAATATGTCTTCGAAAAAAAATTTTGTTAAATATTTGAGGGTCAAAACCTTGGATGAAAAAATTTATGCCCTAGGCATTCAGAAATTTCAGAAAACCAGAAAAAAACTTCAGATGAAGACCCAGAAATCTACTCGAAAAACCCACCAGGAATATGTCTTCGAAAAAAAAATTTGTCAAATTTTTGAGGGTCAAAACCCTAGACAAAAAATTTCTATGCCCTAGGCACTCAGCAAATTCAAAAAACAGGAAGTTTACAGAAAAAAAAATTTGGCATCACTAAAAAAAAATAAGAACCAACCAAAGAACCCAAAACAAATTCGAGATTCAAAAAAAACTTGAAATAATTTCGAAGTCGAAGCAAGCTCTGATACCATATTACACAGGTAAATGGCAGAATGCTGGATGCTATTCACATAGAGCAAAGGCTCTTAAATAGGTTACAAGTAATTACAAAGAAAGCAAGTTTCTATATTTAGAAACTGCCAAAGACTGCCAGAGATCGACACACGATCTTGTCATAATTACATACCGTTACAAGAAACTGACCATTAACTAAAAATAGGAGATTCTAAGTATAAAAGAATATCTTAATATACATAGCCACATAAGTATGTATATACATGTTATACTTACATATACTTGAGTATATCTGCAAAAGTGGTCTTCAACTATACAAACTTTGTGGCCTAGCTCTGCTTCATCCTATCCAAAATGGAGATGTGACCACTCAACAAAAATGCATATGCTTCTGCCCTTCTTAAGTCTATTGGATCACTGGTTCAGACTGTGGTCTGAACATCTGTTAAGGCCTCATGCATTGCCTCTAACTTAGGGATAATTATCCCTCTGAGTTCACTCATCCTGTTTATTATATTCTTCTTTTCTTTATCCAGCCTCTTTATTTCATTTATAATGACAATAGCCTGGCATTCTTGATTCATTATGGATGTAGTGAGGGGATCAAAATTCTGAGATAAACTTGACAGTTTACCTTCTTGTTCTTTTTCTTAGCTCTTTCAAATTTCTCTTTGTTTGCATCTACTACCTCCTTTGATATGCCATATCTTTTGGCAATTTCCTCAACTTCCCTTCTAACTTTACTCTTTATCTCCAGTTGTCTTAGCTCAACATGTATTTTTATGCTTAATTCTTGAAAGGTTCCAAACCTTTCTGCCTCAGGGTCCTTAGGCTGACTTAATAAGTGTTGAATATGTAGCTCCAAGATTTTCTTATCGACCTCGTATCCCATCGGCATTATCCAAACTATTCTAGGCTCAACTACCTCCATTAGGCATTGATCAGTATCTACCATAAAACACACTGTATCCTTGTGTTTCTCAACTATGGATTGAGGTATCCTCTCTCTAGCTTACATCATACTTTGGAAGTTCTTAAAGTAACCCTAGAGTGTTGTGCTTTGAGCTTTAGCATCACCAAGTCCATACATATAGTCCCTAATCTGTATTGCAACCGGTTTGTCATTTTTCCAAACCCAGCCACTTGATCCAGGGAGCTCATTCATGTAGTAGAAGAATAGACACAGCATTAAACAACCATACTTGAATGAGTTCTTCTTAACCTTCTTGATCTTTTGCAGGTTTTCTAACAATTGGTTTAAAAGAAGATCACATAGGTCATAATCTGCATTTTCCCTCAACATCTGATATGCTGCATATATTGTAGTCCCAGACACAAAATTCTCCCTGCTAGAATGATAGATTTTATACCCAATTATCATTGAGGCAAATTTGACATCTGGATCTATGATGTCATCTATGGTCATTGCTCTCTTGTCAAACTTAGATCCAGTAGCTTCAGTTACTGTCTGGTTCTTGACAGATTTGAGTATAGGTAACCCACCAGATGAGTGCAGTCTAGTTACTGCCCTAATGGCATCTTTTGTTATCTTGAAGGGCTTCATTAACCACATGAAATTATCATGCATTCTGCTAAGGACATACCAGACCCAATCATCTTCTGCAAAACAGGGAAAGTGGATGCAATGTCCGAAGTGCTTATCCTAGAGGGCCTTGTATTGAGGTTTGAGTTTAAAACTTTCATCTATTAATTGTCTATGATAGATGTCCATCAACTTAGATTCTCCAAATTCCTCAATGTTGGCGTGGATGTAGACCCTAACATCTTCTATGTGCAATACCCCATGCGGAATGCTAGATAAAGTGCCTAAAGGATCATCTTCTAGGGATTTGTAGGGGTGTTTCTTGAATTTTGGGCGCAGCCTATCAGTGATCTTAATAATCATTGGAGTAGCCATTTTGCAAAAGATTCAGAGAGAGATTTTCAAAATGGCAATATCTTTTTACGCTTTAGGGTTTGAAATAAGAACTGGAACAAATCACTGGTTGAATTGGATTTTGCAGTTGATCTTTGAGAGAGTTGTAGAAATTTGATGCAGAGCTCTTCTTTTCTTCTTCTTGAATGCAAATGTGCAAATGATGAGTGAAAGAACCCTTTTATTCTTTCGTAAACCCTAATTTCCTTTTGCAATAAATGCACAACTTAAGTTATCTGGTTGCCCTAATTTGAGAGAGATCTTTTCGAATCACTGTGTTGCAATTAGAATCATTTTCAGTGAGGATTGACAATGTATCTTCTTTTCTTGAATCATGCCATGGATCTGCATATCAAAGTATATTGATTTTGAATCATACCAAATCTGTCTATGAAAATCCTGCTTTACCGGATGGCTGTCAAACTGGATCAATCTTGGATGATTAAACTCTTGCAAAACTCCATGTGGACCTTTCTTATCTTTACTGAGGGTTATTTAGATATTTTTCTGAGAACCCTTTAATCCGTACCATTCCATGTGCCAAATTTAGGCACCAATTGATTGGCTGGGGGAATTTATTTTTCTTTGTGACTCCCCCTAAGCTAGAGCTCATCTATTTAGTTTCTAGAAGGAGTATCAGCACCAGATTCTGGTGTGGATCCATCCCCAACATTTTATGTACTCTTCTTCACCCAAATCTTGCTCATCTCCCTTTAAACTTCATCTGCATTCACTTTGCCTTATCCCTTATCTTGTTTCTGATCATAATGCACAGGACCCTTTTTATCCTAATTTTTACTTCTGCAGAATTTGGTAATATCACTAGATCTATTGCAATTGTAACAAACAACATTTCTTTGCATATTTGATTGATATCCTCTTGATCTGCATTGATTAGCCATATGTCCCATTCTATTGCATGTAAAGCATCTACCATTGAATGAATTGTTTATTTGCATATTTCTACATTCATGAGATTTGTGACCATACCTTTTGCAATTGAAACATTGTCCGGTGAAAGATGGATTAGTCTGATTCATTCTCCTTCTGCACTAAGTTGCTTTATGAATGAAGTTGTTGCAATTGAAGCAGTATCCATTGAAGGATGGATATCTTTAAACATTTGGTTGCCTTACCGGAGGTCTTCTAGGCCTATTTCTTTGATTTCCTGATCCAAAGTTCTTTTGGCCGGATCCGGAGCTATCACCTTTCTCATATCCCAAGCCATGCTTGTCATCTACCCTCTTTTGACTTTCAAGAAGAACTTCAAGTTGAGCTGAGCTTATCTTGAATTTCTCTTTGTATTCATTTGCTATTTGAAGATCTTGTTTAAGAGTGTCTATCTGATTCTCAAGTTGTTCTTCATTATCTCTAGCTTCTTCAAGATTAGATTCAAGATGGCTAATTATTTTGTGGCAGTCCTCTGTCTTCTCCTTGAGGGATTGTTTTAGATTATCTTAAATTTTCCTTTTCTCTTCAATTTCTTGGGTGAATCTCATAACCCATAATTCCATCCAATGCCTTACCATAATGACCTCTTTTAATAGCTTCTCACATAGCTTGTTTTTCTCATTCAGATCTTCATTAGTATCATTGGCTTCACTCTGACTTGCTAATTTTTGAAGTAGTTCGTTTCTCTTTTTCATAGAGATACTCAGTTTTTCTTTTAGCTTATTTATGAAATCATCAACTTGTTTGAGTCTTTCTCTCAAGTTATTGACTTCAGAGTGAGATTGTTCAAGATCATCTAGGCTAGACTGAAGTTGTTCCTTCATACCATACATATCCATTGAGATTCCCAGATCTTCCTCAAGTTGTTAGGCTCTGTTTAGAGGAACTTAGCTCTAATAAAAATTGTTGGAAACAAGGCAGATAACTGAGAGGGGGCGTGAATCAGTTATCTCTATTATCTTAACTTTCTTTTCTTCTTTTATAATTTGTGCAGCATCAAAACATATAAGCATATATAATCATGAGAGCAGAAATAAAATCAACACACATAACACCAAGGATTTTTATGTGGAAAACCTTGTTAAGGGAAAAACTACAGGGTGACTAACCCAAGATTGTATTCTCTATTAAAAGAATAAGAAGTACAAAATGGCATTTGCCAATTAGGGCTCATTACCCGAGCACACTGCTCACAAGAGGCACACTGCCTACAAGAGACTCACTGTCTATAGAACTTACAAAAGGTAACCAGGTGTTTGAATTGATGAGAGACATCTACAAATGCTAGAGTTCAGTTCCAGTTAGGCACAATATACTGATCTTATGCACTTCATTCTTCCTCTACTCTAGTGTTGCTGCTTTGCCACATACAGGACTTGTATTGTTGCTTCCTTACTTATCTCTACCTTTCTTCGCACTTAATTTTTATCACATCTGTACACACACACCTTCATACTAGAATCCATCTGGTATATATATCTGCACCAAGGATTTCAACAAATTTATAGTCAGCAACCAGAATACTCAAGATATTTACAAATTACTAATTTGTCGATTGAATCCATACTTGATTTGTGATGCATATCAAAAACATAGGCATTGAAGTCATCAATCATGTTAGCCAACAATGTATGATCCCTCAAATAGCTTGATCAACATCAATTACTCATTTGGATTGAAGTCTGATTCTCTGCTGGTCAGTTCTTCCTCAGTCTGCTCTGCCTGTCTAGAACCCAACACTCAGATGCTCATATATTTTCCATGTTTTATCACCAGAGGCTCAATCTCTGGAAAATAGTAGTCATGATACTCCTCTTGACTTGTCCATGTCTACAACTTGCTAAGTTCCACCATCTGAGAGATCCGGACTTGATTGTCAGACCTTGTTACATGCTCTGTTCTTATTCACCGGACCAAAACAATCTTCAATCTGACTTCCAGTATAGGCATACTATGTGCTGCAGATGTGTGGGATAGACTTTGTTTCCATCAATGACAATACTCATGAAGCCACACAGTGTCTCTTTCCAACAGAGAATTCATTTCAAAACATTTCTTTGATTTTTCTAAGAATTACGGCATCAAGAGACAACTTATTTTAGCTTATACCCCCCAGAAAAATGGTAATGTAAAAAGAAAGAATTGTACCATTATGGAAATTGAACAAAGTATGTTGTAGTAAAAGAACCTTCCAAATTGTTATTAGGTAGAAATAGTGGCAACAATAGTAGAATACATCTTGAATCGAAGCCCCACAAAATTAGTTCACAAAATCACTCCAAAGGAAGCTTGGTGTGGTCATATGCCTTCTGGCTTATTTCTATGTATTTGGTTATCTAACATATGTACATATTCTAATTCAGAAGCAAACAAAGTTGGATGTAGAATTCTATCTTTGTATTTTCATGGGATATTTTGTTGCAACTAAAGGGTATATATTTTATAATCTTGACACAAAGCAATGGATTGTAAGTCAAAATGTAGTTTTTGATGAAGGGGGAGTGTGGAAGTGGAAAAAAGGTGTATAGAAAAAAATACTAGTAATAATGGACATATGATTGGAAGCGCACAACAGAAACCATAGACTGGATCACTATTTCCTTACAATCGGCAAGACTTCACATATGAGCCGCCTATTCAACTCCATTGGCCAGACAAGCGTCAGTCAGAATGACTTCCTAAAGTCTCTCCGTCGGTCTACCTTACACTGATAACTCAACTTCACTTGATCTTCAGCGAGACTTACTCCTATCAGCCAAGTCTTTCATCCTTCTGCTAATGCCTGATGATGGTTAAGTTCCACCTCATCTCAACCATGACGGCTTCCACACCAGTTTGACATGAACCTATCGACAAGACCCTTCCCGTCAGCGAGACTTACTCTGGAGCTTCCGATATGCTGATCAACCCAATATCACCTTCGGTCTTCATTCGTCGGTAGGACAATTACCATCGGCCACCTTAGGGTTTGCTACGCTGATACACTAATGCATAGTTTGCCTTCTTCAAACCCTAGCACATGGAGATGCTAGGTCAACCTACTGTGTAAAATACCTTGTCTAGATCCTTTGCACTATCGACACAAAACAAAACAAGAAGTAAAACAAATACTGGTACAACGAAGCCATTCTACTAATTTCAATAGAAATCGCACCAGTGGAATGCTTCACGATGACATACGGCAACAATGGAAAGCACAGAAAGAATGGAGACCTATAGTTACATAATTTGTAGTTACAAGAAACATAAATTGAATTGACAAAACAAAATAGATTTATTTCTTTTGAGCACAATACACAATTACATTCACACCCTTCTTCGATGTGTTTACCAACATGCTCATTTGGTTCATTCCTTTGGGTATTTATCAACTCGCCCTGAGGAATACCAAACCAACTCCAAGTGGTTGGGAGACCAATCCAAACGGTTGGGAGACAACCATCTAAATAGCCTCCAACTGCTCTACTGCCCTATTTTTGGCATTATGGGATTACAATTTGACAAAAGTGTCCTAAGACACTTGGGACTTACAAAATGAACCTAGATACAAACTGAAATAAAAATGCATTGGTCAAATAGACCTTATTACAAAAGAAAACATGATTTTTTAGGTGCTCCTGCACCATACTCCCCGAGTGAAAGTTATCTCAAGTCCTCTTAGAGACTAACTGCTGCAAATCACCACCCTACTTTTTGATGTCTTCTTCCAGTATCCATGTGGCTTCTGAGCCTGGAAGTCCTTGCCATTTGACTAAGTGCTCAAAATAGGTCAGATTTCTTATCTTCTTGGTGGTCCTGCTATCCATGATGCATTCCATCTTCAATGGTTCCTTAGGTGGTAAATACTGCACCCACTCTGTATTGTCTTGGACAGAATCTGTTGTACCTTCTCCTGTATCAGGACTCTTATATAATGTCAAATCAACAACATTGAATATAGGTGAAATAGCAATATCATCAGGGAGTTCAATTTTGTAAGCATTAGAACCATATTTCTCTAGAATCTGACAAGGTCTAATTTTTCTCATCATCAACTTGTTGTGTTTTCCTATGGGTAGTCTGTTCTTGTTGAGATGCACCATAACCATATGTCCTATTTGGTACTGCACATCCCTTCTTCTTTGATCAACTCTAGCCTTGATCTTCTGACTGTTCTAGTGTAGAGTATGTCTGACTTGTTGATGGATCTCTTTCATAGCCTCTACAAATGCATTAGCATGTCCACTCCTTTTGTCCAACCCTTGAACATCTTGTAATTCAAAAATTCCTCTAGGATGACTACCATAAACAACTTCAAAAGGACTTAGACCTGTACTTCTATTTGTAGAATCATTATAGGCAATACTCTGCTTGTGGGAGTACCACATCCCAACTACTGCCGTGTTCTCTTGTCAAACATCTCAGTAGATTGCCTAATGACCTATTCACAACCTCAGTTTGGCCATCAGTCTAAGGATGATAGGCTGAACTAAAAGACAAATTTATACCCAATCTTTTCCACAAGGTTCTCCAGAAATGTCCCACAAATTTTTTGTCTCTGTCAGATACAATACTCAAAGGTAACCCATGAATCCTAACAATTTCTTTAAAGAACAAACCTGCAATGTAACTAGCATCATTGGTGGTCTTACAAGGAATAAAGTGAGCCATCTTGCTGAACCTGTCTACCACAACAAACACACTATCATAACCTGTCCTTGTCTTGGGCAATCCCATCACAAAATCCATACTCAAACTTTCCCAAGGTCTGTTTGGTATGGGCAAAGGTTGGTACAGTCCTGCATTAGTTGATACCCCCTTTGCTTTCTGGCAAATCATACAACTCTCAACAAACCTTCTGATATCATATTGCATCCTTGGCCAAAAGTAAAACCTTCTTACAAGATCTAAGGTCTTATTGAGCCAAAAATGTCCTCCTAAACCATCACTATGTTTCTCCTTCACTATATTATCCCTCATTGAACACTTAGGGATACATAGTTGACTCCCTTTAAACAAAAATCCATCCTGCAATGTATAATCTAAAAATTCACTGTGGAAAGCATTGGCAAACTCACTGCATACCTTGTAAATCTCCTTGAAATCGTGGTCTTTTTCATACAACCCTTTGAGTGCCTCAACACCCATGCTTTGTAGCTGTACTTCTTGCACTGTCAACACCCTTCTGCTTAAAGCATCAACAACCTTATTGGTTATCCCTTTCTTATGCTTGATGATGAAGGTGTATGCTTGAAGACTTTCCACCCATTTCATGTGTCTATGGCTGAGCTTTTCCTATCCAGTCAAAAAACTGAGAGCATGATTGTCAGTGTATACAATAAATTCCTTAGGAAGCAAGTAGTGCCTCTATTTTTTCAAATCTTGTACCATAGCATACAACTCTAAATCATAAGAGGAGTACTTGCTCTTAGCTTCATGCAATTTTTTACTAAAAAAGGATACTAGTCTGCCTTCTTGACTCAACGTTGCGCCTATGGCCAGTCCACTTGCATCACATTCAATGGTGAAGACTTTATTGAAATTAGGTAACACTATGGCATGATACTTGGCAACTTTCTATTTCAGACTTTCAAAACTCTGATCTGCCTCTTTTGTCCACACAAATTTTATCTTTCCTCCACCCTTGATGGTCTCCAACATAGGTGCACAAATATCATTGTAGTTCTTAATAAATTTTCTATAAAATGTAGCCAAGCCATGGAAACTTCTGACCTCTCCTGCTGTCCTAGGTGTAGGCCAATTCAAAATAGCTTCTGCCTTGGAAGAATCCATTTTCAAATCACCCTTAGAGATGACAAAGCCTAGGTAAACCAATTCTTGTTTCATGAAGTCACACTTTTCCAAGTGTATCATTAACTTTTGATCTTGCAGCCTCTTCAAGACTATCTCCAAGTGTTTCAAGTGTTCTTCCTTTCTCTTACTGAACACCAAGATATCATCAAGGTAGACTACCACAAATTTCCCTATGAATTCCTGCAACACCTCATTCATCAGCCTCGTAAAGGTGCTAGGGGTGTTTGAAAGACCAAACGGCATCACAAGCCACTCATACAACCCTTCATTGGTTTTGAAAGTTGTCTTCCACTCATCCCCCTCTCTTATCCTTATCTGATGATACCCACTCTTCAAGTCTATCTTGGAGAAATAAGTAGCACCTCCCAAATAGTCCATTAGGTCTTCAATTCTAGGAATAGGAAACCTATACCTGATGGTTATCCTATTTATTGCCCTAGAATCAGTACACAGTCTCCATTTCCCATCCTTCTTTGGGGCTAAAATAGTAGGTACTGCACATGGGCTAAGGCTCTTCCTTATCATCCCTTTGTTTAGGAGTTCTTGAATCTAGTTTGCTATCTCTTCATCCTGCTGAGGGGTCATTTTATATGCTGCCTTATTAGGAAGTACTGCTCTAGGTATGAGGTCTATCTGATGGCTAATGCCTCTGAAAGGTGGTAGGGAATTAGGTATATCTTTTGCAATCACTCCCTTGTAACTCTCAAGCAAATCTCTGACCTCCTTAGGCCCTACTTCTGTCACACTTTTTTTCTTTTCCCCCTTAGGCTTCACAATCAAAGAAAAACCTACTCCATCACCTTCCTTTAATGTGTCCATGAATTCTTTCTCTCCTACCATCATTACACTAGACCCTACATGTTGTGGATCCTCTTCTAACAATGACTATATCCTATAAGTCACACCATCCTTTTAGAATGAGTAAGCATTCTTTTCTCCATCATGATGAGCCTTTCTGTCAAACTGCCATGGTCTACCTAACAAAAGATGGCAAGCATCCATTGGAAGGATGTCACACAAAATTTTATCTCTATACCCCCCAATACTGAATGCTACCCATGCCTGTTCATTGATGAGTATGTGTTGCCCCTTATTCAACCAACTAACATTATATGGACTGCTATGGGTTATCTTTTCTAGATTCAACTTATTCACTACTTCCAAAGATATAATATTATCAGTAAAACCAGAGTCAATAATAACTTTACAAACCTTACCTTGGATCTTGCAATTGATTCTAAACAAAGCCCTTCTTTGAGATGGTTCAGTCTGCACTGGTTCCTTGAGCATCGTCCTCTTGATCATCAATTTTTCTCCCAGTTCTGATGCTAGATTCACTTCAGGAGATGTCACACTCCTTGTATCTTCTTGAATCAAAGTGGTTCTCTTCTCACCACCATGAGAAGTTGAGGCCTTCTCTAGACACTCGTATGCCGGGTGCCCTATCTAATTGCAGTTATAACATCTCATATTGGAGAATTTAGATCCTCTACCTGATCCACTTGTCCCACCTCTACCATTAGGCCTTCTTCCTCGGTAGCCTCCTCTGCTACTGGAGTCTCCAACTTTCTCTTCTTGGTTAGACTCACCACTAGGCCTCTAGTTAGGTCTTCTTCCTCCAAAACTGCCTCTACCTCTAAAATTCTTTCCACCTCTACCTCTATTATTATGCTCACTCTTTCTCTTTATCTTCTCTTTAGCCCTTAAGGCCATTTGGAAACACTTGTTCACTGTTTCTAGTGCTAAGATGTTGATCTCATCTTGAATGTTCATCCTTAGGCCATTCAAATACCTGGACACTTTCTCTGACTCTCCTTCTTGTCTCTTTGATCTAAGACTAAGTTTATGAAACTCTTGTGTGTATGCATTCACATCAAGGTCTCTTTGTCTGAGGTTTTGCAATTTCTTATACATCTGCATGTTATAGTCTAGGGGTAAGAATTGTGCCTTGATTTTGGTCTTCATCCTTTCCCAGGAGGTTATCATATTCTTCCCCTCCTTGACTCTCTCTCCTTGCTCATAATTCCACCATGCAAGAGCAGATCCCTTCAAGCTTGCCTTTGCCAACTTAACCCTCTTATCATCAGGGACTTCTTTGTATTCGAAATGATTGTTCAATGCCTCAATTCAATCAATCACATCTTCAACTTCCATACTTCCACTATACATAGGTAACCCATCTATGGTGTCCCTATTGACTGACTTCAATGCATTTACAAATGCCCTCTGGTCTGCTGGTATCTCCTCTGTCTTTTTATTGGTTTCCTCAATTTCTGTATCACCTTCATCGCTGTCACTTTCATCTTCCCTATCTTTGCTTTTGGACTACTTGAACTCTCCCAACTTGGATTCAAGCATCTCCTTGATAAACTTCTTAATGGCATCATGTGACATACTTTTGGGAGGCATCCTCTCTGCCTATGTTTTGCTTTCTCTGTCTGACATAAACATTCACAGACAACACCCAAACGCCAACACTCCTACAAATCCTCAATCTGACTTGCTACCCAAATCTTTTTCCTGCTCTGATACCAATATGATGAGGAGCGTATAGCGAAAACTACAAACTGGGTCACTATTTCCTTACAATTGGCAAGACTTCACATATGAGCTACCGATTCAACTCCATCAGCTAGACAATCGTCGGTCTACCTTACACTGATAACTCAACTTCACTTGATCTTCAGTGAGACTTACTCCTATCAGCCAAGTATTTCATCCTTTTGCCAATGCCCGATGATGGTTAAGTTTTACCTCGTCTCAACCGTGACAGCTTCCACACCAGTTGGACGTGACCATATCGGCGAGACCCTTCCCATCAGCAAGACTTACTCTAGAGCTGCCGATACACCGATCACCCCGATATCACCTTCAGTCTTCATTTGTCAGCAGGACAATTACCATTAGCCACCTCAAGGTTTGCTACGCTGATACATCGATGCACAGTTTGCCTTCTCTGAACCCTAGCACATGGAGATGCTAGGTCAACCTATTGTGTGAAATGCCCTGTCTGGATCCTCTGCACTGTCAACACAAAACAAAACAAGAAGCAAAATGAATACTGGTACAATGAAGCCATTCCACTGATTTCGACAAAAATCGCACCAGTGGAATGCTTCACGACGACATATGACAACAATAGAAAGCATAGAAAGAATGGAGACCTACAATTACATAATTTGTAGTTACAAGAAATAGAAATTAAATTGACAGAACAGAATAGCTTTATTTCTTTCGAGCACAATACACAGTTACATTCACACCCTTCTTCGATCTGATTACCAATATGCTCATTTGGTTCATTCCTCTGGGTATTTATCAACTCGCCCTGAGGAATACCAAACTAACTCCAAGTAGCTAGGAGACCAATCCAAACGGTTGGGAGACAACCATCTAAACAGCCTCCAACTGCCCTATTTTTGGCATTATGTGATTACAATTTGACAAAAGTGTCCTAAGTCACTTGGGACTTACAAAATGAACCTAGATACAAACTGAAATGAAAATGTATTGGTCAAATAGACCTTATTACAAAAGAAAACATGATTTTCTAGGTGATCCTGTACCAACATAGAAGATGATAGTGTCCCCCCTCTCCCCACAAGCTCAAGGAGAAGTTCAAGCTCTAATAGTAACTCAAATGAAAGCTCCAACTCTAGTAGTAACTCAATTGGAAGTGCAAGCTCTAGTAGTAGATCAAGTTTGAGTTCTCCCTACTCAAGTTCACCAAATTCTCCTAATAGCACAAATTCTGGTGATACTTCAAGTTTCACATCAAGTCCAAGCTCTTCAAGAAAGGTATGAAGTTTAAATGAAATTTATCAAAAAAGTACTAATATGAATCTAGTGGTTAAATTTGCTTTGTATAGTCAAATTCAAGTTGAACCCTTTACGTATGAAGAAGTAATAAAGGAAAAAGTATGGATTGATGATAGGAATGAAGAGATGGAAGTCATTGATAAAAATAATACATGGGAATTAGTGTAGCTTCCAAAAGATAAACAAGTGATTGGTGTCAAATGGATTTATAAGGTGAAATATCATGTTGATGGTTTTGTGAAACAACACAAGGAAAGATTATTTGCCAAGGGATTTACACAAACACCTAGAGTAGATTATTTAGAACCTTCACTCCAGTTGCAAGATGTGATACCATCAAGATTATATTGGCAGTTGTTGCACAATACAAGTGGCCTGTATATCAGATGGATGTAAAATCAACCTTTATTAATGGTTATACCCATGGGCTATGAAAGTTTAGGCAAATAACAATTGTTTTACAAGTTGAGAAATATTTATATGCGTAGAAGTAGGCCCTTCATGCCTGGTATGTAAAAATTGATATGTTATTTCTTGAAGAAGAGTTCAGTAGAAGCCACTAAGAGTCGACCTTGTATGTCCAACATGTTGGTAATGATATTTTGATTGTTTGCCTATATGTTGATGATCTTATTTATATAGGTAACAACAAAACTCTAATGGATAAATTTCAGGTAGAAAAGAAACAAGAATTTGAAATGTTAGATCTAAGACTAATGCATTATTTTCTTGGTGTGGAAGTGCAACAACAATCAGAAGGTATATACATTTTTCAAACCAAGTATGTAGCTAATTTATTAAAAAAAAGTTTAGAATGATCACATGCACAGTAGTTGCAACTCCCTTAGCACTTGGTGATAAATTAACCAAAGAAGATGCAAGTTCCAAGGTGGGTACTACTTTGTAAAGGAGTCTGGTTGGGAGCCTCATGCACCTCACTACAACTAGACCTGATATTATGTATGTTGTGAGACTCATCTCTAAGTTCATGCAAGATCCACATGAGTCTAATTGACGTGTTGTAAAAAGAATATTAAGGTATGTGAGTGGTACACAAAATTTTGGCATCCATTATCTTCCAATAAAAAATATGAACCAGTTGGTTACATAGACTCTGATTGGGCTGGTTTAGTGGATGATAGAAAACCAATACCTAGTTATGTTTCCTCACTTGGTTCTAGAGTTGTATCTTGGAGCACAACCATGGCTCTTTCTTCAACCAAAGCAGGTTCTTTTTTCAGCCGAAGAAAAATATATTGTTGCTACAATAGCAAGTTGTCAAGCCATATGGATTAGAAGGATTTTGGAAGCTCTACACTTGTTACAAGAGTATCTGACCACTATTTACTATGATAACAACAACACTATTGCAATGACAAAGAACCTTTTGTTTCATGCTAGATTGAAAACACATAGAGATTCAACATCATTTCATTCAAGATTTGATTCAAGATGGACAAGTGGAATTGCAATTTCGTCCTACATTTGAACAAATAGTCGATATCTTCACCAAAGTTCTGCCCAAAGATAATTTTGTAGCTTTAAGAGACCAATTAGGCATCATTCCTATTGACCATTAGGGGGAGATTGAAGGCATACATGGTTGGTGAACACTCTATTTAAATATCATCCACTTCAATGGTCAAACAATCAATAGCAATTTTACACGTCATTCACAATAAAAAGTGGTAAATATTTGTCCTATTTTTATTGGCCAAAATTGAACTTTAACTGTTGAAGTGGATGATATTTAAAAATAACTGTTGGTAAATGCTTAACCAAATTGCATGGTTTAATTTATAGGATAATCAATGGAATTGCATGATTCAAAAGCTGTTCCAGTGACTCTGTTTTTTTCTCTTACACATGTTTTTAAGATGTTTTTTTCAGTTTTATTTTTAGTGAACTGCTTATCCAAAGTAAATGGATGTTATCTTTTTTCAATTCTTTTTTAGTTAAGTCTATTTTATTCTTGGAAATCTGGATGTAAATACTGCAGCCTACAATGTTGTGCGCCATTATATATTTTGAAAAGAACAACCAATTTTGAGTAATAAAAAATGATTGTTTCTTGCTTGCTGATCGCTCAATCCTGAGCAGTAATTTTAGCACATAATTCTGCAATTTTACTAGCATTTTGATAATTTTTTCTGTGCAACTATGATGCCCATTTTTTGTGCAACTATGATGTCCAGTTTTCGTTTATATTTCAGTATGGTGTAAGTGCTGTTTGTCATCATTTCTTTCAGAGGACCCCAAGCAGGGAGAAAAACTGTGGAATTTTTTTAACTTGTATTGCTTCTGCATGGACCTCTCTATTCTCACTGTGGTCACCCTCAGTTTATATTCAGGAGAATGTGGGGATGAGGGCTTGATATTCCTGCAGCTCTCCATGGCCCTCTCCATTCTCGCCTTTTTCATGGGATTACTGTTCTACCGCCATTACAAACCTCTGGGAAGTCCTGTTGCAGGTCATCGTCATCGTTTTCCGAAAATGCCATCTGATTAAGCCCTCAGAATCTGCCTTGCTTTACCACGACAAAGAATAGGATACGGCCATCTCACGTAAGTCACCCTGTACTTTTGATATGTCAATTTTTTAAATCAGGCCTGGCGAGTCCTGAATTTGCACAGTTATCGCTAACTGGTACACGATACTTTTTAAATATTTCTAACAATAAAATTTAAATATGTTGGACTGTGTAACTAGCTACCTAGTATTACAGAGAAAAACAGAGTTGACAGTGATAGTTATCAGCACAATAGGTGATTCACTTACCAAAGGAATATTTTACTGTCTGGGGTATGTCTAAGTTTGTACACTTATTCCATAAGAACATGCATGCACAGTACCATTTTAAGATGGATGAACGGTAAGGTAATTTGAAAGAGAAGTGGCCCTTCTAGTTGGTTAGCCGGTATATTATAAAACCGTAATCAGTCGGTACGGTATGTTCTGTGTCACTCTATTTAAACATCATCCATTTCAATGGTCAAACAGTGAATAGCAATTTTACACCTCATTCACAACAAAAAGTGGTAAATAATTGTCTTATTTTTATTGGGCAAAATTAAACTTTGACTATTGAAGTGAATGATGTTTAAGAATAGCCGTTGTGTGTCAACTATCTCCATTCATTTGACCCACCCGTTTGTAGATTAAAATTCAAAAAACTAATAAGTCAGCAGTACCGATTGTTTAAGCTTTACCTTGTAAAACAGTTGGCTGGTCGAAATGTAATCGACTCGTTTGTTTTCGACAATTCCATTGATAAAGAACAGGGCTTTACGTTGTAAAACAGTTGGCTGGTCGAAATGTAATCGACTTGTTTGTTTTCGACAATTCCATCGATAAAGAATAGGGCTTTGCCTTGTAAAACAATTGGCTAGTCAAAATGTATTCAACTCATTTGTTTTCGACAATTCCATCGATAAAGAGCAGGGCTTTACATTGTAAAACAGTTGACTAGTCGAAATGTATTCGACTTGTTTGTTTTCGACAATTCCATCATAAAGAATAGGATTGATGATGTGCAGTCAATTGAAATGGTTGAAGTGGTCAGTGAGGTCTATTGAAGAATCATGAGGTTGAAAATATTAAAAAACAGAAGTGGTCAATGAGATCTATCAAAGAATTAGGGAGTCGAAAATATTAAAAAACAGAAGTGGTCAGTGAGATCTATCGAAGAATTAGAAGATAGAATCAGGAGGTCGAAAATATTAAAAAACAGAAATGGTCAGTGAGATCTATTGAAGAATTAGGAGGTAGAATCAGGAGGTCGAAACTATTAAAAAAAAGAAATGGTCAGTGAGATCTATCGAAGAATTAGGAGGTAGAATCAGAAGGTCAAAAATATTAAAAAACAGAAGTGGTCAGTGAGATCTATCAAAAAATTAGGAGGTCGAAAATATTGAAAAAGAGTCCTGTTTATGGTGGTTGCTTATGGTGGGTGGTTGGGGTTTGGTTGATTGGTGAATTTGTTTGGTTTACAGAGTTTATGAAAATTGTCTCGATAACAAAGAATTCATAAGAAGTTAATTTATTACAAACCACAAAAACTCTACTTTCCTTGTTCCTGTCAACAAATCATCACAGTATCTGCACATTTCTATTTACACATTGTTCAAGAATGTAGATTACTACTTGTTTCAAGATTCATTTCAATGCATATGCACGTATTGCTTAACTGGTGAACTGAAGGAAAAGCAGTAACAATAAATTGAGTTTTTTTTTGGTGGTTGTTTCGGATGGCGCAGGTTCTTCGATACAGCGGCGATTCCTCGGGAGACAGACAGAGCCGAGGGAACCATAACACCCAACCCGTGGAGACTCTGCAGCGTTCACCAGGTGGAGGAATTGAAGTTCATAATAAGAATAGGGCTAATATGGGATGCGGGCACACTCTTAATCACCGCCTCAGCGCAACAGAACATGTTTTCATCAATGCAGGCAAGAACGATGGATATGCGGCTGGGTTCCTCCTTCCAGATCCCGCACTTCTCCATGAGCGTCTTCACCATAGTTTCCCTGCTCTTAACAATCTCACTGTACGACCACCTATGGGATGCACTATACTATATTATGGAGTGTCCTGCTTACAAAGATATTCTTGTCTTGATTAACTTGTTTGAAGAAGAAAGGATAACAAAAATTAAACATTATTTGATCGAGATTCACAGCAGAAGATCCAAGCTCCAAAAAGAAAGAGAGATTAATTAAGCGCTGTTTGGGCAACTTGCCTACATTTGAAGCTTTTGTGCTTAACAGCGTGGTTGGTTATCCAATCGTCCCATAGACTGTTTAACCTCGTAGACATTATTAAAAACCCGTGCTTCACATTTGAAGCTTTAGTGCTTAACAATGTGGTTGGTTATGCAATCGTCTCATAGACTGTTTAACCTCGTAGACGTTATTAAAAACCTTCATTCATTCATACCACTGACCTGCACTTCACATTTGAAGCTTTTGTGCTTAACAGCGTGGTTGGTTATCCAATCATCCCATAGACTGTTTAACCTCGTAGACATCATTAAAAACCCGTGCTTCACATTTGAAGCTTTTGTGCTTAACAGCGTGGTTGGTTACGCAATCGTCTCATAGAATGTTTAACCTTGTAGACGTTATTAAAAGCCTTCATTCATTCATATCACTGACCTGCACTTCACATTTGAAGTTTTTGTGCTTAACAACATGGTTAGTTATCCAATCGTCTTATAGACTGTTTAACCTCGTAAACATTTTTAAAAACCTTCATTCATTCATACCACTAACCCGCGCTTGACGGACAGAGGAAGAAGCATATCCTTCGTCCAACTCATGGGCGTGGGCTTCTTTTTATCTCCGTGCTGGCCACGGGCGTCGCCAGAGTACTGTCTTCACGGAATAGGGCTCCTCGTCCGGCCCAAGGCTATGGCGGTCTTCTGACCATCTCCAGATGACCCCTCGCTAACAAAATTCACTTCCTCAAACCCCACCCACATGATTAAGAATATATTAGTATGTAATTATGTAATTCAGTAGGAAAGCTGCTTTACGACAGTACTCTTTTCAAAAGCTGATGTACTCTACCTGCACAATATTTTTGACAGGAAATTTATACCGGTTAATGCAATTCTGTTCTGTTTTATTCTGGGTGTGTAATTTTCAATTTAGGCAGTGACATTTCACCAGTACCAAATTGCAGAGCTGTTAAAAACTTGAAGACGGGCGCTCTCCGACTAACTGGGTTGGTGAGTTTTGAAAGTGAGGAGATTATTTAAGTGAAAAGGCTGCTCTCACAGTTGCAACTTGCAAATTCCATGCACACTTTATTGGCCCTTTTTATCTCACATAACAAATACCACCTGAAATTTATTGCCACGATTTCCCCAAGGCACGAATGACGGATTTCAATATCAGATTATATCTAGGGAAGAGGATTTAATAGTTTCTCAAAGTGTGGCAATTAAAAAAATTTGATATTTATACTATTTAAATTAAAAATAGGTTTTAGGTCTATATCATTAAATATGGTGTCAAATCAATATATTTTATTTGTCATAAAAGACTGTTGGACTAATCGCCACACCTTTGGGAATTGATATCGTGGACCAACCGCCACTCTGGATCTAGGTGAAGGTGTTGGTTTGGAAAGTTCACTAACACTTACAAATTGTGGTGTAACGACAAACCTACAAATGGTATGAAAGCCTCATCCCAGGTTCAATTCTCTTGAGTTGCATTGGAGGGGGAAGTTCACTAACACTTGCAAGTTTTGGTGTAACGACAAACCTACAAGTGGTATCAGAGCCTCAACCCAGGTTCAATTTCCTCGAGTTGCATCAGGGGGGAGGGGGGGTGTTGGACTAACCATCACACCTCTGGGAATTGATTTCGTAGACTAACCGCCACTCTAGGTCTAGGAGAAGGTGATGGTTTGGAGAGTTTACTAACACTTGCTAGTTTTAGTGCAATGGCAAAGCTATAAAGACTGTAATAAAGAGTGTGATTTATACAAGTGCATTAAATCATGTTTTGTTGGTGCACTCATATGGTGGCATCCTATGATTTGTTACTTCTTGGATCTAAAAGTTAATGTCCTTAGTCTAATGAATATGTTAGAGTCTATGCAATATCAAAATTTCTTGCAATTCAATCCCCAAGTGTTGCATAGACTTGATCTAAGATTGAACAATGCCACATGGAAATAATCCAACAAATGTGCTTCTAATAACCTACTCACCTTCGCTTTCTTGATAGCTAAGTATGTCAAGGTGGTGTCTTAGAACATTGCTGGGGAGATTGTTGACTTGATACCTGCAATCATGTTCTCCTAGGTCAATCACCTTGGCAGGCTAGATTAATAATGATGAAGAGTATCAAAAACAACATTCACCCACATGTAGGTGGCCTGCTTTCTTGATAGCTAAGTATTGGTTAGCTTGTAGAAAAAAATTATAAAGTTGTGTTTGAAGATAATTGATCCAAAATATTTAATAAATCAACTAATTATCATTTTGTAGCAAACGTTTCTATGACATAGAATAGGTTATATTTCCTATCACATTGTTTTCCACTAAAGTGCATGCCCTTAAAGCAACCACAAATGATTCATGATTATGGCACAAACATTATGGACATTTGCATTTTCAAGGATTAAGTTTGCTTCACAAGAAGAATATGATGAGAGGACTTCCAACAATTCAAGCAAAAGAAGATGTTTGTTCAGGTGTGCACTTGAAAAACAACATTGAGATAGTTTTTTGGTGAACAAATCATGAAGGGCAAAAGCTCCTTTTGAACTTGTGCATGCTAACATCAATGGTGATATGCAAGAGCAATCCTTGGGTAGGAATCTTTACTTTTTGACTTTCATTGATGATTTTTATTGCCACACATGGATCTATTTTCTTAAGAAGAAATATGAAACCTTTGAATGCTTCAAGAATTTTAAGGCTATGGATGAAACATAAACCAAAATTTATCTCAAAATACTCAAAACAAATAAAGGGGGAGAATTCATTTCAAAACATTTCTTTGATTTTTGTAACAACTATGGCATCAAGAGACAACTTATTACAGCTTATAGCCCCCAAAAAAATAGTAATACAAAAAGAAAGAATTGTACCATTATGGAAATTGAACAAAGTATGTTGTAGTAAAAGAACCTTCCAAATTGTTATTAGGTAGAAATAGTGGCAACAATAGTAGTATGCGTCTTGAATCGAAGCCCCACAAAATTAGTTCACAAAATCACTCCAAAGGAAGCTTGGAGTGGTCATAAGCCTTCTCTAGCTCATTTCTATGTATTTGGTTATCTAACATATGTACATATTCTAATTCAAAAATGAAGAAAGTTGGATGCAGAATTCTATCTTTGTATTTTTGTGGGATATTTTGATGCAACTAAAGGGTATACATTTTATAATCTTGACACAAAGCAATGGATTGTAAGTCAAAATGTGATTTTTGATGAAGGGGGAGTGCGGTAGTGGCAAAAAGGTGTATAGAAAAAAATACTAGTAATAATGGACATAGAAGATGATAGTGTCCCCCCTCTCCCCACAAGCTCAAGGAGAAGTTCAAGCTCTAATAGTAACTCAAATAAAAGCTCCAACTCTAGTAGTAACTCAATTGGACGTGCAAGCTCTAGTAGTAGATCAAGTTTGAGTTCTTCCTGCTCAAGTTAACCAAATTCTCCTAATAGCACAAATTTTGGTGATAGTTCAAGTTCCGCATCAAGTCCAAGCTCTTCAAGAAAGGTATGAAGTTTAAATGAAATTTATCAAAAAAGTACTACTATGAATCTAGTTGTTAAATTTGCTTTGTGTAGTCAAATTCAAGTTGAACCCTTTATGTATGAAGAAGTAATAAAATAAAAGGTATGGATTGATGATAAAAATGAAGAGATGGAAGTCATTGATAAAAATAATACATGGGAATTAGTGTAGCTTCCAAAAGAGAAACAAGTGATTGGTGTCAAATGAATTTATAAGGTGAAATATCATGTTGATGGTTTTGTGAAACAAAACAAGGAAAGATTATTTGCCAAGGGATTTGCACAAACACCTAGAGTAGATTATTTAGAAACCTTCACTCCAGTTGCAAGATTTGATACCATCAAGATTATCTTGGCAATTGTTGCACAATACAAGTGGCCTGTATATCAGATGGATGTAAAATCAACCTTTATTAATGGTTATACCCATGGGCTATGAAAGTTTAGGCAAATAACAGTTGGTTTACAAGTTGAGAAATATTTATATGGGTAGAAGTAAGCCCCTCATGCCTGGTATGCAAAAATTGATATGTTATTTCTTGAAGAAGAGTTTCAGTAGAAGCCACTAAGACCCCACCTTGTATGTCCAACATGTTGGTAATGATATTTTGATTGTTTGCCTTTATGTTGATGATCTTATTTATATAGGTAACAACAAAAGTCTAATGGATAAATTTCAGGTAGAAAAGAAACAAGAATTTGAAATGTTAGATCTGAGACTAATGCATTGTTTTCTCGGTGTGGAAGTGCAACAACAATCTGAAGGTATATTCATTTCTCAAACCAAGTATGTAGCTAATTTATTAAAAAAAGTTTAGAATGATGACATGCACAGTAGTTGCAACTCCCTTAGCACTTGGTGATAAATTAACCAAAGAAGATGTGCAAGTTCCAAGGTGGATACTACTTTGTAAAGGAGTCTAGTTGGGAGCCTCATGCACCTCACTACAACTAGACCTGATATTATGTATTTTGTGAGACTCATCTCTAAGTTCATGCAAGATCCACATGAGTCTAATTGACGTGTTGCAAAAAGAATACTAAGGTATGTGAGTGGTACACAAAATTTTGGCATCCATTATCTTCCAATAAAAAATATGAACCAATTGGTTACATAGACTGTAACTGGGCTGGTTTAGTGGATGATAGAAAACCAATATCTAGTTATGTTTCCTCACTTGGTTCTAGAGTTGTATCTTGGAGCACAACCATGGCTCTTTCTTCAACCAAAGCAAGTTCTTTTTTCAGCCGAAGCAAAATATATTGTTGCTGCAATAGCAAGTTGTCAAGCCATATGGATTAGAAGGATTTTCGAAGCTCTACACTTGTTACAAGAGTATCCAGTCACTATTTACTATGATAACAACAACACTATTGCAATGACAAAGAACCTTGTGTTTCATGCTAGATTGAAAACACATAGAGATTCAACATCATTTCATTCAAGATTTGATTCAAGATGGACAAGTGGAATTGCAATTTCGTCCTACATTTGAACAAATAGTCGATATCTTCACCAAAGCTTTGCCTAGAGATAATTTTGTAGCTTTAAAACACCAGTTAGGCATCATTCCTATTGACCATTAGGGGGAGATTGAAGGCATACATGGTTGGTGAACATTCTATTTAAATATCATCCACTTCAATGGTCAAACAATGAATAGCAATTTTACATCTCATTCATAATAAAAAGTGGTAAATATTTGTCCTATTTTTATTGGCCAAAATTGAACTTTAACTGTTGAAGTGGATGATATTTAAGAATAACTGTTGGTAAATGCTCAACCAAATTACATGATTTAATTCATAGGATAATCAACGGAAATGCATGATTCAAAAGCTGTTCCAGTGACTCTGTTTTTTTCTCTTACACATGTTTTTAAAGATGTTTTTTTAAGTTTTATTTTTAGTGAACTGCTTATCAAAAGTAAATGGATGTTATCTTTTTTCAATTCTTTTTTAGTTAAGTCTTTTTTATTCTTGGAAATCTGGATGTAAATACTGTAGACTACAATGTTGTGCGCCATTATATATTTTGAAAAGAACAACCAATTTAGAGTAATAAAAAATGATTTTTTCTTGCTTGCTGATCGCTCAATCCTGAGCAGTAATTTTAGCACATAATTCAGGAGAATGTGGGATGAGGGCTTGATATTCCTGCAGCTCTCCATGGCCCTCTCCATTCTCGCCTTTTTCATGGGATTACTGTTCTACCGCCATTACAAACCTATGGGAAGTCCTGTTGCAGGTCATCGTCATCGTTTTCCGAAAATGCCATCTGATTAAGCCCTCAGAATCTGCCTTGCTTTACCACGACAAAGAATAGGATACGGCCATCTCACGTAAGTCACCCTGTACTTTAGATATGTCAATTTTTAATTCAGGCCTGGCGAGTCCTGAATTTGCACAGTTATCGCTAACTAGTGCCCGATACTTTCTAAATATTTCTAAAATAAAATTTAAATATGTTGGACTGTGTAACTAGCTACCTAGAAAAAAATAGAGGTGACAGTGATAGCTATCAGCAGAATAGGTGATTCACTTACCAAAGGCATATTTTACTGTCTGGGGTATGTCTAAGTTTGTACATTTATTCCATAAGAACATGCATGCACAGTACCATTCTAAGATGGATGAACGGTAAGGTAATTTGAAAGAGAAGTGGCCCTTCTAGTTGGTAAAGTTTAATTAGGCGGTACATTATAAAACCCTAATCAGTCAGTACGGTACGTTCTGTGTCACTCTACTTAAATATCATCCATTTCAATGGTCAAATAGTGAATAAAAATTTTACACCTCATTCACAACAAAAAGTGGTAAATAATTGTCTTATTTTTATTGGCTAAAATTAAACTTTGACTATTGAAGTGAATGATGTTTAAGAATAGCAGTTGTGTGTCGACTATCTCCATTCATTTGATCCACCCATTTGTAGATTAAAATTCAAAAAATAATAAATCAGCAGTACCGATTGTTTAAGCTTTACCTTGTAAAACAGTTGGCTGGTCGAAATGTAATCGACTCGTTTGTTTTCAACAATTCCATTGATAAAGAACATGGCTTTACCTTGTAAACAAGTTGGCTGGTCGAAATGTAATCGACTTGTTTGTTTTCGACAATTCCATCGATAAAGAACAGGGCTTTGCCTTGTAAAACAATTGGCTGGTCAAAATGTAATCAACTCGTTTGTTTTCGACAATTCCATCGATAAAGAGCAGGGCTTTACCTTGTAAAACAGTTGACTGGTCGAAATGTATTCGACTTGTTTGTTTTCGACAATTCCATCATAAAGAATAGGGTTGATGATGTGCAGTCAATTGAAATGGTTGAAGTGGTCAGTGAGGTCTATCGAAGAATCAGGAGGTTGAAAATATTAAAAAACAGAAGTGGTCAATGAGATCTATCAAAGAATCAGGCGGTCGAAAATATAAAAAAACAGAAGTGGTCAGTGAGATCTATCGAAGAATTAGGAGATAGAATCAAGAAGTCGACATTATTAAAAAACAGAAATGGTCAGTGAGACCTATTGAAGAATTAGGAGGTAGAATCAGGAGGTCGAAAATATTGAAAAAAAGAAATGGTCAGTGAGATCTATTGAAGAATTAGGAGGTTGAATCAGAAGGTCGAAAATATTAAAAAACAGAGAGATCTATTGAAGAATTAAGAGGTAGAATCAGAAAGTCAAAAATATTAAAAAACAGAAGTGGTCAGTGAGATCTATCGAAAAATTAGGTCAAAAATATTGAAAAAAAGTCCTGTTTATGGTGGGTGCTTGGGGTTTGGTTGATTGGTGAATTTGTTTGGTTTACAGAGTTTATGAAAATTGTCTCGATAACAAAGAATTCATAAAAAGTTAATTTATTACAAAACACAAAAACTCTACTTTCCTTGTTCCTGTTAACAAATCATCACAGTATCTGCACATTTCTATTTACACATTGTTCAAGAATGTAGATTACTAATTGTTTCAAGATTCATTTCAATGTATATGCACATGTTGCTTAACTGGTGAACTGAAGGAAAAGCAGTAACAATAAATTGCGATTTTTTTTGGTGGTTGTTTCGGATGGCGCAGGTTCTTCGATACAGCGGCGATTCCTCGGGAGACAGACAGAGCCGAGGGAACCATGACACCCAACCCGTAGAGACTCTGCAGCGTTCACCAGGTGGAGGAATTGAAGTTCATAATAAGAATAGGGCCAATATGGGATGCGGGCATACTCTTAATCACCGCCTCAACGCAACAGAACACGTTTCATCAATGCAGGCAAGAACGATGGATATGAGGCTGGGTTCCTCCTTCCGGATCCCGCACTTCTCCGTGAGCGTCTTCACCATAGTTTCCCTGCTCTTAACAACCTCACTGTACGACCACCTATGGGATGCACTATATTATGGAGTGTTCTGCTTACAAAGATATTCTCGTCTTGATTAACTTGTTTGAAGAAGAAAGGATAACAAAAATTAAACATTATTTGATCGAGATTCACAACAGAAGATCCAAGCTCCAAAACGAAAGAGAGATTAATTAAGCACTGTTTGGGCAACTTGCCTACATTTGAAGCTTTTGTGCTTAACAGCGTGGTTGGTTATCCAGTTGTCCCATAGACTGTTTAACCTTGTAGACATCCTTAAAAACCCGTGCTTCACATTTGAAGCTTTTGTGCTTAACAGCGTGGTTGGTTATGCAATCGTCCCGTACACTATTTAACCTCATAGACGTTATTAAAAACCTTCATTCATTCATACCACTGACCCGCACTTCACATTTGAAGCTTTTGTGCTTAACAGCGTGGTTGGTTATCCAATTGTCCCATAGACTGTTTAACCTCATAGACATTATTAAAACCCTGTGCTTCACATTTGACGCTTTTGTGCTTAACAGCGTGGTTGGTTATGCAATCGTCCCATAGACTGTTTAACCTCGTAGACATTATTAAAAACCTTCATTCATTCATACCACTGACCCGCACTTCACATTTGAAGCTTTTGTGCTTAACAGCGTGGTTGGTTATCCAATCGTCCCATAGACTGTTTAACCTCGTAGACATTATTACAAACCCGTGCTTCACATTTGAAGTTTTTGTGCTTAACAGAGTGGTTGGTTATGCAATCGTCTCATAGACTATTTAACCTCATAGATGTTATTAAACACCTTCATTCATTCATACCACTGACCCGCACTTCACATTTGAAGCTTTTGTGCTTAACAGCGTGGTTGGTTATCCAATCGTCCCATAGACTGTTTAACCTCGTAGACATTATTAAAAACCCGTGCTTCACATTTGAAGCTTTTGTGCTTAACAGTGTGGTTGGTTATGCAATCGTCTCATAGACTGTTTAACCTCGTAGACGTTATTAAAAACCTTCATTCATTCATACCACTGACCCGTGCTTCACATTTGAAGCTTTTGTGCTTAACAGCGTGGTTGGTTACCCAATCGTCCCATAGACTGTTTAACCTCATAGACATTATTACAAACCCGTGCTTCACATTTGAAGCTTTTATGCTTCACATTTGAAGCTTTTGTGCTTAACAGAGTGGTTGGTTATGCAATCGTCTCATAGACTGTTTAACCTCGTAGATGTTATTAAAAACCTTCATTCATTCATACCACTGACCCGCACTTCACATTTGAAGCTTTTGTGCTTAACAGCGTGGTTGGTTATCCAATCGTCCCATAGACTGTTTAACCTCGTAGACATTATTAAAAACCCGTGCTTCACATTTGAAGCTTTAGTGCTTAACAATGTGGTTGGTTATGCAATCGTCTCATAGACTGTTTAACCTCGTAGACGTTATTAAAAACCTTCATTCATTCATACCACTGACCCGTGCTTCACATTTGAAGCTTTTGTGCTTAACAGCGTGGTTGGTTACCCAATCGTCCCATAGACTGTTTAACCTCGTAGACAGCATTAAAAACCCGTGCTTCACATTTGAAGCTTTTGTGCTTAACAGCGTGGTTGGTTATGCAATCGTCTCATAGACTGTTTAACCTCCTAGACGTTATTAAAAGCCTTCATTCATTCATATCACTGACCTGCACTTCACATTTGAAGTTTTTGTGCTTAACAACATGGTTAGTTATCCAATTGTCTCATAGACTGTTTAACCTCGTAAACGTTTTTAAAAACCTTCATTCATTCATACCACTAACCCGCGCTTGACGGACAGAGGAAGAAGCATATCCTTCGTCCAACTCATGGGCGTGGGCTTCTTTTTATCTCCGTGCTGGCCACGGGCGTAGCCAGAGTACTGTCTTCACGGAATAGGGCTCCTCGTCCGGCCCAAGGCTATGGCGGTCTTCTGACCATCTCCAGATGACCCCTCGCTAACAAAATTCACTTCCTCAAACCCCACCCACATGATTAAGAATATATTAGTATGTAATTATGTAATTCAGTAGGAAAGCTGCTTTACGACAGTACTCTTTTCAAAAGCTGATGTACTCTACCTGCACAATATTTTTGACAGGAAATTTATACCGGTTAATGCAATTCTGTTCTGTTTTATTCTGGGTGTGTAATTTTCAATTTAGGCAGTGACATTTCACCAGTACCAAATTGCAGAGCTGTTAAAAACTTGAAGACGGGCGCTCTCCGACTAAATGGGTTAGTGAGTTTTGAAAGTGAGGAGATTATTTAAGTGAAAAGGCTGCTCTCACAGTTGCAACTTGCAAATTCCATGCACACTTTATTGGCCCTTTTTATCTCACATAACAAATACCACCTGAAATTCATTGCGACGATTTCCCCAAGGCACGAATGATGGATTTCAATATCAGATTATATCTAGGGAAGAGGATTTAATAGTTTCTCAAAGCGTGGCAATTAAAAAAATTTGATATTTTTACTATTTAAATTAAAAATCGGTTTTAGGTCTATATCATTAAATATGGTGTCAAATCAATATATTTTATTTGTCATAAAAGACTGTTGGACTAACCACCACACCTCTGGGAATTGATATCGTGGATTAGCTGCCACTCTGGGTCTAGGTGAAGGTGTTGGTTTTGAAAGTTCACTAACACTTACAAGTTGTGGTGTAACGGCAAACCTACAAATGGTATGAAAGCCTCAACCCAGGGTCAATTCCCTTGAGTTGCATTGGAGGGGGAAGTTCACTAACACTTGCAAGTTTTGGTGTAACGACAAACCTACAAATGGTATCAGAGCCTCAACCCAGGTTCAATTTCCTTGAGTTGCATCAGAGGGGGGGTGTTGGACTAACCACCACACCTCTGGGAATTGATCTTGTAGACTAACCACCACTTTGGGTCTAGGTGAAGGTGCTGGTTTGGAAAGTTTACTAACACTTGCCAGTTTTTGTGCAATGGTAAAGCTACGAAGACTCTAATAAAGAGTGTGATTTATACAAGTGCATTAAATCATGTTTGTTGGTGCACTCATATGGTGGCATCATATGATTTGTTACTTCTTGGATCTAAAAATTATTGTCCTTAGTCTAATGAATATGTTAGAGTCTATGCAATATCAAAATTTCCTGCAATTCAATCCCAAGTGTTGCATAGACTTGATCTAAGATTAAACAATGCCACATGGAAATAATCCAACAAAATGTGCTTCTAAAAACCTACTCACCTTCACTTTCTTGATAGCTAAGTATGTCAAGGTGGTGTCTTAGAACATTGCTGGGGAGATTGTTGACTCGATACTTGCAATCATGTTCTCCTAGGTCAATCACCTCGGCAGGCTAGATTAATAATGATGAAGAGTATCAAAAACAACATTCACCCACATGTAGGTGGCCTATATGTAGATGATGTGGATTTGATTATCTATCCCTTTAGAAATTGAAATGTGTTTTAATTGTTCTTCCCTATGATTGCATGTGATTTCCCTCTATAAAACTAATTGCACTTTGAATGTCTTAATTACCATGACATAGCAACATGTCACATAAATGTGTATTAAGTTAGCTCATAATAGCTAGTAGAAAGGTATAGGAATGTTTAAATGAATTTAATGATTTGAATTTTGTGTTCTTTCCCACATGCCTTGGGATTAAACCAAGTCAATCTCAGGTGATATAGAAATGAACCTTAGGGCTAAAATGGTAAATTTGAGGTATGGAACAAGTGTAGAAAAGTAAGTGTGAATGGAGATGGATATGAATGTATGGGGATACTTGTGTAAATAGGAATACAAGGGGTATGAATGGGGGTCAATCCATGAGCCAAACCTAGCACAAGAGTACATTCCACTTGTCAATATGCTATGGTATTAAGAGCCTTCCACTAAGGTGGGCACAAAACTAAATGGGAAATGACACGAGTATGCTAATTTCACTATTACTTTGATGTGTGTGTGAATCTAACAAGACCATGCATTTCAAAGCATATGGATATTCTCGATCAACATGAAAAATAAATAAACAAACATTCATGAAAAGGATATGAGATCCATATAAAGTAATAGATCATTCTTAAATTCTTCTTGTATGCTCATTAGTACGAGCACTCCATCAAAACATGTGGAACAACAAAAGATATATATTGAGTAGTGTCTACCACATTGGTAGTGTGATGAAAAATTCCACATGATGTGGTATGTGATGAAGATTCACAGGATGTTGTCATGTAATGTGATACAACTCCACATGATGTGGTAATGTGATAGATATATGCACAATGTGAGCATGCAATACAATCAAGTTTCATTTGGATATAAATCTCAAGAATAAAAAATGTTAATTATAATATATGCCCCATCCAATTAGTTATATATACATAGTGTGCAAGGAATTAAAGGAAAGGGAAAATGAAACATGATAATGATAATGATAAAATACACAGGATCTAGTCAAATAAGATATTAGCATGTAAAGATTTATCATCAAAGAATAAGCATGTAAGATCATAGATTAGAGATAAGCATCAAGGAAAAAGGTTGCCTCCAATATAGAAATCATAAAGGAAAGATGGCCTTAAAGGCTAAATAAGGATCATGTAAGTATAGTTAAAATGTAATTGATTGAAGAGATAAGCATGTAAGCATAGATAAGTAGGATATAAAGCATGAAGAAACATTTAAGGATGATTGCCCCCAATATAGGCAAGATAATGAGATGAAGATGGAGTTAAAGGAAACATAAGGATCGCAAGAACGTGAATGGGATGGCCTCAAATGTGTCATGATAAGATGAAACATGATAAGAGATCATAGGGCTTAGTAGCATAAGCTTTGAAATATAGGCATGATATCGTGTTAGATATAAATTTATATGAAGGATTAGTGCAAGATCATGATTGGCCAAACAATATCCTTAAATGGCAATGGAAATGATAAAAAATAGACTCAAGTAGCTTCATGTGAAAAATTGAATGAGTTATCTACATAATCTTTAAAAAGATAGCAATAAAAATTGTAGGAAAATAAATGTAGGAAGTTGTGATGAGGTTGGTACATAGGTCAAGGAGGATGCTCCACACAATGAGGAGTATGCCACATGGGGTGGGCCACATCATCCTTCTATATTAGATAGTATGGTCTTGACTAACCAGTTATTGGATATGACTTTTGGTATTGATCGACAGATAATTTTCTATGAGGTTATACTTGATTTAATACATTTCCTATTAAAATTTAGAATTAAATATATTAATCCATTATGAATATAAATTAATGTAAAAAAATATTATGTATTATAAAATTCTAGGGCCAAAACTTAGGCATCCTACATCCCTCAACACTTCATCACATACTTGTGTTGGTGTGTCAAGTCCTCATGTATATTTGTAATAATATAGTAAATAAATTATGTGTGAATTTTTTGGAATCATATATCAATGCTAATCTTAAAATGATAATTTGATGGTGAATAGGTGGATGTTGGACCTTTGACATCTAGACACATTGGTGGTGATACTCAATTCTCAACTTTTGTTAAGTTTTATTATTTTTAATTATTATCAATGTAAATAATGTAATGTAGATTTTGGTCAGATGACCTTGTTCCTATCTTTAGTTGATAACATCGGCACATATTCCTTTTGATGTTCATGGATCAATGGAGATGGGCATTACTATAGTAGTTTTTTCTTCTATGCCTCTTACATAGGTATGAGCTAGTACTATAAATGTTGTTATGAATTTGTTGTTTTAAATAACATCATTTAGTCTAACTAAATGATATTAATCTTTAGTCTAATTTTCTTCTTCATGATTTCCATAGGAGGAGGTGAGAACTCTAGTTCATATGCTTTCCTCTTAGGTGAGAACTCTAGGATGATTGAGGAGGATTATTGGCTTATGATAAGTGATTATTTACTTATGTCATTTTATATGTCATGTTTTCTATACTAATGTATACATTGTTTAATTGTATTAATAGGTGGAGCTACAAACTAGTCTTGAGCCTAGGAGGTCCAATCAACAAAGGAGAGCTATCAATTATGAGATTGGTTTTGTTGTTATGGGCTACAACATGCTCGTAATTTTAAAATCTGGGGACCCTTGTTGTCAAATTTCTAAAAGTTGTGCTTCTTGTCTTGTTGGGATGTAATCCACATTTAATGTTTATTTGTGCTTTATTCATGAGTTTGAGTGCAAGTTATTCAAAAGGTGTCATCTCATCTTGAAAAGTTCCCTTGCTAAGAAGAGGAGGTTTTAATTTTGATTAATTTTTCCCTTAGTCCTAAGGTTTATTATGGAACTTGCAAGTCTTGTCAACTTCATGGGCTCCTTTTCCTTTACATTGTGCAAGTTACATTGACACCCTAGACTCTAGCATGCTTGCAGTTGCATTTTTCCTCAAAACTCTAGATCCCGGAGTTTCTTTATGCAAGCCTTTCTTGATCCCTAGGGTTAGTTGGTGAACATTTATTCTATGCATGTGGAGGGTCTCAAAACTCTGAAACTGCCAAAATCATTCTATATATTTTTGCTTTGCCTCCCAAGATTCCTAGTGCTCCAACTCACCTATCGATTCAAATTCTAATGCACTTGTATTTTCATATTTCCTAGCTATTTGGATGGATTTATGCTTTGCAAACAAGATTTTATCTCTTGATGCATTTTTTTTCATTTCCCAATCTCAAGAAATGTTTAGGGTTTTTTCAAAATACTACTTTATTCTCATTTGCATGACAAATCATATTTAAATTTGATTAGTTCCTTCCATTTCCGCATTTAAATTTATGCTATAATGATGAATTTATTAGTGGTTTTTAGTTTCTTTCATAGATTTGACCCCTTTTTTTCATTTATCCTTTAGCCTTAGGGTTTCTGAGCCCTAGATTTTGAGTGTTTAATGAGTCCTTTTCAAACCTTGTTTAAATCACCTAAGGGACTCATGTATTAGGTTCTAAACTATGTTTCACCCATTTTTGGACCTTATGCAAGCTATTCAAACTTAGTTGAATCTTCTTTAGGTCTTTTTTCAAAAATGTTCACCCTTGCAGTTTTTGTAGTTTTGTTGTGTTTTACAGTTATTGCAAAGTGCAAGGGACTTGCGAAGTTTGATCATATTTCCCAACTTGTTTGTAGTTTGCATTTAGTTACTGTAAGGCCACCTAACATACCTCGTATGACTTATCTAGGGAACTCTAGATGATATGCTTAATGGTAATGATGGTGATGACTCTTCCTTATTACTTGATGATTGTCTAATGGAAAAGTTTTGAGATGTTTATTTGCTTGGGAGTATGTAAGGTTGTATGGTGAACATGTTAAGGAATGGTTTATGAAGAGCATACCCTTTTGATAAGGATTACTATGGACCTGGTGCGCAATTTTGTAATAGCTTGAAACATCTAGATTCTGAGAGATGGTAGATCTTCAAGTGGTAATTATGAGCCATACTTTACAGATTTTAGTATTGGTTGTGAAGTGATACAATTAGAGGTATGCATGATTTCAATTAACTAATATTTGTTGAAAATTTAAATGGTGGACATTGCTAACTTGCTTAGATGAATCTCCTATCTGAGTCAATAAATATTTTTGCATAAAGTGTGTTTTTTGTTTCTCTACTAATAAAATAGAGAAGAGTGATCTAGAAAGTATTCTAGTTATAATTTTTTGATTTATGGTTTTAAAATTGTATATATATAATCTTGCTTAATGAGTTGATTAGAATATGTAGATTGAAAATGGATACATGCTTTTAAGTTTTAAAACAACCTTGTTTTATTATTTAAAAATTAAATTTATTAATTTAAACAAAATTAAAATAATTTAATTGAGATATTAATAAAAGAATACTTTTTGTTTTAAATTGATTTTTTTAAATTAAATAAAAGATGATGATATTAAAGTTTTATGCTTTATATTTCTTTATGATATGGTAGATTTCATATTTTGAAAAAAGGAAGACTTTTGCTTTTAAAGAAAAATAATGAAGGAAAGAGAGATTGCAAAGTAAGGAGGGGGAATCATAGTCAAATCCCTAGGATGATTCCAGAAGATCATAGGGAAGACTTTTGCTTTTCAATTGTCAGCCTTCTGCATTGAATGATGCATTTGTCTTGCCGGCCTCAACAAGAGACTCTTTGAAAGGATGTTTGATTCATATATAAACAAGTCTTTTTCCCTCATTTGAGGATCTAACCTGGAATCTTTATGACATCTTGACATGATCTGGTGAATTCTACTACAGTGAACCTCTGACTTATTGAATCTCTCTACTTGTGATTATTATTGGTGCACTAACCTTTTGCAGGTATTTGATGAAGCTTCTTCATCTTCCATTAACTCTATGTATGTGATTATGTTCCAACATCAATCCAACTAGGGTTTCATGCTAAGGTAAATTTATTTCAGTTACAACAATCTTTATTACTTGTTTACCTTTGTTCATCATGAATGAACACTTTATATCATCATCATTTGTTGTTGTGGAGATGGAACACCAACACGGGGTTTGACTGAGGCAAGCCCCTATACAACACAACCATTTTCCCTCTTTCCTATGTGCAAATCTAAAGATGAAACCTCCAATAGTGATGAGGGACATGAAGGCAGAAGTTATAGAGACAAACACCGACAGACGAAATTCTACCCAAAACCCTAGGACCCTAGTGCCTAGCACCAATGTCCTGCTATTTCTTCTCCAGCTTCTGATGACAGGTTCCCCCCAATCTTCTCTATTTCTATTTTTTGTGCATTGTTACAATAATCTATCAGTTTACCCAATTTATCATATAGATCTTCACATTGCATAGCTTAGTTAGTCATTAGTCATCAATCTTCCTTCTTTACAACAAAGGAACATAGCCCAGATAATTTGGCTCTCCCTTAAGGACTGTAGTCAAATATAAACGTCTTCATCAACTTGTGTTCTAATGTGGCATGGAGAAAGCTTGATCTAGGTTAATTTATTTGATTAAGTTAGATCTCTTTCTACAATATCACATTGTAGTGAACATGGCGTATCTTACACTTGCAAATTTATAGATCTCATTTTTTTGTTTGATTAGTTGATTAATTAGTTAGACACTTATATTGCATATCTTTTTTTTTTTCATGTGTTTAGTTTAGAAAGCAAAAACACCTAAAACATTTTCTTTTCTTTTAGAAAACAAAAAAAAAGACAAAATTTTCTCATTCTTCTATCCCTTAATCATCATATCCATCTTGTCATCACTCTTTCTTCTCTATCATTTCCTAGGAGCATATGAGTGCCCTAAAATTCATAGTTTCTTTATGAGTTTTACAACCTGGTGTTTTGAATACAAACATTCTATAAGAAGAAGTTATTGAATTTTAATGGGTTCCCATGCTTTAAATAGCACCAGTGTTTCATCATCAGAGCCTGAGTTCCCTAACTCATTTGTCCCAAGAAGTTTCAAAATGCGATCATCTTTAGATCACATTCCTACCTTACTAATGATCTCTGAGACACAACCTTCTCTTGAGAAATCCATAGCGCATGTCCCTGATGCTCAAATTCAGAAGCTAGATAGCGAGCTAGCTAGCTTCTAGCATTTCTTAGGAATGGAACATGTGGCTGGGGAAGTTGTCCCTCTCTTAGAAAATCTTAGAAGATTGTTAATTGATGATCCTCAAGGTGTGGAAGTTCTATGTAGCTTGGCTCACATAGTGGATAACAACATTATGACATTGGCTAGTTGTGCAGAAATCCCCAACAACACATCCTCTCAAAGCCAAATGGGGACGTAGGTGTCGATACCCATATTGACATCTTCTATTTCAGCATTCACTTCTTCTATTTTCACCACTGCTGTACAATCTGGTAACAATGCTAACACTAGTTCTAGGTATCAACTGGGAATCCTATAAACTAATATACTTTCGTCCCACCTTCCTCCGGCCTCTAGTTTACCTATCAAAACACCAATCCAAATCTTTCCCAACATGTTCTTAGCCAGTCTTATCCACAATTCACTTACCAAAATGCCAATCACATTGTTTCTCAACCTCTTGTTAGCTCCACTCCTTTATATTCTAGCCATTCACAAGTCACTCCACCTTCTAGTTCTGTCATAAAACAACTCTTGTAAAATGTCAATTCACTACAACAACAATTAGCAACCATAAGGGAACTTCAATCCCAACCTACCATCCCATCCTATTATACTCATATCCCATTGTCACTCACTATCCCAAAAACCCCTATGCAAGTCAAATTTGAAGCACCACATTTTGAGAAGTACACTGGAAAAAGAGACCCTAGTGACCACATGTCAACCATTACCACATTGTGCATCGACTTTCTTTTTGAAGATTCCATCTTAGCTAAGCTCTTTCCTCAGTTGTTAAAATAAACGGCCTTAGATTGGTTTTGTTCACTACCTGATAACTCAATTCATTCTTTCCAACAACTTATCAATCAATTTCTCCAACATTTCCAAGCCAGCATTGGAACTCAAGTCATATTGACCAATTTGGTTCATTATAATCAAGGAGTGAAAAAGAAAGTGGCTGACTTCAATGGATCTTACCAAGCCCTATTATCTTAAATACCATATTCTCTTCCAAATGCTAATGTGCAATGGGTTTTCATTGGAAACCTACAACCCCAAATCTATGATAAGATACTATTGATGCATTATCCTTCATTTATGCATCTTTTCATGGTTCTTTGTGATTATTGTTGTCCTATTTTTCCTTATGGCCAAATAGCCCAAAGATCCATGAGATTTCTAAGTGTTTTCCCTTTTGAAGTGCAAGGAAAAAGCCCCCAAATGGCTATGCCCAAAATTCTAAGTGTTTTGTTCCTTTTAGAGGTTTCAGAGTTTGGGGTTCCCTTCTCCATCATGCCTTTCCTATTGGCTCTAAAAGCTCTATCTCAATAATTCATAAATTCCATCTAAGTGTTACAGGCGCTGAGGGTCAGAAGTTCCATCTTCCTTCTTCTTTTCCGTAAATAGTAGATAGAAGGTCTAATCGCCAAAGTATGTTAAACCTCTAAAATGTCTAAGTCATTTAGGTGGTGGCAAGTAGGAGTTTTATTCTTCCTCTTTTCTTTTGGAAGGCGGAAGGTAGAAGCTCCGAGGACCAATCCCTGACAAAGCTTCATAATTTCTTCTAAGTTATTTTGGAATTAGGGATTGAGTGTTTCTTCTTTTGAAAAGTATGATGCATAATGAAGGCTCGATCTTTGAAGCCCGATGGTTTTCCTATTGCCCCTTTCAAACTTTGGAGATTGGGGTTTCCTTCTTCACCTTTCAAAAGTCCAATCGGTGGAAGCTCGACTGAAGGAAGCCCGATTGACTGGGGCCCAACATATTTCACCTTCCCAACTCTTTCTACTATTCTTGATGCGGCGAAACTGCTTAGTGACCTTTCTGGCCACCATTAATGCTTCTTAAGAGCCTAATTGCTTGTGAAAAATAGATTTCTCATCCCCCTATGCCACTGTAGCTCCTTTGCATTGAATTTCTTGTACCCAAAGCATGGGCAAACACTCTTCTTCAGCAGATTTCCAGGATAGAGTCATGTGGGGGCACTCCAAGGACACATAAATGAATTTATTATAGCATGGGCAACTGGTTTTCCTTATTGACCATTCTTTCCCACGTCCATGGCTACTACAGTGATTAGAAATGCTATATATGCATATGTTTGAGATGTTTTTGTGGTTGGTTAGTTGTTTTCCTAAGTCACTACACAAATAAGGGATTAGTTACAGTAGCAAACCTTATGATTTTCTCTAGAACTGGTAGATTTGATGGATTGTACTCTCTTTTGAGCCTCTCATGTCTTTGTATCAGTTCATCAATGAAGGAGAGTCTTTTTCATTTTGTGTTTATATCTCTTCGTAGTTAATCTCTCTTCTTTTGTAATGGCTTTCTAGCCTTCATGATCAATACAAACTATTATTTTTCCTCTCTCTGAGACTTATACATTGTGTTTATTTGATAATTGTATGCTTGTATTGTGGATTAAACAATCCCTTTCATAGCCCCATGTTTTTACCTTAACCTTTGCTATAGTTTGCATGAATCTATGTGAGTTTGTTCCAGTCTTTGAGATTATTATTGTGTTATTTTAGGTTCAACTAAACACCCTAAATCTTGGTCCATCACCTCCCTTTTAACTTTAGTCTCCTTCTTCCTCTTTTCCTTGGTGATCAATAGCATAGGTTTAGTTGATTTCTCTGAACCTTAAGTTCAAAAAGAGGAACCAACCTTCTTTTGAGGTTTGATCTCATCTGCAAGGTCCCACACCTTGAGATCAGTCCCATTTTGTCATTGGAATGCTTGAACAGGCTTCAAGTAGGGTGCAATTCTATATGAACAATTTTTGGCATGCTCGGTGGGACTCTGGGTATATGCACAAAGACGAGGGACCAAAAAGTCACCACATGGACTTTTGGGTCCCATACAATTAATAACACAAGTGCATTATAATGTGCTTGCAATATGCCTTGCTATTATCAATCCTAAAACATGAGCGCGTTATAATGCGCTCGTGTTTTAATTTTCTAAAAGTCAAAATAAAAAAGCCACAAACTGAAACCCGTGACTCATTTAGAGAATTTGGCCACAGGTTTCACCTTTGACAATGTGAGCGCATTATAAGAAAGGAATCAACAATTTCTAAGTGCAATCAGCAATTTCACCATGCCACCTCACCAATCCCACTCCCGAGGACATCATGAATGAAGTGTAGAGGGTGTAGTAGCTGAACAAGGTAGGGTTTGATTTTTTTGTGAATTTGAAAACAAATTTTTAATTTTGTAATATTTTTTTTGGATTTTTATATTGAATTTTTAGTCATTGAGGCACCAAAAAACCCTAATCCAGCAAAGGAGGCTCAAAACAACCCCCAAAACCCTCAAAACCCTCAAACCCCCAACTTCACATCCTCGCCATGAAAGAGACAAAAGAAAACTATTTATGAGAGGAACCTCCTGCAACAATATAATGAAAAATACATGAAATAATAGAAATAGCAGAAACACAGAAGGAATTTATTGATTCGCAGGGCACTTCAAAGGGGCAACCTCCTTTGAGCAAGCTCAATACAATAAATTCGTGGATGCCTTCATTGGCCTCAACACGTACTTATATACTAAGTCTAATCTAAACAACTATTACTTCCCATGAATGTGGGATAATACAATATGCTCATGAGATGACTTACAAAGCATATGTGTCCAAATGTAATATACTAACAAAGTAAAGAAAAGGGTTAAACACGGGTTCCTAACATCCCCTCCCTCTTAGAAAATCTTTGTCCTCAAAGCTTAAGATGTGGAAATTGTTGCTGAATCTGAAGGAGTGGTTCCCATGTAGCATCCTCTAGTTGCATTCCGTGCCACTGAATTAAGACCTTTGTGATGGATTAGGAGTGAAGCTAATGGGTGTGTCTGTCGAGGATTGCCTCTGGCTCCAAAATGATGGATCCTTCGTTATCTAGTTTTGGTAAAACAATTTGTGCTCTGATGTTGGTGCCAAGAACTTTCTTTAGACAAGAGACATGAAATACTAGATAAACGTGGGAAGGAGGAAGCTCCAATTTATAAGCAATCGACCCAATCTTCTGAAGAACCTTATATGGCCCATAGAACTTTAGAGATAACTTATGACACCCTTTGATGAAGAAAAACCATATCACCTACTTGAAAAGTGAGCTTAGAATGGTGCTGATCAGCTTGTTGTTTCATTCGATTTCTTGCAATGTGAAGATTGTCTTATAAGATGCGAAGAATCTGATCCTAGGTTCAAAGAACCATGTCGACTGCCTAAACTGATGAACTATTGGGGGTGTATGGAAGGAGCACTGGTGGTGCTTGACCATAGACTGCTTCATATGGAGTCATTTTAGATGCAGTGTGGTAGGAGGTATTGTACCACCATTCAGCGAGAGGAAGCCACTTTGCCCACTGATGTTGTTGTTCGAAGGTGAAGCAACGAAGATAAGTTTCCAAACATTTGTTGATAATTTTAGTCTGACCATCTGTTTGTGGGTGATACCGCGAACTCATCTTCAGTTTGGTGCCAATGTGTCAAAATAGCTCTGTCCAAAATGACTGGTGAAAGTTGCATCACAATCTGAGACAATGGAAGAAGAGATTCCATGAAGATGAAAGATTTGGTCCATGAAAATTTGTGTGACTGAGGAGGCTGTATAGGGATGGCTGAGGGCACAAAAATGACTATATTTGTAGAGGTAATCAACCACAACCAAGATCACTGACTTTCCTCCAGATTTAGGGAGCCCCTCAATGAAATCCATAGAAATATTTGTCCAAATCCGTGTAGGGATGGGCAAGGATTCGAGCAATCTAGGAAGGAGTGTCATTTCACCCTTGTTGCATTGACAGGTATCACATTCAGCCACCATCTGTTGAATTGCCCTTTTCATTCCCTTCCAAAAGAAGTTATGCCGTGCCCACTCATAAATTTTGAGGAATCTAGAGTGCCCTACCGATGGAGAAGCATGGAGTTCATAGAAGATAGCCTGCTAAAGATCTGTGCTCTAGGGAAGCACCAAACGACCCTTGTATCATAGAGAAGAACCATCTCAAGAGTAATGCGGTATAGCTGAGGGGTTAGTGGCCAACTATTGAATGATTTGAGATAATGAAGAGTCATTGGCATAGCCCTGCTGGTCAGATTGCAACCAATTTGGAACAGGCATAGAAATAGCTAAAAGGGAAGCTTGCTCATCAAATGTGTGAGAAAAAGCATCTGCCACAATATTGTCCTTACCCTTCTTCTAAGTGATCTCATAGTCATAACCCATTAGTTTTCTGACCCATTTCTATTGTGCTGGGGAGGAGACCCGTTGTTCCAAGAAATATTTCAGACTTTGGTGATTAGTCTTGATACAAAAATGATTCCCTAGTAAGTATGGCCGCCACTTCTGTACTACATACAAAATAGCCATCATTTCCTTCTCATATGTAGAGAGTACTAAATTCTTTCCAGAAAGGGATTTGCTGGTGAATGCAATGGGATGTTCTTCTTGAAAGAGAATAGAACCAATTCCATTTCCGCAAGCATCACTCTCAATGGTGAAGGTCTTGCAAAAATCTAGCATAGCTAGAACAAGTGTAGTACACATAGTTTGTTTCAGTTTTTCAAATGCACACTCAGCAACATATGCCCAGATAAAAGGATCCTTTTTTAACATAGTTGTTGATGGAGCTGCAATCTTCCTGTAATCCTTGACAAACTTGTGATAGTAGCCAGTCAGCCCCAAAAAACCACAGAGGCTCTTGAGTGTCTGAGGATGCAGCCAATTTTTCATGGCATCTATTTTTGTAGGATCCACTCGAACCCCTTGGGCTGAAACAATATGCCTGAGATACTCCACTTCCTCCTGGCCAAAAATATATTTAGACTATTTTGCACAGAGATGATGATCAGAGAGAAGTTGCAGTACGAGATCTAGATGTTGGAGATGCTTAGCCCATGTTTTACTATAGATGAGGATATCATCAAAGAAGACCAAAATGAATTTCTGCAGGTAGGGCCGAAATATTTCATTCATCAATGCCTGGAATGTTGAAGGAGCATTAGTGAATGTGAGGCCGGTTATTTTTCCTTCCCTATTTTGATCATTTTACATTTTAGTTGATGACATTATCATACTTTTTGAGACTATGGTTCCATTATGTTGATTTGATTATATCTCCTGATTTTGATATGACATTGATTATACATATGGTGATTCGATTTGATCATATTTTGATGCTATTTTGAGACTAGACATGTGAGATATATTAGATGATGTTTTGTGCTGTGATTTCTAGTTCTTTATGTGATGATGATTATGTGACATTAGATAGAAAATACAGTTTTTAATCTAAAATTATGTTATAGATGAATAATGTTGTATTCAATGGCATGAATTTAATTCCAATTGCTTCAGCTATGATTATTCATGCTATGATTGACACTTGATCTAGATGTGCAGGATTATATTCCCAGGCCACGGGAAATTAGAGGTAGTATTCACACATATGTTATTCCCTGTGAAACTGATCCTTTCCCAAGAGGGATGAGGATCACGTTTGATTTGAGTGTTGTTTAAGTGCTTGTTTATTTTATCATTTTGGCCTAGTACCCTTTGTTTAAATTAATTACATCGTGTGTTGTATAATTTTTATTGTCTTATACCACTTGGTATTGTTTTTATTTTTGAGGCCATTTAAAGTAGATTTATGACTCCCCAGGTGAACCTTAGTGTCCCAAAACTTACCCTAGGTGGTTACCCATGGGTCTAGGGTCAATTTTGACTAACTAAACCTTGGGATAACTCACTTTTGGTCACTCTAAACTGAGGTTTAGTCAAAGTGACGAATTTTGAAATGGATAAGGGTGGGAGATGAGTCATGCTTTGGGAAAGACTCATCTCCCTTCCCAAATTTTGGGGATCCCTTCACTAAGAAGACTTGGGAGGTCTCCAAGACTCCCAATTGTGTGGGATCTTCCTCCAAGGCTCTCACACACATGTGAGAGCATCTTGGAGGGAGATGGCTCTCTTGGAGAATGAGAGGATGCCATATGGCATCCCTTATCCTCATGGAGGCTTGAAGGGGATTGCCACCTCACCACTTGTTCTCTCACACATGTGTGAGCACAAGTGGATAAGGTGAGGATTGGGATGGAATTAGAGGGTGACACTTGTCACCCTCACACTTCCTCTCCCTTGCAAGTGGCATGGGAAAAGGAAGGAGAAGGTGACAAGTGTCACCTTCTCATTCCTCAAAGCCAATTTAGAAGGCCTATATTACCTTCTCTTGTTGAGGAGTGTGGGGTTCTTGCATTTTGGAGATTTTCTTTCTATTTTTGGAGTTTTCTTTGGAGAGTTGGAGAAAATTTTGGAGATTGGAAGATTTGGAGAAGCTTGGAGCTCTTCACCAAATGTGCTTCCATTATTAAGGCTTTTGAAGGTAAGCTCCATGACTTGTTCATTACCCTTGCATTTTTTCTTTATGTTGTGTTTGTAGATTTTGTTGTTTGTTGTTTTCATTTTTATGTGGGTTGGGGGTTTGGTGAGAGCACCTCCATTTAGAGATAAGGCACAACTTGTTTGGGGTAGGGGAAAGTGAACCTTCTCGAGGTCACCCCCATATTGGTGCTACTTATAGCCTTGAGGTCTTTTTACTTGGTGTTGAGACCATTTTGATGGCAAGATTGCCATGGCAGTTTTGAGATATTTGGAGATATATGTTTTTTTGAAGGTTTTGGGTTGAGCCCATGGGACTTGGTGTTTTGATATATTTTGGTGTGGCCTTTAAGTAGAGGGGTCCATTCCCTACCCCCATCAAACTCATTTTCATGAGTTTTGTTATGTGTTAATCCATGGGTTATTGTGGTGTTGATTTTGTGTTGTTTGTTGTGGTGTGTGTGTGCAACCATGTGTTTCCTACGTCCCTAGCTTAGGGGTGGCCCACTTGTGGGTCTACAGTAGGGAGGAGGGCATTTCGTTGTGGCTTGGTTTCCCCTTTTTGTTGTGTATTTATTGCAGGTGTTTATTGGAGAAATGGAACTTTGGAGAAGTCCATTTTAGTGTGGTTGTAATGTTATTTTGTTGGCTATTTGAGCCATTTCCTTTGAGGCCCTATTGTAAATTTTGGCAAGTTTTTTTTCTGCCCAATATGTTGGTTGTTGTGTGAGTATCAAATGAGAGCACTACTATGGTTTATTAAAAAGAAAAAAGGGGGGCTGCTTACTATTTTTATGTGGTTGAAGTTTATGAGAAAAGGATGAATGCAAGAGAACAAATGTAATTTCTATCGATTGTTCCTTACAAAAAGTACATATGTGTTACTGAATAAATTGTAGTGTGTGCAAAAAGAAGAGAGAAAATTAAATGTATTATTTTCTGTTTTGTTGCTTTGAAATTTTCATGTTATTAGTTGTTGTTTATGAAAATAGGTTGTTGAAAATTTAGATGAAGTAGTAATTTCTACCTTATATATATCTCATTCAAAAAAGATGTATTTCTATATATTTAATGTTGTTCACAAAAAAAAGCTACTGGATTATTTCTATGATAGCATTGAGAATTAGTAATTCTATTTATTTAACTTTTTCTTATTCAAATGGTTGTTATAAGTCATTATTGGGTGTTTTGTGTGTATATATATATTATATGAGTATATACATGTTTCTGGTTTAAGAGGAAAGAAATTTATGTTATATATTTTTAAAAAAAATGCGCCTGGTAAACTTTTTAACGTGACCGGTGACGCTGGTGCGACACGCCCTCCAGGTCCACATGAATGCTTTTGCTCGGAGCAATGAACCGGTGAGGCCACAACTAGGGGACCTCATCCCCTAGGAAGAACACTTCAAATTCGTGAGCTCATTGGCCCAGCGAAGGCGTAAAGCCTTGCGAGCTTGTTGGCCCAGCAGGAGTTTGAAGTCTGGTGGCCGCCACTACAACCGAGCAACTTAACCACCAAATCATGCCATCATCGGCACAAATTTATGTTATATTTAATGTTACTATTTTTTTTTAAATATCCATACTTGTAGCTGTGAGTATATATATAGACTGAATATTAAATATTAAAAATAGCAGAGAAGAATGAGTTTTATTATGGTGGACTGCTGTTTTAATAAAAAAATAAAAATTTTGGGGGATTGTGGGCGGCAGCGCCCACAACCCCCACTGTTTGCATTAAGAGAAAGAGGTGTGGGGAGGAGGCAGTGCCTCCACCCACACCCTGAACCCCAAACCCTACTCCGTCAAGCTCCCCCGCGGCTCCTCAACTCTCCGCCTCCCCTTGCAACTGTCTGTGCCACCCTTCCATCACTCTAAACCCCCTCCACACCCCTCTACCACGCGGCCTCACTCTGCCCTCAGACCTGCGGCGGTGGCAGTGACCCCTCCAATCCGTCGCTCCTCTCTTGCCCTTCACTTCATTATCTGGATCTGTAACATTTGCATATATATATATATATCAGTCAATCACTGTGTTTCAACAAATTTTTTTATGGGTCTCCAAATTCATAACCAGTGCAATTATATTTAATTATATATATAAATATATACAACCAGATGTATATGTATATATATAAATATATATATATATATATGAACAAAAAAATATATATTTTTTGAAACAGAATGAAACCCTAACGAGGATACATATTGTGTATACCTCTGTGCATATTAACATGGCAGCCATGGGAGTGGAATTTCCAACCTGCAAACATGAGTGAAGAAAATGAAAACAAAAATGGAGGAAAGACAAATGAGAAGAGGAAACAAAAGAAAAGTTAGGGCAAACCATAAGGAAACTAATAAAATAATATTAGGGCTTCCAAAAGAAAACAATAGAATATTGATTAGGGTTGAGTGGAGATGAGGAAATTGTTTTATCATTTATTTTTAAATTCTCTAGTTTGCTTTTGCATTTTTGAATTTCCCTTGAGCTCCATTTAAATTGTTTTAATTTTATTAAGGGGTTTGAATTTTAGTGCCTTGTAGAAAGGTATTTTGGGTTGGAATGGGTTAAATTGCTTTAGATGGGAAGTGTGTTCCCTTTTTAATTTATTTTATCAAAATATTTATTTATTTTATTCTTCCTTAGTGTGTTTTAGGCCCTTGCGATGGGAAGACTCTTATTTGATTTTTTTCTTTTTATTTTAATCAGGTTAATTATTATTTTGCGGGGAAAGGTAATTTGATCTTTCCCCTTTGTTTATTATTTTTGAGTTAGATAATAAATATAATGTCGAAATTATATTTATTATCGGACTTAATTTTGAAATTTATTTTCGGTGTCATTTATTTATTATTTTATTTCAAATTTTAATCTTTAATTGCAAGGTCGATTTAATTGGCCTTGGTAGGGTATTTATTTTTTTTAATTTTATTTTTTAATTTTTCTTTAAGTTTAATTACTATTTTTTTATTTTTCTTGAATTCTTATTGGTGTTTTTATTTTAAAATTTTAATTCGATTATTGAAAATGCGTTATGCTGTCGAAATTTTCCTAGATTTTAGGGTTTTAGTTTTACGTCATTTTAATGACTTTCATTTTTCCACTCCATTTTATCATGCATCTATTTTGTCATTATTCCATATTTAATTATTCGATTTCATTTTGTTTTAGAGATAGGGTTTGAATTCGAATCTGACGAAATTGCCTTCTCACCTAGGAAACTTAGGGTTCAGATTAAATTGTCCTAACCCTAAAAGTAGCACGCTTCACGTCGCATACCCACTAGACAGTTTTCATCATGCAGGGGGTGGCGTAGGTTAATGCACATTCTCGAATTATGTTTGACACGTTTACGCCTCATGCGTATTGCCACCGAGCACGCAGACACGTGTGAGGGGGTTCCTAGGGTTAGGTAGAATTTTTTTTTGTAATTTGTGTCATGACCACATGACAAATGTGGACATGACATGTGTGTTGTGTGTCGTGACTGCATGGGAAATGTGGGCATGACAGTGAAGCCAAAGGGCATGACCAAAAACGCATAGTGGCCACCATGCGTGCAGAAAGCCATTTTAGGGTTATCATCCTCATGAACCTGAATTTGGTGATACCCAGAACGAAGATCCAACTTGGAGAAAAAATGAGCGCCATGAAGTTCATCAACAACAGGAATCAAAAACTTTTCCTTGATGGTGATGTGATTAAGTGCTCGGAAGTCAATGCAAAGGCACTATGACCCATCTATTTTCTAGACAAGAAGGGCTGGTGAAGAAAAGGAACTGATACTAGGGCGAATAATACCTTGCTTTAGTAAGTCTTGAATGAGCATCTCGATCTCTATCTTTTGGTGAAATGGGTAGCGGTCGGGCCTGATGTTGGGAGCAACGCTTCCAAGAAGGAGCTGAATATGGTGGTCCTCTAGTCATGAAGGTGGAAATCCCATTGGTTTGGCAAAGACACATGCATACCTATCCAAAATTTGTTGTAGATCCAAAGGATTAGTGGAGACCGCTGATGGTTGCATCTGAATGGAATGGAGCTGAGCGATGACACCATGTGAATTCTTCTTAAGAAGCTTTTCCATGTAATGTGAACTTATGATGCTGAGAGACCCCAGTTGTAAGCCCTTCAATGTGTGTTTTTGTCCATTGTTTGAAAACTGCATCCAAAGTTTAGCAAAATCCCATAAGATGGGTCCAAGTGTGCATAACCATTGGGCACCCAAAACCACATCACATCTGCCTAAGGGCAAGGCAAAAATATCAGAGTGCAGGTTATAATCTCCCATAGAGATACGCACATTGTGACACTTCCCTTTACAAAGTAATGTGCCCCCATTAGCAATCATGACTTCAAAGCTGGAGCAAGGATGGACAAAACAATCAGCCTGTTTGGTGATCTGGGGGTCAATGAAGTTATGAGTGCTACCAGAATCAATGAGTATTGTAAGAGGGAGCTTCTTGAAGTAACCCTTGACCCACATGGTTTGTGGGGTGGTAACTCCTGCTAAAGCATGGAGAGAGATTTTTGGGTGGTCTTCCTGAGAAGTAGGGTCAATAAGAGGCTGCTGAGTGTTGACTTGATCATCTGCTATATCCTGAGCATCCGCATAAAGTTTAGTTTCAGGTGGAGAATCCACATCCAAGAGATAGAACTTTTTCTCAACACATCTATGTCCCTGAGTGAATTTCTCATCACAATTATAACAAAGCCCTTTTTCTCTGCGTACCCACATCTCTACTTCAGTCAAATGCTTGATAGGAGTTGTTCTAGGAGTTGGTGTTATTTGAGGTCATTGGGAAGCTGTATTTCTGAATGGAACAAAATTGGATTTGGATCATTGTTGAGCTATGATCTTGTCCTCCACCAACTTAGCCAACCCTAGAGCTTCCATCATTGTACTGGGATGAAACATTTTAACCTCAGAGTGAATTGCATCCTTTAGACCACTGACAAAACAACTCTTGAAGAATTCATCAGACAATCCCTCTATGTGATTGACAAATTTTTCAAATTCTATCTGATATTGTCTCACAGTACCTGTTTGGTGCAATTTAGTGAGTGCTCCTGTGAAGTCATCAAAAGCACTAGGGCCAAATCGTTGCAAAATGAGTTTGAAAAAATTTGTCCATTTTGGCTCTTCATGAGCCTTGATGTACCAATGGAACCATTGAAGGGCATCATGTTCCAAATGAAAGGATGCAAGTGGGACTTTGTTGACATCAAAAGTATTATGCAGACTGAAATATTGTTCTACTCGGTATATCCATCCAGTCGGATCATCACCATTGAAGCGAGGAAAATCAAGCTTCGGCCCATGAAAATCACCGGAAGAAGAAAACCCAGTGTCTGTAGAAGACTCTGGCTGCTGTCTAGTATTCATGGCTAAGTGCTGAAGATTGAGGCTGAGAATTTTTCATCCAGATCTTGGATTTTGGTCTTGAGGGTTGCAAGTTCATCCTCCATGTTTTTTGCTCATGCGTGGGTGACAACCATAACCAGGAGTTTTTTTTTTGGAATGGGTAGAAAAATAAAAATGGAAACTTTTTTAGTAAAGGAAAATTTAGATTTGGGAAAAACTCTGATGGGTAATTAGGGTTTGACTAGGTTTTGGACACTTTTTTAGGGAAAGGGGAGCAGAAAATGGGGATTTCAAAAGCGGGATGAAAGAATGGGAAAATTTGTCCAAGAGGGACAAAGGAGCAGAAATACGAAATGAACACCGTGGCAAAATTTGAAGGCTATTGGGTGATAATCAAAGGAGTTGTGGCAAACCCTAAAAATAGATAAATGTGGGTTTTCTGGGTTTGATAAGTGAAATTTGGGATAGGGTCCTCAAGGAAGGAAATATGCAAAATGAAATTTCAAGGGTTCCAATGAATTTTGAGAGGAAACAGAGCTAAAGCAATGAAGATATGGTGAAAAAATGTTCTGTAAACTGCTCTGGATAGACGGATTCAATCTATAATTTGTCAGCTATCAATAGATCTGGGCCCCAAGTATGTTTGGCTTCCTAAAGGTTCAGGGGAGTCACTCGGCCACCAATGTTGTCTAATGACTTGTGTATTGGGGCAGTACCCCTCACTCCATGACTCAGGTAGAACTAATAACCGCTTTGCCACAAATGATAGCTCTTGGTTTACCTCATGGATGGGAACTAGTCAATCAGGGAGGGGTCATTGAACTTTTCACTGGCAGGTCCTCTCAAAGGGCTAGCTACTTTAGGGTTCTTGTGGTACTCCTCACAATGAGTTTTAGGGATATGCCCATGCACTTCCCACAGTTAAGCGGATAGGGATATTCCTTGATCCAAACCTGTAATTGAAATTAACAATACAAATGCAAAAAAGAAAGAACTACTGCAATAATCATAGCGCCTGGAGGCCACTGCAGAAAAATAATTCGATAGAAATTCCACCCAGCGAGCCCAAGAAAGCGCTCTAATACCAGATGAGAGGAACCTCCTACAATAATATAATGAAAAATGCATGAAATAACATAAATAGCAGAAACACAGAAGGAATTTATTGACCGCAGGCCACTTCGAGGGGGTAACCTCCTTTAAGAAAGCTCAATACAATAAATTTGTGGATGCCTTCATTTGCCTCAACACGTACTTATATACTAAGTCTAATCTAAACAACTATTACTTCCCATGAATGTGGGATAATACAATATGCTCACATGACGACTTACAAAGCATATGTGTCCAAATGTAATATACTAACAAAGTAAAGAGAAGGGCTAAACATGGGTTCCTAACAATTTAGGGAAAATTGAAGAAAACAAAAAACATCTTGAAACCCTAATTAAAACGTTAAATAGTCCAAATGCAAGCATTGATCATAGGAGATCCCTTGCCAAGTCATTAGAGGTCATTATTTCTCATATTGAATCAATTAAAAACCAAATCATAGAATGGAATGACTATAGGGAGAGGAGTCGACAATACTATGCTAACAAAAAATTTTTTGAACAAGTTAAGGACAAAAAAATACAAAATCTCAATTATGTTCACATTTTATCAATCCTAAAATTGGCCAAACACTAGAAGAGACTTGCAAATGGTTCTCGATTCATTAGTGTGTGAATGAAGATATATCTCAAAAATTTTGGGATAGATGGTACATGGTCCTTGATGAGCATCTTTGTAATAACAACGTGGTTCCACAATATTTCTTGAGGAAACTCTATTGTGAGTTCATCCTCAAGGAGATTCCTAATTTTTTCAACATTCAAGAATTCCAAGGTAGAGGTGGTGGCTCTACCCAAGATAGATAAGGGGCACATCAAGACCAAAACCGTGTACCTAGACCCCTCATGAGGCTAGCACATATCTCACTCCTTTCGGCCTTGAAGGAGAGTGTTGAGGTAGAGACACTGCATTCATTAAGTTCTCTCACCTAGTCTCTAGCACAACATGGTGATGATCTTACTTAGGTCGATGAGGGTGAGAGTAGTAGGTGTTTTTTGTCCCCACATCTTTGTAGTTCATTTGGGAACTTGTGCAATTATGGGACCCAGGACTCTCGCCAGGACACTTCAATGTAGGGGTAGCAGCCAGTGATGGACACATTTGTATTGGATAATATTGTTCTCACAGATGACATCTTACAACATACATTTGGTATTGAATCCTAGGTAATTTTTTACAAGGTTCATCTTGATTTAATATATTTGTATTTGAAATTTCTAATTAATTATATATACGACTATCTATATTATAAGTCAAAATTAATGTATGTAATTGTCTGCACTATGAAATTCCAAGGTCAAAGTATTCATCATGTATCTGTTATCCATCCAGTGCAGGATTATGAGATGAGGTCAAGTCAACAAGTATGTAATTTATCACATGATCATATAAATAGTACATATATCAATGGTAATCTTATTTAGTGACAATTGATAATGAACAAGGAGCTTCACCACCACCACCATGATTTCCTTGGTCCTATGGACGTAGAAGTACTTTCATTGAGGTAAATTTTACCATTTGTAATCATTATGCATTTAAATAATGTTATGTATCTATTTTGGTCAAATAACCTTGAACTCTATTTTCAAATGTTGAAAATGGAGAATCCTCCTCATCTTCGTCAGCTAGTAGAGATGGGCATTGTTGCAGCTATTTTATTTGCAAATCCTTTGACCAAGGTATGATCTGGTAACATGTAAATGTATTTTTGTATTTCTTGTTTTATCTCATGTCATTTAATGTACATAAATGATATTCATGTTTACTCAACTTTTCTTCTTGATGCTTCTCACAAGAGGTCACAACTCCAACTTGTGTAGTTGCGGATGAAGAGAGATAAAAAATGATCAAGAGGGATCATCAAATAGTGGTTACAAGTGATTGATTACATATGCCATGTTATATATTTCATGTTTTCTATATTAATGTGGATATTGTTTGATTTTATTATTAACAGGTGGAGCTTCAAAAATCTTTGTCGAGGAGGTCTAGTCAACGGGAGAGAGAGGATGAGTCACTGATTAACTCTCCATCTTCATGGTTAAGCAAGGGCTGCCGATTATTTGATAGAAATTCATAGGAAATTAGATTTTGGGACATTTTTTTCTATGCCTAGATGGCTTTGTATACATATTTTTGTATGTTACCGATGTATATCTTTGTATATGTCTACATATGACTTTGTTTGTACATGCCTATATGGCTTTATATATAGACTATATGTCATATTCATGACATTATGTATATGAAAGTTTACATTAAATATAATGGGTATGTGCAGGATCATCACGGGCCAAATAGTGGCAATAGGAAAAAAATCACATTTTTACGTAGCCAAATTCACGACTTGGCAAAGTTTGACTTTCATATGTTTTGAAACGGATATCTGTTTTGGTTTGGATACCAAACCAAAATGGATATCCATTTCTAGAAATACAAAACAGATATCCGTTTTGGATTTCATGCCCTAAATTGCTTTACCCAATCCTTCATATGATTTGATTCATGATACATGGTTTGAGAAGGATACACATGATATACCATTACCCATAGTGATAAAATTATGAATGATACTTTATGTGGTGAAGCTACACCTTCGTTAATCCTTCATGACATTGTTATTCCTTGTGATGATGATGTCCTTCATGTGATATGTTAGGACATAATGCAAAGTTAACATGGCATGAACTCTCTTGGAAGGGTAAGCATGGACTATAAGAACATTGAACTAGTTGGATCTGTTAAGCTCGCCCTTTATGAAAGAACCTTAAAGGTTAACCTTAATTAGGTAAGGTTATGTTTCAGTGTGGTTGTTTGTGCAACAATGTGTAAATTAATGTTACCTAAGGATAAATCTAACTATACTAACATTTTAATAACCATGAGAGCTTGGACTAACAATTAGACTAAAAACTTGACAAACAATACAACTTGGACACATGTAGGACTTGGAAAATGGAAAAGAATATAATTAAATGTGGGAAACAATGAAAAAGTGGTATTAGTTGCACATATATAGAGAAGTGGTTTAGAGGTTGGTTAGGGGAATTATTTAGGGTTTAGAGGTTTAGGGTTGCTCGGGTTTAGGGGTTTAGGGTTTACAGTTTAAAGAGAGATAGATAGAGGGGATTGATAGAGTTTGCGAGAGATAGAGGAGACAGAGGGGAGAGATAGGGAGATAGAGAGTGAGAGACATGTCCAGAGACATAGAGAGAGAGAGAGATTGAGAGGTAGAGGGATGATAGAGATAGGGAGATAGAGGTTTAGGGTTGCTTGGGTTTAGGGGCATTATTTAGGGTTTAGAGTTTATGGTTTTGGGGTTAAGGGTTAAGGTTTAGAGGTTTAGGGTTTAGGGTTTAGAGAGAGATAAAGGACCAATAAGGAGATATAGAGGAGTCCGAAGGGAGAGATAGGGAGATAAAGAGTGAGGGACATGGCAAGAGACATAGCGAGAGAGATTGAGAGGTAGAGGGACAAAGCTGATAGGGAGATAGGGGAGAGATAGGGAGATAGTGGTTTATGGTTACTTGGGTTTAGGGTTTAGGGGTTTGGGGTTTAGGGTTTCTCAGGTTTAGGGGTTAGGGGTTAGGGTTTAGGTGCATTATAATTTAGGGTTTAGGATTTATTGTTTAGGGGTTAGGGATTAGGTTTAGAGGTTTAGGGTGTATAGAGAGAGAGGAATGATAGGGAGATATAGAGGAGTCTGAGGGGAGAGATAGGGAGATATAGAGGAGTTTGAGGGGAGAGATAGGGAGATAAAGAGTGAGGGACATGGCCAGAGACATAGGGAGAGAGATTGAGAGGTAGAGGGACAAAGGTGGTAGGGAGATAGGGGAGAGATAGGGAGATAGTGGTTTAGGGTTACTTAGGTTTAGGGTTTAGGGGTTTGGGGTTTAGGGTTTCTTAGGTTTAGGGGTTAGGGGTTAGGGGTTAGGGGTTATGGTTTAGGGGCATTATTTAGGGTTTAGGATTTAAATTGTTTAGGGGTTAGGGGTTAGGTTTAGAGGTTTAGGGTTTATAGAGAGAGAGGAGACTGAGGAGAGAGATAAGGAGATAGAGAGTGAGGCACATGGCCAGGGACATAGGGAGAGAGATCAAGAGAGGTAGAGGGATGATAGAGATAGGGAGATAGGGGAGAGATATGGAGATATAGGTTTAGAGTTGATTGGATTTAGGGTGTACCTGGGTTTAGGGTTTCTTAGTTTTGGAGATAACTAGATAGAAAGAGAGAGGAGACAGATAGGGAGAGATAGAGGTGACAAAGGGGAGAGATAGGGAGATAGAGAGTGAGCGAGATGTCCAAAGAAATAGGGAGAAGGATTGAGAGGTAGAGGGATGATAGAGATAGGGAGATAAGGGAGAGATAGGAGATAGGGTTTAGGGTTGCTCGCATTTAGGGTTTAGGGTTTAGGGGTTAGGGGTTAGGGGTTAAGGTTTAGGGGCATTATTTAGGGTTTAGGGTTTATGGTTTAGCGGTTAAGGTTTAGAGGTTTAGGGTTTAGTGTTTAGAGAGAGAGGACCAATAGGGAGATATAGAGTGAGGGACATGGCCAAAGCATAGGGATAGAGATTGAGAGGTAGAGGAATGATAGTGACGGGGAGATAGTGAGATAGGGAGATAGAGAGATAGAGGTTTAGGGTTTCTTGGGTTTAGTGTTTAGGATTTAGGGGTTAGGAAATAGGGGTTAGGGGTTAGAGGTTAGGTTTAATCATGTATTAATATAGGTTGTGGAGTGAGAAAGGGGTGGTATGGGTATGGTTGAATGGAGTAATGATGTGATTTAATTGGTGATGACTTAGGTGAAGTGATGGGTAAGGTGTCTTATGTGGGATTGCTAGAAAGTGTGATTGGTAATGGTGGGGATAGCTAAATGTCATCTTCTAAGGGTTCAAAGGTGAGAAAAGTGTAAGATGGGGATATGGGATAATCCATGGTTTAATTATTATTCAAGGGAGTGCCCTTATATAATGATTATCAACTATGGTGTTAATAGGGGGAATGGAGTCTATGAATGTAGGTGTGGGAATGTGAGCTATGACATTGGGATTATAGTATTAAATGAATAATGGAAAGTACCTGGACACCTGTCTAGTGATGGAAGGAGTCACATGCTCAAATGATGTTTCAGGAAGGGCTTTTATTAGGAAAGTAACGATTTGGGTGATGGTCTAGGGTTTAGTGGAGAAGAATTTATGGAAAATTTGGAGGTCATTAAAATTAATATCCCTCCACCTCTATCTCCCTATCTCTCCCTTATCTCCCTCTCTCTATCATCCCTCCACAGGTCTCAATCTCTATCCCTATCTCTCTAGACATCTCACTCACTCTCTATCTCCCTATCTCTCCCTTTGTCTCCTCTATCTCTCCCAATCTATCTCCTCTCTCTCTCTACCTATATCTATCTCTCCCTATCTCTTATCTCTCTCTCCCCTATCATTCCTCTATCTCCCTATCTCTCTAGACATCTTTCTAACTCTCAATCTCCCTATCTCTCCACTTCATCTCCTCTATCTCTTCCTATTTGTCTCCTCTCTATCTCTCTATACCTAGCCATCTCTCCCAAAATCTCTCTATCTCTTGCCTCTCTCCCCCTATCATTCCTATATATCCTATCTCTCCCCTCTATCTTTCCCTCTGCCTTATCGATGAAGGAAATGGAAACAAGAAAACTAGGACTCCCTTTCTTAGGTTTAGGGTTTAGGGCTTAGGGGAATTATTTAGGGTTTATGGTTTAGGGGTTAGGGTTTAGGATTTGGGGAAATTATTTAGGGTTACTTGGGTTTAGGGTTTAGGGGCATTATTTTGGGGTTTACGGTTGCATGTAAAAAGCAATCTCTCTCTCTCTAAATCTGTAAACCCTAAATAATGGCCCTAATCCCTAACCCCTAACCCGTATCTACCTCTCTCCTGTATCTACCTCTCTATAGATATCTCCCTCTCTCTATCTTGCTCTCTCTATCGACATCAATCCAAGGATGTTGAGGATGTGCTAAATTGATTTGTCACCTTTAGAAAATAAATGACATCAATCCAATGATTGTCTTGGAATTTGAATAGGTATAGAAAAATGAGAGGTTGATCCCGAGTGTCACAAGTTTGATCTCAATTGTTGACACAAATATCATCTAATATGTAAGTTAAACATGAAATGATTTGTTAGAATTTACACCAAAACTACTTGCTTTTACAATTTTTTTATGACAATTATCTATTCAAAAGTGCCTTTGAAATACTATAAGATACCTTAGTATAAGTAAATCATATAAAAATTAAATATATATATCATCATAATCCTATATAAATTTTGATAGTTTGTCCAAAATCTCTCCTTTCATATGATACAGTCTTTCTAAAATTTGGATTGTATTTTATAGCTAAAATGCCTAAATACTAAAATAAAAATAAATGAAAACAATTGAGAAAAAGAAAATGGATATCCATTTTGAAAAACATAAAAAGTGAAAAAGGGTCGCATTTTTGCAAACTCACGGCTTGCAAAACGCAGTGTCATCTTTGAAGAACGGATATCAGAGGTGAAGAATGGATATCCAATCCAAAAAGGTAAGATCTTTCACATTTTTTTTGTTTGTTTTGTATATTCAAGCAATTTTTTTAGTTTTTTATGCTAAGTGGGTATGTTTTATATTTTAATTAGGTAAAATGGATGCACAAAATGAAAACCCAAACCCTCCACCACCAAACCCTCCCCCTCCAATAATAGAAGAGAATATTCAAATAAATATTGATCAAATAAATAGGATCATAGAAATGTATCACCGCCACCCTCGATTGTCTACAATGACATCAAATTTAGAGGGAATCATTAATCATGTTCAAACCTTGTCAACCCAACATGAATCATTTAGGCAATGGCAAGAAACCAAGAAGGCCAAATATACACCTACAGGTGCACGTGGGGTCCATCCATAATAACCTCTCTCATTTTTGGTCAACTCCATTCCATTTGACCGTGCTGAAATCAAACGCATTGTTGCAAAATGCTTCAATTTGATGCAGTGGAAAGGTGCTAGGTGTGACATTTTTCATTCGATAGCTCGTGGGGTCTAACGGACTGAGCCAACACATCAGGGTGGGTGGGTAAATGCTAATGGAGGTCTCATTTTGTGCGCCAAGCGTCCTAGTCATTTCGGGCAAGAGGCTACCGACAAAGTCCCTTAAGATCCCTGAGACCAAAAAACTGCCAAACTTGCAAGCATTCCATAACCAAATTCCATAACCTTTGCAAGTATTCTCCCTACTTATGCCAAATTAGGATCTTATATATACATATATGCATAATGTAATGAAAATAATGTATAATGTATATATCAAGCCATATAGGCATGTACAAATAAAACCATATGGGTATATACAACGATAACATACAAAAGTATGTTTACAAAGCCAAATAGGCATATGTAACAAAATGTCCCAAAATCAAATCTCCTATGGATTTCTATCAAATAATCTATGGCTCTTGCTAGACCATGAAGATGGTGAACTAGTCAATGACTCATCCTCTATCACTCATCGACTAGATCTCCTCGATAGAGATTTTTGAATTTCCACGTATTAATACAATCAAACAATGTGCACATTAATATAGAATTTAATATTCAAATTATATAACATGACATAAGTAATCAATCACTTACCACCAATTGGTGATCCCTCTTGATCATTTGTTGTCTCTCTTCTTCTGTAGAGCTAAATGGGTAGGGAAGGTGATGTCCTGTGAGAAGCATGAACAAGAAAATTTAAGTAAACATGAATATCATAAATATGTACATTAAATGCTACGCTTATTATAGGACCGTTCTAGGACTATTTTAGGACTGTTGTAGTTAAAACTATCCTAGTAGACATGTATAGGACTGTTATAGGACTGTCATCTCATGGAATACAATGATGGCAAGATTACTATCAAGATTAGTATGAAGATTAATTATGACTGTTATAGGACTTTTATAAGAATGCAAAGTAAGGAAGCATAGGCAAGGCACATGAACTATTTGGTGGAATACCTCAAAGAAATGAGAATTTTGTCAGATGTTGTAGTTGCAATTGCCATGTGACACGTGTAATATGTGAAAGCTTAGACAAGGCACATGAACTATTCGGCAAAAGACATCAAATACATGTCATCTCATGGAATGCCTTATGTAGAAAAAGGTACAAATGTGCAATATTAAGAAATATGTAAATGAGAACTAAAAATCATACTTCGAGTATAGTCAAAATAACCTACGATGCCATACAAAATAATTTACGATGCCATGCAAAATAATCTATGATGCCATGTAAAATAACTTTATTCGCAGTCTTGTATAGTCAAAAGCATGCATTATAGTTAAAGAAATAAGATTTTTAATAAAACAATTCAAAAAAATAGAAAAAATAAGAACAAGTTAAGATAAAAAATGTCATACCTGTCCATCTGGAAGTTTAAATACTAGTCAAGTGTACCTGAGGGGTCATCTCTTACCTTCAAAGTATCCAATATTGCTTCATGATCAGCATTACTAATTGTCCATAGTTCTTTTGATTTAGTTTTCCATGATGCTTTAGTAACTTGACATTTGTTGCTACAACTAAGTGAGAATACATCAATATGGTTTTATGCTTCTCAAAGTCTTCAAAAGCTGGGATGCCATTCTTTTTAATCATATATGTTCATAAGCAAGTCCCAGCAATAACAACTGATCCTGTAGGATATGTGAACCCATCATCATCTGTCATAGGTTGTGTTAGGTTTTGTTTTCCTTGTATACATCGTGCCAACCAATAGTCTGACTTCTCTTCATTTCCATGAAGTACAACAACTGCATAAACATGACCTGGCTATACAAGGTCTAAAAGATGTTCATAGTTAAATGAGCTCTCCATTTCATTGATAGAAGATGATTGAACTTCATATAAAGGGATTCAATATTGTGGAATCCATGCATCTACCCACTCACTTGACTCATAATTGTCCCAATCACATTTAATACAACTCTAAAAAAAACAAGCTAATTCTCGTGTCCAAATAGTCCATGTACTTACATCTGAGCTTTGAAATGAATGCATCTTTGATGATTCACTGATTCTCTGGCATTCCAATTTCTCTATCGCTATCCCATCATCAACCAACCAAAAGAGCCTATGCACTTCAGAATCAAGAGCCACTCCTCATGACAATGCATAGTTACACCACTTAACAATGGAATCTGCATCACTGAATGTAGCACCACCTCTAATCTTTAGTTGTTCTTTAAAAAGAGCTCTCTTCACGCATGCACCTGCTCCATCATGTTCACTTTTTTGTGCCCGGCTTCAAAAAAATTCTAAATATGAGGTATACCCTTCTCTATATGCATTTTGCTCAACCAATAAAAATTACGAGCATTCTTGAATTGACCAGTGCAATTATCTGACCAAATGAGATGTTGATCCATTCTAATATCTTTTTCTTGCAAGAACCCATAAAATTGTTGAAAACAATATTGCACAAACTCTGCTGAATGAGATTGATCATCACTCATGTAAAAATGGTATTCTCTGACAATCTTCCTGTTCTCTTCTGTACTCTAGGAGGCATGTCTATATGTGATGTGAACAAAAATAGCAATCTGAATAGAATTGTAGGACTATGATTGAACTTCATTTTGGGGTTGCAATGTATAGTTTTTTGTAAAATCAACTACAGAGAAAATAGTTCCAATCAGGAAAGAGTCTTTACACATCCTAAACTGTTGATCTAACCATTGAGACCTGTGGCTATGTCTGACATACTTATAGAAAAGATTTTTCTTAAAATCATCAATAAAATCAGCAATACTTACCTCTCTTACAATCAACTCACATCTAGAACCTTCACCTCCACTTTTCAAATTGTATTTCATTGTCTCATATCTCTTTTTCTCAACCATTCTCTTTCCAAAATCATGCTCATTGCCCTCATGAAAACATGATACAAACTTTGATAACCCACCACATTGTAAACACTTTTCATTTAAACAATCATTCTTGTAGAACATGCAACCATCATCTCTAATACATATAAATAAATCCAATAAGTCCCTAGATGACTTTGGTAGTTGAATTGCACCACACTCCTATAACATTTCGTTAGTGTGCAAAGTAGAACGAATATTGCATAATAATTCATGGTACATAGAAAACTCTACATGGTATTTGCAACAACATGTATTACAAACTTTAAGAGGAACACAATAAAATGGCTTAAGAGATTCAAATTCTCTTTGTGAGATTGTCATACCTGGGTGAGTTTCACAATATTGTTTGTACAATGTTGTTTGGCTACATTCGAAGTAATGTTTAGGATGTGGTGTGTGGTCTTTATCACCAATTCTCAACTTTACAACATCTTTTGCATTCGGTGATACCCTAGAGTTAGTGTGCCAAAATCATTCAATTTCTTCCTTTGTGCTATCAATTAGCTTCTTGTCAACTCATGGAAGCCTACCACTGAAAGCCCAAGTATCATTGGCAAGAGGAGTATCTAACCTTGATCTTAATGCTAGTGCTTTTGACAATGTTTTACGATTCAATCTTAAGTCAACACAAGTTCACCTCATTAATCAAGCATTTCTTAATTGTTTGCTTACTATTGAGGTTGTTTTTACTCTACGGGCAGCTCTTTTATCTTTCTCCTTGCTAGTCTTTCCAATAGAATTAAGTGCATTGAAAAGGCTTCTAACAATAATTTTATTCTGATTGGACACTTTGTTTAATCGAATCTTTAATTTCTTTAGTAAAGGTCTCATTTTGTACATCTTTAATAATTGCACAAAAAGTTGGCATTGTTCGGTAAATGTTTTCTTCTCAAAGTATTCATTGAAGAGTTTTGTAGCCCACAACTGAACCGTTCGTGACTACCTCTTGCCTTCAAGTGTTTTCATTATGTTCTCATCAATTTCAAGTAACCATTTTGGGGTTCTTGGGTGTTTTCCAATTTCATCACAGTTATTCTCTTCTTGACAAATGTCCTCTCTTCTTATGAAATTTGGAGATACATTGATTGTTCTTGTTTTATCCATGTTATCAACCTCATCAATTTTATCAAAAAATGGATTATGGAGTGCAATTTCAACATCATGATGTTCATATCCACTTTCTTCAAGTGCACATCTTCATTTTTCTTCTTCTTCCTTGTCCATGGTACTGCTATTATGAATAGGTGTTTCATAACATTTTTCAATATTTTCATTTGCAATATCATGGTGAATTTCTTTCTTATCTAACATTTTATTATAATCAAAATTAACATCTTCAATTTGTATGTCATTAGATGGTAAAGAAGAAGATTCACCTTGATGAGCATCTGCCAAACCCACTCTTCCAATCCTCTTCCTTTCCTTATCTTTTTCCCTAATTGCTTCAATTTCCTCCAATGTAAGTTTCCCCCTCCTTTTTGCTTTACGACGACTGTTGCCCCCCATTAGGGGAACAAAAATATCACCCTTATGATTGTAACAAGAAAATTGTGTCTCCAAAAGTGCATAAAAATATTCCTTTTCCATTTTAGAAATGGATATCCGTTTCTTAAATCCCATTTCTTTGCCAACGGACACTCTGCAACGTCCATATCACTACTACAAAACAAATATCTGTTTTATTATGTACATTTGGATTCTAGACTAGGGATTCATTTTATTATTCTATAAACTTGTGAATTACCATCTAATTTGAATGTTTACACACTAATCCACCTAGGTATCAACTTAATAAAGCTCTGGATATAAGCCATTATTTGATTTGAGTAATCTTACTTTGGACACATTTGTGAAGACTCCTAAAGAGCCTGGACATACAATTGTAAAGATGATATAGCCTCCATATAAGCATAAAGATGATATATAATTTTGGTTTGTTGAAGGCCATGTAAATCAGTCATTGATGAGGACTCTGCTACACCTAAAGATGAGTCCTTTGATTGGAACTTTGAAGCATGCAAAGAGGCAAGTGACTTGTAATGATTAAGTAAACACAAGTCTCAACATGATGTAGTTCAACTTGATGACATGTCTAAATAAGACACATTTTAGTTTGTATTGCATGAAGACTTCCTTATTCATGCATATCATATTTATAATTAGGTATATTTTTTTGAAGTGTATGAGTTTGAGGCTTTCAATTTGCTTCGTGACATGGATGGGAATAGATAATGTATAGACTTTATCACACTTTAGGGTTTTCCCATTATGCTGAAATGTTATGACTATCTACTTATTCTATTTTAGGCTATCATGAAATGAGGTGCTTCTAAAGGCAAAAATGTTGTCCCAAAAGAAGGCTCAATGTTATTCGTAAAGACATTAGATTGTTAAAATACAAATTCAAGGGTAGATATTCCTTGGGCTATTCTCATATAGAGAAGCAAAATTGCAATATATGACTATCCTAGGAATTAGAATGGTTGATCATAGGATATTCATGGCATTTTGATATTAATGGATGGATTGATGGATGTTTAGGGAGTTTAAGTTTAAATGTAATGTATGAGAATTCTTATTTATGAAGGATCTAATAGGTTTTATGTCTTATTTGCAGGCCATTCAAGAAAGAAATGAAAAGATACCAAGGACTATCATAACACCTATTACAATTAGATGCATCAAAGGATTGTCATCCAGGACCTTACCAATATGGGAAGTTATCAAAACCATGTCATGTTTAAAATTAAAGGCTTTATCACCTCTTTGTCCCTATAGGCCTATTAGAACAATAGGTCACATTTTATTCATATACCGGGGTTGAGAATAAACACTAAGCATTTGTAGTTATGGCAAGTGTAAATGGAAATAGATTACAACTTTAGACAATCTATCCTCTTCTAGATTGCACTGACTGAGTGGAAATTAAAAATTCCCTATTAATGTCCTTTATATACTGAAGGTATGGGTGAGAAAGGTAAACTTTGTATGTTGTAGACAAGGCCTCAAATGTAAAATATATTATGACAATAACGATAAGGACTGTTAGGCATGAATGCTATCACTATTATAGATTGTCAAACCAACCATAGGCTGCCATAATAGTACACTACTGACTATCATGCTTTTAGGCATGGTGCCATGAACCTTATGAGTAGAATGCATTGGTATTTGTGAGAAATGTATTGCTTATGTTAAGAATAAGTATTTATATTGTTTGAACATCATCAAAAGGTGGACTACAAATACGACTTTGTCAAAGGAAAACTTTAGTGGCAAAAATCTAACTATGAACTATTGTGCCATCCAAGCACAATCATGACCAACATCAAGGGATAGTCAAGGCATGGTTGTCTTAAGAAACACAATTGAAATTGTCCATGGATATTTGAAGTAATTCACAATATTCATGATCAAGAATCAACTCTGACTATCTCAATAGTGGTAGATTTGGCTTCAAGACAATAAAAATGAGCTTAGAGATTCATTATCACCAAGTAATAAAGAAGAGTAACCGTAAGTGTCGACCTTCAATTTCGTTATACAAGAGGATGAAGAAGGGGCCATAGTATTTTCATACCACAATACAACATACAAAAGGAAAATCATGAATTCAAAACATGTGCAAAGGGTATCTATGTTAAAGAGGAGAGTTGTGAATGGGCGATGACTATCACTGTCAAAATAAGATATAGTCTCACTAAGGACAGTTAGGTGATTTGTGGATTGTCATGACTACAAGACATAAGAATCTTGTGTATGAAGAAGAAAGAAATATAAATAAAAGAAGATTGAAGGATTGTTGTACCTAGGTACAATGATCCTAAAGGATTGTCATGCTAAAAGGATAGTCAACAGTACAAAGATTCATATTTCAAGGATATCCTTGATCTCATTCACATGGTCCTAATGTTGGTTTGATTTGCATGGAGTGAGATGACACTATCAGGATTAATTGAAAAGTTGAAAGGGTTTGGTATCAAATTTGGTCACAAGTGTAAAAATTGCAATAAGCTTGAGAATATTGTTCACTAAACCTAGAACTATCACCAAGCAACATCTGTTTCATAAGATGTGATCAACAAACATGTAAGAAAAATGGATATCAACCTTCTTGGTTATGCGCACTTGATAAGAGCCCATACTTTTCACAAGGAGCCACCAATTTTTAACTAAATATTTCCATTAGAAACAGATAAAAAAATGTTCCCGCAAATGAGGAAACTAGATTGTTAATTAGAATTCTATGTGTAATGTGATATGAAACAATAGATACACCTATAAATGATCAACTAACTTTAACTTCTTGTATTATTGCCTCGATGTTTCAAATATGTTGCTTCTCTTCATCCAAAACCAATGGTACAAAATTTTTCATAGATCAAGGAAACGGATATCCGTTTTGAGTTGCTTTTACTGAAGCAAAATGGATATCCATTTTGGTTGTTGACTTTTCATGGATTCTAATGTGTTTTCATGTTTCAGTCTCTTCTTTGAACTTCACCCTTTGTGCTGACGACTTTTTTTTAATGCAAAATTGATAAAATGAAAAGGGTTTATAGAAAAAATTGTTAACTTTCTAAAAATATAAGATTTGTTTGGTTATCATTTTATTAAATAATTATTAATAATTTTCTATATACCGTGTCTCTGAAATCCTGATGGACACACTGATTGAAAAACATCCATAACTTTCAAACCATTTCACCTTTTTGAGATCTGAAACCTGCGTCACACTCTATGCTTTTCTGGCTATAGGTTTAAAAAAAATTGAATTTTAATTTTTTTTATCAAGTTAGGTTGGTTGGAAAATTACTTTTTAGTTTTTAAAAAAAGTCACAGTAAAAAAATCATAACTAATTATTTTATTGGAAAAAAATTTCAAATAAATATGCGTCACATCCGGACATGAGTCCTCTACTTATTTTGAAAGTTTCAAAAAATATATATATATTTTTACTCATAGTTAGGTTAGCTGGATAGACACCCACTTTTTATTTTTTTCTGAAAATTTAATAGCTATACATTGAAATATTCAATTTTCACTAAGTAAATTTAGTTTTTTTTTAAAAAAAAGTAGCCTATAAACTAGATTTATAATTAGGTATATTTTTTTGAAGTGTATGAGTTTGAGGCTTTCAATTTTTGGATTGACTCAATTGAAGATGCTAGCAGCCATGTGAACATGATTAATATGGGATCCAAGAGTTGTCCTTTTCCCATGCATTTGAAGTGGATTGTTGGCCCTTATGATTGTTTAAATCATGTTGGCCTAGCATGTGAATAGTTGCTTCGTGACATAGATGGGAATAGATAATGTATAGACTTTATCACACTTTAGGGTTTTCCCATTATGCTAAAATGTTATGACTATCTACTTATTCTATTTTAGGCTATCATGAAATGAGGTGCTTCTAAAGGCAAAAATGTTGTCCCAAAAGAAGGCACAATGTTATTCGTAAAGACATTGGATTGTTAAAATACAAATTCAAGGGTAGATATTCCTTGGGCTATTTTAGTATAGAGAAGCAAAATTGCAATATATGACTATCCTAGGAATTAGAATGGTTGATCATAGGATGTTCATGGCATTTTGATATTAATGGATGGATTGATGGATGTTTAGGGAGTTTAAGTTTAAATGTAATGTATGAGAATTCTTATTTATGAAGGATCTAATAGGTTTTATGTCTTGTTTGCAGGCCATTCAAGAAAGAAATGAAAAGATACCAAGGACTATCATAACACCTATTACAATTAGGTGCATCAAAGGATTGTCATCCATGACCTTACCAATATGGGAAGTTATCAACACCATGTCATGTTTAAAATTAAAGGCTTTATCACCTCTTTGTTCCTATAGGCCTATTACAACAATAGGTCACATTTTATTCATATACTGGGGTTGAGAATAAACACTAATCATTTGTAGTTATGGCAAGTGTAAATGGAAATAGATTACAACTTTAGACAATCTACCCTCTCCTAGATTGCACTGACTGAGTGGAAATTAAAAATTCCCTATCAATGTCCTTTATATACTGAAGGTATGGGTGAGAAAGGTAAACTTTGTATGTTGTATACAAGGCCTCAAATGTAAAATATATTATGACAATAATGATAAGGACTATTAGGCATGAATACTATCACTATTATAGATTGTCAAACCAACCATAGGCTGCCATAATAGTACACTGCTTACTATCATGCCTTTAGGCATGGTGCCATGAACCTTATGAGTAGAATGCATTGGTATTTGTGATAAATGTATTGCTTATGTTAAGAATAAGTATTTATATTGTTTGAACATCATCAAAAGGTGGACTACAAATACGACTTTGTCAAAGGAAAACTTTAGTGGCAAAAATCTAACTATGAACTATTGTGCCATCCAAGCACAATCATGACCAACATCAAGGGATAGTCAAGGCATGGTTGTCTTAAGAAACACAATTGAAATTGTCCATGGATATTTGAAGTAATTCACAATATTCATGATCAAGAATCAACCCTGACTGTCTCAACAGTGGTAAATTTGGCTTCAAGACAATAAAAAATGAGCTTAGGGATTCATTATCACCAAGTAATAAAGAAGAGTAACCTTAAGTGTCAACCTTCAATTTCATTATACAAGAGGATGAAGAAGGGGCCATAGTATTTTCATACCACAATACAATATACAAAAGGAAAATCATGAATTCAAAACATGTGCAAAGGGTATCTATGTTAAAGAGGAGAGTTGTGAATGGACGATGACTATCACTGTCAAAATAAGATATAGTCTCACTAAGGATAGTTACGTGATTTGTGGATTGTCATGACTACAAGGCACAAGAATATTTTGTATGAAGAGGAAAGAAATATAAATAAAAGAAGATTGAAGGATTGTTTCACCTGGGTACAATGATCCTAAAGGATTGTCATGCTAAAAGGATAGTTAACAGTACAAAGATTCATATTTCAAGGCTATCCTTAATCTCATTCACATGGTCCTAATGTTGGTTTGATTTGTATGGAGTGAGATGACACTATCAGGATTAATTGAAAAGGTGAAAGGGTTTGGTACCAAATTTGGTCACAAGTGTAAAAATTACAATAAGCTTGAGAATATTGTTCACTAAACCTAGAACTATCACCAAGCAACATCTGTTTCATAAGATGTGATCAACAAACATGTAAGAAAAATGGATATCAACCTTCTTGGTTATGCGTGCTTGATAAGAGTCCATACTTTTCACAAGGAGCCACCAATTTTTAACTAAATATTTCCATTAGAAATAGATAAAAAAAATGTTCCCCCAAATGAGGAAACTAGATTTTTAATTAGAATTCTATGTGTAATGTGATATGAAACAATAGATACACCTATAAATAACCAACTTTAACTTCTTGTATTATTGCCTCGATGTTTCAAATATGTTGCTTCTCTTCATCCAAAACCAATGATACAAAATTTTTCATAGATCAAGGAAATGGATATCCATTTTGAGTTGCTTTTACCGAAGCAAAATGGATATCCATTTTGTTGTTGACTTTTCATGGATTCTAATGTGTTTTCATCTTTTAGTCTCTTCTTCGAACTTCACCCTTTGTGTTGACGACTTTTTTTAATGCAAAATTGATAAAACAAAAAGGGTTTATAGAAAAAATTGTTAACTTTCTAAAAATATAAGATTTGTTTGGTTATCATTTTATTAAATAATTATTAATAATTTTCTATATACCGTGTCTTTGAAATCCTGATGGACACACTGATTGAAAAACATCCTTAACTTTCAAACCATTTCACATTTTTGAGATCTGAAACCTACGTCACACTCTATGCTTTTCTGGCTATAGGTTTAAAAAAAAATTGAATTTCAATTTTTTTTTATCGAGTTAGGTTGGTTGGAAAATTACTTTTTAGTTTTTAAAAAAAGTCAGTAAAAAATCATAACTAATTATTTTATTGGAAAAAAATTTCAAATAAATATGCGTCACATCCGAACATGAGTCCTCTACTTATTTTGAAAGTTTCAAAAATATATATATATTTTTACTCATAGTTAGGTTGGCTGGACAGACACCCACTTTTTATTTTTTTCTGAAAAATTTAATAGCTATTCATTGAAATATTCAATTTTCACTAAATAAATTTAGTTTTTTTAAACAAAAAATAGTAGCCTATAAACTAGATTCAATTCTCTACAAATTTCATTCTTACATCTTTTTCAAATTGTGTAGATAATCCATTCAAATTTTCACATGAACTTGATAAAGTCTGATTTTTTGTATTTTCTTTGGCACTTAGAGGTATAGTTTGGCCCATCATGATCCTGCACATATCCTAATATGATGATCAATTATGGTTATAATAATTTGGTTTTACATGTGCCAATTGCATTTGCTTGAAAGTTTATAAAGCCTTTTCAAAAATTCCATTTTGTGCATATCTTGCAATCATTGCATTCCATGAGACTGTGCATTTCTTTGATGCATCATGTCAAATAGTTCACATGCCTTATCTATGCTTCCACACTTTGCATACATGTCTACAAGGGCATCTGCAAATACAAAATGTGAGAAAATTCCTATATCCTTATGCTTTGATGGTTGTCCACACCCTATTCTGAAGATCCCATTTTGTCATAGGCAAGGAGGATGTTGGATAAGGTTGTGGAATTTGGTTTTACACATGCCAATTGCATTTGCTTGAACGTTTGTTTTATGAATTTGCTTGAAAGATCCTAAAGCCTTTTTGAAAAAATATATTTTGTGCATATCTTGCAATCATTGCATTCCATGAGACAACATTTCTTTGAGGCATCATGTCAAATAGTTCATGTGCCTTTTCTATGCTTCCACACTTTGCATACATGTCTCCTAGGGTAGTTCTAACTACAACATTTGTCAAAATTCCCATATCCTTTATGCTTTGATGGATGTCCATACCCTGCTTTGAAGATCCCATTTGGGCATAAACAAGGAGGATGCTGGCTAAGGTTGTGGAATTTGGCTTTACACCCACTAATTGCATTTGCTTGAAAGTTTCTAAAGACTTATCAAAAAAACCATTTTGTGCATATTTTGCAATCATTACATTCCATGAGACAACATTTCTTTGAGGCATCATGTCAAATAGGTCACCTGCCTTGTCTATGCTTCATCACTTTGCATACATGTCTCATAGGGCAATTGCAACTACAACATCTGACAAAATTTCCATATCCTTTATGCTTTGATGGATGTCCATACCCTATTCTGAAGATCCCATATGGGCATAGACAAGGAGGATGCTGGCTAAGGTTGTGGAATTTGGCTTTACACCCGCTAATTGCATTTGCTTGAAAGTTTCTAAAGCCTCATCAAAAAAACCATTTTGTGCATATTTTGCAATAATTGCATTCCATGAGACAACATTTCTTTGAGGCATCATGTCAAACAATTCACCTACCTTGTCTATGCTTCATCACTTTGCACACATGTCTCATAGGGCAATTGCAACTAACACATTGGATGAAATTCACATATCCTTTATGCTTTGATGGATGTCCATACCCTGTTTTGAAGATCCCATATGGGCATAGACATGGAGAATGTTGGCTAAGGTTGTGGAATTTGGATTTACACCTGCCAATTACATTTGGTTGAAAGTTTCTAAAGCCTTTTTGAAAAAATCCATATCTTGCAATCATTGCATTCCATGAGACAATACTTCTTTGATGCATCATGTCAAATAGTTCATGTGCCTTGTCTATTCTTCCACACTTTGCATACATGTCTCCTAGGGTAGCTGCAACTACAACATCTGTCAAAATTCCTTTATCCTTTATTCTTTCATGGTTGTCCATACCATAGAAGCAAATAATAAGTACAATTCACAACAACAGTCTCCCTAACCTCTTCAAATACCTCTTAATTTTATAGAAGCGGCAAGCATTTTAGAATAGCAATGTCCTGTCTGAACAATATTTCATATTAATCATTTTTATCATTAATATTTCCTATAATGTTGACTGCAGTATTGATGCCCATATTAATTGACCACAGTACTATTAAGGATACTACTAAACACCATATTGATCAAGAATGTATAGGTCACAATAATGACAGAATGCTATTGATTAGTGATCATAAGAAGATTACTAATCACAAAAGGATAGTTATGTCGAAAGACAATGATGATGACAACCATCTCAACTGGTACAACATTATTAACAATTGCTATGTAATTATGAAAATTACCAAACAATTGCCTCAATAATACAAATATTTTACAAATGAAATAATGACAACAATATCCATTGATATGTACAAATGAAAACACTAACATCTGTGATGCAATAATAATGACAAGCCAAAGGATAGCATAATCATTTGATAGTTTTGTCTAGTAATGACTATGCCCATAAATCATAAATAATGACATAAGTGTTTGTTGTTGTCAAAGGCAACAATGATTATCACTAATCACAATAACAATAGTGATTGTCACATTCCCTATTCACAAGGTTTTCAAACAAGGTTATATTGCCTCATAAACTTTACCTTCTTGTCCTTCATTACCTTCAAGTAGACTTGTTTCCTCACACCAACCAATCAATGAATGAAGTTAGCTACACTTCACAATAGAAATTATCTAAATAGATGTGATAACAACTCTCTTATAAATCTTATTGCAAATTTCTCATTACCTACGTTGACTGTGCATTTGTCTTTCTCTTGAAAAATAAGGCAGAGAGTAAGAGAGAGAGAGAGAGAGACACTTTTGGCATGATTCACATATCCTCATTTCACCGTATATATGGTTTCTATGCTTTTCATTTCCTCATTTCACCTTTCTACATTTGCTTTACACCTGCCACTTTGCATACATGTCTATCAAGGCAATTGCAACTACAACATCTAACAAAATTTCCATATCCTTTATGCTTTGATGGATGTAACTAGAACACATTGGATCAAGTGAGAACACCATATCAACCTAAGGAGAGTAGAGAAAAGACCTAAAAATGAAGATTCAACATAGCTCTTAGTTTAGTTTCATCTACTAGAAAGGTGCTAGGAGTGAAATTTTGCATTCCATACCTCGTGGGGTTGAATTAACTATGCCAACACATCCAGGTGGGTGGGTAAATGCTAGGGGAGATTTCTTTTTGATGGTGAGGCCTCCTGGTTGCTCTTAGCTACATTGGACGAAGACAGTCTCTAAAGAGCCATAAGACAAAAAAAGGTGTCAAACTTTGGATTGGCTATTTCGTCAAACTTTGACACCTAGGAACAACTTCTTTGCATGTATTGGTGGATGTCAGGTCCACCTACAAATACCTACCTCAATTTTTTTTAAACCAATTTTGTTTGCCTATGGTGGAAAGGAACACATTGTTCCAAAATGCTTCAGTTTCATACAGTGAAAAGGTGCTAGGAGTGAAATTTTGCATTCCATAGCTTGTGGGACTAAACCGACTACACTAACATATTAGGTTGGGTGGTTAAATGGTAGGGGAGGTCTCATTTCATGCACCAAGTGTCCTAGTCATTCTGGGCTATAGGCTACCGATAAAGTCGCTTAAGATCCCTAAGAGCAAAAACTACCAAACTTTGATGGAGCAGTTCTCAAAATTTATGGTAGTTGGAAATGTTTCGTTCATACCTATAGGTGCATATGGGGTTTGTCCACAATAACCTCTCCTAGTTTTGGTTAAATCCAATCTGTTTGACCGTGTCGAAATTAAATTTATTGTTCCAAAATACTTCAATTTCATGCAATAGAAAGGTGCTAGGAGTGAAATTTTACATTCCACAGATCATGGGGATGAACCAACTATACCAACACATTAGGGTGGATGGGTAAATACTAGGGGAGGTCTTGTTTCATGGGCCAAGTGTCCTAGTCATTCTGGGCTGCGGGCTACTGGCAAATTCAATTAAGATCCCTAAGAGCAAAAAACTACCAAACTTTGATAGAGTAGTTCTCAGAATTCATGGTAGCTGGGAATATTCCATTTGGACCTATAGGTGCATGTGGGGTCCTTCCACAATAACCTCTCCAAATTTTTGCCAACTCCATTATGTTTGACCATGTAGAAATTAAATGCATTCTCGCAAAATGCATCAGTGACATGCAACACAACCTTGCCAGGACCCATATTTTTCATTCTACTCATCGTGGGGCTGAACTGACTATGCCAACGCATTGAGATGGGTGGGTAAATTCTAGGAGATGTCTCATTTTGTGCGCCAAGTGTCCCAGTTATCCTAGGTTGTATGCTACTGACAAAGTCACCTAAGATCCCTAAGAGCAAAAAATTGCCAAATTTTGACGGAGCAATTCTCGAAATTCATGGTAGCTAGGAATGTTCCATCCAAAGCTACAGGTGCACATAGGGTCTATCCACAATAACCTCTCCTAGTTTTGGTCAACTCCAATTCATTTAACCGTTCCGGAATTAAATGTAATCTTGAAAAATGCATCAGTGGCATGCAGCATAAGTGACTTTGTCGGTAGCCTGTAGCCTAGAATGTCTGGGACACTTGGTTCATGAAATGAGACCTCCCCTAGCATTTAACCACCCACCCCCACATGTTGGCATAGTTGGATCAGCCCCATGAGCTTTGGAATGCAAAATTTCACTCCTAGCACATTTTCACTGCATGAAACTAAAGCATTTTGCAAGAATGCATTTAATTTCGGCACAGTCAAATGGATTGGAGTTGACCAAAACTAGGAGAGATTATTGTGGATGGATTCCACCTACATCTGTAGGTCCAAATGGAACATTCCTACCTACCATGAATTCTGAGAACTGCTCCATCAAAGTTTCACATCTTTTTGCTTGTAGGGATCTTAAGTGACTTTGTCGGTAGCCTACAGCCCAAAACAAATAGGATACTTGGCGCATGAAATGAGACCTCCCTTACCATTTACCAATCCACCCTGACATTTTGGCATAATCAGTTCAACTCCATGTTAAGCAGAACAAAAAAATGGCTCCTGGCAAGGTTGTGCTGCATGCCACTAATGCATTTTGCAAGAATGCATTTAGTTTCAGCATGGTCAAATGGATTGGAGTTGACTAAAACTAAGAGAGGTTATTGTGGGTGGACCCCATGTGCACCTTTAGCTCTAAATGAAACATTCCTAGCTATCACAAATTCTGAGAACTACTCTGTCAAAGTTTGGCATTTTTTGCTCTTAGGGATCTTAAGTAACATTACCGGTAGCCTGCAGCCCGGAACAACTGGGACACTTGGCGCATGAAACAAGACCTCCCCTACCATTTACTCACCCACACCGATGTGATGGCATAGTTAGTTTGGCCCCATGATGAGAAGAATGAAAAATATGGCTCATGGAAAGGTTGTGATGCATGGCAAGGTTGTGTTGCATGCCACTAATGCATTTTGTAAGAATGCATTTAATTTTAGCATGGTTAAACGGAATGAAGTTAACCAACACTGGGAGAGGTTATTGTGGAAGGACCCCACATACACTTGTAGGTCTAAACAAAACATTTTCAATTGCCACAAATTTTGAGAACTACTCTGTCAAAGTTTGGCAGTTTTTTGCTCTTAGGGATCTTAAGTGACTTTGTCGGTAGCCTGCAGCTCAGAATGACTAGGACACTTGAGCCACAAAATGAGACCTCCCATGGTATTTACCAACACACCCTGACATGTTGGCATAGTCAGTTCAACTCCATGATCTGTTGAATAAAAAATTTCACTCCTAGCACCTTTCCACTACATGAAACTAAAGTATTTTGCAAGAATGCATTTAATTTCGGCATGGTCAAATGGATTGGAGTTGACCAAAATTGGGAGAGGTTATTATGGTTGGACGCCACATGCACCTACAAGTCTAAACAAAATATTCCCAGCTACCACAAATTCTGAGAACTTCTCTATCAATGTTTGGTAGTTTTTTGCTCTTATGATTTTTAAGTGACTTTGACGGTAGCCTGTAGCCTAGAATGACTGAGACACTTGGCCCATGAAACAAGACCTCCCCTAGCATTTACCCACCCACTCTGACATGTTGGCACAGTCAGTTCAGCTCCACAATGAGGAGAATGAAGAATATGGCTCCTGGCAAGGTTGTGCTACATGCCATTGATGCATTTTGCAAGAATGCATTTAATTTTGGCATGGTCAAATGGATTGGATTTGACAAAAAATGGGAAAGGTTATTGCGAATGTACCCCATGTGCATCTATAGGTCAAAATAGAGCATTCCCAACTACCATGAATTCTAAGAACTACTCTGTAAAAGTGTGGTAGTTTTTTGCTCTTAGGGATCTTAAGTGACTTTGCTGGTATCCTGCAACCTGGAATGACTGGGACACTTGAAGCATAAAATTAGACCTCTCATACCATTTAACTAGCCAACCCAATGTGTTGGCATAGTCTGTTAAGCCCCATGAGCTATGGACTGCAAAATTTCATTCCTAGCACCTTTCCACTAGATGAAACTAAAGCATTTTGGAACAATGCATTCCTTGCCACCATAGGAAAATGAAATTGATTTAAAAAAACTAAGGTAGGTATTTGTAGGTGGACCTAACATCCACCTATACATGCAAAGAATATTTTCCTAGGTGTCACAATTTGACAAAATAGTCAATCCAAAGTTTGACACCTTTTTTTGTCTTAGGGCTCTTTAGAGACTGTCTCCATCCAATGTAATCGAGAATGACCAGGAGGCTTCACCACTGAAAAGACATTTCCCCTAGAATTTACCCACCCATTCAGACATGTTGGTGCCATCCATTTGGCCCTAGGAGATGTCAAATGTGAAAATTCAATCCTAGTACCTTTCTAATAAATGAAAATTTAGTACTATAAAGGTGTTCTCACTTGATCCAATGTGTTCTACCTAGCATCAATTAAGGATGCCCTTACCACTTCTATCAATTGTTAGAACCAAATGTGAAGAAACAAATGAGGGTTTGTCATTAAAACTCATAGTAACATCAATAAAACTCATTATGAAATATCATTAAAGGACATATCATTATGAAATAATCATGAAAACCTATCTTACTTTCCTACCAAAAACAACTTCATAAGAATTATGTCTGCTCATCAACCAATACCAAGGAGCACATATAAGAAGGTAAGATAGGTGTCAAAAATATAGAAGGTGAAATGAGGATAGCGAAGAAAAATAACATACTTTTCTGTCATTCCACTGATTCAATCTAATGAACCATCTAAGTCTACTCTACTCTTTATTGTGTCAAGTATTGCCTTGTGGTCAAACTCACAAACCTTCCACAAGGTCCTGTTTAATGGTCTACCCCCATATTTGATCAAATGAACGTTTGATGCCACAACAAGGTTAGAATAATGAAGAATCTTCCTATGTGTGTCAAAGTTCTTGAACAATTACACATCAAACTTCTTCATTGGGTACCTTCTAAGCCATGTTCTAGTAACAACCACTGATCCTGTAGGGTACTCGATGTTTTCTCCGTATATAATAGGGGCATATAATTTCTTTTTTATCTCAACACGACACAAATAATAATTTGTTCCTTTTTCATTGTCTTCAGCTACAATAACTGCATAAACATGTCCTGCATTGATATGTGCATTCAGTTTGATGAATATAGTCAACAATATAAAAAACTACAAAATAAGATGGAATATTGAATTTTATTAAATTTGAATGCTGATAATACCTGGTTGAACTAGATTTGAAACATGGTCAAAGTCAATTGATGATTCAATCTCTATGAGTTGTAGTGTTGTTGGGAGTCGATAGTGTCAATCGGGCTTAGACTTCTTGTACACCATTCATCGACCAACTCCTTTGAATCACAATCATAGCAAACTTGATTTGTACATGAAAAACAAAAGCATACCATCCATCGCATATGAATACTCCATAAACTTGTATTAGATCTTCTAAAAGAGTGTAGCTCACTTGATCCTACCAATGTACAACAATCCTCATACTTTGCAATGTTAGTATCATCAACCAACCAAAAATATCTACAAATTGTAGACTTACCTTCATTATCTGGACCCATTGTAGTGTTACACTATTCAACAATAGATCTTGCATCTGTCAACTTTGCATTGTATTTGTACTTCAACTGTAACGCCTACCTCAAAATTATCAAAATAAAATAATATAAAATTATAGATATGCCATTAAGATAAATAACTTACTCTAATGAATTAGGATTTATTGTTTCCTTGAATAGGTAAAAACTCTAGAAGAATTTGTCTCTCAACATTGCACAAAAAATACTCAAAAAGTGAAAAAAATAAATAAATACATAGATTCAAGTAAGATAGATAAGAAAATTTAGGAGATGATTAATATTTTCATAACAGACTTATTACTATATGGAAAGAAGAATTACATTGACTAAAAACTCAATATTTCTCTGATACAAATTCACGGTAGAAGTCCCCAGAGAAGTAAATTTGATACCTAAGAAATTCAATAAATAAGATTAGAAAATATTCATTCAAAGAAAATCAATAAATAGTGATATCAGTATGTAACCTATTTGTTACTATCAATTACTATAGACAAAATCTTTAAGCAAGATGTGATATAAACTTTAAATAGCTGTTTATTCCTTCTTAACATAGAACATTAAAAAGATAATGAAGTCGAGCTATTATGCCCCATAGTGGCGGCTGAGCTAGCCACAAATCAGTGGCATAATGCACAGACGAGTAAAGAAACAACGAAATTGACGAGTAAATCACAAGAAAATGATGCTGCAATAGCTAGTTAACTGGTATCTACAGACATTTCTTTATTCAGAGAGAGACTCATATACATATTTTGTATTCTTATGATAATTCTACAGAAAACAATCTTATATTCAACTGTCTATACCCAAAATACTTAAGTATCTGAATAAAACAATCATAATAATGAAATTTTCATATACTTATTACTACATTTACAAAACTGATAAACAATATCATTAAAAAAATGCTATAAATATATTCTAATGTTTAAATATAGAACATACTAATATGTAATCATATCAAAGGTTAATTATTGTAACATTTTAGGGTTTTAATTAGGTCAGACTGTGGCGTGAAATGCCACAGTCAGCGTTTGAAAATCTGTGGGAGTCGAGGCTCCACGGCTCCCACGACCACGACCTCCATTTATAAAACAATATAAACATGGCATTGAATTAAAACAAAGATTTCATTGAAATCAATACAAATTTTTATTAATCACAATACATATACATCGAACACCATAAAAAGATAATATAAGAAGTGTTAAAAGAATACTCAATTTAAAAAAGATAATATAAGAAGTGTTAAAAGAATACTCAATTTTAATTCAACAATCCACCAAAAATGACATTGAATATTCCACAACTTTAAACTAAATGTATTTATTTCATATTATACTTGTCCACAGATCGTTATCAAGTTATTTCCGTCTATAATTTCTTTACAAATTTAAAATGATTGATAAGATTACAATTTTTGTATCATTCTATACAGTGATTCACATTCTTGTATAAAAAATAAAGCTTTGTTTCCAACATATGAACAATACAATAGCATTAGATGAAATAATAGAAAAAATTACGTTAATTTGCTACTGAAGACTGTATCTTTATTTCCGCAATACTGACATTTCCTTCACATGCTTGATCCAACAGGCATAATATGAATCTTGATACTGTAACTGAATCTCATATGAACAACAACATTGAATCAGACATTTCTGGAACTTGTGCACATCAAAAACATAGAAGCCTAGAAATGCTTACCTCCCAACCACAGGATTTGATAAAATCAAATCCACCCCCGATCTCGGAAACAAAAATCCGAATGCTTAAATAAACCAGACATATAAAAGACCAATAAACACACAGAAAATTTTTACACAAGAAAATCTATTTTTAGACTTCCAGATAAGGGAAAGGAATGGGGGATCCTCCAGGGGTTAAAGACCCTGTAGCTCCCAGAATACACAATGTAGCTCCTTGAAATAAATAATGTAGCTCCCAAAAACACATGCCTCCACAACACTAACACCAATACCAATCTTCCAATTCCCCAAACACCAACATGATCACCATCACCAATCACCAACACCATAACCAGCACCCAAACACTAACACCAATCACCAACACCATCACCATCACCATCACCATTACCAAACACTGACACTAATCACCAACACCAACACCATGTGTAACCCCTAGAAAGGTACCCTCCATTTCCATTCCCCACTCTAAAAATTCCCAAGACCAAACCCTCACATGCAAGCACAAAACAGCTTGACAAAACAACTATATTTTGAATAATAAAAATTCTAAATACACCATACCTTGGCTCTCCAAGTTAGGAGTAGCCCTTGATTTCCCAAGAAGAAGAAATAATTTCCTAATTTTCCAGCCACACACACTTCCTCATAACACTTCTCCAGAAAATACACATTACAAACAAGAGAGTCCCAGAGATCATGAGCTCCTAAATGATTCCCATTCCTCCCTATTAAAAGACTTTTCCCTGACTTTTCACATTCCCCCTCAAATAAACAAATAAAAGAAAATACACATTTTTAACACAACCCTTCCCAAATACTAAGTAAATAAATAAATAAATAGTCAATCAATCTTTAAGCATTGGGATATTGTTTCCTTTCTTAAAGAACCTGGGCCACTCCTTTTGCACAAAAGCTTATTAGAATATTAGTACATAAAAAATAATAATAATAATAACCAAAGCAACATTGAACTAACTCATTTCTATCTACTATTAATCGACATGATAAATAGTAATATTTTTACAAGATTCTTACATACAATCAACAACATAAAATTAAAATCATTTATCTCATTAACTTATTATTCCATAACCATTGAATAATTAAATATTGTTCAAAGACATTAATATTTAGTCTCCATAATTAAAATATTAATAATAAAATAATAGTAATATGTTAATACCCATAGTCTATGAACTCGCCAAAACCAAAACTATTACTACTCAAAATATAATATTAAATGTCTAAATAGTGCTGACTAGACCTCACATTCTCCCCCTCTAGAATTCAAGCTTCCTCCTGGAAGATATAAAAAAGATAAGAAAAAAATGCCTTCATCTTGACTGTATCCTCCCAAGTAGCAGAAGTCTCATCATAAAGGTCCCATTGGATCCTAACCTAATCCAGTTGTCATCCCTGCAGGGCCAACGTTTGTTGGTCTAAGATGCAAACTAGTCCAAATGTTAGTTGTAGATCCTGTGCTACCTGTAAAGCATCCCACTCCAATATATGAGAAGAATCTGGTACATAATTCTTAAGCAAAGAAACATGAAAAACATTATGAATACATGATAGGCTAGGTGGTAAGGCTAAGCAATATGCAACTGGGCCTATCCTCTCTAGGATCTCAAACAGGCCAACAAATCTAGGTGACAACTTAGAGCCTCTTTCATAATGGATAGAGATCTTATGAGGTCTCACACGTAAAAACACTCTCTCTCCAATATGAAATTCACATGCAATCAACTCTCTTATTATCTACATATTGCTTTTGTCAGTCCTAAGCTATCTGTAACTACTCGTGAATTTAGATCACTTGCTGCTCCAAGTCTCGAACAAACTCAGGTCTAATAGCAACTTGATCCTCTAAACAATTCCAACTCAAAGGAGTCCTACAAGGTCTTCCATACAAGACCTCAAAAGGTGCCATCCCAAGAGAACTATGATGACTATTATTATAAGCAAATTCCACTAAATGCAAGTAGTCCTTCCAATGAGATTGCTGATCCATCACATACATTCTAAGCATATCCTCTAGAACTTGATTCACCCTCTCAGTCTGACCGTCTATCTCTGGATGAAAGGCAGTGCTGAAATTGAGATGAGTGCCTAAAGCTTGTTGAAGAGTAGTCCAAAAGGATGAAGTGAAAACTGGATCTCTATCAGAGATGATTCTTCTTGGAACTTCATGAAGTCGAACTATGTCATGAAGGAAAACTCTGGCTACTGAGGCAACATTGTAAGAGGAACATATTGGAGAAAAATACACCACCTTCGATAATTTGTCCATGGTCACCATTATTGCATCATGTCAACAGGAAGTCAAAGGTAGACCCACAATGAAGTCCATAGATATCACATCCCATTTCCATTCAGGTCTAGCATGAGGATACAATAGACCAGCTAGATGTTGAAGCTATACTTTTACTCTGACACTCTAAACAATGTGCAACAAACTCTGCAATATCTTTCTATATTTCTACCTAGAAGTACAACTTCTGAAGATTTGCATGCATTTTCTTTACACCTGGATGAGTTGCATAAGGTGGTCTATGAGCCTCTGCTAAAACCAAGCCTCTAAGGTCACCAAGAGAAGGAACATACATATGCCCATAATGTCAAAGCAACCCATCAACATCTACTTAATATCCTTCAAATTTGTCCTTCAATGGACTCTGGAACTGAATAATCTCATGGTATAAAGCATCTTGAGTCAACCATTCTAGAATCTGACCCCTAAGATTTGTCTTAACTATCAAAGCTAACAACTCATTATGTCTCCTACTGAGAGCATTAGCTACCACATTCTCTTTTCCCTTAATATAATGGATCTCAAAATCATATTTACATAGAAATTCCATCCATCTACGCTGCCTAGCATTCAAATTAGGATGAGAAAAAATATATTGTAGGCTCCGATGATCAAAATGTAACTCGCATCTATGTCCCAAAAGAAAATTTCACCACTTGGTTAAAGCATGAACCACTGCAACCAACTCTAAATCATGCATAGGATAATTAAGCTCATGACTCCTCAACTTGCGGGACTCAAAATCTATCGCATGACCTTCTTGCATAAGAACAACTCCAATGCCTTCAATTGACGCATCCATGCAAATGACAAAATCACCAGTAGGATAACCGTAAACTCATAATGACCATATCTTGTATAAAACATTGTCTTATGGATATCAGCTTCAACAATTTTTAACTGATGATATCTAGACTTGAGATCTATCTTAGAGAAAATCTTTGCTCCCTGAATCTGGTCAAAAAGATTATCTATCTTGGGTAGAGGATAATGGTTATTAATGGTGAGTTTATTGAGTTGTCTGTAATCAATGCAAAGTTGAAGAGTTCCATCCTTCTTTATAAAAATCACAGGGGCTCCCCATGGAGACACACTGGGACAGATGTGACATTTTACTAAAAGTTCTTCCAACTATAACTTGAGCTCCTGAAGTTCTTGCATAGTCATTCTATAAGGGACTTTAGAAATAGGCTGAGCTCCTAGAACCAAATCAATATGAAAATCTATTTCTCTTCGTGGAGGCATTCTAGAGAGATGAGAAGGAAAAACATTTGCAAATTCTTGAAGAATGGGATGATCATCTAAAGAGTTATATGGCTTATCCTCCAAACAATCACTAATAGAAATGGCAAATAATTGGCATCCTTTTCTCATACAACCCATGAGATGCATAGCTGAAATCATCCTAAGAGACACTGGTCTTTTAATTCCTGAGACAACCACCTTTTTGCCCAAATCTTCTAAATACTCAACAAACATGTGTCGGCAGTCTAATTTGGCTTCATGGATATTCATCCAGTCCATACCTAAAATTATATCATAAGACCCTAATGGAATCACCCTAAAATCTGCTTGGGTAAAAAAAGTGCCAAGATTTAACTGGTAGTTTTTGACCAAAGAATTGACTATCATTCTTGACCCAGAAGCGAACTCAACATCCCAATTTACATTTTGCTTAGTAGCCACTGTTGGGTTTTTCCCAAACTGGATGCTTCCCAGTTATCCCTACAAGGTAGCCATCATTGATCAACAGGATTCCCAGGCCAGGGGCCAACAGTACAAGAGATAGACCTTATAAATATCTCATCTCCTTCTTTAGGTTCTATAGAACCAAGGGGGGTATTCCCTATTCAACATCCATAAAATATGCCTATGAACTTACTGGGATGTTGACACAAAGCAGATAAATCCTCTCTTATGCAGACCAAAACTATGAAATAAGTGCAAAGGGGCTAGCTTTGGGCCTATGCTCAGTTGTGAGATAGAGGATTTTGGTCCTAAAACTACTTCTAGTGTCCTAAAGGTTTATGTTTGAGGGTTGGATTTGTATTTTGTATTTGGATGCAAGACTGGGACCTTGGGTTGTAACCTCAATACAAGACCAGACTGGTGCCTATTTCGGGGCTCAGAGTTAATAGACATACACATGTGAATTATTACCATAAACTTGAATCAATAACTGAGTTTCAAGGGGAAATTTCTTAGTGTCTGCCTTATAGATACTTCCCAAGACTGAATATTTAGTCATTCATACTTAATGATATCCCTATTGAAGCATACCTTTCCCAATGGTTAACCTAAAATATTTAATTTGTTCCTTGAACAAAGATAAGAGATTAAGCATTCAACACAGAAAATCCATGTTCCCGAATCCCAAATAACCCTTAGCTATTTAGATTCAAAAGAAAAGATGCCCACAACTTGGAGACAAACAACTAAACACATGCAATGATGCATTCTTCATATAAAAATAACATGAAACCAGCAAAACTATACATAAAACATTTAACATATGATTCATAAACTCAAAAGACACTGAATAGAGCCACCAGCAAAACTGTATCTTATTACTCCACCAAATTTTTTGCCAAGTCTTCAACCACCAAAAAATGAGTAACACAGTTCTGATATAAACCAAGAACGTGTACTCAGCAATCAAGTAAAATGGTCCACTCAAAATGCTGCTAGATACATCAGACCATCAGAATGGTGCCCAAAACATTCAATGTCTAGGCAGAAGAAGAAGAAGGGAGGTTGAAATCAGGAAGTGCGCTGCCGCATGGAGATTTTCCTTTAAAAATGGTAGCTGGACTATCCATTCAGACCCATACTTCCAAAAGTTTGCCATTAATGGCCAACCTACGTATTTTGAAATGTAGCAATTTGCATGTTTTGAAATTCTTCCATTTGGAATGCAACTGCGAACATGCAGAAATCCTTCCTTCGAAAATCTGAAACAACGCTGTCAATTCCTTTCCTCCTCTCTGAGATCTATGGCTTCAATTTGATCGGGCAATCCAGTCACCAGCTTTGAAAAGTCATTGGCCAATGAAAATGTGCCATGCAGGTGTCTTTTCCTTTTTGACTTTTCACAACACGAGCATACATTTTACTTTTTTTGCCCACTTTTGCCTTTAAATCCATGCATATGCAGTTGTATATACATACAACTGACTTGGACACGAGGTAGTGTCTGATTGGTTCTCCATCGCTGAACATTTGCGTCTTCTTATCGGCCGTCGGAAAGACCCTAAAATGAGCTGCCAATACACTAAGTCTCACTGACATCCCTTTGCATGTGACCCTTTGTATATATGATTGTATGTGCAAACATACAATGGCGAATATACATACAAAGTGGAACTCAAAAGATTATCGGCCACATTTGATTCTTCAGAACAGGTTTGGCTTGTATCTTTTCCTTTTGTATATCTCTTTGGCATATTGCACACACATACAACCCACGGAACATACAACTACGTGGGCCCCACCAGGTTTTAGAAACTTTGACTTTGACCAAACCCACTTTGTATATTTCTTTGTATCTATTACTTGTATGTTCGATTGTATATTGGGAACATACAATCCCAATATACAACTCATGGACCCCAGCCATCTCACAAATACAGTTAACTTTCTAGCTGCGCCCGCCCCTTGCACATCACCTTATATATGTAGTTGTATGTATGAAATAATATACAATGCAAATTACAAGGAAACACATTGACTTTTGAACTCTGCCATTGTATGTATGTCTGCAGGCCCAATTTGATAAACTTTGATGTCTGGGACTTGTATATTCTACATTGTATGTTCAATTGTATCTGTCACATATACATACAATCCCCCTTGTACACCTATGGGCCCGACCACCAATTTAACCCGATTGAAACCTTTTTGAAATCTATGTTGTATATTACCTGTTGTATATCGAATATACAACAACATACAAACTTTTACATACAAGCATAGAATCTAACCTAGAATATGCCACATACAACCTGATATGCATACAAAGATGCATACAACTTATTTTTTCACTATTTGAAGCCGATTGAAATTTATTTTTGGGTCCAGCGTTGTACATATGCATTTGCACATACAAAGACACATACATACAACGATACATACAACAAATTTCACCGCCACATAAAGGGATTTTGGACTTAGCATTTTTTCTTTCTTTTCTTTTTAGTGCGACGGGAGAAAGCGGTAATGCAATGCAAAGGGGCCAGTCAACCTACGAGTGCTAAGGCATGAAAATGCAACTTAAGCGACCCGGAACCCACTACAGGAGGTCAACGACAAAAAAGAAGATACAACGCAGGAGGCCGAGGGGAAAAAAAAACTAAGGCATTAAGAGTTTGAGGGAATAAAAGTATAAGCTTGCACACTTGACTCAAAACCCTAACCCTAGGTAGGCACCACCATTGGCTCCGACTGGGGACGTGCAATCACAAGGCTGTAGTGAGAACCAGACCACTCCGAGACAGACCAGGCAAAATGCAAAATGCAAAACACCACCGACTATACAAGGAAGGTATAGACTATTCACACCTACTTTACAATGTGCACACAAGATATTCATTCATGAGAAATAAGGTTTAAGGAATTGGCCGTGCACAGGTAATTCCAGTAGTTCACCATTTAGGGCTTGGAGAAAGTAGGAATCTTCTCCATGAGTATTGCTGATTTGATATGGGCCCATCCATAAGGGCTCAAATTTACCATGCTTTCCCTTATCCTAACTCTTTGCATTCCAAACAAGGACCAAGTCACTTATCTGAAACTTTCTTTCTATAGCCCTTTTATCAACCAAATATTTCACCTTCTATTGTTTCCTGATATTTATCTTCTGTGCTTCTCTTCTAATTTCATCCAATGCAACCAGTTGATTTATCCTTTCATTCATTGAGTCCTTAATCTCTTTATCATTTTCTTGTATGAATCTATAAACTGACAAGAGATTATTCACAAGTAACTTAGCTAGTGCACCATAGACTAGTTCAAAAGGTGACCTTCCAATTGCTTTCTTCACTATTATCCGGTCAGCCCATAGTGCCATCTTTAACTTTGAATCCCATGCCTTTTTGTTCTTGTCTACCATCCTTTTGATGATTTCCATAAGGCTTCTGTTACTTGATTCTGCCTGACCGTTTCCTTGTGGATGATATGGTGATGCATATGACAAATCAATCCCATAGTTACAAAAATCAACAAACTCACCAAATCTGAAGCACATGGCATAGTCTGTGACCACTTTGACTGGCACTCCAAATCTGATAATAATGTGTTCCAAAATAAAATCCATCACCACCTTGCTTGTAGCTTTCTAAGTTGGAATGACTTCAATCCATTTAGTAAAATAGTCAGTAGCGACCAAAATCCAACTATGTCCTCCACTTGATCTTTCTAAAATTTCCCCTATAAAATTAATTCCCCATTGTTGAAATGGAGCCTCCACAGTTACAGTTCTAAGGGGTAATGCACCTTCATATTTAAGTTTTCCTGAGAACCTTTGACAGGGATCACATTTTCTTACCATCTTTTGTGCATCTGAGAAAAGGGTTGGCCACCAATAGCCTGCTCTAAGAATTTTGTGAGCTGTTGACTTGGCAGTGTAGTGTCCACTGCACATTCCTTTGTGCATGTCATTTAAAATATCCGTAGCCTGATTTTCATCCACACACCTAAGTAGTACACCATCAGGATTCTTCCAATATAATTCTCCTTGAATATATATGTATTTGATAGCATGTAACTTTAAGGTCCTTTTTTGACTATCACTAAGATGGGAAGGACAATTCAAATTCTGTAAATAATACACAATATCCTTGTACCATTCAGATTCTAACATGGTAACAACTTCATCCTAAACTACATTTACCTGGCATGCTTCCAAATTTGATTGTGTCATCATCTTAACCAAACCCTGTCCCCTTACCTGATGAAGGGGTAAATCATAAAACACACAATAACAGATATTGAACACAGTAAATAGAACTTTCTTTTATTGAACTGGGCAACTCATTACATTACAGAAGCTCAATTACAATTAGAGGATAAATCCTCTACTAGCTGCAACACATTACAGCTTTCCCAACCTCAAGACTCTAGAATCTTTAGCCTTCTGTAACCCTAAATTAGCTAGGGTTTCTGTTTTCTCACCTATTCTTGACTCCACACTGGCCCCCTTGACTCTACTACTGCCCAGGGTTCCCAAAGTAGGTCATTTCAAATTTTGCAACTCCCTTCAAAAGTAGGTCAACTTCCGGGAAGCATAACTTTTGATCTAGGTGTCTGATTGACAAACCGTTTTAAGCGCCGGAAAGCTCGCGATGTAAACTATCAAGCTACAAATCCATAAATGGATTTCTATCAACTTTTTGAGACATTATGAGAAGTTTTAGTGCCTTATATCTCATTCCATAAATTTTCAGGGGCTTTTCAGAAAATAAAAACTTTAATATTTTTCAGCTCACAAATGATCTTTACCTAATTCCTTCGCCAAAGGTCTTATATTTCCATTATGTAACTTTTTGGACATTTTTGCTTCATTACGTGCCCAAATGCAAACTTTCTAAAAATAGCAGGTACACTTTCCTAAACAAGCAGGTCGCTATTTTTAGTAGTTTTGGAAAAACTGAAAGTCCTACATTATTATTCTAGATATTATGAAACCAAAAACACTAATTATGGGAAGAAATGAGAACAACTACAATGGTTTTGAATTAACTTCTTTTTGGGTGATGCAAGATTGCCCTTACACCTCTGGATGCTCCTGTATCAGACACCCAGGGTAATTTGAGAAGTGACCCTGTCATGTCTCAAGTGTTTGTGTGAGGAAAACCTAAACGGTCAACTTCTGCCTTAGACAACCAAGAAGAATCTTCAACAAGCCTTCCTTTCCATTTCACTAGATATTCTTCATATTGATTGTTCCAAATGCTCCTTCCCACATAGCTATCCAAAATCTCTTCTATCTCCTCTATTGAAGTAGATGCCGGAATACTCCACTGCACTTTTGTTGGTCCATCCTTTGTTCCACCTTCATGATATTCTGATAAATCAGCAATGTTGAAAACAGGAGAAATATTGATCCCACTCAGTAGCTCTACCTCATATGCATTTCCTGAATCATGCTTCTTCATGATTCTGCATGGTCCAAATTTCTTCATTTTCAATTTATTGTATGTTCCAACTGGGAACCTTTCTTTTCTCAAGTGAACCATGACTTCATCTCGCACCTGGAACTCCTTATACCTACTCTTCTGATCTGCCTTAGCCTTGTACTGAATATTCATCTTATTAATGTGCTTGCTCACTTCTTCATGCAATTTCTTCAAATGTTCTGCAAAGTCTTTAGCTTTAGCACTTGTCTTTTCTCCATTGTCCAGCTTCCTTAACTCAGAAGCATTTCTCAGGCTATTACCATATATAATCTGGAATGGTGATTTACCAGTACTCCTATTGACAGAATTATTGTAGGCAAATTCTGCCTGTGGCAAAATTGAATCCCATCCCTTGGGTTTATCTCCTACTAAGCATCGTAACAGGTTACCCAAACTCCTATTCACCACTTATGTCTTGGATGGTGTGTGGAACTGAACTTCAAGTCTGTCTTCAACTTCTTCCACAATGTCCTCTAGAAATAACCAACAAACTTGGTATCTCGGTCTGAAACTATGCTTTTTGGTAGACCATGTAGTCTCAACACTTCCTTGAAAAATAACTCTGCAATATGAACATCATTAGTCTTCTTACAAGGAATAAAATGTGCCATTTTTGAGAATCTGTCCACCACCACAAAAATAGAATCATGTCCTCTCTGTGTCCCTGGTAAACCAAGAACAAAATCCATGCTAATATCATCCCATGGCTTCTCCGATACAGGTAATGGTTGATACAACCTTGTATTCTGACTTGTTCCTTTTGTCATCTGACACACTCTACAACTCTGCACAAATTTCCTCACATCCTGTTGCAACTGCGGCCAATAATAATTTTCATTGACAATGGCAATGGTCTTATCTCGACCAAAGTGTCTAGCTAACCCCCCACTATGCTTCTCCTTAATTAGGTTCTCTCTCATGGAACTCCTTAGAATCCACAATTGGCTTCCTCTAAACAACATGCCATCTTGGATTATGAAATCCAACCATTTTGTTCTGTCCAAAGTAACAGGTTCCAGCCAAGCTTTCCATGCCTCTGCAAAATCTGGATCTTCAGGATACAAACTTTTGAGTTCATCAAACCCAACAACCTCTATCTTCATTACTGTCAACAAATTTCCCCTTCTGCTCAAGGAATCTGCAACCCTGTTGGACTTTCCACTCTTGTGCTTCAAAACAAAAGTATAACTCTACAAAAACTCAACCCATTTTAAGTGCCTTTAATTTAACTTTCCTTGACTATTAAGATACTGCAAAGCCTGATGATCGGTATATAAAACAAACTCGTTTGGTAACAAATAATGTCTCCATTTCTTCAAAGCCTAGACTATTGCATAAAACTCTTGATCATAAACAGAATACTTTTTCTTCGCATCATTAAGCTTCTCACTAAAATAGGCAATGGGCTTACCTTCTTGGCTCAAAAAAGTGCCTATACCACTACCGCTAGCATCACAATCTACCTGAAATACCTTATTAAAATCTGGAAGTGCCAAAATAGGTTGTTCTATGACTTTCTGCTTCAATGTGTCAAAGCTCTTGTCTACTCCTTTAGTCCATCTAAACTCTTTTCTATCCCCTCTCATTGTCTCAGTTAAGGGTGCACAAATGCTAATAAAATTCCTGATAAAGTTTCTGTAAAAACTTCCCAAACCATGAAAAGATCTTACCTCCATTGCACTCCTTGGCATAGGCCATTCAATGATAACCCTTACTTTTTCTAGGTCCATCTTAAGACCTTCCTCTAAGACAACAAATCCCAGGTATACCAACTCCTTTGCAAAACTACATTTCTTTAGATTAATCAACAACTTCTCTTCCCTCAATTTCTCTAGAACTCTTCTGATATGCATCAGATGCTCATCCCAAGTCTTACTAAAAATCAAAATATCATCCAAATAAAAAATAACAAAACTTCCCAAAAATTCTTTTAGTACCTCATTCATGAGCCACATGAATGTGCTCGGTGCATTGGTTAGCCCAAATGGCATGACTAACCACTCATACAAACCTTCCTTTGTCTTGAAGGCTATCTTCCATTCATCTCCTTCTCTGATATAGATCTGGTGATACCCACTCTTCAGGTCAATCTTCGTGAAGTACTTGGCTCCACTCAAACAATCCATAATGTCATCCATTCTTGGCAATGGAAATCTATACTTGATCGTTATCTTATTGATGGCTCGCGAGTCTGTACACATCCTCCATTCTCCATCCTTCTTTGGTGCTAGTACTATAGGTACTGCACATGGACTTAGGCTCTCCCTTATCAGTCCCTTTCTCAACAACTCATGAACTTGTCTGTTCAATTCTTCATTCTCTATAGGTGTCATTCTATGGGCTGCCTTGTTTGGAAAACTGGCTCTTGGTATCAAATCCATTTGATGACTTATCTTCCTTACTGGTGGTAAACCTTCTGGTACATTATCAAAGATAATGTCCTGGAACTCTTCCAACATATCTGAAACTTCTACAGGTACATCTTCACATTTCTCTTGACTAATCTTAATAATCAATGCAAAGCAATGATGCTCATGCTTCATACCCTCCAAAAATTTCCTACCATCTACCAAGCAAATTATAGCAATACTACATACCTTTTCTTCCACCTCCTTCAAGGGCTTCAACTTATGACGAACTCCATCATTTGTTAGGGAATATGTGTTTGCACGGCCATCATGGACAACACTCCTATCATACTACCATGGCCTCCCTAATAGCATATGACATGCATCCATCGGTATGATATCACACAACACCTCATTGTGGTAGTCACCAATCTTGAACTTCACTAAACACAACTCATTGATCAAAGCTCTATGGTCCTTCTACAACCATGCAATCTAATATGGATGTGGATGCTTTCTTCTTGTCAACTTCAACTTGTCAACCATCTCCTCTGAAACAAGATTATCAATGCTTCCACTGTCAATAATAATATCACAACACTTACCTTCACATTTGCACCTTGTGTGGAATAAACTCTTCCTCTGATTGGGTTCTCTCTCCTTATTCAACCAAGTTCTTCTGATAACTAGGGTTTCTCCTCTTTCAGCATCTTCAGAATGCTCAAACTGTGCATCTTCATCTACATGTGCAACTCATGCATTACCTTCAGTTCTTCTATTCATCCTTCCATGATGTTGCCGACATTCATATGATCAATGCCCTTCTTCTCCACATTGGAAATAGGTTCCTCTGAAACCTCCTTTTCCAGGTCCTTGCCCAGGTCTGCCTCTTCCTCTTCCTCTTTGCTCACCATTGTTCTGGTCATGAGGGTGATAGGTATTGTCACCTCTATGATTTCGACTGGTGCCAGCTTCTTCACTTTTCTTTGCATCTTCATTTCGGCCCCCATAGGGTCTTCCACCAGTCCTTCCGCGTTGACCTCTTCCCCTTTGCTTGCTGTCAAATCTTTTATTCGGCTTCTCTTCCACCTTCAAGGAAAACTGGTACGCATCTTCTATGGCGATCATTCTGACCAGGCTCAACTCCTCTTGAATACTCAGCCTCAACCCATTAATGTAACGGGCTACCTTCTCCTTGTTGGGCTCTATATGGCCTATCCTGATAGTAATTTTATAAAACTCTTATATATACTCTTTAACAGACTTGTTACCTTGCTTTAGTCCTTGCAGCTTCTTCAGCAACTCCATCTCATAGTCCACAGGAATGAATTGCTTCTTTCATTTCTCCACCATCCAATCCCATCTGGAGATCTTTCCTTTTCCTCTTTTGTTCCTCTCTAATTGGACCTCCTTCCACCAAATATTGGTGTGGCCCTTCAACTTTGTTTTTGCAAACTTAACCCGATCTGGGTCCTCCACATCTTCATACTCAAAATACTCCTCCATGTCATTGATCCAATCAATAAGCTGTTCTGGATTCAAATCTCCAGAATATGTAGAAACTTCGATCCTAGGCCTCTTTCCGATCTTTGAAATGGCCCTCAACAACCTAACTTCTGTAGGATCTCCGGTAGCTTCTTGTTCTTCCTCAGATAACTCTTCTTCATCTTCACCTTCACTTTCTTCTCTCATCCTCAGCTCAAACCCTCTTCGTAGCTCCTCTTGCAATGCATCGATTTGCCTTTGTAGGGCTCTAAAACCCTCTTCTGTCAAAGCATTCCTCCCAACACGATTTCTTTGTGGAGGCATCTTGGTCTCCGCAGCAAACCCACAACCTCAGGTCCTAGTCCAAACTGGCTCACAGTCGGCGATCTATCTACACACTCAGGAAACCTAGCTTTGATACCACTTGATGAAGGGGGTAAATCACAAAACACATAATAACAGATATTGAACACAGCAAATAGAACTTTCTTTTATTGAATTAGGCAACTCATTACATTACAGAAGCTTAATTACAATCAGAGGATAAATCCTCTACTGGCTGCAACACATTACAACTTTCCCAACCTCAAGACTCTAGAATCTTTAGCCTTTTGTAACCCCAAATCAGCTAGGATTTATGTTTTCCCACCTATTCTTGACTCCACACTAGCCCCCTTGACTCTACTACTGCCCAGGGTTCCCAAAATAGTCATAAATAGTACTTTTTGGTGGCCTCCAGCTAAATTTCAAATTTTGTAACTCCCTCCAAAAGTAGGTCAACTTTCGGGAAGCATAACTTTTGATCCGAGTGTTCGATTGACGAACCGTTTTAAGTGCCGGCAAGCTTATGATGTAAACTATCATGTCAAAAATCTGTAAATAGATTTCTATCAACTTTTTGAGATATTATGAGAAGTTTTAGTGCCTCATATCTCATTCCGTAAATTTTTAGGGGCTTTTCAGAAAACAAAAACTTTAATATTTTCAGCTCACAAATGATCTTTACTTGATTCCTTTGCCAAAGGTCTTATATTTCCATTATGTAACTTTCTAGAAGTTTTTGCTTCATTACGTGCCCAAATGCAAACTTTCTAAAAATAGCAGGTACACTTTCCGAAATAGGCAGGTCGCTATTTTTAGCAGTTTTAGAAAAAATGAAAGTCCTACATTATTATTCTGGATATTATGGAACCAAAAACACTAATTATGGGAAGAAATGAGAACAACTACAATGGTTTTGAATTAACTTCTTTTTGGGTGATGCAAGATTGCCCTTACACCTTTGGATGCTCCTACAACAGTACTAATTTTGTAATTTGTATCTCAATGTTAAACTCTTGTAACTTGTTAATCCACCTGCATCTTCTTCCTGTCACTTCCTGCTGAGTGAAAATATCCTTAACTGCTGCATGGGGCACATATGCAACTATTTGAGATCCTATTAAGTATGGCCTGAAGCTTTTGACTGCCCTAACCAATGCGTATGCTTGCTTTTCCATGATATCATATTTCAATTCAGCTGCCTGTAATGACATGCTAAAGAAAGCAATAGGTTGTTCAAAACCATCTTCAAGTTTTTGTAATAAACATGCAACAATAGTGTGAAAAGAGGCAAATGAGAACAACTGAAGTGGCTTAGAAAAATTAGGAGATCTCAACACAGGAGACACCTTTATAGCTTCTTTGATGTTCTGAAATGATCTAGTTGCTTGACTTTCCCATTTGATAGTTTCACCCTTCTTCAACATTTTAGAAATATCCTTTGTAATCTCTACAAAGTTGGGAATGAATCTTCTAACAAAGTTAATTTGCCCAAAAAAAGACTGAATGCCTTTCATCGTTTTAGGAATTTGAATTCTGTCAATTGCAGCAACCCTTTCAGGATCAATCCTAACTCCATCCTTGGAAACAATGTGTCCCAATGGTTTTCCTTCTACTACCCCAAAAGTACATTTATTTGGGTTAAGTGAAATGCCATATGCCAATGCCCTAATAAAAATTTGTTCTAGATGCAGGCAATGTTGCTCCTCCTTTTTTGAATAAGCAGTTAAATCATCCTGATATATAGCCAAAATTGAGTCAATCAATCCTACAAAAGCAACATCCATAGCCCTCTGAAATGTAGCACCTGCATTTGTTAGTCCAAAAGGCATTCTTACATATACATAAGTCCCCCATAGAGTGGTGAAGGAAGTCTTATATTGTTCAGATTCTTTTACCTTCACCTGATTATATCCTAAAAATCCATCCATCATGGATAAAAGCTCACAACCAGTTACCTTTTGTAACATAGCCTCCATGTTAGGCAGTGGATAATTATCCTTTAAAGAAGATACATTCAAATTTCTAAAGTCCACACAAAGTCTTATATCACCATTTTTCTTTCTAATTGGGACAAGATTGGACACCCAAGTTGAATGTCTGATAGGCACAATTATTCTAGCCTCACTAAGCTTTACAAGCTCTTCTTGCATTTTTGGAGCCAAAGTTGGGTTAATAGGTCTTTGTTTCTGTTTGAATGGCTTAGCTCTAGGCTTCAAAGGAATCTCATGCTAGAGTAAGTCTTCTCTATAAGCTTTTAGGTCTTCATATGACGAGGCAAAGACATGCTTATATTTTTTCAATAATGTAATCAACATATTCCTGATGTGTGGCTTGAGCTGTTTGCCAATATATACCCTTTTGGGGGCATGGCATGTCCCCAAGTTTATCTCCTCCAAGTCATTCTTGTTTGTAGGAGATGCCTTTGTAACAAACTAGTCTCTATTGTCAAATGCTCTTTCTAAAGCAACTAGCCCTCTGGGGATTTTATTTTTTTTAAGTTGAATTACTTCTTTCCCCAAAAGAGTTTCTTTTCCATTCACAACTTCTACAAAGTTCTGAAAATCAATCTCTTGGTTCTCATATTCATCTATGCAATGTAGGAACCTCAACAAATCTCTATCATCATTAAACACCTTTCAGCTTCATATATTATCTGGTACTGTTGGTCTAATTTTAACTTCAACATTTGTAACATCAAACAAAGTGACATTATCTGGCCTTATGGCCACATTAGCTAAAAAGTCTGCCATGACATTCTTTGATCTTTCTATCCAATTTATTGAAAAAACATCAAATAATTCAATTGTGTCCCATACAACATGCTTATACTATTTTAACCTTTTATTTTTTGAAGCATATTTATCTCTCACCTAGGAAACAATTAACTCTACATCTCCAAACACTTTTAGCATCTTAATCCCATGCTTCAAAGCAACATTTAATCCTAGTAGTAGAGCTTCATATTCTGAAATATTATTTGTGCAGGCAAACTTTAATAGGAAAGAGAATTTCAGAAGCTTACCTGCTGGAGGCAAAAACACAACTCCAGCACCAGAACCTTCCTTTGAACAAGCTCCATCAAAATACATAGTCCAGAGACCCTGTTGGTCAAGTTCTTGAATGCAAAAATCTCTCCCTTTGCTTCCTTGATCATCTGAGACAATTCTGAAATTCTCATAGTCAGTATCCACAAAATAGATATGCTCTTCTGAATCTTGATCTTCAATTATTTCTGGTGACCTCTCTTCTCTGACCAATTTGATATCTCTACCATTCATTGGGATCATGGCATATGATAAATCTAACTGCATACTTCCTCCAACCAATGCTGCCCATCTTCTTGACAACAGTATACCATACAGTGGCTTTATGCCAACTACTGTTATGTTCATTCTGTAAGTTTTTTCTGGGTATGCTGCTAGCATAAAATCCACATTCTTCATGATTCCTATAACTGGTACCTCCCTAGCATCCATTGCATAGCATTTTCCACATGCCTTATCTATTTTCAATCTATCTTGTTGCATGATAGCTAGAGGCATAATATTTGTTGATGCTCCTGAGTCAAGCATATAATTCTTGATTACTTTTCCATTGATAACAAGGGAGACATAAAATGGTTCAACCTGTGAAGGGAATTTTGTCATTGTCACCCCCAGATAGACTTCAGGAACCTCATCCTCATCAATACACAAGGCTTGTTTCTTACCCTGAGTCTCAACATTTTGCTCAGCCTGACAAGCTACTCCTGAAATTAGGGACAATGCTTTATTCCTAAATTCTTCAACTTTCATCATCTCCATCAATGGAACAGAGACCTTTATCTGGGTTAAAACCTGAGTTATGTCAAAGGGAGCATAATTTTGTATAACAGTTGTAGCTTGAGCCATGGTTTTATTCTTATCCTGAGCTGATCTAGCCTTAATTTTATGGCCTTCTGACTGTCATCCATGACCTGAGAATTCTTATTTTGATCCTCATTTTGGGGAACTTCATTTTCTGGTCTTTGAAAATCGTGACTTGGTTTTTTTCTTAGAATTTTTCTTATTATTATTCCATCGCATCTTATGTGGTTCAGCCCCTTTACGATTATGCATTGGGTGGTTCACAAAGGTGTCTTTTAGTTGACATGGCTCATCTACCTGAGGCTTACCTCTAAGGTTATAGTTTCTTTTGACCTGAGCCATTGCTGCAGCAAATTATTTAGAAAGATGCACGAGTCTAGAGCATAAGCATAGTTATATTCATCATCCTCATCACAGGAAATCTACTGGCAGATTTGAGGCCCATAATTCGTGCTTTCATTAGCATCATAAGAAGAATACCCCCTATTTGTGAACAACATATTGACACTATCATCCTCCATGTAATGTGGCTCATTGCATTCATCACAGGCAACATCATTATTATACAAAGATTAAGCAATCATACATTGCGATTGTGAGTGAGGCATTTGATAGATTATGCACCATGGGGTATCAACAACAATGTTAACAGCTTTCTTCAAAGGATTAGGAGTCTCCTTAACATTTTGAGCTCTTTGATTAGTGTTGCTATTTGGGAGAATGGGTTTACCATTATGCCAATTAGTGTTATATGGCATATCATGCAATGATGGTCTCTTCTCTTGTCTTTGGTAAACCTGCCTTTCGGGACCTATCCCCTTTTCATTTTTAGCAAGTCTATAACTTAGGTCCTTAACAAAAGTTGTCAATTTATCCAATTTCTCTTCAGAAGTAGATGCATTACCTTGAGTACTTTGAGACATATTATTCAGATTTTGCAGAATCTTTACATCATCCCTTCTATTTGTCTTACTAGATGCTTTCCTATTATTTTCAATGTTGGTTGTATTTCTAAAAGCATCCATGAGGCTAGTAGGACCCTTATCTCTTAACCCATAAGCTGTTTTACCATCAAAAGCATTTATGTATAGTACCATGCACATTGGTTCATTAGGCCTCATGTGAAGTGGTAATTTGTTCAACACTCTAGTGAACCTAGCATTAAAATCTGCAACCTGCTCATTTGACCCCTTAGTAATACCAGTGAATTCATTTATAAAAAAGCTTGGATCAGTCTTATCACCATATTGTTCTTTAAAAATCCTTCTGAAGTCATCCCATGATGAGATACTCTGGTCAGGCAGACTTTTATACCACTCTCTAGCTTCATCAACTAAGGACTGCATAAACAATTTCATAAAAACATCTTCATGTTAAACCTCAAAGTTGTCCATAACATTCTAAAAGACCTTCAAATGATCTTCCCCTGACACAACATTGTCTCCTGAAAACTTTGGTATATGAGACCTTACATGTTTATCAATGGGATTAGGGTAACTAGGAATACCATTAAAAACTAGCTGCTTGAATCTATCCAACTGCATAGGCTGTCTAGCAAACTAATTAACATTTGCATTCCTATTAGCATTATGATTTCTCACATTGTTCAGTGGTATCCTAACATTGTTTGTATTTTGTCTCTGATCATTCTGTTGATTCTAAACTTCATTTCTTTGCTGGTTTCTCAGCACATTTGCATTATCAAGGGTGGGAACTGAATCATGTTGAGCAATTTTTAGGGCTTGTACCTTTTGTCTCATATCATCTCTAATCCTCAAAGCCTGCAAATATTCTAATTCAGCCCTTAGGTTCTTGATTTCTTCAGCTAATTCTTCATCTTTAGGCATAGAAGAGGATGGTTCCATTCTATTTTGGTCATCATCATCCCTTGGAGACTTAATTTCTTCAAATCTATCACGAGGATCTAAGAAAGGGCGTTCTTGAAACACCTCTGATCTCATTCTCAATCTATCACCTTGTTGTCTTTCATATACATCTTGAATTTCGGCCTCTATGTTTGAAAAATAAGGTGCCTGCTGTTCTAAAGATCTTGGATTATCTTGGGTATTATCATTGTTTCTAGGGCTGGGAGAACCTTCTTGACCAGCTTAAACAGTCCCTTTTCTCGTATACATCATTTTTCTAGGTAATTCTTCAAGCAAAGGATTACACAGGGATCTTCTCCCTTGCATACAAATTTCACTTTACCAGTTGGGAGATTTGTTTGGAGTCACCACCTACAATTAGGAATTAGTTTTTAAACCAAGGTTCTTACACAAAGCATTCCCCAGTGGAGTCACCAAATCTGTTGGGTTTTACCCAAACTGAATGCTTCCCAATTATCCCTACAAGGTACCATCATTGATCAATAGGATTCCTGGGCCAGGGGCCAACAGTACAGGAGATAGACCCTATAAATATCTCCTCACATTCTTTAGGCTCTAAAGAACCAAGGGGGGTATTCCCTATTCAACATCCATAAAATATGCCTGTGAACTTACTAGGACGTTGACACAAAGTAGATAAATCCTTTCTTATGCAGACCAAAACTGTGAAATAAGTGCAAAGGGGCTAGATTTTGGCCTATGCTCAGTTGTGAGACAGAGGATTTTGGTCCTAAAACTACTTCTAGTGTCCTAAAGATTTATGTTTGAGGGTTGGATTTGTATTTTGTATTTGGATGCAAGACTGGGACCTTGGGTTGTAACCTCAATACAAGACCAAACTGGTGCCTAATTCGGGGCTCGGAGTCAATAGACATACACATGTGAATGATTACCATAAACTTGAATCAATAACTCAGTTTCAAGGAGAAATTTCTTAGTGTCTGCCTTACAGATACTTCCCAAGACTGAGTATTTAGTCATTCATACTTAATGATATCCCTGTTGCAGCATACCTTTCCCAATGGTTAACCTAAAATATTTAATTTGTTCCTTGAACAAAGATAAGAGATTAAGCATTCAACATAGAAAATCCATGTTCCTGAATCTCAAATAACCCTTAGCTATTTAGATTCAAAAGAAAAGATGCCCACAACTTGGAGACAAACAACTAAACACATGCAATGATGCATTTTCATATAAAAATAATATGAAACCAACAAAACTATGCATAAAACATTCAACATATGATTCATAAACTCACAAGACACCGAACAGAGCCACCAGCAAAACTGTATCTTTTTACTCCACCAAAATTTATGCTGAGTCTTCAACCACCCAAAAATGAGCAACACAGTTATGATATAAACCAAGAATGTGTACTCAGCAATCAAGTACAATGGTCCACTCAAAATGCTACCAAATACATCGTACCATCAGAATGGTGCCCAAAACATTCAATGTCCAGGCAGAAGGAGTGGTTGAAATCAGGAAGTGCACCGCCGCATGGAGATTTTCCTTTAAAAATAGCATCTGGCCTGTCCATTCAGACTCATACTTCCACAAGTTTGCCATTAATGGCCAACCTACCTATTTTGAAATGCAGCAATTTGCATGTTTTGAAATTCTTCCATTTGGAATGCAACTGCGAACACGCAGAAATCCTTCCTTCAAAAATCTGAAACAAGGCCGTCGATTCCTTTCCTCCTCTCTAAGATCTACGGCTTCAATTTGATCGGGCAATCCAGTCACTAGCTTTGAAAAGTCATTGGCCAATGAAAACGTGCCACGCAGGTGTCTTTTCCTTTTTGATTTTTCACAATATGAGCATACATTTTACTTTTTTTGCCCACTTTTGCCTTTAAATCCATGCATATGCAGTTGTATATACATACAACTGACTTAGACACATGGTAGCATCTGATTGGATCTCCATCACTAAACATTTGCATCTTCTTATTGGCTGTCGGAAAGACCCTAAAATGAGCCACCGATACACTAAGTCTCACCGAAATCCCTTTGCATACGACCCTTTGTAAATATGATTGTATGTGCAAACATACAATGGCAAATATACATACAAAGTGGAACTCAAAAGATTATCGGCCACATTTGATTCTTCAAAATAGGTCCGGCTTGTATCTTTTCCTTTTGTATATCTCCTTTGTATATTACACACACATACAACCCACAGAACATACAACTACGCGGGCCCCACCAGGTTTTAGAAACTTTGACTTTGACCAAACCCGCTTTGCATATTTCTTTGTATCTATTGCTTGTATGTTTGATTGTATATTGGGAACATACAATCCCAATATACAACTCGTGGACCCCAGCCATCTCACAAATATAGTTAACTTTCTAGTCACGCCTGCCCCTTGCACATCGCCTTGTATATATAGTTGTATGTATGAAACAACATACAATGCAAGATACAAGTAAACACATTGACTTTTCAACTCAGCCATTGTATGTATGCCCGCCACACCCGATTTGATAAACTTTGACGTCCAGGACTTGTATATTCTACATTGTATGTTCAATTGTATTTGTCACATATACATTCAATCCCCCTTGTGCACCTGTGGGCTCGACCACCAATTTAACCCAATTGAAACTTTTTTGAAATCCGCGTTGTATATTACCCATTGTATATCAAATATACAGCAACAACATACAAACTTTTACATACAAGCATAGAATCTAACCTGGAATATGCCACATACAACCCAATATGCATACAAAGATGCATACAACTTATTTTTTCACTATTTGAAGCCGATTGAAATTTCTTTTTGGGTCCAGCATTATACATATGCATCTGCACATACAAAGACGCATACATACAATGATACATGCAACAGATTTCACCGCCACATAAAGGGATTTTGGACTTAGCATTTTTTCTTTCTTTTCTTTTTAGTGCGACGGGAGAAAGTGGTAATGCAATGCAAAGGGGCCGGTCAACCTACAAGTGCTAAGGCATGAAAATGCAACTTAAGCGACCAGGAAGCTGCTACAGGAGGTCAACGACAAAAAAAAGATACAATGCAGGAGGCTGAGGGGAAAAAAAAAACTAAAACATTAAGAGTTTGAGGGAATAAAAGTATAAGCTTGCAGACTCAACTCAAAACCCTAACCCTAGGTAGGCACCACCAGCCACCATCCCACACTTCTCAACTATAGATGAAGAAATAAAAGAATCTATAGCTCCTGAATCAAAAAATACAGAGACATCAACCTTACCAATCTTTCTGGGAACCTCTATCACTGATGCCTGATGGTCTGCTTGCCAATTTTCAATAGCTGCAAAAACTTGATGAGATCTGCCTACATCTCCCACTATAGGTTCTGAAGCTATTGACTGTTGAACCCCTAAAGCTACATTATTCTAAACAAATCTTGAGCAAAATGTCCTCTACCTCTGCAATTAAAATAAGGACCCTTTGGTGGTGCTAGAAACTAAAAAGCTAATCTACCAGAGCTAGCCTGACTGCCTCGAGAACTCTATTGCGGACGAGCTAAACCAACAGACTGTGCCTGAGTTCTCAGATCCCTTCTCTGAGATGGAGCTTGCTAAGATCTAACTGGACCTCCCTGAGTTGTCTTAGCTTTCTGACTATGTTGAGGCTAAACTAATCTTGAAGGATAAGAATTTGATCGATTCCCACTTCTTAAAAAATAGAATTGATTTCGATTCTGGTGCTGAGATGAATTCTGATAATGATCATGATGCTTGGGCAAAATTTCTTCTGCAATGAGTGCCTTCTCCACTACTTGCTGCATAGTAGTGGGCTCAGATAATCTTACTGGTCAAGCAATATTATGATTAAGCCCTCTAATAAAATGATTCACCATCAATTTCTCATCCTGAACATTATCAATATACTGAGATAATATTATATTTTGCTTTGTAATAGTTTTGGTTTTGATGAGTTCATAGACTATGGGTATTACCATATTACTATTATTCTATTATTAATATTTTAATTATGGAGACTAAATATTTATGTCTTTGAACAATATTTAATTATTCAATGGTTATGGAATAATAAGTTAATGAGATAAATGATTTTAATTTTATGTTGTTGATTGTATGTAAGAATCTTGTAAAAATATTATTATTTATCATGTCAATTAATAGTAGATAGAAATAAGTTAGTTCAATGTTGCTTCGGCTATTTTTTTTTTTTTTATGTACTAATATTCTAATAAGTTTTTGTGTAGAAGGAGTGGCCCAGGTTCTTTAAGAAAGGAAATAATATCCCAATGCTTAAAGATTGATTGACTAATTTATTTATTTAGTATTTGGGAAGGGTTGTGGTAAAAATGTGTATTTTCTTTTATTTGTTTATTTAAGAAGGAAAGTGAAAAGTCAGGGAAAAGTCTTGTAATAGGGGGGAATGGGAATCATTTGGGAGCTCATGATCTCTAGGAGTCTCTTGTTTGTAACATGTATTTTCTGGAGAAGTGCTCTGAGGAAGTGTGTGTGGCTGGAAAACTTGGAAATTATTGCTTCTTCTTTGGAAATCAACGGCTACTCCTAACTTGGAGAGCCAAGGTATGGTGTATTTAGATTTTTTATTATTCAAAATATAGCTATTTTGTCAAGTTGTGTTATCATATGAAATTTTTTGTGCTTGCCTGTGAGGGCTTGGGCTTGGGCTTGGGAATTTTTAGAGTGGGGGAATGGAAATGGATGGTACCTTTCTGGGGCTTACACATGGTGTTGGTGTTGGTGATTGGTGTTTGTGTTTGGTGATAGTGATGGTGTTAGTGTTTGGGTGCTAGTTATGGTGTTGGTGATTGGTGATGGTGATGGTGTTGGTGTTTGGGGAATTGGGAGATTGGTGTTGGTGTTGGTATTGTGGAGGCATCTGTTTCTAGGAGCTACATTGTTTATTTCAGGGAGCTACATTGTGTATTCTGAGAGCTACATATGAGGGAGCTACATTGTGTATTCTGAGAGCTACATATGAGGGAGCTACATGGACTTTAACCCCAAGAGGATCCAACATTCCTTTCCCCTATCTGGAAGTCTGAAAATAGATTTTCTTGTGTAAAATTTTTCTGTGTTTATTTGTCTTTTATATGTCTGTTTTATTTAAGCATTGGGATTTTTGTTTCCGAGCTCAGGGGTAGATTTGATTTTATCAAATCCTGTGGTTGGGAGGTGTGCAGTTCTGGGCTGCTCCGTTTTTGATGTGCACAGGTTCTAGAAATGTCTTATTCAATGTTGTTCATATGAGATTCAGTTACAATATCAAGATTCATATTATGCTTGTAGGATCAAGCATGTGAAGGAAATGTCAGTATTGCAGAAATAAAGATACAGTCTTCAGCAGCAAATTAACATAATTTTTTCTATTATTTCATCTAATGCTGTTGTATTGTTCATATGTTGGAAACAAAGCTTTATATTTGATACAAGAATGTGATTCACTATATAGAATGATACAAAAACTGTAATATTATCAGTCATTTTAATTTTGTAAAGAAATTATAGACGGAAATAACTTGGTAACGATCTATGGACAAGTATAATCTGAAATAATATATTTAGTTTAATGCTGTGGAATATTCAATGTCATTTTTGGCAGATTGTTGAATTAAAATTGAGTATTCTTTTAACGCTTCTAATATTATCTTTTTTAAATTGTATTCTTTTTATGGTGTTTGATGTATATGTATTGTGACTAATAAAAATTTGTAATGATTTCAATGATATCTTTGTTTTAATTCAATGCCATGTTTATAGTGTTTTATAAATGGAGGTTGTGGCCTCCACGGTCGTGGAGCCTCGACTCCCACAGATTTTGAGACGCCGACTGTGGCATTTCACACCACAGTCTGGCCTAATTAAAAACTTAAAACGTTACAATAATTAACCTTTGATACAATTACATATTAGTATGTTCTATATTTAAACATTATAATATATTAATAGCATTTAATTAATGATATTGTTTATCAGTTTTGTAAATGTAGTAATAAGTATATGAAAATTTCATGATTATGATTGTTTTATTTAGATACTTAAGTCTTTTGGGTATGGATGGTTGAATAGAAGATTGTTTTCTGTAGAATTATCATAAGAATACAAAATATGTATATGAGTCTCTCTCTGAATAAAGAAATGTCTATAGATACTAGTTAACTGGCTGTTGCAGCGTCATTTTCTTATGATTTACTCACCAATTTCATTGTTTCTTTACTCGTCTATGCATTATGCCACCAATTTGTGGCCGGCTCAACTGCCACTATGGGGCATAATAGATCGACATCATTATCTTTTTAATGGTCTATGTTAAGAAAGAATAAATAGCTATTTAAAGTATCGCATCTTGCTTAAAGATTTTGTCTATAGTAATTGATAGTAACAAATAGGTTACATACTGATATCACTATTTATTGATTTTCTTTGAATGAATATTTTCTAATCTTATTTATTGAATTTCTTAGGTATCAAATTTACTTCTTTGGGGGCTTCTGCCGTGAATTTGTATCAGAGCAATATTGAGTTTTTAGTCAATGTAATTCTTCTTGCCATATAGTAATAAGTCTGTTATGAAAATATTAATCATCTGCTAAATTTTCTTATCTATCTTACTTGAATCTATGTATTTATTTTGTTTTCACTTGTTGAGTAGTTTTTTGTGCAGTGTTGAGAGACAAATTCTTCTAGAGTTTTTACCTATTCAAGGAAACAATAAATCCTAATTCATTAGAGTAAGTTATTTATCTTAATAACATATCTATAATTTTATATTATTTTATTTTAATAATTTTGAGGTAGGCGTTATATAGGTATCAGAACAATATTGAGTTTTTAGTCAATGCAATTCTTCTTGCCATATAGCAATAAGTCTGTTATGAAAATATTAATCATCTCCTAAATTTTCTTATCTATCTTACTTGAATCTATGTCTTTATTTTTTTTCACTTGTTGAGTATTTTTTGTACAATGTTGAGAGGCAAAATCTTCTAGATTTTTTCCGTATTCAAGGAAACAATAAATCCTAATTCATTAGAGTAAGTTATTTATCTTAATAACATATCTATAATTTTATATTATTTTATTTTAATAATTTTGAGGTAGGCGTTAAATAGGTATCAGAGCAATATTGAGTTTTTAGTCAATGCAATTCTTCTTGCCATATAGCAATAAGTCTGTTATGAAAATATTAATCATCTCCTAAATTTTCTTATCTATCTTACTTGAATCTATGTCTTTATTTTTTTTCACTTGTTGAGTATTTTTTGTACAATGTTGAGAGGCAAAATCTTCTAGATTTTTTCCCTATTCAAGGAAACAATAAATCCTAATTCATTAGAGTAAGTTATTTATCTTAATAACATATCTATAATTTTATATTATTTTATTTTAATAATTTTGAGGTAGGCATTACATCAACTCTTCTCGTGCTAATGCTCTTTTGATACATGCTCCTGCACCATCATGCTCCTCCTTTCCATGCCCGGCCTCAAAGAAATTCCACAAATGTTGAACACCATTCATCATTTGTATCATGCTCAACCAATAGAACATCTGTGAGTTCTTGAATTGTGATGCACAATTATCTGACCATATGATAGACTGACCAAATGATATGCTCCTACTAGCCAAATCATGGTATAGCATCTGAAAGTAGCCTTGCATGAACTCTGTAGAATGTGTACAATCATCACTGATATAAAAATGATACTCCCTTAAGATCTTCATGTCGTCCTTTGTATCGTCATCTACATGAATGAATGCTATATAGACAAATATAGCAATCTAGATAGAGTTGTAATACTATGATTTCACCTCATTCTATGGTTGTAGTGTGTAGTTCTCTGCAAAGTCAACAACTAAAAATATGGTATCAAGTGGAAACGTGTCCTTGCATAACTTGAATTGCAAGTCCAACCATCAAGTTCTATGGGTATGTCTTGCATACTCGTAAACTATATTCTCTTAGAAAAAAGAGATAAACTGATACATTGGAATCTTCTCAATGACCAATTCACATCTTTTTGCTTCTTTACCTTCTTTAAGACTATATTCCACTATCTTATATTTTTCCAAAACTTACCAGTTCATTCCCAATTGCATGTGTGTTCTCCATATGTTTACAAATTGGCAAATGTTGCAACCCACCACAATAATCACATGTGCTATCCAAGCATAAGTTCTTGTGTAATAATTGACCATTCACTCTTTCATATAAGATGCTCGATATGAAATCTCTTGAAGATTTAGGTGGACACTTTTTATTACACTCCTGCAAAACATCATTAGTATGCAAATCTACACATATATATCTATAAACATCATAATGATTAGAAAACTCAATATGTACTCTACAACAAGAAGTTGTGCGTGTGTGATTTATTTTGACATAAAAAGGCTTTACCATTTCAAAATACCTTTTCAACTAATTTTGATTTGAGGATACATCTCTTGAAATTCATTAAAAAATTGTGTTTGAAGCACATCCAAAAATGCTTTGGATGTGGCTCATGGTTTTGATAACCAATTCTCCTTCTTACAACATCTCTTGCATTATAAGATACCCTTGTGTTATTTTTCTAAAAAATTTCAATGAGGAATCTCAAGGCTTCAACAACAACTTTATCTTTCCATGGGAGTCTCCCAGAGAATGCCCACAATTCATTGGTATTTGGGTCCTCAACTCTTTCACACCTTCTAACGACTCTCATTAGAGTTTTTCTACTTATTTTCAATGCTTCACTTGTCTTTCTAATGAAGAGAACTTTCTTTGTTTGATGGCTTACTATTTTTGACATAATGACACATTGTGTGACATTACTATCCTTGGTGCATGAGGTGTAACCCACACTCTCATAAGCACTCATTAGATTCTTTATAATTGATTTTTTACTTGAAGCATCTGATGTTCTTAAGAATCTTCATAATGGGCCTAAATTTTTGATTTCTCATCAATTCAACAAATAGTTGATATCTTCTGGTTTCATTAAGTTCTCAAAAAATAATTTCCATATCTTATTGGCATATCTTTGGCAAGTACAGTTGGGAATCTTATCATGCATAGGCTTCAAAACATTCTCATCGATATCAATTAGAAACTTAGGCTTTCTATGCAAAATTCTAGGAGGCATTTTCAATGATAAAGTTGACTCAGTATTAGGAATTTCTTCAATATTTACTTGAGATAGGATAGATGGTGTACCTTCAATTAGAGATGGAAAATATGAAAAGCCTTGAAGTTGAGATGGAGAATATGGTGTACCTTCAACTTGACATGTGAATGATGGCGTGCTTCCAACTTGAGAAGAGAATGATGATGTACCTTCAACTTGACCTGTGAAAGATGGAGTGCCTCCAACTTGAGAACATAATGATGATGTACCTTCAACTTGACCTATGAAAGATGGAGTGCCTCCAACTTTGAGATTCAATTTTCTCATTGAATGGAGGTTTTGTATTTGTTGCCTTTGTGTTGCCAATTCCATCTCTCTCTTAGCTTGACTATATGATTCATGTTCCTATTGAATTGGCAATGGTGGTATGTATTCTTCTATTGTTGACAATTTCCTACTTTCACAAAGTTGCCTCATTCCTTCTCTTTTATTCACATTCTTAGCTTCATGCTCTTCTAGTGTTAGAGTCTTTGCTCATTTCCTCAGCATGATAATAATTTCTATATGCATCATGAATAAAACATAGATAAATTAGTCCATCTTGGTACAATAGAGTAAAATAATCTCATACATAAATCTCAAAATAATCATATAATTAAAGTGAATAAATGATTATAAATCTAAAAATTTATAGTTTCCTAGGGTGGTCCAACCCAAAACATAGAGATGGCACACATGTCATGTGAGAGTCACTAATTGACTCAAGCCACCAAGATCACTTGTAAAACCTAGAATTAACCTTCTACAAGAGAAAAAAGCAAAGAATATGAATTTGCACAATATTGGATGCAATTAGTGAATTGGATTAATGAATTACATGTGAGAACTTGCTTTTATATTTGTAAGTTAGAAAACCCTAATATGACTTAAGAATAACCTAAGACTAAAATTATCCCTAAGTCAACTTAATAAAGTGTAATTAAATAGTTAATTATGTCAACACCACCCCTTAAGTGCAACTTAGGGAGAAATGTAAAACATGCAACTAATGCAAGAATGGGTCTCGGCTACAAGGACATGTTAGGTACCCATGTACAACAAGAATCTCACATAAAGTGGAGAAAAAGGAGAAAAACCCAGTGGGAGAAAACTCTTCTCCAAAAGAGAGAAAAAAAAGTACATGAACATGTGATGGAAGAAGGACTAACACTAAGACCCCCAAGAACTGAATCCATCACAAAAGTACAATCATGAAGGCCCCCATAAGAGAGGAAGAAGAGAGAAGGTCTGATGACCCCCTAGAAGTGTGAACAAACTCCATAAAGTAGATGAAGAAGTTGCAACTGCCGATGTCAAAACGTGACTAAAATTGATCCATAAGAACAAGTACCATGAAGATTCAGGAACATTAACCATAATAAATGGCCATCAAACAGAGATGTGACCTGATGAGAATCTAATGCAAGATTTAAGATCATTAACCATAGGCTCTCAACTTGAGATATGAACCGATGTAAATAAAATGTGTCAAGCAAGATATGGCATGTTACACTATGTCACGTCTCAAACTTTCTAGAATTCCTAAACTCTGCTATATTTAGAATTGTTAGATGTTTTATTTCTGATTATGTTATAAATAGATAATTGCCTATGAATAGAAAGTGAATGTTACCTTTCCTTTTCAAATATACAATTAGGAAGTGATGAATATAGATATTATGTGATGCTTCGACTATGGACTTTTGGTTACTAACCTATTAATCCAAAAATTGAGTTGAATGAGTGCAAGTATGTGTCGAAGGAAAGGGTTTGGTTAAAGTAGAGGTGACCTAGCCACCTAGCAAGAAATGGGATGGAGAAAATCTCAATGGTTGCACACACAAGTACTTAGCTCATATTGCATTTGCATTTTCATTGTTTCATGGAATGATCTCTGCGTTTGATGGAATTGACTTATTACTTATGTTAGAAATATATCTCCATTAAGCTTCTTTTAGAAGTATAATTAAATTATTTGTTCACTTTATTCAAATTGTCTTTTTATTTGAAATAGGTTAAGTTAAAATTGTATAATCCCTTTTATATAAAGATAAAGTTTTTCTTTTAAATTTTATTTGTTTATTTTTCTAGGAAAATATTTGTGCTAAATTAAAAATTATATAAAATAAAAATATATTTTATTTTTAATATATATTGGTGCAAAAAATAAGTTTCTTTTTATTTCCTTTAGATAATATCAAGCTTTAAAAGAAAGAAACAAAAAGATAGAAGGAAAAAAAAAAGATAAAAGAATAGAAAAAGAATAACTTGCTTGAATTAGAAAAAAAGATAAAAAGATAGAAACAAGCAAAAATCAAAAGGAGGAAGAAATCTTTAAGAAGCAGAAAAATAGAGTAGAAAGAACACACAACAGGAAAGAAGAAAGCAGAAGGAGATCAGAAATCAGAAAGAGAGAGGAAGAACTTAGGGAGCAGTGATAGAAGCTCAGCAAAGATTTAAGTGTAGCATTGAATTAGGTACCATTCTTGTCACGATGGCTTTTAGAGGTCAACCTTCTCTTACCTTAGAGTCAATTTTTAATAGTATTGTCCATATTAACATCTAAGCGACTTATTTAGTGGCCTTCTCTCTTAATCTAAAGCGGCATTGTTTAGCACTTTTTCAAATAGCGAACTCTTATTTTGTATCGACCCTTTTAAATCAAGTATGACTGTCCTTTTTCGCAAAATGACCTTTGTTATGTATTTCTACCTATGAAATCAGTTGCTTAGCCTCTTTCTTATTTCCATTAGCCTTGTCTAGATTTCAATGACCTTTTAAATGTGTCCACCTCATTATTATAGCTAAATTAGCCTTCCTGTTGTTATGATGGCCTTCTTGTTGATATATTAGCCTGTACAAATTGCTAGTGCAGCCTCCCCTCTTTATTATTCTTTTATAATCTTTTAGAATCAACTTGCGTACTTTTTTATTAGCCTTCAAACTATTAGTATTCCTTTTTTTTAAACTATTTCTTATCCGTCATTACTTCTCAACTCAGTTTGACTATTTCCTCTAGTTGAGTAGCGATCATAAGAATTTAAAACCAACAGTAAACTTTTCAATTTTCCTATTCTAAGTTAGAATGTTTTCAAGGAAATTTACAATGGCAAAAGATGTATTGTATCAGAAATTATTCTTAGTCTTAAAATTGGTCATAGCTATTATTTCCTATAGGCTTTCCGGTAATCCATTCGTAGCTAATTCATTCTTGTTGTATTTGATTCTTTCTTGACACAACAGATTGTATTCCTATCGCAGTTTCACATTGCAGTTTCATGTCACACCAAATTGTATTCCTTGTGTAGTTTCCTATCGCAATAGATTGTATTCCTATCGCAGTTTCTTGTCGCAACAGATTGTATTCCTATTGTAGTTTCATGTCACAACAGATTGTATTCCTGTCGTAACTTTCCTTATTTTGTGGATATGTTCCTTCTTTCTATTTTGTTTTCTGTTGTTACTGTATCTCCTGGAGCTAGATAGTTAGGTAGCCATAATAACTAATTAATCACCGTAAACTAGATATAAAAGATTTATTACTTGTGACTATTGAAAAGTGAACCTGAAATTTATTAATATGCCATCTCCTAATTCTTCTTAGTTATAAATTTAATCATTATCGCACTATAAACCAATCTTGTTTGCTGATATAACTACATAGAGCTAATTATTTCTCTTATAATTGTAACTACATTATATGTTAAGTTAGCCGACAGAAGATATCAATTAAATGCAAATAAAGATTAAACAGAGAAATAGAAATACACAGAAATAATAATAGCGAGAGACAAGTTTTAACGTGGTTCACCCAAACTCGGGCTACATCCACCAAACAGAGAGTCCAATATTATTATCCAGTAAATCAAACCGATTACAATCAGCAATCCCTGCAACTCAATACCGCTGCAAAATGCTACAATACAATATATCAAAACCCTAACCCTTAACTGCTTTTTATCAAGCTTTTTGTCAGTTACAAAATAGGGTTTTCTTATGTCGGTCAATGAAAAAATTAACTTCTGGTGCATTATAAAATAATAAAAAATCGTGTGAGGTTTCGGGGGCGTTGCCCCCGAGCCCCCACGGGGGCGCTGCCCCCAAACCCCCGCAAGGGGCGCTGCCCCTTGACCCCGTAGGAATTTGGGGGGAAACCGCACTGATAAAAATGGGGTAAATATAACCTCCGAGTCTGATTAGGCTCCATATAACAACAATCTCCCACTTGGAGACTGATTAGACTCCACACCATATCATCTCCCACTTGGAGACTGATCATAACACCACTGACCCTGTAGCTCCCACTGAAAATAAGCACCCTGGACTCTGCTGTTCTATTTTTGTTGTGTTCAGTCTAGAAGACCAACCGAAGCTGAAGAGGAGCTCAGCTTCTCCCTTGTCACTACCTTTGTAAACATATCTGCTGGATTATCATCTGTATGCATCTTTGCCAGCTGTAACTGTCCATTATCCAACACCGACCGAATGAAGTGATACCTCAACTGTATGTGTTTGGTCTTTGAATGCAAAGCAGAATTCTTGGCAAGATGTATGGCACTCTGGCTATCCGTAAACAAATAACGGTTAACCTGTTGTGTGCCCAATTCATTCATGAAAGATTGCAGCCATATCATCTCCTTGCTTGCCTCTGTTGCAGCTACATATTCTGCCTCGGTGGTGGATAAAGCAACCACCTTTTGTAACCTAGAAATCTAACTCACCGTTGTTTCGCCTACAGTAAAGACATAACCTGTAGTACTCCGCCTGGTATCAATATCTCCTACCAAATCTGAGTCTACATAGCCTGCTAAAACAGTATGAGAGCCCCCAAAACATAAGTGTTTATTGGATGTACCTCTCAAATACCTGAGAATCCATTTTACCGCATTCCAATGCTCTAATCCGGGATGACTCATATACCTGCTAACGACTCCTACAGCATGTGCAATATCCGGTCTCGTGCATACCATGGCATACATTAAACTGCCTACAGCTAAAGCATATGGTACCTTGGACATTTTCTCTTCCTCCTCTTGTGTCTTAGGACACATGTTCTTAGTCAATTTCAAATGACTAGGCAAAGGTGTGCTGACAGCTTTGGCATTCTCCATGTGAAATCTCTGCAACACCTTTTCAACATAAGCAGCCTGAGATAGAGTCAATTTTCTGTTCTTCCTATCTCTACAAATTTTCATACCAAGGATTTGTTTTGATGCCCCCAAATCCTTCATATCAAATGACTGTGCCAATTGCTATTTTAACTCTCTTATGTGATCCATGTTAGACCCAGCTACAAGCATGTCATCAACATATAAACATAAAATAATGTAGCTGTCATTATCTAACCTCTTAAAATAAACACAATGGTCAGAATTACACCTGCTGTAGCCTTGCTCAGCCATAAAACTGTCAAATTTCAAATACCATTGTTGAGGTGCTTGTTTCAGGCCATACAAACTCTTCTTCAATCTGCACTCTAGTTTCTCCTTACCGTTGACCTCAAATCCTTGGGGCTATTCCATATAGATCTCCTCCTCTAAATCACCATGGAGAAAGGCAGTTTTAACATCGAGCTGTTCCAAATGTAAATCTTCAGCAGCCACAATACTTAAAACAGTACGAATAGAAGTCATCTTGACAACCGGAGAAAATATCTCATCAAAATCAATGCCCTTTTTCTGTGCAAATCCTTTTACAACTAACCTGGCCTTAAATCTTTTCTTACCTCCATCTTCCTCTTTCAGCCTGTAAACCCATTTATTTGGTAAAGCCTTTTTACCTGCAGGTAACTTACATAATTCCCAAGTCTGATTTTTCAGCAAGGAGTCCATTTCTTCTTTCATTGCAAGCTCCCACTAAACCTGTGTATCCACCTGCATAGCTTCATCATACCCTTCTGGTTCACCAGCATCTGTTAACAAAATAGAATACAAAGAGGGAGAAAACCTTTCAGGAGGTCTACTTATCCTTGTTGACCATCTAACATTCACTGGAGTTTGTGGTATTTCTGGTTGTTGTTGTGGAGCATGAGGAACCACTGGAACATCACTATTTGGAGTATCATCCAGCACTACATAATCCTTTTCTTTCTTCTCATGCTGCTGCAACTAATCTTTGTACAACACCTTCTCATTGAATATAACATCCTTGCTTCTCACAATTTTCTGATTTTCAAAATCCCAAAGCCTATAACCAAAGTCATCAATGCCATATCCAACAAAGGTACACCTTTTTGATTTTGCATCCAGCTTGGTTCTATGTTCAGAATCTATATGTGCAAATGCTTCACAGCCGAAGGTTTTCAGAAAAGAATAACTCACCTTCTTGCCTGTCCATGCTTCCTCTGGAATACCACAGCCCAAAGGAACTGAAGGACCTCTGTTAATTAAATATACAGCAGTGTTGACAGCCTCTGCCCACATGTTTAAAGGCAGCCCAGCATGCAATCTCATGGTCCTTGCACGCTCCATTATTGTCCTATTCATGCGTTCAGCCACTCCATTTTCATGTGGAGTCCCTGGAACCATTTTCTGCCTACGAATTCCATTAAAGGAACAATAATCTTCAAATTCTTTGCTGCAATACTCACCGCCATTATCAGATCTGAGACATTTTAATCTTTTACCCGTCTCATTCTCAACCAAGCTTCTCCATTTCTTAAATGTTTCAAATACATCAGATTTCTGTCTAAGAAAATAAATCCAGACCTTCCTAGTTGCATCATCTATGAATGTAACATAATACAGAGAGCCACCAAGAGAAGATACCTGAGCTGGTCCCCATACATCTGTATGCACAAGCTCCAACTTTTCATTTTTCTTTTGCTTCCCATCCTTAAGAAAACTGACTCTCTTTTGTTTTCCATACACACAACTTTCACAGAAATCCATATTAATACATTTCAGACTTGGTAAAACTTTCTTAGAATGAAGTACCTTCATACCTTTTTCACTCATATGCCCAAGTCTGTTATGCCACAGTGTTGTCTCAGAACCTGCAGCAACTTTCCCAGTCTCTTCCTGCAAATCTGCAGCAACTGTTCCTGAACCTGCTTGTTTTTTCTCTGTAATAGCTAAAGTAGAAGGAACAGTATGACCTGTACAAAGATATAAGGTGCCTACTTTCACACCTTTTGCTACTACTAAGGCACCTTTTGAAACCTTCCAATTTTTATCAGTAAATGTAACAGTGCAACCTTGTTCAGTTAGCTGCCCTGCTGAAATTAAATTCCTACTAAGCCTTGGAACATGCCTTACCTCTTGTAGTAGCCAATGATTCCCATTCTGCAACTTAATCTTGATTCTTCCCTTTCCAACAATCTGACAGGGTTCGTTATCTCCCAAATAAACCAGCCCAAAATCCCCTTAGACATAATCAAGAAAATAACTTCTATGGGGCGTAGCATGAAATGAGGCCCCTGAATCTAAAACCCATGAATCATCAGCATTATCTAGGGAAAGAATCAAAGCGTCATCTTCAGATTTATTACTTACCACATTTGCTTCCTTATTGCCTTCTTGTTTGTCTCCTTCTTTGTTCTTCCAAGACCAGCAATCTTTCTTCAGATGACCTGGTTTTCCACAGTACCAGCAATCCTTCTGTCCTCTGGTTTGGGATCTTTTGTCCTTTGATTTTCCTCGTGACTTCCCATGACCTCCAGAACCTTTTCCTCTCTCCTTTGATCTGCCCCTGCTTTCTGCATTCAAAACACTGCCTGATTTGGATCCACCTGAGCTTTTCTTACCAATTTCTTCACTCAGAATAACACCAACAACATCATCAAATTTTAGGGTATTTAAACCAGAAACAGAGTTACTAACTGCCATTACCAAACTATCCCAGCTTTCAGGCAATGAACATAATATCAAGAGAGCTCTAACTTCTTCATCAAATTTTACATTTACAGAAGTCAATTGACTGACAATCGTATTAAATTCATTTAAATGACCTGTCACAGATCCACCTTCAACCATTTTCAAATTAAACAACTGCTTCATGACAAATACCTTATTTGAGGCTGAGGGTTTTTCATACAATTTTGCCAAAGCTCTCATCAGACCATCTGTTGTCTTCGCTTCTGTTATATTGAATGCCACCGACGGTACCACCGAATGGTTCCCAGTGCCTTTCTGTCAAGAAGATTCCAATCCTCATCAGACATTGTTGCCAGTTTCTTGGCTACTCCTTCCAACGGCCTCCATAAATCCTTTTGATAGAGGTAATCCTCCATCTGCATCTTCCATAACTGATAGTTCTGCCCATTGAATTTATCAACCTTCGTTTTACCCTCGTCCGCCATTGCTCCCACTCAACCGTGAGACTTTCCTACAGACGATAATCGAACACAACTCGCTCTGATACCACTTGTTAGGTTAGCCGACAGAAGATATCAATTAAATGCAAATAAAGATTAAACAGAGAAATGGAAATATATAGAAATAATAATAGCGAGAGACAAGTTTTAACGTGGTTCACCCAAACTCGGGCTACATCCACCAAACAGAGAGTCCAATATTATTATCTAGTAAATCAAACCGATTACAATCAGCAATCCCTGCAACGCAATACCGCTGCAAAATGCTACAATACAATATATCAAAACCCTAACCCTTAGCTGCTTTTTATCAAGCTTTTTGTCAGTTACAAAATAGGGTTTTCTTATGTCGGTCAATGAAAAAATTAACTTCCGGTGCATTATAAAATAATAAAAAACTGTGTGAGGTTTCGGGGGCGTTGCCCCCGAGCCCCCACGGGGGCGCTGCCCCTCGACCCCACCCTGTATCGCGATAGGGAACGCACCAGGGGCGCTGCCCCTGGACCCCGCAAGGGGTGCTACCCCTGGCCCCCGTCTTGGGGGCGCTGCCCCTTGACCCCGTAGGAATTTGGGGGGAAATCGCGCTGATAAAAGTGGGGTAAATATAACCTCCGAGTCTGATTAGGCTCCATATAACAACATTATAATCACACACACACACACACACACACACACACACATAAAGATTTCCATGATCAATTCTAGTATTATTTCATTATAAAAATAGTAGAATTTTTGTTTTTGTGGTATAAGTATGCCTACATCATTATTATTTTCATTTTTGTTAAGATAGAACAGACTCACACTGTCCTTTGCAAAAAAGGTAACTTGTAGAAGCATGTTCTATTATGAATTAGTTTATGCAATAGAATTAGTTATTTTATTATATTTAGATTGAGCTTACCTTCTGGGACAAGATGCTGAATGTGGGTTAACAGAGAAGCTAGTCTTCTTTTTCAAGATCTACTAATTGTTGTGTATATGCTTTGGACAAAGCTATGCTTGTACCATTGAAATAGATGAATAATAAATGCCTAGTGATTAATATTGTTCTTTGCCATATCCTATTTGCAAGGAATATGTCCATTCTAGATTAGAGTGCATATAGGCATTAGACATGCATCGAGAGTTTCCCTCCTGCCCATTTGTTCCAAGTTGCTAGGTGCCTCATGTAGGGTCAAGTATTCTTCAAGTTAAGAAGAATTCCTGGGAACTGTAGTGCTTTGTGGTTGGGTGGAAAAGGCACCTTAACCATGCTCTTGATCTTCAGCTTGCGGAAGACCAGTGGATTACGGCGGCTGAAGATGGATTTGTACATTTGATTCTCTTTATGTAATTCAAAAAATAGATATATCATTGTATTGAAGAATTGTATGGCTTACTTAGCCAAAGGATGTATTAGTACTTCTTTTGATGTGCTATTGATTTTACTTGAGAATTTGTAACATGTTATGCAATTATGGTTATCTTTGTTAATAGAAAGATTCATTTTCTATTTATAGATTGAGATTGCTTTACTTGGTATTTTTAGTAATTCAGAAATTCAATACTTTACACACTAATTTTCTAACAAGTTTCAGTGTGTTTATAACTTAGCTAGTGCTTTACAACAGGAGAGTACAATGCCCAAAAACACCACATACTGAAAATATAATTCTACTATAAAATGAAAGGAAACTGATAGCACCATAGTGAAGTACATGGAAAATCATGCACTTTCAAAACAATGGGACTCAAAAAGGAGTTTGTAAGCCAAAGATATGGCCCATTGAAGTTCCCAAAACGAGAACTGCACAACAACAACACTAAGAAAATAGAAATCTAGAAAAACTGATAAGTCCAAACTGAAAACCATCTGCACCACTGCGAAGATCATGAAATCCTTCCCCATTTCAAAATACATTGAACTAAAAAAGACCTCCATATGGCCAAGATATCATCATTTGAAGATCAAGTGCAAAATAGTAACTGCCATTGGTGAGGGGTGGATTTGGAAAAAAAACCTTTGCCAAATTTAACAAACCTCCACCAAATTTAGTGAAATCACCAAATTTGATGAAACCTCTAGAAGTAGTTATCTGGCGGTTAAAATAACCCTCTGCTAAATTTAGAAAAAATAGCCAAATATAGGGCCCATGCTAAAAAGCCACCAATGGATGGGCACACATGTCAAGGCAAGTACCAAGAGGTATAACAGGTTTTATGCATGCTTTTTTTTTAATTTTTTTTTTTAAAAAAAGTTATTGCATGTGTTTTTATTAAAAGAAACATTAAAAAAATATTTGAAAATATTTTATTTAAAAAAAAACATTAAAAAAAATTGAAAGGGGCATCCACAACCCCAAAAAAGGGATTGTGGCCCCCATAGATGGGTGTAGGTCCCTAAGGGACAACAACCCCTATGGGGTGTGTGGCCCTAGGGCCTGCAACACAAGGTATGGGGCCTGTGTAGGGTATTGTGCAGGTACCCAAGCCCTTTTTTTTCTTTTCAATTTTTTTTTAAAGTGCAGCTTGACAATTTTTTTTGAAAAATATTTTACAATAAAAAACATGCACTTTTTTAAAGTAGGAAAAATATGATTTTTTAAAAATACCTCGTACTGCATGCTGGGTAGGTCGTACGACTTGCCTTGTAAAAAAAAATGCCCTAGATGATCTTGAGGCCAATTTCGATGATTTGATAATCGATCTTAAGGTTTTTGGGCCTTCTAAATGCGATGGAAGGTCAGGTTTGGCCCAAAACACTCTGAAAAATAGCTTTCCTCTGAATCTTGAAAAAAAAGCACCCACTGAAACCCTTGCAAATATGACCTATGAACCTCAAATCAAGCCAAATAAAAGGCCAATCTGACTATCTCGACTGCTTTGGATCTAATGGAAGACTCTGTTTTATACATAAACACACCCAACAAATGGCTCTTTCTCAAAATTTTCTCCAGATTTGAGAAGGGGCTTACAGATCTGGAGCTCTAATACCATGTGAGAGTCATTGATTGACTCAAGCCACCAAGATCACCTAGAAAACCTAGGATTAACCTTCTACAAGAAAAAAAACAAAGAGGATGAATTTGCACAATATTGGATGTAATTAATGAATTAGATTAATGAATTACATGTGAGAACTTGCTTTTATATTTGCAAGTTAGAAAACCCTAATATGACTTAAGAATAACCTAAGACTAAAATTAGCCTAAGTCAACTTAATAAAGTGTAATTAGATATTTAATTACACCAACATGTCATATACTAGAAATCTTTTACAAATCAAGATTAAGCTAGGATATCATTTGAATTACAAGTCAAGATGACATATCATACCATTCTTGAACTTCATGGAGTAACTAACATTCATCGTTCAGATGATATTTAAGAACGTATCATAGTACTACAAATGAATTTTCCAACACTTACAATGTCTTTTATCTCTCTATATATATAGAAATCAACTTTTCCATACTAGGTTTTTAGCATTACATCAATGGCCAAGATTAATTTGATCCTAAGGCTTAGATTTAGTCCTATGATCTCAAGTCAAGCTCATTTCATTTTGGCTACAAGAGTTCTCCATCATTGGAATAAGGGTATTTTAGGATATGGTCAACATTTACAAATGGTGGTAGGCACAATCTCTAGGTTAATTTCACATTTTCTTAACATATCTTCTCAAGCACGCTTGTCTCCTTCACCTAGGTGAATTGGGAATGCAATTTCCAAGGTAACAACTTTAGTTGACAAGCACAAATAAAATTGTATGGAGGTTGGTTTTTTTAGAACAACAACAAATCAGGTCATCAAATCAGTAATTTGTCCTTTGTTCATCTCATTCTCTTAGCCAACATTTTGCTTGATCTTGTCTTAGGTTCTCTTTTAATACTTTCTTCCTCTATCATATTCTTGTTAAAATAGTGTATGTAGAGCAACCTCCTAGTTAGTAAAAAAATGAGATAAATGAAAAATGAAACACAAATATTTTAATGAAGATCAATGAAAGATCTGAAAACATGACAAGTTACATTAAGGATGAAACATATTCATTCCTATTTAGGACAAACCCCTATTACACATATGGTTCATAGGGTTGTCATTGATGTCAACATTGTCACTAGGTTGTCATTGATGTCAACACTATCATGGTGGTGTGATGGTGTTCATGGTTGGATGTCATGTCCCATACAACAAGAGAAGAAGAGCAAGAGAACATACAGTGAGAAGAAAAGAAAGAGAAGAAGATACAATTCAAGGAGATGGGAATTAGAAGCACAAAAATGATCAAATGTTTTGTTGATGCTACTGATGGCCTGTAGTATGTATGATCTAAGTTCCATGATGATTGCATTATCGGAAGAGTGTTTTGTTGTTGATTGTTTGAAGACAGTGTCACTTCTGTGAAGATGTTCTATAGATGACAATGGAATTCTCTACATTCCTCCACATTTGCAGATATGGCCACTAGTTTTGGAATTGTGTTTAGGATGTAGTGAAGGTGCTAATTCTAAGTTTTCAAATCATTTGTCCTTCCGCTATGAAAGTTATGCATGATAGAGTACCAGCATGTGTTATAACAGAGTAAGCTAGTGATGAAGCCCTGTTGGAATGCTCCACATTCCTCCGCAAATGAATGATTGCCTTTGTAGTTTTGAGGAAGTGTTTATGGATGTGTATTACATGCTTCCTTGTAGTTTCAAGGCTCTTGGTGGTCTGCAGCTTAGTTTTTTAAATGACAGCATGTTGTAGTGTGTTCTGGATGACAGATTGTTCTCAAAGTTAATGATTGAAGTTGTGCGGCATGTTTATTTGATGTGTTGTGGCAAAGGAGTATTTGGGGATGTTGTATGAGTCATGTGGACTCATCTGGAAAAGTTTCACGAAGATATTTCTTGTTTCCAGTACCACATAAGGTTTTCAAGTTGATGTGGCCGTTATACTTCAAGTCTTCATGTGTTTTGCTTAAAGCTTTCCTATTTCCAAATCAGCAGAGTGTGTGGATGTAATTCCTTGATGTTTGAAGCTATGGAGGATGTTTTGGACCTGGTTAAGCAAGTGTTGGTGTCCACAAGGCATGAATCTTCTTATAGTGTAACATGTTGTTTCACTTAGAACCTATCTTCTACATGTTTCATATTGTGTGTTGTCTAGCCGACTTGTAAATGTACTTTTCATGTTGGATCTGGATGACAAGCAATGTAATCAATGTAATATCATGTATAAATAGTGAATCAAATTGAGTGAGGAGTGGTGTGATTGCAAGTTGATTGAAAAGTTCACAAGCAGATAAAATGCAGAATAAATGCATAGTTGATGTGCAACTAAAGGAGAAAGAGCAGAAGTTGTTGATGCTATCTGGATTCATATTGAAGACATATTTGTGATGGTGATCAAGTATAGAGTGTTCCTAAATGATCATATCATCATAAGAAAGTGTGAAGAGGCAGAAGTACAATCATCAAAAGTTTGAGTTTCAATGTCAGTTTTTAGACAGTAGAAATACTGTCATACTGTAATCTTTTGTAAGTGTGTTCTCATTTCAGGGAGTAGTAGCTTCCTTGGAAGTGACCCTAAAACAAAGTCTTCAGGGAGTAGAAGCTTCCTTGGAAGTGATCCTAAATCAAATTTGCTTAGGCAATAGCAGCCTCCTTGGGTTGTAGCCCTAAAACAAAGTTATTATTTGAGTATTGTGAGTTAATCCTCATCGTTGCTTTTCCCTTCTAGGTTTTTCCATGTATATCTGGTGTTATGTGTTGATGTGCAATGTGTTAATCTTTCATGTTCATGTTTATGCTATAGTGATTAAGTTTTGATTTGCTCTAGATAAGTTGAAACTGTTAAAAGTGAAAATTACTTAGATATTGATTCACCCCCCTCTCAGTATCTTGGTGTGTTCAACAATTGGTATCAAAACTAGGTTCCTCTGAGGGAAGCTCAACACTTGAGGAAGGTCCAAGATGCCACAGAATGGATTTAGCAAGATTCCTAGGTTTGATGGAATAAATTATGCATTTTGGAAGCTAAGGATGGAAGCTTTTATTAATTCTCTAGGGTGTGGTGTTTGGGACTCTGTCAAGTCTGGTTACATAGTTCCTGCTACTATTCCTACAAATGCAGATGAAGTCAAGTTGTATGATAATAATGCCAAGGCAAAGTTTGCTATTATGAGTGGATTAGCTGATTCAAAACTTTAAAGGTAATAGTTTTGGTTCTACTCAAGAAGTTTGGGATAAACTTAAAACCATTTATGAAGGAGATAAGACAGTAAAGCAACCCAAGATCCAGATCTTCAAGAGCAAGTTTGAGAACCTAAAAATGTCAAAGGATGAAGATATTGTTGGATACATGCTTTGGGTGAATGAAGTGGTCAATGAAATTAAAGTGTTGGCAAGAGACACTATATGGATTCATGATTGTTGTCATTGATGGCAACAAAGTTCATCCCACACATCCGTAGGACATGGTGTGTCTATACTGGAAGTCAGAGTGAAGAATGTTGTGGTCCGATAAGCAAGAACAGAGCATGTGGTGAGGTCTAACAGTCAGGTCTGGATCTCTCAAAGGAAGTATCTTGGTGAAGTACAGATTTGGGGAAGTCAAAAGGACTACCTTGAGTGATAGATTCCAAGGATTTAGCCTCCGGTGATAGATGAAGTAAAAGTAATGTATACTTGAGTATCAGGTTCTTGATTGGCAGTGTGGACAGAGGAAGAACTGGCTGGCAGAACATCAGACATTATTCTGGATGTGTTACTGATGATGGTGAATATTCTTAAGGCATAAGTTATAATTGGCTGACATGATTGACAACTTCTACAAGTATATCCTTGATCCGCATCACGACAAGCAAGGATTCAGCCGACAGATCAGAGTTCATTGGAAAATAATGACTATTCTAGGTGCCGACTAGAAAGGTGATGAAATCACTTGTGCGCATATATATACAAGATGGAGTTAGTTGTAAGTGGTGTCATGGTTTTTGGGGATGTGCGAAGAAAAGCAGTAGAGCTGAATAAAAGCAGAAAGGAAGGTCCAGCATGTGAAAGGAAAGCAGCACAAAAGAAGAGGAAAGATGAAGTGCAACAGATCAGTATACTGAGCCTAACCGGAACTGAACTCCAGCATATGTTGATGCTCCTTATCAGTTCAAGTATTGTATTACACTCTTTATAAATTGTAGACAGTGTGTCTCTTGTAGGCAGTGTGCCTCTTGTGAGCAGTGTGCTTGGGCAGTGAGCCCTAATTGGCAAGTGCCATTTTGTATTTCCATTCTTCTAACAGATAATACAATCTTGGGTTAATCACCCCGTGGTTTTCTCCCTTAACAGGGTTTCCACGTCAAAAATATTGTGTCATGTGTATTTCCATTTCATGGTTATGTTTGCTTAGTTGAATTAATGCTGCATTGATTATTAAGAAAGCTTAGAAAGCAGAAATAATTAGGATAACTGATTCACCCCCCTCTTAGTTATCAACAATTGGTATCAGAGCCATGTTCCTCCTAATAGAGTCTAATAGCTTGAGGAAGATCTGGGAGTTCAAATGGATGTATATGGTTTAAGGGAGCAACTCAAGACTACCCTTGATGATCTTGAGCAGTCAAACTCTAAAGTCAATGAATTAAAGGAAAGACTCAAACAGGCTGATGATTTCATGAGAGAACTAAAAGACAAATTAAGTCTCTCTATGAAAAAGAGAAAGGAGCTACTTCAGCAATTGGTAAGTCAAGGTGAAGCCAATGATACAAATGAAGATCTGAAGGAGAAAGCTCTGGATCCGGTCAGAAGAATTTTGGATCAGAAAATCCAAGGAACAGGTCTAGAAGACCTCCGGCAAGGCAACCTAATGCTCAAAGATATCCATCCTTCAATGGATACTGCCACAACTGCAATAACTTTGGTCATAAAGCTAATCGGTACAGAAAGAGAATGAATCAGACTAATACATCCTTCTCTGGACAGTGTTTCAATTGCAAAAGGTATGGTCACAAATCTCATGAATGCAGAAATATGCAAATAAACAATTCATTCAATGGTAGATGCTTTGCATGCAATAGAATAGGTCATTTGGCTAATCAATGCAGATCAAGAGGATATCAATCAAATATGTAAAGAAGTATAGTTTGCCAAATTTGCAATAGATCTGATCATTTTGCAAAATTCTGTAGAAACAAGAATTAGGACAAAAGAGGTCCGGTATATCATAATCAGAATCAAGATAAGGGAAAACAAAAAGTGAATGTGGATGAAGTTCAAAGTGAGATGAACAAGATTTGGGTGAATATAAGTATAGAGAATGTAGAGGATGGATCTACACCAGACTCTGGTACTGATATTCCTTCCAGAAATTAAAAGGTGAGCTCTGGCTTAGGGGGAGACACAAAGAAAACCTTGTTCCCCCAGCCAGTCAATTGGTGGCGGAACTGGCACAAGACGAGTTGCGGATTAAAGGGTTCTTAAGAGAAACATCCAAATGAACTATGGTTAAGATTTGGAAGATCTGCAAGATGTTTAAAATTAAGATTGATTCTGTTCTTCAAGTCATCTGAATAAGGCAAACTGGAATGACTTAGGTCAAGCATTTATTACAACTTAACATTAGGGTTTGCGGAGCAATATAAGGGTTTTCTCACTAAGCATTTGCTCATTCTGCATTCAAGAAGAAACAAAAAGAGAGACTCTGCAACAAAATTCCTCAAGCTCATCCAAGATCACTTGCAGAAGTCAATTCATCCAGAAATCGATCCGGCTAACTCTGTGAAACCGAATGATGCAAAAGGTATTCTCCTTTATCAAATATCTCTCTGTAAATCCTTGAATGATGGGTACTCCAAATATTGTGAAGATCTCTGATAGGCCTCACCCCAAATTCAAGAAACATCCATACAAATCCTTGGAAGTAGATCCCCTAGGAGCTTTTTCTAGTGTTCCGCGTAGTGTCCTGCATACAGAAGATATTAGGGTCTACATTCACGCAAACATTGAAGATTTCAAAGAGTCCAAATTAATGGATATCTATCACAAGCAGTTATTAGATGATTCTTTTGAGATCAAACCTCAGTTTAAAGCCATTCGGGATAAGCATTTTGCATAGTGCATTCATTTCCCCTATTTTCTGGAAGATGAATGGGTCCGGTATATCCTAAATAGAATACATGATAACTTCATATGGTTGAATAGACCATTCAAGCTCACAAAAGATGCCATTAGGGTAGTTACCAGATTGCACTCATCTGGTGGGATACCTATTCTAAAATCTGTCAAAAATCAAATGGTGACTGAGGCTACCGGATCAAAGTTTGATAAGAGGGCAATGACAATTGAGGATATCACTGATCTGGATATCAAGTTTGCATCCATGATCATCGGATACAAAATATATCACTCTAGCAGGGAAAACTCAGTACCTGGAACTATAATATATACTGCCTATGAAATGTTAAGAAAGAATGCTGACTATGATCTCTGTGAGCTCCTTCTGAACCAACTTTAGGAAAATTTGCAGAAGATAAAGAAAGACAAGAAGAACTTCAAATACGGTGGCTTGATACTATGTCTGTTCTTCTATTATATGAATGAGCTACCTAGATCTAGTGGCTGGATGTGGCAAAATAACAGACCGGTTGCCATACAAATCAGGGATTATTTGCATGGACTTGGTGATGTTAAGGCACAGAATACAGCACTCTGGGGCTATTTCAAGAACTTTCAGAGTATGATGCAAGCAAGGGAGAGAATCCCCCAAGCTCTAGTTGAGAAGTATAAGGATACTATTTTCTTCATGGTAGAATCTGATCAGTGCCTTATGGAGGCAGTGGAACCAAGAATAGTATGGATCATGCCGATGGGGTATGAAGTTGATGCAAAAATTGTTGAGCTACATATTGAACACATGTTAAGTCAGCCAAAAGATCCCAAGGCATAAAGGTTTGGAACCTTTGAGGAGCTAAGTGTAAAGATTCATGTGGAACTCAGACAACCAGAGATCAAGAGGAAGGTAAGAAAAGAAGTTGAAGATGTTGCAAAAGGCTTTGGCATATCAAAGGAGGCACTTGATGCCAACAGGGAAAAGATGGAAAGGGCTGAGGAAGAGAAGAAAGAGGCAAAAAAGGGAAGCAAGGAAAGTGCTTCGGTAGAATCTTCCACCCGGACAAGATCATCAAAGAAATCAACACCTGTCACTGCTAAAAGCTCAAGGACATCAAAACTGGAAGCAAAATCATCTGGCAGAGGAGAGAAAAGAACTAAAACAAAGGCCACAAGGTCTTATGCTAGTCAAAAGGATGATGAAGAAACTGAATCAGATGAGGAGGTGAAGAAAATAAGGAAAAAGAAGAAGATATCTAGTGAAACCAAGGAGGCAGAAGCAGAAGAGTTTGTTGAAAGAGCCACCCTGTCCTTAGATGATATAGTTAAGGCAATCACTGTGGATGGAAATCTGAAGCCATTAATAGAATTTTATGATAAATACAGTGAAGCTGATAAGAAGAGTCTGTAGGATGCCACAGTTAAGTATCTGAACATTTACAACAAGGTTTTCATTGAGATTGTATCTTTAATTCCTAAAAGCCTTGAGGAGGAACTTGAATTGAGGAAGAATAATGCCAAAGAGAAGGATATGGAGATCCAAGAGCAGATAGCTATTCAGCTATATCCTTCAATCACCCCAAAGCAGATTAGTATGATCTTCAAAGATTGTAAGGATGAATTCAGGAGAAAAGCAAGGATGAATCAACTTATGCTCGGAGAGACTGTCAAAGTTGCAAAAGAGACAGAAGAGATCCTCTAGAATGCATTCAAAAGATTCAACATTCCAATTATAGAGGACTTGGGTACTGACCCCTCGACCATAAGTGTTGCAGAAGAGTCTACTGAGAAAATGACAGAAGAGGTAATGAATACTGGTGTAGAAACAGCTAAGGACTTGGAATCCTCTGCTCTGGAAGAGGTGGTCCATGAACAGACTAACATTTCTCCTTCAGATTCCCCTGTTGACCCCAGATCTAAAGAAGAAGAAATAATAAAGGAGAAAGAAAAAGAGGTGAAAAGTAAAGAACGAAGTCAAGCTGAAAAGAACATAAGTGACACTGCAGAAGAGAAGAAGAATCTGTCTCTAGCAAGAGACACTACAGAATCTGTCAAGGACTTCTTGACAAAAGAAACTAATGAGATGGATGAACTGGAATTACTAAAAGGGCCATTAGATTTTGACTCTGTATCTCCGGTACAAACAATGAAGATAGCTTCATTTGCAAATGCAATGGTCAAAGAGAAACTACTAAAATCTCACATGCAAGACTGTGAGCTTATAGAGGTAGCATCCGGAGTGTTGGAAAAGATCATGCCATCTTTTCAGAAGGATCCCACAGCCTCCTCTTCTGGTAATCTCAAAACTCTAGTCAATAGTGTTAGCAAACATTTTAATTCTCTAGAGAAATCAGCTGAGGAGAAGGTCAGGAAAGAAATTTTGGATAAGAGATTCTCAGAGCTGCAAGGGTTAATATCAAATGATAGAAGAGTTATGGGTATCGGGATAAAAAGTTTGGAAAATGCCCTTAAGGATGGAGGTGATGTATACAAATTTTGTATATCTTGGTCTAAAACAACAGTGGAAATTGAGAAGAAAATGAAAGAACAGGAGGATAAACTGATAAACCTTTCTCAAAATTTTGATCCACTTACTACATCAATAATAAATCAAGAATGTCAAACGATTGCAGTTTTGAATGAAGTTAAGAAGCTTGAAAAAGAGAAGAAAAATAGAATTAGTAGGTTGAGTGATCTCAGAGGGATAATTGTCCCTAAGTTAGAGGCCATGTATGAGGCCATAAAAGAAGCCCAGATCACAGCCCAGACTAGTGATCCGACAGATCTAAAAAGGGCAAATGTGTTTGCATTCCTATTAAGTGGTCATATATCAATTTTGGACAGAATGAAGCAAAGTTGGGCAACAGAATTTGTCCAGTTGAAGACAACTTTTGCAGACATACTTCAGTATATGTAAGTATTCCATATGTATATACTTATGCGAACAAGATTTTGAAAATTTTGGTATACGGACCCTACCCTTTGCCATTGATGTCAAAGGGGGAGTGAGGAGCAGTGAAAAATGAGGAATTCAACTAAGGGGGAGCTCTGGAAAATGTATATAAAAATAGAGCATCAGCCAAGGGGGAGCATAGTGTAAACACTTAGTCATTTTTCACTAAGTGTTGCCATCAATGCCAAAGGGGGAGATTGTTGGCAAGAGACACTATATGGATTCATGATTGTTGTCATTGATGGCAACAAAGTTCATCCCACACATCTGCAGGACATGGTGTGTCTATACCGGAAGTCAGAGTGAAGAATGTTGTGGTCCGGTAAGCAAGAACAGAGCATGTGGCGAGGTCTAACAGTCAGGTCCGGATCTCTCAAAGGAAGTATCTTGGTGAAGTGCAGATTTGGGGAAGTCAAGAGGACTACCTTGAGTGATAGATTCCAAGGATTTAGCCTCCAGTGATAGATGAAGTAAAAGATATGTATACTTGAGTATCGGGTTCCTGATTGGCAGTGTGGATAGAGGAAGAACTGACTGGCAGAACATCAGACATTATTCCGGATGTGTTACTGATGATGGTAAGGATTCTTAAGGCATAAGTTATAATTGGCCGACATGATTGACGACTTCTACAAGTATATCCTTGATCCGCATCACGGTAAGCAAGGATTCAACCGACAGATCAGAGTTCATTGGAAAATATTGACTATTCCAGGTGTCGACTAGAAAGGTGATGAAATCACTTGTGCGCATATATATATAAGATGGATTTAGTTGTAAGTGGTGTCGTGGTTTTTGGGGATGAGTGAAGAAAAGTAGTAGAACTGAATAAAAGTAGAAAGGAAGGTCCAGCATGTGAAAGGAAAGCAGCACAAAAGAAGAGGAAAGATGAAGTGCAGTAGATCAATATACTGAGCCTAACCGGAACTGAACTCCAGCATATGTTGATGCTCCTTATCAGTTCAAGTATTGTATTACACTCTTTATAAATTGTAGACAGTGTGTCTCTTGTAGGCAGTGTGCCTCTTGTGAGCAGTGTGCTCAGGCAGTGAGCCCTAATTGGCAAGTGCCATTTCGTATTTCCAATCTTCTAACAGAGAATACAATCTTGGGTTAATCACCCCGTGGTTTCCTCCCTTAACAGGGTTTCCATGTCAAAAATATTGTGTCATGTGTATTTCCATTTCATGGTTATGTTTGCTTATTTGAATTAATGCTGCATTGATTATTAAGAAAGTTCAGAAAGAAGAAATAATTAGGATAACTAATTCACCCCCCCTCTCAGTTATCAACATAAAGGTCTTGGTGGAGAAGTGAAAGACGATGAGGTTGTGAAAAAGGTTCTGAGATCTCTTCCCAAATCTTATAGTCATAAGGTAACTTCCATTGAGGAGAATGTAGACTTTGATACTTACACTATAGACAAATTATTTGGTTCCCTTATTGCTTTTGAAATGAGAGAGTTTGGTAGTGATGTTGCAAAGAAAGAAGCTGTTTTCAAAACTAGTATGAAGACAAAAGAAGAAGTTGTTGATGAAGATGAAATCTCTGATGAAGTTGAAGCAAATTTTGTGAGAAGACTAAAGAAAGGCACTAGCAAATACAAAGGTAAGTTACCCTTTAAATGTTTCATTTGTGGAAAGGTTGGTCATTTTTCTTCTAAATGTCCTTTTAGAGAATCAAGGGGTAGTAACAAAAGTTCAAGAGAAGTCTATATTTCATAGAAATCAATTATTCTTCAGAATATGAGGATCATGATGATTCAAATGATGAAACACTTTTCATGGCCCTACGTGTTGGTAACAAAAAGGATGATGCTAAAACATGTGAGAAGACTGATACCTTGTAAACAAATCAAAACAATGAAAGATCAATGGTTGTATGGACTTCCTTTCATGCAAAAGAAGAATCCAAGGCTTGAGTAATTGATAGTGGATACTCAAATCATATGACTAGTGATAAGGAGAATTTTATCAGGCTTGAGAAGTAGGATGGTGGTGTTGTCCAGTTTGGTGGTGATGAGTTAGCATAGATCTGTGGGAAAGGTGCTATAACTATTGATGGGAAGAATAGGACTGAGGATGTCCTCTATGTCAAAGGACTAAAACACAATCTTCTCAGTGTCAGTCAGATGTGCAGCAAAGGGTATAATCTCACCTTTCATGCCAAAGGTTGTGAGATCAGGAAGGCAGGATCTAGAAAACTAGTTGCAGAAGGTATCAAGACATATGGTGACATCTATCATCTAAAGGAGGTAAATGGAAGAACATGTTTGTTGGCTCAATCCAGTCAGTGTTGGCTGTGGCACAATAGAATGGGACACAACAATTTTGACAATATGGTAAAGATTAGTTCTACTCATGTAGTGAGAGACATGCCTAAGATAATCAAGCCTACAAATGTAGTATGCAGGGAATGCCAAATGGGAAAGCAGACAAAGACAAACTTCAAAAGAAAGGAGTACTCTTCTTCAAAGCCATTGGAGCTGATTCACATTGAACTATGTGGCCCCACAAGAGTAAAGAGTCAGCAAGGTGATAGGTATTTAATGTTGCTTATTGATGATTATTCTAAAATAACTTGGGTTACTTTCTTAAGAGAAAAATTAGATGCCCTTGATAAATTTAAAGTGTTCAAAGCTATGGTTGAGAATGAAGTTCATGCCGTGATTAAATGTTTACGGTCTGATAGAGGAGGTGAGTTTACTTCAAATTAATTTGAAACATTTTGTTAAGATAATGGTATTAGGAGACATTTGTCATCTCCTAGGACCCCTCAGTAAAATGGGGTAGTAGAAAGAAAGAATAGGATTGTACAAGAGATGTCTAGGGCAATCTTGAAAGATGTAGATCCGCTTGATATGTACTAGAAGGATGTAGTTCATACTGTTGTCTATCTAATTAACAAAGTGCAATTGAGGATCAACAACACTAAGACCCCTTATGATCTATGGTATGGAAGACCTCCCATAGTCAAATACTTCAAGATCTTTGGCAGCAGATGCTATATTAGAAGAGATGAAGAAGACCTAGGAAAGTTTGATTCAAGAAGTGATGAAGGAATCTTTATTGGCTACTCAACCAGAAGCAAGGATTATTGATGCTACAACAAGAGGTTGGGGAAGATGATTGAAAGAACAAATGTTAAGATAGATGAAGACCTATATCAGATCTCACATGAATTAGAGGACTCTAAATCTAACATATTTCCATGCATTGTAGATGAAGAAGAAGAAGTGAAAGAAGAAAAGGAACCAGAACAAGAACCAAAGTAGATGCCTAAGACTCCAACAAAGTATGTTCAAAAGAATCACTCAAAAGATTAGATCATTGGAGACAAGAATAAGGGTGTGCTGACTAGGAGAAGTTTTGCAAAAGTATGTGAGCAAGTAAACTTGTGTTTGTTATCAAAGGTGGAACCCAAAAATCTTGATGATGCCAACAAGGATGATGGATGGATAAAATCCATGGAAGAAGAATTGGATAAAATTGAGAAGAATCAGACACGGGAATTGGTTCCCAGACTAGCAAACAAGAATGTTAGAGGAACAAAATGGGTGTTCTAGAACAAACTAAATGAAGAAGGGGAAGTTGTAAGGAACAAGGAAAGACTGGTGTGCAAAGGATATACACAAGTAGAAGGCATTGATTTTGAGGATACTTTTTCTTTGATAGAAAGGATGAAGGCAATCAAAATGTTCCTTGCTCTTTCTGCTCATAAGAACTTCAAGGTATATCAGATGGATGTTAAGTCAACATTTCTAAATAGTGACCTAGAGGAAGAGGTTTATATGGAACAACCAGATGGTTTCCAGATATTAGAAGATCTAGATATGGTGTGCAGACTCAAGAAGGCTCTATATGGCCTTAGCAAGCACCTAGAGCTTGGTATGCTAGATTGGAAAAGTACTTACTTCAATAGGGCTTAAAAAAAGGTACTACAGATAGCAATATTTATAACAAGGAAGAAAGAGACATGATATTGATAGTTGTAGTATATGTTGATGACATCATCTTTGGTGGAGATGATGATATGTGTAAGACGATTGTAGAGGAGATGAAAAAAGAGTTTGAGATGTCTATGATTGGTGAAATGTCTTTCTTCCTTGGAATTCAATTTTCTCAGCTAGATGCTGGTATCTTTATTTCTCAAGCTAAGTATGTCAAAGAGTTGTTGAAGAAGTTTGGTATGGAGGATTCAAAACCAGTGAGTACTCCCATGGTCATTGGATGTCACTTGAGCAAAGATGATGAGTCTCTAGAGGTGGATCAAACTATCTATAGGTATATGATTAGAGCATTGCTATACTTGACTGCTTCTAGACCTGATATCATGCATGCAGTATGTGTAGTTGCCAGATATCAAGCCAATTGAAAGAAAAAGCATGAGAAGTCAATGAAAAAGATATTCAGATACTTGAAAGGAACTTCAGACTATGGCCTATGGTATCCAAGACATAAAGACTTTGATTTGAGTGTTTACTCTAATGCTAACTAGGTTAGTTGTGTTGATGATAGAAGAAGTACAAGTGGTGGTGCTTTCTTTTTAGGAAGCAGATTAGTTTCATGGCAGAGAAAGAAGCAAGATTTAGTATCCCTATCTACTATAGAGGCAGAGTACATTGTACCAACATCCTATTGTACACAAGAGTTGTGGATGAAGTAAACCCTAAAGGATATCAAGGTATTGTATGATGAGCATATTCCTATCTTGTGTGACAATACAAGTGCTATCAATATTTCTAAAAATCTAGTGATGCATTCTAGAACCAAACATATAGCAATCAGGTATGACTTTTGAGAGAGAAGGTTGTAGATAAGGAAGTGAAGTTGGAATATGTTCCTACTAAGGATCAAATAGAAAATATCTTCACAAAGGCTCTAGAAAAGGGTATTTTTGAGGATCTTCGGTAGAGGTTAGGGGTAATTGCCCGTCCTTCTTCTTGCTAGATGCATAATGGTGCATCTATCTAGGGGGAGTTCATGTTATATCTTATTCCTAGACTGATGGTGGCTACCTCTCAGGGGGAGCAGATAGTGGTTGCTAATGTTAAGGGGAGTTTGTTTGCTACAAGAAGAAGTCATGGCCTAAGAAAGAATGTGCAGGTATGTGGTCTCTGATTGAGGCAATAATTGTCCTTTGTCCTTGATGTCAAAGGGGGAGAGAAGAAAAAATGTGTTGCCATCCATGCCAAAGGGGGAGATTGTTACACATATGGTTCATACGGTTGTCATTGATGTCAACATTATCACTAGGTTGTCATTGATGTCAACACTATCATGGTGATGAGATGGTGTTCATGGTTGGATGTCATGTCCCATCCAACAAGAGAAGAGGAGCAAGAGAAGAAGATACAATTCATGGTTGGATGTCATGTCCCATCTAGCAAGAAAAGAGAGAAGATCTAGGTCATATTAAAATGGGAATTAGAAGCACAAAGATGATCAAATGTGTTGTTGATGCTACTGATGGCCTATAGTATGTATGATCCAAGTTCCATGATGATTGCATTACTAGAAGAGTGTTTTGTTGTTGCTTGTTTGAAAATAGTGTCACTTTTGTGAAGATGTTTTGTATAGGACAATGGAATGCTCCACATTCCTCCACATTTGTAGATATGGCCATGTGGTTTTGCAATTATTTTTAGGATGTAGTGAAGGTGCTAATTCTAAAATTTTAGATCATTTGTTCTTCCGCTATGAAAGTTATGCTTGATAGAGTACCAGCATGTGTTCTGGTAGAGTAAGCTAGTGATGAAGGCATGTTGGAATTCTCCACATTCCTCCACAAATGAATGATTGCCTTTGCAGTTTTGAGGAAGTTTTTATGGATGTGTATTACATGCTTCCTTGTAGTTTCAAGGCTCTTGGTTGTCCGTAGCTTAGTTTTTCAAATGACAGCACGTTGCAGTGTGTTTTGAATGACATATTGTTCACATATTTAATGATTGAAGTTGTGTATCACAATTATTTGATGTGTGGTGAAAAGGAGTGTTTGGGGATATTGTATGAGTCATGTGGACTCATCTAGAAAAGTTTCATGAAGATCTTTCTTGTTTCCAGTATCACACAAGGTTTTCAAGTTGATGCGGCCAGTATACTTCAAGTCTTCATGTGTTTTACTTAAAGCTATACTATTTCCAAATGAGTGGATTGGGCGGATGTAATTCCTTGATGTTTGAAGCTGTGAAGGATGTTATGGACCTGGTTAAGCATGTGTTGGTGTCTGCAAGGCATGAATCTTCTGCTGGTGTAACGTGTGGTTTCACTTAGGACCTATCTTCTACATGTTTCATATTGTGTGTTGTCTGGCTGACTTGTAAATGTATTTTTCATGTTGTATCTACCTGAAAAGCAATGTAATCAATGTAAAATCATGTATAAATAGTGAATCAAATTGAGTGAGGAGTGGTGTGATTGCAAGATGATTGAAAAGTTTGCAAGCAGATAAAAAGAAGAATAAATGCATGGTTGATGTGCGACTGAAGGAGAAAGAGCAGAAGTTGTTGATGTTGTCTAAATTCATCTTGATGACATATTTGTGACAATGATCAAGTATAGAGTGTGCATAACTAATCAGATCATCAGAAGAAAGTGTGAAGAGGCAGAAGTGCAATCATCAAAAGTGTGAGTTTCAATGTCAGTTTTCAGATAGTAGAAAGAGTGTCATACTATAATCTTTTGTAAGTGTGTTCTCATTTCAAGGATTAGTAGCTTCCTTGGGAGTGGCCCTAAAACAAACTCTTCAAGGAGTAGAAGCTTCCTTGGGAGTGACCCTAAATCAAAGTTACTTAGGGAGTAGCAGCTTCCTTAGGTTGTAGCCCTAAAACAAACTTATTATTTGAGCTTCATATATTGTGAGTTAATCCTCATCATGGTTTTTCCCTTCTATGGTTTTCCATGTATATCTGGTGTTATCTATTGATGTGCATTGTGTTAATCTTTCATGTCCATGCTGTAGTGATTAAGTTTTGATATGCTCCAGATAAGTTGAAAGTGAAAATTTCTTAGATACCGATTCACCCCCCCTCTCAGTATCTTGGTGTGTTCAACAATCCCTTTTCTAATCCTTCTCCCATTCCTAGTTGTTAGTAAACAAATTTGTCACCCGAAATTCCTCTGTGTATTTTTCCCAATCTTAAGGTGACAATTACACTAACAGTTGAACGAACTGTAAAATAGATTTTTACAATCGCTCTCTGAAGTTTTTAGAAGGTACATCTCCCTTCATATGAATGTATAATTTTATATTTTTAAATAATTTCTCCTCTCCTCAATACTATGTAAACTTTTGACTAAAATGAAAACTAAAATATTAACAGCACATAGTCCATTAATACTCGTTGACATTAGGTAATATCAAAAATAATGAAACAAATATTTGATGAGAAATATCTCAAAACATTAACAACACAAAGTCTGTTAATATTCTTCTGAATTTGCAAATAAACAACTCCTAAACATTGATAGTACACAGTCTATCAATATTTCTCTAAATCTATGATACAAAGCCCACTTTCATTTCTGGTAGAACAAAGTCTCCTAGAAAATTGAATTCATGCAGTAAAAAAATTGTTTATCTTCACCTCATCAAATTTCACATAACTTCAATAATATTTGCAAAATGTTACATGCAGCATACCTCCCCAGAGAGGAGAGAGAGAGAGAGCCCTCATAAAATGGAATTATCCCCTTTTATACATTTTACCCATACCCAAGTAGTTGGGTAACTACCTGTAACTTAACTCCTTCTTGAAATACTTATTCCCTTTTTCCTCATGAATTTTAATTCTTTAAAAATATTTTCCCACCTCTTCACAGGAATTTCCAATTCCAAATTAATTCTTTGAAGAATTAATTTATCTCAAGTATAAGTTACCCAACCTTAATTACTTTCCTCTTGAAAATAATTTATACATCTCCTCCAACATATAATTTTTACGTGCAATTACCCTTTGCATTTTCACAATGTCAATTAATTCTCTTAAGGAATTAATTTCCCCTACATAGAGAATTCACCTAATCACATGTAATTTCATTTTACATGGCTATGGTGCAAATTTAATTACTTTTGCATAATAGAACAATATTTAATTCTTCAAAAGAATTAAATAAACATGATAGTGCAAAATAATTTATAAATGTCTAAAGTCCCATGGAGGTTTGTCCCTTTGTACTTTTATAAACCTGTATGTGATTAATTGGTCTTGCCTTGACCACAACTGTCCTCCTGTTATTTGCAGAGTGTCACTGAAATGGTTGCTCAGGATTATCAAATTTGAGGGCTAACACAGGCTCTAATTGGGGACTGCATTCCCTGGTGGAATGCAGAGAACTCCAGATTCTTTGGCAAACCAGTGCCTCATCCATTGGGCTATAGAGTCATCGATATTTCTTCAATTTGATTTTCCTGACAGCCTGAGATGCATCAGATTTGACTGTATTAGTAGGAATTTATATTAAGATATATGATTTTAACCTAGTGATTAGATTAATTGATCCTCCATTCCTCTCTACATGATGGGATGACCTCGATTTCCTGAGCATTGCATTTAGGAATATAGGACAATTTTCATCAATTTCTCTGTTGATGAACATTTGAGACAGATTGGTCAGAAATTTCTTTTCTAGCCAACATCTTAAGGGTATAGCACCATAAATAGAATCATAGGCTTCCTCGAGGACAAGGTCTAAAGCTGTATCAGTAACTACCAAAGTAATTCCCCTCTTTGTAAGCTGTACAAATACATATTTCATCTGCAATCTAGCAACTTTCCTCAGCTCCTCATTTTTAAGAGGATCAAAAACAACTATCCAATCAAGTCTATTTGATATCTCTGTCTTGAAGTGCTTCCTCACTTTTTGCATTACTCTCTCTTGGGTAACTTGCATGGATGTGTATCCAAAGAGTCCTGCAAGAAAGTACTCTGCTCCAAGGTTGAATGCCATGTTAATGATTATGTTGGAGAATTTAACCATCCGTCCATGTCCATCTGTTAATCTACCATCATCAAGCATCTGAAACAAGGTGTTGAATACAGATGTATGTGCCTTCTCAACTTCGTGAAATATAACAACACTGTATGATCATCTTCTAATAACTTCAGTCAATTGTCCACCTTCTTTGTAACCAACATATCTAGGTGGAGAACCAATGAGCCTAAAAACTGAATGTTGCTCCATGTATTTAGACATATCAATCTGAACTAGCAGGTTTTCATCATTGAACAGTTGATCTATAAGAGCCTTTCAATTTCTGTTTTACTAATTCCTGTAGGTCCCGAGAATAGGAAAGATCCAGTAGGTTTTTGTGGTGTCTTGAGTCCCACTCTTGATCTCAGCATATCATTTGCAACTGCCTTAACTGCTTCATTTTGCCCAATAACTTTTTTATACACCTTTCAACCAAGCCTAACATCCACTTATTATCATTTTGGCCTAGTCTAGTAATAGGAATACCAGTTCAATGAATCACCACCTCTACAATTTGATCAAGTCCTACAACCTCTATTAACATTAAATTTCCTTCCCCTTCAATATGTTGATGAATCTTGCTTGTAGGCATATACAATTGTTGTGCATTATCTATCCTTCTCTCTTTTCACCTGTAACTGCTCTGTACAGTAGTTGCATCAGTTTTAGTCACTTTGCTTTCTGGTGGGTTTACTGTATATAGTTTGTGTTCTATAATTGAACAATGGAGGTGGGTGAGAGAGGCGTAGCAGAGAAGATGCCTCATTATGAGTACCTTAGATTTTTGATCTTCATGACACATTGTAACCCGTAAGTTTAGGACTTGGTGGAGCATGCACTAAGAAGATTGGAGATTATGTAGATCAAATATTCAGAAAGGATAGAAATGAAGTCACAAATTATTACAGAGAATTGCACCAAAAATATGGGACAACCATGGCGGGACTCAGGGCAATGGGCTATGACTTTGACTATCATGATTATCAAAGTTATGTTCATGAAGATTGACACATGAGAACCTTAAACTCGACCCAGTGCTAAAGAATTTATTACTGAGCATTGCCTTGATGGAAAATTATATTTACAAGCCCTCGAAAGAGGCTTTAGAGCGAGCACTTGTCCTTGCAAATGTTGATCTAAAAAGAACTATTTTCTTTGATGACAGTCCTAGAAATATAGCAGTAGAAAATATGCAAGCGTACATACCATATTGGTTGGGACTCCAATCCAGTCAGAGGGAGTAGACTTAGCACTTGAAATAATTCACAATACAAAGGAAACCCTACCTGAGATTTGGGAAGGAAATGAAAACTCTAAAGACTCAGGAAGAGCAGTGGCTATTGAAATTGTTGTTCTCATTGTAGAGAATGGGCCGCTCTCACTTCCTTAGAATTTTTGGGAACATTTTCCCCATTTCTGTAATCTTGTATCTAATTTTGGGTATAATATCCCTTTGATACAACATGATTATTGATCTTATCCATGTAAAATGTTGATGGTACTGGCTACACTAGGTTCAACCATGTACATCTGCTAGAACCGCTACTCAAATGCAGCGTCCTTCTCTACATATTTTTGATAATAATTCAATGTAGTTGCTCTCACACACTTCATTTGGCCTTGAGAAAGCATTGGTTTAAATAAATTAGCAGCATCCATTGAACCCACAATACATCCAATGACAAGAACCAAATGTAAATCATCAATAATAGAATCAGCCTTCCTTGGGATTCATACACCTCTTTAAATACAGATTTAATTCCTCTTCAAACTTGCCCCTGGACATCATTCTAGCCACTAGGACTACCATATCCAATGTGATCAGTATAACTTTGATAAAATTTCTCGACACATCTCCTCTAACAAACCTTTGACCCATTCCCTCCACGACAATAGTCTTTACAACACTAGGCTCTTCTAATTAGCACTAGATTGTTCTTCATTCTTCAACACAAAATTCTTATGGTTCTCTTGATTTCCTCATCTCTGTTAAGCCGAATAAGTTGGTAGAATCGATCAATGACTTGACTTGCATCTTTAGAGAAATCAAGTGTGAAATTTAGTTGATTAGTTCCAAGATAACTAATATGAAAAATAAGCTCTTCTGAAAGGTCTTGTTCACCATGCCAAACAAACCATCCAATTCCAATAGAAACATGTATGTATTTGTGCCCACTTACATTGATGTTCCACACTAATGGAATCTGTATCTGTCAGCAAACATCTCATGTGCCATTTGTATGTGATAAGAAACTTTAGATATCTAAACAACATCAAACACTCTATATCAATGCAACTATTGCAAGACAGGGTCTTGCCCAAACACTACAAGTAGTTGCAGCCTATTTGGCTTAGCAAATGAAATGCTGGAATATATTTTCCATAGAATGTAATAACTTGAATAGTTACCCTTTAAACTTAGTGGAAGTACATGGTTTCTTGCATTCTATCCCATTTAATTTTCCTAGAGGACTCTTGAACCTCCAAGCTTCTTGCATATATTGAGAGAAAATGATAGCAACAACTGACAATTGTTTGAAAACAGTAGTTGTAACAAATCAGAATGCATCAAATATTTATTTTTCTCCAAGAACCCAGTAGAATCATATACGACCTTATACTTGTTGACATCAAAAGACATAAGTTCTTCCAATTGAAATGCTTCCCAAGTACAACCCCTGATGAAGGGGAAAAGGCAATTCAATATCTTTCTCCTTAAGTGCAATAAGACCCTCCTCCATAGGTTTGAAAATAATTTTTGAATCCATGAGACAACTTTGGGTTGAGGAGGCATAATTAGTTGTGACACAACACTTTGCATAACACCAAAGGTTCAAATAAAGAGGGGTAGAATCTTGACAATAATGAGGGGTCAACACCACAATGCTGCTGCAACTTATTGGAAACACACAATGCATGAAAAAGAAACAAAAGAAAACCAAAATTTAAAGCAAACTATTTACAAGGGAAAGATGGAAGCAACAAGACTAGATGTGACCATTTACAGGAAAAATGAAATATGAGCCCTTTTGAGACAACTTTTGGCAAAATGGAGGAAGATTATGTAAGGATATGAGAAGCAACAACACCATGATATCCATTGCATCCTCAGGAAAGACATGAGAAATGGGTGGAAAGAGAAATATTGACTTAAAAGTTTGGGCTTGGGTAGCAAGAATACTCAAATTACTTTCTTCTTTGACCAAAGATGTGGGACACATAGTCTTCTCATAAACCATTGGACTATCAACATTATTTGCATCTATAAGAGGGTGTGTAACAAACATATCTTCCTCCATGAATGCAATTGAAATGTCATCAAGATTGCCCATACCTCCAAGAACTTTGTTCAATGGCTATCTTTGTGGCTCTTCAACTGTATGCGGCTAAATTAGATCTTCCTTGGATGCCTCTAATGACAAAATTGGGGCTAGAACTTCCAGAGGCTGAAAATTTTCTAGAATTTCTTCTTGTTCATCTTTTTCCGTTTCAGCTTCAAGATCTCCTTCATCTTCACGTTCATTGCCAACATCTTCTTTACGCTCTTCTTTGTTTAGGTCTTATGGTGGAAATATTTCTTTTCTTTTAATTGGTACAGCACCATAGAAGTTTCTTAAGAACTGTACCTCCTTTATCAAATCACCTACCACCTCAATAATCTAATTTTGCTTGGAAGGGGGCACGAACAAGAAGAAGTTTGCCTCATTTTCACTGCTTGCAGGAATCCAATCTTTTAGTATTTCTAGATATTTTGCAAGCATCGTTTGGTATTCATCTTCAATAGAGCTGCCAACCTCCATCCTAGGGGAGGTACCTCCAAATTTATGAGGAAATAGAATATTCACCGACACTTTCGTATCCCCAGCAAAGTTGCCAAAAATCTATTAGTAAACAGATTTGTCACCCAAAATTCCTCTGTGTATTTTGCCCAATCTTAAGGTGACAATTGCACTAACAGTTGAATGAACTGTAAAATAGATTTTTACAATCACTCTCTGAAGTTTTTAGAAGGTACATCTCCCTTCGTATGAATGTATAATTTTATATTTTAAAATAATTTCTCCTCTCCTCAATACTATGTAAAATTTTGACTAAAATGAAAACTAAAATATTAACGACACACAGTTCATTAATACTTGCTGAGATTAGGTAATATAAAAAATAATGAAACAAATATTTGATGAGAAATATCTCAAAACATTAATAGCACAAAGTCCGTTAATATTCTTATGAATTTGCAAATAAACAACTCCTAAACATTGATAGCACACAGTCTATCAATATTTCTCTAAATCTGTGATACAAAGCCCACTTTCATTTCTGGTAGAACAAAGTCTCCTAGAAAATTGAATTCATGAAGCAAAAAAATTGTTTATCTTCACCTCATCAAATTTTAGATAACTTCAATAATAGTTGCAAAATGTTACATACAACATACCTCCCCAGAGAGGAGAGAGAGAGAGAGAGCCCTCATAAAATGGAATTATCCCCTTTTATACATTTTACCCATACCCAAGTAGTTGGGTAACTACCTGTAACTTAACTCCTTCTTGAAATACTTATTCACTTTTTTCTCGGGAATTTTAATTCTTTAAAAATATTTTCCCACCTCTTCACGGGAATTTCCAATTCCAAATTAATTCTTTGAAGAATTAATTTATCTCAAGTATAAGTTACCCAACCTTAATTACTTTCCTCTTGAAAATAATTTATACATCTCCTACAACATATAATTTTTATGTGCAATTACCCTTTGCATTTTCACAATGCCAATTAATTCTCTTAAGGAATTAATTTCCCCTACATAGAGAATTCACCTAAGCACATGTAATTTCATTTTACATGGCTATGGTGCAAATTTAATTACTTTTGCATAATAGAACAATATTTAATTCTTTAAAAGAATTAAATAAACATGTTACTACAAAATAATTTATAAATGTCTAAAGTCCCATGGAGGTTTGTCCCTTTGTACTTTTATAAACCTGTATGTGATTAATTGGTCTTGCCTTGATCACAACTATCCTCCTGTTATTTGCAGAGTGTCACTGAAATGGTTGCCTAGGATTATCAAATTTGAGGGCTAACACTAGTCAAATTGGTTGTGAAATTATAATCAAGTGTCAAATTTAGTTTCTTTTTACAAGTTCACCAAATTTGGTGTCATTCTTTTGATCTTGACTGCTACTTCATGATGCATTACTCTTTCATTTCATGAAAAGGCTATTCACCCACCAATATCAATACTTTATCTTTGTTAACTATTTAATAACTCCTCGAAAAGTCACTATCTATTCAAGACAACCTCATTGTGATTATAATTGTCCTAATAACTATGTCAATGACATGTATGGTTTTCTTTTAGTTTACCTATTTGGCCATCTAGTGTCCACGACAATCTTCCCTACCATATGAATATCTTTTTAAGACCACCTCTATATTTATATAGTATCATGGATAGCTTTTTGCATGGATTTGAGATTAATTGACTTATCATTTAGTCTTGATTGTCACCTTGTTTATCAGTTGCTATCCTACCCATGGGTGAGAGGTCATAACTATTCCCAAGGTTGCATGGTAGCTATTGTGGTATAATAGTCTTTAGGATGATATGATAGTTCTTGTCTTTAGTATGGTCAAGTGACAATCCTTTGCTTGATTTTAGCATGATGATAATTCTTTGACTAACATGATTTCCCTTAGTATCCTTCTAATTATTTAGGTTAGTGTTTGAATCAGGATAATAGCAACATGATTACACATCTACTCCATAGTGAAAGTATTTCCATGACCTTGCTCTAGTTTAGGATTATCCTGTTGAACACCCAGGATACTAAGAAGGGGGGATGAAACAATATTCTATTAAACAATTCATTCATTAAACCATTAATCCATTTGCCACATTCAATAATAGTAAAGCAAATTACGCATAGAAAGTACAACCATAAGGCATAACACATGAACACCAAGATTTTTACGTGGAAAACCCAAAAAGGGAAAAACCACAATGAGTGTTAGCTCACAATATATTATAATAGAAATACCAGATTACAAAAGGCTCACTACCAGAGGCTCACTACCCAAGGACTCACTTTCCAAAGAAATACTTACTGCAACAGGCTCACTACCAAAAGTGGAAGAAGATAGAATAGAGAGAATGAGTGGCTCACTATCAAGAATGAACTATTACAATTGCATCTACAAACACATGGAATACAATTCCAATGAGGCTTAAAATACTGTATCAAAATTCTTCATCTTGAACTACTTTGTTCTATATAAAACTTAGATCTCTCTTCACAAGCACTTGTCACATTTACTGGATCACAAAAATTCTTGCATGTCACATATTCACACACATCTATTTTTCAAACACCGAAATGAATCTCAGATATATATCCGCAACACATACCATCTTCAAAATAGGTCAGCTTGCAAGGATGAGACATGTAGTTATGCAATGTGTAGCTTGTCGGCCTCAATGTATTCACCAAAGGACTTTGTGGACCAAACCAACAATTGGAATACATTCTTTTATGTCAGCACAAACTATAGAACCACTTAGGATATGATTCTAATCAATGGATTCTTCCACACAAGGATTATAGTATCAAGTCAGCTTCACAAACTAACTAGCATAGGCTCAGACCAACTATCAGAACACAAATTGTAGTGTGGACCACAAAACTTCCTCAAACTAATAATCAAGACTCCTTAGGCATCTAAAAACTTAACTTCAGAACCACAGAACAAAAGATTAGCATGTGGTGAAATGCGGACTACCAAAACTTAGACTCTGTCACTATCAAACACTGTCAATGCCTGTAGTGATACTTAAGTACTCTTAACTTCCTTACCAGAGGAATTTAGACTTTGAAACTTTGGAATTAGAGACTTCAATCATCTGTTTACAACACCTTAAAACCACAAGAAGAAATATTCATTACCAGAGAAATGTGGACCAAAACAAATAGGTGTTTTGTTCTATTGAAGACTGTACTTTGTTGTGCTGAACTTATCCCACTTGAAACTATACTTCTAGAGATCATTAGAAGAGAAAAATTTGGAATTAGGAACATCTAAGGATTACCAACATCTTACTAGAACCATAAGATAAGATCTTCAAATGTGGACCAATGCGGATAATAATATTGGAGCTCTATAGTCATCTCTATAATTTTTCAATACTTAGCCAAAATGCTTAAGTCTCTTTACTGGACTAAAACTCTCTATACATATGACTTCATGAGGATAAGAATATTTGATGACATGCCTTGCCAGTCACCGTTCACAAATCCACTTTCAGAAATCAACTACAATGAGAAATGCATAAAATGACATGATTACAATACAAGAGCGACAGGAAGAATGTATTCTTGCACAGAAAATATTGAGAAGGAGATATGATTTATTACTTTCTATTGCAGTCTATTACAAAACCAAAAATGTCAGCCATACATTTGGCCTCACCCAAGCAGAGATTCAAATATTTGCAAAGAAACTATCTTCTCAGAACTGTCGGCCTCTTACTGACAGTTGGCCTTTCTTTTCTATCAATTCTCCTTTTTGCAGAAAATTGGTTCACCAAATCGTCGACCTCCCTATTCTTTTCTCTGTGGCCTCCTCTTCCAAACTACCTTCTTTCTATCTTTTTTGACCTAATTAAATATGTCTTTCCACTGTTTTAAAGTACTGCAGAAAGAAACAGAAGCTACCAAATGTTGCTACCACTAGTTGGAATACCCACGATGCCCACGACTTTCTTCCTTCATTGTGATCTGCAGCAGAAGATAATTGTATAACTATCACTACTAGAAGGAGACTACCCCATGATGCCCATGATATGGAAGGATAAAACCATCGAGCAAAATGCCCACGATATATGTAGAAATGGCTATTGCCAAGAAATGGCCAAAGAAAAATATAAATAAAGATATAAATGAATCTCTTGAAGAAATAGCTTGTTGTTTCTAATTTGGCTGATCCATAAAGAAAGAAAGAAAAATTAGATTTAATCTTCTTAATTGCTTGGCCAGTAGGGTCCATTCTTCATTGCACGATTTGAGGCCTTTTAATCTTTAAAACTGAAGATAACTGCCAACCATGACCTCCCCATAAAAGGCAAAAATTTAAATGCCTAGAAATGGTCGCCAGAGAGAAAAAGAATATCCCAGCAATATTCTGTCATACGGGCGACAAGAGTGATAGGAGCTTCCAAGCACACCAAAATTGTAGAAAAGAATTCCTGCTTTATTCACCAAACAAAACCAAAACATCAGAAAGCAAAATAAAACCAAAAACTAGAAAGAGGCAAGATGCCCCTGCATCAAACTCATGGGTAGAAAGAGATCATGAGCTCCAGCTCATGAGGTCTATAACTGAATGACCCAAATTAATGATCTCGTCTTTAGTAAGCCATGATGCATCTTCAATGGGATGGTTGCACCATTTGACAAGATACTTGAAGTATTCATGCTTAGAGGTCTTCTTCAACAATTGTTTATCTAGAATGCATTCTACCTATTGTGGAACAGTGACTGTCCCAACTTGTTCTTCTTAAGATGAATCAACTGCTTCAACTTCATCTATCTCATTATCCCCCTTGTATGGATATAAATTTGCTACATTAAAAATGGGGGATATATTCAGCTCTTCAAGCAGTGATATCTCATAAGCATTGGCTGAAAACTTCCTCAGGATTTTGCAAGGACCAATCTTTTTCATCTGAAGTTTATTGTATGTTCCTATAGGAAATCTCTCCTTTCAAAGATGTGTCAATACAAGGTCTCCAATTTGAAACTGCGACTCTCTTTTCTTCTGATCAACATGCCTTTTATATTGTAGATTGCTATCTTCAATGTTATGCTTCACCTTCTCTTGAATCTCATGAATGACTTGAGCAAATTCTTCCCCATCTGCACTCCTTTTCTCCATTCTAGCAAGATTAAAGTTCAAACACACCTCTTGGATGCATACCATACACCACATAGAAAGGACTGAAACCTGTGCTTTTGTTTGCGGAATCATTATATGCAAATTCAGCTTGTACAAACATAAGATCCCAACTTCCAGTTGAGCTACCAATAAGACATCTCAACAAATTTCCAAGGCTTGTATTGACAACCTCGGTCTGCCCATTTGTTTGAGGATGATAAGTAGAACTAAAATTTAGATTTGTGCCTAGTTTCTTCCATAGAGTCCTCTAGAAATGACCCACAAATTTTGTATCCCTATCAGAAATAATACTTCTTGGTATACCATGCAGCCTTACAACTTCTTTAAAGAACAAATTTGCAATGTTAGTTGCATCACTAGTCTTCTTACATGGTATAAAATGCACCATTTTTGATAATCTATCAACTACAACAAAGATTGAATCATTACCCCTTTGTGTGCAAGGTAAACCCAAAACAAAGTCCATACTCATAGAATCCCAAGGCGTGGTTGGAAACGGTAATGGCTGATATAGTCCACCATTTTGGCTTCTTCCTGTAGCATGTTGACAAATTCTGCACCTTTCCACATATCTTCTCACATCTACCTTCATCCTTGGCCAATAATAATGAGTTCTCAGCGACTGAAAAGTCTTATTTTGTCCAAAGTGACCAGCAAGACTACCACTATGTTTTTCTTTCAACAAATTATTTCTCATGGAGCCTCTACGAATACACAACTTATTTTCCTTAAACAACAAACCATCTTGTATCATATAATCAATCCATGGTTCTTTATTTTGGCAAATAGGATCACTGCAAGCTGCAAATGCTTCTCCAAAATCTGCATCTTCTGCATACAACTCTTTCAAACTCTCAAATCCCACACTATTAGTTTTTATCTCACATAAAAAAAAAAATCTTCCTACTTAAAGTATAGACAACTTTATTCATTTGACCACTTTTATGCTTCAAAAAAAAATTAAAAATCTGAATATACTCAACCCATTTAGCATGCCTTTGATTCAATTTATGTTGGCTATTAATAAACTGCAAAGCATGATTATCTGAGTACACAATGAATTCTTTGGGAAAAAGATAATGTCTCCATTTCTTGAGGGACCGAACCAAAGCATAAAATTCCAAATCATAAGAAGAATACTTTCTTTTTTCATCATTTAGTTTCTCACTAAAATAAGCAACTGGATTTCCCTCTTGACTTAAAACTGCCCCAATAGCCAAACCACTAGCATCACACTCTACTTGAAACACTTTATCAAAATCTAGCAAAGCTAGTATGAGCTATTCACTCACCTTCTTTTTGAGAAATATGAAATTTTCTTCAACCTCCTTAGTCCACACAAATGGTCTTTTACTTCCTTTAATAGTCTCTAATATAGGTACTACCACATGACTGAAATTTCTTATAAAATTTTTGTAAAAACTAGAAAGACCATGAAAACTTCTTACCTCCATGATACTCTTTGGTGATGGCCAATCAAGTATAGCCTGAACCTTTTCCTTGTCCATCTTTAATCCATCCTTTGACACCAAAAAACCTAAGTAAACTAGTTCAGTCTGCAAAAACATACATTTCTTCAAATTAATCTACAACTTTTCTTCCTGTAGTCTCTTCATAACCTGCCCCAGATGCTCAAGGTGCTCCTCTTTTGACCTGCGAAACACCAAGATGTCATCTAAATATACAACCACAAATTTACCAATAAATGGTTTCAAAACCTCATTCATTAATCATATAAAAGTACTAGGAGCATTAGACAACCCAAAAGGCATAACCAGCCATTCATACAACCCATCACTACTCTTAAAAGTAGTCTTCCACTCATCCCCTGGTCTAATTCTAATTTGGTGATAACCACTTTTCAAATCTATCTTAGAAAAATACATTGAACCACTCAAACAATGCATTAAATCTTCAATCCTAGCTATGGGAAACCTATATCTTATGGTAATTTTTTTTATTGCCCTTGAATCAATATACATACACCATTCTCCTCCTTTCTTTGGCACCAACACTACAGGAACAACACAAGGGCTTAGACTTTCTCTTATCAATCCTTTCTCCAAAAGTTTCCCCACTTGCTTTCTTATCTCTTCATTCTCCATAGGTGTTAATCTGTATGCAGCTTTATTTGGAAGGCTAGCACTCAGAATCAAATCCATATGATGACTTATGCTTCTAATAGGAGGCAATTCATTAGGCAATTCATTTGCAACAATATCCATATTCTCATTCAACATATCTTGTATTTCAATAGGCAAATCATCCAACTTTGTAGAAGTCATTACACATTATGGTTTAGGAACCAAAGAAAAACCAATTTCTTCATTCTTCAAATCCTTCAAAAATTATTTACCACTTACCATCATTACCTAATTGCTACTGCTGATATCCTCTTCTTTCTCCTTTATGGCAACAAGGTATGCTTCACTCCATCCTTCATAATGGTATTTGTATTCTCCTTTCCATCATGGACTGAATTTCTGTCAAATTCCACGGTCTTCCAAGCAAAACATGGGACACATCCATGGGCATTATATCACACAAAACACAATCTTTATAACTACCAATCTAAAAATCAACATAGGCCTATTCACTAACCAATATTTGATGGCCTTTTTGTAACCAAGTTACTTTATATGGAGTTGGGTGTTTAATCCTATTAAGATTTAGCTTCTCTACCATTTCAGTGGAAACAATATTGTTAGTACTACCACTATCTATAATGAGCTTACAACATTTACCATGTGACTTAAACTTTGTTTTGAACAATGCTCTCCTTTGACTTGGCTCTTGACTTTCCTTCTGTGGCTTTAACAACACTCTCTTAGGCATCAAGGACTCTCCTGATTCTGCTCCATCCTTGTGATGTACTGGAGATCCCACACTTTCTTGGTGAGCTTGAACAACTTGATTGCTTCAAATTTTGAGTGTCCTCCTTGTGATGATTCAATATACTCCCAACTCTTGTGTCCAAATTGATTGCACTTGTAACATTTTCCCGCAAATCCTCTTCATCTACCTTGTGAACCACCTCTTCCATAAGATCTTCCTCCTCTATTTTGAAAACCACCTCTATAATTGTTGACTATCCCAATATAACTTCTAGCCTCTTCACCTTGATGATGTTGTTGTCCTCTACTTGTTTGATGTCCTCTTCCTCTAAAACCTCTTCCTCTCTTCTTCTCTTGCTGACTTTGCTTCCTTTGCAGCTTCTCTTTTGCCTTTAAGGAAGTTGATAAGCCTCTTCTAGGCTCCTTGGGGACAAAAGGCTCATTTCATCTTGCAGACTATATCTTAGACCATTCACATAATAGGCTATCTTCTCCACATCTTCTTCAGTATGTCCAGATCAGATTATAAGCTTGTAAAACTCTTCTATATAATCTTTCACAGAGATATCTTTTTGCTTCAAATTTTGTAATCTCTTAAAGAGATTTGCTTGATAATCACCAGGAAAGAATTTGACCTTCAACTTAGCCACCATCCTATCCCATGAGTTAATCTTTTCCTTATTTCTCTTTCTTCTTTTTGTTTAGACAAAGTCCCACCACATAGCAGCATGACCTTTCAATCTTGTGCAAGAAAACTTTACTCTTTTCTCTTCTGCTACACCCTCATATTCAAAATATTTATCCAAGTCATTGATCCAATCGATCAAGTCTTCACCATTTAGGCTTCCAACATATGTTGGCACATCAATCTTGGGTTTAGAACCCAAACTGATGACTGAACTTATCAGTCTTTCACCAAATTTGTTTCCTGGATCTGCCTATCCTTCCTCATTTTCTTCTCTCTGGGGTTCTTCTTCCTCATCACTGACATCTTCAATATCTGAGTTTCCTCTCCTCTGTGCCCTCTCAAGAGCATCCAACCTTGCAATTAGATTCTGCATCAAGTCAAGGTCACCATGGTCTCTTCTACCTCTGCCTCAACCTTTGCACATCCTTCTCAGAGGTATATTGACCAGTTATCAATACCCAATCTCAACCTCGCTCTGATACCAAACTGATGGCACGCCTTGCCAGTCACCATTCACAATCCCACTTTCAGAAATCAACTACAATGAGAAATGCATAAAATGACAGGATTACAATATAGGAGTGATAGGAAGAATGTATTCTTGCACTGAAAATATTGAGATATGCTTTATTACTTTCTATTGCAATCTATTACATAACCAAAAATGTTGGCCATACATTTGGCCTCACCCAAGCAAAGATTCAAATATTTGTAAAACAACTATCTTCTCAGAACTATCGGCCTCTTACTGACAATTGGCCTTTCTTTTCTGTCAATTCTCCTTTTTGTAGAAAATTGGTTCACCGAACCGTCAACCTCCCTATTATTTTCTCCGTGGCCTCCTCTTCAAAACTGCCTTCTTCTCTATCTTTTTCAACCCAATTAAATATGCCTTTCCTCTATTTTAAAGTACTACAAAAAGAAACAGAAGCTACCAAATGTCACTGCCGCCAATTGGAATACCCACAATGCCCATGACTTTCTTCCATCATTGTAGTATGTAGTAGAAGATAATTGTATAATTATCGCTACCAGAAGGAGACTACCCCACGATGCCCATGATATAGAAGGATAAACCATCGAGCAAAATGCCCATGATATATGTAGAAATGGATGTCGCCAGGAAATGGCCAAAGCAAAATATAAATAAAGATATAAATGAATCTCTCGAAGAAATAGCCTGCTATTTCTAATTTGGTTGATCCATAAAGAAAGAAAGAAAAATCAGATCAAATCTTCTTAATTGCTTGGCCAGCAGGGTCCATTCTTCATCACACAATTTAAGGCCTTTTAATATTTAAAACTGAAGATAACTGCCAGCCATGACCTCCCCATAAAAGGCAAAAATTTAAATGCCTAGAAATGGTCAATAGAGAGAAAAAGAATATCCCAACAATATTCTATCATATGGGCAATAGGAGTGACAAGTGCTTCCAAGCACACCAAAATTGTAGAAAAGAATTCCTGCTTTATTCACCAAACAAAACCCAAACATCAGAAAGCAAAATAAAACCAAAAACTAGAAAGAGGTGAGATGCCCCTGCATCAATATCCTATAAGGACATTACTATAACCTCAAAACCCATTTTCCATCCTTAGAACTTTGCTGCCATGTTATTGTCCACAGTTATTTTTACTCTGTTGCTACAGTCTTCATACCTTGTTCAATCCTTGTTGCCATCAATGACAACACAATTCAAACATCATGCTTAGTCAATCTTAGTCATACTAGCAGTGTCTCCATCAATGATGTTTGCCAAGTTGCCAACAATCTCCCCCTTTGGCATTGATGGCAACACATGATGTGAAAAACCATCAAAGAATCAACATTATTTGTTTACAACACAAGTTATGTCTCCCCCTTACTTTTTACACACTTCTCCCCCTAACTACTTGTACTCTTTCACATGCTTTTGTCCCAAGTGATTAATTTTTTTATGTCAGTTATTCTATCCCTTTATGTTTTTCACATGCTTCTCTCCCCTTTTGAAATCAATGGAAAAGGTCTATGATACAGGAGTATGCACATATTGAATTTGCTTCCCTTAAGTAGTTGATTCCTATGTACACCAAAACTTTAAAATTATTTCTATTAATCATATATACAAGAAATCAAAAACTTACCGAGTTTTAGGGAAAATATCCTTATAGAGGTTCTTTAGTTGTAGAACATCTTCGTCCCATCTTGCCTTAGCATGGCTCAAAATTTGTATGTGCTCATTAATTTGGGATACCAACTCTTCTACTTTATCAACAGTAGTAGGGGCTTTAGTGATTTGTCTTATTTCATCTACTTCTATTACAAGCATTGTTATAGATACTATCTTAAAGCTGACAATTTCACTAAGTTGACTCATTCTATTTTTGACAACTTTTTTACTCTACAATTTATTTATTATAGAATGTATGGTTTCAACTTCTACCCTCTAATTTCCAATAGTATCCTTTAAAGGATCATAAGTTTGGGAAATCTTGATCAACTGAGCTTCCAAACCATCTATCTTATCTTTCAAATCCTTAGTTGTTGCAGGCCAAGTTAGACAAAATTGATACAAGTCACTAGCATCTTTTATTGTTGTCTCTACATATTGAATACTCTTATCCAACAAAATTTTATCTTTAAAGTACTTGTTATTAAGTTCTATTAACCTTTTGATGTCAATATCAGCCCTTACCTTCTTGTCTGCTACTTGATCAAAGGACTTAAAATGAGAACTAATAGACTCCATGAGTTTCTTCATCTGCATTGGAGGAGTCAAAGAGGTGTCTCTCTTTACACTGGGCATGATCTTCTCAAAATTTGTTATAGCTTCACCAATAAGCTCATTATCTTCCATATGAGATTTTAGAATCTCCTCTTGGGCCGTGGCTTGGAAAATTGTTCCCAACTTCATTTTTTGCAGTGGGGACATGGTAGCCAAATTTAACTATCCTTGTAACAACTCAAGTGATGACAAAATCTAAGTTTCTCTCTACTTCACCAAAAATTCTCTAAGAGAGTCTAATGAACTCTCACCAGCAGTGTATTTTCTGCTTTCATCTAGAGGCACTTGTACAGTAGGAATTTCTGGAGGCTCTTCTCCATTAGGAGCTTGTTGCTCTTCACTGTTCTCCAGAACAGAGGTGTCAACCACTTGTTCTAAAATCTCCTCTTTCTATTTTTCTTCTTCCTCTGCATTCTTTTCCTCAGCTAACTCTATCATGTCCTCATTGTTTCTTGAGTTTACCAAAGGAGGGATTACACCTTGAATCCACTGATATTATAGAAGGTGATGGAGATGGTATACTTTGTTCACCACCCACATCCAAGACTACACTTGAAGTGCCAACACAAGGATTCTGCTCTTCTTCATCTGTATCTACTATAGTTGGAATCTGAAGTTCATTGAGCACCTTCAGATCTTTCTCTAGATCTTTCTCTTTAGTTTCTTTCTCCAACTTTTCAATCTCATTTTTGTCCCCAGCCATTAGAGTATTGATTCTCCTTTTGGTTTTAAATTCTTCACTAAGCCTCTGATTGGTTTTGACTTTATCTTTCTTAGTGAGACTTGGACAAAACTTCTTCAAAACTGATTCCTTCATTTCTACATCTTTAGCCATAGCCTCATCTTTTCTAGTAGTTAGAATGTTAGCTAGGCTATCAGGTAAGTCAGTCACAACTTCAATTACTTCTTTATTAAACATATCCAAGAACCTTACCTCAATGGCTTCAATTATAGCATTGTTAGAATCAAAGATTTCATCATAGAGATCTACAATAGGCTTTAAATTTCCATGCTCAACCACTACATTGATTGTGGCTTCTAGAGTCATAGTGGCTTCATCTTCTTTAGTATCAATTTTTTCTCTTTTTGTCTATGTTTCTTCATCAGTAGGAAGAGATCCCTTTTTATTTTGGTTTAGTTTCTTTTCTTCTTTACTACCACCTCTGTGGCTCACATAAATTTTGTTGGTGGCCTTCCTTTTCACTCTTTTGTTCTTCTTCTCCATAGCAGGCTCTATTCTTTTAGGAGTTTTCTTTTCAACATCAGATGTAGGTAGGGGTCCAAAGGTCTCAAGAGTAGCTGCAGCAAAATAGGAGGTCCTTGTTGACCTTCTTGTCCAAGGAGAAGGCCTTGTTCAATTTTCACTTCATACCTCTCCAGAGCCTTTACTGCTTTAAAAGATTGAGCCTTAGCTCTGGCTTGCTCTATTTGTTCTTTTGTGAATCCTTTCCTTTGAGCATATTCATCCACAATTTTTCTTACTTTTCTCTGTGTTTGTGGAAGTGTATGTTCCAAATGAATTTTGATAGACTTTTCTTCATAAGTCCCAAACCTTTCCTCTTTAATGTCTCTGGGTTTACTTAGCATTAGGTCTACTAGACCTATCAAATGTCCTTAGTAACCTCATATCCCATTGTTGGGATCCACACTATTCTTGATTCCACTACTTCCATGAGGCAATCATCTTTAGTCATCATAAAGACAACATCATTTTTATACTTCTCTACTACACTTCTAGGGATTCTAACCCTAGCTTGCATTTTGTCCTCGAATACTTTAAAATATCCCCTCAAAGATGCACTTTGAGCACTAGAATCTCCAATCCTCTACAAGTGATCTCTGATTGTTCACACCTGGCATCTCCCTCAAGAAATAGAATAGCAAATAGATAACAAGAGTACCATACTTGAATGGGTACTTGGTATCTTTGGTCCTCTTCAAATTGTCCAACAATTATTGCTAGAGAAACTCACACAAGTCACGGTCAATGTTTTTCTTCACCATCTCATATGTTGTATAGATGGCTATAGTTAAGATAGAGTTCTCCCTGTTAGAGAAGTACACCTTTTATCCAATGAACATAGAAGCAAATTTAACCATCGGATTCTCTATATCATTAACAGTTAAAGCTCTCTTATCAAACATTGCACTAGTTAACTTCATCACAGTATCATTCTTCTCTTATTTCAGTGCAAGAACTGTTCCAAAGGAACACAAACCTGTAACTACCTTAATGGAATCTTTGGTTATCATGTAGGGCACATCCAACCACATAAATCTATCATGGATTCTAGTTAAGACATACCTCACCCAAGCATCTTCATAGTAGAGAACCAAAAAATCTATCCATGTATCCAGTTTCTTTTCATTTAGGGCATGAAATTGTCCTTTTAGTTCAAAGTTATCATCTGTCAACACATTCAAATATACTTGCCCTAAGTTTACATGGTTGTATTCTTCCATATTAGCATGAATGTAAGCCCTAATATCCTCATTATGCAGAACACCATAGGGCACGCTGGAAAATACACCTTTAGGGTCTATTTCCATGGACTTGAATGGAAGTTTTTTGAATTTGGGTCTAGTCCTATCAATCACCTCAATAACTTCTGGAGTAAACATTTTCATAGCTCAATGGAAAGCTTTACAAGAGTGATGATGGTAAATACCATGTTCTTCACTTTCGGTTAGGGTTTGATCATGCTATAAGATTTGAGTTTACCTTTGCTTTGCTTCACAGATTTCCTTGGTTGCTTGAAAGTTTTGAATGCAATGTGAATTTCATTCAAATGAATTTGCTTATAACCTCTTTTCAACAAAACCTAGGTCACCATAAATGTTTTGTTTCCAAAAATCTGTTAACACTTCCTCTACAACTCACAGTCGATACAAATTGCTCCACAATCTTCTACATTAGACTCTTTTCTGCCAGAATTTTCTTCAAAAAATTAGACATATTATTCTTCAACTCATATCTTCATGTTAAGTGTCAGCACCACTTCTCTGGCTAGGGGAACAAGTTTTTTCATTGAAGCTCCCCTTGAGCCAAAGCTCTTAATTCACTTCTTGGAGGAGGTATATGCACCAAAGATTGGCACAAACTCATTCTTGACTTCATTAACATCCTTCTTGATCCATATCTTGTTCATCTCTTTCTTGGTTTCTGTCGGATCAACCTTTTGTACTAGTTTCTTCTTTTCTACCAAATTATCCTTCTTCATGTTCTTGCCTCTACAGAACCTTGCAATATGTCTAGGCCTATTGCAATCATAGAACACAACATTCCTCTAACCATTGTACCTTCCATTCATTCTGGATCTACATTGGTTAGCCTTATGTCCAAATCTATTGCATGTAAAGAAGTTACCATTGAAAGATTGAGCATTCCCTCCATTGTTATAGACATTCCTTATCTGACTTCTACATTCACTAGCTCTATGACCAACTCTCTTGCATGTAAAGCACTAACCAGAGAAAGATTGAGCATTTTGATTCATTCTGCTCCTACATTGAGTAGCCTTATGACCAAACTTATTGCATGAATAACAATAACCATTGAAATATGGGTACCTTTGAGCATTTGGTTGCCTGACCGGTGGTCTTCTAGATCTCTTCCTTTGATTCTAGATCTACTTGCCTTTTTCCTTCTTGTTCTCAATGTTCACTACTTGACTAGATTTAGAACTTTCACCCTTCTCAAATCTCAAGCCTCCTTTGTCATCAAGGCTCTTCTGACTAGTAATCATCTCTTCAAGTTTTGTAGAACTTATCTTGAACTTTTCTTCATAGCTCTTTGCCTTCTCCAAATCTGACTTCAGGTTCACAACTTGTTTTTCAAGCTTTGCACATTCTTCAACTTTGCCTTTCATCACTAGATTTAGATATTCTTCATCTTTTGCCTTCTCTTCAACTTGCATTTTCAAACCATTCAAGGTTTCATTTGCTAATCTCAATTGTTCACTAATCTCCTTATGCTTTTCTTTGAACTTCTTGACTTGCTCCCTCAACTTCCTGATACACTCATCTGCTTCCTTGACATTTTCCTTCAGATCTAATTTTCTTCTTTAGTTCTTTCAAGGTCTTCAAGAGTAACTTGGAGTTCTTCATTATTGACAAACATGCACTCTTCTTCTATAATTCCAATTAGATGAATTTCTTCTGGAGGAGTAGAATGACTTCTAGTTGCCATGTGTTCAATCTCCAAGATCTTCTTCAAGTTGTTAGACTTCTTCCAAGGAACCTTGCTCTTATACCAATTGTTGAACACCCAAAATACTGAGAGGGGGGGGGGGGTGAATCAATATTCTATTAAACCATTAATTCATTTGCCACATTCAATAACAGTAAAGCAAATCAAGCATAGAAAGTACAACCACAAGGCATAACACATGAACACCAAGATTTTTTACATGGAAAACCCAAAAAGGGAAAAACCATGGTGATTGTTAGCTCACAATAAATTATAATAACAATACCATATTACAAAAGGCTCACTACCTTAGGATTCACTATCTAAGGACTCATTGTCCAAAGAAATGCTCACTGCAACAAGCTCACTGCCAAAAATGGAAGAAGATAGAATAGAGAGAATGAGTGGCTCACTGTCAAGAATGAACTGTTATAATTGCATCTAGAAATGCATGTCATACAGTTCCAATGAGGCTCAAAATATTGTCTCAAAACTCTTCATCTTGAACTACTCTATTACACTACTCTATTCTATATAAAACTTAGATCTCTCTTCTCAATCATATGTCATACTTACTGGATCACAAAACTTCTTGCATGTTGCATATTCGCACACATCTATTTTTCAAACACCAAAATTGTTAGGGTTAGCTGATAGAAGATATCAATTAAATGCAAATAAAGATTAAACAAAGGAATGAAAATACATAGAAATAATAACAGTGAGAGACAAGTTTTAACGTGGTTCACCCAAACTCGAGCTACATCCACCAATAGAGAGTCTAATATTATTATCTAGTAAATCAACCGATTACAACTAGCAATCCTTACAACTCAATACCGCTGCAAAAATGCTACAATACATCAATGGAAACCCTAACCCTTAGCCTCTTTTACCAAGCCTTATGTTGGTTACAAAAATAGGGTTTTTTATGTCAACTAATAGAAAAATAACTCCCGACGCCTTTACTCACCCTACACTACCTCGTTAAAAGATTTGGGGAGAAACCACGCTGATAAAAGTGGGGAAAATTTAGCCTCCAAGTCTGATTAGGCTCCATATAACAATAAAAATGAATGTCATATATATATCTGTAACACATACCATCTTCAAAATAGGTCGTCTTGCAAGGATGAGACGTGTAGTTATGCAATGTGTAGCTTTTCGGCCTCAATGTATTCACCAAAGGACTTTGCGGACCAAATCAACACTTGGAATACATTATTTTATGTTAGTACAAACTATAGAACCACTTAGGATATAATTCTAATCAATAGATTCTTCCACACAAGGATTATAGTATTAGGTCAGCTTCACAAACTGACTAGCAAAGGCTCAGACCAATTGTCAGAACACAACTTGCAATGCGGACCACAAAACTTCCTCAAACTAATAACCAAGACTCCTTAGGCATCTAAAAACTTAACTTCAGAACCACAAAACAAAATATCAGCATGCGGTGAAATGCGGAGTACCAGAACTTAGACTCTGTCACTGTTAAACACTGTCAATGCCTGTAGCGATACTTAAGTACTCTTAACTGCCTTACTAGAGGACTTTAGACTTTGAAACTTTGGAATTAGAGACTTCAATTATGTGTTTACAACACCTTAAAATTGCAAGAAGAAATATTCATTACCAGAGAAATGTGGACCAAAACAAACAAGTGTTCTATTCTGTTTAAGACTGTACTCTGTTGTGCCAAACTTATCCCACTTGAAATTGTACTTCTAGAGATCATTAGAAGATAAAAATTTGGAATTAGGAACATCTAAGGATTACCAACATCTTACCAGAACTACAAGATAAGATATTCAAATGTAGATCAATGTGAACCATAATACTATAGCTTTGTAGTCATCTCTGTAATTTGTCAATACTTAGCCAAAATGCTTAAATCTCTTTATTGGACCAGAATTCTCTGTACATATGACATCATGAGGATAAGAATATCCTATAAGGACATTACTATAACTTCACAACCCATTTTTCATCCTTAGAACTTTGTTACCATGTTACTGTCCATAGTTGTTTTTACTTTGTTACCATAGTCTTCATACCTTGTTCAATCCTTGTTGCATCCTTATTGAATCCTTGTTTCCATCAATGAAAACATAATTCAAACATCATACTTACTCAATCTTAGTCATACCAGAAGTGTCTCCATCAATGATGTTTTCCAAGTTACCAACATATCCTTGAATGTTGATAAGACTCTGTTCATAAATATATGCCAATACTATCTTGATGATTTCCTTCCCATGGTGATATGGCTTGTTGTCATAGATCAAGTTATCTCAAATAAATATAAATTTTCACTTTATCATGATAATTTAACTTGTCAAAATGATAATCCTCTCACCTCCCTCATGATTGTCCTATAACATGAGATTTCATGCTTTAACATAATCATAAAGTGAAGTAAATGAAAACATAAAGAACATACCTTAGATTATGAGATTCGAGTTGCCTAATCCTCAAAAATTTGGCTTCAAAATCCTCAAAAAATTTAGCTTTTTGGCAAGTTCCTTAGTATTCAATGTTGAATTCTATATAACTCTAATAGGATTAGTCAAATTTATGGAAAAAAACAAATATATATCATCAAATTCATTCTAAATACATGAAAATTTAGCATTCAAACAATATGAAACATGAAACTATTAGTTTAAATAATCAAACCTAAAAACATCCAATTTACTTCTTCTATGTTGAAAACCCAAAAAAAGGTGATGGATTAAGTAAACAATGATTGTCAAAATGTCAACACCATGAAAAAGCATTTTTTTGTCTGATAATGCATGAAAAGTAGGGAATAACAGAGCATGTGGGTCTGATTCACGGATCCCATATGCTTTTTGTCCATTTTTTAAGTACACCAAAACGTACTCGCGTTATAACACAAGTGCGTTTTGTCATGCATGGAAAGTTTTAAGTGTTGTCATGCATGGAAAGTTATAAGTGTTTTAAGTGCATGGAGAGAGAGAGAGAGAAGGATTGATAGAGAGTGCAAGAGAGAGAGAAGCTAAGGGTGAGATTTTATTTCGCAATAATGTGAGTACATTATAACGCGCTCACGTTATTGTTTGCTTTGGTAATTTCCAAGCCTTTGGCTTGGATTTGCCTTGGGCTTCCAACCCAAAGGCTTGGACTGAGTTTTGAATGTCTAAAGACATGTTTTTGTAGATTGTAAAAAATTACATAATCTGGAGCGTGCTCCCCATCAGGTTTGTACTTGTTTCAATGACAAGTCAAAAAAATAACACGATAATCTTAATCTCTCTCTTAGCTTTCTAACCATATAATTTTTTCACATTTTGAGTATGTTAAGATTTTCATCTTTAATTTCTTTTGTTAATGTATTTGTTTTTTGTCAAAAACTAGTGTGTGGTATTTTTTACTTTTTTTAATCATTCATCGAAATTTCAAATAAATTACATTTTTAAAAACTAGACTCCATTCTACACGTATTCAAAAAAAAATTGGATTTTTGATTAGTTTTCAAAAATTTTAGGGGGGAGCACTCTCAATTTTCTATTTTTCAGGATGTGCCCACTTTGAAATTTAGTAAAAAATCAATTATTCATTAAAAAATTATCATAAAAATTGGGGATAAACTATATGGTGTTAGCTAATTTCTCACTGAAGCAATTTTTGAAATACTAAAAAAAAGTTAAAATTTTAGGGGTGCCACACTAGACGCTATGTTATGTTTTTTGAAAAAAAGGGACCAATTTGTTTGGCCCCCCTTTTTTAACCCCTTAATCTCAACCATTTTTGAAAAAAAATAGTAGTTTAGAAATTAGATTCAGAGCATTATGACTCTTGTTTTTTTTGCATCTTCAAATTTTGAGTGTAACTATCTTCAATTTCTCATCCAACATCAGTCTTTCCTAATTTTAGAAAAAAACATGGCATCTTAAGACCCCCTTTTGATCCCCCATCTTTGTGCACTTACCCCTCTCTGCTCTGAGTAAGAGCCAAACTAAGAAGATTTGGTGTTATTCTCAGTTCATTCACTACTATGGAAGCATTCAACAAGCACCTGGCGACTCTACTAGTCTAGTATTCATATCAGTTTAACATTTCATGCCTAGAGTGCAGACTAGAGCTTCTTCTTTAAGTAATTTTCAATTTGTATAGCTATCTTTTATTGATTCATGAAGAAGAAATAGATTATCTAGGTCTCTTGTGACAAAAAGTAATAGTGTTGTCTCATCTCCTCCAAGAGCCCAATCTACCCCCAATCTACCGCTCCTATTAGATTCCAGTGTTCTAGGAGGATTCTCCATATTACTAGAATAAATTTGAACGTTTTAAGCATGGCCCAACCAAGAAATAGAGATTTGGTGGCCTTCAATGGGGGAAGCTCACTTGACCTAGCCCAGTATAATGATTCGTACCTCATCTTTGAAAGCCATGCCTTTCTTCACTAGTGAAAACTCAATTACACCTGTAGAACATATTCAAGATATTGCCAGTGTATGCTCAGTCCATAATGTCACTAAGGATAATGTTGTTGTGAGGCTCCTAGCTTCTTCCTTTAAAGGAAAAGCACTCCAATGGTATAGAGGTCTACTAGCTAACTCCATTCATAATTGGGATGACCTAGGGGATATGCTCTATCAACATTTTGAAGATAGCAGTGACCACTTGTCTTTAATGGAACAACTAACGACAATTAGAAGAGCTCCCCATGAATTTATGGTTGACTTCAACTATCGATTCCAAAAGAATTGGGACATGATTCCTTTGTTAGTGAAGCCCTCTCCCAATACAACATTCTTATATTATTTGAGGTCATTGAATAGTGATATTGTTGTTATGATTCAATCTATGGGAGGGATTGTGTGACCAGATGCATATGATATAGCAATAAGGGTAGAAAATAGTCTAATTCAGGCTAGAAAAATTTCTCCAAGGCCACCAATGCCCCTATTTCCAGAGGCTCTTGTCATCTAGCCAAGTGTGGCCCCAATCCCTACAATGGTCACCCCTACAACCTCTTTTATTACATCCCCAAATGAGTTGCATGAGGTTAAAACCTATTGAACACAAGGAATACTAAGAGGGGGGTGAATTAGTATTCTATGAAATAATTCCTTTGCATGCTCTTTAATCCATTTACCAAATTTAATGACATGAAAGAAGAATAAACATAGAAACAACAACCATAAAGACATAACACATAGACACTAGGATTTTTACATGGAAAACCTAAAAAGGGAAAAACCATGGTGAGTGTTAGCTCAAAATATATTATGATAGCAATACCAGATTATAAAAGGCTCACTGTAGGTGGACTCACTTTCCAAGTGGACTCACTATCCACTGAGAAAGAAAGATAGAAGAGAGAAGGAAATTGGCTCACTGCCAGTGATGAACTATTACAAATGCATCTACCATATGCTGGAGTATAGTTCCATTTAAATCTCAATACACAGATTCAAAGGTCTTCATTATTTCTGCCTTGCTTTTTTTATCTTCTACATATACTCTACTTTTTGCCCTTAATGTTCTTTTCTACTTTGCAAAACTGCCTTAAATTATGCACACATCGAATTTGCACTATATCAACACTAATCCATACCTCCAATACTGAAATCCATCAAGTATATATATCCACAACAAGATTTATCTCATGATTAGGTCGGCAAGCCAAACATGAAATGTGTATACAAATGTTATACCTTATCGGCTTGATCTTGTGCACAAAAAACAATGCGAACCCAAACAAACATACAATAATCTTCATATAGGTCAGGACCAATCATTCAACCACTTAGATTGATTGTCTAATCAATATATCTTCACCACATATATATCTAATGTGCTTGTCAGCTTATCCCTTAAGTACACACTTGACCAGTTCAACTGTCACATCATAACTTCCAATGCAGACCATATGAGACTCTGAAAATCATATCCAATATCCATTATAGCTTTCTTTTTATACCTTTAGAATGGCAAAACATAGTATCCAACTACAAACAAATGCGAATCTCCAAACTGTCACTCAGTCACTGTGAAACATTGTCATACTGTAAGCCAATAAAGAACTTGTAGAGAGTGATCAAGTGAACTTCAAAAGCTATAACTCTATATTTAGGTAGTCATAATAAGTATCTTTGTTATCTTAGAACCGCAGGATAAAATATGTAACAGCGGAGCAATGCGAACCCTTTTACTTTGGTATTGTACACTGATCATGTCTTAGCTTTGTTCACCCAGACTTAGACATTTCACCATATGACTTCTGGAAGAAGTTAGAACTTGAAGACTGGAACATGTGATCACCAAATAGCTATGAACAACATAACTGAATCACATATAATGATCTTCAACTGTGGAGGCATACTAACCCAATCTCTGTCACTCTATAGCTTGCCCATACTTAGCCAATTTGGCTAAGTTAGTCTTCTGGACCTTTACCAAACCTTGGTGCCATAACTGAAAACCCCTTTACTATGCTTTGTTGCCATCAATGACAACATACAACTTTCCATCATAATAGTGTCTCTTGACTATGTTGCCAACAATTTCCCTCTTTGGCATTGATGGCAACACTTAGTGAAAAATGCTTATCTGCTCCCCCTTTCTATATACACTCTATTTTTCTTCTCCCCCTTAGGTGTTCACCCATTTTTCACTAGTTTTCTTCTCCCCCTTTGACATCAGTGGCAAAGGTGTATGTACAAGAGTCAAAATTGTGTCAAAACTACAAAAACTGTCATATTCTGTCGTATAAGTACAAGTACAATCTTCAACTTAATTTTTTGTGGGTTGTAGGATGTCATTGAAGATGATCTTGATTTGGACTAACTCTCTATCCCAACTCTTCTTTGCATTATCCAAAATTTGAATATGGCCATTTATTAGGAAGACTAATTTCTCTACCTTTTGTACATCAAAGTGTGTGTCAGTTATTGCATTTACCTTCAGTGCTTCTGCTGCAATATTTGACATTGAGTCTGGCTTAGGACTTATTAGCCCTCTTAGTTGACACATTCTATTTTTCATTTGATCCCTCTTACTGATTAGGCTACTTATATTATTATGAATATTAATAACTTGTATCTCTTTGCTACTTGTTGACTCAGCTGCCGGGTCAAATGACTTAGAGATATTTATCAATTGCATTTCTAGATCCTTGATCTTTTCTCCTAACTCTTTTGTGGCTTCTGACCATGATAAACAAAATTTGTACAAATCACAAGCTTCTTTAATGGTACTCTGTATACCTTTTATTCCATTATCTAATAGAGTTTTATCATTAACTATCATGGTCTTTAACTCAGTTAATCTCTTCTCATCAAACTCTTTTCTAACTTTTACTTCTGCAGACTTTTCAAAAGATTCAAAATGTATACTTACTGAGTTTATTAGTCCCTTGAATGATCTATTGGGGATAATGAAGTATCCTTTTGATCTTTTGGCATCATCTTCTCCAAAATGCTTGATGCATCACCAATCAACTCACTGTCTTGAATATGGGACTTTAGCATCTCTTCATGTACCTTTGCTTGAGCAATTGATACTAGTTTGAATTTTTGCATAGGAGACATTGAGGACAAATTGATTGGTCCTTGTAGAAGTTTAGACTCATCCACATCTTGTTGTTTCTTCAAAATCTCCTTGGCAGAATTAATTGGGACAACAACAGTGTCTCTTGTCATTTTTACAAACACTTCATCTTCTTTGTTCTAGTCCGGACGTTCAGGGTTCATATTCTTTTGTTGATCAATATTTTGTTCTGTTGCAAGGCTCTTCTTAGCTTGATCAAGTTCTTGATCATCAACTTGTTGATCTAGAGGAGGACTTGTTCTTGATGGATCCTTGTCCATTCTGTCTTGTTCATCACCAGTAGGGGCTTGATCAGATACAGGGGATTGACCTTATTTCTCAGTTTTCTTAGAGCTTTTCTCTACCCCTTAATCATTCATTTCTTTGACTTGACCAGGGCTTACTGAAGGATTTACATCATATTTCTCCAAGCCTTGATCCATGCTATCTTCAGGAATAGAAGTGTCTATAGGAGTCTAGGACAACACTGAGAGGGGGGTGAATCAGTGTTGTGTAAATTTTTACAACTTATTATAACTTTTAATTTACAAGACTCAGAAAGAGAAAGTCATCAATATACTATTACACATATATGTATGAGCAAAACCACATAGAGATAAATCTTATCATAGAAGCAAATATACACATAGAAGCATATCATTGACACAAGAATTACTGGAGTGGAAAACCCTCTCGGGGTAGAAAAACCACTCAAAACTGCCTCACTGGCTTAACTGAAAAGCATGCCTCAGTGGTAATACAAACTGTATCTAGGAGCACCAACTCCTTATGGAGCACCAACTCCAATACCAACCAGAAGCACGATATACCTCACTGGTAAACAAATAGGTCTCACTGACCAACAAACCTCACTGGCTAATACAAGGCCTCACTGGCAAACTAAATCTTCACTTGAAGTAATAAACAAGATCAAAGGGACACTCTGTTTCCATTCAATTCAATATTTCATCTCTACATAATACAACCTCCATTTGTGATTTCTCCATGTGTATGTCTCAAATCCTGCATCTGTTGCTCAAACAATTCATTCACCTAATTTAGATTATTTTTGCATATTCAATTTCATATTATCTTCTTGCTTGATTCAATTCAATCTATATCATTCAAAAGGATGTCATAGAAAATATCTTCATTTCTGTATACAATTCCTCTCACACACACATCGTCAATGTACTTGTTAAAACCATTATATACAAATTCTGAATATCTTGTCATATTCCTTTCCTCTGCAAAAATTCATTGACCTTTCATATTCATTTCAATCTTAACAGTTTGTCTTCAATAAAAAATCAGTGCCCTGTAAGAGAGAATAAAATCTCTTTTACTTGAATTCTCTTCATATTTTCTTCAATGTCTTTTCATTTTCTTTTACTCTACAAACATCTCACAAAAATAAAATCAATTTCTTTTCAATTTTCATCTTGAATATTCTTTTTGTATTCTCCAATTTGCAAAGAATAAATCATGAAAATCTTGTTCAAAAATCTCCAACCTTTTCTCTTTCTCTACACAAAGGTCACATAAAAAAACTTCAATAAAAAACAATCAGAGCCCTGTAAGAAAATAAAATCCTTCATTTTCAAATATCATCTTTTCAAAACTCTTGATCTTCTCTGTAAAAATACATTTCCAAAACCTTGATCTTCTCTGGAAAATCACATTTTCAAACTTTTGATCTTCTCTAAAAAATCAATTTTCAATTCAAATCTTTCAATATATCTCTGCAAGAAAATCTTCAATTCTCCATAAATATTTGCCTTGAAAAAAAATCTCCTCAAAAATCAATCTTCAATATCTTCTCAAAAATAGAATTACTCTGCAAATATTTAGATCCTCTTTTGCTTTTCTTTCCATTTTGATATGAGAAAAAAAACTTCCAAACATATTCCTTAAAAAAATCTCCTTCATATTACTTGCTTTTATAGAAAGATGCCTTTCTTTTATTATTATTTAAAAGCAAAAAATAACTTCATGAAAAAAATGACTCCAAAAGCATTTGATGCTTTATAAGAAACTTTCTAACTTTACAAGCAAAACAAATGCATTTTTCCCTTAATACTTAATATGCTCCTCCTTTTAAAAACATGCCTTTTTCACAATGTGTATTTTATGCTTTAAAAAAAGCTTTTCAAACGATGCCTCCTCCTTTTTTTTTTAATTATAAAACATAAATTTCTTTTAATGAAATCGGGCTCCCTCCTAATTCAATGCCATTCTTTTTACTTTTTGGCGCCCATGGAGTTTTTAAAAAAAGCCCGCACATACTTGCTCCATCGGTGGTGAGGAGAGGAGGTGATGCGGAGGAACAGGCAATTATCTTACTAAACAAGGCGAACAACCCATTAAAACCCACCAACCTAGGGTTTAGGCTTCATTTTCTTTAATAACCCCTTACTTAAGACCACATAATACCAAAATATGCTTCCATTTTCACATCGGCCAGACCTAATCTATCGGCCACCTCCTAATTTCTTTCACCGACATGCTATTCTTTCCGATGGTTAGAAACCATCCATCAGACTTATACTGTCGGAGTGACTCCTCCGTTGTCCTCCGATATACATACTTCGATGGCCTCAAGGGCTCCTTCAAACTGCACTGTCAGCGAGACACACATCTTCGGTCAAACATTTCTCAACCTCGCCGATGGGAACACTTACGCCGATGCACTCCTTCTATCGGCAGGACCCATTACTATTGGTGAAGCCTCTAACAAATTCCCCGACGGTGCATTTCACACCGATATTTCTTGTCGGCGATACCTCACTACAATCTTCCCGATCGGTATGACCTTCAACCGTCGGCCCACGATCAATTTCTTAGCCCGATACTTATGCTCACGCCGATGCCTTCAGCCAAGGTTGCTATCGATGAGACTTTCACTGTCAGATGGACATAATTTCCTTAAGCCGATGCCTTTGACTCTCACCGATGAACCTTTACCTTAAACCATTTCATTGAACCATTTTATTGAACCACTGCCTTGAACCTTTCGGTTGAACTGTTACTTTGAACCATTCGTTCGAACCGTTTGCTTGAACCAAATGAACCTACGAGTTCATTTAACTGTTGAACTTGTGAACTTCGTTGAACCGTTTCTTTGAACCAGTTCAGCACGATGGTTCACTATGATGGTTCAACGGTGAGGTTCACTGCGACTTAACACTTTGGCCAAACAATCATCTCCTCAGCCTGATGCCAAGGTTCACACCGATGCACACAGAGATTTCTAATCTATGCTGCAACTACGCAGATTTCTTACTATAACCATACAGACAGACAGATTTTTGGACTAAATCAAATGGAAGGAAATTAAATCCTAGGGAAGTCATTCCACTGGTTTCGGCGGAAGCCTCAACCAGTGGAATGGTCCCAAACCAAAAACACTACGACGAGACCAAACCAAAAATCTTTTGTTTTTCTAATCAGAAATTACAAACTGCTTCTTTTTTTCTTTTCTCGTCTTCTCCCTCTCTCTTCTATTTGTCCTCTTCAAGCACACACGCTTATAAAGAACCTAGCCAAGGCAGTTACACTTCGGTGGAATCTGAATCGATTCGTCACCTCTGCCATCCATTACAAGACAGTTACAACTCAGACAGTTACTACACTTCCTATCCGTTTACAATAGGTGCCATGTGGCTTACAATATGGGACACATTGGTCCAAATCAGAACAATTGGCATTAGGCCTTACAATAATTAAAATGATAATAGGGGGCTTCTTGACGGTAATGGGGTGCTCCTGCACCAGGAGGGCCGGTTGCAAGATGGACTAGTAGCCCTTTAGCAAGTAAAGTTAAGTGTTATAACCCGCAACAAGTCACTGTAACAATACAACATAAAGTGACTATTATAATGTGACGGGCAGATAAAGATAAGACCATAGAGATTTATACTTTAAAGAATTAAATCTTTAAAAATCCTTTTATCATGAAGCATGTAAACTTATCTCAACTATGAATGATGACCATTATCCTTGCTATTTGTATCAAGCCACTGTCACTTGTAACCAACATGATGTCACTGTATACAAGCAAGATCCCACTGTCCAAAATGATTGTGAAGACAATCTTTGTAAACCATGAATCAAGATCACATCTTATATCTTGTCTTGAGCACAACCAACCTCAAATGTATTGATCTCTCTGCTAGTAATGCTCAACACATCTGATCTTTACAACCTGTTATGACCTTATTAGGCATGATGAGTACTACAACATGATAACAAGATAAACACAAACACTTTACCATACTGAACTGTGAAACACACAAGATGATGTCTCCTACTCCTGTCAACAATAATGGCAACTGAACATACTTTTGACATCAATGACAACTTGTCACCATCAGTGTCAACATCAACGTTTATATCTTCTTTATCTAAAATAGTTAGTATGTTAAGATCTTTTAGAATCTCAAGAATTGTTTGCTCTATATTTTTCACAAATTCCTCAGTGTTCCCTGCCATTATAGTGTTGACTCTTCTTTTTATCTCAATTTTGTCTCCAAGTAACTTGAAGACTTTTGCTCTTTCCTCAGGGATCACATCCGGACAAAATTTAAGCAATGAGCTTTCTCTTACCTCCCAATCCTTAGTCATTGCTTCCTCCTTTTTAGAAGTCATTATGCTTTCTAGGTTGTCAGGAAGGTCAGAGACTACCTCAATGAGGGCTCTATTATAAATCTCCATATACCTAATGACATCAGCTTCTATGATATCTTTGTTTGCATCATCATAGTCATCATACAGTTGTGCTACATGTTTCAGATTTCCATCAACTGTAATGGCTTTTAGGACATCTTCAAGATTTATTGTGGCCTCTATTTATTTAGGCTCTGCTTTGATCTTTTTCCTTCTTTTTCTATCAAATGGTTTGTCTGGCTTTCTACTAAAGACTTTGGTTGACTTAACTTTCATTTTCTTAACTTATTCATCAAATTTTATTTCCTCTGTATCATCACCACCAACACTAACATACATCCTTTATCCTTTTTTTTTCTTCCTTTTGTGACCTTTACCAATGGGTGGTGGTTCTGCAGTTGTTGAGGATGGAATACCAGAGGATTTAGATGTTGTTCCAGAGGAACTTGCACCTCTTGTTCTTCTTTTTGGTGTAGTAGGTGCCTCTTGTTGTACCTCTTGAACTTTTGGAGCTTTATTAGCTTCCTTTTCTTGCTCCTTCCCCTTTTCTTTAGCTGCTCTTTTTGCCTCAACTTTAGATCTTGTAGCTAATATTTGTTCTTTGGTGAATCCTTTTCTTTGTGCATATTCTTCTGCCATTTTCCTAGCCCTTTTCTAGATTTCAGGCTTCCTTAGTTCAACATGAACTTTTATAGATAGCTCTTCATATGTGCCAAACCTTTCCTCTGAGGTATCCCTAGGTTTGCTTAGCATGTGTTGGGCATATCCATATAACACATCAGCTCCTACTTCATACCCCATTGGCATAATCCATACTGTTCTAGGCTCAACAGCCTCCATCATGCACTGATCCTTGTTCATAATGAAGCATATTCATTTTTATATTTTTCCACAATTGTCTTAGGGATCCTTTCCCTAGATTGTATTATCCTTTGGAAGTTCTTGAAATAGCCCCATAGGGTTGTAGTCTATGCATCATGACTTCCTATGCTACTCAAATGATTTCTAATCTGTACTGCAACTATTTTATCACTAGTCCACAACAAATTCTTAATCCCTGGTAGCTCTTGCATAAAATAAAAGAATAGGCAAAGAATTAGTGTACCAAATTTGAATGGATATTTTTGCTCCTTTGTCTTCTTAAGGTTCTCCATCAGCTATTGTCTCATAGAGATCATAGTCTGCATTCTCCTTAATCATCTAATAAGTAGTGTATATAGCAATACCAGAGACAGAGTTCTCCCAGTTGGTGAAATAGATTTTGTAGCTGATTACCATAAATGCAAACCTTACTGCATGGTCTTCAATGTCATTAACTATTAAAGCTCTTTTGTCAAATTTAGCTTCGGTGGTCATCATCATGGTGTCATTCTTCACATATTTTAACACAGGTATTGTTCCAGTGGAATTTAATCTAGTTACAGCCCTTATCGTATCCTTTGTGATCATAAATGGTCTTTCCAACCACATGAATTCATCATGTATCTTGCTCAAGATGTACCAGACCCATTCATCTTCCATAAATGTTAGAAATTCTACATACTGAATGAATTTCTTCTCACTTAATGCCTTATATTCTTCCTTCAGATCAAAATTGTCACAGGTTAGATGTTTCAAATAAAGATCGTCAAACCTACTATCACCAAATTCTTCTAGGACAACATGAATGTAAGCCCTAACATCCTCTGCATGCATCACTCCATGTGGTATACCAAAAATGCACCCATTGGATTGATTTTTGTTGATTTGAAGGGGTGTTTCTTGAATTTTAGTCTCACTCTCTCTTAGTGATATCAACAACTTGTGGAGTAGCCATTGCAACAACAAATTTGTTGTAGGGTTTCAAACTAAAAAATACCTCCTTTGTTGAAATAGGGTTTTCTTTGATTTACTTTGGTAGTCTCTATAGTCACTTTGAATTTAGTCTTCAGCTCTCCTTGGACACTTGATAACTTGAATGCAAAGTGATTTTTCCTTCAAATACAGCCCTTTTAACTCTTGTTTTCTAAAACCTAATCACCATAAATGTTATCTTTCAAAAAACTGTCAAACACTTCTCTGTCAAGCACAATCGATCCAAATTGCTCCACAATGTTCTACATTTGATCCTTTTCTACTAAAATTTCTATCAAAAGATCTGTCATATAAAGCTTCACATCATATCTTCATGTCAGATCCCAGCACTGATTATCTGGCTTAGGGATTTGGATTTTCAATACAGCTCCCCCTGAGCCAAAGCTCCCAATATACTTCCCAGAGGACATATCTACACTAGAGGCTGGTGCGGATCCATCCTTGACCTCATTAACATCCTTCTTAATCCAAACCTTGCTCATTTCCTTCTTGATTTCCACTGGATCAATCTTGTTCTTACCTTTATCATTTCTCTACTCTATTTTCCTCTTCTCTGTAGAATAGTATCTTTTCTCATTCTTGTATCTGCAGAATTTTTCAACATGTCTGAACTTGTTGCAATTGTAGCATACCACATTCCTCTATCCCTAACTCCTTCTATTAATTGGATTCATTCTTTTTCTACATTGGTTAGCCATATGCCCAAATCTATTGCATGCAAAACATTTTGCATTGAAGAATTGAGTATTTCTTGCATTGCTAAAACCATTCCTTACCAGACTTCTACATTCATTTGATCTATGACCAATTTTTTTGCCATTGAAACATTGACCAGAGAATGATGGAACATTTTGATTCATTCTACTCCTACACTGAGTAGCCTTATGACCAAACTTGTTGTAGTTAAAATAATGGCCATTGAAAGATGGGTACCTTTGATTATTTGGCTGCCTGACTGGAGGTCTTCTAGGTCTTCTCCTTTGGTTCTGGAATTGGTTGTTTTTGTTTTTCTTCATCTCAATGTTTTCTTGACTTGATTTAGAACTTTCTCCTTTTTCAAATCCTAAGCCCTTCTTATCATTTGAACTTTTTTGACTTTCAATCAACTGCTCAAGCTCTGCAAAGCTTATTTTGAAATTTTCTTTATAGCTATTTGCTGCTTCCAGATCAAATTTTAGAAGTAGAACATCCTTAGCCAATTGTTCACATTCCTCAGACTTATCTTTTACAACTTGATTCAGATGCTTTTAAATTTCCTCTTTCTCTTCAATTTCCAATGTTAAGTTGTTTAGGGTTTCATTTGCTCCATTCAATTGTTCACTTAATTCCTTGCTCTTTTCTTTGAACTTTTTGACTTGCTCCCTTAGCTTTAGAATGCATTCATCAGCTTCTTGGACATTTGCCTTCAGATCCCTAACTTCTGCTTCAGACTTTTCAAGATCTTCAAGAGTAGCTTCTAGTTCTTGATCAATTGTGACACTGCCTAGAGCAAGCTACTTTCTGGCTGCCAGGAGTATTCTTTCCTAGATCTTCTTCAAGCTGTTAGACTTCTTCCAAGGAACCTTTCTCTGATACCAATTGTTGAACACAAGGAATACTAAGAGGGGGGTGAATCGGTATTCTATGAAATAATTCCTTTGCATGCTCTTTAATCTATTTACCAAATTTAATGACATGAAAACATAATAAACATAGAAATAGCAACAATAAAGACATAACACATAGACACTAGGATTTTTATGTGGAAAACCTAAAAAGAGAAAAACCACGGTGAGTGTTAGCTCACAATATATTATGATAACAATACCAGATTACAAGGCTCACTGCCCAAGGACTCACTGTCCAAAGCAGTGCTCACTGCAGGTGGACTCACTGTCCAAGTGGACTCACTATCCACTAAGAAAGAAAGATAGAAGAGAGAAGGAAATTAGCTCACTCCCAGTGTTGAACTATTACAAATGCATCTACCATATGCTGGAGTGCAATTCCATTAAAAGCTCAATACACAGATTCAAAGGTCTTCATTATTTCCACCCTGCTTTTCTGATCTACTACATATACTCTATTTTTTTCCCTTAATGTTCTTTTCTACTTTGCAAAACTACCTTAAATCATGCACACATCAAATTCGCACTATATCAACACTAATCCATACCTCCAACACCAAAATCCATCAAGTATATATATCCGCAACAAGATTTATCTCATGATTAGGTTGGAAAGCCAAACATGAAACATGTATACAAATGTTATACCTTGTCGGCTTGATCTTGTGCACACACATCAATGCAAACTAAAATAAACATACAATAATCTTCATATGGGTTGGGACCAATCATTCAACCACTTAGATTGATGCAGGAGCATCTACTGGTGTAAGTGCAATTTTACATCACCCAAAAAGATGATGTTTCAAAATCATTCATGTTGTTTCCATTTCTTTTCAAAATTAGTATTTTTGGTTCCATAATCGCTTGAATAATGATGTAGAACTTTTAGTTTTTCCAAATTGCTAAAAATAGAAAACTGCCATTTTAGGAAAGTTTACATTTGGGCACAGATTGAAGTGAAAATTTATATGAAGCTTCATAAATGAAAAATAAGACCTTTGGTGAAGGAATCACGCAAAGATCATTTGTGAGTTGAAAGATATTAAAGTTTTTGTTTCTCGAAAAATGCCTGAAAATTATTCAAATTTAGGTTAAGGCACTAAACGGTCCCATATAGGCCTGAAAATGGCTAGAAATGATAAAGCCCATTCTTAGTATGTAGAGCACTCCGTGAGATTTCCAACACTTCAAACGGTGCATCAATCAGACACTCGGATCAAAAGTTATGGCTTCTAGAAGTTGACCTACTTTTGGAGGGAGATGCAAAATTCAAAATTTGGTTGTTGGTCACCAAAAGAGGCTATTTAATACCATTTTTGGGAATCCTTTGGAGTAATGAAGATAAGAAAGAAAGTGTAGAGTCAAGAATAGGTGGGAAAATAGAAACCCTAAGTGATTTGGGGTTACAGAAGGCTGAAGATTCCAGAGTCTTGAGAGGGAAGTTGTAATGTATTGCAGCCTATGGAGGATTCATCCTCTTATTGTATTTGAGCTTCTATAATGTAATGGGTTGTCTAAATCAATAAGAGAACATTCTAATTTTTGTGCATAATTTCTATTGTTGTGTATTTTGTAGGGCTCTAAAACCCTCTTCCATCAAAGCATTCCTCCTAATACGATTTCTTCGTGGAGGCATCTTGATCTCCATAGCAAACCCATAACCTCAGGTCCTGGTGCAAACTACGTCATGGTTGGCGATCTGTTTACACACTCAAGAACCCTTGCTTTGATACCAATTTTTGAACACAAGGAATACTGAGAGGGGGGGTGAATCTTTATTCTATGAAATAATTCCTTTGCATGCTCTTTAATCCATTTACCAAATTTAATGACATGAAAGCAGAATAAACATAGAAACAACAACAATAAATACATAACACATAGACACCAGGATTTTTACGTGGAAAACCCAAAAAGGGAAAAACCATGGTGAGTGTTAACTCACAATATATTATGATAGCAATACTAGACTACAAAACACTCACTTCCTAAGGACTCACTGTCCAAAGAAGTGCTCACTACAGGTGGACTCACTATCCACTTTGAAAGAAAGATAGAAGAGAGAAGAAAATTAGCTCACTGCCAATGCTAAACTATTACAAATGTATCTACCATATGCTGGAGTATAGTTCCATTGAAATCTTAATACACAGATTCAAAGGTCTTCATTATTTATGCCCTGCTTTTCTAATCTACTACATATACTCTATTTTCTTCCCTTAATGTTCTTTTCTGCTCTACAAAATTGCCTTAAATCATACACACATCGAATTCACACTATATCAACACTAATCCATACCTCCAACACTGAAATCCATCGAATATATATATTTGCAACAAGATTTATCTCATGATTAGGTCGGCAAGCCAAACATGAAACATGTATACAAATGTTATACCTTATCGGCTTGATCTTGTGCACAAACAACAATGCAGACCCAAACAAACATACAATAATCTTCATATAGGTTGGAACCAATCATTCAACCACTTAGATTGATTGTCCAATCAATATATCTTCATCGCATATAGATCTAACATGCTTGTCAGCTTATTCCTTAAGTACACACTTGACCAGTTTAGTTGTCACATCATAACTTCCAATGTGAACCATATGAGACTCTAAAAATCATATCCAATATCCATTATAGCTTTCTTGTTATACCTTTAGAATGGAAGAACATAGTATTCAACTACAAATAAATGCAGATCTCCAAACTGTCACTTAGTCATTGTGAAACATTGTTAGATTGGAAGCCGATAAAGAACAACTTGTAGAGAGTGATCAAGGGAACTTCAGAAGCTATAACTCT